>OX352719.1:1323695-2647390 GCA_947095575.1 Electrophaes corylata | reverse complement strand
TTGATATATTTGTGGTTATTATAAACATAGATAGATGGATATAGAACAAGGTTTCGGTTGGGAAACCTTGTTCAATCAACAAATGTTGAATAAGTGATGTTGAAGCCGAGAAACAATAATAGTAGAATATGTATTACATTTATGTAATACTAATATCATAAAAAGGTGAAGTTTGTGAGCTTTTGAGGTTGTAGGGGGTAATCTCTGGATCTACTGAACCGATTTTGAAAATTCTTTTACCAATAGAAAGCCACGGTATTTGTGAGTGTCAAAGTCTATATATTAACCCGAAAAATGAAAATGTTTACCGGTAGCTCAGGCTCAAGGCTTTAGGGTCAGCTAGTGTAATATAGCGCGTCCCGGCTTCGCACGGGTTTTAGAAAGGATCCGTATTTTTTTTTGAAAATATAGCGGTGAAAGAATTTTTCAAATCGGTCCAGTATAATAAATTGCACTCATTTTAGAATTTTCTAGAACTTTCTCGAAAATTCTAACTCGATAATACCAGTTTTGAACATTTTGGAATTTTCTAGATGAAGCCAAAAATTTGTAGAACTTTGTCAAACATTCTATATCGATTATACAACTTTGCACTCATTCTAGAATTTTCTAGATCATTCCAGATCAATTATAACCGTTTTCACATTTTGGAACTTTCTAGACCATTCCTGAAATTTTGAGATCTTTTCAGAAGTCCTCTCATGCGTTAGACTTTTCTAACGTTACACTACTAACAGAAATATTTAAACCTAACATTTTCGCAACGCACAACCACCCACTTCCACCCACCGCGACCAAACTCCCTTACTTCCACTTGGAGACCAAGGGGTATTTACCACCCCAACGGGAAGTTGATTGGGGTTGGTGGTGATTGAGAAAACTGTGTATTTACGTACTAACAAAGCATTTTATATATATATTTAGATTATAGATTATATAATCTAATAGTATATCAGATAGTATCTAGATACTTATCATCAAAGGCCTTTTGCGTCTTTAAAAGATGACTCAAAAGGCCTTTGATGATAAGTATAGATAGATAGATATATATATTATAGTATAGGTATAGCTTTGGTCCTGGCTTTAGGACCACGATTTCCTCACGATGTTTTTGCCACCGTTTGACATTGTAAACTAATCCGTAATCCAAACACCCACCATTCCTTTTAATTAATGTTTCTGAAAAGAAAATGCTAATACTTTATAAGCCAACAACGTTATAAAAAGCCACGCATAATAATCGAGTTGCGTATCTCGGAGACAAGGAACCTGTATCACTTGCAATAATGAGCTTTATCGTACTACATTAAGATTCAAAGTAGAAGTTTGACGTTCATAAAATTATGATAAGACTAATCCCCACGGTAGACTTCGCATGGTGTACGCACGACCGCTTCGAACCCACGCATGACCTTAAGATCAGAAGACGGAATTGCCCCCACTAGACCACCACCGCTGTTTTAACACCCATAACATTGGTGGGTCGTAGTCGTGGGTGAGCACAGTAGATCTACTGTTAGAAACGATAAACGAAGTTTCTTATTGTCGTTTTGTAATCACCATATTAAATTAGATTGGCACCACACTGGAGTTTCATTATTTACATTATTATTACTTTGTAAAAGGATCATACAAAAAAACGGTAGGAACCAAGCCGTAAGTTTCTTGCCGGTTCTTCTAGGCTTGGTCGCGAGGAACTGGCGCTTAGATTCACCTAGATTTAAGACGTTTCAAGATGATCCCTGCGGATATTACTAAATAAATGATTTTTGACTTTGACTTTGACTTAATAACTGCGGGGCAACTCGGTAGCCGTCAAAAATCAAGTTGACGCTGCCCGA
This sequence comes from Electrophaes corylata, assembly GCA_947095575.1. Lineage (NCBI taxonomy): Eukaryota > Metazoa > Arthropoda > Insecta > Lepidoptera > Geometridae > Electrophaes > Electrophaes corylata. The sequence goes on along the minus strand of OX352719.1, from coordinate 2,645,549 downwards.
CATGCCGCGACCGCCAATACGAAACTTCGTTTACGAAACTTCGTTTATCGTTACTAAGAGTAGACCTGCTGATTTTAGTTTTTACGGTTGTTGGTCAGACATATACTGGGATGCACAAATATCTAATCAGAAAGCAAAGGTTGTAAAGATTTGCAAAGGAGGCAATATAATTTTTTTGTTGCCTTTAAGACTTAGAATTTTAAAAGTACTACTGGACGTTTGCTCTTAGAACTATTTATTTTTTATTATACATAGATAATACCTAGAACACCCGGAATAAATATTTACAGATCGTACAAACATTTATCCCAAGGCGGGAATCGAACCCGCAAGTCCGTCGCAGGCGGACATTCGCCTGCCGCTCCACATCGCTCGTCAAATGGTGTAAGTGAAACTTAAGTTCAGAATACTTATATATATTCTACACAGCGCAAATATTTGACTGAGTTGAGATTACCAAGGAAACAGATGGTGTAAGTCAAAATTTTGATGAAAAAATTCTCGGTATGTTTACTTTATCCCCCAGTGCCGTGATGTCGTAATGAGGAGCATCCCTAAAGATACCAAGTAATGATAAAAGTAAAAAAGTTTCTGTAAGAAAATATATTTCATGGCAAGCTTTGATAAAATTAGGGAAGGTTAGCATGGGATGATTAAAGAAAATAAGCTACCAACAGTAGTCCTGTCACTTTTATAAGAACCCTGTAGTAATCATCGTTTTTAGGGTTAAGACTCCGCTGTCTGTTTGTCTGTCCGTCTATCACTAGGCTGTATCTCAACCGTGATGGTTAAAGAGTTGAAATTTTTACACATGTGTTTTTGTCGCCGCTATGACAACAAATAAGTAACAGAATAAAATAAATATTTAAGGGAGCTCTATACAAATATAGTGGTTTAGGCTGTGCGTTATCTATATGCCAGTAAGACAAAGATTCTTATAAATGGTATTAGTAGATAGTTTGTTTTTTTATACTTTACTCAGGTATAATTTTATTTAATGTCTTTTTTTCCAGTATACCTTTGTTGTAAATATTTTTAAGCAACAAAATTACAGTGTTACTGACACATAAGTGTCAGTAGTGTCAGTAACACTGTAATCTGAAATAAATATTTCTATCATCATATACGCTAGTGCCCCCATATGCCGCTAGGGGCGCTTATCGTAACTTCATATAAAAAATTCGAGCTCGCATACCGAAATCCGGTTTCCGTAAAACGAATAAAACTCAGAATACGCCTACAGAAATCAAAAGCTTTCAAAACAACGCAGACGAAGTCGCGGGCTGCTACTACTTTCTTACTAACTCAAACTGCCCTTAAATCAGTAAAAATGTGGCTGAGCTATTTTTACGGTCACGCACACATGAATCTCTCCACTCTGATTGGTCAACTAGCCACAACTACATAGTCGTGATTACGTTTTATGGTATGTAAATATTTTGAGAGCGAGATTAGGGCAGTGACATAAACTTTGTTATGAGTTCCTTAGAATACTGATACTGAACTACTGATGTTATCTGTATTTAACGGGTTTGAATAAAGCGTATGTTCTTAAAAAATAAAATAAATGAAAATCTCTTTATTTCGTAATAGCGGCTCGTCCCGGCTTCGCAGTTATAGTAAGGATCCCTAATTTTTTTTAAATATAAATTTGCCTATGTCAACCGGGGATAGTGTAACTTTCCAACGGTGGTGTGGAGCCTCGTGAAGGGTGGGTGCACATATAAAATGCAAGGTGGTTACGCTAAGGCATCGTAGGACACGTATCTAACGTGCATGACCTACAAGGTAATGCCTTGTAATAGGTGATGGTCACTTCTTAACATCGGGTGGGCCATTCGCTTGTTCCATCAGCAAGTCCAAATAGTAATCTTTTGACTGACTGACATATAGACAATGCACAGCCTGGACTTAAAATTTTCAAAGTATATTCGTCTTGGTGGGTAGCGGAGGTTGAAATAAGCAAGGAATTCCTGAAATTCAACCTTTAAACGGGTACAGCAGTGGTTGAAGTTTGTATGAGAAAAACTTCACGCGGACGAGTCTCGCGTGAAACCTTTTGTCGCTGATTGTACCCGACTTAAATTTATAATATCTTAAAAGTACCACGTAAATTAGACTTTGCATGAAATCTACATTCGTTTTTATCACTCCTAAAACCTTACGAAATTCTACACTGAATTTCATCTAAGGCGAAAAAAGTTTCAGGACCACAAAAAGCGAGTTTTATCTACTGCTCGTAGGTGACTTAAATTTCTGTTAAGGCACTGTGTCAGCCAGGGCTGGATCAAGGGCAGGGTAAGTAGGGCAAGGATGGGTTATTTGCAGAAGAGACCGCGAAGATTAGGACGTAAGGTAAGAACGGTTTATTCTTACACAAGTTTGGTATCTGTCGATGTTGCTCAAGCTCAAGCTCACCACGTAGTTAGTAGTAGCTCAGCCTTCTGTGATGTAGGTTGTTGGTTCGATCCACCGTAGCCTAATATGTGTGCGATGAACATAGATGTTTGTTTTCTGTCTCGGTGTTATATTGTACTCTAAATATAATTATATTTACAAAAAAGTCATCTGGTTTCCATATTACAAGCTATGCTTAGTTTGGAGCTAGATATTGTTGTGTAAAATCCACAACCATTTATTTATAACTCTTGTCGGTATACAAACCTTACAAGATTATATTCAAAATTAAAAAAAACCTCAACTTCAAGAACCCCCGACTTATTCACCTTTCGTACAAAAAAAAAACAAAAAATTAAATCGGTTCATCCGTTCGGGAGCTACAAGTACTATGCCAGACACACACACCTTTGCATCCTTCTTTTAGGACTTCTTTTAAAGGCGGGTTTTTGATCATCACTTCATATAAAATAATTACACGTGACGTTAAAAGAAACACATTTTACTAATTATTTACCAGTTTTTAAGGTTCAAAATAATAATAGTTTACTTTTAAAATAAATTACCCAATCATCATCAACTCATTAGATCACGTTAATCCCAACATTTCTAGTCCTGTAGGTCGTACATTTCAACAAACGTCATTTATTTTATTACCAGAGTAGACGACTGTAATAAAATAAAACGCGTTACGAAAATTAAACAACACACATTATTTTTGTTTTGATGACATAAAATATACCTTAAAACATTTGATTACGATATCTTTTGCACCCTCACTGCCATCTTTACCCTTTCTTTAATATTTTTCTACCCCACTAAAGCCTATTTTATAAACATTTTTTTATGGTTGTAATATTTGATAGTCTTTGTAATGTTTTCATCGTAATTTTCACTGAAATACCAGGCTTACACTTTGTTATTAAATAGGATTTTATTAAGAAACCCAAAATTAAATTCTACCAAAGCACTTGTTGTTTCTCAGTTGTTATTTGTCATAACAAAGCTCTATTTAGATTTACATTAGAGAAAAATATTACTAAACTAAGTCTAATATAACGTGAATGAGAAAATGCCAGTTGCCGAAAGTTACCCACTTTTGAGGGTATTTTTACGGTTCACCCTTAAATACTCCACTGTCCCCAGTTGTGTATAAAACATGGTCGATCGTGTCGTAAAATATATTTGAGATCCCACCACAGTTGGGGGATCACCATTGAATTATTAATGTGGGCATTCACATAAACCTGGACCTTTTTATATGTACCTATCTTGGTCATTTTGTTTCTTGGGCGTCGGGGTCGATATTTTAAGCCTGATTTTAAGTCGTGTTGAGGCGGGTACGATGAATAAAAAATGCTATAAGACTTAAACTTAAAGCACGCCTTTGGATTTTCATGGCTCACAAAAGTAAAAAAACTAATCAATGTAATATGTATGTACCACCAGTACTTACTCTATTTTCAACAGTTTTTGTCGAATTATCAGGACTTTGGTATAAAATTCCAAACATCAGTAACGAATGAGTGTAATCAAAACTTAATCTACCCCTTTTACAGACCCTTGAATACCTTATTATCAAAAGTGCCATCTGTTGATTTTCATTGTTCAACTTTTCTTTTGTTATTAAATCAAGTAAATTTCAAACTTACTTCACCTAGATAAGGTTCATTTTAAATTAGCTGGATGAATGCAATGTATTTTTGTACTAGATATGGCGTATTGGCGCCCCTATCGTCTATGCAGTGCATGTTTACCGAGCTTTGCTACGCGCATGCACTTGATCGTTCAAAATTAAGCTTTTAATCCTAAACTGTAAGGTTCAACATTATAGGGAAACCTTCAGCATTGATGAACAGCGTAAACCTAGATTGAATTTCATTAATCTGGTTTCTAAGGAGATATTATTTATTTGCAAAACGTCCAGACTAGCTAACCCACAATATATTAAAAAAATTACAAAAGAGGCCATAATCTAACCACTATGCACGGTTTTTTGCGGTCTTTTGGATGCTCAAGATCTATGAAGATGATTTTCAGGTAGTTAAAGGCATGTCCAGCCATTACATGTGACGTATTAATATGCCACATGACTTGTCTTTGACTACCTGTATATTATATTTAGTGGGTTTTAGTTCTTACCGTTTGCCAAAATCGCATTTTGGCGAAACTTGGACCCTATTCAGACTATGTATAACAATCGCCCTAAAAGTATAATGGGCGATAATTGAAACTTCTGAAATTCGTGTAAATTATATCGCATTTGTACACAGCTTAGAGAAGGAAAGCTACTCCTAAGATTTGATTACATTCGTGTTTTCTTACACATTCGTGTTTTAAAACGATTAACGAAGTTTCATATCATGTTTTGAGTTACACTGTATGCGTTTTGAGTTACACTAGTTAACACTGTATGGAAAAGAATACCACGAATATAATATAAAAATAGAATCTATACCAATTATAAGAATCATTGTCCTGATTGACTGACTGGGATATTTAATAACGCACAGCCTAAACCACTGGTCGTCGAGACTTACGGTTTTCAGAGTATATTCGTCTTGGTATGTAGTAGAGGTGTACTAAGAAAGGAATTCCAGATGTTCAACCTCTAAACGTGTACAGCGGAGGTTGAAGTTTGTATGAAAATAGCGTGCGTTTCGCCAATCTATAATATAGTAAAATTGTAGAGGTCGAAAAGTCTATACATTACAAATATTTTTATGAAATCTTGGTTGGAAGCGCAAATCTGTGTGTCCGTTTGTTACGTTTTCAAGGCTAAATTACTTACAGATCAACAAGGTGTCCCTGCATGGTAGTGTATGTATTTTCAAAATAAATTTATTTTCTTCCTTTCTGAGATACAATTTGAAAAGCAAAAAAGGAATAGCTTCATGACTACTTCCCAGGCTCGGTAGATATACCCTCAGATCTCTTTATTCCGAGTACCTCGAGATTCTTTGAGGTAACTAGTGGATGTAATCAGAGGTACGTCTAAATATAACATTTATTTGTATATACCCACATTTCACAATGTTGGTTATTATACATAACAAAAACTCGTCCTGTTTCATAAGTGTACCAGCTTTTACATATATTTTACTGGCTTCCATTGAAAATTTAGTATTCTTGGAAGCTTTTATGAATATGAATAAATTAACATGATAAATGATACTGTCATTAGCACCACATTTTTCGTATACTATTTTTGATTGATAGTTTTTTTTTAATACTGAATGATGAAATAAGGATTACCTAGCTATAACAAAATTACCTTGCATGTCATGCATTAGGAACGTGCCCTACTTGTGTTTATCAACCTAAGGCATACAGGTGTTAGGCCTTATGTGCCTGTAATTTCACTGTCGTCGTCACCTTTGCCATTAGTTTAGTAGTAGTTCAGCTCTTAGTGAAGGGCTCGTCCGGGGAAGTACTACCACCATGCCCATTTCTGCGGACAGCGGTGCAGCGTGTTTCGGTTTAAAGGGTATGGGTGCTGGTGACATTACAGGCACACGAGGCTTACCACCTGTATGCCTCAGGTTGATAGACGCAGTGCAATGCATTGTGAGGCACGTTCTTAACGATCGTGACGTGCAATGCAATGTTTTGCTACTGAAAATGGTAACCACATAACATCAGGTTCGCCATCTGTTTGTTCCATCAGCAATAGCATAAAAAAAACTTTAATAAGTCCAACCAACTACTGCAAAACGTGAGTTGGTGCTAAATGTAATTTCTGGACATACCTTTGACTACCCCCCAGATATCTTCGAAGAATCACGTGTAGGTACTTTGTACTAAGAGATCTGAAGGGATATCTACCGTGCCTGGGAATTAAAGTGCCACATTTTTCTTTATAAGTCCTATTGCTGGACATAGTAACCCCCCATTCGTCCAAACCCCCAATGTCGTCAGTCCATCAGGTAGGAGGGCGTGTTACGATGCAGCTTTCGGTTCGTGGTCACCATTTATTTACTTAGTTCGTCTATATAATACAAAAACTAAATTGAAAAAACATATTGGATGGTGCTAAACTAAGTTATACATTATCTTAAGTCGGTGACACGAAATTGCTTACAAGTTTTCTGTAAACGACTACCTTTCATAAGATACATTATTATGCTACATCTCAGCGTTTCGCCAAGATCTTTTGTACTGCCCTTAGCTTTGTTCCAAAACAATAGACACTCATTAAGACTAATGAAAAAAAAGTGTTCCATTTTTAAAAACATGACGTTGACATGACACAGATTTGAACATGTGTTACTTATCTTCAGCTCAAGTGCGCCCGCATGGTTATGGGCCCAGATTATAATAGTTTGCTCGTACGGAACTGTATGGGCCCTTATCTGAGTTACGCCATCTGGTGCTTGTCAATGGAGACTATTGTACGTCCTTTCAGCAGCGAGTTGAATGACTGAATGTGGGTAGCTTGTTAGAATTTGATGTGAAAGAGTTTAAATTGGAACTGCGTTATTTTTAATTCTTCAACAACTTCTTGAATGTATTTAACTTGTAATAATCAAAACTGTATCATAAAAAAAATATGTATCCTATATTTTTGTTTTGTAAATTCAGACTTATAGTTCAAGTTCAACCAAAGTAGAGAAAACTCATCTATAATCCTCCTGCCAAACGTGGTATCTTATGAAATGAAATCGTTTATTTGACCGTTCGTTTATTTAGAAGTATGGTGCTTACAGGTGAAATATATTATACTAGGTACTATGTAGATTTTTTTCACATACTTCGCCAATGAAGTAGGCATGCAAAAATATTACACATGTCAAAAAAATATTTTAATCAATAACTTTTTTGGAGAGAATTCGGTTTCTGTCATCTTTGGAAGCAACATTGTATTTTCATTTTAATTGTTTTTCTAGTGTTATTTTAAGTTCTGATGGGTAATTTTGGTGGTATTTTAACCATCATTACTTGAGGTCTTAACACAAGTGTGAACAGTTGGAATGAAAGTGTGTTATGTGGTATCATAATTTGAACGAAAAATTTTCCATTTGGTTTTCAAGAAAAACGCCATCCTTTTCTTCAAAACCAACGACAGCCGACTTTACTTTTTTTACCGACTCAACTAAGAAGTACATAATATTATTACATTGTAATATTATTATTACATTGTAATACAATGTAATATTATTACATTCAACCCACTTGACATTGGCAAAATTGTCCGCAAGTCGGACACATGCCACAAAAAAAAAAACCTTTTTGGAAATACTTCATTTTATTTTTCATTTTCATACTATCTGGCCGCTATTGTCAAATCTTTACCAGCGGGTCGACAGGTGCCTGTTGCCTTTTTTTTGTTAGTTCGATGGATGTCCAATGCTTTTTTCGCTGTCCATTTTGTCCGGAATCCAATCGTAGTGGCAATGGTGCAATGTGTCCGGGAAATCCGGATTGAATTCCGTTGTGTTGTCGAAAATTTGTTTTCCGTTGAATAGAGGCTTGTGAATTCTCTGAAAAAGATTTTATATGGTAAAACTAACGGTTCTTTGTAACTGAATTGGAATCATAGTGTTATTGGTTTATTTGCCAATAGTCAGCAGGTCTACTCATAGAAACTATAAACGAAGTTTCGTATTGTCGTTTTGAGTTACAATACGCGGCATGTCAGGCAGCGTCAACTTGACTTTTGACGGCTACCGAGTTGCCGCGCAGTGTATTACAAAACGACCATACGAAACTTCGTTTATCGTTTCTAAGAGTAGACCTGCTGACTATTGGGGGTTGTAGGCCGCTCTGAGGCCTCCATCAAGGAGGCCCATTAGCGACAGCTCTAGCTGCGACCGACAGCATCAGACTTGAAGCTGATGAGAGGATGTAATTAACCTTTGAAAGAAATAACTTTTTAAAGAGACAAAGGTTGAAGGGTGTGGGTGCCGGTGTAATTTCACACGGGGCTTAACACCAGTATGCCTCAGGTTGATGGACGCCGAGTAGTGCATCGTAAGGGCACGTTTATAATGAGCGTGACCGGCAATGCTCTGTTATAGGTAATGCTAACCACTTAACAGCAGGTGGGCCATCTGCTTTTTCCAGTAACAAGTCACATCAGACAAGAAAAACTTCGACATCAAAGAAATCCAAGTTTCTTTGAAGTCTTATAGGAGTTCAAAGTCACTTACTTATTTACTTGGATATTCATTCAAATTCAGCAATAAAATAAATAAATATTAGTAGATATTTCAAACATCACCGTTCAGTTCCACTAAGAATATTTTGAACGTTGTACATGACGTGGAACTCAACAGAAGTTTTTTTTTTAACATTGATAGACTATCCTTTGGTGCCAATCTCACCTGATGGTAAGTAACGATGAAGCCAATGATGAAGCAGGACAGTAAAACAGAAAAAGTAAGAAATAGCTTTACGACTAAATCCACAGGCATGGTAGATATCCCCTCAGATCTCTTAGTACGAAGTACCATCTCGAGATTTTTTGAGGGGTAGTCAAAGGTACGTGCAAATATTACATTTGGTACACACCCACATTTGCAGTAGGTAGTATTCCATACGAAACAGATTGCAAGCCCATCGCCGCTGCTAGAGTTCTAACTGGTTTTCCCTCGAAGTTTTTCTTCACCGTTTGAGAACACAGGCATTGCGTTCTTAAATTTTTCGATTGGAACCCACGACCTTACTTATCAAAAGGCCGGGTGACTCCTACTAGACCACCGGTTTTCTCAGTTTTATAGTGTTCAAGAACACGCTGGTAATGAGTTCCACTCCTTAGTGGCAGTTGTTATGCGTAAACTCACGTCTAATTGCATCCTCTGTTTGATTGAACTAGTCTTATTTTAGGAACCTCTCGACGCCATGAAGTAAGCAAACATGACCGGGTCTTCAAGAATCAATGACTGTTCACAACCATCGTATAAGATAGTAGTTCCCGGATATAATAATAATAATGCTGGACAATCCACACAGCATCATCTAGCCCCAAGCTAAGCAGAGCTTGTGTTATGGGTACTAGATGACTGATATACTTAATACAATACATTACACACATAGGTATTTTTTATTATAACATGCAACACCCGGAATAAATATTTGCAGATCGTACAAACATTTATCCCTAGGCGGGAATCGAGCCCGCAACCTCCTGCGTCGCAGGCGGACATTCGCTCGCCGTGCCACAAGTCATCAGTAGGTAAATAATCAGTAATTTTTTTTATACAATTTGCTGATGGAGCAAGCATATGTTACCCACCCCACCTGATGTTAAGTGGTTACCATAGCCTATAACAAAGAATTGCCTTATAGGTCACGTTAGTTAGGAACGTGCCCCACAATACTGCTCTGCGTCCATCAACCTGAGGCATACAGGTGTTAAGCCATCAGGTGTCATTCTCATTCTTCGTTTTATAATATTAGTAGGATTTCAATGAATTCATTCAATTTTAATCAAAATTAAAAGGAGCGCTTTCTCGTTTTAAGAAAACCAAGGTTTTTTCGATCTGCAAAAAAATACATGACCGGCCAACATGCCCTAAATCAACATCCGAATGGGGATAGAATATGAAATAGGGTTTTAGAACAAAGGTTTGTGATTGAATCGAATGTCGAATGATTGAAGGTTTAGTTTCGAAAGGGCTTTGTGCATTTTACGTGCCTACGGCTGACGATTAAACGGTAAACGGTGATGTTTCGAAAATTACTGCAATATCGCGAATAAAATTGTTATAAAAGTATCTAACAGGTAGTTAATTAGAGCACGTTCGTATAGTTCTAGGTTTATAATTTATCTTCTTCTCATTTGTATGTAACTACACCGCCGTCAATTACATTTAGTTGTAATCTTTCCATACAGAGGTTACCTGGAAGAGGTCGCTTTCAGTGATAAGGTCGTCCATTGTTTAACCAAGCTGTGTATATGTCCTGTATTATGTGGTGAACAATTAAGAGTTATCCATCTATCTAAAATTGCTAAGGTGTTACTTAAAAAAAAATCCCACGAACAATACAATTCAACTCACACTTTAAAGCATTAAATACTCATTACTATTACACGTACGGAAGAAGGCTAGTCAACGGTAAGTCCGGACATGACATTCGATACATGTCCACATTTTGCATATGAGTATTAAGTCATAAGTCCTAAGTCCCACTGCTGAGCAAAGGGCTCCTCCATTGTCTTCCAATTAATTAACCCATACGTAACTGGTAGCGAATTCATTGCTCCTAGAGTACTAATTTACCCACGATTTTTTCTACATCTTCTCTTACTAATACTTATTATAAATGCGAAAGTTTGTATGGATGTATGGATGTTTACGCTTTCACGCAAAAAGTACTGAATTAATCTTAATAAAACTTCACAATACATCAGAATATAATTTACAAAAATCGGCGGAAGAAATCGCGGGCAAAAGCTAGTCGTAAATATTCTACATAAATTACAGTGACAATTTCAGACTCAAATATCCACGCTACAAAAACACGAACAGCAATGTAAATTCAATCGGACACCCAAATTATTCAAAAAATCCATTGACAAAACATAAATCAGATAAACATTCATTTATTCTCCGAAATAGAGTGCGAAACGAGAATGAAGCGGAACAAAGCATAATAACAGATTCCGTTTAGTCTGAGCTTGTCCAATGGTACAGGCAACAGGCTTTGGTCTTGCTGAGAAGTAACCGTGAGCTCGATAGTTTGTTTGCCTAATTATCTGTACCGTGAGCTCAGTCCGAACAGGCCCGAACAGACCCGGACAATGGATGCAAGGGCATCTTCGTACAAATCTGAAATCCGTTAGTACAAAAAAAAAACAAATAATGCTAGCTGTCAAGTAATTTAACGATAACAACGGTAATTTTGACGTCGTTTTTGGCAGTTTGCAGTCGTACTATAAGAACTCACACTGTAGTCACAAGTAGGGTCCCACGAGCAGGTCTACTCATTTAAACGATATACCTACGTATCGTTTCCAATTACACTGCGCGGCATGTCAGGTAGCACCACTTTTATTGTGGAATCGGTAACCGAGGCTCCGCAGTGTAATTCAAGACGACAATACAAAACTTTGCTTATCGTTTTCAAGATTAACTTGCATGTATACTCTGCACAGCAATAAACGATGGTCTGTAATTGCACCGGGTAGCTTAAACCCTTGTTAGTCTTTGGGTACGGAACCCTAAAAATATTTATTTTATCCTCAAATTGTACGTATAAATGGCTAGGAGCACATGTATGAAGTAGGTACATTATAAACTAAATAAAAATATAAAAAACACATTACCTACAACTAACCTAGGACCTAGCCACCTACTTAGCTGTCAAGTTTGGGTTGCTTGGGGTCAAACGAGTCCCTGTCTTAGTTGTATGCAGCATTGAACAAGGCAAGGCACCAGCGTTCGAGCAACGCCGCTATATTACGACTGAAAAGTTAGACGCTATCTCAGGAACCAAAAACATTTTGCCGGTTATATTTTTAGCGGTTTACTGAGACCTATTTTTTAGATTGAAAAGAAAAATACCTCTAAGCATTTGAAATGTTTACAGAGAAAATGGGCTTCACGTTGAATCTGTAATCAATATTCCAGTGAAGAAAAACACTTTATTCTTGAAATTGACAGGAGGAAAATGATACCGCTAACTTTGTTATTTGAAAAATACTTAGCACTTTAGTCATATCTGCTATACCGGGTGTAATAAAACTACATGCGAAAACTGAAAATGCACATTCAGACCATGATTATGATTACAAAAAAATTATAAAAAAACTGCACTTTTTGTACGCATCAATATCGACAATACATTATAAAATAAACATTGTAAATAAAAGAACCTAATTATGTTGACGACCGATGTGGTGCGGCGGGCGAATTTCCGCCTGCGACGCGGAGGTTGCGGGTTCGATTCCCGCCTTGGGATAAATGTTTGTACGATCTGCAAATATTCATTCCGGGAGTTCTGGGTGTTTTCTATGTATAATAAAAAATATCTATGTGTGTAATGTATTGTATTATGTATATCAGTCATCTAGTACCCATAACACAAGCTCTGCTTAGCTTGAGGCTAGATGATGCTGTGTGGATTGTCCAGCAGTATTATTATGTTATTTAAAAGCGCGTAAAAACGACAAAACTACAAAAACAGGAATCTAAATGAAATCACGAATTTATACATTTCTGGAGTATTTGGAAGTGGTTCTATTACAACCGGTATATGTAACCTAGTTAGCCCAATATAATTTTAGAATGTCTAAGGAATTTACTCAAAGGTCTTGAATTGCCCTTTAAACAGCCAAAAACCCCTTACTACAAACGAACCCCGTAGTATATTAAAAAAGTCGCAAATTACGCACTTGTTGAATCTCACGCATATTCTCCACCCCTTGATCCTTTCTCGTCAGCCCTTGAAGACTGGGCAAAGTCGTAACTCATTAGTCAAAGTTCGTAAAAGGCTGCGTCACTTTGAATTGGCTTTCGATCAGCAATGAGCTTGATAAACTGAAGCGTTCAGTTGACTATCCAGTCAACGCTGAAAATATTGTGGTAGTATCTCAGGTAAAGACTAAAGTTATAGGTATGTGACGACCGATGTGGCGCGGCGGGCGGATGTCCGCTCGATTCCCGCCTTAGGATAAATGTTTGTACGGGTGTTCTGAGTGTTTTCTATGTATAATAAAAATATCTATATATGTAATATATTGTATTAAGTATATCAATCATCTAGTACCCATAACACAAGCTCTGCTTAGCTTGGGGCTAGATGATGCTGTGTGGACTGTCTAGCATTATTAGCTAGCTCACCCGTGCCCACTTCGTTGGGCGGAAAACCTTTTTACTTTTAATTTTTCTGGTTAATATATAGCCTATTTCACTCACAGGTAACGTGGTTTTCTATTAGTAAAATAATATTCAAAATTGGTTCAGTAGATCCAGAGAGATTACCTGTTCAGCCTCGTGTATCTGGTATTTCACCGGCACCCACACCCTTCAAACCAGAACACTGCAAATTGTCTAGTGGTAGAAAAAAGCATGGTGGTAGTACTTCCCCGGACGAGCAAAAGCTGGTACCGTCGAAGCCCTTCACTGAGTGAAAGGCTTAAATGATGATGATAAAAGAAGGTTTAGATTACCACCGGAAGTTCTTTGACCAAAGTTCATGCTTGAGTCTTCAGCGATTTGAGATCGTTCATCTATAAATATAATTGGGCTAAAGATGGCTCGTTAGTGGTACCTTTGATGTGCACGTACCATGAGGCTTTCAAGGTTTCTATTGTAATGTAGATCATATTATATTATTAGCAATATTACTGGAGCCTAAAGGATAAGACTCTTAGCCTCAAATTAACAAGATGAAATTGTAAAGCTCCAATTTTGATAACTACAGATCTCTTGTTGTCAAAGATCACTGGGGGTTTTAAGAGGTGTAGTCAGAAGCTTACTTAACTGTGACATCAAATGTGATGCCTACCGTGCCTGAGCGTGAGTCTTGACCCTTGTTTATGTCTCCAATTTAAAGACAATATAGATACGAATTGTTTACAGCTGTACAAACCAAGATACAGATGTGATGTGATTATGATACAAATTGATTTAGTAGTAATGTTTAAACCTTCTAAGACTACTTCTTTAAATATTCTCTGTATATACTAAATACTAGTTTAACTGAATTGATAAATCTGAGAGGATGCCGATGTGTCTTGCATATTTCATTACATTTTGAAAATGACTTGACATTTTCGTCATATTTTATTTCTGCACTGTCTTGGAGCATTTCTCGTAGGGCACAGATTTTATTTGCACTCATTATTGAGCACCGATTGTATTCCTAGTAGCGCACATCATCCATTTCTGTCGATCTTATGTCCTTGGTGTGATATGATATGTATCGCCAATTTCAAAACAAACGTTACATTGTTGCAAAACTGACACGAAAAGTTCTAAAATGCTGACAAAGATCCCGCGGAACGCAATACAAACAAAATCGCCTCCATTTCGTTCCGTAGTAAGATAAATTCAGCCTTAGAAGCTAACTCAATATCATGTTCCAAGTTCTCACAAATCAGGCCTACCAATTTATTAATAAACTTTTCGAACATTACATTATCTCGAAAATATAAACAGATCTCATGAAAATATCCATAATCGTATTACAAAAGGCAAATTAATGATAAAAGCAGGAAAGTTTTCGAGGCATCCATTAAAAGCCGGAGTTGGGAGTTTCGGCGAGGGAATTATGAAGTCGGGGTATTTTTTTGGGGAATCTATTGTATTCATTGACTTTATGACAGTGGATTAGATTGGGAAAGTTGGGTGATATTATACTAATTCCATGGATAAACGATGTACGAGTGTGGTCTGGTTTCGTGGCAAAATGTAGAAGTTTTGGTTGACTTTGATATTTTTGTAGGACCCTACTACCCATGGATATCGTATGCTGGTGCATGGTGCTTTCTCTTAGTTACCTCAACTAAGGTACTAAACAACGACTCTGTGGTCGCCAATCCACCTTCCAAGCGTGGTGCCTATGGAAAATCGCTCCACTCAAATTTGGAGCGATTTTACCTAGCCTATATCCACCAGTGGATTTATTTAACCTGATGACGATGTACGGTCTGACATGCTGCTGCTACAAAATAATAAACCCAAAAAGCCATCAGAATAACTCAATTTTCCACTCAGAAGTACATTACCATCAAAAATAATAGCTCATTAAATAACTCTGGAAAAGCTTCGCAGAAATTTTAATACTGCGAATTATTCTCATACGATCGCAATTTTAAAATTAATTAGCGCCCTATGTCGCGGGGTAATTTAAAATTTATGTGAATTCACCCCCTTGGTTATTACATAACTCCATAGAGCGTGAAAATACTGATACCTACTGTTTTGAGCTCTTTCGGTATTGCACGTAAGAGTACACGTGTATTTATTAACTTTTAAAATACACGTATAATTTAGTAGTAGTACATCTTTTAGTGAGGGACTCGTTTAGTACACACAGTGAAGTACTACCATCATGCCTTTTTAAGCCGCCAAGCAGCTTACTGTGTTTCAGTTTGAAGGGTCTGTAGGGCGATGAAATTACAAAACATCTGTATGCCTCAAGTTGATGGTCGCATTGCATTGTAGAGCACGTTTCTAACGAACGCGACCTGCGAGGCAATGCTTTGTTGTAAGTGAAGTAACCACTTAAGATCAGGTGGGCCATCTGCTTGTTTTCGCGAGAAAATTTATGAAAAATAGTGCAGTCTTGGCTCTTACAGTCGTTTTTTTTTGTGTTTTCCATCATTGTTATTTTCTTAGCTTCTTCGAGTATCTCATCAAACAATCTTACTAAAACTGACAATTCTGTTTACTGCTTCTATCATAGCCACTTCCTTTTACAGTTTCGTCTCTATTCCAACACGACAGGAAGCTTTCTGTGCTTTATGGACCATACCTCTTCCGCTCACGTTTGAAAAGCTATTTTATTTTCGTGAAAATAAGCAATTAGGGTCTCTCGTGACAAAACATCGTGAAAGATGCCAAGCCACTGAGTAGTAACAAAACATTCGTTTTAAGTCGCTGTAAAGATCTTTCTTCGAGTAGAACATTTTAAATTCAGGATATAAAAACTGTTCTTTTACAACTTGTAAAAATCTCCAGACGGATAGTGTTGTTTATTTATATCTTTTTTTTTTTTTTTTTTTTTTTATTAACGATAACTAAGCGTTTGGCTGCCATCACACCTGATGGAAAGTGAAAATGCAGCCTAAGGTGGAGCACGCTTAGCCATAATCCACTTGTTCACTCTTGATTTAAAAATTCCGACGTTGTAGTGATCCGGAAATACTGACGGTGGTAGGGAGTTCCACACCTTGGCAGTTCGTACAATAAATGTGGAAGCAAAGCGCTTGGTACGAAAAGATGGAATATCTACCATGAAGGGGTGGCACTTATCTTATTATATCTAATTTGAAATAACTTATTCCCAACGTAATACACAACATTTTACACAAATATTGATTAAATATTATTATAAAACTAGCAAAACGCGCAACCTCGTTTGCGTGAAGTCATTTATACAAACTTCACCCTGTCTAGGGGCTAAATTTTGGGAATTCCTTTCTAACTTGATAACTATGTATCTTGAACAACTGTATTTTTTAAATACTATCTTCGCTGACTGGTGTGGCTTAAAAGCTTTGTAATCAGAGTGAATGAACGCCTAAAGATAGGGGTGTTAAGTCTCCTCTCTTAATAAGGGTATAGGCATTATGATTATGGAGTCACAACCCCTGTATCGTCCAATTTCGCCTTAATTAATCAGGACCAGTATCGGTACTAAGCGGTCGATGTAGTGAAATGGGTAGCGGAACAAGTCCAACCCTCGTCACCCTTATAGCATTAGAGGAATCGCGCGTGACTTCACTTGAAATCATCCTCATACAAGCTTTAAACCCTGTTTCACTCCTTTAGGGGTTGAATTTCCGAAATAACTGTCTAAGTTCACATCCACCAAGACGAATATATCCCGAAAATGTCATGTCTCTACGACTTCCGTGGTTATTGCTCGGGAACTGTGCCGAAATATCGGGAAACAATCAAACTCAAAAATCATGGTAAATATCCCGTTTCTATCCAAAATATTGATCAAAACCATGATAGTTTAAAAAGTTATATTGCTCGGGGGTAAATACATGCGTTTGTAAATACATACTTAGAATCAAAAATCATTTATTCAGTAATGGCCGCAGGGATCATCTTGAAACGTCTTAAATCTAGGTGAATCTAAGCGCCAGTTCCTCGCGACCAAGCCTAGAAGAACCGGCAAGAAACTTACGGCTTGGTTCCTACCGTTTTTTTGTATGATCCTTTTACAAAGTAATAATAATGTAAATAATGAAACTCCAGTGTGGTGCCAATCTAACTTAATAAGGTGATTGCAAGACAAAAAACATGTTAAGGCAATCATACCAAGATCTTAATATACAACAGAATACAATATAACACCCAGACAGAGAACAAACATCTATATTTATCCTCTATGAGATCGAACCCACAATTCCACCAACAACCACAACCAACTGAGCTGAGTCTAATCAACCTGCCCTTAAGGTCAAGTACGAATAGTCGATATTTCATGATCTTAACACCGTATCCTGTTCTGTGGGCTTACTTGTCGGTAAAGTTTTGTACAACTTGTGTGTATTTTTGTGGTGGTGGGTTTGATCCCTCAAACCCACCACCACAAAAATACATAGGATACGGTGTTCTTCTAGGCTTGGTCGCGAGGAACTGGCGCTTAGATTCACCTAGATTTAAGACGTTTCAAGATGATCCCTGCGGATATTACTGAATAAATGCCTTTTGACTTTGACTTTGACTTTTACAAAACTTCGTACTTGACCTTAAAGGCAGGTTCTAACATCTTTGTTATTCAAATGTTTGATGAACAAAGATGTTTGTTCTATGTCTGGGTGTTACATGTGTTCTAAGTATTAAAAAATAATTGTATTATATCCTATCTTGTCTGAGCGTTAAATTTGCAAAGTATTATAAAAAAAAAAGAAACAGCATCACGACTTTAATTCCCAAGCACGGTAGATATCCCCTCCGATGTCGTAGTAACAATTACCTACTCGAGATTCTTCGAAAATGTCTAATGGGATATTGGGAGGTAGTCAGAGTTACATACCCACACTTTGCAGTAGTTTGTTGTTTTCCTTCACCGTTTGAGAACACTGGCATTGTGGACATAAATTTTCGAACGGAAAAATCCATTAGTGACCGGATTTGAATCTCAGGATCAGAAGGCGGGGTCACTTCAACTAAACCACCGGTGTGTATTATTATTAATTCTAAAAAACATATTTTACAGTCATAACGAGAGTTGCTTTTAAGAAAATTTGCATTAACTCACTACCATTCTGTTCGGCCATTTACATTACAATATTGTTATCAGCTTAATAGAATTTAGCTGTTTTAACATTGTTATCCAAGTTTCTCTGTTTTTGGATAAAAGGAGGCTCATTGCGAACAAAGAGAGAACCCAACTCTAAGTCCTATCTCGCACATCTTAGTTTAATTACCAGTGAATAAATATTTGAATGTCGTCGGTCCAGTGAGGAGGGTGTCCTACGCTGTCTTTCGGCAGGTCTATCTCCTAAAAATAGAGTTTTTGCAGTGAAAACTTCTTTAGGCGCGTTGAGCAGTTTTTGGGTGAACAAAAATCATGGAACTTGCA
Organism: Electrophaes corylata; assembly: GCA_947095575.1. Classification (NCBI taxonomy): domain Eukaryota; kingdom Metazoa; phylum Arthropoda; class Insecta; order Lepidoptera; family Geometridae; genus Electrophaes; species Electrophaes corylata. The sequence continues at coordinate 2,626,943 of OX352719.1, read as the reverse complement.
ACATCGTCACCGAACGCTTTCCGAACGTGTATATATGTGTACATTTTGGCCTAGTTTTCACTTCTATCGGCAGTTCCGAAAAACTGCCTTCTTTTTTTTAATGCTACTACTTGTAGAACAAGCATACGGCCCATCTGATGTTAAGTGGTAACATTTTTTACCAATGGGTAAAGTGATAGGGCTAATACGTGGAGAAGAAGACTTTTGGGTGGTTGTTTTATATGTTTATTTAAACACTAGTGACTTGTTCCGGCTTCGCACGGGTTTAGTAAGGATCCCTAATTTTTTTAAAAATGTTTTTAGAAGAAAGATTTTTTCAAATCGGTCCAGCAGTTTCGGAGCATATTTAATACAAACAAAGATACAATCAAATATTTCCTCTTTATAATATTATATAGTTTAGATTACACCATGCTCCGATAACAGCAAAATCATCATCAGCCTAAATTACATAATGGGTTAAATGTTGGAACGACCTGCAAATATTTATTCCGGCTGTTCTGGATATTTTCTATGTATAATAAAAAATATCTTTAATGAAAAAAAAAGATCCTATTCAATTCCAGGACCACCACGACGAGTATCAACATCATTAGACTATAAACGTTATTCGTCGCAAGCCAAAATTGTCCAAGGAATCCGTTTAATGAAACCCTTTAAAAGGGGTCGCTTTTGGCGATAATGAACTTCTATCTAAATTCCGACGATCTAAATACATGCGACATCCTTATATTTTGACTAGCTGTTATCGGGCCAGCCAAAACTGACCCTTAAGGTTCTTATACACAGAGTCATATAAACAAAAATATATGTCAAGGTACGTCTAAATAATACAAATTAATAGGGTAGAGTACATAACATTTCCAATGATGAACTGTTTACGCAGACCTGTCGCGAGTTACATAATATTGGAGCGATGCCGGTACGATACGCAAGAGCAAGTCAGTTACTAGTGGTAGAAAAATATTTATGCCACTTATAAGAAATTTTATACAAATGCTGATGGAAGAAGATAGCCTACCTGATGTTAAGTGGTAACCATCACCTATAACAAGCATTGGTTCGTAGGTTAGGTACGTTCGTTAGGGACGTGCCCTAGGATGCACTGCTCTGTAGCTATTAAGTTGAAGCATATTCATGTGCCTGTAATTTCACTGAAATTCAAGGCTCTTAGGGGGGTATGAAAATAGCTTCACACAGACGAAGATACGTTTAGTTAGTTCTACTAGTTTTAAATAATCAATTAGTGGAAACGTGTATTTACATGTATTACAGATTAACATAATACGAGAGGCCAAAAATGCGTTCAAAAGTTTTTCTTGAATCACGTTTCTTGTTGCTACCTGCTGTGTTTTAGGGTTCCGCACCCAAAGGGATTATTACTAAGACTCCGCTGTCTGTTTATCCATCTGTCTCTCTTTCCATCTGTCACCAGACTGCATCATGATCCATGATAGTTGAAATTTTCATAGATGATGTATTTCTGTTGCCGCTAAACCGACAAATACTAAAAAACAGCATCAAATTAATATTTTAGGGGGCTCTCATGCAACAAACGTGATGCTTTTGCCGTTTTTATTATTAAAGATAATGGTACAGAACCGTTCGTGCGCGAATCCCACTCGCACTTGGCCGGTTTAATTTTAACAGCCAAGGTCGCCCTCTTCCAGCAACAGGAGTCTTAAAACCGTTGAAAACGTGCCCTGCCGAATGGAGAGACCCCTTTTGTTAATATTTTGTGTATTGTTTGGGTTTTATAGGTTTTGTAACAACTATTAAAAATGTCGTTGTGCGTTGAATAGGTAATGGGAATAATAACAGAAGTTGTTGTTTTTTTTGACGAGCGATGTGATGCGGCGGGCGAATGTACGCATGCGACGCAGGAGGCTGCGGGTTCGCATTAGCTATCACATTCGCACATTAGCTATCGCATTCGCTGTCAAGTCCACTTCAGAAAGTTTTTTTTTTTTTTGTGGCATCTGTCCGACTTGCGGACAATTTGCCAATGTCAAGTGGGTTGAATAAATTCTTTTTAGTCAAGTAGAGTCGGTAAAAAGAGTAAAGTCAGCCGTCATCGGTTTTGAAGAAAAAGATGGCGTTTTTCTTCAAAACCAAAGGGAAACATTTTCGTCAAATTAGGATGCCTCATAACAACACTTTCATTTCAATTGTTCACACTTGTGCTAAGACCTCAAGTAATGATGGTTAAAATACCACAAAAATTACCCTTCAGAACTTAAAATAACACTAGAAAAACAAAATGAAAATACAATGTTGCTTCCAAAGATGACAGAAAACGAATCCCTTCAGAAAGTTCCAAATAGCTCTAGTATTACGTAATAGATGGCGCTAAAACTATAATTGCATTTATTTATTGATTTTCAAATTTCCGCTGCAATTCCAAATTTGAATGTTTTTTGTTTTGTTTACAGATACAATAGACGAGGCGCTGTGGCCGCGAACCATGCATTAGATATCGCCACGACGATATCGAAACGTAAGTATTATTGACTAGCTGACCGGTGCCCACTTCGTTGGGCGGTAAACATGTTTACTTACAAATCTTAACTGAAGTAGTACTCGATGTCACCAACAGATGGCGTTAATACGGCATAAAATAGCGGCCGTTCGCAGTTTCGCCAGCGTGGCAGTTTATATCAGTTCCCGTTATTTTTTCGGGATAAAAAGTAGCCTAAGTTACTCCTTGTTACATTAGCTATCTGCCAGTGAAAGTCCCGTCGAAATCGGTCCAGCCGTTCCAGAGATTACACGGAACAAACAGACAGACAGACAGACAAAAATTTAAAAAAATGCTATTTTGGTATATGTATCCTATATACATTCCTATGCATGTAGTAAAAAGCGTTATTTTAATATTACAAACAGACACTTCAATTTTATTTATTTGTATAGATTTTGTCATAAAACTATATTACATTACGAATTAATGTCCTTTTTATAAAACACCTGCGTAGGGAGCCGACCTCGCGTCGGAGCCGCGCGGGTACCTAACTCATAGATCTAAACTACTCCCCTGCACGCGCACTCCCAACTTGGTGACGCTCACTTCGCAACGGGCCGTGCAGCAGAAAACGTAATATTTGAATTTCGCCATAACTTCAAAACCAAACGTCCAATTCTAATCATTTAAAGACCAAATATTATCTACATGAACTGTACTTAGTGATAAAATAATTTATTTCGATAAGGATTAATAGTATGAGTAAAATAAATGCGTTTAAATGTAGTCCAAAAAAAATTGAAGATTTTTAAATAAAAAAATGGTTGTTGTGCCTCACTCGACATAGATAGGTATAGTGTGCCGCTGACTTTTTTGCAGATATTTATAAGATCTACAATTATGTAAAACATTTTATGGTTCTATCTTTTATAGTTTAGGCAGCGTACGCAAAATAAGTAACTTTTCTGGTTGATTTTTTACACCTTGTGTCTGAAAAACCCAAATATTTTACGGAACGCTATTTTTTTCCAAAATAAAATATAGCCTATGTTACTCAGTGATAATGTAGCTTTCTAATGAAAAAAGAATTATTAAAATCGGTCCAGTACTTTTTGAGTTTATTCATAACATACAAAAATACAAAAATACAAAGCTTTCCTCTTTATAATATTAGTGTAGATTAGTGTAGATAACAACTATTTGGCATGGTGTTGATGAATGCGTGAGACGAGTCAGTGTCAGTGTCTAAGGTATTATGTTTCTTCCTGGGTACCTACCAACCCACGTTTACCTATCAATTAAATCCCTACTGCGTAATCGAACGACTACCTACCTAACTACTTAGTATTGTTATTTTACAATATGCTATGTAATTATTCGCGTGTAAGTGACAATGTCTTTTTGTGAATAAATTTCTTTACCCCTAAGTATTTTTATGAAAAAGTAGCATTATGCAAATTTTTTCAATAGATTTGTTACTTCAACAAATTGACTGGTCTTAGCTCAGTAGGTAGTAGCTTTCTGTGCTGTAGGTTGCGGGCTCGGTCCCTACAGGACAAACATTCATGTGATGAACATAGATATTTGTTTTTTATCTGCGTCTTTTATTGTATTTTAAGTATGTATTTACAAAAATGTATATAAGTATTTTATCAGTCATCTGGTTTCCATAGTACAAGCTATGCTTAGTTTGGGACTAGATGATGTTGTGTAAAAACGTCCACAAAATATTTATTTATAATATAAGTCGTTTTTTAAACTTATTTCATACGCTAAAAGTTATTTTAGTTAAATAAAAACGGGTTGATATCTGACAGAAGCAGATTTCATTGTCACAATAACTTTAGACCCTTTATAATAATATTGTTCCACTTGTACTAACTTTACAGCCTTCATAAACGGATTTCTTGTAGCGAAAGCCGTAACAATAACTTAACCGTAAATCTTGTTACCGTATCATCTAATATTAAGAATCTTTGTCTCTGAGACATCACACAGCCTTATACTGCTGGTTGTGAGACCGTAATTTTTACGGTGTGTTTATTTTGATGCGTGTACTTCAAAATAAAACCCTTAAAATCCACCCCTTAAATTTCAACTCTAAAAATTCAACCTTTAAAATTCAACTCTTAAAATTCAACCCCTAAATGTAAAAGAGGGTTTTAAGTATGAAAATAGCTTCACGCGAACGAACGCGAGACAGTTTTCTAGCATATGAAGATACACCGGTAACAAGATACAATCTTGTCCAATTGAAATCGCAATAAAAAGGGATTCTGTTTCTCCATTCAAGCCTTTCACCTTTCACGTCGTTTTACGCACCTAATTGGATTTCATATTCTGAACAAGAGTTTTCCATTCGTGTACCGAGTTGTTTAGGAAAATTCAACAGAAATAATAATTATTCAAACAAATTTACGGTTGATGTTTGTTTAGGCTTTGATTGTACTAATGAATGGTTGTCGACGCGTTTTCGACTCTGCTTCGGTGAGTTGGGGTTTGTTTTGCTTTGAATTATGATTGTAACTTTCGGTGCTAGTTTTAAATTCAATTGGGTTTGTGGAATAACTGCGTGTATGGACTCAGGTTTCCTCATATAACGTGAATTACTCGTTTATATGTAACACCGGTAGTTTGTATAGGACAAAAGGTAGTTCTTATATTTTTTATGTATTTCGAGTAATATAGATATAGATAACTTATATATACTGTGCACTATACTTATTTATATATAACTTATAATAACTAATAAATAATTTATGAGTGATTAATAAAGTTCTTTAAACCGAGTTAACTTGTATATCGAGAACTTACCAAATTAAGTAGAAATATAATTTGTTTTTTTTTCTATTCTCTTACATTTAAGTTACTCTTATTTTTTTACAGTGCATGCAGTGTTTATCTCTGAATAGTTGTGGAATATGTTATTTACTATATTATTTACTAAGTGACATGGTTTTAAGTTAAACTTAAAACTGTTTATCAGTTTTTTCTCACTTCGTTTGTAAACAAATGCAGCTGTCTAAGTATTCACGCGGACAGCTTTTAGCTATGATTTCGTATGTGACCCGTTATCTAAGGGTGTCATTCATCGAAGATCACAAAGGAGTCTTGCAGGTCCCGCACGTCAGAAACATACCCTACTTTATACTGCCATTACCTCAATCTGAGGCATACAGTTCTTAAGCCTCATGTGCCTGTAATATTGCCGTCACAGATTTCAACCACACAACAGGCATGGTAGTAATACTTCCCTAAATACCGACCGATGTGGCGCGGCGGGCGAATTTCCGCTTGCGACGCAAGAGGTTGCGGGTTCGATTCCTGCCTTGGGATAAATGTTTGTACGATCTGCAAATATTTATTCCGGGTGTTCTGGGTGTTTTCTATGTATAATAAAAAATATCTATATATGTCATGTATTGTATTAAGTATATCAGTGATCTAGTACCCATAACACAAGCTCTGCTTAGCTTGGGGCTAGATGATGCTGTGTAGACTGTACAGCATTATTATTATTATTAAATATATTCCCTCATTTCCGTATTCAAGTAAAATGTAAACACAATTTAAACAATACCGTATATTTAATAAAGGTTTGAGGGCCAAGTCCTCGAGTTAGATCTTCAACTTTTAACAAGATAACCGTTTTAACAACGCAAAGTTTTTACGATTATCATATTAACTGGCACATTTCAGAGTTGAGGGTAGTCACAACATTACGTCATAATATATTCATCATACCGTCACAGTTTCGCGATCGAGTTTGTATGAAATAACAAAGTTTTACAAGAACTGTATAAACTCAAATATTCATTGCCTGAGTGGAACTTGTTATAAATCAGAGAACTTCAGTTCACAAGTTATACTCCATAGTAAACGGCTCTGGAGATTAATGTTTGATATATTAGTCATCTCCTTGTCCCGTTCAGATATATTTATAACTGTTACATTGAAGGACTATAGTATGGGGTTCTTCAAAAAGGGCGTTTTAAAATTTTTAAAGGGTCGGCAACGCGCTTGTGATTCCTCTGGTGTTGCAAGCGTCCATAGGGTACGGTAACTGCTTTCCATCAGGTGGGCCGTAAGCTTGTTTATCAACTTTGTTGTATAAAAAAAAAGGAATGAACCTATAACCTGTTAAGTGTACCTAGTATTTTTGAAGTAATACTTGTAATGCGACTTCCAACAAGGTTGCGTTAAACGTTTAACACTACCATGAAGGGGGTATGAAAGCACTATTCTTTCTCTCATAGCCAGTTACGTTAGTTTTACTTCAGTCGTGTGGTCTAAAGCACACTCGTTTTTTTTCCCTTCGGCTGTGTATGATACCAGAGTTTGGTAACCAGTATCATACGAAGAAAAAATGATCGTTGTAGGATAAGTGCAAGTGATAGGATTTTTTATTTTTTTATAACAGTTATGCTGAAGAGACCATGAATCTATAACCTGTTAAGTGTACCTAGCATTTTTTTATACAACTTGCTGATGGAACAAGCAGATAGCATACCACATTAAGTGGTTACCATCGCCTATAAAAAATATTACCTCGTAGGTCACACTCGTTACAACTGGTAGTCCGGTGATAGAAAGGCGATGGACAAACTGTTAAAACATTCTAGGTAGTCAAAGTCAAAGTCAAAAAGCATTTATTCAGTAATATCCGCAGGGATCATCTTGAAACGTCTTAAATCTAGGAATCTAAGCGCCAGTTCCTCGCGACCAAGCCTAGAAGAACCGGCAAGAAACGGCTTGGTTCCTACCGTTTTTTTGTATGATCCTTTTACAAAGTAATAATAATGTAAATAATGAAGCTCCAGTGTGGTGCCAATCTAACTGTAGTAGGTAGTAATAGTAGAGCTCTTTGTGAAAGGCTCGTCCGGAGAAGTACTACCACGATGCCTATGAAATGCATTATGCTGGTTTGAAAGGTGTGGGTGCGGTTAAAATTACAGGAACATGAGGCACCTGTATACCCCAGGTTGGTGGACGCAGGCTGGTGTATCGTAGGGCACGTACGTAACGTGCATGACCACGAGGTAATGCTTTGTTATAAGTGGTAGCTACCACTTAACATCAGGTGGGTCAGCTTATTCCTGCATTAAAAAAAACTACAATCAAGTAAAGCCGTTGTCGGGTGCTAGTGAGACATAAAATACTAGCACGTTGTCAGCACTGCATAAACCTTAACTAGGTATGTTCCCGTAGAGTCCTGTGGGAGCTCGCTGATGGAAGCGATGCTGGTTAATAAATTACATTACAGCGGAGGTTACTAGGGTAGGGGTTACTAAAGGTCATGTTTGGGGCTTAAATTACACAATGCCTACAAGCCACGTCAAGCTTAAATACTAAAGTGAAGGCTAAAGGCAGAATACCATTGTACCCGCGTCAGAAGTCTATCAGTTCCATACATTATTAGTACTAAATACATTGTAGACAACACAACCAAACAAAACAACCAAATGTAATAGTGGTAGGTGCCATTATTGTATTGTTCTATTTTTGTTTGGCTACAAATAAATGAATTTATGAACATGAAGGGTTCCGTACCATTATCTATAATAAAAACGGTAAAAAAAACCACGTTTGTTGTATGAGAGCCCCCTTAAATATTCATTTTATTCTGTTTTTTAGTATTTGTTGTTATGGCGGTAACAAAAATACATCATCTGCGAAAATTTCAACTCTAACTATCACGGTTCATGAGATACAGCCTGGTGACAGACGGACAAACAGACAGCGGAGTCTTAGTAATATGGTCCCGTTTTACCCTTTGGGCACGGAACCCTAAAACGTATCAGGCACCATCACTATCTCGTTATAACTTCAACACACATAAATGCATAAATAATAATACTTGACAATCCACACAGCATCATCTAGTCCCAAGCTAAGCAGAGCTTGTGTTATGGGTACTAGATGACTGATATACTTAATACAATACATTACATGTATAGATATTTTTTATTATACATAGAACACACCCAGAACACCCGAAATAAATATTTGCAGATCGTACAAACATTTATCCCAAGGCGGGAATCGAACCCGCAACCTCCTGCGTCGCAGGCGGACATTCGCCCGCCGCGCCACATCGGTCGTCAAATAATAATCGTCGTATAAATCGTGTACTTATTAGAATTTAGGTTTAAAGACTTTATTTCTCACAAGTTCACTTATAGTGAGATACAAATTTAAAAATAATTATTTAATTTATGTGGCTAGTGCCAGAGCATGCAAAAACAAATCAAACTCGTCAAACTCTCAATCTTCAACTCGTAGGGTACACTGAGTAGGCACTGATACTGGCCGGCCGAACTGGCATTTCAGAATTTAGATCAACCTTCAAGGTTTCGAGACTTTTCAATACTCGGTCCCGATTAAAAACCGAACCCCTTTCAATCCTTTGAAGCCGTTTTGCATTGCAATACGCAATATTTGCCGATGTGGGTCGCTTTCATACGTCGCTGTAAGCCGGATCGGTTTGCTTTTATAGATCGCTATTGGGATTTGGTTTCGCTTAGGTTGACTGATGGGTTAAGTGCAAGTTATATAATAATAATAATGCTGGGCAATTCACACAGCATCTAGCCACAAGCTAAGCAGAGCTTGTGTTATGGGTACTAGATGACTGATACACCTAAGACAATACAATATTACAGACATGGATATTTTTTTTTTATACATAGAAAATGCCCAGAACATCCGGAATTAATATTTGCAGATCATACAAACATTTACCCCAAGGCGGGAATAGAAACCGTAACCTCCAGCGTAGCAGGCGGACTATCGCCCGTTGCGCCACATAGGTCGTCAATAAAGCAAAAAGTCATGTTATAAACTTTAACTCGTAAAACTTTATGTCAATAAAAACACTTATTATTATTATTTATTACTAGCGGCCGCTCGCAGCTTCGCCCGCGTAACAGTTTTTTTCCCGTTCCCGTTATTTTTTCGGGATAAAAAGTTGCCTATATGTTAATTCAAGTTATAATCTATGTTTATTCCAAATTTCATCTAAATCGGTCTACTGGTTAGAGCGTGAAAGAGTGACAAACATCCATCCATCCAGCCATACTTACAAACTTTCGCGTTTATAATATTAGTAGGATTAAACAAGAGAGCAAAGCCGCAGGCAACTGCTAGCTTAAACTACCAATATGGAATTCCAATAAGTGGCAATTTTAATTCCACCGGATGCAGAGATTTCACAATAATCTCTGCTCATATTCGAAATTAATTTAGGCACGACACCAAAGGACGCACGTGTTGATCGTTTTTTGTTCCCTTTCCTCTAAGCGTTTAAGTTTATAAGGAATTTCGGGCTTTTTCATCTTTTTTTTATCATGTTCGTGTCTCAGGTCTGGGTTAAGCACAAGAAAAATATAAATATAGCATCACGACTGTAATCCCCAAGCACGGTAGATATCACATACGATTTAGTACAAAGTCTCTATTCGAGGATGTCTAAGGAGGTAGTCAGAGGTAGGTACGTTCAGATAGTAGGTACTTACATTTCGTACGTAGCTACCCACATTTTGCAGTAGTTAGTATTCCATACGTGGCAGGTTGCAAGCCCATCCCCGCTGCTAGAATAGTAACTTATGGAACAAGTACATGGCTCACCTGATGTTAAGTGGTTACCATCGCATATAACAAATCATTGCCTCGTAGGTCACGCTCGTTAGGAATGTGCCCTACAACTGTTCAGCGTCCATCCTGAAATGATCACAGCAATGCGATCATCACTGCTTAGCGATAGAAATAAGTACGGTGGTAATTCTCTGATAAACTCTTTTACAAAAAGCTCTACTACTAAGTGCACATTGCCATGCAAACATTTGTATCGTAATTTGATCGAACCTACACTTCCACAGGTTACTGCTATGCCACAAAGGCTGTTTACTAAACGTGGTCCATTGGCGAGCAGTTCACCCGTCTGAAAACAAACATGTGTGTAAACAAGGTCGTTACCGTGAAAAATGTTTTTGATGTATCAAATTATTTTACGCTTGTTCAATAAAAAATTGTGTTTGCCTAGACTATACAATTTTAATTTTACGCTGAGACTAAGAGTCGCCGTACACGGACCCAGCGTTACAGTCACACACTGCCGCCATAAACCGCCCGCGCCGCCACACTACGCAGCCGCAAAACGTCGCTACTTAAAGTTCCTTGCATATTTTTTTATGTACGACTTATTAATGGAACAAGTAGATGGGCCACCTCATATTAAGTGGTTACCATTACCTATACCAAATCATTGCTTCGCAGGTAACGTTCGTTTGGAACGTGCTATACAATGCTATGCGCCCATTAACCTGAGGTATACGAGAGTAAAACCTCAGGTGTCTATAATTTCACTGGCACCCACGCCCTTCAAACCGGAAAACGGCAGTGCTGCTTGGTGAGAGAAATAAGCATGGTAGTAGTACTTCCTCGGACTGGCTGAAATACTACTGTTTCTGCTACTCAAAGTGCGCGACTGTCACTTCTGGTCGTAAGTTCGTGGCCGATAAAATGTTCTATGCTGTAGTGAAGTGATCTGTGATGGGGTATCGTGTTAGTGGCGAATATCGAAATTTTTCGAGTAGCGGTATACGGTGACGTACAGTTAGTTTTATGTAAGTGACTGAGTTGGCATTTTGTGTTGCCTCCATATTTCAACAATACCTATATTTAAGACGGTGCAAAAGCTACTGAGTGAGATAGATACGGCTCAGAAACAACGCTGGCGTCCGTGGCGTGTACCGATCACTGACGTCAACTACGGCGAGTTCATATAACATGTACAAAAAATGCAGCTCAGTGATGGTGTTTTGTGGCAGTAGCGCGCGGTCAGTGTGCGGCGACCTTAACTACTCGTCGTAATTCCGATTCAATAGAAGATTTTTAAATTGTTGTCTTTCGAAAGATTCGATTAGCTTATTCCGCAGTGGCACATGTTTTGGTCTCTTTAAAAGATTTCTCAAACAACTTTGACTAATGGGAGTTGTGTTTGTACGAGTGTAAACGGTTGAAGAGTCCATCGCCATCGCATTGTAATACTAACTGGTTTTCTTATGATTTTCCTTCACAGTTTGAGAACACTAGCATTGTGCACATAAAATTTTCGAATTTATGAATCTATCGGTGGACAACCAGATTTCGAACCCACGACCACGACCAGAAGGTGGAGTCGCTCCCACTAGACCACCAGTGCTTCTCCTAATGTATATCTAGTGAAATCTTAACTTCAAAGATATTTACGAAGGTTGTTCCAAATCAAAAGGTTTACATATTTCCAGAAACATCGCGCTCCAGTTACTTAGCTTTAGAATTAACCCATTTATCTTTAATAATTTTCGCTGTTCCATAGCTAAAAGGCTTTTAACAAATCCATAAATTAAGCTCGTCAAAATAAATCTTATCGCCAGAGACTAAAGTTCATTCTTCAATGAGCTAAGTAAATCTCGTCACGTCAAAACTTTGTCAACTGAGAGTTTATGTAAATGAAGGTTTTAGGCCCAAGTTCACATTTGTCGACACGATAACGACATCGCGACACCGAGAATTAAGGCCCATTAACCACCAACATTACAAATATATAGAATTATCTAATAACTTTTTACAGGAGATAATATCATGCATACGGTAGAGGCCATGAATTTCCAGTTGCTGCCATCCCGGAATACCTCATTTGCTTTATTCATTATTATTAATTCTGTTACACGGCCAAAATATATTTAAACAGAGTAGAATTAGTAACGAAATATCTTATTTTTCACCGGATTTTGCTCTCTAACGATGAAGGAAAATATGATGCATATGCAAGAATCATCATGATACGACCAGACCAGCGACCAGCGGTTCTTAATAGGACAAGAAAAACGCGCGTGACAATGTTTTTATACAAACTTGAACTCTCGGTGTACCCGTTTACCCGTACACCTCTACGCACCAAGATGAATATAACCTAAAAATTTCAAGTCTCTACGAACTGTGGTTTAGGCTGTGCGTGTCTATATGTCAGTCACTCACAAAGTGATCTATAAATAATAAATATTTGTGGACATTTTTACACAATGTCATCTAGCCTCAAACTACATAGCTTGTACATTGGGAACCAGATGACTGATAGAATACTTATATAAGTACTTTTTTTTGTAAATTTGTAAATACATACTTAGAATACAATATAACACTCTAACACAGACCAAACATCTATATTCATCACACAAATGTTTGTTCTCGGTGGGAATCGAACCCACCACCTACAGCACACAAAGCAGGATTACTACGAACTGAGCTGTGACGGCTGTCAAAGTCAAAAATCATTTATTCAGTAATATCCGCAGGGATCATCTTGAAACGTCTTAAATCTAGGTGAATCTAAGCGCCAATTCCTCGCGACCAAGCCTAGATTGCCTAGGTTGTCGATTGGTATAGGTGCATGCTCAAATGCCTCTCCTCAAGGATTGAGTATCAACAAATGTAAACCGTGCCTGAGTGTAACAGTAGTGAGCCATGTCCAATTGCTATCGTGTCGGTTCAGTAAAACAACCCTACCTCACCTAACACTACACGAATCTCAATTAAACGTATTAATAATGTACCTAAATTTGCACTTTAAACTATCACACTAATTTGCATATACGCGTGCAAATTCAGAATTACAGCAAGCGTGTACAATGATTTAGAATTCAAATTGTTAAACTGATTTAAATAATGATACATGAGATAATTCTGAGATACTGTAGATATTTCATGTAAATTGTGACGAAAATCAAACAACCTTGGGAGTAACATACCTTATCATCAGTCTTCAGTCCTGACAAGTCTACTATGTTAGTACGTACAGCTCTCCATGGAGGGCTCGTCAGGTGAAGTACTACTATGTATATTTCTACCGCTAATCCTACTAATATTATAAATGCGAATATTTGGATGGATGGATGGATGTTTGTTCCTGGATGTATGTTCTGGAATAGGACATAGGTTAATTTTTATCCCGAAAAAATAACGGGAACGTGAAAAAACTGCCACGCGGGCGAAGCTGCGAATGGCCTCTAGTATATAATAAACTAGCGAAACGCGCGCGACTTCGTCGGCGTGAAGCTATTTTGATACAAACTTTAACCCTCGCTGTACACGTTTAGGGGATAAATTTCAAGAATTCCTTTATTAGTACACCTCTACGCACCAAGATGAATATACGAGATGAGGTATTATAGCTCCCTTAAATATTTGTTTTATTCTGTTTCTTAGTCATTTTTCAGCTATCACGGTTCATGAGATACAGCCTGGTGACAGACGGACAGACAGACAGACAGTCTTAGTAATAGGGTCCCGTTTTACCCTTCGGGTACGGAACCCTAAAAAACAAACCTTTGCATTTATTGCAGATTTATACAACGGTAACTTTTCTCTTGTACCCCCTATTTTCGTTGTAAAGCCTGGAACATAATTTTAGATGGAGTTATAGGCCTAGCACCTGTACCATCCCTACAGCTGAATCAACAGGAAAGACGTGGTACGGGGCTGACTCAGTCACGGTGTTTTCCTTCACCGTTTGAGAGCAATGCGCAAACCTTGGATTTACGTAATTTAAAACCATTAAATATCAGTTATTCAGCAGCTACCAGAATTCCATACGTCCGAGGCAGACCAAGGTATTTCGCGATTGTCTGGTTTGGTGCGACGAGACCGCAAACCGCGACGGAACCGAAATTAAACGTTAAATCAAATGGTTATGAAAATTTTCATAACTTATTTAGCTACGGATTAATTTGCGGAGTATTAATAATGGATTAAATGGTACTGGCTGCTTGTATTAAGTATATCAGTCATCTAGTACCCATAACACAAGCTCTGCTTAGCTTGCGGCTAGATGATGCTGTGTGGATTGTCCAGCATTATTATTATTATTATAATGCTGATGTGCTGACAAAATATAAAAAAAACTTTTGTCATAATATAAATCTCTGTGCATGTTTGACTGGTTTCAGTCTGTGGTTCCACCAGTACCATTTAAATTATATTATTATTTAAATGGTACTGGTGGAACCACAGACTGAAACCAGTCAAACATGCACAGAGATAATTATATTATGACAAAAGTTTTTTTTATATTTTGTCAGCACATCAGCATTATAATAATAATAATAATAATAATGCTGGACAATCCACACAGCATCATCTAGCCGCAAGCTAAGCAGAGCTTGTGTTATGGGTACTAGATGACTGATATACTTAATACAATACATTACGTACATAAATATTTTTATTATACATAGAAAATACCCAGAACACCGGAATAAATATTTGCAGATTGTGCAAACATTTATCTCAAGGCGGGAATCGAACCAACCTGCTGCGTCGTAGACGGACATTCGCCCGCCGCGCTACATCGGTCGGTAGATGGAGCTGTTGTGATAGTCAGAAATATTTATTATTTGTATTTGTGCTTTTAATTGTTTTTAATCCTCCTTCTCTTCTAAGGATTTGTTCTTTTATATATCTCATCGGATCCTTTTCCACCTCTCACTAAAATGAACAAGCCTTTTAACAAAGAGTCCGTTTTGTAGTCTGAGTGCTGAGAAAATGTAGACGGTTATTCGACACTCCAATGCCTTTGAGCTAAGAAGTACAGATAAAGACACTTGTGCGTCACCAAAGAGAGCTTGTGTAATTGCGTTGAGTCTACGCTACACGATAGATTTTTAATTAAGGCTTAATCCACTCAGAGAATTGTATCAAAATCAGGTTCGTCAGTTTAACAAATTCAAAACAGAGATGGCATTGCCTGACGTAAGTTGTAAATTCACGTATTTGATACTAAGTATTACTTATTCTGTGCTTGAATTGTACGCTACGCTACGTCACCTCCGGTTCATACTCTGGGACGCTATATTATTTTGTCCAGTTCCGGTCCAATATTTTGTCGTGTCTTTAAGAAAGAAAAAATATATAAATGCACGGGTTAAACAATTTGGAACGCGGGACGCAGAAAGAAAGTAATTAAAGGCTATGGTTTCACGTAAGATGTGCGAAAAGCTAAGTTGAGTTAAACTTATAATATAACTTCATTTTTACGGTTCCGTGCCCAAAGGGTAAAACGGAACCTTATTACTAAGACCTTGCTCTCTGTCTGTCTGTGCCTAAAAAAATACAGTGTAACGATGACCTATCGTAGCAAGTGGCTTGAGATTTGCCTCACAAAGACCTCACAGATGTTTAATTAAATTTGACACGAGAGCTCGTTTCCTATAAATTCGTGCAGTGACTAAACATTTAAATCGTTCGTCTGGACTTAACCTTAGGCGACAGGGCGTCTTAAATTTTAAATTGCTTCGAATTTTAATACAAAAAGTTGAACTGCTTGCTGTGCTCCGGTTTAAAGGGCTTGAGTGCCGGTGAAAATTAGGCACATAGGGCTAACACGGTTGATGGACACTGAGCAGAGCATCATAGGGCACGTTCCTAACAAGCGTGATCTACGAGGTAATGCATTGTTATAGGCGATGGTAACTACTTCACATCAGGTGGGCTATCTGCTTATTCCATCAGCAAATTGTATAAATAATAATAATAGTAAAAATAACGCTGGACAATCCACACAGCATCATCTAGCCCCAAGCTAAGCAGAGCGTGTGTTATGGGTACTAGATGACTGATATACCAAATACAATACATTACATGCACAGATATTTTTTATTATACATAGACAATACCCAGAACACCTGGAATAAATATTTGCAGGTACAAAGATTTATCCCAAGGTGGGAATCGAACCCGCAACCTCCTGCGTCGCAGGCGGACTTTCGCCCTCCGCGCCACATCGGTCGTCAATAAAATATTTATTTAGTTTGTATGAAAACAGGTGTCATGACGAGCTGATCGCTCTTAATGATGATAAGCAGTAACCTCTCCCGATAAGATCCGGCCTGCCTCAGCCACTCATCCGCCTCCACTGAGATCATCAATTTCAACTGCCATTTAAACGTTGAATTTCTTTTAGGAGAAAATATAAGCGGAATATTTCTGGAGAAAGAAAAACGACAAATTTTCCTATAACCTGCTTACATGTAACATTCAACTTCCATTACCTACTCGTAGTACAACACCCTTCATGAAGGTTCAAGTTAGGGGTCTATGTTCGGAACGTTCGATATCGTCGAGATGACGTCACCTCTCAAAGCGATATCAGATTCCACATACTGGTCACAGACGGACACAAATAAATACGTATTGGCGGGCAGTGTACACCGCGCCATCTAGCAAAGATTGTAGTATGTAAAGAGATAAAATTCATTATATTAATAGACGATAACTCAAGAATTCGTGTAATGCATGCGCCTGCTTTGTTCCTAAAGATGTCTTGCAGAACGAACATCGTCTAAAAGAGGGACTATCACACGATGTTTTTTTTTGTATGTTTCTGCAATTGCTTTCTATCAGACTATCAAAAGTACATAAAGCTTAACAATATTGGTAGATATCTCTTAAAGCGCATCTATCCCCCAAACTAAGCAAGCAGCTTATTAGATTTTTAAACTAAGCAAGAAGCATACGAAAAGCAGCGTCACAGCTCAGTTTATAGTAGCCCTGCCTTCTGTGCTGTAGGTGGTGGGTTCGATCCCCACCTAGAAGAAACATTTGTGTGATGAACATAGATGTTTGTGTTTTGTATCTGGGTGTTACGTTGTATTCTAAATAAGTCATTGTATTCTATTGTACTCACAAAAAATATATATATTTGTATTCATGCAGTCATCTGGTTCCCATAGTACAAGCTATGCTTAGTTTGGGGCTAGATGATGTTTTGTAAAAATGTCCTGAAATATTTATTTAACTTTAGACGTGTTAATCTCTCCTAATGCAAGATCTCGAACGTTTCCGAACATAAGGCACCCAATCCCATCCAATTATATTCGAGCACCGTTTTTGTTGATAAGGGGGTTAGCAGACATCTTTGTCAGCTTTAAATCATGTTAGCTGATGAAAATATCGGATTTCTGTGAGGGCTTATTTTTAAACAGTTTGACGGGGAAAATGTTTTTTCATATTTCTACCAATTTTATACTCCAGTGCTTCGGGAAAGTCCGACTAAATAACTTATTGAGCTTATTAATAAATGTGGAAGATTTTGGAAACGCTTGTGGCGAAACTTCTTTTTCCCTTACAACTTAGCTCATTACTTTCCATCCCTAGGTTGCCTGGAAGAAATCGCTTTCAGCGATAAGGCCACCCATTGTGCTTTATTAACTAGATCTGTAGTTTACAATTTATCTTGTTTGGTCATTACGCTAAGTAACATTCTGCGCGGTCATTCGCGGATAATTATAAGTCTCTACGACCAGTGGCTTAGGCTGTGCGTTGTCTATATGTCAGTCAGTCAGACAGGCAAAGATTCGTATCAAAGTTAAAATATATTTATTCAGTAATATCCGCAGGGAAACGTCTTAAAGCTAGGGGTCTCTAAGCGCCTGTTTTTCGCGACCAAACATATTAAAAACTTACAGCTTGGTTCCCACCGTTTTTTTGTATGATATAATCATGTGTAATATATTATTATGATAAAATTACCTAGTAAAGAAAGCTAAAAGAGGCCGAATTTCTGCAGGATATAACGAAATAACTTGGTTTGAATATATTAATCATAATCATCCTACTTCACACATAAAAGTTACTCAAAATTCATAAGCCCGTTTAGAACAAAAGGAACAATTTTATCTTAGGGATAATCATACTGCAACCCTTAAATATAGCCTTAAAACACCCCAATTGAATAGCGAGGGCGCTTTTGTGAACCTTTGTGTACTCTAAACGTTTGCAAACGGCTTTGTTTCTATTTAATGTTAAAATTGATATATTGTTTAATTATTTTCTTCTTCTTGTTTCAGGTAAGTGATGACTTCGTGTGACAATGCTGGTTAAATTAAAGTTTGTATAATAAAAGGTTTTACTACTAGATTGTGGCGATTCTGGAGAAAATATATTTACTAGACAATATAGTATGCTGAGATGGTTTGGGCATGTAGAGAGGATGGATGAAAGAAGATTAACAAAACAGGTGCATAAGGCGAGAGTGGATGGGACTTTTGAAAGAGGAAGACCTCTGCGTACGTATCTCAATCTGATTCAAGACGTTTAAGAAAAATGCCAGGTCAAAAGTACCCTAAACCGACGAGCCATACGAGCATGTATGAAGAATGTTATGAGAGCGAAAGCATTTATTCAGTAAAATCAGCAGGGATCATTTTGAAACGTCTTAAATCTAGGTGAATCTAAGCGCCAGTTCCTCGCGACCAAGCCTAGAAGAACCGGCAAGAAACTTACGGCTTGGTTCCTACCGTTTTTTTGAATGATCCTGTTACAAAATAATAATAATGTAAATAATGAAGCTCCAGTGTGGTGCCAATCTAACTGAATGCAAGACAGAAAACATACTAAGACAATCATACCAAGAACTTAATATTATCTGCTTACCCCTATAAGAAACAGGCGTTATATTATGTATGTATGTATATAATTTACTACTTGCGAAACGGATGCGACTTCGTGAGCGTGGAAATTTTATACAAACTTCAACTCGCGCTGAGTCCGTTTAGGGGTTGAATATCGGAAATTCCTTTCTTAGTACATCGCTAGCCTCTAAGATTAATAATATACCCTATAAAAATCAATTTAAATTAACATGATGAACAACTGTATGCCTTAAGTTGGTAAACGCAGAGTAGTGTATCGTTCGTAGGGCACGTTCCTAACTAACCTGCGAGGCAATGCTATGTTTATAGGTGATGGTAACCACTTAACAACAGGTGGGCTGCTTGTTCAATCAGCAAGTTGTTTATAAGATATAAGCAAGCTATAAGCAAGCTATATCTACTATCAAGAAATATAAATAGAAAAAACGATTTGCATCAACTAATAATGACGAATATCGGCGACGGAATAACCAGCGCTAGTCAAAAACTGGTGCTTCCGACACATTTAATTACAAATCCCAATTATTGCCCATCACAGTACATAGGTGAGCAATAGCATATATCGATGCATAGTAATAAACAATTTGACGTGTGGACGTCGGAAGCAGCCCCTGTGAAAACCACAGTGGAGACAAATCAGAGGGTCAAGTCCATTCTACTAATGTCTAACATCGTAAGTATAAACAGATATGAGGAAATTCGTAGAATAAAAATCCAGTCACCGACGTAACTCTCATGATCAGCAAGTTGTAGTGGCAATGGGCAGGCCATTGCTGTTGGGGAATAAAGGTTACCGGACTATGTACCGGAAGACGAAGCGTAGGACGACATTATTAGGATCGCCGAAAGTCAATGGATGAAAATGGCTCGAATCTTCCGTAAAACGTATGGAGGAGGTCTATGCCCAGCAGTGGATTTCTACAGGCTGTTGATGATAATGAACGGTGTAGGTTTAATGTTCCACTGATCGGTAAGTGGTGGGTCGAGTTTATAAAATGCTCAAACATAAATAACAAAAGCTATTCAATTTAAGGTAGGTTCTTCACTATTTTGCTATTGTCAACCTAATCTTTAAAACCCTTATTGGGAAAGGGTTGACTCCTGATATACAGGTAGCCCTAGTTTAGGAGTCAGGACTCCATCTGCAACTGTTACAGGTTTCATTAATAAATGCCTTATTTTAGCGCTGCTGTAATGCTGAGGGTTTGAAGGGTGTGGGTGCCGGTGAAATTACAGGCATAAATGAGAACACCTGTACGCCTGAAAGACGCGAAGTGCATTGTAGGGCAGCTGTAATGCAATACTTTGTCATAGTTGACTACCACTTAACATCAGGTGGGCCATCGTTATATCAGCAAGTCGTATAAAAAAGTGTCAGTTTTCATTTTTTTTTTCTTCGTTTATTTCTGACGGCTGCTACTAACGGATATGCGTATTTTATAGGAACTAAGCATACATACTCAATCGCCATTTTGAAACAATACCTGTCTCTTCCTACTGCATTGTTTCCACTGTGTCCAAACAGAGGCTGCTACGGACACCGCTCCCGAGGGTGGCAGACAGGGGTGGGGCGGAAGTAACGAAATCTCCCGCCCGTCGCTATGGCAACCGCCTGTTTACCCCGCCGTATCGATCTTCCCGTGTTTACATTACATTCCGCAAATGCAGCGGGATCGAAGTTACGATTTTAGGGGAACATGTAATAGGGAAAGTTATTCTTCAGGATTATTTTGAAACTTACTACGGTCTTTGCTGGAAGACAAAGACTAAGATGCCACCTTATCCGATGTACCGATATTATAAAGCTTTTTTTATATACTACTTGTCGATTACGACTTTAATCCCAAAGCACGGTAGATATCTTAGTACCAAGTACCTACACGAGATCCTTCGTGGATGTCTAAGGAGGTAGTCTCAGAGTTATGTCCAGATAGTACATTTGGTTTGGTACATACCCACATTTTGCAGTAGTTAGTATTCCATACGTGACAGGTTGCAAGCCCATCGCCGCTGCTAGAATACTAACTGGTTTCCTCATGATATTGTCCTTCACCGTTTGACAGCACCATTGCGCACATTTTTTCGAACGGCAAAATCCATCGGTGCACGACCAGATTTGAACCCACGACCTTAGGATTAAAAGGCGGGGTCACTCCCACTAGACCACCGGGGCTCCCCTACTTACTTTAATTCTATGGAATAAATACCTTTTTACTTTGCCAACTTGTTATTTCCTTTCTCTCTCGTCTGTCAGTCGTCATATCCGTACTAACTCTTTTTATCCATCTTTTTGGTCCACCTCAACCCACATATCCATCCAAATTCATATACAACCAGCGTCGGTCTGAGAAAGATATAAATTCCGGCATAAAATACGGTTTTTAGTAATTGTTTTGTCAATCAAGCAGGAACCTTCTTTGTTTTCATTTGCTTGATAAATTCTTTGTTCCTTTGTTCAGGGGCGTCACGCGAATTGTAATTATATCGAACGTTTGTGTTTCTTTGTTACGAGTAAGGTGCTATTTAATTAATGAGTTGAAACATTTTGTTTTCTGGGCGTTTGTGATAATAAAACTGGATTTGGAATAATATAACTAGCATAAACCTGCAGTTTTGTTTGTCTGTTATCTGGATTAGTATCTTACCTATATTTTTATATTGCTTGCCTGCATAAAATAATAATATAAAATGCTATTCTAGGTTAGAAGTTTATAATTTACTAAAGATCCGCCCCGGCTTCGCATGGGTATAGGTAAGTACCTACTATAGATAGAGTGACCTGTGATACTCGCTGATAGGTGTATCTATAGGTAAAATATTTTTTTTAAATCGGCTAAGTATTTTTGATTTTACCCAATACAAAAAAAATAATATTTTCTGTTTATAATATTAGTTTTGATTTAAAATTCATTTAGTTGCTACGGATTGATTGAGTCACAAACCTCAAAACATTAGAGTAAGCAAGCGAAATGCGCGACTCCACGTGAAGTTTTTCCAACCCGTACCCGTATAGGGGTTGAATTTCGAAAATTTCTTAGTACACCTCTACGCACGCACTAAGACGAACATACCCTAAAAATGTAAAGTCTCTAAGACCAGTGGTTTAGGCTGTGCGTTGTCTATATATCAGTCAGTCAGGACAATAATTCTTATAATTGGTAATTAGTAGTAAAGTAAAAGTAAAAGTAAAAAAGCCATTTATTCTACTACATTTGAAATCATACAGCAACAATTTATAATAATTACAATTATAATTAACTACGTCCTTAAAAAACATTATAATTTGGCAAATGTCCTTATTATTGTTTAAATTATAATATTATATTCTAATTTTTAACTACATCATCCGCAAAGCTTCAACATGAAATTCTTTAAGAAACGGGTTCATCTTCTCCTTAAAGGTCGGCAGCGCATCGGCATCGCCTCTGGTGTTGCAGGTGTCCATGGGCGACGGTGACCACTTTCCATCAGGTGGCCCGTCTGCTCGTCTGCCTGCTATGGCATAAAAAAAAAAAAAAAAAAAAAAAAACATATTATTATTTTTAAATTATTCTTATACATTAATTGTTATTAGTCATATATTATATTCATAATATTATTAGGTAATTAGTAGTAGAGTACATTAATGGATGTCCATAAAATTGTCCGAAAAAAAGATCTCAAATCCGAACCAATCAAATCAACCAAAAAGGTCTAAGTGAGAACATCGTATTACCAATAAGTCGTTCAATAAGCATCCTCGCATGATCCAATATCTTACAAAGGAGGTACGGAACTGAAAGGAGATTTATCTAACAAAAGAACGGCGAATGAACGAACTGAATGAGTACTACTTGTAGTGAAAGTACTTTCAGGGTAGCCGATTTCTTGGGTAGCTTTTTGTTGACAAATGTTTTAGGGGTATGGGTAAGAGGTACTTTATTCGGCGGGTGTGAGTTTTCGCTTGTTTTATTAATGGCATAAATGTTTTAACAGAACTTTTATAGAGTTGTCTTGAATATGTATGTGTGGGGTTGTGTTTGGTATTGGACTAAAACACCTGAAGGGTGATTGTGTAGTGTATATATCTTGTGTTGTTGATATCTCTTGTTGCAAGTGTCAAATATTACAGATTTTTTAAAGCAAATCTGTCAAATTTGTTATTATCAATATTTTTTCCATGTGTTTGTTTTTTTTAATAATAAATTATAATAAATACCTGTGGACATTTTTACACAACGTCATCTAATCCCAAATTAAGCGTATCTTGTACTACGGGAACTAGATGGCTGATAGTATACTTACATAAGTTTTTTTTGTAAATACATACAGTACAATGTAACACCCAAACACAAAATAAACATTCTTATTCATCACACAAATGTTTGTTCTCGGTGGGGATCGAACCCACCACCTGCATACAGAAGGCAAGCCGACACAGCTCAAATAGTAACAGCCTCATTGCTAAAATATCTCTGAAGTATAACCACATTACTTGCAGTGAAGGGTCTATAAGTAATACAATATTTAGGAGCTCTGTGCCCGTGCAGTGACCAAATTACAAATAAAACCCACAGGAATATCTATCTAGAATTTCACGAAATACTACAAGCGCACAAGTTGTCAAACGTATTGCCAAAACATATTTCGAGAATCGTATTATCTGGGGATTCAGAATGCGGCTTCATTTGCCCGCCGTCTCTCGAGAGAAAAAATACGGAATATATTCGAAAATTTGACACAATATCTTGTATTCGTTTCGGTAATGTATTGAGTCAAAATGCAATTGATTGGACGAAAAATGTTTTCGTCGTATGAATAAATCACACGTGGTTTATACTGCCTCCTTATACACCTACAAGGATACCAAAAATAAAGCTTAGGGGGATGTCTACCGTGCCGGGAGATTATTCCATTACCGTTGCTAAAATACTACTACTATTTTTATGTTCAGTGTAGGAAGTGCTTAGGTTAGTGGTAGTTATTGGGGTATTAAAATATCTGTCATATTTATTGTCTTTATTATTTTAATCATTCATTCGTTCAAATTGTTCATTCATTCAAAATACCAATGCTCCTCTTTAGCTACAAATAAGGTTGAATATAAATTTATAGCGTCGTGAAAAGTACTGAACGCTTCCATATTTAAATGCATTTCAAATGGGGTATTCGAATTTCGAAACTTGGTTGTTGACTTTGTGAAATACCCAACATTGTGTGGCGTGTGTGTTCACAGGTAAAGTAAACTTGTGTGATGTGTACTTTGAGTTAGAAGTTAAATTTCGACTGGTCTGGTTTTTGATATGAAATCAGTATTTGAATAAAATAGTATGTTCTGCTGTGTGCAGGAATATACATGAATAAACTTTTGTAAATAAATAACAAACATGAATGAAGCAGGAAGGGTTCCGTACCATTATCTATAATAATAACGGCAAAAAAATTACGTTTGTTGTATGAGAGTTCACTCAAATATTTATTTTATTCTTGTTTTTAGTATTTGTTGTTGTACATCATCCGTGAAAATTTTAACTCTAACAATCACGGTTCATGAGATACAGATACAGCCTGATGACAGACAGACAGGCAGACAGTAGGATCTTAGTAATAGAGTCTCGTTTTACTCTTTGGGTACGGAACCCTAAAAAGATAGGTACGTCTTAAGTGCTTCCTTTTGCACATCGAATGGACTACTAGTATAGCAGGTGTAATCGATATAGTAATGCAAAGTATCGAGTTCCAGCTATCGATAACGCGGTGTAACACAGCACTAAACGGAAGGACTTGTCAACCACTAGGCGTAGTTAATATCGCAATCTCGATAATATAGAGGCTGGTAAGGATAGCTGAAGAAACTAGGTTGAAGAACCTGAACTGAATTAAAGTCAGTCCTTCTTATAAGGCCTTATAAGGCTATAGGGCTTAAGTTAAAGGTAACTTCATCTCAAAGTTGTCAATTTGTAATTCAGGTTTTTTAATTAAATTCGAAAAAAATTAAAATAAAGACTTATGAAGTTATTGCAAGTGGAAATCCGTGGTCTCTGCCTAACTCCATAGAAAACTCAAAGCTGCACTAGAATGTATACAATTCGTGACTTAAAAAAAACTAATTGAAACCCTTCTTTTTTTAGAAACTGGTTGAAAATAAAAGACGATTCAGTCATTATGGTAAATCATACTTAATATTATAAAGAGGTATACTTTGTTTGTTTGTATTGAATAGGCTCCGAAACTACTGGACCGATTTGAATAATTCTTTCACCGTTGGGAAGCTACACTATCCCCGGGTGACATAGGCTATATTACATTTTCAAAAAGATTAGGGATCCTTACTAAAACCCGTGCGAAGCCGGGACGGACCGCTAGTAATAATATAAAGAGGAAAGATTTAATTGATTGTTTGTTTATTTGCATTAAATAGGCTCCGAAACTACTGGACCGATTTGAATAATTCTTTCACCGTTGGGAAGCTACACTATCCCCGGGTGACATAGGCTATATTATATTTTCAAAAAATTAGGGATCCTTACTAAAACCCGTGCGAAGCCGGGACGGACTGATAGTGATTGAATGAATGAATGAAAATTCTTTATTGTACACCTTACAAGCTAGAGAATAAAACAAAAAAACAATAATAGTCAACAACAGATAATGTACAATGGGCGGCAAAAGCGATCTCTTCCAGACAACCTTTGGATGTAAAGAATTTAAAAATAAAAGGGTTGGCTGGGGTGCACTTAAAATAGCAATAAGTAATAATAAATAAATAAAACTATATAGATGCTAGTGGTAAATATATTCTGAGAAAGAAGTCATCAAACACTCACAGTACTTAGGAGCTCGTTCCTTCGAGAATCGAATTTCCTCAGCGTGTCAGCTGACCGAATCGGATGAGGATTCAGACTAGCCTCTATACTCGGGATCACACGATTCGGCTGACTCAATATTTTTGTGTTCTGGGGGGTAAGCACGAACGAATTCCACTTTCGTATCTTACGTTAGGTTTACGGACCGAGACGATACGTAGTAGCACGAACGGCAACCGATTTACTAACTTCCCATCGAATTACGTTACTTTACGGACCTATAGCTATCGTTTACTTTACGTACGTAATGCCAAAAGTGTTCGTGCTTCCAATTTTAGTTCTCTTCACGCACGATAGAGGCGCTGTGCAAAATCTCATACATTTTGGTAACGTTAGCGTAACGCTAGCGTCACGATAGCCAGTTCGTGCTTAGGCCCCAGTACGTTTTGTAAAACAAAAGAAAAACATATAGTAGTAGTAGATTGTACGTAGTACGGCGATACAAGCAATATTAGTTTAGTTATTCTTATAACTAATCATAATACAAACACAATCTAGCCCCAAACTAAGCATATATATATTTTTTTTAAGTTACCTACATACGTTCAGTACGTTACTTTAGTACAAGAAAACTTAAAACAATGTTATCTGTCTAGCACGACAGCAACGGCAATTTTGGCGTCGTTTTTGTCAGTTTGTAACCATGCCACTAAGAATATAGACTAAAGCCATGCCTACCTACTTAGCAATTTATTGTTAGGTTTAAACAACAACACGGAAGAGACTAGTCACCTGCGACACAGGGAATCCTAGTCTTCTTCTCATAGTTCTTCTAGGCTTGGTCGCGAGGAACTGGCGCTTAGATTCACCTTGATTTAAGACGTTTCAAGATGATCCCTGCGGATATTACTGAATAAATGATTTTTGACTTTGACTTTGAGTGCGGGGGCTAGTGTTCATCATACGTTATTATTATTATTAGTTTATATCATCGGCCCGAAGAAGAAGAAGAAGTACTTTGTTACCATACACTTGTGCTAGTTAGTACTCGGTACTAAAAGATCTGTGGGGATGTCTACCGCGCTTGGTAAAAGTCATGAGGCTATTTCTGTTTCTTTTTATCTTCTTCCCGCGGTCCTAACAATGTCGTCAGTCCATCGGGTAGGAGGACGTCCTACGCTTCGTCTTCCGGTTCGTGGTCGCCATTCGAGAACCTTTATTCCCCAACGGTTATCGGTTCTACGAGCTTTATGGCCTGCTCAGTCAGCCGAATCAAGCTACCATTATGAGGGTTCAGATCCGGCGACAGAGACAAACGGCAATGCTGATAGCCAACTAGCCGTAATGATGGTACTTAGCGCCGAGTTGCTTAGTTTAGATAGAAGTCGTTTATTATAAAAGCTTTGTGATCCATTCGTCACAATCTTTGCGCTTCTACGTCTGGAAGTAAATTACCTTGTTAATAACGCCATCTAGGCTATAAAAGCTGAACTAGATTTTGAACTCACCTTTATTGTGTTTAATTAAAATATGCAATATAATAATATTTGTTTTTAATTGTTACGCAACATCTTCTAGCCCCAAACTAAGCATGCTTGTACTATTGGAACCAGATGACTGATAGAATACTTTTATACTTTTTTTTTGTAAATACATACTTAGAATACAATATAACACCCAGACACAGAACGAACCTCTATGTTCATCACACAAATTTTTATTCTCCGTGGAAATCGAACCCACTACCCACAGCGCAAAAGGCAAGGTTACTACGAACTGAGCTGTGACGGTTGTCAAGTAATACTTCTACAGATTGTTGATGATGATTATTATGATACAGAATTACTTTTTTATGCTACTTTTTACCTACTTACTTTTTTTTGAACTACTTACTAATGCCTTTTTTAAAGTTGTTTGTGAAAAGGCTCGTACGGGGAAGTACTACCACCGTACCTATTTCTGCCGCAAAGCAGTGATGCTCGCATTGCTGTGTTCCGGTTTGAAGGGTGTGGGTGCCGGGGAAATTACAGGCACATGAGGCTTAACATGAGGTTGATGGACGCTGAGTGGTGCATAACGAGTGTATCCTATGAGATAATGCTTTGCTATAGACAATGGTCACCACTTACCATCAGGTGGGCCATCTTATTCAACCAGTTATACAATAAAAGCATGCTAATCGTAAATGTTATTTTTCGGTCACCACCAACGCAATTTAACACCAGTACATCTGAGGTTAATGTTTCACACGTTTTTTATTATTTGGCGATCGAACGCCGTGAATCATAACTGGGGCTTATGGTGGTGCTGCCAAGCGTGAGTCGAACTAAATATTGGGATTCCGTATAGCATTGAAACAGAGTGAAGTTATCATTATCTGACTGTATTAATCATCCAAAATAGACGCAAAGACCTATTTATTTTACCTTTATTTTATGTGACTTGTTGATGGAACAAGCAGATGGCCCACCTGATGTTAAGAGGTTACCATCACCTATAACAACTTACGATCTTTACTAAATACGTGCAGTATTGTAACTTCATGCCTTTCAGCCTAAATAATAGGTCTCCCCCTTAGACGAGTAAACCAGGGGACACGATACGCTCGAAAATCTAATGAAATCACGATCAACCAATATTTGCGGAGCACGGGAGGGAGGGTCTATTTCTGCTTTACTTCCACAGATAGCGCTGTCACTTTCTAAAAGTTCCTGCTGATTTAGACTAGTGCTTGATGCAATCGATGAAATTGTATCGATAAAAATGAATGAATGATAGATTTTCCATCATTCACTCCGTCAAAGTATGAATAGAGAGACGCGTGCTGTTTTTATTATTAAAAAAATCGTTCTTACCTTGTAATAAAGTACTATGGTGTTTTTTTAAAATACCTTCATAAATTACGAAATTATTTATCTTTTACGACATGAACAGTAGAGCCTAAAATAAATTATATGGTTTAATCTAAATTTATCTACTACTACTACTTCATCATTATCATCACCACCCTAAAATGTCCATTTCTATGTTCTATGTTCTTCTATGTTCACTTCCTTTACTTTACAAAACTATCGAACGACTCCGATCCGAACCCAAGACAGACAAGACGTTTCCTACCGGTCTTTCCTATCTGAACGTCAGACTGTCAGCCATCTTGTCTGTCAAGCAGACTACCGTCAATATCCGTCAGTATTGCCAGTACAATAAAAGAAACTTCTACCAAGTCATTAGCAAAAATGTCTCAAGTAATCAAGTATCTTACAATAACATACCTTTTCACTTATTAGCACATGTTTTGGAGACAACTAAGCTAAACTGCACTTTTTTTTCTACTCAAAATACGACAAAATTTTATATCTTCTTGGATATCTCTTTAGATCTTCCTGTGCTAATATTCCAGTGTCAAAAATCTATCTCGATCTATCAAATAAAGACTTAATGCTAATGTTTAGCTATCTGTGAGTTTTTTATCTATGATTTTTTAAATGTCAATCAATAGAAAAAGTATCTCGTTCGTCTCAAGCCCGACATATCTCACGTTGCACATCTTAGCCCAGCTGAATTAAACTAAATCAAGTCGTCGAAAAGACCTCAAAAGAATACGCCACGTTTACTTTAAAGCAACAGAAACAAGTATCTGAAGCCATTGATCTAACAATTCTATTCTGCTGGTCTGAAACGAAATTTGAACCACATAAGTTATATTCCAATAAAATCGTTAGGGTGCCAAATAAATAAATAAATACACTTGCTATGACATTTTATGTTGACAATATCTAAGATTATTCTAGCCACACTGGAGTACTTTCATCCGAGTAATTTTTCGGTACTTTCGGACTATGCATGTGTGATATATTCATATCATTGTTTTTCGTTTCATGTGAGTGAAAGTATAAGTACATAAATCATTTACTTTTCCAATGATGTATAATTATAATAGGTACTAACAACCATCTTGTAAAACAACATCACTATCAATTGTTCATGGAACAAGATTATGATGATGATAAAATAATTCAGATGACATGCCCAAGGATCTAGCAAGCTGAAGTGGCACCGTTTATGTCTTTGGCAAATGTAGTGTAGGATGCTGGCAGTAACTGAATGAGTAAGCCGAAGATCGGGCTTTGTAGAAGATTCTAATGTTCAAACAGTATATCCAAACCACATGTTATTTGTTTATAATCACTCTTTGGCTCAGGTTTTTGAGTAACATAAATGGTCTTCACGATACATTCTTGTATAGTGCGAAGACTGCTGAGAAATACATTTTTGTTAAGCGTATAGAGCACTGAAACTTACCTACCTACAGTGGACTGCGATCGGTTGATGATGATGATGACTTATAAAATCTGCTGTAACTACGATGCTACGACAACAGTTTCACTCTTCACTATAAAAGCCAAGGAAATAAATGAATAAAAAAAAACAAAAATCATATTGTCTAATCTTCGTGTCGCACCCATACCGGTTGACGTTGACGGCAAACGCAGAGGCCGAGGAAAGTCGATGACTGTAGGTAGCTCAAGATTGTTTGCCATTGCATTCGGTTTTTTAATGACCTTTTTCAAATAGCAGACTTTTAGAACTCGTTAATGATGATTATGATGATGATGATTATAGAGCTGCATGTAGAAATTTAAGCTCTACTTACAAATTCAGGAAAATTTAATGTAGGAACAGCATCTTTATATAATTTTCGCTGTTTCTTAGAACTTGTATTATAGCACTCTGGCTCAAAATGCAAACTTCATATTCTGTTTTATGGGATCCATATCCGCTCTCTACGAATTGCTTTCATCCACTCTATTTTTCGTAAGAGATTCGTTAGAAATCTAAAATCGTGTTGAATTGTTCATTAATTCACATCGATATTTTTTATCGATAGTTTCAAGCCCTACTTGGAAGAAGAACGTAGGAACGAATTAAAAATGAACAGTGTGATTCGACTTATTTAGTTGTTCGTCAATTTTGGTTACAATACCTTAAAAAAGGAGTGCTTCTTAAAATGGTGTACTGTTTGCAGTGATCGTATCGCATTTATAGGGTTTTATGAAAAAATAGCCGCTTTGGTGGCATAAAATTGTACTCATCTGTGATAAGAAACATCAACTGTGCGGCCACTATAGTTTTAACAAAAAAGTACGGTGCATTTCGTCATTTTTTTCGCCTTGTGTTGTCTTCGGGAACCGTGGTTACACTGACTGGGTAAGTTCGTTTACCATGGGTTATAAGCACCATACGTGGCAAGAGGGGTAAAGGCAAGAACGGCTTAGTAACGTGTCCCGTGGTTTACTCGTCTAAGGTCTCCCCCCATTTACATTAACATACACACACACACATTACACACACATACACATTTACATAGGTTTCCCCATTTTTTATTTTGGGGAGATTTCGTTTTTGTATTTTTTTCTATATCTTGTTTTTTATCTATACTGTTTATTTCATATTGTGTTGTATCCGTACCTATTTTTATGTCCCGTGTTTTGTCCGTCTATTATTACAAATAAATGTTTTTTCTTTCTTTCTTTTCTTTCTTTCTTTCATTTAGGGGGTTTGGTCACCAAGTTTGGCACTTGGTAACCGCTGTCGCTGCTTAGTACTTAGGAGTTGCTGCTGCCCATCTGACGCGTTTCTTTATTCCCCTCGGACAACATCCATGGGAGGTATAGGGTCCTAGTCTAAACCGGGACCTCCAAAGTTGTCTCCTGTAATTACACCAGTATCTACCTGTCAAATCAAAAGCTGATTGTAGTGAGTGCTTGGCTTGCTTGGCTATCCATGTCTTGATGATGATGTGCTTTAGAAGGGATAGTTAGATATTCCTACAAATTAATTAGGAAAAATGTCGCGATTTTGTGCTTAGCCAGTTCTTTACTTATTGGTCATGGTTTCTTGAGGATAAAGGCAGAATCATAGTAGACTCCCACGTGCCGTGATGCCTCAGAAGCCTGTCGAGCCCATACACTTCATACAAAACGGGACATATAGTTCCTTGGTAGACGTACTCTGTAAGATAATGCAATTTATAGACATAGATAACCGCTCAACATTAGGTGATCCATTTTCCGTCACTTGTTCTCAAAATAAAACTACAGCACTGACTAAGGCATTTACGACAATACTTATACACGTTATTTTAATTTATATGTTTTAAATAGCTTAAAAATAGTGCTGTCACTGTTTCTTATTACCAATTGATAAGAGATGGCAATAGTTTCAACATTGTCTATCATTTGACATATACGCTGGGGAATAAAGGTTCTCGAATGGCGACCACGAACCGGAAGACGAAGCGTAGGACGCCTTCCTATCCGATGGACTGACGACATTGTTAGGATCGCGGGAACCCGATGGAAGGAAAGGGCTCAAAATCTTTCTTCCTGGAAATGGGGAGGATCCTATGTCCAGCAGTGGACTTTGATAACGTTGATGATGATCTTTTAACAGATTTTTATAAGGTCATAATTCTTAACTTTTACGTACCTAACTCCACAAAGAACAAAGCATTGGAAATGTCTTCAAGTTCTGAGAACGTCAATTACTGAACTCTAAATTACCAGATGAAGTCATCTGAGGTTGTCGACCCCCGGTCCTCGACCCCGTCATAAAACACCTTGGACACCTATAAATAGGTTTGTACACTGGGTACTAACATCCGGCCTACCTCAACGTTGGATGATATTATATTGTTGCATAGGAATATTAGTACCTACCCGAACTTGCATTGATATAAAAATAAAAAAGAATAAAATTGAATCCTCATTCACGGTAGACATTCCCCTCAGATTTGGTAAGACATCCTTTAATTATTATAAATACGAAAGTTAAAATAATAATAATAATGCTGGACAATCTACACAGCATCATCTAACCCCAAACTAAGCAGAGCTTGTGTTATATGTTAGACGACTGATATACTTTACTCAATACATTACATACATCGATATTTTTTATTATATCGAATATCTTGTAGGTGCATCCGTACTCCCTGCCAAGCCGCTACCTCTAAACGTCGAGATAAACTCGTCACTGAACTTGTCAAAACGTCACTGACTACTTACTTAATCAACAAACATGCATTTATGTACATAGATAATCGGAACTACAAAGACATAATCAAAAACGGTAAAAAAAATATTGTAAGAGGTGAAGTCACATTTCTAATGAAAATGATTCCACGTTCGCGCAATTTTTCAATCCAAAAATGTAGTCTTTTTTTATAAGCTTTTTCATGTCAAATTCAGTTTGATTCAGATCACTATCAGACAAACTGTATTGGAATGCAACAATAAAAATTACAAATTATGTATCTATCGTAACCTTTACTTATAACAAAACCATTACCTGTCATAGCTACATAAGTTCGGTGCTGGATAGGCCTGCCCCTAAAATAGGGGGGGTGGCATAGTGACCAAGCTTGTCAGGTAGATCGGTGACATGATCTTGGACACTGTATGTCCAAGTGCGTTCTAAGTGGTATAGTACAAGTAGGTAATATATTATGATTTTTATCTGTTCTCATAATTGGACTTCCTTATAGTCATTTTATAGATACCTGCCTTGTCTAGCCAAATATAAAACAAAATACGGACAAAACTCAGGTAGCCAGTTTAGTTTAGTAATGATGCTAATATCATAAAATCAAAATTCAGACGTATGAATGTTGTTGTTGAGGTTCAATCACTCTGCGACGATTGGAACGTACCCTACGATGCACTGCTTTATGTCTATCAACCTGAGGCATACAGATGTTAAGCCTCATGTGCCTGTAATTTCACCGACACCCACACCCTTCAAAACGTATGACAGCAAGCTACTTGACGTAGTCCAAACCTCAGCGTAAACTACTGTTTACTAGACTAACCACGGCTCAGTTGGTAGTCGCTCTATCATCTGCGCTTTAGGTTGCGAGTTCGAACCCCAACAGGGGAAAACATTCGTGTGAAGAACACAGATGTTTTCCTTGCAAATAATAATTATTCTATCCGTTATCTAGTTCCCATAGGACAAACTTAGCTTAGGAGTGAAATATTTTTTATTAATTGTATCTCATAGAGTTAACAAAATTAAAGGGTAGAAAACGAACTGACTCAAGATGAATTGTGTCAGCAATTACCACTCGAGTAAAGCCGTTCGTGCAGCTAGTTACGATTTAGGATTATAAATAGGTTAGACGTTTGGGTTGGATCTCTGTTTCTGAGAAATTCAAAGCCACCTCCTTCCTTGTAACCTATGTTTAACCTTCACAAATATCAAACTTCGGGTAACAACACAATTTAACTTGGCAGTAGTGATAAATGTAGATATACAAGATGTATTTTGAATATACATACTAAACTACGATAAATATATAAGGCATGTTGCCTTAAAATATGAATGGTTCTAGGTGTGCTCTGGCAATCGATAAACAAAGTTTCACAGTATCGTTTTAAGTTACATTAACATCACCATCATCATCATGTAGAAATCTGCTACTAGACTAAGGCCTTCCTTGTACGTTTGTTCAGTATAACATTTCTGAAACTTTTGAATATATTATAAGTTTTCGAGGTTATACTCTTTGCAGAAAACTAAAAGTAAGTTTTTAACAGACTGTAGATTGATTAAAACATTTGTTTAGTTCATCTGAATGCAAGCTGTTACATTTACTACTCTCACAAAAAAATAATAGCACAAAAAGAAATAATAAATTACGTTCAACCCTACGCATCACACACATATATCCATTAACGCACACGCACGCACTTTATACGCACACATGCTCATAACTGTGTGCAGGGACAGCTGCTGCAGGGCCCGGTTGTGGATCTCAAACTTTACATAAACATGTTTTTGTTATAAATTTTTATCTTTCCTACCTCATACCATATTTAAAATAGTTACTGAATACAATAATAAAATAATTTGTCATTAGGTCTAACCACTTTTATTTGCAAGTCCCGTAACTTCGCCATGTGAAACCAAAGTTAAATCAAATCAAATCAAATACTTTATTGCGTTTCATGTTGTTACAACAGGTGATACAAATGGTAGATAAGTTTCAAACATAAACCCTGTTAGGGCACAGAAAATATTAAATTTGTAGGTGGCGCATATACTTAGGTAGGTAAGGTTACTTTATTTACATTTATGCTTTGACATTTGATTAGGTATGATTTAAAAATATTTTTAAATTTTAGATGTCCGTTTTCCTTTTTAACGTCACTAGGGATTCTATTGTATATTTTGACACACATCACATATGGTCCATTTGTATTTGGTCGGACTAGTCTATTTTTGGGTCTAAGGTCGAGAGTATTGTGGGAAAAGGCTTTTACAAAAATGCATACAAACAAATAAGGATTTCAAATTATGCGTTGTCAATAAAATGCAGCTTTGCATGCAACACAAATGAATGCACTTATGCAATACTGCTTCAACCGTATTTACATACATAGATCTCTCAGATCTTACAAATAACAACTTTATAAGTATACTATAAACTACAGATAAATTATCTAAGGTATTCGCAATATTGTAAATCCTGAATAAAAAGCTCATAAAACATGATGAAGTCGGTCGGGTGGAACTAAAGGAGTACTTAAGGTTATTTACACAAACTGGTTATTTGTTTCCAATAATAATTTAATATCGACAGGAGCAATAAAGTTGAGTACATTGAACGGGCCTTGATCGCCTTGAAAACTCGTATCATTGACAGAAAAAATAATAATTTCACGGCATTTAATATGAATGATGAGATCATAGTTGTGTTGTTTCGACGATAAAATAGAATAAGTGATTGAATGATATGGTTGGTTGTAAATTGTAATCTATTTAAATCGTCCTTTTTGTGAGAGCAAGGATAAAAAAATATATATAAATGTTATATGAATAATTTTCTGACGTATCATGTGAGTTGAATAAAAACCAGCGCAAAAAAATTCCAGTTCTGCGTCATTCTCCCAACGGAAAAATAAAACAATAAAAAATGGGTGCAGGTGGTCGTTAAACTTTGAGAACCGCCTCGTTTGGCCCGATAATATTTGAGGGTTCTTTTTTGTTGTAGCGATCTCGTCCGTAACGTATGGGTGCCGTGCCTGCAGCTCAACTTTTTCGGAAACTTGACCCCCCGTCAGTTGAGTTCAGTCAGTTATGAATCGGCCGTCGTCGCGAGCGGTTGTGCCTCCGCGTTCTCATTTTCTCTAGTCATTGTGTCCAAATTAGTTCTAATTGGTAGTGTAGTATCGCGCGTAATATTAATTTTAGTTTTTTCTTGCTGAAGTTTGGTGAACATTGATTTCATGAACGGATTTGGATTGCTATGGTGAGTTTTTCCTTTTATTTTTGTTTTTTTTTTGTTTTAATATTGTGTTTATTTATATATTGACGGTTTACCAGTAAGTCTTTATGAAGGTTTATAGCCTTCAGAATAATACGGTAGTAAAATGCTAAACCATGTATCATGAGGTCGTTACGTTTTGAACATCTGCTGTTATGTTTAAATGGGGACTCGCATTAATAATATTTCTTGTATTGAAAGTCTCACAGTAGTTATTTCTATTTTTAGGCTTTGTCTGTCTCTTTGTGATGCAAAATATTATGAATATTTCATTTTCCCTGCCACAAATCTAATTAATTTGGAATGTATTATTGACACATCAAGTTATATTTTAGTGTGGCATTATAATATTGAGGAAATTAAATCAAAACGGTTGCCACAATAATTATTAAGTAATATATTTTGTTGTTATGCATAAAGCATATATATAAAAAAGTTATAAGAGATTTTTTTACGAGATAAGGTTTAATTTTTCGTTATCACTTTAGTCTTATTTGTGATTTCCAATTGACGTTTTGCATCCAAAAACAAAGTTACACGATTTTCTTGTATTATCTAAACATGATTTTCTTACCTTAATTTTTTTTAATTCCATTTACATTTGGCCTCTAAAACCTTTATTTAAACCTAAATCTATTATTTTCAATTATTGTTTTTATAAAATATTTAGTAACTGGTATCTAAGTAGGTATCTACCAGGCCAACACAGTGGTCCCTAAAATATATGAAAAAAATCCAAATGCTGGCCAGAAACCAGAACTAGAAGTCCAGTACTAATGAGTAATATGGTAAATGACGGTATAACTGAACAGTTTAACGAAGTACGCCGATATTTGGCGCAACTATTAATCAAATCAGCTCGAACGGCTAACTGAAATCTGAATAGCAAATCCCCGACTAAATCCGGGAGAGAATTAATAGACTAGCGAAGCGATGAGCGATAAAATAAAATATCTAGTAATAAAAGACAGTACTAAAAGGAATACGTATACTTGATTAATATCTAGTAAGTAACTTTTGAACTAAGAAGTATTAAGCGTGGCAATGCAGCCAGTACTTTGGGGACGCTTCCGAATGGCACTGATTTGGATCAGTTGAGCTATCTCTAGATTGTTTGCAACGGTCTGTAGATAGCTGATAGCTCAGCTGTTTCATGTGTATTTTGTGCATACCTTTTATAAATACCTACTTGTATTAGCTGTAATTTTCGTTGTAAATACAAAATTATACCCTAAAAAAAGAAGCACTCAAAGTAAATTTAATAGGTACCCCTGAGGGCCAATTCCCGTGTTTTTTTTAAGCTAAGACGAATTTCCAGACTTTTAAACCAGAATTTGATCGTCAAAATTGGGTCTGAAATTGGTTCTACACAAGTAGTTCAGAGAATTGAGCCCCATAGATTCTTCAAATGTTTGTTCTTCCTTTTTTTTAATTACGTTTTAAATACTTGTGATGGATTTTCACCATTATCTACACTAATATTATAATTATATGTATATATATTAAAGTCCTTTGCTTGTTATATTATATAAACCAGTAAAGCTTAATCATAGGTGTTGCACTTATTTAATTTTTCTGTGTGTAGCACTCAGCGTTCATCAGACTATTCTCTCCCTAACCACAGCGTTGGAACTTGCTCTAATAATTATTTGAACAATCACACGATGGTGCCTTTCTGGGACGACAGTCTTATTTGCCGTATGCTCGCTTCATCCAACCGTTCATTTTAGTTCCCTGTTATATATTTGCTTTAAAAAGCGTTATATATCTGTATTTATAACGTCTTTTAGAGCAAATCCATGACATCGATGATGATTTAAATAGTTAAATCATCATCTTCCTGCCCTTATTCCACTTTATGTGGGGTCGGCAGACTTCCCCTGATGTATTAAATATAAATGATGATAAAAAACACTTACCATGCTATTTTGTTATTATTATTATTTTTATTTATTCTATATATATAAAATAAATAGCTATAACCCAATTGGCCTTATCAACTAACACGTAACGTAATAGACTGTAGAAATATTACCTAGCCGTAGCAGTTTCATGGTAGTTACGCACTAGATTTGTTACATAAACCTTAGGTAATTTGATTTATACTTTGTATGTACTTTACTTACATATTCCTGATAGGGTGCGACGCAAATTAGTTCTAGCGTTCATTTTTACGTCTTTTTTATGAACATTGACGTAGTTTGTATTTTGCTATTTTATTTTGCGTCATATTAGTATCTAAGTGTAATAATAGCATCACGACTTCAATCTCTAAGCATGGTAGATATTCTCAAAAAATCTCTTAGTTCCAGATTTTTCAATGCTGGTGGAACAATCTGATGGCCCACCTGGTGTTAAGTGGTTACCATCTATAACAAAGTATTGCCTCGCAGGTCATTAGTGAAGGACTCGTCCGGGGAAGTACTACCACCATGCCTATTTCT
Source organism: Electrophaes corylata (assembly GCA_947095575.1). Lineage (NCBI taxonomy): Eukaryota > Metazoa > Arthropoda > Insecta > Lepidoptera > Geometridae > Electrophaes > Electrophaes corylata. The sequence goes on along the minus strand of OX352719.1, from coordinate 2,588,457 downwards.
GCCGCTGAGCAGCTTACTGTGTTCCGGTGTGAAGTGTGAGGGTGCCGGCGAAATTACAGGCACATGAGGCTTAGCACCAAAATGCCTCAGGTTGATAAACGCTAAGCAGTGCGATCTTAACGAGTGTGATCTACCACTTAACATCAGGTGGAGCGTCTGCTTGTTTTATCAGCAAGTTGTATAAAAAAAGTAAGTACTGAATGTACTGATGTGCACTTGTCTTAGGCCCGTGCCCATCTTAGTTTGATTTTTCAATTTTTAAACCGGTTACTCGGTGATTCGAACGCATATAATATACCTACAAAATACAGGCACTTCCTAAATTTCTCATTCTTATTCAACAGCATGTAGAAGTCCAGTGCTGGACATAAACCTCCCCCACACTTTCCTTATCCTAAAGTTAATCTGCAAGAAGAGAGCATATTTATATTCCCACGCCAATATGTCAGTAGATAGGTACCTGTTTAGCAGCAAACAACACAATACAATTCTTATCTAAAACTACCCTAAATACTTGCATTGTCCATTTCCAGGTACCTACCCTTATTTTTTTGTTCTGTGGCGTCTTACAAAAGAATTACTTAATAGATAAACAGTAGTTTGTTTCTTCTGTCTTGTCTAACCACTTTTTCTTAAAACTTTTTCAATATTCTTAAACTTCTATTACTACTCTATCGATACTATAAAACTGAGATTTTTACGAGCTGGGGTCCTGTTTGACCTCAAAACCGATGGTAACTATAATCCAGGCACGGTAGATATCCCCTCCGACTTCTTAGTACCAAGTACCTATTCGAGATGTCAGTTCATTAGTCAGAGGCACGTCCAGATAGTACATTTGATTAATACCTATATTTTGCAGTAGTTGGTATTCCATACGTGACAGGTTGCAAGCCCATCGCCGCTGCTAGAATTCTAACTGGTCTCCTCACGATGTTTTCCTTCACCGTTTGAGAGCACAGGCATGATGATGATGAAATCGATGATGTTAGTCAATAAAAGACTTGGATAGGTCAGTTCAGTCAGATGAAGCAAATTCTTGAATTGCATAAACCAATACGAGTTTGATTGTATAATATTTACGAAAATAGACATTAATACGAAACGGCTGATTTTAATCTTATGACTTTAAATTCGGTTTGAATATAGTTATCGAAGTTATCACATACTAAAATTTATGGTGTCAATAAATGTAAATGTAGATGTGATGACAGAGTGGCGGGAACTGTCACTTCACTACTATACTGACGACCAGTGGCGGATTTACCCTAAGGCCACCCTAGGCCCGGGCCTAGGGCGGCCAGATTTGCGCTTAGTAGGGCAGTATATGGTGGATGCTGAGAAAGGGGCGGCTGATGGCTTGGGGCCTAGGGCGGCCGAGACTGCAAATCCGCCACTGCTGACGACCGATGTGGAGCGGCAGGCGAATGTCCGCCTGCGACGCAGGAGGTTGCGGGTTCGATCCCGCCATGGGATAAATGTTTGTACGATCTGAAAATATTTATCCCGGGTGTTCTGGGTATTAACTATGTATGATAAAAAAAATATGTATGTTTGTAATGTGTATTATAAGTATATCAATCATCTAGTACCCATAACACAAGCTCTGCTTAGCTTGGGGCTAGATGATGCTGTGTGGATTGTCCAGCATTATTATTATATTATTATTATACTAAACTGATCGCCGAACGCAGGTAAAACGGTAGAAGGGTGCGGGTACCGGTGTAATTTCAGGCACACGAGGCTTAACACCAGTTTGCCTCAGGTTGATGAACGCAGAGTAGTGCATTGTAAGGGCACGTTTTAATGAGCGTGGCCTGCGCAGTGCTCTGTTACAGGTAATGGTAACCACTTAGCATCAGGTGGGTCACCATTAACAAGTCACATAAAAAAAAAGAATGCGTCGGGTTTTTTTTATAGCTACTGAAAGAATGCGATATGAATCTCTCCTGTTTAAATGCGACCAAGTACCAAAATCATTGTATCATGAATAGATCGCCACCGTGCACGCTACTAAGGACGCCGGTTGAACGCATTGACCTTCGCAAGTGGCGAATTCGCGCAATGACTCACACGATCTGACATTTTGAATTAAAAACAGATAAAGTGAAGCAATTTATTTGGTAATTAGGTCCGATCAGATTAAAAGGTTAATGGCCGGGAATATAAAGATTTAGTGGTCACAGTCATGTTTAAAAATATCCGGTATTGACTTTTAAGGTACTGAACTCTTTTAAACATCACAAAAGATTATAAAAAAATACGAGTGGAAGTTACCGGAATAGTTAGCGTGAATTTTTTACACATATTTTCTAGAAAAAAAAAAATAGTCACTATGTTTCTAAAATTTACTTCATCATCATCAGAAGCCTGTAGAAAGTACAATGCTGGATATAGGCGTCCCCTATAGCGTCCGAGATAAACGATTTTGATACTTATGCAACAAAAATATAATATTATCCCTGTCTCTGTTTGTTATTACCCGCTGGGAAGAGATAGCAACACTTTAAGTAATGTATAATGAATTTATTGAAAATGAACCATTTGTTTGTATTTTTTTTAGTACCTATATTTTTGGTGTATGGATGAACTGTGTGAAAGATGACATGAATAAAAAAGAAGTGAGTACAGATATGACGGGAGTAGAAGAAAAGAACATGTTGTGCCTCCCCACATGAAGTGGGATAAAGGCTGGAAAATGATGATGATTTTTGGTGTATTATCTATTAATTTTGCAAAACGTTTAATTGTATTACTTACTCGCCCCATCCCTATCTACAAGTGAGTCCTAAAAAAGAACCCTCATTACTCATCACAGAAACGCCCTGAAGACATTTGAGATTAATCAAATTAATTAGTTTCCGAGAGTGTACAGCTTTATATTCAGGTGCAAGGCGTGAGTACACGCGATTTTACACCCTAAGTTTTCGATGCTAGAACTGGTTTTGCCTTGTCGAAAGTCGGGAATATAGGGACAAAATGTTACCACCTTATTTTCCTTTTTCGCGAAAATGCCAAGTATTTCAAAATACAAGCCTGGAAAGTGTTAGCTTGAAAAATTTAAAAATAGAAGTCTCAAAAGGTTATCAAATTTTGTAGGAAATTTTCATTTTCTTTTTACACCTTTTACGTTGAAATTTAAAATACATAGTATTTAAAGGTTAATAAATTTTCTTACCGCTTTCTTTTTAGAAGCGAAATATGAACTTTGTTTCTGCAAACCGAAGGATTTTTTTTTATTTACCCTTATCGCTGACTGTACATAACTTTGTGATTTATATTAGTGTTTTAATAATTATAAAGTATTTAAGTAGTAGTAGAGTTTTTAGTGAAGGGCTTGTCCGGGGAAGTTCTACCCCCATGCCTATTTCTGCTGCCAAGCAGCTTGCTGTGTTCCGGTTTGGGTGTGTGTGGGTGAAATTACAGGCACATGAGGCACCTGTATGCCTCAGGTTGATGGTCGCTGAGCAGTGCATCGTAGGGAACGTTCCTCACGAGCGTGATTTACGAGGTAATACTTTGTTATAGGTGATGGTAACCACTTAATATCAGGTGCCATCTGCTGGTTCAGCATCAGCAAGTTATAAAAAAAAATTATGTTCTGTAAGGTTGTTTGATGAGTCTACTAATACATTTTTGCATTTAGTAACTCCTGACAACCAGTTCAGTTCTGGTACAACAGTTAGCTACGTACGTATACGTACATACATTTATCAATTTCCGTTGAAGCTGGAGGCAGAATCTAACTTAATCACCGGAACTTCATTACTCGAAGGCATGGGGTGCTACTGACTGATATAGGCCTGCTAATGTAACCTGATTTGATATAAATGCTAGGCTGATGAAGGTTACATGCAATTTAATGTGAAAGGAGCATTTCATCAGTTTGAGGTTTAGTAAGGTGAGAGAACATTCAGACATTACAAAGCATGATTTTTTGTTTGTATTATATTAGGGATATTTACAGGTTATTTTATAGGCCGTTTATGTCCAAAAGTCTATTCAGGGGTCATATCAAAATACCTTAAAAAAAAGTGAATTCAGATTTGAATAATGAAAAGTCGTTAAATAAAATCTCACGAGAATCTAACACTACAAAACAGCGTCATACACAAATTAGTGTCGTTTACAATAGAAAAAAATGCATTTGACGTATCCCTAACAAAAGCCGTTAAAACTATTAAAATAAACTGCAACCCCTATAATAAACTAGGCAGCCCCTAGACAAGCGGCTATTCTCACGATCAGGTGTATTCGGAGACCTGTCTATTTCTAAGAAACCAAAATGGCGTCGTAACGGTTTTTGGAGAACTATTGTTAAGGTTTCATGACCTTTGTTGTGGATTTGTTTTATTGTGAGTGGTGAAGTGTGATCTTGGGGTGAATAAACGTACCCGAAAAGGTAGATAACATTATGTATTCAAGACGTTCCATCCTGCATATTTTGCTTCACCTTAATATTTCTTAAAGTTACTGGCACAATGTTATTCCCATTGGGCATTTTTGTAGATTTCTATTTTCAAAAATTTACGAAAGGTTACTACTATAAGTTCTTTTTTCAAATAATGTTGTTTGTTTTTTTTTTTTTAATTCTAATTTCAAAAGTTTAAGAATTGCATTATCTACTAACTCCTTTTTCAAAGTATGAAGGTATACCTGCTTTCAACTCATTACGCAATAAAGAAATCGGTAACATACACTGATAACGTCGCGATAGGTCTACAACATCCATAAATAGTAATTACTGTATTGTAAGTAATCTCTTTTTTGTACAAAAAGCGCCAGCAATATACCTAAGCTTATTGCTCGGAAGAAATCGTTTTCTGTGATAAGACTGCCTTTTGTACTACATCCGTTTACGCTTAAATGTATGGATGGATGTTTGTTACTCTTTCACACTCTAACCAGTGGACCGATTTGGATGAAATTTGGAGTAAATATAGATTGTAACCTGGATTAACATATAGGCTTTTTTATCCCGAAAAAATAACGGGAACAGGAAAAAAACTGCCACGCCGGCGAAGCTGCGAGCGGCCGCTAGTAAAATATAAGTTTACAAACTTATATTACGTTTACGTGTTTAGAAGCTGTAAAATTAAGTTGACGAAAGTAGATACCGAGAAGGGAAGCAAGCTAGATATTATATTTACGCGTCGCGCTGAGCTGGAAAATTTCGGGTATTAGGAAGTAATTTTAAGTCAAAGTTGGAAGTGAAATGTTTTGCGTTGTTTGTTGGTAAGGTACCTTAAATGGTAATGTACGGAACTTGACTGAAGTTTAGGAAAGTATAGTTTATTCACGAAACTTGTGATCTTTTGTAGTTGATATAAGGAACAAAATGCAGTGATTACACCGTCTTCGTGGAATAGTTATAAAAAAATAGCGTGTACTATGGGATAACTGATAGAATACCTACTTATGTACGTGCGAAATACCACCATGCATATTTCTGCCGCTAAGCAACTGTGTTCCGGTTTAAAGAGTGTGTGGTGAAACTAAAATAAAATAAATTTTTATATTTTCTATCAGCAAGTCATAAAAAAAATAACAATCATCATCATCATAATCAAAAGCATGTAGAAGTTCCCTGCTAGACATAGGCCTCCCCCACACGTTTCCAGGAATAACGATTCGGAGCCCTTTCCATCCGCAGGAAGGTCACCGACATAGATTCCAGAATCAGCAAGTTGAAGAGGCAACAGGCAAGCCATATAGCTCTATAGAAAGAAAGAAATAATCTTATTTGACGCACACAAATACATACACAGAACTTAAATACAGGAAACAAAAAAAACTGTAGTTGTCTAGGTACCTACTATTACTAGAATAAAACTCAACCAACAAGTTGATAGAAGGGTATGGAAGGATGTCAGTAGGTGCGGAGTAGTTCCAATATGCTCGATGCGACAAGCAGGCCCTGTCTATAAATAAATATATAGATAGTAAGCAGCGCTGGTTTTCAGGCAAAACCCCAAGGGTGGCCTCACGAACGCAACAAAATAAACAAATAAGGAATAATCAACCTTATGTGCAATGGGGACCCGTCACAGTTTTTTCTATGAATGCAGTTTTATAGGCCTTGAGAAACTAAAACATAAAATGCAAAATTTTTTTTTCTACGGCCAAAACTGACTAAGTTATGGGCAAAATACCGAACGAGATTCACTGACCGCGCGAACGGAAGCGATGACGTCACAATGGCCCAGCGCTAGCCGCCAAACCACTACGCGCCCCGCGTTTCTGTTCGCGATACTCGTCCGACACGGAGCGTAACGTCACCAAGTGATTTGATTAGGTTTTTATTAGAAGGTTGTTATTTTAATATAACAAATGAGTATTAGAAATAAGGTAGATATCGGTTTTGAGCAAGCGCAATCCGATAATCTACCTAAAGTTGATACCTTCATGGTATTTGATTATCTTAGTAATCATTTAAATTACACAAGCGCTGAAATTCATGGTTGGAAACTTCAGAGGTAAACAAATCTCATTATCAACCTAATCAGAATAACAGGATAATATGTAGGTAGGTATACATACTTGGACTAGCCTATAAAATACCTAAAAGTTTTAGGTTAGTCAGCCAGGGAAGTTGTGTTTGTTGTTGTAACTACCTACGCTGTTATTTTCAACATTGGTATGTAGATAAGTATGTAGAAACTTAAAGGTTTAAAGAAAAATATTATGTAGGTATAAAATAAATAAAATTAGACTTAAATACTTAATTTGACAGGAATGTACCTACCTAAGTTCTTTGGACACGTAATTTAGAGCTATGAATAAACGAAAGCGTTAGGTATGTTAAGTTTAAAATAAGCCCTAAGAATTTAAATTATATTTTGTCGTAGGTTATACCCAGATTTATTTAAAAATTATACAATAAATAATCAAGGTCAGGAATACAATACAGGAATGCAATACTTCCTTCTTCAATCTAAGCATTCCTCCCACAAGCCATACTTGACGTAGTTCTCCATATGACGACCGATGTGGCGCGGCTGGCGAATGTCCGCCTGCGACGCGGAGGTTGCGGGTTCGATTCCCGCCTTGGGATAAATGTTTGTACGATCTGCTAATATTTATTCCGGGTGTTCTGGGTGTTTTCTATGTATAATAAAAAATATGTATGCATGTAATGTATTGTATTAAGTATATCAGTCATCTAGTACCCATAACACAAGCTCTGCTTAGCTTGGGGCTAGATGATGCTGTGTGGATTGTTCAGCATTATTATTATTATTATCAGCTTCCACCTAAAAATATAATAAATTCAGGTATATATTTTTTCTTTTTTATTATATATCACTTTTGCTCGAAACTTCGTTCGCGCTTAGATTTACGTACTTCTTTTTCATTCACTTTGGCTACAGTTTTATTACATGTATAGATAGATATCCCCATCCTCGAGGGTACGACGCCAGAGGCATGGAGCAGGAGTGTGGTGGTACTGTTCTTTAAGAAAGGTGATAACACCCTTTTGAAGGAGAGTAGTTACTAATCGTCTCGCTCGTAGGCTAGACGACTTCCAGCCTCCCGAACAAGCCGGGTCCCGAAAAGGCTTCAGTACCATAGACCACATTCATACGCTCCGGCAGGTTATACAGAAGACCAAAGAGTATAACCAGCCACTTTGTTTAGCGTTTGTGGACTATGAAAAAGCCTTCGATTCAGTCGAAACCTGGGCAGTGTTACGGTCACTCCAGCGGTGTCAAATTGACTATCGGTACATCGAAGTGTTGAAAGGCCTATATAGTAATGCCACCATGACTATCCGACTCCAGGACCAGAGTACAAATCCTATCCAGTTGCAAAAAGGAGTGAGACAGGGAGATGTAATTTCTCCGAAACTGTTCACGTCTGCACTGGAGGATATTTTCAAGCTCGTGTCCTGGAATAGGTATGGCATCAATGTCAATGGCGAACACTTAAGTCACCTTCAATTTGCCGACGATATAGTCATAATGGCGGAATCGCTGGAAGACCTAGAAACAAGGCTTAGAGACCTCAATATTGTCTCCCAACAGGTGGGTCTTAAAATGAACATGAGTAAGACGAAACTTATGTCAAATGCTCATGTCGCACCCGTACCGGTATATGTTGGAGGTCAGCCGATGAATCCAACTCGGATGGGCAGCGTTCGGGAAATTACGGCACATCTTCTCGTCACAGTTACCGCAAAGCCTCAAGACGAAAGTCTATAATCAGTGTGTGTTACCAGTGATGACTTATGGCACTGAGACGTGGTCGCTAACTATTGGTCTCATACACAAGCTTAAAGTCGCACAACGAGCTATGGAGAGAGCGATGCTGGGAGTTTCACTGCGAGGTAGAATCAGAAATGAGGAAATCCGTAGAAGAACCAAGGTCACCGACAGCTCTCAGAATCAGCAAGTTAAAGTGGCAGTGGGCAGGCCATAAAGCTCGTAGAACCGACAACCGTTGGGAAATAAAGGTTCTCGAATGGCGACCACGAACCGGAAGACGAAGCGTAGGACGTCCTCCTACCCGATGGACTGACGACATTGTTAGAACCGCGGGAAGTCGATGGATGGAAAGGGCTCAGAATCGTTCTTCCTGGAAACGTGTGGGGGAGGCCTATGTCCAGCAGTGGACTTCTACAGGCTGATGATGATGATGATGAGATAGAATCTATAACTATAATCCCAAAATGATCCCCGATATCCCGGGAAACTTGTGGGATATTCCCGCATTGGGGAATATTACCGGGAACGGCACATTTTATTGTAGTTAGACCTGAGTACGACCCTGGTTTTAACCCGACTACCGAGGAAGGGTTATTAGAAACTTCACTACTTACATTTTTTATCATTTACTTACTCATTGAAATATACCTAGTAGGTACGACCCTGTATTTTTCTTTAACATTCGTAAACAAGCTTTACTAAGCTACCTACGCACCTGTTTACCACACGAGTAATGATTGAGGATCATTTTGATGTAAGTAGGTACCTCCATAATATACCAACTATTATCATAGTTTGTATATTATGGAGGTACCTACCTTCTTACATCAAAATGATCCTCGCAACAAAATCTTGAAGTTTGGCACGAAAGCGGAATTTTGTCATCCCTCTTCATGATAGTGCACCATTTTTTGCGCACTTTCGGGACCTTTGGCACATTGAAAAATAGTTTTTTAGGTGTACTAACTGAAGTATTAGTACACTTCGGTACTATACAGTACTTATAGTTCGGCATATTCACGTAAAAACCACAACACGACCCGCGCAGATCGAGTGAACTCTAATAAATGAATTGCGGAGAGCGCGCCCGCGGGCGGAAAAGATTTCGTGACGTCACATGAGCTATTCGGCCGCCCCGCGGTTGACTGGTACAAAATGTGTAATATCTTCGCAACCAATGGAACGATTTCAATGATTTAAAAAGTATCGTACCTAAACGAGTAAAAGGAACACCATTACATAGATAATATATGCATTTTCCGACTTGGTACGGGAGCTCATTGTAAATGCAACTTGGGTAAAAAATGTTTACTAGTAATTAATTTTTAACACAGACATAGTGAGAAGGCTGAAAAGAACCAAACCTTTTGAGTTAGTGTAGTGTTAAACTTAATACTTAGTAATGTAGTGATAGTGCTACTGTCCATGAACACAAGAACAAAGTGTCCCCTTAATTAAATACCCAGAGACTGTTAGAAAAGTGCCGATGGACACATTCTTAGTTATCAATATTTCTATAAAATTAAGTCAAAGTTAAATTACTCATTAGCCTAGTTGGCTAGATCGTAATGTTATTATAGTACCACAATAAATAGGTTCAATAACCTAGCAAAAAAAAATAGTTATATCAAAATAAAAGGTAAAATATCTAATTAAGCGACTATGCATCAGATAATTTTGGGTCAAATTGACCAACTTCTAACCCAAAATTACTAAATTTCCAATGAGTCACACATTCTGTCAAACAAGGCGCGCCTTCTACAAATATGGCTGTCATGTCATGTGAATTAGGGTTGTCAAGCGTGACCGTAATTGTATTGCAAACCTTTCAAAATATAATTACCTCAAGTTTATTTATTTATTTTTGACGACCTTCATGGCGCAGACAGGGATTAACTAAGGTGCGGGTTCAACAACAGCATAATTGATATTTCGTCCGTTATCCGGTTTCTTAAGGTCGTGGGTTCAAATACAGTCGTGTACCCACGGATTTTTCCGTTCAAAAACTGTATGTGCGCAATGTTAATGCTCTCCAACGGTGAAGCAAAACATCGTTAGCAAATCAGTTAGTATTCTAGCAGCTACGATGGGCTTGCAACCTGTCACATATGATATACTAAATACTGGGTGGGTATGTACCAAATGTACTATCTCTGACTACCCCCTTGGACATCGTCGAAGAATCTCGTATAAGTACTTGATATAATAATAATAATGCTGGACAATCCACACAGCATCATCTAGCCCCAAGCTAAGCAGAACTTGTGTTATGGGTACTAGATGACTGATATACTAAATACAATACAATACATAAATAGATATTTTTTATTATGCATATAAAATAGCCATAACACCCGAAATAAATATATGCAGATTACACAAACATTTATTCCAAGGCAAGAATCGAACCCGCAACCTCTTGCGTCGCAGGCGGACATTCGCCCGCCGCGCCACATCGGTCGTAAAAAAATATGGTACTATGAGACGGGATATCTACCGTGCTTGGAGATAAATGTCTAGGATAAAAGTCGTAATGATGTTTTTTTTCGAATTAGGTGTCTGAACTATCCAGATCTTACAACCCTAAGCGGGGGCATCAAAAGCCACACTTGTTGCTATAGTGGCTAATTTTAGCCGCGTCCTATTTATGGCATGTGTTCGTAAATAAGCTATTTTGTTTCGTCGGCTTGTTTTCTACTAGCCGCGGGTTCTTTATTCTGCCTCTTTATGCTACTGCTAGTGGAACAAGCATATGGTCCACCTGGTGTTAAGTGGTTACCATCACCTATAACAAAGCATTATCTTATAAGTCACGCACGTTAGGTGCCTGTAATTTGAATATATATTTATCTAGTTAATACGAGCGTGACTACGTCATCGTAAAACTATTTTTATACAATCTTCACCCCCCCGTTACACCCTTTTACCTAGTACACTCCTACGCATCAAGACAAATAGCCAGAAAATTTCAAGTCTCTATGACCAGTGGGTTAGAATATGCGGTATCTATGTATTTATACATTATTATTTATATAATAATAATACAGAAGGTTGTGGTTTCGATTCCCGCTTTGGGATAAATGTTTGTACGATCTGCAAATATTTATTCCGGGTGTTCTGGGTATTTTCTATGAAAAATAAAAAATATCTATGTATGTAATGTATTGTATTAAGTATATCAGTCATCTAGTACCCATAACAAAAGCTCTGCCTTAGCTTGGGGCTAGATGATGCTGTTTGGATTGTTCAGTATTATTATATTACTTATATTTTACAAGGTCAAACCTGGAACTATTTCAACGTTTATCAAAAGAGTTGTCACTCCAGCTTTCATACTATTCGCTAGTTGAATGACTTGTAAAATCTTCGAATAGATAATACATGACATTAAGAAAATATAATATTTTACAAACCAGAAATTCAAAGACGTTTCATCAAAACTGGATTTCTTACAAGAACGTTTATAATGTGACGTAACTATACCGTGGGAATCGGACACGCGAAGTCATAAAATTGATGTAACTCTTTGATGAAGTAAAATCGCTGACCAAAAATACTAAGAATTTCCGTAAGGGCACAGGTTAACTTACTTACATTTACGATACGCGTTTTGAATTATCTCATATGAGATAAGGGTGGAAGGGGGAGGGCAGAGTATAAACTCTTGACATCTCACAAAATGGAAAGTGTATGTCGAAAAATGCATTTTCAACATAAAATTATAGATTTACTGGCTAATTCTGATCACATGTGTTTTTTTATAAGTATGGATGAGGAATAAACTCTAAGGGGTAACCGTGAGCGTAGCGTTATGCTGAGCTGAGGCCATTTCACCACCACATGGAGACCATTTTTAATAGTATTATGCTTAAATCTATTAAAAATGGTGTCAAATCAGCTGTAATTAAATTTAAGCTCGGTATTAATTTTTTTTTGTAATATTTAATGTATTTGGTTTGTTTGATGTATTACTTTATTCTGTATTGTGGTGGTTTGAATAAATGTCTTATCTATCTATTAAAAACTAAAACAATCAAATACAAGGAACATATTGAATCATCTTAAAAAACTAGGTTATTCTTACAATGTGAACGAGTTTATGTGAATTTAAAACGGATTCACTGGCCGAAAAGTAACCCCTATTATGGAACAAACATTAAGTGAAATCGAGGGAGAAATTGCAAATGGCGCAGAAAGCCCAACTCTGTAATATATTGGAGCAAGTCGATAATATGTTGGATAACTGCGTTCCTTATCACGCAATCTAATGCGGATTGCCGAATTGAAAAACTTATATGGAGCGTAGTGGCTTAGGAGATAGCTAGTGGAGCGGAAGCTTTTGGCCGAATATTCGCTTCGCTTCAATAGACTATTTCTGTAATCTGTGAATTATATTTCAAACTTATGGCGTTATAATGACGAACGATGTGACACGGCGGGCAAATATACGCCTGCGACGCAGGAGGTTGCGGGTTCGATTCCCGCCTTGGGATAAATGTTTGTACGATCTGCAAATATTTATTCCGGGCGTTCTGAATATTTTCTATGTAAGCATAATAAAAAATATCTATGTATGTAATGTATTGTATTAAGTACATCAGTCATAATCTGTACCCATAACACAAGCTCTGCTTAGCTTGGGGCTAGATGCTGCTGTGTGGTTTGTCCAGCATTATTATTATTTATGTTTTAAATTAGTATTGCTCGGCTACTATTAGTCGGTGAATAACTGACGCACACGGGCCTAAGCCAAGTGCATCAGAGAGGGGTGCTGCTGATAGATTATTTGCGTTTGGTGGTGAAATTTCAGTGAATTGGTCTTATTATTATTATTATTATTACAAGATATACACAGAAAAAACATGTTCATCACAAAAATGTTTGTTCTCGACGGGAATCGAACCCACCCACCACCTACAGCACAGAAGGCAGGGCTACAACGAACTGAGTTGTGACGGCTGTCATTAACTGTACATTCCCATAGTTTCACTAAAGAAGCCAGAATAGTGTATACCTAAACTATAACTTTACCGCATAACCACCCTCTTTCCGGCAAAACTTTATAAAAGTAATTAATGAACTTCGTAAACGCACTGTGGCTTCAACCGGCCGATTCAAGTTGAGCTGCGTATGAACCGTGAACTACTCCCATCTGGGAAAGTATAAGTTATTTTAGAACAAGTGGCGCCTTAAAGAAGTGTCGCGTTAAATTGGTCGCCGTTTGTGAGGGAAGTCGCGACTCGTGGCATCCGTTTACGAAGCATGATTTAAATACTGTGTCGCCATGTTTTATCTTACATCTGCGACGTGACAGAGCGACTAAGCACGCCCGTTTTGACGTTAATCGTGCTGTCCCGAAAATATGCTTTCAGATTTAAAATTTCGGTATATTTGGTTATATAGTTTTAGTTTGGTTAAAGCTACCTATGTTCTTACTTATACCTACACTATGGTCTTTACCTATTGCAAGTGCTCCACCGATAGTAATATATAAATAAAATAAAAAATAGTTATAAAGTCGTAGAATATTAGAACCGGGTGTAGATCAGTTAGACAGGACATAGATTCCTAGTCCTTAAAAGATTTTGACATGTCCATACTATTCCAACATCACCCTCTTCAGTATTAAATTCATACGCACTGGCCCATAACCGCGTCCTTATAAAATTGTCATAAATGCAATAAACTATATAACTCATACTTTTGGTTGACAATTATTTTTGACACGAAAGAATAAGGTAGACAAATACTCTGTATAGCCCGATTTGTACAGAGCTTTATTAACGTCCGTTAGAAAATCGAATGAGGCCCAAATATTTATTGAAATGATTAGGCCTAGGTATTATATTGTCATAGTAGTTAGGCATCAATGGAGAAAACTGGCACAGCACCAGACAGAATGGCTTTTAAAGAGGATACCCTGATACCCTGAAATACCGTATTATCTGATAGCCGACAATTTAATTTCAATACAAAGATAAGAGTATCATTTTATTAAAATAAAATTTTATTTAATGTTTGTAAAAGGTAAATTATTATTAACGAATTAATACACCAGTTAAATAATGAAAAACTTACGAACCATTTAATTTTAATCTCGGATGTGGTCCACAATAGTTGTTTTTCTACAAAACGGTCGAAATTAAACACAATTTAATCAAAACTTATTCAATAAAACCGACATTCCGTGTAAATTGTATTATTCATAACATGAAATATTATTCAGTTTTGCTATGGAAAACCATTTTGCTCATTTGGGTTTTGGGCTGCTGTATTGCAATGTTACTGGGATATCAAAGTGTGGATAATGGAACAGCAGATCACCATATTTTTTATTCGTATTTCTAGTATTTCAGCGGCTTCGTTGTCACCCGAGAAAGCGTTGGCGAGACGATGTGGACGCCTTTGAAAGAAAGTGGTTGTGAGAAGGCTCAGAAAGAGACAACTGGAAGGCTTTGTGAAGAGGCCTTTGCCCAGCAGCGGGACGAAATAGACTGTAAAAAAATCTTGTAATTCTAAAATGAGACACTTTATATATTGCTAGCTAGCAAAAATTAAGTAACTTTAGTGACCTTTAGTTTATAGGCAACTTTGCCCAATTTTAGAGAGAAAGCACTCGATTAAAAATATCGATATGCCCATCACTAGCCCGTGCGTATCGCTATTACCTCATTCGTTTAGAGATCTTGGAAATAAAACAAAATTGATCACTTATACTATACGGGTATTTATCGTGTATACCATTTATTATCCCTACGTTTCGGCTATATTGCAATAGCCGTGGTCTTGGGCAATATAAGTCTTCAATATACGTTCTAATAACTAAAGTATTAAATATCTTTAGTATTTTAATTTAGAATAACCTTTGAGCTAGCAGCAATAACCTTTGACCTTTGAGAATTTTATTTCAAAGGTAACCTAGTACCGCGAGGTGAGCGTAGTGTAGAACGCCCTCCGGCGAGGTGGAGCGGTGATTTTCGACATGTAGCTGGTAAACACTGGATGAGAAGGGCCGAAGATCGGGCTCAGGAGGCGTCTTGAGAGAGACCTATGCCCAATAGTGGACTACTGTAGGTTAATAATGAACCTAAAGGTGGCGGTTACTCCGCCAGTTCTGGCACTATTTAAAAATTGGCAAGTTTGGCAACCCTCTCGTGTTTCCATTAAAGGTAATTTAGTAAAATAATATCATTTTGTTTTCATTAACACGACAATAATGATGACAATAACCCGTAGCGGCAATTATTTTATCTCCCAAAAGTAACATTGCCGTGTACAATTTTAATTAATCGAAGTAACAGTAATAATAAACGGACTTGTTTTCGTCAAAAACAAAGTTTACCATATTGTTAATTTTATACAAACTCCGAAAATCTACGTAAAACTGATAAATTATGCCGTACTAGCAAAACGCGTGCGACTTCGTCCTTACGCAAACGTATATTTTCATACAAACTCCAACCCTCGCTTGAAAATTTCAAGTTTGGACGTCCAGTGGTTTAGGCTATGGGTTGTTTATTTGTCAGTCAGTCAATCGGGACAAAAATTCTTATAATTGATATAGTCCATCATTGGATCACTTTAAATCGCTTACAAAATTTAATAAACTAAATGGCCATTTCTTGTGGCAATACAAAAGACTGTCTAGCAATTATACCTACTTGTAAAAAAAAAACCTTTATCTAAAGTATCTCGTATCTAAAGTATGATTCCTATTATTCGCTCAAAGACAAATACGCGAGAAAGTAATATTGAAGTCTGAGCGAACTTCATGATTGTCTTGTAACCTCGTCTGAAAGGTTTCAGCTTGTTTATATTTTCATCAAATTTACATTCCTGGACTATTTCACCATAAATGACCTTGCACAGACTATGGGAAGCCAAGGGACGAAGAAAGCTGTAAGTATTTATTCCTGGAAGTGTTTGGAGAAGACCAGTGCAAAAGTTCTTCAGGCTGATGATGTTAAATTCAATAATAAAAATATTGGAAAACATTCTACACAGGGTTAAATCAGGCATTGCATAATAATATCATCTCAATTAATATCATCAATGCAAATCAACTTAGAATCAGTATTACAATTCAAAAAAACAAAAACGTGTGAGCTAAAAATTCAAAGTTAGCTTTAAGCTGATCTAGTAAACATTTTACCTGAAGCATTGCAAAACTTCAGAATACTAAACTAGGTTATCTAAAATGCAGAAAATATTATAATTCTGGGAACAGTCAACTAACCTCAGGTCGAACGTGGCTCAACACACCTGTTGCCTTCGACCCAGTTAGATATTTTCATAAAATTTCGCATTTTCGTCTACGAATGGTCACTGGGACTGTTTGGGGGCTGTCTTTGTTAAGGCTTCATTTTTATAACAACAGAAATTATACTTTCAGCTTGCTTTCAGAGCTGTGGACTTGGTTAATTGGTTACTTATACTTACTTTATTGTGGACAAGAATTAAGTTTTTGTCTTAAAATATATTTGCATATTTTTGACTTAAGAATAAATATGATGATGGCAAAAATTGGCTACCAAAACTTCTATATTCTTAAAATGTAGCCCACATTTTAAGAAACCTAGAAATAGGATATTTGTTGATTTAAAAACCTTTTAATGTAATAATAACAAACATGGTAAATATTTCTGCCTACATACATGACCTGCGAGGCTATGCTTTGGTGATGAAACCTCTTAACACCAGGTGGGCCATCTGCTTATCCTACCAGCGAGTCGTATAAAAAATCTTGTTGCAAAAATAAGTTATACCTAACTCCTTAAATAACTTATACTTCACTACATAAATCTAGGTCTACATAACACTTCATCTGGAAAGAATATTTAATAATCTGAATACTCTCTCGAAGGTTCGATTTAAATTCGTATTACGCACGTTTTTTATTCGATTCCGATTCGTATCGAGACGCACCTGCGTATCGGGTCTTAAGGTGAGGGATCGAATAAGTGACTCGTAGTAACATATTGCCTCTTTGTGAAACCATTCGGAAAAGACTGAGAAAAGAAACCTTTTCAGATTTAAAGGCGTATTAAGACAAAATTCACGCTGAAACAGCAATAAATCAGACAGTATTCTAAGATACCAATAGAGGTAACTTCAAGCTTTGAAGGTTACCAGTCTTTTAAACTTCTCTGAGATTGTTATCTAAGAGTCGATGTTTTAAGCATTATTGCGTCGTAATAATGTTTAATTTTAAAGTTTTTGATATGTAAAATTATATTTTAAAGCACAAATGTCGAAATGGGAAAGTCATTTCGAAATGAAAGCTTCCAGAAACTAGCGCTATTCATGTCGGGACTACGAATGCTTAAAACTTCATTAATTACAAACTGGATACATCCATTTAATTATATTCAGCAGGAACTTCGTCAAGCAAACAGCTTGCGTAAAACGGGACGCGGTTACAACTAACTCTGGCCGCGTCATGTTGTTTCTTTTAAATTTTTCAAAAAAGGAACTCGTGAATTTGAACGCCACGTTTCAACTCACTTTGTTTTTAATTTAGGCAACTCGCGTGAAACGGATCGTTACAACTCTATGCCATGTTTCTTTTTAATTCCGCCCGAAAACTGCCTTTGGTATTAATGGACTTTTACCGTGACATTACCTGATAATAGTCGTATTTTCCCGCCATTTCCTCGTTCTGATTGGCTTGAGCACGCATTGTTTTATAATGACTTGAATGGTTTAAATTAGAATGAATTGATTCCGGTTGCAATAAAAGTTCCGAATTCATCTAATTAACTAACCATGACTGAACACACACAACATATAGTATAGACCCCACTGACATGCCTTGCATGAGTTAGGAATCATACGAGCACTATGAATGAATGAAAAATACTTTATTGTACATACACCAGACACTAGTAAACTATGGAAACAGAAAGAAACAACCTCACGACTTTTAATTCCCAGTCACGGTAGATATCCCCTCAGATCTCTTAGGTCCAAGCGAGATATTGTCCTCTGCCAATAACAGTTGTGTTACCTGTGTGGACAGGTAATGCCTGTCAACCATTCTACTGACGCCTTGTATTTGAGTTAAGATCTTTAAATAAAACCTATCCAGGGACAGGCCTGGGCGCGTTCAATTGTTTGTATCCCCAGTGGCCCAATATTGGATCAAGTCAGGTCAAGGTCGACACTAGCAAACTTACCGTGTGTGCCATCGCTACAAAATGGGACCTTTTTTAACCGACTTCAAAAAAGGAGGTTTTCAATTCGACTGTATTTTTTTATGTTAGTTACCTCAGAACTTTAGACTGGGTGAACCGATTTTGATGATTATTTTTTATTTGAAAGTTAGTGCTTCCCGTGTAGTCCCATTTCAATTTGGTCCAGTTCTGACAATGGCATCCATGAGAAAATGAAGTCGTTTTTTTTTTGTTAAATTTTTTTTTTATTTAAGAATTTACATTATTTACATTTACAAATTACACTTTAGTTTATATATTTAAAAATAAATAATTTGAAAATTTGATAGATTCTCATCTTTATAATAACTATCATAAATAACATCACGCCTTTATTACGGCACAATAGATTTACCTGTAGAACCTTTAGTACCAAGGCGTACTGGCTAAAGATTCTATAAGGATGTCTAATAGAGTAGTCAGAGGTACGTCCAAATACTACATTTGGCTTATATCCACATTTTGCTGTATTCCATAAGTGGCAGATTGCAAACCCATCGCCGCTGTCAGGTAACTAACTGATTTCCTCACGATGTTTTCCTTCTCCCTTCAAAACAATGGCTTTGCAGCTTTTAGTCCATATTCTTTGGCTTTGCGCATATCATTTTTTTGTGATCTTAAGATCACTTCCTCTAGACCACTGGTGCCGATCTTCTTATGTTTCAAATACTTTAAAATATACCAAATTATATTTTTGATTTTTTACTTGTTAATACAATTAACTAAACAAGCTTTGATGTTTTTTCGGCGGCTCAGCAAATGCAAGCGACAGTCAAACTGGGCTATACTCGTATAAATCGGATAGACTAAGCTGAATATTCATTAGTAGCCCACAAATCTCCTAGACGGGGAACACTACAGCCGAAATGTCTCACCAAAATTGAACTAGTAATTTGTGCTTCCAAATTCAATTCTCGCTAAGCCGAATGTCGGCAAATCGATCCTTTCGATCGGGGAAAAGCCTTTACGAATGGGAATAGGGGAAATTCTTGTATTCACTTATTTCACCTTTTCTTTTAAATGTAAAAACTCTGGCGGTGCGCCAAACGCGGTCCCTAACTCCTAACAAGTTCTAAAGAAAGGAGTATTTTTTTCTCCTTATTAAGACGCAAATAGAACTCAAATTTTCCTATAGCTCGGTAATAGGAATTCTTGGAAAAGTAATTAATTTTTCCCGCAAATAATTCTCGCCTTCGGTTTAGGAATGTTTTATTAATTTTCTATTTGTCTTGCTCGTTCGATTTTATTGGTTCTGTGAAATTTGAGATCCTTTGTCTACGGTTTTATTTTAGACCTCAACTGTTAATTATAATTTACATTTTACTTAATGTTATTATTTCTTTTTTGCAGGTAAGTGCCAACCAGATGCAGCAAATCGTATGTAGTTTTATTATCATGGAATACAAATTTTAGTCAACCTTTCAATTATTACAAAAAATGATTTTCATATATATCGAATCAAATGAGCCAGCCGTAATTTCTCAATATTTTACTGCCACAATTGCCAATTAGCCGCGTACCGCCAAATAACATTCCAAATTCAAAATTATTATCGTTCGAAATTCGAAGCCTAATAATGGCCCTATAAAAATCTGTCAAAAAATAAACAATGCTTAAGCTATTGCCATCTCTTACCAACAGGTAATGACGAATAGTGACAGGGCAAGCTATAAGCAATATTTAAATTGAAATATCGTTTATAAGTATGGCGAGTGTTTACTGGCATTCGATTACCGTTAATTAAATTTCGTTATTCGAATTCTTCATGAAGTTCGAGTTTTGTTTCGAGTTGAAATGCTAAAGTTAGTGCAAGTTTTCCAATATTCTCTTATTTATGTTAAACAGATTACATATTTACTTTTTGAAGTACCTAGTATAAAGTAAATGACTTTTGTAATACTGATAAATATTTTGAAAAGTTTAAACTAAATTGTTTAGCCAGTAGCTTTGTTAAACTTAAGCCATAACTTTTACAAATCTGATGCAAAAAAATAAATTGTTTACATCAGTATCTGATGCAAATAACCTGTTTTATTGATTTTGAAATGTCACATATTTGTAATATCATGAAAACCTTCACTGGTTCTTATTTCGAGTTTTTTTAAATTATTATAAGTAGTTTTAAATACCTACGATTTGTCCATGGTCTTTTGATATCTTTGGTTACTTTTTAGAGTATTCTCTGTCTGATAGAAAGGGAATGGATGTTTACTATTATTTTTTATTTATTAAAAACTATTATCGAACATGCAGAGTAGTTGGATTTTTTCACATTTTGTATGTTTTTTAGTAAATATAGTTATATATTATCTGAGTTCTGGGTGATTTGACAGCCGTCACAGCTCAGTTAGTAGTAGCCCTGCCTTCTGCGCTGTAGGTGGTGGGTTCGATTCCCACCGAGAACAAACATTTGTGTGATGAACATAGATGTTTGTTCTGTGTCTGGGTGTTATATTGTATTCTAAGTATGTAATTACAAAAAAAAAGTATATAAGTATTCTATCAGTCATCTGGTTCCCATAGTACAAGCTATGCTTAGTTTGGGGCTAGATGATGCTGTGTGGATTGTCCAGCATTATTACTATTATTATTCTTTTCCGTTTGTTTTTTTCTCGGAATTGATTCTTTCCTCCTTGATATTTACGCATAAAAGAGCAGATTGTGAAGAAATAGAAAAGACACGGGTATTCCCGGTATCATTTCACTGAAGTGTTTCCTTTTTCAGCTTATTAGTTATTCTTGGAAAAAGTTTTTTTATGTTTGAACTTAAAAACAGGGTTCCTATACTAAATAATGTAATAGAATAGTTTAGAGATTTGCAAGTAAGTAGATTTTAATCAAATCGTTTTTTATTATAAATAAATAATGCTGGACAAGTCTACACAGCATCATTTAGCCCCAAGCTAAGCAGAGCTGGTGTTATGGGTACTAGATGACTGATATACTTAACAATACACTACATACATAGATATTTTTATTATACATAGAAAACACCCAGAACACCCGGAATAAATATTTGCAGATCGTACAAACATTTATCCCAAGGCGGGAATCGAACCCGCAACCTCCTGCGTCGCAGGCGGACATTCGCCCGCCGCGCCACATCGGTCGTCACCGATCGGTACCGGTAGGTATCGGTAATAATAGTATAGTGTTATAATAATGGGACGCGTGTTGCAGATGTTGCTGCGCCCTACCTTTCGGCGCCACTGAAAACCAGCGCCATATGAGCCATTGCGCTCCTTAGCATATGCTGAGTGGGTGCCTTTTTATATCTACTTTGTGTTAGTTGCATTATTTTGTGTGGTGTCAATAATTTTATTCTATTCTATTATTTAAGTTTATGCAAAACAGGAAACTGCGATAATGCAACCCCCATTATACTTGATAACGCGTCATCATCAGAACCCCTATAATTGTAAAACTTGGACCGTTAACAATATGACCCTACGGATCTCCGCGCGTATCTCTCACTGATCAAATGTTTGATACGCACGGTTTAAAGAGTGTGTGAGTGTAAGAGATTACAGACACATGAGGCTTAACACCAGTATGCCTCAGAAGATATCCCCTCTTAGTACCAAGTACCTACTCGAAATTCTTCGAGGATGCCTAAGGGGGTAGTCAGAGGTATGTTCAGATAATACATTTTTTGCATACCCACATTTTGCAATAGTTAGTATTCCGTACGTGACAGGTTGGCAGCCCATCGCCACTGCCAGAATACTAACTGATTTCCTCACGATGTTTTCCTTCACCGTTTGAGAGCATTTTCTAATATTAGATAAGTAACAATGCGATTCATCACTCAAAATGATTCATGCTACAACCGTGTATTATTCGCCAACTGGTCAAATCCACCCTCTCTCATCATCCCCTCGTTCATCCCCAAGCGGCCACGTGTCATACAAATCCATGAGATCGCGAGGGGTGCCAACCAATTTACCTTTGTATTCAATAAGCTTTATCGCCCTTCCTTTTACACCCACGACGCAAATATAACGAGTGAGCGGGATGGAATGATTGGGTGAGTAATGTAATAGTTGAGAAAAATATTCTGTGAATGTAGTGGGGTTTTATTGGTTCATTGCGTACGCGACGCGATTATAAAACCCAGTAAGGGAGCATGACTTTATTAAAAATCCCCCTATTGGTGTATTTTCATGTCATACCGCCTCAGTTTGAAGGGTGTGGGTGCCGGTGAGATTACAGGCGCTGTATCTTTCAAACTTATGTGTAAGAAAGAAAAGAAAATTATTTTTTCGACCCAATCATTACATATTTGTTACAGCTTACAATACCAAGTAGCCCCAAACTAAGCATAGCTTATACTATGGGACCCAGACATTACATGCATAGATATTTTTTATTATACATAGAAAATCCGGGAATATTCCGGGTGTTCTGGGACACCCGGAATAAATATTTGCAGATCGTACAAACATTTATCCCAAGGCGGGAATCGAACCCACAACCTGCGTCGCAGGCGGTCACATCGGTCATCATAGTATGAGTGAAAGATTCTTGTATTTGATACTAGCGGCCGCTCGCAGCCTCGCCCGCCTGGCAGTTTTTTTCCTGTTCCCGTAATTTTTCGGGATAAAAAGTAGCCTTTATGTTAATCTAAGTTATAATCTCTGTTTATTCAAAATTTCATCCAAATCGGTCCACTAGTTAGAGCGTGAAAGAGTAACAAACATCCATCCATCCATACTTACAAACTTTCGCTTTTATAATATTAGTAGGATAGATTGACAAGATTGTTTAAGATGACAAGCATTTTAATAAAAAAGACCCGTTCGAACGGTTGTTATCCCTAGGGACACCTTGTTATAGTAAGCACAAAAAAGAGGATTGCTTTCCAAAAGACGAACGACAACCTATCAACCATGATGGGTGAGTAAGCAGAAAATTATATCCGTAGCAAATTACATCCTGTATTGATGTCGTTAGAACTTGTTCATTACATTTACTCTATCTTTTATTTATTAAAAGTTATTATTAGACAATGTGACGACCGATGTGGCGCGGCGGGCGAATGTCTGCCTGCGACGCAGAGGTTGCGGGTTCGATTCCCGCCTCGGGATAAATGTTTGTACGATCTGCAAATATTTATTCCGGGCGTTCTGGGTATTTTCTATGTATAATAAAAAATATCTATGTATGTAATGTATTAAATATATCAGTCATCTAGTACCCATAACACAAGCTCTGCTTAGCTTGGGGCTAGATGATGCTGTGTGGATGGTCCAGCAATATTATTATTAATGTGCAAGAAACAAGAAAGAACACTGAAAATCGCAGAAGTAAAAAAAATGACGCGATTTGCAGCGCCCAATCGCTAAAGAAGTAGGTAAATAGAAAAAACGAGTGTGCTTTACCACACGACTGAAGTAAAACTTCTTTAATATACACACGTAACTGGCTATGAGAGAAAGAGAGAAAGAATTGCTTTCATACCCCCTCCATGATAGTGTTAAACGTTTAACGCAACCTTGTTGGAAGTCGCATTAGAAGTATTACTTCAAAAAATCGCAGAAGTAAAAACTATGTCGCGATTTGCAGCGCCCAATCCCAGTGCTAAAGAGGTAGGTATTTTTTTTAATAAACCTATTGTGTCCCACTGCTGGGCAAAGGTCTCCCCCAAAATTTTCCACCTTTCTCGATCTTTAACTACTTCCCACCAATCCTTCCCTTGACCATCAAGATCGTCTCGCCAGCGGCTCTTCGGTCGTCCTGGACGTCGCCTTCCATCCTCAGGCACCCAAGAAGTTGCTATTTTTGCCCATTTCTCAGGTTACATCCGGCTAACGTGGCCCGCCCACTCCCACCTCCCAAAGAGGTAGGTAAATAAAATAAAAAAAAACAAAGAACTAGCGCTTGCTTCCTTACATAAAAAGCAAAATAACCTACATAATATCTAAAATAATAATAATATCTAACACTAAAATAAGAAATAGTCTGTACTTTATCTGTGGCAGTAGACAGTGTCTATTATTCGCTTTTATTCAAATTTGGAACGCGTGCTAATTGGCCGTCGGAATCGCGGTAAAACTGGTAAAATTGACTGACTGCCTCTGATTTAACATGGCGGATATCAGATTGTAAATGTTAGGTGTCTATTAAATATAATGTAAGTCATTAAACACGAGTTGTGTTGTAGGAAATTGACTTAAACAACTATATAAATGGACTGGATTCAATTCCTATTGAATTGTCTTTCATTGTCATGTTTTAAGACACTAATAAGCTAAAGTTTTGTGAAAGTATTCAATTATCAATTGACATTTGATACGGGTTTAGAGAATAAAAACAGATACACTGAAAACCTTGTTTTATCTATACTTTTGTTATTGAATAATGTATACGATAATTAGGTGCTTAATTGTGTTGTGGCACACATTTCAATATGGCGCATATTTTACAAAACTTTCGGTAAAATATGCGCTTTAAGTATACTCGCATTATGCAAATTTGGTACACATAACTTGGGTTTTCATAATTTTTCATATACATGTGCGTAATTATGCTCGCTGAAATGAAAATGCGGGTAGAAGAAAGACTTGAAACATTGCCTTTCTTTATTAATATTTGCATGAAAACACTGTGTTTCTGCAATTACGTAGTTTGTATTATTGGCGTGTTTTGTCGAGTATTATTAGACGTACTTAGCATATTTAAAGTTTTTCGTTTGGTGTTTTTTTTTAATAATATAATGTGCCTTATAACTGCACCTTTTTCGCCTATGCGGTAGACATCCCTTTAAACTTTATGGTTGAGGTTGTCTTATGCCCTGTTTCAATATCGACGAGCGTCCGTTAGTTAGTACTACTTACCTGCCAGTCAGATAAGCTTTTGCGTCCTCTTACCGTATAATAATGTTATAATGTAATGAAGGCTTACCCTAGTACAAGCAAATATTCTTAGTGATACTACACTCCAATCCTTCCTCCGGTGATACTAACGGATGCTTGTAATATATTGTAACCAGGCGTTAAAGGCATCATGTAAATTGTTTTCTGAATAATGTATTAGTAGCTCTTAGTGAAGGGCTCGTCCAGGGAAGTACTACCACCATGCCTATTTCTGCCAGCGAAGCGTGTTCCGGTTTGAAGAGTAGATACACTTGTATGCCTTTGGTTGATAAACGTGGAGCAATGCATCGTAGGGCACGTTCGTAACGAATGTAGGCAATGCTTTGTTATAGGGGATGGTAACCACTTAACATCAGGTGGTCCACGTGCTTGTTTCATCAGCAACTAGTATAAAAACTATTAAAACATACATGTTTACGCTGAAGAAGCTTCTCATTAATTTTTAACTTGGACCACCGCCTTAGGAATGCATTGAACTCGCTTTTTTAACTTGATGGCCGATTGTTGTGTGTGACATATTCCTGTCTACCCGCACCGAACTAGCATTATATCTTTATTTATTCTTTCTCATGTAAGTGACAATTGTCTTAGTGAGAATAAAGTTCTTTAAAATGGGACCGGTAAGTTACTATTTCTAAAAAAGAAATATGATTAATATCAGTTTCTTACATGCTTTGTTTCATATTTCGCTTAACTTAGAAAACTTCCAACGAAATCTGTAGGAAATCTACGAACTAACCCGCGGGCTCGGCTAGTCATGAATAATTTATGCTCAAAAACTTGGAGCTTATGCATGCAGTCGGCTAAGTTTGTAATAAATTCATCCCAACCAATCCATTTTGCTTGTGATCTGTTATGTAAACTTTATAATCCAAAGATCTGATAGAAACTTCACTATCTCAACAAAAAGTTGTTTTACTCGCTTATTGGAATGCTGTGTTTCCGTTTGTGTAAAGTAAAACGATTCCAAATTCAAACACTCATTTCAAGAAGATTTAAAAATAAATCAGTGTTCTTGCCAATTCGATATTCAAAACTTCAAAGTGACGCTTTTCAATAACATTGAAAAGTTGAAGTTAGGGTGGGGAGCACACTCTATCGATAAAACGTGGGGTCGGTCCCCTTACTAGTCGATTATCGATTGTAACGTGATCATTAGGGCGCGTCTGCCCACGCTTTAATGCCATGCCTTGTTTACACACCGCGACATGAATTCTGACTGTGTGATATGACTACTGAAAGCTATTATCGTGTTTCGAGTGAATTTACAAAGTAATCGAAAGACAAAGGTGTGTTTGGATATGCAAAGAGAAATAAACTAATCGATAACGTGATTATTGTTATCGCTTTCCGAATAATGGTAGACTTTGAAGTAAATGGTTCTGCGTCAACCTCGCATTTAGATCGTAAATATTGTGATTCGTTTTGCAATTACTATAACTCTTTGTCTAGTCAAGAGCAGTGCGTCTATTGCTCGAATAACAAAGAAATTTAAATTGAGATTTTTGAGGCCATGACTAAGGCCGTACCTTGAGCATGCTATTTTGTAATTTATTTTGCCTTTCGACTCTGTTCGGTTTATTACTGAATCACATTCGATGCAATTATAGGCACACGAGGTTGGATACCTGTATACCACAGGTTGATGGACGCAGAACAGTCCATAGTAGGGCACGTTCCTAAATTATTACATTTTGATTTAGGTGATAGTTACTACTTATCTATCATCCAGCGAGTTATATGCTTGAAATAGCAAGTTTTATAAAAAAAAAACAAGAAAAACATTAATTGAACATGCCTGTATATAATGTAGGTCTATTATGTAAAACAAATGCAGAAAAAATGTATTTTGTTATATTATAACTCGTGTCACTAACTCACAATAACCCAGAGATATTGCCTACACGTTTACGCACTTACACTAATATTATATATCCCACTACAATACACATAAAACTTGTACCGCGCACGTAAATATATATGGAGGTAATTTTTCAACGCTTGTTTGCGAGAATAGACTGAGGGACTTACGGACGTTAATTTTAGAAAGGGATAGAACTATAAGAGTGAGTGTGTACGAATGACAAAATGTACACATTAACGAAATTTATGAGTGTAGGGAGTGCGTTTTGGTTTAGCTACAATCTTCTACGTTATTACTGTTGTAAGAACTATTATTGTACTTTTATTTTCTATTCTTTCTATAAAACTTAGCAAAGAATATCCATTTCTTATACCTACTAAAATGATTGTGACTTTAAATCCATTATCTATATAGGTATGTGTATTGATTTTCAATTCCCTTTAATGGCGAGTATTAATGCTTCATAAAATACAGTGTAGACATACACTCAGCTATATTGATCAGAAAGACTGCCGCTTGCCGACTACCATTACTGAATAATTTATAACTTGACACATTACCGGAGTACTGAACAGCTTAATAACTGCATGTTCGATTTCATCGACATCAGTATCACCACTAAGCGTCTGTCGCACAAATCGGCAACACTGCATAGCAACTGCATTCGCAACAAAAAACACACAATCAATTTAATAATAAGCTTAAAAAAGCGGTCTTAATAATAATGCATAATTACGTGAAAGCAAAGCGCGTGCCGAATAATATAGTACTTGAAGGGGGAAACGACCGACAGCTGCGTTTAACGCTACATCTGCCAGCCCTAGCGCGCACACACGCACACCACACCCTTGTATTTACATGGTCACGCATACTAACACCAATGAGATTCAACGCACACACACGCACTTTACCATGCGTGTAGGGTGTTGCCCTATTGTGCGACAGTCACTGCTTTTAGGGTTGGGCCCGATAGCATTTTGTTTTTACTTGTTGAATGTTTTTGATGGATGAACATGAATGATTGATTGGGCCTCTTTTCGATTCGGCTTTTGATTGTAATAGATTTCACAAGTTGATGCTTTTGTGTGGAGTAACGTGATTATTATATTTTTTAGGTAAAGTTTCAGTTTAACTTTAGCGAAAATTTCAGGCGGAACAAACCATAGGTTCTATGCTAATTATCGTGAACGAAAAAGTGTGGAACTTTCGCTTAGAAATACTAATTTCTAAAGATTCTGTTAATACACACTAGAACCTACACTAGAATGTAATTCGGTTCAAAATAAAATTCCACGTAGCAAACAAAAAGTTTGAAGTTGCGTTCACGTTAAGAGTATAAGTCAGCAAAAAAATTCCTTTTTAAAAGCAGCTCTAGCCAAAATCTCAATATTAAAAACAGAATTATGTTCTAAAAACAAACAACAGTCAATTTGTTTCGTCCCTTTAATCAAGCGTCACAGAATTAGCGGAAAAATTCGTGACATCCGAAAATCCCTGGAGGCCATGTTGGATTCAAATCCGCACCCGGTTTTTCCCAGTTTAATTTACATAACTCGCGGTTGACAGCCCTACGACCAGGGCTACCGATAACAAATGAAAACATATTGGACTGTCTTTATTTCTCAAAGAACGAATATTGTTATTCGAGCATTTGTTTTATGAAGTATTAAATTTGAACGCGAAAACAAGATGCTCAGCGGGCACCAAAGACACCACATGGAAACATTTTCTGCGCGCACACAATAGTCTGACGTACCGTCCGGTTTTAAAAAGTAGTTATCAGTTTAATGTAATATCGATACAACAGCATAATATCGATACAGTCGATAACTACAGTTGTCAGCCCTAGCTATTCAATCAGTTAATGTGTTCGTTTTTACCACTGGCAATACTAGATTTTAAAGCTGTCAGCATGATGTCTGAGGGCAATGGATCAAAATGTCTGTCTAGTTGCAGGCGTTGGTTCGTTTATGTAATTTAAACGCAATTTTGAACGTGTTCATTACTTTTCTTGGGGTGGACTGACTTTGCTTCCACTTTTACTAATATTTTACGAGTAAAACCTCAGAAAGTTGTTTCAATTTGTAATTTAAAATATTTATTTTACAAATAACAACGGCTAAACCGTTGAAGTTGAAAACTAAATGTACCCGTCCCATGTCTTGGTTTGAAGTTATGGTAGTGCGCAACAACTGAGACTTGACACCTGAGAAATTTTAAACTAGAATTGAAACTAGAATTTGATCGTCAGAAATGTCTGTCTGAAATGTCAGTTTCGAAGAATACTTGGGGATTGACTCAATCAAAACTTGAACTTGATGATATTTTGTTATGAGAATTAGGCGTCTGTCTGAAGCGGTTATCGATATTAAAATAAACTGATCTGGATCAGTTGAGCTACCCTTAGATTGTTTGCAACGGTCTGTAGATAGCTCAACTGTTTCCTATGTATTTCTTACATACCAATTATAAATACCTTTAGCTATAATTTTCTTTGTAAATTAAAATTAACAGAAGGTTGATCATGCATTTATTGTAAGTACAAATCCTTAATTTGAGGGATAGATAGAAGATTGAATCGGAACCAACATTTTTAAAACATATCAAATGTCCACAAAGGCAATCCTGTGAGTGGCATTGTCCGACTTTTGGTTCATCCTTTATACCATTTTATTGGTTTTCAGTGCGATAAAACTTTGACGAACAGGGTCGCATCAGTTCAGAGATAGGGGCAAAACTTTGTCTTTTAATTATCTTAAATTGATAATCTAGATTATATATTATTTGACGACCGATGTGGCGCGGCGGGCGAATGTCCGCCTGCGCCGCAGAAGGTTGCGGGTTCGATTCCCGCCTTGGGATAAATGTTTGTACGATCTGCAAATATTTATTCCGGGTGTTCTGGGTATTTTCTATGTATAATAAAAGTATCTATATACGTAATGTATTGTATTAAGTATATCAGTCATCTAGTACCCATAACACAAGCTCTGCTTAGCTTGGGGCTAGATGATGCTGTGTGGATCGTCCAGCATTATTATTTATTTATTTATTTATTATATTGAAAAAAGTACTTTTTTCTTTTATGCAAAGTTCTTCTATCGCAACTAGGACTTTAAAGGACTTTCTAGTAATTTTGTTAAAAAAACTAACATTGTACCAAAATTACCTACCTGTTCTTAGCTGTATTTTTAGGATGACAACACTAGTTTTACTAGACAAGGGGACTCTTTCCTCCTGATGCTTTCGTATGTAACAATTTAAATTATATTATTTTTACTCTGTAGAATCGAAATTCGAGATATACATATTTAATTAAATATTTTCCTTTGAAATTATTTTAATGAATTTGTTTGACGACCGATGTGGCGCGGCGGGCGAATGTCCGCTCGCGACGCAAGAGGTTGCGGGTTCGATTCCCGCCTTGGGATAAATGTTTGTACGATCTACAAATATTTTTTCTGGGTGTTCTGGGTGATTTCTATCTATACAAATAAATAAAATTGAAGTGTCTGTTTGTAATATTATAATAACCGCTTTTTACTACATGCATAAGAATGTATATGCGATACATATTCCAAAATAGCATTTTTTTTTAATTTTGTCTGTCTGTCTGTCCATTTGTTCCGGGTAATCTCTGGAACGGCTGGACCGATTTCGACGGGACTTTCACCGGCAGATAGCTGATGTAACAAGGAGTAACTTAGGCTACTTTTTATCCCGAAAAAATAACGGGAACGGGAAAAAAACTGCCACGCGGGTGATACTGCAAACGACCGCTATTTTATGCCGAATTAACGCCATCTGTTGGCAACATCGAGTACTACTTAGTTAAGATTTGTAAGTAAAAATGTTTACCGCCCAACGAAGTGGGCACGGGTCAGCTAGTGCATAATAAAAAATATCTATTAATGTAATGTATTGTATTAAGTATATCAGTCATCTAGTACCCATAACACAAGCTCTGCTTAGCTTGGGGCTAGATGATGCTGTGTGGATTGTCCAGCATTATTATTATTATTATTAATGGTCTTTAGGAATGCCCCATGCTTTGGTTCTGAGTACGTCCTTGGCTCAAGGAATGCTTTACCAATTCGGACTTCCGTGAATTTCTTCATACGATCGTGGCGATTCTTTGTGTTTTCTCCAACCGCCTTTTGCTGTGGTTTCCACTTTTGTACTTTTCTTTTATCTAAATAATTCTATTTGTACAGGAGGGCTCTTGGACGGTCTACGGCTACTTCTTATATTATTGATTTGTGGTTTTAACTTATTACACGAGAGTTTCGGGGTTGTGTATTGTTTGGGATAAAATGTTTACGAAAGTAAATCGTAAACCGATTTTATAAAAAACTAGCGGCCGCTCGCAGCTTCGCTCGTGTGGCAGTTTTTTCCTTTTAAAGTAGCCTATTATGTAAATCCAAGTTATAATCTATGTTTATTCCAAATTTCATCCAAATCGGTCTACTGGTTAGAGAGTGAAAGAGTAACAAACATACATCCATCCATCCATCCATCCATCCATAGATTAAGGAGGTATGTTTAAAATATTACATAAGGCACATACCCACATTTCACAGTAGTTGGTATTTCATACGTGACAGGTTGCAAGCCCATCGCATGCATTGCTTATGGCACATGTTCACCTAAGTTCACACAAACAGAGAGCCCTGTAAACAAAACAGTCGGCAAAAGTGCAGTTAGAAAATGATTTTTTTTTCCTTTTCGTAAGTTTTCTATGAAACAAGCTATGGGCTCGCTATCTAGTCATAAATCAATTAAAAACATATTTTCCACAGATACATAATTTATTATTATTAAACTTTTTTTTATTTCAGATTCACATTCATAAATCCATAATTAAAATACTATTAAAACACTTAAATACAATCAAATTACAATAAAATGTCACTTATATACAACAATTAAATACTTACTGAAATTGAAATCTAAAATACTAAACTTAAGAAATCTAAAGTAGCATCACTCTAATCTACAGCAGCTTTTGTGAGGGTAAGGGCCTCTAGCTGGCACGATTTACCCTATCTTCCATTCCGGAAGCTAATTACTTCCAGGTTTCAGGTTAGCGCTTCTGATTCGAGTGTGTTAGAACTTTTAGGGGTAAAATCACCCGGAAAAGAAAAATAGTAAGAAGCAGCTGTCAAATATATACACCTGTCAAGTATATACACCTGTCAAGTTTCAGATTACTACACTGTCAAATTACGTTAAACGACTTACCATAAAAAATCCCGTAAAAGATTTTATGAAAAGATACTTTGCCGCCATAGCTTTTCCTGAATATAAATGTGGTACTCAAAAGTAAGCCGGCTGTAGTGATAGGAGTTTGACAGTATCATCTCAATGTACCTACCGAACTAATCGAATGTTTGTGTGTTTATCTCTTGAATGGCGACCACTATCTGGAAGACACTTAAGACGCAATCCCACCTGATGGTGGGGCACCTGACGTTGCTAGGATTGCAGGAAGGGGAATCTTGGAAGTGCCTGTCTATAGCTGTGACTTCTTTTTAGGGTTCCGTACCCAAAAGGTAAAACGGGACCCTATTACTAAGACTCAGCTGTCTGTCTGCTGTCTATCTGTCGGTCTGTCACCAGGCTGAATCTCATGAATCGTGATAGTAAGAGAGTTGAAATTTTCACTGTTGCCGCTATAACAACAAATACGAAAACCTGAATAAAATAAATATTAAAGGGGGTTCTCATACAACAAACGTGATTTTTTTGCTGTTTTTATTATACATATTGGTACTGAACCCTTCGTGGGCGAGTCCGACTCGCACTTGGCCGGTTTTTTACCTCAAATCTTTACCTTTTGTTTCTTAAAACAGTTTAGGTAAAATCTCTAATATCCACTTCAAAAGGTAAACAATTGTTTTTTTTAACGTTAAAAGGCTATCCTTTGGCTTCAATATCACCTGGTGCTATGTAATAAAATAAATAAAAGAATAAATAATGTTGGACAATCACACAGCATCATCTAGCCCCAAGCTAAGCAGAGCTTGTGTTATGGGTACTAGATGACTGATATACTTAATACAATACAATATTACATACATAGATATTTTTTATTATACATATAAAATACCCAGAAAACCCGGAATAAATATTTGCAGATCGTACAAACATTTATCCCAAGGCGGGAATCGAACCCGCCACCTCCTGCGTCGCAGAAGTCAACGATGAAGCAGGACGGTTTAGAAGATACCCGTTCACCTTTGCGTCAAAGAGATTCTGATTATAGTGTTCAGGAAAAACAGATACTGTTATCAAGTTTTACACATTTTTCCTCGTAAATAATACTTAAAGACGAACTAATTTAAATTATGTTTTGATTATCTTCCAGATACCATCAAAAAGTTTGTATTTCATTACGGTTGAATAATTTACTTTAACGATAGGATACTTTCTGAAGTAAATGAGCAGGGAATTACTTTGCCGGAGGCGAAATGCGAGGTAAACACCAAGCTGGTAAAAATGCGTAGTAAAAATCAGGCGGTTATCATACAAAAAAAAACTAGTGTGCTTTAGACCACACGACTGAAGTAAAACTTATTTAATATACCGTAACTGGCTATGAGAGAAAGAGAGATAGAACAGCGCTTTCATAGTGTTAAACGTTTAACGCAACCTTGTTGGAAGTCGCATTAGAAGTATTACTTCAAAAATACACTTTTAGAAGTATTACTTCAAAAATACACTTTTAGAAGTATTACTTCAAAAATACACTTTTAGAAGTATTACTTCAAAAATACACTTTTAGAAGTAGTAGAACTCTTAGTGAAGGGCTCGTCCGGGGATGTACTACCACCATGCCTATTTCTGTCGCCAAGCAGCTTGCTGTTTCGGCTTGAAGGGTGTGGGTGTCCGTGAATACAGGCACGTAAGGCTTAACTGTATGCCTCAGGTTGGTGAACTCATAGTAGTGGGTCGTAGGGCACTTTCCTAACGTGTGTCCTACAAAGCAATGTTTTATTATAGGTAATGGTTACCAATTAAACTCAGGTAGGCCATAAGCTTGTTCTATTAACAGTAGCATCAAAAATAAAAGATAATTAAGAAAGGGAGGTAATGCTTTGCGGGGGGTGAAATGCGTGGTAAAAACCAAGCTGAAATTATCAGTCGATTATTATACTTAAATTACACTTCAGTAAAGTTTTACTTACTTAGGCGTACATTGATACCGAAAGAAACTCGATTAATAACTAAAAAAGTTTATTTTTATTAAGGCTTCATGGATAGTTACAACGCAACAAACCTTGTCCAGAAATTGAGTTATCTTGTGATAAAACTGCATCGTAGGTCCGGTTCCTACCGTGCTGATGGAACAAGGTAGCCCACCTGATGTTAAGGCGGTGGTACTCGCCAACGACCTTGAGGAGTCTGTCCATACTGAGTTGCACTGCCGCCCGTCGCCCGCACAGGGACCCGCGCGCATTCCGTTTCATATCGCATTCAAGAAATAATTATTTGTAGCCTAATGAATTATTAGTTCGAACTGCCAATTGTTCACTTTGTGATAAATACTTTGACAGATATTTGTGTGAAAAAAAAATACTAAAAATCAATTCCGTTTAGAAGAAATAACCAAATTTAAAATAAAAATTGCTTCACTTTGGATATTTTTTTCATATAGTAATAATATAGTAAGAATTATTTCAATTGTTCAAATTAAAATTTAGTCTTTAATAAGCAATGTATATTTTTTTTGGACATTTATACTCACTCATCAAAGAGAAATAACACGGAGAAAACCTCTCGTTGGCGGATACCACCTCCTTAAGTGCTAACCACAACCATCAGTAAATGGTACAAACCTAGGTTAACCGGCATAAAAAATAGCCTATATGTTAATCCAAGTTAGAATCTATATTTATTCCAAATTTCATCCAAATCGGTCCACTGGTTAGAGCGTGAAAGAGTAACAAACATCCATCCATCCATCCATACTTACAAAACTTTCGCGTTTATAATATTAGTAGGATGAACGTATATTTCTTTCTTCTAAATATATATAACTCAAAAGTGACTGACTGACATAGTGATCTATCAACGCACAGCCCAAACCACTGGACGGATCGGGCTGAAATTTGGCATGCAGGTAGATGTTATGACGTAGGCATCCGCTAATTCTACCCCCAAGGGGATAAAATAGGGGATGAAAGTTTGTATGAAACTTTGTCAATTTTAAACCGATCGGGAGACTTTGCATGCATAAAGCTACTATGATTTTATCCCGAAAAATAACGGGAACGGGAAAAAACTGCCACGCAGGCGAAGCTGCGAGCGGCCGCTAGTTAAACATAAAAATAGCATACAGAATTCCCTGCTTTGTTGGTGTTTCAAACGTTACAATATATTCCGTACTTTTCCATTCCCCATCCCTATATATCACCTTCGCGGGGTGAGTTGTACCCCCATAACCGTAAGCTCCACGCCATGAGGGTAGATACCACTTGCCATAAATCTACTTAATTGACACTACTTTGATATCCATGAAGCATGGAGGTGGTGTTATGCCGTATTTTTATTTGATAAATGTAATCTGCCGTAAGTAATTCATTTTTAAACTACTATTAAACATTAAAAAAATAATAACACCGGCAAGTGGGATGAACATAGATGTTTATTCTCACGGTAGGGTATCTACCAGTTAATATTAAGCAGTACTAACTCGATATTATTTTGAGGTTGTCTAATGGAGGTAGTCAAAGGTACGTCCAAGTATAACATTTGACACACTCAAATTTTTAGTAGTTGGCATATCAAACTTGATACTAAGAGATTGCATATATAACATGCCTGCCAAGGGATTCAAGTCGTGATTTTTTTTTTCATTTTGAGTTGAAAGTCCAATAAACCTTTTTACACATGCACACGGTTGCAATCTACGGCACGTACTGCGCGGTAAACACGGTTACAGTATATAGTACAAAACGACTTAGAAGGTGGAGCTAATATTGACTAGATTCTAATCTAGAACCCTTTAACAAAATTGCAAACTCAAGTAATACACGTTTGACAAAATTGAATAGATTTCAAAATCTGATACCTGTATACACAGCAGTAAGAAACATGTAAGCATTCTTGTTAAATCGTGTTTATATGTTTAACACGTTCCAGCCATTCTTTGTTTTTAATCAACAGGACAGCAACAGTATTACAAGGGATACTGTTTTGTCTAGATATAGAAACAGTAAAACAGAAATAGACTCACGAATTAATAATAATAATAATAATGCTGGACAATCCACACAGCATCATCTAGCCCCAAGCTAAGCAGAGCTTGTGTTATGGGTACTAGATGACTGATATACTTAATACAATGCAAATACCCAGAACACCCGGAATAAATATTTGCAGATCGTACAAACATTTATTCCAAGGCGGGAATCGAATCCGCAACCTCCTGCGCCGCAGGCGGACATTCGCCCGCCACGCCACATCGGTCGTCAATTCATCCTCAGGCACGGTAAATACTCCCTCAGATCTCTCAATACCAAGTACCAACTCAGGATTCTTTGCGGACGTCTTTGAGGTAGTCAGAGGTACGTCTAAAATAGTCTAAATAATACATTTTGCAGTACCCACGTTTTGCAGTATGAAGTGTTACATACGTGACAGATTGCAAGTCCATCGCCGCTGCTAAGATACTAACTGGTTTCCTAGCGATGTTTTCCTTCACCGTTTGAGAGCACAAGCATTGCGCACATAATTTTTCCGTTTAGAATTGATGCACAACCGGATTGAACCCACGACCTTAGTATCATAAGGCGAGGTGACTTCCACTAAACCACAGTTGTCTAGATATTAGTGAAAATTACTCACAACGCCAACATATTCACAAAATATTTATAACCAGCAAAACGCGCGCGACTTTGTCCGCCTGAAGCTATTTTCATACGAACTTCAACCCGTACACGTTTAGAGGTTGAATTTCGGGAATTCCTTTCTTGGTACACTTTTACGCACCAAGACAAATATACTCTGAAAATTTCATGTCTTTACGACCAGTGGCTTAGGCTGTGTTTGGTCTATATCATTCAGTCAATCAGTCAGGACAAAGATTCTTATAATTGGTATAGTATAGATATTCAATGAGGTACTAACGTTCGTTTGTAGGTCTCTATAGGAAGATAACTGCATTGCGGTTGTATAACTAACTGCCGACACGCGACCTATTAATTTCTTCGTATAACTATGACAAATACGCCTGGTTATTTATAAATACTATTAATATTATAAACTACCGAAACGCGTGTTCAACCGCGTGAGGTGTTTCATACAAACTTCAACCCCGATGTACCCGTAATTCGATGCCCAGAAATTACGGGAATTCTTAGTACCCACATGCACTAAGATGAATATATCCTTAAAATCCTTATCATATTGAACACCTACACACGTAGGTACTACCTTTTTTATTTATTTTCCCGATGTTTAAATAAAAAAAGGTAATACGCGATAAATACCCGTGTAATATAAGTGTTCAATGTGTGTTACACTCAATCAATACTATCCTTACATAGTAATCAAAATATTTTCCTCCTTTAAAATTATTATACTGGCAAATCAAAACGGCCACGTTTTTATAAAAAAAGTCTCCATAAATATATTGCATAATAAGAGTCATAGAATGTAAAACTTTACTTGTTCACAGCGTAGTCAAACTCCAGTTTCCCAAACTTTAATAATTAATGGACAAAACACTTGCATTAATGAGTTGATGTTTTGTTAACAATAGCTGTATTTAGTTAAATAAAGTTTAAACGTGATAGCAGTTTACGATCATCGTAACTTTTGAATAACTAGCGAGCCATTAGAAGTTATAGTTTGCTTAGTTTGGGGCTAGCTGGTGCAATTTCCAATATATAGGACAACTATTTATTATTTACAACATGTACATACATTATTTTACACAAATATTGAATAGACCTTCCTACACATAAAATAACTGTTTTCTACCTGTAGGTTTTACTATAGATAGTAAAAATAACAGTTTTTAAATAAGCTTAGATCAGTTATATATAAGTTTTCTATCAGTCATCTGGTTTCCATAGTACAGGCTGTGCTTAGTTTGGAGCTAGATGATGTGTTAAAATATTTACAAATTATTTTTTTTTCATTCTTCGATTACTAATTAGTTGTTGCTAGAAATATCTTACTTAAATATAAAAACTTCGTAGTTTCAAAATGTTTTCTTTTTTCACTAAACAAAACCACTAGAAGAAAAAGGATAAGGTTTGAAAACAAAAAGCGGTACCAACCTTGTTTACATAACTTTTTTGTATCTACTCGCGATTCAAATTTCAAAAATAGAACAGAACGAAGCTTTAATTTGAACACAATGCAGTTTTCACATCAAAACGGAAGTTGCGATTATAACTAAAATTATAAAAACTGAAATGGTTTGTTAGCATGCGATGTATTACCACCTTAATTATATTTGGAAAGACCATAAAATTTTAAGAATTATGCTGTCACTCATACTCTGCAGTCGAAATAATTATACCGTGTTTTGTTTCTTTTGATCTAATTTAAAACTTTTGATTTTATGATGGAATAAGCAGATGGCCCACCTGATGTTAAGTAGTTACCATTACCTATAACAAAGCATTACCTCACAGGTAACGTTCGTTAGGTACGTGCCCTACGATTATCTGCTCTGCGTCATCAACCTGAGACATTACAGTTGCTAAGCCCCACGTGCCTGTAATCTTCAAGATCCTTTGGGGATGACTAAGGGGTAGTTAAGACAGAGAGAGACACGTCCAAATCTTTAGTAACCACATATTTTTTCATACAACTTGTTGATGGAACAAGCAGATGGCCTACCTGATGTGAAGCGGTCACCATCACCTATGACAAAGAATTGCCTCATAGGTCACGCTCGTTAGGAACATGCCTTACAATGCTTTTAGCGTCCTTCAACCTGAGGCATACAGGTGTTAAGCCTTTTATGCCTGTAATTTCACATGATGCCCATCGTAATTTTAACGTATTGTATATGTTTGCTAACAATTAACATTAGAAATTCAAGCATGGTATATACCACGGTTATTTTATAACTGTTATTATAAGTCCATTAGTTTTTCTTCACACTTCAAGGCAATGAACTTACTACTTATGTCATTAAGAAAATATAAAACATGCTTTGCAGTTGCACAGATTAAATAATAGTTCTGAGTTGCAATATGTCATGATAAAAATGGTTGGTTCGTCATAATTTAAATTTTTAAGTATGAGATCTTTAATAATAATCGTTTGTGTTCGCAGTTTTTTGTAGTAAGACTTAATATATAACCAAAAAGGAAATTGGAGCTTTTTCATAAGAACTGATATTATTATAATGATAAATATGGGTGAATAAATCATGCAAGATTGGAATAAAAATAATAAGAGTAATAATTCAATACTCATTAAATATTAGTTTTCATATTAGTACAAAATTAGGCTAGTAACACAAAAAATATTAAATCACAAGCTTTGTATTTATTGAAAAAGTTTTTATTGTTCTATTTTCTAAAGTCGCGTGCTGGCAGTTTTTAATTTACAGGACGAAAAACAAAAAGCCTCTTATGCAGATACATTTTAAATTTTTGAATTTCGAACGGCGCCGCATTCGAATCGCGTGCCTGTTACTAACACGAGAACGAAACGAACTGTATTATTCAGAGTAACAATGTTTTATATCGCTCAAGTTTTCTATCACGCAAGTGGAGTAGCGAAAATTATTCATAAAACAAACAGTCTTTTATTTCCTATTTGTTCTTTCTATTTGCCAAGAGCCCTATAATTATTTAATGGGGTTGTCCTTCATTCTAAGCCAACATTTTCTTGATTTCGTGAAGGAATTTGTTCTACTGCATCATAGTTTAAACATTCCATTTTTAAATAAATTATTCTAGCGTTATTTAAAAATGTACTCGGCGAAATGCAATCACTGTCTCAATCAGGCCTCTTCAAAAGCTCAGAAAAAAATAAAAATCTCTTTTAACTAAACGTCAAACACACGCTCAGATCGAAGCTTCATCGCCTCATTAACGAGCGCCGAGTGAAAAATTAAAAGCCTGAACAGAGATAAAAATACTCGGGTTTATTGGGTGCGAAAGAGATAGTTGCCTAACAGCCAATATCCGATCAGCTGTGACGGAAGCAGCTGGCTCTCAGGTCATCAATATTTTTTTCGGACTAACGATTTTCTGACATTGACGTATTTGGTAATATGTTTATTTATAAAAACATATCAGCTGATTGTAGCATGACAAATGTTGCACCTTTCGGGGTGAAGTCAGCTGTTTTGAGTTACGGTAAATTGAGTTGTTTTTAGGAACAAGTCAAAATGCCGTTGGGAAAAGTGACGTCACATTTCGGAAGGTTGTGTATAATAAAATCATTATAATGGCAGCATCAGAGGGGACTTATTTACAGGATGCTGTAGTACCTGGGACAGGATTTTAGATGGAGTAGGCTTACCCAGCACCTATTCCATCCTTACAGATTAGTCAGCCTATTCCACAGGAAAGACATAGTCAATACGTGCGGAGCTAACTAAACCACGGGTTTCCACACGATGTTTTCGTTCACCGTTGGAGAGCACCGATTGCGCACATAATTTTTCCGAATAGAAAAATTAATTGGTGCGCGATCGGATTCAAACCCATGACCATAGGATCAGGAGAAGTCACTTTCTCTAGACCACCGTAACAATCTGTATATATAGTTATACATATACACATACATACATTTTTTTTTCATCCCAACTTTCCTTGTTACATTATTATTGTATTTTTTTTATTTTAGCCTAAAACTATAAAGCTTAAAACTAGTTCAAGAGTTCGCATTAACACCCTCTACTTCATTTCACAAGGACAGCTCGTAGCTGCAATCATAACTTTGCATAACAAACAGTACCCTTTGATTAATATGGAAATCTGTTACGTCACTCTAAGCATCCAGGATCCCTTCGTATCTCAATGCAGATCCGGAAAATGCTGGCATAGTACTATTAAAGCGGTACCGCCAATGGTAACCCCAAACGCGGCGCGTTCGCGGGTTACTGTCATGCTAAAACGCGAAAGGTACCGGTTTGATTTCTGCAGTCGGACAAGGTCTGTATATATTTGAGTTTCTAGGTGATGTTAAAATACTCGTTCCTAATTCCCACTACGTAGCTTATCGGGCTTTAGAGTTAGATTATATTATGTATGTCTAGATGTTTATATATAATGTAGGTATAGTGTAGGATTTTACCAAAAGCCGTGTTTCATAGAAAATACAATAATAGTATAGATCCACTAAAAATCCAATGTCATTAATAAGAAAAACCATTAGTACTAATATCACCAGGTGTTCAACTCACTCACGTAACCTTCATTCGCTTACCTTTAAGAATGTATTCTGTTAAATAAGTTTCTAAGTATCACGTCCTTCGCCATGCGTAGTCATCGTTTCTATTACTTTCGTCACACAATATAAAGTTGATTCACTGTTTCATTATACAGTGGTATTGTACCGGAGTAAACTGGATTTCACCAACATCTACCAGAGCGGGATTATTCATAGTATTCTGTTTGCCGGGTTAAGTTCTAAGGAAATGTACTCAGAAAGGAGTTTAGAGTTCTAACGGGCAGTCGAGACTTCGAATGTTAAAAACTTATGATCCGAGATAAGATGCGATAGCTTTGTAGCTAATTATACTGCTTATGGTAATGATTGTGGGATTCAAAGTTGGGCTAAATAATGTCTACGATTTCTGTTCACTTTTGTAGGTATTATAATGAAGACGTTTCTAACTCATAGCTTAGAGGGTCTGCATACATACCTAAAAATGTGATTCTGTACTGAATCAATAAGAGTATTTATTTATAATACTAGCAAAACCTACACGACTTCGTCCGCGTGATGTTATTTTCATACAAACTTCAACCTTTGCTGTACCTGTTTAGGAGTTGGATTTCGGGAATTCCTTTCTTATTACACCTCTGCGCACCAAAACAAATACACCCTGATAATAATGTCAAGTCTTTACGAGCAGTGGTTTAAGCTGTTCGTTATCTATATGTCAGTCAGTCAGTCAGTCTCAATATAGATTCGTATTATTGTTATAGAACTTTGAATCCACTAAAATAGGTAGGTAAAAAAGGTCCGCGCAAACACGCCTAGAATAAATTATTTTACTGGACCTAGTTTTAGTTTCATTATTCCGAATCGTTAAACTAAAGTTATTCAACAATTCACCGTCTGCTTCGAAATAATAATTTTCTAAGCGCCCTTCGGAATCGAACGATTAGTTTTCGAACAAATGCCATCAACGGGCAGTTACTAACATCTGTTGTTGCAAACAAAAGTAATCGGGTGCTCGTTATGCACTCGGCTCTTGAACTATACGAGTGACAGGTCGAATACCGTTCGAATTTAGAATAAAACTTCGTTCCATTTTCAAATAATTAAAAAGAGAAAGAGAAGAGGAACAAATGAATATCCTATCCTACTAATACTGTCAATGCGAAAGTTAGTGAGTGAGTGAATATGTCTCTTTACGTTTTTTTCTCTTTCTTACTTTTCTCAGTTACAGCTGAACGAATTTGGTTACAATTTGAAATATACATCGTTCATGACCTGAAATACACTACGTTTCATCCGGGTTATTACCACATTAGTGTTTACGTACACGTCTTCAAAGTTGTGCTATAAACAAATACAATGGAACATGTTACTATGTTTTAAAAGAATGTTAGTAGTCAATGATCAGATGGGCGATGTGGATGGGCGACAGAGCCTTTCAATTAAATTAATAGTAATAATTAAGCACAGATCTTTTCCCTTCTATCAATTTCACCACAGATTTGTTACAACTGAAATTAGAATTCCACAGCGGTACGAATTATATGCATATTCAAACCAAACAGCTCTAATTAGGGGGACGGATTTTGAGATTACAGCCTAAAATGTGCAAAAAGATTTTTGTGGATAATTGAGTTTTTGAACATTCGCATTGTCTCTGAATAGAAATGGTCTTGTTATGGAAAATAAATTTGAACAAAACATAAAATAAAACCGTAATTTCGCTTTTTGACTCTTTGTGAATTCTATTTTAATAAATCTTGAATTCATATTTTGCTGTATTTTATTATTATTTTTTTCGTTTATAAATTCTATATTGAATAGGTCAATGTTAGGATTAAGACCCAAAAAAAAATATTTAATAAACCAGTGGCTTTGTACAACAAAAGTTATTAAAAGACTACTAGCGCACGCGGCTTCGCCCTCGTGAAATTACGTACAAACTTCAAACACCGCTGTACCCGTTTTAA
This sequence comes from Electrophaes corylata, assembly GCA_947095575.1. Taxonomy (NCBI): domain Eukaryota; kingdom Metazoa; phylum Arthropoda; class Insecta; order Lepidoptera; family Geometridae; genus Electrophaes; species Electrophaes corylata. The sequence goes on along the minus strand of OX352719.1, from coordinate 2,544,966 downwards.
AATTGAATTTCGGGAATTTTTCATTCACCTTCTACGCACTAAGACGAATATATTCTGAAATTTTTAAGTCTCTCCGAGTAAAGGCTTAGGTTGACAGTCAGTCAGGACTAAGATTCTTATATTTAGTATAAAAATAGATTGAATGTCGTACTGTTTTTTCACAATTATTTTGTATTTTTTCAGGTAAGTATCCAGTAAAAGAAATCAAAAATAAAAAAGTCTACATGCTGAAAAAGGTTTGTTATTTTCATTTAAAAAGTCTAGTCTCGTCGACAAGAAAACCGTTGTTTTTTACAGAAAACGAAAATAAATACAAGTTTTTACAAAACAGTTTTTGGGATTTCTTCTTTATATCGTAGATTAGATATAAAAGAGGATTTGAAGAGGTATCATTAGCTTTCGCAGACTAAAATAGAGTTGGATTGCCCTTGAAATGTCGTTTAAGGCTTAGATCATATACTCATGATCTAAGGTTTAAGGCTGTTTTTTAACGTTTGTGTGCGCTTAGACAATGTTCATTAGTTTCTAAGCGATTCTAAGAAAGACATTTGTAGATAACTTACTGTTTAAAATCCGTTTACAAAAACCATGTGACTTTACGATGGCTTATATCTTGCTTATATCTAATTGAAAACGTTTTGAACTTTCTACTGTTGAAATAAATACTGACCTACACAACGCCATCTAGCCTCAACTGATATATTACTTTTTTGTAAATACATTATAAAGAATACAATATAACACTAAGATACAGAACAAACATTCTATGCACAAATTTTTGTTCTTGGTGGGGATCAAACCCACAACCTAGAAGGCAGACCTAACCAACTGAGTTGTGCCGTCTGTAATGAGTAATAATAATAATGCTGGACAACCCACGCAGCATCATCTAGCCCCAATCTAAGCAGAGCTTGTGTTATGGGTACTAGATTAGATGACTGATATACTTAATACAATACATTACATGCATAGATATTTTTTATTATACTTACGAAATATTCTGAGAATACCCAGAATAAATATTCGCAGATCGTACAAACATTTATCCCAAGGCAGGAATCGAACCCGCATCCTGGCGTCGCTGGCGGACATTCGCCCGCCGCGCCACATCGACCGTCGGGTTATGACTGTAACTTTGTCTGCAAGCACTGGGCTTTAAATCTAGTTATTTCAGAAAGATAAAATTTAATATTCTCACGTTGTATGAGTTTATAACAACTACGTTTAATCGAGATTGCCTGTGTAAAGTATTTAAGTTTAAAGAAAACGGGCTTCTGTTTATAACTCAATGTTTATAACAAAATCTTTTCTAGTTATAAAAAAACTTGTTCTGACTGACTGACTGTCTTACATATAGATAGCTTGAAATTTTCAGGGTATATTAAATTACTCCAACTGTACCCGCTTAGGAGCTGAATTTCAGGAATTCCTTTCTTAGTACAACCTCTACGCATGACGAATGGACCAGTGGCTCAGGCTGTGCGTTGTTTATATGTCAGTCTGTCAGTCAGTCAAGAAAAAGATTCTTATAATTGTTATAGCTTTCTAAACATTTCCTATTATGTTCTGTATTGAACAGAATGTCCTCAATGTTGTTGAATAAAAATCCTTTACAAGACAATTAACTGAATCAACAACCCTTATGCAAACTCAAAACAATTTTGATTTACGAAATACCCATTATGTTTATTTACGCATCTGATCCAATTACTGTGTCCTAAATAGATAACAATCTTATACATACCGCGTTTTAACTACGATGACGCGATTTACGCGCGAGTTCGCTTGTGCGTTGCCTCTTGCGCGTTTCCGAGGTTCTAGAGCTACATACATCCTGTCCAGATTCCTTAGCGCGTTTACTCACTCGCGCATAAAACGCGTGTAACGCACCGGACTCGACACGCTCGTTTTACGCGCGAGCGCCGAGCCGGAGTCGAGATATCCGGGCGCCATTGCTTTGCGCAGTTGTACGCGCGAATCCGCGACGAATGGATGTATTTCGTCACAGTGAAAAGTCAAATGAGTGAATTCCTTCCATTACACTCGCGCGTAAAACATCATCTGAACAGGCTTTTAGGCGCTCCACAGATGGAGTGACTTTAGGTAGACGCAACTATTAGCATTTTTATACCCTTATTAAATTTTTTTTTTTTATTTGCTGATAAAACAAGCAAGGTTTCCATCAACCATAACAAAGCCTTGCCTCGTAGGTCACGTTCGTTAGTAACATGCCCTACGATGCATCCCTGCGTCCATCAATTTGAGTTGAAGGCTGGCGCTGTGTTCGCTTATATTTATTTATAGCAAAATGTGCACGACGCCCGCGTAAAGTTATTTTCATACAAATTTCAACCCCCACTGTTTAGGGGTTGTATTTTGAGAATAATTTGTTTTAGTACTGTTTTACGCAACATGACTGAAATCCACCCTGAAAACTTCAAGTCTCGACGTCCAGCGGCTTAGTCTGTGCGTTGTCTATATGTCAGTCAGTCAGGACAAAGATACTTATAATTGGTGTAGAGTATTTGCCCAAATCGTTCGTTCGTTTTGAAGTGGAAACGCTCCTCTACAGTTTACATCAAACAGTGCTAATTGCTCCATAAACATTTGGAATTTCGGATTGTCTCATTTGTTACTCGAAGGGGGGGTAACTTAGTGGTAATTACTAGAACCTCCTTGCCACCGGGGGGTTGTAATTGAAGCATCAAATCTGGTATTGCGGATGAATATATCAAAGCCAACAGGGTGGTAATTTGAGATAGAGCATTAGGGATTTTGAAGAGATTTAAAGGGATGTCTACCGTGCCTTGGAGGTAATGGAGGAGTCCTATTCTAAGTTAACGACGTTACTGATGTCTTAAGAGGTGACTGTCGGAACTCACACGTAGATTAACACCAGCAACTCCTGGAATATCGTCAAAACCTTCCAAATATGGAGGCTTATCTCCAGGTAATAGGTAAGGTTTTCAACCCCCTTATTTTAATTAATATTGTTGTGGTTTATTTACCGAGTGGGAGTTTAATTGATGCCAAAACCTCCATTGCTACTTAGAAGCAAGTTTTCTTTCTTTGTGGTTATTACTGATATTAGAAGCTTGTTGTTTAAAGATTTATTTACTGAATTCGAATGTAATTCGTGTCGAAATTCTTGTTATTTGGAATATTATTATATATATTACTATGGCGTGTCACCGTAGCAAAGCGCGTAGACGCTGCTACGGCGTAGAGCTCGTAACTGCTGCTACGTTTTATATTAAAAAGAGACAAAATACTAAATGAGTAAACTTCTTGAGGTAGTCTCAGGGTAAATCAGTGGCATATCCATAAACACGAAGGTTTTTTTAGGTTGTCGCAAGGGCTCTGTCATGGCTGAGCAATTTTTAAGCTATGACACTCTTTGAAGAACGTTAGCGCAGAGATGTACGTACCACTGTGGGTCACCCATACAAATGGTGACACGCAGATCATTGCTTAACTTATTAGATCGGGTAACGAGTGCCAGGTATCACAGTGGATTTCTAGGCATTCAAGGTCCTTGGAAATGTAATTAGAGGTAGTCACAGGTACGTCCTAAAATTTGGCACCATACCTTTGGCACAGTAATTCACAGGATTTCAAATTGTGCGGAGTAAATGACGTCACAACGCGGTTTTCGCCTAAAATTAGGTGTTCTCCCTTCAATTAATTCACTTTCAGCCTTATCACTTTGAGATAAGGTCGACATTTGCATAAACCGGTAGCAATCTCGTGATAACATCATTTTAACGAAATTATTCGTTAAATCCTGGTTTCGCTTTCATGTATCAAATTTATAAAACTTGATTAGTGAAATTAATTTTATTCGGATTTAATTTTCAATTTAGAAAGTCTCTTTATATTCTTTTCGTATGGGTTAGTGGGCAACTTTGGTGATGGATTTAAAGCTACTAAAGTCCATCAACATGGCTTAAATACGACTTAGCCGGGGCTTCCTGAAGCACGAAACCTCAGATTAAACAATAGTTCTACATTTCACTGAATAATGCGTTTTTCCGTGTGGTTGCTGATGGAACAAGCAGATAACCTCCTGATGCTAAGTGGTTACCTAAAATAAAGCATAGTCTTGTTTTTCGATCAGTGATACCTACAGATGACGGGTCACATACAAAATCTTAGCTAAAACCTGTCCGCGTGAATACCTAGACAACTCCATTTGTTAACTAACGAAGTGAGAAAAATTATAAACAGTTTCAAGTTCAACCTAATTACAACCATGTCACCTAGTAAATAATGTCACTAATTTTCAAAACAAAATGAGACCTCACTTCTCAAGTGAGCTTTTATTTACCGAGAAGGGTTTTACGAGTGAGATTCTATATCTAGGAGTATCATTGATTGATGGCCTTGCAGGTCAATCGTTAAGAACGTGCCTCACAATTTACCTACTACTCTGTGTTCATCAACCTGAGGCATACAAGTGTTAAGCCTCATGTTCCTGTAATTTTAATGAGATTCAGTATTGACCAATTAATAAATAACTCGCCCACAATTACTCAAACATAACTAACATAATTTCTGCATGGTCATAACTCAGTATTTCAAATAATGTAGCTATTAGTATTTGGTTTCGATCGACCACACAAAGTCTATATTCTATTGCCTTTTGTAAATATATTGAGCAACGTTTTAAGGATTGAATGATCGTACTATTCGGATGAGTAAGTAGTATGATAGTAGTTTTAGTAGAAGTCCGTGGCCGCATTTCCCCTCCCACCGACTTAGTTCACCCTTCTTGGAAATAACGCCTACTTCGTTGCTAGTATTACTCAACTATTTTTATAAATATATTTTAAACTACTGGAAACGCCGACGTCTTGGTCTCGTGTACTCCATCACAGCCATCGTGATAGTCATCACAGCTCAGCTTCTTGCCGGTTCTTCTAGGCTTGGTCGCGAGGAACAGGCGCTTAGATTCACCTAGATACAAATACAAATATTTATTTACCAAAAGAAAGGGTTAATAAAAATAAAAGTTGACTCTGTCTCCTGTTTTAGATTTAAGACATTTCAAGATGATCCCTGCGGATATTACTAAATAAATGCTTTTTGACTTTGATTTTGACTTTGACTTTGTTAGTCTCAGTCTGCCTTCAACACTGTAGGTGGTGGGTTCGATCCCCAACGAGAACAAACATTTGTGTGATGAACGTAGATGTTTGTTCTGTGTATGGTTGTTATAAGCATTCTAAAAGGCGTTGCGTGAATTTATGTCAATATTTATTTATTCTTCGTTGTACTATATTAGCTGAATTAGGAATTCCTTTGTACATAGCTACGTATCAACACAAAACTACCTTGAAAATTTAGTCTCTACGGCTGTGTGTTGTCTATAAGGCAATTGATCGGGACAAAGATTCTTATAATTAGTAGATGTTATTCATAACTGTTGTATTTTAATGTTGACAAACGTGTATTCTATTCCAAAGTGCTAAATGAACGATAAAGGCTGTCCTATCGCTTTCTGAAGTCTTCAGTCACCGCACCCTTCGCTGATAAAATTTTAACCAAACTCATCGTACCGAGTACCGCATTTCCGTAAGATCACCGCGTACTGAATCTCTCGAAGTGCCTTCTTTCGGTTGGTTTTCAGCGATACATAATGTATATCGCATTCATCTCGCCGCATTAATTTTGTATTAAATAGAAAAGAACAGAAATATTTGGTACATAAATAACACTAGTGCAGTAAAACACATAATATGAATAGAAAACAATTTTAAATAGATACATAAGGCACTTACCTATTTTCTCATGTGGATGACGATCAAACCATTGATAAGCCCTCACCATATTCTAGAAATCTTCGTAGCATTCCTACGTGCCTAGATCCTTAAGCGAGCAACGTTATGTGCGGGTCACCATTTAAGAATGTCGGTGCCAATTTTTAAGCACTCCCAGCTTTTTACAGAAACTTAGTAGATTAAATTAACTCAAACTATAACAAAAACTCAACTGGTACTGCGCATCAAGTGAATTAATGAAACTCAATTGTACAATCAGCGACAAAAGCAGATGAGTAGAAGTAGGGCTCGTTGTTAGGGGTTCGTCCGAGGAAATACTACCTCCAATCATCCCGATATTACGGACACTTAGCAGTGTTGCTGTGTTTCGGTTTGAAGGGTGCCGGTGATATTACACCTACATAAGACTTAACCTGTATGCCTCAGGTTGATGGACGCAAGTTGTAGGGTGCGTTCGATAAGTGATGATTACCACTTAGCATCAATTTCAATTTCAATTTCAATTTCATTTATTTATTGCGAAAATGGGTACATAATACAGATGTCAAATTAATAATATAGATCTACCATAGTCAGCTTTACAGCATGCAATATTTTAAACATTTTAAAGGATATCAATTAAAACAAATGTCAAAGAAGTTAAATAGTTAATGTCAAAAAATTCAATTACTTATTTTAAAAAAAAAAAAAAAAAAAAAAATTACTTATGTCAAGAATCAAATTTGTCACACAAATAATCCTGAATACTATAGTAGGCCTTTTGTAAAAGCAACCTTTTGAGTTCACTTTTAAACACTTCTTTGGAAGTTATTTTTATTATATATTTAGGTAAGTGGTTATAAAGCCTTGGCGCCATACAAAATATACTATTATTTAGATAGGCAGTTTTATTTAGAGGACAGTGGATTTTTAAATTCTGGCGCCTGCTTTTAAAATGTACAAAAAGATTAAGATTATTCATTACAAACTGTACTACTTCCAATATATAAAGGCAGGGTAAGGTTAGAACGCCTAGCTTAATAAAATATGGTCTGCAACTGTCAATCTGTTTCAGCTTGCAGATTGCCCTTACGCAACTCTTTTGTGCCTTAAATACCATTTCTTTGTCGGTAGAGTTACCCCAGAACATGACACCATACCTTAGAAGGGATGCTACATACCCGTGATATGCAGTTACTGTAGTCGAAATACTTGCAGTCTTTGAGAGCATATATAAAGCATATGAAAATTTATTTATTTTAGAGCAAAGATATTCTATGTGTGTTTTCCAATTAAGGGAAGAATCAATATTTAGGCCTAGAAATTTTGTTATTATAGTTTCTTCAAGTTGATGTCCAGAATAATTAATATTGATGCTGTTTATTTTAGTTGTTCTATTTTTAAAAATCATTATATTTGTTTTAGATAAGTTAATTTTCAAATTATTCAATGTCAGCCAATTTATCATTTTCGTCAAAGTATAATTAATGTCAAGTTGAAGAGTTAATTGGTCAGTGCCCGTAAAAAGTATCGTGCTATCGTCAGCAAACAAAGTCATGCGGTTGTTCGATATTTTTGGAAAATCGTTAATATAAATGATAAACAATAACGGTCCCAGTACGCTACCTTGAGGCACACCGTGGGCATCAGGTGGGCCGTTCACATGTTCCGTCAAAAACTACAATAAAAATAATATTACAGTAATTCAATGCCCTTACGTACATACTTACATAACACTAAACAAAAGATAGATAGATAAAACTTTATTTTACACAAGGATAGCTTATAAATCCAAATTTAACAGAGTACAAAGGGCGGCCTTATCGCTGTAAGCGATTTCTTCCAGGAAAAAAGAAATGGATTCAAACATTTTTATATTGTGTGGGTAAATCTAAATATCTAGTAATATGATACAAAACTTGGAATATTTAGATACTTCGAGGGCTGAAATTAATATGACGCTACAGAGCAGGGAATATAAAAGTGATCATTTAATATAGATAATGTAGTCAAACCTTGAAAAGTTTTGCCATAAGTTGAGGGAGGTTATTTGAAGAATATATAAATAATGTTTGATTAAATTTTGTTGAAGGGAGATTATTAAAAGGTATGTCAGGATTCGTCTAAGTAAAATAGATAGATAGATAACTCTTTATTGTTCACCACACAGAAACATAATACAGGAAATATACAAAATTAGGCAAAACAATGGGCGGCCTTATCGCTGAAAGCGATCTCTTCCAGGCAACCTTTCCTTTTTAAAATAGGTATTACCTGAGGATAATACCTAAGTAGCTGCTTGGTATGGCGTGGTAAGTAGCTACGTTAATATATGTATGTAAGAATGGACAGTCAGCAACAAAAGTTGATTAACAGTTTAAGATTTTTATAACTCTTTTTCTTCCCTGTACTGATGGTTTAATGGGAACGACCTTGCCTTATGATCCGAAGGTCGTGGGTTTAAATCCTGATTTTTCTTATAAAAATGTTTATACGTAATGCTAGTACTCTCAATCGGTGAAAGAAAACACCATGACAAAACCAGTTAATATTCGAGCAACGCTGATGGGTTTGCAACCTGTCACGTATCGAAACTACTGCAAAATGTGGGTACGTGTCAAATATAATACTTGGACGTACCACTGGTATTTCCCTTAGACATACTCAAAAAACCTTAGTAGAAAAACAGAAGCAGCCGACTTTAACCTCTAGGCACGGTAGATATCCTCTCAGATCTCTTAGTAACAAGTAGTACATTATTTACAGATGTCTTATATGGGTATCAAATGTTCCATTTGGGACTTACCCATACCCACAGTGTTTTCGTGTTTCCAAAATAAATAAATATTGTAGGACATCAAAAAATTATGTTGTAAATGTATCATAAAACATCGTCTACAACCCCCACGTTTGATCTCCTCGCTAATACATGATCACCACAAAATATACAAAAAATTATGTAAACAAACAAGCATTTACCATAATTGAGTCTACTACACAAAATATCCGCGCTAATCCCAATGTTTATGACATGATGGCAGATCCTAAAAAAACATTCCGAAAATATTCATCCCCCATTAGGTAGGCTTTCGCGCAAATCCTTCGGAATCTATGTAATAAATCAGGCGTACAGGAACAAAAAGCTCGTGACACACATATTTTATTTACATTAAAAACCTCTAAGTTAGGGCGTGACGTCATAAACATAGGGATATAGAAGGGTATCGCAATTTCCGCCGTCCCTTTACTCTTTATTATAGAACTAGCATCCGCCTGCAAGTCCGCTCGCGTGGTAAATGACAAAGTAGTCTATTATATTATTCTAGGTCACAAACCGAGTCCCAAATCACGTATTTTTTTGGAGACGAAATTTCAACTAGAATTTGTTTGTCAAAATTGGGCTGGTCTAAAGTGCCGGTAAATGGATATGGATTTTTTGTTTTTATCATAGAAATGGATGATGACAATGGTATGGAACCCTTTGTGCGCGAATCCGACTTGTACTTATCCGGTTTTTTTATTATTCTAAAATGATGAACTCGTTTAAGGACATCCTATACTCACCCTCATGAATTTTAAGTTCATAAGTATTGAATATTTTACGTCCCCTGTGTCTTAAGGATCAATATACAACTTTTTCAACTTATCAAGAAATGCGTTGGGGCCATAATTGTATTTTTTCCGACCCTGTTCTTGATTTGGGTTCTAAATTAATTTAAAATTCAAGTATTTTTCAGAAACTTTTTAAGATGTTCCTAAAAATGTCGACACGAGTATAAACGGAATTTCTGTATTAAAAATTATTTGCTAAGCCTGGTATTTCTAAAATGAGCTACATTTCGTTTGTTTATTATTAGAGGGAACAAAAACACATACTTTAATATATCAATGCATCGCAAGGTAGAAAATATATAGTGTGGAATTATATTTTATTTTGTATAGTTATTTTTATACAACTCAAACCCCCGCTGTAACCGTTTACGGTTGAATTTTTTTTTTAATGTCATTGCTGATGGAACAAGCGGATGGCCCACTTGATGTTAAATGGTTACCTATAACAAATCATTACCTTGCAGGTCACAATTGATAAAAACGTGCCTTACAATGCACTGCTCTGCGTCCATTAACCTGAGGCATGCAGGTGTTAAACCTCATGTGCCTGTTCCACCGACTCCCACACCCTTCAAACAGTTACGCAGCAAGTTGCTTGGCGGCAGAAACATGGTGGTAGTACTTTCCCGGACGAGCCCTTCACTAAGAGTTCTACTTCTACTACGTCACTTCAGGAATTCCTTAGTACACCTCTATTCACTGAAACGAATAGCCTGAAAATGTCTAGTCCCTACGACCAGTGACAGGTTGTGCGTTGTCAGTCAGTACAAAGATTGTTATAATTGATCTAGATATGAACATAGTTGTAATCTAAATACAGAAAAAAGAAATAGCTAGAACAAAAAACTTGCCAAAAGCTTAAATAAAGCCCACAGATCGTTATCATACATTTCTAACCCAAAACCCTTTCACGAATGGTACAAAAGTAATATATTCCTTTTCCTTTGTGCTTTTCTGTGTACCTACGTATTGGCGTTGAACAATGGCACAAAATTAGTTCACGTTACCCTAAAATAATAGTCGGTGCGTTACCTTGCCACCGACCACAATTCGCTCCGACATTTCAATCGTAACACACAAACCAATTTGTATCTTATCCACGAAACGTGTGGGTTAATTTTTCCCCGTCCGTTTATTGTGATTTACGACAGTTCGGAAAGCCTTTTGGAGGTTCGGTAATCTGCTTCGAACCTTATTGCAATTAATGGCGTCCCTAGTGCGAGTCTTAGGACAATGAATTAGTTTGCGCAGAAATATCTTGGCATCTTAAGTGGTGGGACTTATGTATTTAGTAGCAACCGCCCTGGAATATTTGATGTGTTCATATCAAATATATTGGACTAGACCTACAAAGCCATATTACTTGACTGTATAATTTTACGGACATCCTTTGTCTCTACCTACTCCTTTGGATAGCCGTATAGTTGTGTATAAAACACGCGACGAATATGTTTCTTGCTTTGACAAGAGGACAAGAGATAATCTCAGATGACTAATGTGGCGCAGCGGGATAATATCCGCTTGTGGCGCAGGAGGTTGCGGGTTCGTTTCCCGCCTTGGGATACGTGGTTGTACGATCTGCAGATATTTATTCCGGGTGTTATGGTTATTTTCTAAGTATAATAAAAAATATCTATGTATGTAATGTATTGTATTAAATATATTAGTCATCTAGTAGTACCCATAACACAAGCTCTGCTTAGCTTGGGGCTAGATGATGCAGTGTGGATTGTCCAGCATTATTATTATTATATTATTAATCTAATATAAATATTATAGTTCTTGTAAAAAATAACATTTGGCTACTCAACATATTTGTATGCTTAGTTGATTATTTCGTACACAAAAATAATATTTTTTTAATAGAAATTTCCAACTTTTCTACTCAGTTCATCTACATAGAAGCACTCGTCCGTTATAAAAGCTACAGACGCCGTTGTATCTTCCCTTCTCCAGCTCCCCTATTGTGTATTACAGAAAGTAATTTAACCACAGAATTGGCTTGTGTTGACGACGGAACTTCCTCAATTCACATCTTTCACAAAGCTTTGTGCAAAGTTTGACCTTTGATTTGAATCTGCTCGTGTCAAACACAAATATTTGATTGCTACCCTTATAGGTACAGAAAAGTTGTGCTTAACTTACCCTTATCTGAGTGCGCAAAGGGGCTCTCTCCCCAGGGATTTTCCGACAAAGGCATACAATTTCGTATTGAGCCTACATACGAGTGCGATACAAATGTAGGGTGTGAATTGGTGTCCCTTTCCAAATTCGGCTATAACTTGTACCCGTTTATAAATAAGTTTTGTTGTCTTGACCTCAGGACCTCGGCGGCAAGGGTTGAATACACATCTAGAACAGTATATTCAGGGTATTGTGCTTGAATCTTGAAACATAATTTGAAAGGTTTTCCAGAGAATTTCTGTACGCTTTGATCGAACAAGATAAAATCTTTGGTAGAAGTTTTTTAAACTAAAAAAAAGGTCCCGATTGACTGAAATCAGTTACTTCTATTCAATGCATGTGCTCAATAAATTCATTGTACCTTTGATAAATAATGATGTCCAAATGTCGATCTTAATTAGATAGAATCAATAGCTCTGTAATCTCTGGATTACTCCCACTAAGCTCGTCCACTAATGACAGTCGAATTTCCGACAAACAATTCAAATTCACTCGGATATCTTCATTAGCAGTAGGTCCCAGTGTGGACATTTCGCATGCAGAAACGCATTGGCGATGCAATCGACCTAGTGGTTTCCGTCACTAGAGACCCGAACGGAATACACCTTAGTGTGTACATGTTAGAACCTATATTTGAATAGCAACCTTTAGGGGATACGGGGCACAACAAGGGATTGAAAACCCTGACGTCATGAGTATAGAGTTGAAATTTCGGAAGCTTACGATCAGAAGATCATAGGACGGTCGCCTGTTTCCGTGAGGCAAAGCTCGGTCATTGAATATGCGAAATGACATCAACGTCTAAGGTCCAAAGCTGATTGTCCATAATTTGCATAAATCAACATAAGATGGATGAAGCTGGATGGATGGACTTACGAACATTTATAGACCGAATTTTGATATCAGACCAACGAGTGATTTTGTAAACTGTGAACGACATTTTTAGCATTTTTCACTAAATATCACTTAAAGCTAGGTGAATCAAGGCAAGCTAAGTAAAGTAAAGTTTATTTAGGTATAATAATAGAGTACAGAGTTAGATACTAAAATTTTTTACATAGTATGTTCAGCACTTAGAAATAGCCTACCTAGATAAGTACTGTTCCCCGCACTAGGTCTCTGTCGAGCCTGTATAGCGGGATCACAGCTACTCGCCTCGATCTCTATCTATCTAATTGTTTATATATAATGTAAAAGCGGTTGCGTATGTATACGTGTACCAAGTGTTAATGTGTTTTGTAGGTGTAATTCGTGTCCCAATTATAGTCATAATGAAATAAATCTAAATAGTTAAGTAGGTACATAGTGTAAAAGAAAAAACTAAAGTAAAAAATAAAGTAAAGAAACACTTCAACAGGATAAATCAATAGCTAAGTAATGTGTAAAAAGTAAGTAGGTACGTAGATAAGAATATAATTTAATACGCGTTTAACATATTACTTTAATCAGATCTTCAGTTTTGCTGTAGTCAGTTTCATTTCCTAAGCTAAGAAACTAACATCTTGGTTCCTATAGATTTTTATATGATCCATCTTACAAATTTCACAAAAATAATAATTTGAGTTTTCCTAATATCCTTCATACAACGTAGCAATATCAATTATAACTATCAATCAACCTTTAATATTCCACTGCTGGTCGTAAGCTTCTTTCAAGACGTCCCACTGAGTTTAATCTTTCAGGTGTTCAGTACCATTCCGCATATTGTCACCTCATCTTGCGGAAAGGTGCCCTAAACACAGTCATGAATCGCTATGTCAATAGAAAGCTCATGAGTTAATCGTTAATTTAACGAAGATATCGTAGGCATATCAATTTAAAAATGTAGTATTATACGTAATAAATTTACTTCTAGAATATCAGATTAACCTACTTTCTGTTGTTTTTTTTTTCTTTTTCTTTGTAACATGTGCCTAGGTAGTTTTTTGTCTGTTCTGTGTGCAAAACGTGTGTCAAATAAATGTATTTTCTTTCTTTTTTTCTTTCAAATTAGTCTCGTTTTGTTCGAGTCTAGTTCAAAATGACGATCCTAATAAATAAATAAAAGTTTCAATACATTATGAAAGATGCATACGTAAATTCGCCAGCAAAACGTAAAGGCCATCACTTGAAGTCCCCAGTTGCACAGGGACCCGTTAGCGTCCATCACGTAAACACCTCTATTAGAGGCCCCTAGCCAACCGTAGTACTGCTACGATGCTACGTTGTGCTACGGCGTAGCACACTGTGATCTATTGAATAGCTTACGTTTGATTATTCAGTCGATGTGGGAATCGTTGAAATAATAGCTGCAGTGGATTGTACATCAGGTTTTATTGACAGTACTGTATACAGCAGATGATTTCTCGTTGAGGTAGGACTAAAAGTTCTAATATGCCCGCACTCAGCTACCTAAAGTTAACATAGATAGTCAAACATACTTGTTGGTTTTTATTATAGGGTTTAAACCAATGCCCTATATAAATTCAACTTTCTACCTTTTTCGCTTGGATTTTTATGTCATCGTAAAGTAATTTTACCAAGGTCTGTAATTTTCAACCTAATAGACACTAAAAGAGCAAAATTACAAACATTTCTAGTGTTCATAAATTTGTAAATTTTAGCTCTAAAACCACAGTCAAAATTGCGATTTGCAACTGAATTGCAGCTTAAATTAGAGACATTAAACAGCTTTACAACTTGGTGTACAATTTTCAACGAGCCACGGTCGTTCACCTCGCAAATATCTCCCCTTAAGTAACGGGAGAGTCGAAATAAATATCCACCCTCTAATTCGACCGAGCACGTAGTATCCCCTTACGCGTTGCCCTCGCGTCGCCATGGTAACTGCAGGCCCCGGGTACACCCGCGGCTGCACTCTCATAACCATTATTGATGGGTTCGGTCCCAGCCTCCGTTCGACTCCTTCCGGCCTCACACTCGACTGCTCATAAATTTATCGAAAATATTGTGCAAAGCTGTTCTATTTATCATACAACCTTCCTTGTATCTAAGGTAAGGTCAGGATTTTTGTAAAAGAAAATGCATTTACGCTATTATACTTGAATTTTCCACCGTATAAGGTCGATCGAGGTAGATAATTCGAAACCAGTTTATAGCGAAAGATTGATGTGAAACATTTTATAACATGATATACCGGTACCATATTCTGGGGCAATATCGCCAATGGTTGTCGTCTGGTTTTTACGACGACGTGTCATCAAAAACTGAGCAATAACAAAAGCGGTGTAGTAAAAAAGATTGAACTGACGATGTTTTTTTTTGTTGTTTCAGGGATGCCGGTGTCCTGAAGATGGCCTCTCGCACCCCGTCTCTTGAGTCACTGCCCGGTGCCAACTCAATAAGTTCATTGGAGCGTGGCTCCCTGTCGCCCCTGACCCTCAGCGGGTCGTCGCCACCAGCCAGCGACTCTGCCGTATGTGACCTACGCGAGTTCGACGGCCTAGACACCATCTGCGCTATCTGCCGCGAGACTTTCATCGACCCTAAAGTACTCAACTGCTTTCACACCTTCTGCCGGCCCTGTCTTGAGAGGGAGCAGACACACCCGGATAAAGTAACGTGCGTGACTTGCCGTGTAGACAGCATACTCCCCGCTGGTGGAGTACACGGTTTGTTGACGAACCTCGTGATCGCTGCCGCCGTCGAACAAGACGCGGACTTACTTGGCCCGCCCCGCGCTAGCACTAGCTCTCCCACTGCACGCTGCACCGGCTGCAAGTCCAAAGAGTCTGACGCTATCGCCCGTTGCATCGATTGCGCCAACTACCTCTGCCCAAACTGCGTCATGGCGCACCAATTCATGCACTGCTTTGAAGGCCACCGCGTGCTGCCATTTGGCGACTTGAAAGATGACAAGATGAGCCTGCTGGGAACAACTCTCACGGCTAATGGCGATAAGACCGCCTTCTGTCCGAGACACAAAAATGATATTCTCAAATACTTCTGCCGCACGTGCTCGGTACCAGTGTGCAAGGAATGCACAATCCTAGAGCACCCTGCGTCACTGCACGACTGCGAACACCTCGCCGACGCTGGACCCAAGCAGCTCGAACTCATGCAGCAGATCGTCACTGAAGCCAAGACGCGCGCCACTGAAATAAGACACGTCGTCAAAACTGTCGAGCACGCCGCCGGTAAACTGCAAGTCCAGTACCACAAAGCTCAAAATGAGATCAACGATACGTTCCAGTTTTATCGCTCGATGCTAGAAGAGCGCAAGCAAGAATTGCTCAAGGAACTAGAGAGCTTATTCTCCACCAAGCAGATCGCTCTGACTGTCGTTGGACAGAAAGCTCAGGAAACAGTCGACAAGATCTACCAGACATGCGACTTTATCGAAAGACTCACCAAGTGCGCTAACCTCGCTGAAATCCTGATGTTCAGGAAATTACTGGATACTAAACTGCAGGCACTGATGAGCTCCAATCCGGAGCAGAGCATGCAAACCGCATGTGAGCTTGAATTCGTGTCCAACTATCAGGCCATACAAGTTGGTGTGCGAAACACTTTTGGATACGTGCGCTCTAGCTCAGAAGCGAACGTCGGGCCTTCGAAACAGCCTCCCATCGCGCGCCCTACGGCTAACGGGTGCCTCTTGAACGGAGGGTCGTCTTCCAGCAGCAGCAGTGTAAACGGTAGCTCCAACAGCCTCAACGGAGGTATTCATCTGCCAAGCGGACTCAACGGTGTTCTAGACCGCCCTTACACGAACGGCCTGATCGGACACACCAGCCAGTCCACTTCACCTTTCGAATCGAACATTATATCAAAACGCTTTAACAGCGTCAACAGTCTGGGCCCGTTTTCGACCGCTTCCCTTGGAGACATCAACCTAAACGGAATTAATCCTTACGAGAAATGGTCTAATGGAGGTTGCGACTCACTCTTCCCGCCTACCACTCCAGACCCTTACACGCTCGCGTCTGCTCTTCCCGATCCTATCATGGACTTAACGAACAAGCTGATCTCCACAGCCATCTTTCCGCCGAAGTCGCAGATCAAGCGACAGAAAATGATTTACCATTGCAAATTCGGCGAGTTTGGCGTAATGGAAGGCCAGTTCACGGAACCGAGTGGCGTTGCTGTCAACGCTCAGAATGACATCATCGTGGCGGATACAAACAACCATCGCATTCAGATCTTTGACAAGGAAGGTCGCTTCAAGTTTCAGTTTGGAGAGTGCGGAAAACGTGACGGTCAACTTCTGTACCCGAATCGAGTAGCCGTAGTGCGCACCTCTGGTGATATTATTGTCACCGAGCGGTCTCCGACACACCAAATACAGATCTACAACCAATACGGTCAATTCGTACGGAAATTCGGTGCCAATATCCTTCAACACCCCCGTGGCGTCACCGTCGATAACAAGGGCCGCATCGTAGTCGTGGAATGCAAAGTCATGCGCGTCATCATCTTTGATCAGATCGGTAATGTGCTCCAAAAATTTGGGTGCTCCAAGCACCTAGAGTTCCCAAACGGTGTCGTGGTGAATGACAAGCAAGAGATCTTTATCAGTGACAACCGCGCGCACTGTGTGAAAGTTTTCAACTACGAAGGCATTTACTTGCGCCAGATCGGTGGCGAGGGCGTCACCAACTACCCGATTGGTGTGGGCATCAACGCCGCTGGCGAGATCCTGATCGCTGATAACCATAACAACTTCAACCTGACGATATTCACACAGGACGGACAGCTGGTGTCGGCTCTCGAGAGCAAGGTGAAGCACGCGCAGTGCTTCGACGTGGCGCTTATGGACGATGGCTCGGTGGTACTTGCTAGCAAGGACTACCGTCTCTACATCTACCGCTACGTCCAAGTGCCGCCAATAGGCATGTGAGTTTCGAGGTACTTCCCCAGGAGATCGGAATGACCGAACCGACCGAACTATAGAAAAATCGACACACTGCAACGCAATCTGTAAACACCAACGACAAGCGTGTCAATTTTTACCATAGTTCAGAGTGACTCAGTGAAAGAGACTTGTATTTTGTAAGTGGCAAGTGTTATAGCGGCTGTCTCGATGTGATCAACTCTATCCCTGTGGGAATCCTTACGATACTTTTCGGCATAAGATCTCTGATGAATTATTTCCGAAACTGTATGAGATTAGTTATAGTATTGACGTTGTTATTCGAGTACCTTGAAAGGAGATTATTTGGAAAGAATCCGAAAGTTTTGTGGTGTTCTCGAACCCTTATCATTTTTGAGCTATTGAAAATATTTTTTCATGTCCCACGTCGTTTAATTAGGGATGAAAATTGAGGGCATTTGTATTATTTAGCCCATTTGTTGGACCAATATTTTACTATTATTACTTAAAAATTGTTAGGCGTTAAGCGTGTGATTTTATCGTAATAAGTGATCATCGAGCAGTGTTGTTGTTAGTTGTAAGGTATTCTACGGCACAATAGCACTCCCTGTTTTAACTAGCACTTATTCTGTGTCGGTGGAATTATCATTATGAAAATTAAGTAAGAGTTGTTACATTATTATTAGGTAAGTGTTAAATTGGACAATCTTTGGTTACTACCCCTCTCTTTGTAGTTACTAAATTAAAGGGGAATGTAATGTTAGGGGTTTTATCAATGACAAAGTTGACTGCGGCGTTTGAAGCAATGACTTCTTTAGAGTTTACCTACTGAAGGTCTATTGTAGAGTAGCATCACAATCGGGCTATCCGGGGTGGTTTATAGGGCTCGAACGGTACATTTGATAATCCTTTCGCCGCCGTATCACACCTTGAGGACTATAAAGCAGTCCTGAATTTTCCGATACTAGTAGAAGAGTATGGAAGGAATGCGAAAGACGATCTTGTTTTAAATGTTGACGTCGTAACCGCCTAGTCGCTCAGACCCACGAACCTTAGTTTCTCGTTGTTTTTATCAAATAGTAACGTTTGGTTGATAATAATATTTGTTCGTTTTTATTCGATGATAGTATTTAAATTGGACGCGGTAGTAACTATTAGAGCTCTTTAGGAAATGTTCGTCACGCTAGCATTTTTGTTTTTAATGATTTTTGAGATTTTTAGCAGATTTAGCAAAAGCGATCCGGTCGCGTTTACTACTTACTGGAGTATTATCCCCTGTTCGGTATACAAAAATATACAGTTTGTTATTATGGTAAGATATTTTTATATGGACACTTATTATTTTTGTAGCGGTAGTAGGTATTATACGGTGCATGTGTAATGTTTACTTTTTTCTATTTTATGAATATTATGCTATTACTATTTTTTTATTTCATTACCGTGTGTTTGAGTGTCTTAGCTGAATTATTTTAGTTTGATTTTGATTAGTTTTTTGGTTTTTTGTAGTTGATAATGAGTTTTTAGTATTTTTTGCTGAATCTATGACAAAAGAGATCTGATGCTACCCGTAGCTCCGAGGGCAATCTGATCGACTTTAGCATTTAGGTTATTTTTATAATTTGGTGATATTCCTATGTTTTTTTTTAATGATCTGTAATCTGGTACATTGAAGACACGTCGACGATCCTCCCACTCGCATACCTGTAAGTCGTGTGCCATACAATCATGTTGTGATCTTTTAAGTGATATTTAGTATTGTTATGTAAATATGTACCATAATCTGATTAATTAAAGTAATCATAGGTTTTTTTTGCTTGTCTGTTCATCTTTTAATACTTTTTAGTGCAAAAGGTTTTAAAATCACCTTTCCAAAACTAATATTGCACTAATTCAGAGATAATTTGAGAAGTTTCCGTAATACCTGTTTTGTTGCGAGTCGCGTGTCATCTCGACGTGTCTTCGATACTGGTTAAACCCTGGAGAGCGTCACTGGATTAGACGAATTGCAATTTAGTCTTACTTATCTTAGAGTCCAAAATTCAGTGATTTGTCACCAATGATTTATTTAATAGGCTACCCTGTTCCTATACGTTCTGAGATAAGTTGGCGTTGTCGTTTGCCTAATCCACTGATGGAGTTAATTGATTGTAAGCTAGACGTCACCGTCGGGTCTGCTTAGCCTCAGTCTGTTTTTCTGAATCTTTTTACCCATTTTACCGCATGATTGATTGAGTTTTAACTCCCCGATGATTGACGACCAAAACATTTTATTTATTTACCATTACGATTTCTATCGGAATATTTTTAGTTCGCTTAAATGGATTGAGGTCACGCTAGATGATTTTGGGTATACCTTTAGACTTAATACAGATTTTAATTCATGAATTTACAACAATGATAGTTTCTTTCCGCGTTGTAGTTTCCATGAATTGATTCTGTTTTGTAACAACATACGCTTTTACTTATTTGAGATATTTTTTCAACGTATTATATATATCGTAAGTATAGTATAGTGTATTGAATTTTTAATTTGCAAACTATGACAACTACACCTTCACATAGCGTGTATTCCAATTTTAATTCTTTTTAATTAAATTTAGATGGTTAGTTTTTATTATTTTAACCAGTAAATGGTATTTTAAGTTTCAGCATTATTTTATTATTAAAACTAATGTTTTATTAACAAAACATTAAATTTTGTGTTTTTCGCATAATAATGTTGGTAAAAATTAGTTAACTGAAAATATTCATTCTTAAAATTGCATTTCTAAATCTCGACTGATTAAAATTGAAAGTGTTTTTGTCTTTAAATATATTTTGTCGATGTTTGTTGTTATAATTATTATATTTTTTTAATTATTTGTATAAACAATTGTTCTTTAAATTAATGTACATCGTTTTGTTTTGATTTATTTTTGTTGTATAATTGCTTTTTTATAATAATACCAATTCATTACAGTTTTAATGTGTGTTTTATTTTATTTTGCCCTCGTCGCTTGCTTCTTAAGTTTTTTTTTACTTTTTTGTATGTTTGTGCTAAGGGATAATAATATTGATTAAAATTCAACATAAGCAGGCAGGTATTAAGGTATTTTTTTAACATACAAAAGCAGGGAGGGTTTTGGTATAAATCGAATGCTATTATTAAGTTGAAGAAAAACTTCGAACTCTTTGTCTGGATTATATTTACAACCATTTACATTTTACTTAAGATCCCAGTTTCTCAAAGTTGCCATCATCTTAGCTGTCGCTCACAAAATTTTATTGAAAAATAAAACAATGAATAGCTTGATCCTAAAATTAACACAATTGACATCCCTTAGCACAAACGTTGAATTGGTGTAAGTATTACAAACCGTGTGTGTGTGTGTGCCTAGACCTATTTTGATGCAGTTGGTGTCGGGGTCCAAATTCGCATGAACCGTAAGTATGCTTTTTATTCTTAATGCACATTTTATAAGTACTTCGCTCTTAAATAATATTTCTAAATTATAGTGGTCCAATTCTTAAGTAAACATTCCAATTTACTTTTAACTTCACCTCAAGTAAATAGAAAAACTTACTAGACTAAAGTCGAAACTAAGTTACTTATCTAAGTTTAAAGGTTCTTTTAATAGAATCAAACTTTGTAACAATTTCGAGACTTGATTGAATGTTTGATTATTTTATAGTGTATGTAGTTTAAGAATCTAACAACACTAATATAAAAAATCATTAAAAATAATTATGTTAGTGTTCTAATATTTTACTAAAAATTAGTATCTTCTACTAGGCGGTTAAGATTTTGCAGGATGAGTACATATTCTTATGATGTAGGCTAAAAATCTGTATAAGAAATATTTTTACTTAAACTAAGCAAACTAATATCCCTTTAAGCTTTACTTTTCTAAAAAATGTAGCTCCTTTACTATTTATTACATTTCAGTCCCTAAGCGAAAATCGACAAGTTTTATGTCATTTAAATAACAATAGTGTAGGTATGTTATTATCCGATACATTTTTGGCGAGGTTTCTATCGATTAAAACACTGTTGATGTACTAACGATTTCGGTACTAAATACTATGGTAAAGATTTGTCGTTTAGTTCAAAAAGTATTTTTAACAGTTCTCCCTTATCAGCCGCACTGCTTTAAAAAAGCGCAACCAAAACCCAATCTCCAAGTCAATTAAACTAGGGAACACTTTACTACTAAATTTAGCACCTAATAGAGTAAGCACAGGCTAGGCTTACTAAAGTTTATAATTTTATACTTAGCCGTTTCCTTAAGGTAAAGTTAAGACTCTTCAGCAAACCATTTATTTTACCATCACGAAATCTCATGTCCATTATAGAATTTCCCATTTCCAACGCTGCTGTTACCGTTCATTTATAAATATATATAAATCATCCGAATCGTACTTATTTCTTAAGGGCGTCTTATCGTTGCGAACTTGATCATTGATGAAATTTCAAGCTTCTTCGTTCGCCCCATCTTCCCGATTCCCATTTTCATTTCGAAACCAATCAGAAAATGTAAATAAAGTAGCGTTTACGATGTTGGTAGTATGTATTACTCTAGTAATAAGGATCGGGATGCGAGATGGAAAACCAGGACTGGATGAAAAGTGTGTATTTTTATAATGAATCAACGATATTTGTAAGATGTTATTTAAATTCAGGGAGGGACTTTCGAATTTGCGAGGTTTATTCTGTTTAGGAGTAACCATATCGGTAGATTAAACATTAGATCGGACTTTGTGCCGTTAGATTCACCTGTTAATGTGTCATCAGGTAGTTGTATCGAGTTAGCTTCATGTCGGCCAGCAGTTGGCATTTAAGTAGTGTGTTGAATTTTATGAAACTTGCGTTGGTTGGTCATTTTAGCATTAAGGGGTGTATATATCAGCTCACATTGCATATACATAATATACAGATCTATCGTTTTGTCGATTTAACGATTGCTCAGGAATTGTATTCATTTCCAATGGATTTTATCATGTTTGATGAACATAATAATATTATCATTGCTTGTAGTAAAGAAGCGATGTTGTGGCATTGTTGAGAACTTTAATTCGCCGATAATTTTAATGAAATGCACAGAACGTTGGTGTTTCACTTAATTTTTGATGTATTTTTTCATGAAATATGTATATTCGATAATTTTACTGTATTGACTGATGTTGATTTTGTAATTAACTTGTTTAGATATCGGGATATAAACGTATATTTAACGAGTTGAGAGGTTCGCTCCGAGTAGTTAGGAGCGAGCCCTGTTAAACTCTGTGTTGGCTCGATTACCGTCTACGTAATCTCAAACAATTGTGATCGTTGTATGTTAAGGTAAAAGTAAACAAAGCACATTATATTTGCACAAATCATCCCTCCTCAGGCTACGCTAAAATGTTTTAAATCACGTTTGAATTTATGAGACAGTTTTATTGTGAAAATAATATTTTGGTATCGCTTAAAAGTTAGTTTAATATTATGATATTCTCGACGGTGTCGGTTTTTTTATCGCAGAGTAGTGGAACTTCTTTAGGTGTTAACGGTACTTTTAGGACTGTAGGCTAATGTTCGTATTTCATGCATTTACCATTAGTATCTTTAAGATTGTCTTCTGCACGATAATTCGATGTGAAAACGCATCTGAGAGCCGTAAGATATGTTTCAGACCCAATTACGATTTTTAGACGAGGTCCATCTTACAGTGCTTGCGTTTCGTTAATTTGCGTGCTTAGGATATCGATATTTGTAAGGTGTGGTTTTTAGTTATAAATATTTTTACTAATGGAAAGATTCCAAATATGATGCGTTGGTTATAAGAGGTGTAGCAAATGACATATCATGTTTATATAGAGTTGCGAAATGAGGGACGGTTAGTGAAATTTAGGTACGCGATAGTTTATTTTGTTTGAAAATTATTGACAATACTAACACGGTTTGGATTACGGATGTTGAAAATAAAATGTTTAATAGCGAATTGTTTCTAAAAAACTACATATCTTCCACGTAGTGGCGACTCCTTGGAAATAGACAAAGTTTTAGGAATGACTGCCAGTCTGGATGGAAACAAATTTGGAATCTTTCTAAATGATTCTAGTCTTCAATATGCTTAGGTAATTAATATTAATGTACGCACTAAGATAACTAGTTATACGATGCTTATGTCCACATTCAATTTACACGACATCCTGCCATTGTACGACACTATGCTTATGAAAACTAAATTATAATATCCTACTTAGCGTATTGAGTAGTGTATTTTTAGACATCGCATTGTCTACGTTAGTATAGTAGGTAAGACACACATTGAGCTTCGTGCAGTATAATCTGACACCGATATTTTTTACAATGTAGTGTTAATGTTTTCAATCAGTGCTTTTCTGTATAAGTATACCCTAGGTTTAGGTAACACTTGTGATGCTTCTTCCACATATGTGTTAAGTTCCTCTACATGATGAGCGAGATGTCTTGACGCTATCAGCCGCTCAGACAATACGAGCTGGCTAACTAATCTCTTGGTTCTTATGTCGTCTTGTCATGTATGAGGCCTTAAGCTTACACTTGACGCGTGTCAGCTTCTTGTCTGATGTTGAAGCAATAGTTTCGAAGGAAACTTTACATAAGGCCGTAGATTAGTGTCATCTTTACATAATTATTCAATAATTACTATTATATTCTACTGAAACACCATTTTGCTCCGTGGCCTTAAAGTTGAGGTAAATATGTTGTCTTTGATAAATTTGAAAAATATTTTGTAGGATCTTTCGCGCATGTGCGTTCCATCATTGCGTGGACTACAATCATCCGTTTTCTGGTTTTGCTGAAAAGAGATAAGAGAAAAGATAAATTTTTAGATGGATGACTTTGATGTTCTGGGGAAAAATACGGAAAACGGAAACTTGTAAACCATAGCAAAATTTTTAAAGTAAGTGCTAAATTAACCTTGTATCGTACAGTAAGTTAGATGTTGCAGTAGTTCTCTGTAGTTCGCTTTGACTTCGTCCTAACTGTTGGTTTCACTTCAATGCATATCGCCATTAGTAATTGTTACCTAACTTACTTTAAGATTGTGAATGATCTTTCGATCTCACTAAAGGAAAGGCAAATATTTTTGATACTTTGAGGATAATCGAAGGGAAACAATGAGTGAGGGTTTGAGAGAGTTCGAAGGCCAGTCGCGATACTTGACTAGATAATGTAGGAAAAAAAGTAAGTAAATTACTTACTTTTAGGAAAGAGATACCTATGCGATATGGCATTTATTTGGGCACAACGTGATGCTCATGACGGTCATAGGTATTGTAGAAAATATTGTAAAGAGTTGGGTAAAGAATACTAGTTAATCTGTTATGTCGTGTCGCGAGCCAGGCCCTAGAAGCTCGTTATGAAATGATACTCTAAATGTTGGCAACACTTCGAAAGTCTTTGTCTTAAATGTTACTCCATCTCTACTTCGTAAGTAAAATATTAATGTTACTGTAATCGAAAAAAAAACGTTGTTCTTATATGAAATTGCGAGGATTCGCTGAAAACTGTTGTTTTTCATATTCAATATTTCCTTTATTTTTTGTACTCTTTAGCATTAAGGTAATATTAAAAAAACTATTAAATGTTGATACTCTAAAACCAATAATGTATGTGTTAAGGATTGTGTAATTTCCCTGAAAGCCTTATTCAGCCGTTTGATTAGATAGTTAACCGTGCAAAAACAACTCTTAACTAAAACACGATGTCGGGTAACGGATGTTAGCTAGTAAGAACAACTTTATATGAAGACAGTTTCCAGAAAAATCGTCGTCTCACCTAATTAACTTTTCATATCTTCTCAATGCAAGCTCTTTCTTCCGATCTCACTATAACCGAAGTTAGTTTTGGCCTAGAATGGTTTAAGATAAGGGTTTGTCATTTCTTTGTTAGATGGTATGACTCAATTTTAAGACTGATGACAGAAAAGGTATAAAAAAAGAAAAAAAACTTTTTAATTGTGTTTAAACTTAAATTTTATTGATTGGCTGGAGTTGACGAACTGACTTGTAGGATTGTTGTATTCTGAATTATTGATAGCCAAATGTTGAGATGGAACACTCAGTTCATCGACTACCGCCAATACTATCGATATTCATCTTCTATCGATGCTTTTCTATGTCTTCTATCTTTAAAGACGATAATAAAAATCGATGGGAAAGGAACTTTGAAATGTTGACTTTGCAGTTGAATTGAAGGAAAAATCTAAAAAAAAAAGTAAATACTATTTGTTGCCAAAATGTTATTAGACATGTACTCGTAGTTATAAAATCGGTTGTCACAATGCATAAATAAGTTGTTCTTGAATGGTTTGATGAGGAGAGAAGTTGAAAAATATTTCCAATGATATATTTTTTCATAATGAACTTGAATGCTAATTGATATCTTAAGGTTTATATCTGTGTAGGAATTTAAATTTAACGTGTGTTTTAATATGTCATTGCCATTGCGTACTCTGTTTTAATACTCATTTGTCAAGCTAACAAGAACGCACATATTGGCTGCAAAAAATGAGAGTAATGATATTTGGAGTAACAAATACAGAATAAGCATGGCTAATGAGTTAGTTGTTTAGTGTTCATGTTACATTAGATTGTATTCGACCGTTTGAAATTAATTCTGAAATTACTGGTTCACCTGTTTCCGCCTTTAAAGCACCTTTAAGATTTATCGATAACAAATCAACCCACTTCGTTTCATGATTTTTCCCAGCACTATCGTTAATTTTCGCACTTTTTTGTACGTATTAAAGCAGAAAATGGTGCAAATATTTACCACAGTAAAGATGGTGAAAATTGCTTTATGAATGCATTTTTAACTTTTAATCATTTTTGTTGTAATCTAATTTATTGTATTTATTTTAGGTTTAAGTTTTTTGTATTTCAACTAGTCAACGGTTTAGACTGTAGCTCTAGTTTCGTTTTCTTCGAGTTTGTAAGACTCTGTCCTTCCTGATATTAGTGTATCCCTAATTTCGTTTCCGAGTTTCATAAGACGTCGTTTCTTTTCTAGTCACGGACTTGGACACTTTATTACGTGTCTGCGAGAATATAATTTGGGACACGAAAGTCGATAGAAGACAGTTGTTTGTTGAGTAATTCTTGCAGATCAAGAATGAATGAATTTTTCTTTTCTTGTTCTACAAAATACGCAGTTTATTTTTTTATTAATAAAAAATTTTGCAAACTAATTTGACTTTTCATAAAATGTTTCGTTCAGTCAAACCCAGCAGTGGGACTTCAAAGGCTTTCGTGTCTTCTATCCAATGACTTATACATTTTGCTCAGCTATTTTGTGTCGCTCAACTAACTCTTGAGCATTTTTGAAAATTAATTCCTGTTTGTTTATGGTTGTCGATACTGTGTACCTTAATGTTTTAAATAAAAATTATATTCTATGAACTTGCAGTTGAAATTTTGATGTTAAAAGTCATTTGTCTTTGAGATAAAAGGTATTTTATTTATTTTCATCCTGGCGCACGCATAGTCTCCATTGAAATAAGCGATCATCAATAGAAAAATCTTTTTGAAAATACGAAAATGACACTTTTAAACATAACATTGAGAACTATGCGTACGCCTGGCAGTCTGTTTAGTTTTGAGTGATACTCTGTAATGTGTGAGATCCGCAATATTCCGCCAGGTAATAAAAAAAACTGTTTTTGAATCTGCTACGCAAAGCTACAAGTTTTAAGCTTTCCGCACACTCTAAAGACTCGCTTATACGAGTTTATACGAATTTACGCACATAAATAAATCTGTTACACTATTAGCACTTATATCACGGTCGTTTTCAATGTTGAATTAATTTAACATTGAGTCACATGTCAGAGTATCACAAAAAAAATTACATCTTCCATTTTAAGTTTCGTGTGTTTGTGTGTAAGTTTGTGTTTTTCATATTATATTTCGTATTTAATTAAGAAAGCTTGATTTGGAATTGACTTTCAATAATTTACATTCCATTTGATGAGAGTCGGAATCACAGAGCTTGGACGTTATAGAGGCGCACAAAGCGTCACTATACAGACGGTTTTTAACTGCGATCGTCGTGCAATACCCAGAAGACGCGTCGGGCAACTGCGTATTCTCAGCTCGGAGCGCAATCTGTAGTTCGCCTCTACCTGCTGTTACGTGCAAAGCTCTCTGCTTTCGACTATTTGTTAACAAAATTTGTTTTAACTGTGTGGGTTGAGCTACTTAACAATTGAATAATAAATACTCATTCAATACTTACTTGTTATTCAGGTTTTGAATAAGTTAGAAATTAAGGATTGATAATTATCTGACGATAAATGTATGTTGTATCAAAACGATGAACATCAAATAAAGAAACTGGTTTGAAATTTGTGTTTTATTTTACTTTTAAGACCTAAACTTCCCTGTAACTGAAAAACACACGATGATGCCAAACATAATAGATTTAGGGAATGGTTTCTTCCAGAAAATGGGGTTCAGTTCATGTTTTCTCACGTCACGTGACTTCCACGTGTTTTCCATCGGTGCACCGCAACGTGGTTTAAGTCTAAAGTATTAGTATTTATCTATAACCTGAGGCATACAGGTGTTAAGCCCCATGTGTCTGTGTTTTCACCCTTCAACCCGGAACACAGCAAACTGACGGTATAAATAGGTATAGTATAGGTAATAGGTGGTAGTACTTTCCCAGACGAGCCCTTCACTAAAAGCTTTACTACAATTAAATTGTAAGCCAAGTCAATCAATGCAGGTACCTTTCCAATAAAACCACGAATAGACGGTTAAAATTGATTCTGTTAACACGCGACTTAGCATAGATTTACGTTGAAATGTCAAGCTAAGCTACACTGCCGCCGCGGCCGATGACGACAGAGCCGTCGTCTATTTGACATAGACCTGCAGATCTACTCTTAGAAACGATAAATGAAGTTTCGTATTGTCGTTTTAAGTTACACTACGCGGCATGTCAGGCAACGACAACTTGACTTTTGACGGCTACCGAAGTTTCCCCGCAGTATATTACAAAACGACAATACGAAACTTCGTTTATCGTTTCTATAGACTTGCTGCTACACCAGAGTTCGTCACACGAACTCTGATGACTCAGTAGCAGGTCTACTCGTGAAAACGAACAATCAAATAGGTAATGTAGGAAAAGTGCACTAAATTTTGGACGAAGCAAAGCGCCGTAATACCTATTTATGTTAACAAAATACGTCCATCACGTGGGTGAAACCGCGGACTGCTAGGGGTTAGTGAGTCAATCATCATTCATCATCATTGGCAGCTTGTACTAACCCACTGCTGGGCATAAGTCTCCTCCCTCAGACGCTACTCAGAGTGAGTCAATAACTCACTATTTATATAAATTACTAAAGAAACACGTACGTCTTCGTCCGCGTGAAGTTATTTTATACAAACTTCAACCCTAGAGGGGTACCCTGTTTGGGTGTTGTAATTTCTTTAGTGTAGAGAATTCCTTTCTTACACTTCTTCGTACCAAGACAAACACACCCTGAAAATCAAGTCTCTACGACCAGTGGCTTAGACTGACGTTGTCTATGTCAGTCAGTCAGTCAAGAAAGAGATTATTATGATTGGTATAGATAAATATATTACGAGCTAGACCGTTTCCAGGCGGACAAACTAACAGTTCACTATCGTGACGTATGAACAAACGGGGGAGGCCTTTGCCCTGTAATGGAACTTAGATACCTTATAACAAAAAATACTAAACCATAAATAATAATTCACATTTCGCTCTCGCATTAGGCGAGAATGAAGCATACGCCAAATAAATAAGCTTTTTTACACGTCAGCTTTTTTCTAAAAATAAAAACGTATTTATCCTGAAGCAACCACGTGTATCCTGTCAATCCCAGTCTGAATCCAGGAGTGGCGAGGCGTCTGAGGCGATATATCATGCGAGTGTCACATCTGGACAGATTTATGTACTCGTCTGTGACTTCTCTCCATTTTTGTTTAGATTGTTGGTATTTTTGTCGTAGCTATATAATATTTCAATTTTATATTCTGTTAGGTAGATAATTTTCGTATGGTGTTTACTCTGGATATTAATAAATCTCGGATGGCGACCATGAATCGAAACACGGGAAGTCGGTCGATGGAGAAGGCTTCTTTCTGCAGACGTACGAGGTCTATGGTATATAATGGACTTCAAACTATGGAAAAGATGATGATGACGATGGACATAAAGACTCAAAAACTATAATCTGATTTCTACCTTTAGTAAGTAGGTAGAAGTTCCTGGTAGCCAGGGCTTGAGGCACTGAGGCTTCATCTTCAACTATAAGAAAGAAAAAGAAAGAAAAAAAGCTTTTTATTGACCCAAACAGACATCAACAACTATTTACCTACTTAAATACCTATTTACATCCGTAAACTTAAAACTAGCAGCACGTAGGTACCTAGGTAGGCACTACCCACGTACCTACCTTGCTACACAAGAATAAAATAGAAAAAATAAAAAACAAAAGGTAGGTAGGTAGGTAGGTATTCAGAAGGAACCCACCCAGGCACCTACCTTGAAATAAGTGGCAGTAAAGGAACAGCAGTAAAAGTGTGGTGGGGTCAATTAGGTCCCTGGCTCAGTATTAGTCACACGGTGTGGGGCACAGTGCGACACTGGCTAACTACACTGGATAACTGGCTTATTTAATAAATACTCCTAACTTTCCTTTTGTAACTCCACAATAGTCAATTTTCCGAGATTTATAAAAAATAAATAATTCAAGCCACTCATCGCCATTGAAAATCAGACGACTGAGCTACGTTATCGCTCCGTAGCGCTACGCCGTAGAGATGTGCTACGAATACCGCATTATTTATTATATTAATGAACTAGTAGTACGTCCCGGCTTTGCACGGGCTTTAGTAAGGATCCCTAAATTTTTTGAAAATATTATATAGCCTTTGTCACCCGGGGGTAATGTAGCTTCCCAACGGTGAAAGAATTTTTCAAATCAGTCTAGTAGTTTCGGAGCCTATTGAAGTGGTCTTTTTACACCCGGTATATAGTAGTAGTAGAGCTTTTAGTGAAAGGCTCATCCACGGAAGTACTACCATCATACCTATTTCTGCCGCCAAGCAGCTTACTGTGTTCCGCTTTGAAATGTGTGGGTTCCGGTGAAATGATAGGCACATGAGGCACCTATATGCCTCAAGTTGATAGAAGCTGAACAGTGCATCGTAGGGCACGTTCCTAACGACCGTGACCTACGAGGCAATTTTGTGGCGATGGTAACCACTTAACATCAGGCGGGCAAGTTGTATAAAAAAAATTAAGTTACATACCAAGCGTCTCACGCATAACGTATTAGTTAAAAAGTAAAATTTAATAGCTATTAAAATACTTTACGGTTTTCTACTGGGCATCCCTACGGAGTTACTCGCTCTACGTCGCCGCCTTCGTCGTCGACTTCAAAATTCATGAAACTATACTGAAGTGTAAACTCCTGTAGTGCCTTAAAGGGAATATTGTGTTTAAAATGCTCAATATGCGGGCTGTTTTCAATTTAATGTAGTTAAAAGTACTTTTAAACTAATATTTCTAACTTTTCTCGGAAAAATGAAAATTATGCTTTTATGCGCAATACCTTATTGAAAAGTATTGAAATACTCATTCAACTCTTACCTATTTGAACTACTCGATTGACGTTGTTAAACTACCATACCATACATTATAAATATCCTTAACAAAAAATCATTCACTTTAAAATTCTTAAGGTGACACCAGTCGCCGAATCGAACTCGTCGATTCACGAAGCTTGTACGTTACCTAACCTAAAATCATGTGAGAAAGGACAACACGTGAGAAGTAAAAAGTTATTGAGCGAACAAATAAACAGTATATCACCTATAAGTTTACGAATAGATCTTTAGAAGAAATGCTCTATTGAAAATAGCCTTGATATATTTTATAAAAATTTATTTTATTCAAACCCTTGAATACCTAATATATGCATATAAAAACAAACACGTTACAATTACGGATCTTTTGAGATTCATAACTGTTAAGTATTTTTTTATTTTACTATGAAATATTATAACAAGCTTAGATAACGACGGGACTACTCTTTATCATGCTTCAATTTGGACGTATGTTGTCAAAAACTGGATAATCAAACCGTAACGTTTGTATGGACAAAATTGTGACAAGTGTCACCTTAAGGCTACACTAGTCGGTACGTTGTCCATACAAACGCTGTAAGTGTTTAATGTCTACTATTTATTAACGTACGTCCGAAGTTAAGTTTGATACTAAATTATCTTTCCGTTATCTAGGTACGTTACCCTATATGCTACAGTAAAATCAGATTACCTTGAAAGTTACAAGCGTCGAAAGATTTAGTACTAAATCCTGTAACGCTTGTAACTTTCAAGGTAATCCGATTTTACTGTAGAATATAGGGTAACGTACCTAGATAACGGCAAGATAATTCAGTATCAAACTTAACTTCGGACGTACGTTAATAAATAGTAGACATTAAACACTTACAGCGTTTGTATGGACAACGTACCGACTAGTGTAGCCTTAAACCAAGAAAATGTAAGTGCCCAAATATTGACATCAACCTGACTTATAAATAAAAAATGAAATAGTTTCATGACTTAATCCACAGGCATGGTAGATATCTCCTCAGATCTTTTAGTACCAAGTACCTTCTTGAGGTTTTTAAAGGATGTCTAAGAGGGATAGCCTAAGGTACAGTCAGCTGCACTAGAATGTGTACAATTCGTAACTCACAGAATAGTTTTACAGTGTTACAATTAATACTTACAGGGTACAAACTCAAAAAATAAGTGATTTATCAGCTAATTTCACACTTTGTGAGTTTTTACTACTTAACAGTTTATTATAAGGCTTTGATACCGTTTTGAAAGTTACGAATTGTATACATTCTAGTGCAGCTGACTGTACGTTCAAATATTACATTTGAGACATACCCACATTTGACAGGTTGCAAGCCCATCGCCGTTGCTAGAATACTAACTGGTTACCTCAGATGTTTTCTTTCACACAATAATTATGAAATACTAGACTTATTCACCCACATTTCAAAATAAATATTTACAAATCAATAAACATAATATAGATATAGTTTTAAATAAAAAGTTGTCACTAAAACAAGTATTTCCAAAATAAACTCCCTATACCTTTAACGCTACCCTTTGCAAGCAGTGAGGTAAAAAATGTCTGGGAGGATGGGTCTATTAGTTATTTGAGAGAGTGCGCTTGTCAGGTGTGGCCTTCGAGTCGTTTCGGGTAAGTAACTTGACTGGTATAGTTCCGTCGCTGTTGAATGAAATCACAAGGTGATTTTTCAGTGGCTTTTTCGTTGGTAGCTTTCATCTTTTGCAAGGCACATTGACATCTGCATTTTTATCAGTAATGTGTAAATGCCTGTAACTTCACAAGCACTTCACCCTTCAATCCGGAACTAAGCAAGCTGCTCGGCGGCAGAAATAATAATAATAATAATAATGCTGGACACTCCACACAGCATCATCTAGCCCCAAGCTAAGTAGAGCTTGTGTTATGGGTACTAGATGACTGATATATTTAATAAAATACACTACATACATAGATATTTTTTTATTATACATAGAAAATATCTAGAACACCCGGAATAAATATTTGCAGATCGTACAAACATTTATTCCAAGGCGGGAATCGAACCCGCAACCTCCTGCGTTGCAGGCGGACATTCGCCATTTCGACACGCCACATCGGTCGTCAAATAGGCATGGTGGTAGTACTTCCCCGGACGAGTCCTTCACAAAGAGGTCTATTCTTAGAAGCGACTAGTGAAAAGCGCGCGACTTCGTGCGTATAAAATTGTGTTCAATGTTCATATAAACTTACAACTACTTTGTATGAACATTTAACGCCCGCTGTACCCGTCTAGGGGTTGAATTTAAGGAATTTCATTCTTAATACACCTCTACGCACCAAGGCAAATATTTCAAGAAAATTTTAAATCTCTACGACCAGCGATTTAGGCTGAGTGTTCGCTATATGTCAGTCAGTCAGTCAGGACAAAGATTCATATAATTGGTATGGATAATATATTTCCAGGGACAACGATTCTGAACCTTTTCCATCAGCCAATTTCCCGTAACCTTCACATCTCGGTTAATCGAGCAGCCTGTCTGACTCTGTGGTCATGGTCGCTATTCAAGATCCTGTAGGAAATATGACGTTCCCTACTATCCCTGATTGTATGAGCAATATGGATTTTCCGCTATCTTTATTGCTTTTCTAACATATTCATATGTGCAAGTATTATATACTAGCGGTCCGTCCCGGCTTCGCACGGGTTTTAGTAAAGATCCCTAATTTTTTTGAAAATGTAATATAGCCTATATCACCCGGGGATAGTGTAGCTTCCCAACGGTGAAAGAATTATTCAAATCGGTCCAGTAGTTTCGGAGTCTATTCAATACAAACAAACAAAGTATGATTTAGCATTTTTACTAACGAGCGGAACGCACGCGACTTTGCTTGCGCGAAGTTATTTTGATACAAAATTTTACACTCACTGGTTTTTTCAAGAACTCCTTACTAAGGTACACTTCTAAGCAGCAATACAAATATTATACTCTGAACTTCGAAGCTTCTACGACCAACCGCTTAAACTGTGCGTGGTCGATATATCAGTTAGTCAGGACAAATTCTCTTAGAATATAAGTGGTGTACATTTGTAAGTCCTACAAAAAAAGGTAAGGACAAGCAGTTGTTCTAGGTTTGGTCGCGAGGAACTGACACCTAAATTTATCAGACTTCAAATAATTCAAGATGACCCCAGGAATATCTAAATGCTTGAGATTTTGTGTGTGTGATGTATGATTGTGTGTACCTACTTGTTCTGATTGTGCTAGGTATGTAATTAATAAGATTATTGTTGACATTTATTATTCTATTGATATGACTATAGAATTCTGTTTCTAATATTTTTAATTTGTGTTTGTTCTTTGACTGATTTAAGGATTGCGTGAAAGATGATATGAGTAAGAAAGGAGTGAGCACTGAGATGACGACTGATATAAGAGAGTGGAAGGGAAAAACGTTGTGCCGACCCCACTTAGTGTGGGATAAGGGCAGGAAGATGATGATGATGGTCTTTGACTGATTTAATTGGGCTATCCGTATTAGCTAAACTAAATAAAAAAATAAATAGTACTGAATAAATCCTTTTTGAGTTCGGTTTAATAAACTTTATTCTCACTAAGACAAATTTGGTTTACAAACAAAGAGTTTGGTTTGGACATACTTTTCTCAGCTGTAAAACACCACAGGGGCCCGATCGCGAGCTCTAATATCTCGGCTGCAAAATGTCAAACCGACGACTAACAGTTCCAGCAAACATTCATGGCTGTTTGGTTGGTGTTCGGCTGTCTTCGTATTTTATTTGGACTAGAAGTCCATAGAATTAGGACTAATTCTATGCTAAAAGTCAATAATTTTGTAACACGAACCTATACGAACTTACAGCAATCTCTGTGTGTCTCTGTCTGTTCGAGCCTGTTCGGGTCTCATTTTGAATTACGAATGCATTGAAACGGCTCACCCGTTTCAAATTAGCTGACACCGTAATTTGGTATCACGAGGTGTTTTTATGAACTGTAAGTTATGGTTTTTGCTACAGTTTTGTCACATGTTTCAATTTTGGTTGGAAAATCTCAGAAAATAACTTTTTAAGAAATGATGTACGTTTTTATGATGTTCGGAGTATGTTTTTAAGGTAAACGCTGTGGCATTATAGTATGTACAGGGATGTTAGTTCGTGCTAATATATTGTTTAAGTTCTTGGCAACAAATTTAATTACCATTAAGATTCTAAAACATAAATTGAGAAACCATATTGAATCTTAAGAAGAAAGCTACTTAAAATCTGACTGTTAAATGCAAAATGCAATTTAGCAAAGCATTAGCATGCTTTGCTAAATTTGATAGAATTAACGATAAAAATTTGCATGGCAACTCTGTTCATTGACACAATTCAATGACATTATTGACATCAACACTGCAAGAATTTGATACAAAAAGGAGACAAGAAAAATTCAAATTGGATAAAATGACCCCCTTTATATTCCTTACATAATAAGACCAGAGATTATTGTTTCACTTATTTACAAACCACGGAGCGGCAACGTAATGGAATTTTATAAGGTTTCAAGATACTACGGAATAACGACTGGTACAATGTTTTCAATATTTTGGTCCTCTTGGATGTACGCATCTTTGTAATGCGTACCTTACATTTTATTGGCTCTTAAATCATTTTGCGAAATGAATAGAGGAATCAAATCATAGTAGTTTTGCGTATTGGCATTTCTCTATTTATAACTTTACATATAGGTACCTCATATGCATTGTTGCAAAAAGAATGTGATATGTGATGTATAATAACTCCACTCCACTCCAATAATGGAGTAATTCGCGCTCCTGATAATTATTTATTATTCAACTATTTTTGTCTTATTGCAATGGTCAGTAGGGCCCCATCTCATTATTGCAGTGTTAATAATTTACAAAACCATGCGTTCAAATCCTCTTTTCGTCTAAAGAATTTCGTATAGTTTTCATGTCAATTAAATTCAAGTTTTAAAGCCAGAACTAAATGTTAGAAATATATTTTAATAAATACTGAAAAATTCAGTAAATTACAACATATTTTACTGATTTTAATACTTTTACAGACATTTTATTCAGAAACATAAAAAAACAGCAACTTTCCGAAAAATATACGGATTTTATTGTTTCCTAGTTTCTGAACGTCAATTACATGACCACGTGACTAAAATGTCAGCAAAATTCAAAAGTCACAATGTTAGCTAATAAACACAGACTTAGATACGGCACAGTCGACTAAATACGGCAAGGGAGTGTAATTTTTTATCGGGCTTAAAATATGTTTATTATATAAAATGATTTATATATAATAAACATATCATAAATGTGCACTCTTCGTCTTAGTTTTCATCTTAAATAAGTGATAGATTAAAAGTAGGCTACGTATTATGTAATTTTAGGTCACGCACTACAGTATAATATGTTCAAAGTTTCATTCAAATCCGTTTACTCGTTATATAGATGAGTAAGAATAGACATACATACTCATTCATAAGCTTTCACGTTCATAAATTAGTGTGTCATAATTTATTATTACTATATTAATATAAAAACACGTTTGCCATATTTTTTTGAATCACGATTGGTATTTTTTAACATCACGATTGAATTTATTAGCATACCACTGAACGCATATTATTACTCATTTATCATCTCACATAATTTACTTGAAAAGTAAATAGAACAAGCAAATGGAGTAACTTGCGGAACCTATCTAGTTCATTCTTGTCTATGTTCAGAATTGATAAAATTGTATATAGCACCATCTAGTATCAAAACAAGCAAAGTTTGACTAAGATTCCCGTGACATTTACTACCACTGAAATTTAAAAGCACGCCCTCTAGTATCGAGTAGTTGCGTTTCTTTAGTAATTTGAAATCTGAAAGAACTGAACTATAAGTGTTGCCGTTGTTCTAGTGACTTTGTCCACTCTGACGCTAAAAATAGAAGAGTCAAATTATTTTCACAATAAAATTCCGAAACAAACAAATAATAAATAGAAAAATATTAATTAAAAATTAATCTTGCTCTAAACAAAACAACGCATACAGTGGAATCAAATAGGAATGTACAGAGTGACTGCAAAACTGAAATCGAAATGGAAATGAAGTTTACAGTATCTTAATCCCTAAAAACTGGACTCGAGCAAAGTTTGCATTAATTAGGTTTAACTTAGTAATTTTAAAATGTTCTAGATATTACTTATATTAAAAAAAAATTATATCAACGTTTTGATTCCCCACACAACTTCTGTGAGGTGATCGCTCTGATAATGGATTATTTGTAATGTATTTTTGGTAAATACGATACAACAGCCAGATAGAACAAATATAATTACATAGATGCAACTAACACAGCTAGGTTGGCAGTAACTCTGCCTTCTGCACTGTAGGTTGTGGACTCGATCCCCTCTAAGAACAAACATTTATGAGATGAACACAGATGTTTGTTCTATGTCTGGGTGTCATATTCTATTACTATTATAACGTACATTACGTTTCCATAGTAAAAAGCACATGCACATGTACTAAGTACAATGTACACTAACTGTAGGCAACGCTTGTATAAGCGTTGCTTGTGTGAGATGGTAACATTGATAATTACTTGCAAAATGTGCGTTCAAAATCTGTTTTTGGTATCAACCTCGTAAAATTTTGAAATTCCATTAGATTTTTTTTATGCTATATATTGGTATTTGGTCAAATTCATCTTATTACACGGCATCTTTAATAGTTTGTAAAATCATAGAACAAGGTGTTAGTATTTTTAAAGATTTACGAGGGAATAGAAAAACGAAACATAAAAACCGTGAATTACCGATAAATACTCAAATAATGATAACTAGTTTTGGAACGTTACACAAGTTAGATAGAGAAAGAATATCCGTGTTAGCTAATTTACGAAAATTACCGAGGAATTGACATTCTATGAGCTGGTGATACGTATGTAAGTTACAGCATCGACCGACCGAATACATAAGCTCGTGATACGGCCCCAGTCTTCTTAGATTCCCATAGCCATCGTTTTAACGTGGCTTGCACCAAATACTTGTGACTTTAACCCTGTTAACGGTAATTACGTATACTGTTTTTTCAATGTTTTTGAACGTAAACTTTGAGAACTGTTATATACAGCCACGTGGAAGAGAACAAACACCGCGCAACTTGACATTTAAAGAAGCCTAATAGTAGGTCAGAGTCCTTTGTTTAACTTTTCCTTTTCATTTTACTTTCAACTTAAACTCGATTATTTCGTAGGTATAATCTCGGTTCAGTTACATAATCGAATACACAAACCATAAAAAATAGAAGCAGTCTACGGATGTCCGCTAGTAGTGTCTGTCGACTTTCAATATTAAGTCAAAGAAGTCGCAGGCATCGCTTAGCAAAAAATAATAACAAATAGTTTTATGAGAAAAATTACGAAATAAGCAAGATATACCACCAGATGCTGAGCGAGTACCCCACCTGACACATCGAACGACGACGTTCCTATGCGGCATTGTGTTTATCTCTCTCTAAGACGTATATGTGTATATGTGTTTATTTATTTATTTATTTTATTTGCACACACAAAAAAAGCACAGGGCGGGACATTGTTTTCGTTTAAGTTTAGTCTAAGTATTGTGTATTATTTCTTGGCAATCCTTAATAAAATAAATTTGTACCTGTAACTTCACCGGCACTGGATAAAAAAATCCATTGATGTACGACCGAAACCAACGATCTCAGAATCAGAAGGCGGCGTCACTCCCACTAAACCACCAGTGCCTTAAAAGCACTGCGGCAGGACTAAATACGATGATAGTTCTTCCCCGGGTGAAATCCCTCACAAAGAGCTTCTTCTACTTGTTTTCTTATTAATCTAGTTATAACAACACTACAATATAACTTAAATTAGTTTTGTTCTCAAAAGATACGAGGAAATTATCTCACAAACCACTCGCCACTTCTTACAAACTTTGTAGGAAATAGTAAACTAATTATGACTCACCCCACCGTTCAGTTGGAGGCCGTTTCACACAGCGCCGTCTAGCCCCAAACTAAGTAAAGCTATGTTTACCGTGATTACTGAATGTATTTTTTTTAGTCCGCTTGCACGAGATCACTAAATGTATTTAGCGAGCCCTAAATGCATTTAGGAAGCTGATTACGTTGAATATCTTGCACAAGGAAAATTAAGTCAGTATTTCCTTTACGTTAAACATGTTTATATTGGTAAACGTGATTAGCTGAATAAAATTAAATAAATAAATAATGCTAGACAATTCACACAGCATCATCTAGCCCCAAGCTAAGCAGAGCTTGTGTTATGGGTACTAGATGACTAATATACTTAATACAATACATTACATACATAGATATTTTTTATTATATATAGAAAATACCCAGAACACCCGGAATAAATATTTGCAGATCGTACAAACAGTTATCCCAAGGCGGGAATCGAACCCGCAACCCCTGCGTCGCAGGCGGACACTCGCCCGGTGGGTTCGAATCCGTTTGTGTACCAATCGTAATCGTATGTGCACAATACCAGTCCTCTCAAACGGTAAAGAAAAACATTGTGAAGAAATTAGTTTCTAGATTCTAGCAGCGGCGAAGGGTTTGCAGCCTATCACGTATTGAATACTAACTATGCAAAATGTGGTTACGTATTGTGCGTACCTCTGACTACCCCCTTTAGACATCCTCAAATAATCTCGAGTAAGTTCTTGGTGCCAAGAGATCAGAGGGGGATATCTACCGTACCGGAGACTAAAAGTCTTGAAGCAATTTTTTTCTTTTTCATACGCTAGCATGCAAACCCACAACCTAAAGATAAGAAGGCTCCTACTACACCACCGGTGTTCAGCTTATAGGTATATGAATACAATATAATGCTTAGCTATATTTAGTTAATATTTTATGATTTTTAACTGAATACTACAATTCTTACTGTGCTTTAACAATAAACGAATTAGCATAAAATAGACGTGGTCGTTTATGGCTTGCTTATCGCGCTGAGCCGATTGATAGAAATCGATAGAGTGCTGTCGACCCCATGGAATATCCCCATGTCATATCACACGCCATGGAAATAATAATAATAGGCTTGAAGATTTACAATTTCAGTTAATAATAAAAAGACTAATGATCAATAGGCTGGTACGACACTTACCTTTGTTTTTTTTTTATATTATTATTCACGAATTAGCGAAAAAGAGAGAGTTGGTAACGTTTTTGAATATACTCATCTAAGAAAGTTTCCAACTTTATATTTTTTCTACCGAAAGTAAAACACTGTAATTAGTAGTCTTTAGAGCTCTTTGTGAAAGGGCTCGACCGGGGAAGTACTACCACCGTACCTATTTCTGCCGCCAAGCAGTGATGCTCGCATTGCTGTTCCGGTTTGAAGGGTGTGGGTGCCGGTGAAATTACAGGCATATGAAGCTTAACATCAGTGTGCCTCAGGTTGGTGGACGCATGGTAGTGCATCGTAGGGTACGTACCTAACGTGTGTGACCTACAAGGCAATGCATTGTGGTTGGTGATGATGGAGGAGGTGATGGTTACCACTTAAAATCAGGTGGACCTTAGCTTGTTCCACCAGCAGTATAGTAATCAAAAATTGGTAATAGCCTTTCTTGTGTAAGTATACAAGTTATTTAAAATAGTATATTGTTATACGAGTACAGCAGGCTAAAATAACTCATTATATAAAAAGTCGTTTTACTACCTAGCTTTAGCGAGGGAATTTTGCGCCAATGCCTTTTTTCTTTATTTTTTCTAGGCTTGTTGTATCTTTCAAGGTAATCTGATTTTACTGTAGCATATAGGGTAACGAGCCTAGATAACGGCAAGATAATTCAGTATCAAACTTAACTTCGGACGCACGTTAATAAATAGTAGACATTAAACGCTTACAGCGTTTGCATGGACATAGTACCTTAAACACTCACCACTCAGTTATTAGTAGCTCTGCCCTCTGTGCTGTAGGTTGTGGGTTCGATCACCACCAAGGATTTATTTATTTATTTATTTATTTATTAGGCAACGCCAACAGTACAACATAATATACATTTTTAATGCAACTATAATAACTATACTCTATAAAATGTGTACCAATTACAGGCTTGCACAACATTTACAACACAAGTCAGCAGACAACAGCAAAAAATAAAAGGATAAATATTTCTGGGAGCAGATGTTTGTTCTATTTAGGTGTTATATTGTATTCTAAGAACGTATTAAGCAAAAAAAGTATGTAAGTATTGGTTAGTTTGAGGCTAGATGATGTTGTGTAAAAATATCCACAAATATTTATTATTATTTTATTCTAAGCCTGAACCACCGACCACTTTATGAGTAAAAAAATATATATTCACTGTTATTTGATTTGACGACCGATTTGGCGCGGCGGGCAAATGTCCGCCTGCGGCGCAGGAGGTTGCAGGTTCGATTCCCACATGAGGATAAATGTTTGTATGATCTGCAAATATTTATTCCGGGTGTTCTGGGTATTTTCTATGTATAATAAAAAATATCTATGTATGTAATACATAGTATTATGTATATCAGTCATCTAGTACCCATAACTCAAGCTCTGCTTAGTTTGGGGCTAAATGATGCTGTGTGGAATGTCTAACATTATTATTATTTTATTCTAAGCTTGAACTACCACTATTTTATTTTATTTTATTTTATTTTTTAAATTAAGGTACAAAAACAGTTAGCAAATCATAACACAGACAGTAACATAAGTTCATTAAATGCTAAGTAAATTTGCAAACCTTAATATTGTACACGGCATTTACATAGATTGCATTTAATTATATAAATCAAAGAGTTTATTACACAAACTTTTGAGAACAATAAAAGATCAAATAGTACTACTTACCACGTATGTGTAAAAAAATATAAGGACACTATTATTGTCTCAGTTCAGAAGAAGTCATCAATTTCTCATGTTGACTGTACGTACCACTGGTCAATTTCAATCCATTTTCTTTGAGACACGTCCGAAAGTTACTGTGTGCTCCCTTGTTTCGAACCATTGTTTCAACATCCCTGAATTGAATTACCTACAAACAACTTCTCCGAGCTGAATTAAAAGTTTTAGGGAGCATTCATAGCCTTCAATTAAGTTAATTAATCATTTTAATGTTATATTTAAATGAAAATACGGAATCTGACGCCGTATTAC
Source organism: Electrophaes corylata (assembly GCA_947095575.1). Taxonomy (NCBI): domain Eukaryota; kingdom Metazoa; phylum Arthropoda; class Insecta; order Lepidoptera; family Geometridae; genus Electrophaes; species Electrophaes corylata. The sequence continues at coordinate 2,502,772 of OX352719.1, read as the reverse complement.
GAAGCCTTATTCGATTCAATTACCTGAATTGTTTCCGTTTTACTGTTTAAATGGCTTTAAAGTTGTAGTAATAAGTATCATATCTTTATTTTTAAATCTCATATTTAACTGTACATTTATATACTAGCGAAAACACGTGTGACTTCGTCTGCGTTCAGTTATTTTCATATCCAACCCCCGCTGTACCTGTTTGGGGGTTGAATTTAGGGAATTCCTTAGTACACCTCTACGCATGAAGACAAATGTATCCTGAAAATGTCAAGTCTCTACAGTCAGCGGTTTAGGCTGTGCGTTTATCTTTATGTCAGTCAGGACAAAGATTCTTATAATTGACATAGAATGTTCGATGACCAATGTGGCGCGGCGGGCGAATGTCAGCCGGCGACGCAGGTTGCGCGTTCGATTCCCGCCTTGGGATAAATGTTTGTACGATCTGCAAATATTTATTCCGGGTGTTCTGGGTGGTTTCTATGTATAAAAAAAATATGTATAAATAATTTTTTTTAAATAAATAATGTTGGACAATCCACACAGCATCATCTAGCCCCAAGCTAAGCAGAGCTTGTGTTATGGGTACTAGATGACTGATATACATAATACAATACATTACATAAGTACGTAGATATTTTTATTATACATAGAAAATACCCAAAACACCCGGAATAAATATTTGCAGATCGTACAAACATTTATCCCAAGGCGGGAATCGAACCCGCAACCTTTTGCGTCGCAGGCAGACACGCTCGCCCGCCGCGCCACATCGGTCGTTGGTCGGGATGTATGTAATGTACTGTATTAAGTATATCAGTCATCTAATAATCATAACACAAGCTCTGCTTAGCTTGGGGCTAGATGGTGCTGGGTGGATTGTCCAGCATTATCGATTGTCAAATCGTGGACGCAAAGCATAACATCGTGGGGCACGTTCTAAACAAACGCAACCTGCTACGTAATGGCATATAAAAAATGTATTTCAATTTTCATTGTGTCAATTTACTTTCCTAGTTGAACTTTCACAAAGAGCTCTACTACTACTGCTTGTTGTATTCGCTTAAAGCCACTGGAATACGGGAATCACTGTTATTCCGTACTATATTATAACAAGCAAGTTATAGGTCAGGTCCATTGGGAACAAGTTTTGGTAGCATAATAATTACACTGAGTAACATAATAATTACACTGAGTAACATAGATTTTAAGTGTTAATTTAAGTTAAATCATGTATAGTTTTAGTTTTTAAGTAGCTGAGTTGCACTGGTTTTTGCACTGGTTGCACTGGTTCGTTCTATAGATATCCGCTCAGCTTTGTTAGTACTAAGTATCAACTCAAGACTCTTTGAGGATGTCTAATAGGGGTAGTCAGGGGCGCATCAAAATTTTAAATTTGGTACGTGGGTATGTACCAAATTCTGGAGTAATTAGTATTCCATACCCCAGGCCCATCGATGCTCCTAGAATACTAACTGATTTCCTCACGTTGTTTTCCATCACCGTTTAAGATCACTGGTATAGTGAACATAAAGTCGATAGAAAAATTCAATGGTGCACGGCCGGATTCGAGCTTCATTCAAAGTTATAATCATACAAACTTCAACCGCATAGGGGTTGAATTTCGGAAACTTCTTTCTTTCTACATACCATGACGAATACCCTAAAAATGTAGTCTCTACGACCAGTGGTTTAGGCGATTGTGTTTATTATGTCAGTCAGTCAATCAGTCAAGGCAAAGTTTCTTATAGGTATATAGATAATTTAAAACGCAAACGCAAAAACACTATCCATTCTAGAAAGTAATAAGTTCATTAATTTTATTATTTTTGGAATTGAGGTCATATGCTTCATCTTCTGGTTCGAGGATTTCATGCATCTGTGTTGCCCAGCGGTTTTCGGTTCTACGAGCTGTCCATTGTCTTTTCCACTTGCTGATTCTGAGATCTACCGGTGACTATGGCTTTTCTACGGCATAACTTCTCCATAGCCCGTTGTAAGCTATGTTCTAGCTAGTATGACGCCGGTTACATTCGTGAAGCCATCCGGGTGGAGTCATGTAATAAAGATAGTGTAGTTACTACCCTACTCGTCCTTAATTATAAACTAGTTTTATAACCAAACTTGCTAAATACCCCTTATCTGACAAACTATTTAAGTGAAAACGCAAAGTTTAGTAGATAACCGGTATTTACCGAAAGTTACTGGATCACGAGCTCCGCAATTAGGGTTAGCTTTAAAATAGGGGCCATTTTAATTTTAACACGCTTAAATCTATTTTGAATCTCTTCATCGCATTTTTTGTAATTTCCACTAATACTAGCTGGCTCGCTCGTGACTTTGCCCGCGTGATTTTTATACAACCCTCAACCCCTACTGTACCCGTTTAGGGGTTGAATTGTAAGAGTTATTTTCTTAGTACACCTAATATACCCTGAAAATTTGAAGTCTCTCCAATCAGTGGTTTAAATTGTGCGATATCTAAATGAATAAATGATTTTCTTTTCTATTCTACGTCAGTGAGTTAGTTATGGTAATGTAAATATTCTTATAAAGGACTCGGCGCGAAAGAATTTTTATACGGCCGCCGCGCAGTTGAGAAAATCCGGTTCTTACCCACCCTTCAACCCGGAACGCAACAAGCTGCTTGGCGGCAGAAATAGGCATAGAATAGGATGGCAATGAAGAAGAACTTAAAGAGGACCTAGCGTAGCAAGGGTTGCACGGGTAAAGTATAAGAGTTTACCTGTTGACAGATGACCCACCTGATGTTATGAGGTTACCATCACCTATAACAAAGCAGAGCTCTACTACTAATTTTATTTAATTTTAATTGCATAAAAGTGCGATATTGTTAAATGAACTAGCACTTAGGGTCACTTAGCTTGACGTTTCAAAATGATCCTTCCTGATATTACTGAATAAATGCTTTTTGACTTAAACTTTGAAGGACTTTTCTTATTTTTACCACGTACCTACCACCGTCCTGTAAATAAGGCTGTGGGGGAAGTTTTATTCATGACGGAAAATTTATAAAAATATATATAGGGTCTGTTTAAACAGGCCAGTGAATAGGTAAGGTACAGAAACTGATTTTAACAGTCATCTGAGACGCTCCCTCCAAAGGCCGTCCCACAGAATAAGTATTAGCACAAGTGTTTAAAAATGTCACTACGACGCAATACGGTATCTTTACCGTATCTAATATTTATTTACAAATAAAATACTATTATTACAAGTATTTACAACAGTTTCGTTTGCTTCAGACCGTTGCAAACGATCTAGAGATAACTCAATCGATCCAAATTAGAACAAATCAAAAGTGTCTCCAAGACCATGGCTGCTAATAATAATTACATTGCTTTTTTAAACTAAAATTCATTTAGTTTATAAGCGACCAAAAAGGTTTTGTCATTTTATGGACTAAAAAGTTTTGACTACTTACAATAACATATTTTAAGTTTGCCACATTTAATTAACTTACCCCTAACGCTTAAACGTTTGATACTAAGAAATAAAAATAATTTAATCATTGTTTTACCTTGTTTGTCATTTTCAATTAGTAATTAATGTAATAGCAGTCTTTGATTTTTCTATTCGAAAAATGTATTTACGAAATGCTCTCGAAACGGTGAAGAAAAACACCGTGAGGAAACCCGTGGCTAGCTCCGCACGTATTGACTATGTCTTTCCTGTGGAATAGGTCAAAGCTGTGAGGGTGGAATAGGTGTTGGGCAAGCCTCCTTCATCTAAAATCCTGTCCTAGATACTACAACTTCCCGTAAATAGGGGTACAAAACAAATGAAAATGTCCTCTGACGCTGTATGAATAATTCCCAAAAGATGCAAAGGCCTGTTTAGTTAGCAATTGTTAGAAATCAAACACGCACTCTTACACCTTAACAGAAAGTTGTTTATCAAATCAAAACTGCTTCGAAGGGTTCCGTACCATTATCTGTAATAAAAACGATAAAAAATCACATTTCTTGTATATGAGCCCCCTTAAATATTTATTTAATTCTGTTTTTTTGTATTTGTTGTTATAGCGGAAACAGAAATACATCATCTGTGAAAATTTCAACTCTCTAACTATCACAGTTCATACGATACAGACTGGTGACAGACGGACAGACAAACAGACAGACAGTGGAGTCTTAGTAATAGGGTCCCATTTTACGGAACCCTAAAAAGTGTTTTATCCTATTGGTTCCTAAAACGCTTCGTTTGTGGCTAGATGGTGTTGTGTAAATTGTTATCACACCACGAACAACAGTACGAATAAGATAAAAATCTTAAGCAAGTTGATACAGAGTGGCGAAAGACCGGTTTCACGCGAGATAAACTCATATAAAATCGTTAAGTCCCTCATTTATCTTCAGAGGGCCCTTACCTCTGACGAAATGAGTTCTCTCTCGCTAAATAAACATTTCGGGCCCTTTCCTCTCGAACGAGACTGATACCTTTTATTTTGAATGAGAAATAAAGATTTTGGAAGAAAATCACGGAATATCAACTTAATTTTGATTGGTGTCTTTATTACAGAAAAATTTATGTGCGCAATGCTAGTGCTTTTAAACGGTGAAGGAAAACATCGGAAACATGAGAAAACTAGTTAATAATAATAATAATAATGCTGGACAATCCACACAGCATCATCTAGCCCCAAGCTAAGCAGAGCTTGTGTTATGGGTACTAGATGACTGATATACTTAATACAATACTATATTACATACATAGATATTTTTTATTATACATAGAAAATACCCAGAACACCCGGAATAAATATTTGCAGATCGTACAAACATTTATCCCAAGGCGGGAACCGAACCCGCAACCTCTGCGTCGCTGGCGGACATTTGCCCACCGCGCCACATCAGTCGTCAGTGAGTATTCTAGTATTCTAGTAGCGGCGATAGGCTTGCAACCTGTCACATGAGGAATACAAACTACTGCAAAATGTGAGTTTGTATCAAACGTATCATCTGGACATAACTAGTTTCCTCATGGTGTTTTTCATCAACGTTTGAGAGAACTGGTATTGCGCACATATATTTTAGATAGAAAAACCAATTGGCGCACGACCGGATTCGAACCCACGACCTTAGGATCAGAATGTGGGTTTTGTCGCAAGTCATAAAGGAGACCTTGGGGAACCCTAAAATGTACGGAGATTTTGATGGTATGATGACGGTGATATATAACCATCATGGCAGTACCATGATCTACATTATCATGGCATATTAAGATATGATGCTGATGTATGTTGTAATCTCTTGGCATAGTAGATATCCTTCCGATTTCTTAGCACTTGAGTTATGTTTGCATAATTCTGTATATAGAGTAACTCGATGTAAAAAGGCTTTCAGTATAATTTTGGCTAAAAAGCTGAATTAGCATGATACTTGGAAGTCCATCTGACTAATTGCAGCCTGTCATACATATTCATTCGAGTGAATTTCCATTTAATATAATATTGTGTGCAAAATTCCAGTTCGTTTTTGGTCTTACGACGATTTCTGCACAAAGTTATCTTCATACAAACTTCAAGACCTTTAGGGGTGGAATTTCTGGAATCTATTTCACATTGAGAAAATTTTTGAAGTTTTAACTAAGTACCTATATTGTAACTGAGCGTTGTTATAATTTTATTATAGTTTGGGATTCGATGAATATCCACTAATATGCATGATTTGTTATTATTATATTCTAGTCATCGATACAAATATTCTGTTAATAAAATTACTATACAGTTTTTCTCCCAAAAAAAAACAAATGAGTATAATTAGATAGCCTTCAGTGATATTTCTTGCCTTTCTAAGCTTTTTCGCGTTGAATTGGAGCTTAGTTGGCTAAGACTTAGAAAGTTACCCTTGTGATCTTAATTTTTTTTTAATACAAGTTGCTAATTGAACAAACTGCCCCACCTGATGATAAGTAATTTCCAATAAAAAAGCATTGCATGTCACTTTCGTTAGGAACGTACCCCACGATGCTGTTTTGTGCTTACCAACCTGAAGCATACAGGTGTTCAGTCTCACGTATCTACTTTACGGCACCCACACCCTTCAAACCGAAACACCGCAAGCGGCCTGGCGGCAGATATAGGCATAGTAGTAGTACTTTACGACCCCTAATTAAGATTTCCACTACTTCTGAATCAAATCAATTTTGTCTTGGAGGCCACAGAGTTTTCAATAGCAAAGCAACAGCAAACTAACGGCAGCAAACAATTAAATTAAAGGTATTATAAAACGTAGAATCTGTGAGGCATAAAATATATAAAATGAGAAATTCTATGCAAACATTAAACTAAAGGTATTATAAAACCTAGACTATGTGAGGCATAAAATAAATAAAATGAGAAATTCTATTTCTGCGAACATGAAATACCAAAGCACTTCAACTAGTACTTTTCTGTTTTCTGCGTTTCGCTGACCGCGTCCAAGCCGAGCTCAATCAAATTACCCGATAATCGATTCCGCATCCGAGATATCGAGTGAATATTCAGACTACTCGTTACTAATTGGATTCGCCGGTCTGTAATGTCGGCCATCGTATTATGAATGCACTTTGGCTAACGTATTGTTGGACGATGGCTTATTATCATATCTGAATTGGTTTATTGTCCAAATAAAAGCCAATGATAAAAAATTACTTACTGAAAATATTCAAGAGAAATATCAACGCTTATACTCTGAACTTGCAGAGCGTAAACAACTTTTTTATTGGTTTCTCTAGTGTTAGCAATATCGCAAAAGTCATTTAACTGTGAAACTCTCGGCGCTACATTACTCTGCCTTAATCGTCTAAAGATTATTCTAAGTTACATCTACTTTGAATAATAAGGTAGGATTTCGACACTTTGAAATGAGGCCTTTAAATATTTAATTCTACCTCACGACATTAGTACGTCATGTAAGTCCACTGTTGGACATAGGCCTCCTCAGCAGTGTTGGTGTTTAGTACTCAGGAGGTGCACCTACCCATCTGGTCGCGTGTTCCCTCAGTTACCTCATACGACACATAGTAGTAGTAGAACTCTTAGTCAAGGGCTCGTCCGGGTAAGTACTACCACCATGCTTATTTCTGCCGCCAAGCAGCTTGCTGTGTTCAGGTTTGGAGGGTGTGGGTGCCGGTGTAATTACAGGCACATGAGGCTTAACACCAATATGCCTTAGGTTGATGGACGCAGAGTAGTGCATCGTAAGGGCACGTTTATAATGAGCGTGACCTGCGAGGCAATGCTCTGTTATAGGTAATGGTAACCATTTAACATCGGGTGGGCCATCTGCTTGTTCCATTAACAAGTTACATATATATATATATATATATATATGGGAGGCAGTGGAGGGATCCTATTACAAGCCGGGAATACGTTACAATAGGTTATTTAGTACGCATTCTAACTTGCTGACATAGACAAAGCACAGTGTACACAACTGATTGTAGAGTCTTGAAATTATACCACTAAGAAAATTTTACTACATTCATTATATCTTTGGCCGGCGGTGGGCGAATGTCCGCCTGCGACACAGGAGGTTACGGGTTCGATTCCTGCTTTGGGATAAATGTTTGTACGATCTGCAAATATTTATTCGGGGTATTCTGGGTATTATCTATGTATAATAAAAATATCTATATAATGTAATGTATTGTATTAAGCTTGGGGCAAGATGATGCTGTGTGGATTGTCCAGCATTATTATTATCTTTCAAGGTTTACTGGAAGAATATTTAAAAAACGTGCTTATTTCACTTAACTAAGCTGCTATTCCTCGTGATGTTTTCCTTCACCGTCTGCGAGCGCCGATATTACTACAGAGTTTAACCAAATAAATATACCTTTTCCCCAAAGCAGAAACTTTGATAGCTACCACCAACCCCGACATTTCGTCGCCATTTATATTTAATAACAGCTCCAAGTTGGGGTGAACAGGAACAAAAATCGATACCTCTGTCTGGGAGGGACGCACCCCATCCGTCTGCCCTTGCATCCTCGAATCCTGCATTTGAATGCGTAGGTGCCCATCAGTTTGGGGTGCTTTGTTGTTTACTAGCGCACGCCCCAGGGTTCATCTTTATTAGAAGCTTTTAGGCGCAAGCCACGCTGTTCTTGTACGCAAGCCACAATAATTACAAAAACTCTTATGTCGTTTATAATATTTACTACGAACGCGGCGGGTATTTTCTACCTATAAATAAAAAATATGTATGTATGTAGTGTATGGTATTAAGTATTTCAGTCATCTAGTACCCATAACACAAGTTCTGCTTAGCTTGAGGCTAGATGATGCTGTTTAGATTGTCTAACATTATTTATTTATTTAGTGATGTTACGTTAAGAGAATCGGGCTACTGATTGTTCCATCATTTGTTAGAAAAACACATGAGGAGGTTCTCCGTATTCGGTATGTTTTTGCCTTATTAGGAATGTCGCTTTAATACTGTCCGGTCTAAGGGTCTTCGAGGCATTACATAATGTATCCAGTAATATATAACGTGGAGAATACGTACCTACTTGTATATTGGAAATCATAAATTGTACAAAAATTGCCAATAACTTGTGGAGTAGAAGAATTCTTTGTGAAGGGCTCGTCCGGGGAAGTACTACCATAGTATCGCGTACCTATTTCTGCCGCCAAGCAGTTTGCTTTGTTGCGATTTGAAGGGCACATCAGGCTAAATACCTGTATGCCTCAGGTTGAAAGACGCTGAGCTGTGCATCGTAAGGCACGTTGCTAACACACGTGACCTGCAAAGCTGTGCTTTCTTATAAGTGATAGTAACCACTTAATATCAGGCGGGCCATCTTCTTATTTCACTAGCAAGTTTTTCCTAGACTATTTAAAAACTGCGGTTCCGAATTCCGTGATTAAATCTACATATCAGCGGGATCTCAGGAGAGTATTGCTTTACACTCACGAAGCAAAATCGCAGCATCAAATCGGAGTGAAGTGCAAATTACTGCGGGGTACTTATACATCTCAAATACTATCTGCACTGGGGGTATTCCAGGCAATTTAAACGTCTAAAACTAAGTACAGACAAGGTAGCGGTTGATAATCACCGGCACACCAAAAAACTGTGCATGTGATATCAGATCTTTCTATCCTTCTTATAATATTATGAACGCCAAAGCTTGTAAGTATGGATGGATGGATGGATGTTTGTTACTCTTTCGCGCTCTAACCAGTAGACCGATTTGCATGAAATTTGGAATAAACGAAGATTATAACTTGTATTATCATATAGGCTACTTTTTATCCCAAAAAAATAACGGGAGCGGGAAAAAACTGCCACGCGGGCGAAGCTGCAAGCGGCCGCTAGTATTATAATATTATATACGCGAAAGTTTGTAAGTATGGATGGATGGATGGATGTTTGTTACTCTATCACGCTCTAACCAGTTGACCGATTTAGATGAAATTTGGAATAAACATAGATTATAACTTGGATTAACATATAGGCTACTTTTTATCCCGAAAAAATAACGGGAACGGGAAAAAAACTGCCACGCAGGCGAAGCTGCGAGCGGCCGCTAGTAAAATTATAAACGCGAAAGTTTGTATGGATGGATGGATGGATGTTTGTTACTCTTTCACGCTCTAACCAGTCGACCGATTTAGGTGAAATTTGGAATAAACATAGATTATAACTTGGATTAACATATAGGCTACTTTTTATCCCAAAAAAATAACGGGAACGGGAAAAAAACTGCAACGCGGGCGAAGCTGCGAGCGGCTGCTAGTACCACATAAAAGAATCTCTGTTCTGATTAATATAATATAATGATAATTATATGTCAATAGGCAATACACAGTCCAAGCCACCGGTCGTAGAGGCTTGAAATTTACAGGGCTTAATTTACAGGGGGGGTTTTTCAGGGTGTAGGGGTATAATTAAAAAGGAATTCCTGGAACTCAAGCCCTAAGCAGGAGAGCGGGGGTTGATGTGAAAATAGCTTTACGCGGTCGAAATCGCACCTGTTACCACTAGTGCTCAATAGACCACCAGATGAGATTAAGATGCAATTTGCAACGTTATCCTCAAGAGTGAATTTAGGAACTTATATAAAAAGCCCACTATTTGGCCAGCGACTATGTTAATGATGTTTATTAAAAAAAAATATGTAGTGCCCAGGTGGTAAAAATCTCAGACTTGGGGCTAATAGTTAAAACTAAACAAGTAAACTGTATAGGGGCTTGTGATACCTTAAAATTGTTATAATTAAAACATTTTTACTGAAGTTTCGGTGTTTTGATTGATGTATTCTAGAAATAGCATTTGGAAAATGGGTTTGTAATTGACGTTCTGTTTGTCGATGGCTTTTCCTAGTATTTATTTGAGAAACTTTTAGGTACCATTTAGGTTTTTGTTTTGTTTGTTATTTTTTACTTGTATCTTAGTTTTTTTTGACAAAGCCCTTATGCAGCTTCTTCTAAATATGTAATGATATTTTATTATGTTCTATCTGATGTAATTAAACTGAAGTAACTAAGTGTTCTACAAGGTCCCTTACAGTGAATGAAAAGGTGTCGCTCTTAGATTGGCACCATACTGGAGCTTTGTTAATTTATTTTCGCTTAACTTTCTTACCTGTTCTTCTAGACTTGATCGTAAGGAACAGGCACCTAGCTTAGCTATTCAAAATGTCCCCTGGATACTACTAAATAGATGCTTCTTGGCTTTGACTTTTCATACTTGCCGATACGATCCGAATCCAAAAGGCTGGTAGGTAACGTCACCTCTTTATTATTCTTATAATAATATAATTCGTATAATTTGAATATCTTCAAGAGGAGAGTGAATAGGTATCTTCTAGGTAAACGTGCTACATCATCTACATCAACTACGACTGCATCATCACTTAACATCAGGTGAGATTGCGGTCAAACGTTTACCTATAAACTGTAAAAATAAAAACTTTTAAATTATAAGAATGTATAGAATGATATAGTTTTGTCTCGAACAGCCACAACTTTGAAGATAATTCCGGCTTAAAACTGAAGAAAGTAGACGCCTGACCTGATCTAACAGTTGAGAAAAATAAAAGTCGCCCCCGTTGCCTAGCGAGGTAAATAAAATCACTTCAATACACACATCGCTTGAACTATCGGAGCGAAAACACTCCGGAACTTTTGTAAGAACTGGCGCACACATGGCAATGTCTCTTTAAATTGTAGCTGTATAATAATAATAATAATAATTATGCTGGACAGTCCACACAGCATAATCTAGCCCCAAGCTAAGTAGAGCTTGTGTTATGGGTACAAGATGACTGATATACTTAATACAATACATTACATACATAGAATTTTTTTATTATACATAGGAAATACCCAGAGCACCCGGAATAAATATTTGCAGATCGTACAAACATTTATCCCAAGGCGGGAATCGAATCCGCAACCTTCTGCGTCGCAGGCGGACATTCGCCCGCCGCGCCACATCGGTCGTCAATATATAACTCAAAGGTGACTGACTGACATAGTGATCTATCAACGCACAGTCCGAACCAGTGGACGGATCGGGCTGAAATTTGGCATGCAGGTAGATGCTATGACGTAGGCATCCGCTAAGAAAGGATCTTGATTAGTTCTACCCCCAAGGGGATAAAATAGGGGATGAAAGTTTGTATGAAACTTTGACAATTTTAAACCGATCTGGCTGAGACTTTGCATGCATAAAGCTACTATGTTTTTATCCCGAATAAATAACGGGATCGGGAAAAAACTGCCTCGCAGGCGAAGCTACGAGCGGCCGCTAGTTATAAATAATAATAATAATAATGCTGGACAATCCACACAACATCATCAAGCCCCAAGCTAAGCAGAGCTTGTGTTATGGGTACTAGCTGACTGATATACATAATACAATACATTACATAGATAGATATTTTTAATTATACATAGAAAACACCCAGAACACCCGGAATAAATATTTGCAGATCGTACAAACATTTATCCCAAGGCGGGAATCGAACCCGCAACCTCTGCGTCAAATATTACCACATAATGCCCTCTAGTCCCAAACTAAGCAAAGCTTGTACTATGGGAACCAGATAACTGATAAAATGCTTAAGTATATACTTTTTTTTTGTATATACATACATAGAATACATATAACACCCAGGCACAAGAACAAACAACTGTGTGCATCACACAGATGTTTGTTTTGGTGGGGATCGAACCCACAATCTACAGCACCGAAGGTAGAGCTACTACGAACTGAACTATGACGGCTGTCAAAGGCTGTTTTAAACAGGCTTGCAACCTATCACGTATATAATACCAACAACGGCAAAATGTGGATATATGGATATATGGTGGCTGTCTGGATTGTCCAGCATTATTATTATTATTATATACCAAATGTAAAACCTGGTCTTATCTCTGACTATCCCTCTTAGACATCCTCGAAGAGTTTCGAGTAGGTAGGTGCTTGGAGTACTAAGAGATCTGAGAAGATGTCTACCGTGCTTGAGCCACAAGGCCTACCTGATGTTAAGTGGTAAAAATCACCTATATAACAAAGCATTGCCTTGTAGGTCAAGCATGTTAGTAACGTGCCCTAAAATACACTACACTGCGTCCACCAACTTGAGGCACACTGGTGTTAAGCCTCATGCGCCTGTAATTTCAACTTTAAAGATAAACTGAAGAAAGCAACTAAATGTTGCCTGTAAAAGTCGGCCTGGCGCGTTGGGCCTTAGATTCTATCAGCCAACTCTGGCAAATAAATTTGTCCCGATAAAACTCCAATATATCAGTCGGCGAGTTTTGAGTAAAATTAACTGCAAGGTTACTTTTGAGTAGCTGAGGACTTATTATGTGAGATTTGAAATTTGCATATAAATAGGTTGCGAACGTCTTCGTTGAGCGAACTTCCTGAAAAGCGAAAACCATTCGTTTACGGGCGTCATTTAACAGTAGAAAGGAGTTTAAACCACAATAATAAATATTTGAAATCACTTTTCTTTTCTATATTAAATCATTAGAGAATTAATAACAACGAGAAAAAAGGAGTGTTAGATTGTTTTTAGACCACACGACTGAAGTAAAACTTCTTTAATATACGAAACGTAACTAACTTTTTAAACTATCATGGTTTTGATCAAACCAAACTCAAAAATCATGGTAAATATCCCGTTTCTATCCAAAATATTGAAACGTAACTATGCTATGAGAGAAAGAGAGAAAGATCAGTGCTTTCATACCCCCTCCATGGTAGTGTTAAACGCTTAACGCAACCTTGTTGGAAGTCGCATTAGAAGTATTACTTCAATAAATATAGATATAGATTATAAATAAATTGATGAATATGAGTATGGTTAGATAAAATGATATGAGTATGGTTAGATAAAATGATATGAGTATGGTTACATAAAATATCTGACCTTTTGTTCCAATAAATGACTATATGACAAGCCCCTGTGCCTCCTGAAGTGGCATAAATTGAAGACGGCCACCGCTTTTTGAAAAGCAAGCTGTTTTATAGGAGTTGTGATGAATGGTGCGACAACTTCGCGTACATCATGATTGAAATTAATGGAGCTACTGAAAGCTAGTTTTCTACGAATTTCAAAATCTCCGAAAACTGCAACGAAGCACATGGGTAATTTGAAGTAGTAACAATATTATTTAATACTGTGTGTACGTGTAAGTTGTGTGCTCATCTGTGTAGGTGTAGTTAAACATTATAAAGTCTAAATAAATTGATTATGAGATTAGTAACTTTTCAGTATCTGCATAGAAGCCTTGAAGCCAAATAGATACTGTAATCTTACATTTTCTGAGGGTTAGAGGAAATATATTGAGCTCTTTATTGACCTAAATTATACTCACTCAAGCCACACAACCACACAGCATCTTAAGATACTTGTGTATAAATAAATCAAATCGGCAGACAAAAGTACTTATGTGAAGTACAAAAACCTAACTCACTACACATACATTTAAAGGCACTTCAGTATATCGTCACCTGTATGGCTAATTCACGAATCTGCAAAATACATATTTTACAGGAAAGCAAAAAACTTTACACAAAATATGTTTTTGCACTTTTCATATAGTTCCCAAGGACCTATTTAGAACTTTAATATCTTTTTGTTTTCTTAAATCGAAAGCATGTTTTTTATGCATTTTAAACTGCTCGGCATTAAAAAGTCATTTTCGTGAAAAGTGTAGATTCGTGAGTTCGCCATACAGGTGACGATATGTTGGCCTTTAGCTCCACGTAGCGAAACCATATCAAACTACGCTTTGAATGTTACTCCGTACTGCAGATACATATAAAGTAACCGACACATGAATGTACAGACAAACAGACTGAAGTGCAGCGTGACTACCGAAGCTACGTTACGGTTGGTAACGTAAGATAGCCCATTTTGTATGTTACTGGCAAAGTAATAAAATAATAATAATGCTGGACAATCCACACAGCATCATCTAGCCCCAAGCTAAGCAGAGCTTGTGTTATGGGTACTAGATGACTGATATACTTAATATAATACTATATTACATACATAATGTTTTACTATGCATAGAAAATACCCAGAACACCCGGAATAAATATTTGTAGATCGTACTAACATTTATCCCAAGGCGGGAATCGAACCCGCAACCTCCTGCGTCACAGGCGGATAATCGCCCGCCGCGCCACATCGGTCGTCATATTGCTAAATATATGACGTAATCCAGGAGTTAGTAGCAGTATTGCCCTTGTACTCAACACTAACGGTCCCGCCTGCCAAGCATGGTGACTATGACAAACTGACCTGAAATAAATAATAATAATAATAAATATTTCAGGACATTTCTACACAACATCATCTAGTTCCAAAGTAAGCACAGCTTGTACTATGGGAACCAGATGGCTGATAGAATACTTTTTTTTTGTAAATACATACAGAATACAATACAACACTCAGACACAGAACACACATCTATGTTCATCACACAAATGTTTGTTCTCGGTGGGGATCGAACCCACCACCTACAGCGCAGAAGGCAGGGCTACTACAAACTGAGCTGTGACGGCTGTCAAACTGAAAACTTACTGTTTTATCTGCTACTTTGACTGCAACATCTTGAAGCTAAAATACTTCCAAAGAGCTTCTTTTCTCCATCCAATAACATTGAATGAAATATGTTTAGCTATTGATGCGAATATTACATTTTCTGATTTTCTATTCATCTTCTATCCTCTTATAGAGCTCCATCCTATTACATGGTTTCGTAATTCATTAGTTTTGATTTAGAAAGAATAAAAGGAATACATTTATTTTGGACACACAGCATATAAACAAATACACATGCAACACAATACATAGGTACATATAAGTATTCTAAGTAGTAGTAGTAGTAAGACGACCGATGTGGCGCGGCGGGCGAATGTCCGCTTGCGACGCAAGAGGTTGCGGGTTCAATTCCCGCCTTGGTATAAATGTTTGTACGATCTGCAAATATTTATTCCGGGTGTTCTGGGTGTTTTCTATGTATAATAAAAAATATCTATATATGTAAGGTATTGTATTAAGTATATCAGTCATCTAGTACCCATAACACAAGCTCTGCTTAGCTTGGGGCTAGATGATGCTGTGTGGATTGTCCAGTATTATTATATTATATTATTATTATTAAGTATGATTTACAAAAAAAGTAGGCAGTTATTGGGGACTGCCGATAGAAGTGAAAACTAGGCCAAAAAGTAATATAAACATTATACATATAGCTCATGGAAAGCGTTCCGTGACGATGACGTGAGTTCCATGGTTTTTGTTCACCGAAAAAGTGCTCAACGCGCCTAAAGAAGTTTTCACTTTAAAAAGTATTCATTTCTGCCGCTAAGTAGTGATGCTTACATTGCTGTATTCCGGTTTGAAGGGCGTGGGTGCCGGTGAAATTACAGGCACATGAGACTTAACATCTGTACACCTCAGGTTGGTGGACGCATGGGTAGTGCAGCTTAACGTACCTAACGTGCGTGACCTACAAAGCAATGTTTGTGATGGTTACTTAACATCAGGTGGGCTATATGCTTGCTCCACCAGCAGTAGCATAAAAAAACTTAGTGCAGGAAGGAACAGATTTGAAATGAACATTACGTGACGTTGATGGAAAGTTTCTACCTTAGTAATGTTTCAAACAATACGAGAGTGAAAACCTTTGCGTTCAAATAGCAATACAATACGGTATGAAAAGCAGGCTTGTTTGCTTCCATAAATAAGTGTTTTATTGGTATGTTTCGTGCTGTCGAATATTTTACCCGGACAAAAGCCGGATATCCGCAAATACCGGGGTTCATCCGGCAATAAAAGTGTTATTGGACTTTCCATCTAACTCTTCAAAGTGATGTATAACGTGAAGCATAAATTATGTTTTCTATTTTTTATTCCCATACATTTTACCGGAGAATTTGTTTTTGCAGCAACAAATCACGCACGAGAAAGAATTAAAATTTTTGATAAGGGGAGCATGACGCTCGGTGATAATATAAGTATTTTGGAATCTATAACTTAATATTATAAAGAGAAAAGATTTGATTGTTTGTTTGTTTGTTAAGCTCCGAAACAACTGGGTCGGTTGTAAAAGTTTTTCACCGTCGGGAACCTACACTAAACCCGGGTGACATAGGCTATATTATATTTAAAAAAAATTGAGTTCTTTACTATAACAACGAGCCGCTAGTTATGAATAAATTGATTATTGATTATTACTTAAAATATATAATGATCAATAATAATATTGATAGTATGTATTTTTTTCGATAGAGTGGTGCACGACCGTGTTTGAAACGACGATCTTAGGATTTTATATTATGTATGTCCCGTGGGGTCCCGGCAAGTCCCGTGGGGTCCCGGCAAAGAATAGGGCTTCTCCATCACCTCCCGTGGATGTCGTAAGAGGCGACTAAGGGAAAAACCGGAAAATGGGCAGCAGCATTTCCCGAGTACATAACATCTATACTGCGGTCACCAATCCGCCTGCCAAGCGTGGTGACTATGGCAAATCCCCCCCCCCCCCCATGATGAACACGACAATGAGACGGCCCCCAGTTCCCGGCAGTTTCGCTATTCCTGGCATAGGTGGCGGCCACGGTAACGGCGGAACAGGGGGTGCTAAGAATCACCGGCAGAGATCCAGCTACCAATCCCAAAAAAGACCCTTGGCCCTGGTAACATACAACGCACGCACACTGAGGACCGACGAGAAGTTGATAGAGCTGGAAGAAGTAGTAAGCAAGTTGCGCTGGGATATTATAGGATTATCAGAAGTCCGAAGAGAGGGGGAGGACACGATAATTCTGAATTCCGGCAACTTGTTCTACTACCGGGAAGGCGACCAGCTGTCCCAACATGGTGTCGGGTTTCTCGTCCACAAGTCCCTTGTTAACAACATCGTAAAGATCGAAAGCGTTTCGAGCAGGGTGGTATACCTTATACTCAGAATCACCAAACGGTATTCGCTTAAGGTCATACAGGTGTACGCCCCTCACTCGCAGCGCCCAGACGATGAAGTGGAGGCTATGTATGACGACATTTCAAATGCCATACAAGCCTCGAAAACACACTTTACGGTTGTAATGGGGGACTTCAACGCGCGGCTAGGTATTAGAAACGGCGATGAACTGAGAGTGGGGCAATTTGGATTTGGACAGCGGAACCAACGGGGCCAGCGATTGGCCGACTTCATGGAGAAGGAGGGACTCTTTATGATGAACTCCTTTTTCAAAAAGCGGTCGTCCAGGAAATGGACGTGGCTGCACCCCGGTGGACACAAACGCGAGATAGATTTCATTTTGACAACCAAGAAGCAGATATTCAATGATGTCTCTGTGATCAACAGGGTGAAAACCGGCAGTGATCACCGCATGGTAAGAGGCTCATTGAATCTCAACGTTAAGCTGGAAAGGTCCCGTCTGATGAAATCTACTCTTCGCCCAAGTCCTGCTCAAATCCAAAACCCCGAGAGCTTTCAGTTACGACTTGAAAATCGCTTTCAATGCCTCGCTGAATGCGAAAGTGTGGACGAACTAAACGACGGGCTGGTGGAAATTGTCCAAGCGGTTGGGTCAGAGTTTTATAAGACCCAGCGCACAAGTAGACCTCAAAAACTCTCTGAGCACACCTTAAAACTTCTGGCGGATCGCAGTGAAATGAGACTGCAGTCTTCAGTGGATATGTCGAAATACAGAGTGCTCAATAGACAGATCTCTAAGTCCATGCGACACGATTTGCGTCTTTTTAATACAACAAGTATTAAAAACGCAATTGAGCGCAACCAAGGCTCCAAAGTGTTCGCAAAAGATCTGTCTATTGGGCAAAGTCTGTTGACGAAGCTGAAGACTGACAGCGGCAATATCGTTTCCTCAAAGCCAGAGGTTTTACGAGAGCTCGAGAAGTTCTATGGACAATTATACACCTCATCGCAAAGTCCTGTCGCAAGCACGACTAGTGATGCAAGAGCCCGTTTAACCCGACACTACACGGAAGATATCCCGGACGTCAGCCTGTACGAGATTAGAACTGCTCTCAAGCAGCTTAAGAACAACAAGGCACCGGGGGAGGACGGAATAACGACTGAGCTTCTGAAAGCGGGCGGAACGCCGATACTTAAAGTCCTTCAAAAGCTCTTTAATTCCGTCATCCTCGAGGGTACGACGCCAGAGGCATGGAGCAGGAGCGTGGTGGTACTGTTCTTTAAGAAAGGTGATAACACCCTTTTAAAGAATTATAGGCCCATCTCGCTGCTGAGCCATGTCTATAAGTTGTTTTCGAGAGTAGTTACTAATCGTCTCGCTCGTAGGTTAGACGACTTCCAGCCTCCCGAACAAGCCGGGTTCCGAAAAGGCTTTAGTACCATAGACCACATCCATACGCTCCGGCAGGTTATACAGAAGACCGAAGAGTATAACCAGCCACTTTGTTTAGCGTTTGTGGACTATGAAAAAGCCTTTGATTCAGTCGAAACCTGGGCAGTGTTACGGTCACTCCAGCGGTGTCAAATTGACTACCGGTACATCGAAGTGTTGAAAGGCCTGTATAGGAATGCCACCATGTCTATCCGACTTCAGGACCAGAGCACTAATCCAATCCAGTTGCAAAAAGGGGTGAGACAGGGAGATGTAATTTCTCCGAAACTGTTTACCTCTGCACTGGAGGATATTTTTAAGCTCGTGTCCTGGAATAGGTATGGCATTAATATAAATGGCGAACATTTAACTCACCTTCGATTTGCCGACGATATAGTCATAATGGCGGAATCGCTGGAAGACCTAGAAACAATGCTCAGAGACCTCAATATTGTCTCCCAACAGGTGGGTCTTAAGATGAACATGAGTAAGACGAAACTTATGTCAAATGCTCATGTCGCACCCGTGCCGGTATATGTTGGGAGTGATATCATCGAAGTTGTTGACCACTATGTTTATTTGGGTCAGACGGTCCAACTAGGCAAGTCCAACTTCGACAAAGAGGTCAGCCGACGAATCCAACTCGGATGGGCAGCGTTCGGGAAATTACGGCACATCTTCTCGTCACAGTTACCACAAAGCCTCAAGACGAAAGTCTATAATCAGTGTGTGTTACCAGTGATGACTTATGGAACTGAGACGTGGTCGCTAACTATTGGTCTCATACACAAGCTCAGAGTCGCACAACGAGCTATGGAGAGAGCAATGCTGGGAGTTTCACTACGAGATAGAATCAGAAATGAGGAAATCCGTAGAAGAACCAAGGTCACCGACATAGCTCTCAGAATCAGCAAGTTGAAGTGGCAGTGGGCAGGCCATATAGCTCGTAGAACCGACAACCGTTGGGGAATAAAGGTTCTCGAATGGCGACCACGAACCGGAAGACGAAGCGTAGGACGTCCTCCTACCCGATGGACTGACGACATTGTTAGGACCGCGGGAAGTCGATGGATGGAAAGGGCTCGGAATCGTTCTTCCTGGAAACGTGTGGGGGAGGCCTATGTCCAGCAGTGGACTTCTATGGGCTGATGATGATGATGATGATGATGATTATCTTATACAGAACTGAGATATAGATAGTATAGATATTAAACACGTAGTTGTAGGCGGTAGGGAGGCTAGGTAGTGACTGCTGTTAGAAAAAAATAATATATTTCACACAGCAATACAATCTCTCTGACGGCGGACGATAATCATGATTTTGTAGAGCTTCAAAAGTATGCGCAACAAGAATTCTTAGAAATATATATTAGCTTTGTAGACGTCTGTTCTACAATAATTGTTTTTAATCTGACGTCTGCTCTTTTGAACTTGTTTTGATGTGTTGCGTTCAAACGGTAAGCTATGTTAAGTTTCCCAAGTAGTACGTAAGTAGGTTTTAACTCATTTATAGCGCCCGTACGTATGGAAGAATAACTACTGTAAAATGTAGGTATGTACCAAATGTACTATCTGGACATACCTCTGACTATCCCCCTTAGACATCTTCGAAGAATCCCGAGTAGGTACTTGGTACTGAGAGATCGGTGGGGGTATCTACCGTGCTTGGGGAAGTCGTGATGCTATTTCTTTTTTTTTCTTTTTATAGCGCCATCTAGTCAGCTACTTAAGAACTATGCTGGACCTCGATTACACGTAGATATAGTTCACCTATAGGTACTCCATACTAGTCGTGGTAGTTTTGGCTTCGTATAGGACCCTCTATAATTTAAAGAAACAAAAACTTTTCAATGTAAACACAATTGACTAATTTGCTACTAATGCAATACCTCCCGGGCGCATCTAGAGATTTAAAGTTGCATAAAAGTGTACCATGCAAGTGAATTCACGGGTTTGTCATTAGTGATATTATAATTAATTATAGAGTCGTTTGAAGGTTGTGGCCGACCCTCAGCCATCCAGGGTATTTGCACAATACAATCCAATCGCTAAATCAGCATCGTTACAGCCACGAGCTTTTAATTAAACTAGGACAGTTTTCTCCAATATTCTCGAAAATTTCCTTCCTGTCTTGTGAATTCTCTGGAGCTATTAATTGTTTGTGCAAACGTCCGACGAGCGGTTTGGTGGACTGTTTAGTTTGACAAATCCGCTCGGTAATTGGAGGCGCGAACGCTATGGGAGCCAGCGGGTAGGCAGTGGGCAGTGTGATAGAGGAAGCGGGAGCGGAAGCGGAGGTAAACTGTGCGTTTCCATTGACCCGGTGCGAAGCAGTGTAACATCAAGATTATACTCAAAAATATGCGATAAATATGTCATCAAAGGAGTTAATAAAACGATTGCAAAAATCTATCTGCTTCTACCGACAACAAATTTTGCACTTTTTCAGCCTAGGTATGACGCCTTCTCTGATAAATGGCATTTATTTATTTAACGATTCTGTGCTTAGAGCTAGATAGTGCCAGATACATGAGTATCTGTATTACCAATGTTGGAACTTTCTCTCTTTAAGTTTCTTTACATATATTTTCTTTACGTTATTAGTCATACGTTATTTCTATGCTGAAATGTCAATTTAGATTGAGATGCACTGTAATATTTGAGTGAGTTTTACCTGTAAGTATGCATTTACGCTACAACACTTGTACTTTTGGTATTATTTAAGTTTGATTTCATGATACTAAAAAATAAATAAATATTAGAATTCGTAATTGATGCTTGATCTACCTACAAAATTTTGTTGCTTCTATTTCAGCTTTCGCTTATAAATAAAATCATACCCTTAACAAGCGGTTCCGCCTCCTCAAACAATCGTTTTGGGTTTATCGTCCGGAATTATAATAGGTATTTGAATGAAGTTATTTACTTTAATGTGTATGTACCTACCTTGGGTTAAGGTTATATTGGGTGACAATTAATGAGTAATAGGTACTTCTGCGATCCATTATAACTGAACTTTAGATGGATTTCGATCTATCTTACAACTTTGCTTGCTTGGTTTTGGACCAATAAATTAGTATTTCACATGACGAAATATATATTACTAGCATCAATCTATACCAATTATAAGAATCTTTGTCGTGTTGAACTGACTGGGATATAGACAACGCACAGCCTAAACCACTGGTCGTAAAGACTTGAAATTTTCAGAGTATATTCGTCTTGGTACGTAGAGGTGTACTAAGGAAGGAATTCCCGAAATTCAACCTCTAAACGTGTACAGCGGGGGTTGAAGTTTGTATGATAATAGCTTCACGCGGACGAAGTCGCGCGCGTTTCGCTAGTTAGATATAAGCTCCACTCGACACTGAATCCTTCACAAACTAAAGCTCGTCCGGGGAAGTACTACCACGGTGCGTATTCTACCGCCAAGCAGCTTTTTGTGTTCCGGTGAAACTATACGTAGGTACATAGTTAAAGAATGTTTAAACTATCGCCATCATCAATAGGTAATAACAAACAGTGTCAGGAGATATTTTAAGCAATATTTAAATATGTAGGTTTTTACAAGACCTTTTGGCATGTTATCATATATCTCCTTCGTGCGTGACACCCAGAGCTAGTAGGTACCAATCACTGATTAAAAATATCGACATAATTAATAATCAAATAAACCCTAAAATAGGGAGCTTAATAATTTAACAAAATTTGATTAGAAATCTTTCGAAACAAAATTATGGAAGTTTTTGATTAATTAATTAATTAAATTGAAGTTTGATTGGAGGCTATTTTATTTAAGGTATTGCTGCTCTCGAAAAATTTAGGCAGTAATAGGCCCGTTTTATAACTAACTATCAACTCATACCAAAATTATCATTATAATCATCATAAGCTTGATGATGGCCACTGATTAACATAGGACCATAAAAGTAGTTCTAGTAGTAGTAGAGCTCTCGTCCGGGGCAGTACTACCACCATGCCTATTTCTGCCACCAAGCAGCTTGCTGTGTTCCGGTTTGAAGGGTGCGGGGGCCGGTGTAATTACAGGCGCATGAGGCTTAACACCTGTATGCCTCAGGTTGATGGACGCTGAGTACCTAGTGCATCGTAGGTGACGTTCTTAACGAGCGATGGTAACCACTTAACATCAGGTGGGCCATCTGCATGTTCCATCAGCAAGTTGTATAAAAGAAACGTATGTGTACGAACAAGTATTTCGTACATATACGTTTCCAAGAAGAATGATTTTTTAAGCCCGAATACCCGCGATCCTAACAATTTTGCCTGCGCATCTGGTAAAAGTCTTTTATATTCCGGTTAGTATCGTCTTTCGAGAACCTTTATATTTCAGTGTTATCGGTTTCACGAGTTATATGGCCAGCCCATATAGCCGCTTCGACTTGCTCATTCTGAAAGCTGTCGGTAACCTTGGTTCTTCTACATAAATTAAAGTTCTTGGTAGTCTTTTAAACTGATGGACGTACGGACTACGTCCGTATAAATAAATAAATAATGCTAGACAATCCACACAGCATCATCGTACAAACATTTATCTCAAGGCGGGAATCGAACCCGCAACCTCCTGCGTAGCAGGCGGACATTCGCCCGTCGCGCCACATCGGTCATCAATTATTAAATGCAGTTATTAAAAACAACACAAAGAAAACACCTCACAGGATTAATGCTACTAAATAATACCTTCTTACGCACTGTCCTTACTGTACTCTGCTAAACACTTGACCAATGTAAACCAAGTATTAGCGTACCAACCACCTACCTCTTAATTATTTCAACGGAATGACAATTACTATGCATAAAGTATTCTAAAGCCACACCAAGGACCAGACAATTTTAGACAGATAATTCACTTAAAAAGTTCTCAAAGAAAATAATTACAGAGACCGCAACCCGTTAACTCACTTCTCTGACAAATAAGACGGTGCTACTCTGAAACTAAGTATTTTTAATGGTTGATAATAATAATATGTAATACGTAAGCGCTCAGGTGTTAGATATTGATGTGTAAGGTTATAAAAGCGGAGGAAGACCAAAGAAAAGATGGACGGATTGCGTGAAAGAAGATATGAGTAAGAAAGTAGTGAACACTGAAATTACAACTGATAGAAGAGAGTGGAAGAAAAAACCTGTTGTGCCGACCCCACTTAGTGTAGGATAAGGGCAGGAAGATGATGATGATGCGCTCAGATGTAAATTCCACTAGTGGTCACCCAACCAAATGGTGACCGCGCAGAACGTTGCTTTACCAAATCGATCGGTTAAAAATCACCAAGCATGCTAAGTCGTGAGTGCTTCGTATTTTTATTAACTGCTACTGTGTTTGACTAATTCAAGTAACTAGCACACGGCTGAGTATTTGTTGTAGTAGTTGGTAGTTACTGAAACTACCATCTGCATGTTCCATTACATTTTCTACCAAGTTAATACTGCAGCGTCGCGTCGTTGGTAATTATTTAGCATTGCGGTGGTATCACATAACAGAGAAAGAGATATATTTCTGTATTCTTCTGTCTCATTCTATGGGTTACATACCAAATTGGTTTTGATTTAGGAGTTCTATCAACTTGGTATTATGTTTAACGATTTGCCGTTTATCAGTAGAACTCTAGAACTTTTCTTATTAATAGGAAAACGTTTAAGTTCTCTGCGGCTGCGGTGGATGCCTTAAACGGGTTAGATTAATGTCTTATTTAATTTATCTTGCAGTTTTTAGACTAAGTATTTCAAGAATGTTTGGTGGACCAGATAATACAGACCAGTGAGCTAGAAACGGGATCTGGATGTTGTATGCCAGCACTAAGATGATCACGTTCATGCAAGACGTCTTATAGAATTACCAGACGTGATGCAAAAATAATAAATGTGATTACAGGCACACTGTATGCCTCAGGTTGATAGACGCAGAGTAGTGCATCGTAGGATACGTTAACGAGCGTAACTTGCACGGCAATACTTTGTTATAGGTAATGGTAACCACCTAACATGAGGTAGGCCATCTTCTTGTACATGAAGAGATATATTTACTTAGCATGTGGCTAAGTCACATTGTGTGAAATATCTGCCAATATTTATTTATCAATCATGCCTGGATTACAGTCCAAATCACCTTTTTCTATTCTTCGCAGAGGCATAATAAATATCCTCAAGAATATTCCAAACACATGTATTCACGCAGTAAGTTGATAGGCACATTAACATTCAAAAAAGTGTCCCAAAAAGGTCAGGGCCATCCCCAATACAGTTAAAGTTATTTTCTGGCGGAAATAGGCGAGAGTATTGTACAACACAGAATGGCCTGTAGTATTGTGGCTACGGACACAGCGGGTCCGAAAAACCTCCTCCAATTCAGTAAATAGATTCCATTCCACAAAATACCTATGCGAAAGTTTAGATAAAAGTATGTATAAAATAAATATATATAATATTGACTCACATTCACACAATACGCTAACTAAGCAAATATATCTCTTCATGTACAAGATCATCAAGTTTCCTGATTATAGGAACCAGATAGCTAATAGAACTAAAAAGTTCTTAAGTGTTTGGATGTTTGTTGCTCAAACAAGCTGTTTGGAGAGCCAATTTGAATGAAACTCAAAATATAGTTTGTAACCTGGATCGATATAAAGGTACCTTACTTTTTATCCTGAACCGAACACCGACAGGAACCGAGTGAAAAATACGCCTAAGTATTCATGTTAGCAAAACTACACGCGAGCGGATGCTACTTAGAAATCAAGTTCGTGTATTATTTGATTGTGTTTGACTAACTTCGCAGTTCAGCTTTTCGCAGTCTTTGCGCTGTAGTTTGTGTCCTCATTAGCAAGACTAATGTACTAAATACTACTACTACTAGATGTACCTACAAGCACAGTATCATGATTCCTAGCTTCTGTACCACGCTAGCTATTGTTACTCCTTAATCTTTCCGTCACTGGCTCTATTTTCGAAAATCCCCTTATGTAGGTACTCATTTCGTATCAATCTCAACATTCGCATTTCTGCGGTATGCACCCTTCTTTCAGGCGTCTCTTTAGTTGCCTAATACTCAGATCCATCCAATACGACAGGTTTTATGATCATTTTGTACACTTTCCCTTTAAGTTTTAAGGGACATTTTTGGATCACACGTGCTCTCTGAGTCCTGTTGCTATTTATCCATCCCGCATTTAATCTATTCTTCACGTCTCGGTCAATGTCGCCGTCGTTCTGGAACAATGAACACACAACACTGCTGACACAAAAATTGTAGCTTGAGCCTGTTATATGCCCTCTGTTGCCGTGGCCCCCGAACCATTCAATCGCTGAGCAAACGCTTCTCAACTTAATCACCGTGACCGTCATAACGCGCTTTTTATTCTCTTTCTTCCTCTAATGGATCGTGAAACACACTGTGTATTACCATAATTGTATTAGTTTTCACGCTTTTTTTTAACCATAACCAACGTTTTCTTGGCTTTTAAAATGAACTAGGACCACACAGTTGTAACCCCTAGGCACATTATATTCTATGTTAGATACAAGTTTAGGGAGTTTTTTAAGAGAATAATTGATTATCGGTAGCAATTATATAATAATAACATAACCTCACACCGATACGTACTAAAGTACGAGGTGTGAGGTGAGGTAAGGTGCTATTGCAAGTGCTATTGCTATTGCTATTGGGCACTCTGTGCCTCAACGTAAAAGTGCTATGTCTCAAGTGCTTAGGTATTCCTCACCCGCCCCAATAATGACACTATTCTTTTACGAATAACGGCATGAAAATCGTTCGTTGTTGTATCAGCAAACATGCCAGATGCACTGCAGTAACGCGAATGTCTCAAATGTTAGTTGAACTGACATTCGATCCATAACAAAATCCGAATACAGCAATACGATTATTACTGCTTGGTGCATGCAGATATGTATATATAAACTTACTTCCCCGGATGACCTCTTTTACAAAAAGCACTAGTTCCTTTACCTTACTATTTACTGAAATAAAAATATAAATGTTCTAATCCCATTATCCAGGCAAGATGAAAGAAGCAAGCCAATGAGCAAGCCGCCGCATTCTTTTTAAAGAAGTATTCGTTCACTCCAAACCTAAAAGCAGCTAAGTTTGGCCTCAGCAAGGCTTTGCTTCAGAATTCAACTGTAACGTCAAACCACGTTGCAGTGAAGAGGCCAGCATTTCAATTTCAGCCCTGGTTCTAGTGAAAGCGGCTACGTTTTTTAACGATTTATGAACTCCCATATTAACCTATAGATAGATAGATAGATAGATTAACTCTTTATTGTACACAAAGAAGTAAAAACACAATAGACATAGTTATAAGCACTGAGTACAACGGGCGGTCTTATCGCTAAAAGCGATCACTACCTATACTGATCATTAGTCCACTGCTGGACGTAGGCGTCTCCTAAGACGCGTTACTTAGTTACCTACATACTAACATGCAGGGTATATTCGTCTTAGTGTGTAGCGTATGAAAGGATTCCCGAAATTCAACCCCTAAACGGATACATCAAGTTTGTATGAAAATAACTTCATGCGAACGAAGTCGCGCGTTTTTCGCTCTGACAACTCTGACAATGACGACCGTTTATTAGCGGTGGAGTATGCCTTGAGTTTCCTTTATGAAAGTTTACAGCTCTTTTCTCAAAGTCGAATAAGTTGTAAAAAACCCTACCAGGTTATATAGACGCAGTGCAGTCAGTAAAGAAAGTTTTGAAGAACCTTCTTAAACAATTCCACAGTGTTTTTGCTAGCTATGTAAGTTGTTAGTGTTACTTAATAAAGGGCTCGTATTGGGAAGTGCTACCATCATGCTTAATGAACTATAAACACAGTGTTTCGGTTTGAAGTTTGTAGGTGCCGGTGAAATTACATGCACATGAAGCTTCAGGTTGATGGACGCAGAGTAGTGCATGTACCTATACTTTGGACAGAGCCGAACGCAAGTTACAAATTATATTGGTAGGTTGGCTGACTTTACCTATTGCAGATATAATTTTCACTGTGTCTTCACAGTAAGCAATTCTACTTTATCGATAGTAAAACTGATATGCAATCTCTCTAGATATTTTTACGATACATACATCGAACTGAAAGGATGACACACGCTACGTAAAATGAGTCAGGTGAACATTTTCGCCTTATTCCATCAGTTTTTACAAGCTTACTAATACTCTTCATAAGAATTTGGTATTGATAATTTGCTAATATTCCAAACGTTTGTAGTGCTGCGGGAATTGAACCCTACTTTCGACTTGAAAGGTATTGATACATACATAAAACCACGTCTGTTTCCTATCGGGGTAGGCAGAGACCACGGATTTTCACTTGCTACGATCCTGACATACCTCTTTTTCTTCATTTACTCTCATAAGGTACCTAATAGTGTCGATCAAATAACAGGCACATGAGAACACAATTTGCATCTAAGATGAACGTCATGCACGTACTAGGTAGACGTGATGTATGATTTAATGTAATTGCTATATGGAGAGGTCTCTCTGTGGTCGGTACTTCATGGCTGAAGATCGTGATCACTGGATGTCTTCGTAATGGAGTGGACGGCTTGTCTCCAGCGCGTTCTGTTAGTCGCCAATTTGACAACTTCGTAAAACTGGCCTTTACCGTCTTTAAGCTGGTCAGTCCATCGAGTTGGAGATCTACCACGCGACCGCTTTCCTTGTACATTTCCAACGATGACCAGCTTTTCGAGGTTTTCGCCGCCGCGCCTGGCTATATGGCCAAAGTACGATAGTATACGGCGATGACAAATCGTGGACAACCTATCTTTAACTTTTAACTGCGACAGAATTGATACATTGGTGCGTTTTGCAGTCCACGGTATTCGCAGCATTCGTCTCCAGCACCACATCTCGAATGCATCAATTCTTTTCCTCTCTCGAGCTAAGATGGTCCATGTCTCCACGCCGTATAGGAATATAGGAAACACCAAAGATCGAACTAAGCGCATCTTCGTCTTCCATGAGATCCCTCGGTTCCTCCAGATGGCACTTAACGAGGTCATTGCGTCCCTGCCTATGGCCATACGACGTTTAATCTCGGGCACACAACTACCATCGTTGCAGATGTAAGAGCCAAGGTAAATAAATTGGTCCACCGCTTCGATGCCCCGGCAGCTATTTGGGCCTGAGAGGAGCCCAGCTCGGTCGACTATCATCAATTTGGTCTTGCTCTTATTGATTGATAGTCCCATGGCCTCACTTTCGATGTTCAAACGGCGTAACAGCACTTCCATTTCCCCCACTGATGTGGTAACCAGAGTTGTATCATCTGCGTAGCGAAGGTTAGATATTCGCTTGCCACCAACAACAAACCCATCACTCCAATGCTCCAGTACCTTCCGCATAATGTATTCTCCATAGATGTTGAAGAGCAACGGTGAGAGTATACAGCCTTGCCGCACCCCTTTCTTCGTTGCAAACACATTCGTACAGTCAGTGTCAATACGAACAAAAGAGCGGTTGCTAGTGTATAGGCTGCTAACGAGCTGGACTAAGTGTTTTGGTACGCCCATCTCACAGAGGACCTCCCAAAGTCTTTCCCATCGAACGCAATCAAAAGCCTTAGCGTAATCGATAAAACACAAGACAACTGGGGTGTTAAACTCCCTACTTTTTTCAATGAGTTGCCTTATATTAAGGATCTGCTCGCGGGTTCCTTTTCCTTTAACAAACCCCGCCTGTTCTTCTGGAATTTGGTGATCAAGGAAGTTTTTTAGCCTTCGGTTAATAATATGTAGCATGACTTTACTTGCGTGGGGGATAAGAGCGATAGTTCTATAATTGTCACATTTACTGGTGGATCCCTTCTTGTGCAAAGGTATAAACACAGATTCTGTCCAGTCATGAGGCCAACGTCCTGTTTTCCATATTAAGTTACAGAGCTGGGTGAAGATGGTTACACCAACTGGTGGGAGAGCCTTTAAGAGCTCTGCTGGTAATATGGAGAGGTAGCCACTCAAAATCAGGAGGGCCATATGCTTTTTCTCATGAAAATAAATTTATTTGATTTCCGTCAATGTTGGAACGACTTATTAGTTACTAGAGGCCACTCGCAGCTTTGCCCGCGTGGCAGTTTTTTTCCGTTCCCGTTATTTTTTCGGGATAAAAAGTAGCCTATGTCCTATTCCAGATTACATTCTATATTTATTCCAAATTTCATCCAAATCGGTCCACTGGTAAGAGCGTGAAAGAGGAACAAACATCCATCCAGCCATCCATCCATCCAAACATTCGCATTTATAATATGTATAAGTAGGATTTATTTCTCAGGGTAAAAAACGTATATATATGCGGTTATGTAGTAGTGTGGGGGTAGGTAGGTAGGTAAGGAAGTCTGGCCAGAACCACCACAGGTACGGATCGATGCGGCTGGACGAGCGTCCTGCCGCTTGGGGATGGGGAGGGCTGTTTCAAAACTCACAATCTGAAGTGCACGTAATAAATACAAAACCCATTGGAATTAAAAGCCGGAGGGCTAACAGTTAATAATAATAATGCTGGACAATCCACACAGCATCATCTAGCCTCAAGCTAAGCAGAGCTTGTGTTATGGGTAGTACCCATATGATGACTGATAAACTTTATACAATACATTACATATATATAACGAGTCTTGATTAAAGTGTGGGTCTTCACGAGGTTCAGGCATGGCGAAAATGCTAAATTCAAGCTTCACAGTACAGCTTAGATCTTTATTTTACAATAACAATTATGGTTTTGCAAAATTAGAATAGGATGACGCAGATAACTTTAGATTGATTTCTGGAAACGCGATGAGTTCGATACAAAGTGGGTTTCACGACCGCTTCGCTCCAATGTCAGAGTAAAAGTGAAACTACCCTAACCGCTCGTCCGTTCCGTTCTGAACGAACGAACCTATCAATCCAAAACAGTACCCACTCTGTATCGACTTCAGTATCATTTAATGAAAAAGCTTGTTATATTCGCAACCAACAGAATGTGCTAATAGGAATAGCAAATCTACATAATGGAGTGTACAAATTAAACACAGTGAAGTCAGAGAAGTTGCTTGCAGCAACAGCAGTTCACAACACAGATGCAAGGCAATGGCATAGAAGACTGGCACATATCAACAGCTGTGACCTGGAAAAAATGAAAAATGGAGCTGTTGAGGGAGTCACCTACAAAGAAAAGGCTGATATAACAAAAGCAAACTGTGAGGTGTGTTGTGAAGCAAAACAAGTTCGTTTGCCATTCCCGTCTTCAAACCACAGAAGTGAAACATTGTTAGAAGTTGTGCACTCAGATTTATGTGGTCCTATGGAGACAAAATCCATTGGAGGAGCAAAGTATTTCCTTCTGTTTGTGGATGATGCTAGCCGAATGGCATTTGTTTATTTTTTGAAAGAGAAAAACCAGGTGTTGTTATTTTTTAAAGAATTTCTGAATATGGTTGAAAAACAAACTGGAAACAAAGTTAAAAGTCTTAGAACAGATAATGGAGGAGAATATTGCTCACAACAGATGGAAACATTCTTGAAGGCATCAGGTATTGTCCATCAAAAAACGAATCCATATACTCCAGAACAAAATGGTCTATGCGAGAGGTTTAATAGGACTGTGGTTGAACGTGCAAAATGTTTGCTCTTTGAGGCTGATTTAAATAAAAATTTCTGGGCTGAGGCAGTGAATACAGCAGTGTACTTAAAAAATAGGTCGCCGGCTTCAGGTCTAGGAGATGTGACACCATTTGAGAAATGGACAGGGAACAAACCAGATCTCAGTCATGTAAGAGTGTTCGGTAGTCCTGTAATGGTGCATGTGCCCAAGATTAAGAGACAAAAATGGGATAAGAAAGCCGTTAAATCTATTTTGATTGGCTATCCAGAAAATACAAAAGGATATAGGTTATACAATCCTGAAACAAGAAAAGTTACTACTAGCCGAGATGTAACTATAATGGAAAAGAAAGAAAAAGATACTGAAATGGCTAAGATTGTAGTACAAGAAGGAAATAAAGAGCAGGATCAACTATCAGATCAAGAAGAAACAGTTGAAATGAATGATACTGTCTTGGATAAGAATGACCCTACTTACATTTGTGACACATCAAGTTCTAGCTTAACATCAGATGACTCCTACCATACGATATGTGGAGAAGAAAATGATTCAGGCGCAGATGAAGTACCCATAGTAAGCGACAAGCGTGTCAGGAAAACAGTTGAGAGGTATGGCGTTACAAACCTCTGTGTTGTAGACGAGTTGGGCACTTGCGACGAAGAAATCACTTATGAGGAGGCGATGAACGGTGCTGAAAGTGAGATGTGGAGACAGGCTATGAAAGAAGAGTTAAAAGCTTTCGATGAAAACCAAGCCTGGGAAGTGGTAACTGACAGGGAAGCAGATAGAGTGGTTCAATGCAAGTGGGTTTTCAAAAAGAAGTTTGAAAGTAATAATAAAGTGAGATATAGGGCTCGTTTAGTCGCTAAGGGCTTTACCCAAGTAGAAGGTGTGGACTATAAAGAAACATACTCACCTGTATTAAGACACTCTACTTTGAGAATGTTATTTGCTTTAAGTGTAAAGTTAAATTTCGAAATTACTCATCTTGATGTAAACACTGCATTTTTAAATGGCTACCTTGAAGAAAAAGTATATATGCAAGTACCACCTAATTTAGTATGTCAGAGTAACAGTGTACTCAGATTAAAACGTGCAATTTATGGTCTTAAACAATCTGCAAGGCAGTGGAATAAGAGAGTAGATGATTGTTTGTTAAGCCAGGGCTATATTAAGTCTAAATTGGAACCATGTTTATATAGTAAAAAGGTAAATAAGGAACAAATTTTAATAACTGTGTTTGTTGATGATTTTTTCATATTTTCCAGTAGCAAGGCATTGACAGATGAACTGAAACAAAGTTTAATGTCAAATTTTAAAACTAAAGATTTAGGGCAAGTGAAAAAATGCTTAGGTATGAGAGTTAAAATATATAGAAATGGTTGTATATCATTAGATCAGGAGCATTTTGTCCAACATATTCTAAATAAGTTTAAGATGTCTAACTGTAATGTTGTTGATACTCCTATTGAATGTAATTTGAAGTTGGATAAGTCAGAGAATGTTTGTAAACAATATCCTTATCAGCAACTAATAGGAAGTCTTATGTATTTGTCCATACTTACACGCCCAGATATTAGTTACAGTGTCAGCTATTTAAGTCAATTTAACAATTGTTTTACTGCAGTTCACTGGAAACATGCAAAGAGAGTGTTAAAATATTTAAATAAAACAAAGTCCTATGGTTTAATGTTTACAAATGATAATAAAAACTTAGAAGGATTTGTAGACTCAGATTGGGCATCAAATACTATTGATAGGAGATCTTATACAGGTTTCTGCTTTAAATTGTCTGGTACTGTAATATCATATGAATGCAGAAAACAACCAACAGTGGCATTGTCCAGTACCGAGGCAGAGTACATGGCAATAAGTGAAGCTTGTAAGGAGGCTATATATTTAAAAAATTTGTTATCTGAAATTATAAACTGTAATTACACTATTGTTATATACAATGATAACCAAGGGGCTCAGAAATTATCTGAAAACCCATTGTACCATAAGAGATCTAAACACATAGATGTACGCCACCACTTTGTTAGGGAAACTGTTACTAATAACTTAGTAAAGATTGTGCATCTGCCAACTACTGAAATGCCTGCTGACTTGTTAACGAAAGGATTAAGTAGTTTGAAACATTACTATTATGTTAAAAAGTTGGGCATTCAAAGTATTGTTTAGGTGTAGTTTATATTCATTTGTTATTACATAGATATTAGATTATTTTGATAAGAGGAGATGTTAAAATACATATATCAAATATAATCCTATTACTAGCGCCAATATCTTACTACAGTATTGTCTATGTAATTTATGCTGGTAATACTTCTTTGTAATAAAGTTAGTCTATGGCAACAGCTATCGTGTTTCTATTAGTTTCCGTGTCAAATCTATAGCCAATAGATGGCGCTAAACTAAAACTAGAAAACAGAACGACTCCGCCTTGACAACGCTCCGACACGGCCATCATGACAATCTCACACGTCCTCGTGTGATTGATCTGAAAAGAAAAGAAAAAGTCGCAAAGTAAAGAGTTTCCCACTCGGTCTTCCTGACCCTAAAAGTTATAGATCCTAATGGTTTGAATAGAACCATTTTGCATTTAGACAGCATTCTGTTCAGGTGTTATTGAACTAAAAATCTATTGCAAAAAAAACTAGAGATAAAACTATTAAGCTGGTTTCGCATACAAAATTAAGTAAAGAATAACTTCACGACATGTAATCGCCTCAGAGGGTAGTCAGAGATACGTCAAAATATATCACTGGCATACGGGACAAGTTCATTCCCATGTTTTACTTCACCGTTTAAGAGCACTGGCATATGACATTATAATGAGATAAAATTAAGTACCCAACTAACGATAATCCGCAGGTTGTCGAATAAAACTCAAAATCCAACAAAATCGCAAAAGTTCAGTTGCCTCTATCTAGCAACTCTTGGACAGCCTCCATCTGGCTTCCGTAAACACACCTGGTAGCGTACCTCCATCTGGTACCCACCGAAAACCATTGCCTCTCTCCGGCAGAACACAATTTTAGTTCGAGTTAAACCAACTTTCACCATAAGCTTTGTTTGACAACCATTAGATTCTTATCCATGACAGGTACCATATGAAAACCAGAAAACAAATTGCATTAGAATAATGTGCATACACAAATATAACTTTCCTCTAAAATCACCACATTCTGGCTGGTAAATAAGTCCAAAGTCAGAAACCTTAGAAAAGCAAAGATAAACAATAAAGCACCTGGAATTTAACCAGTCACTCTAACAAGATCACTTTTATCAAGTAATATTTTTTTTCTTCATCGACAGTAGAAGTAAATAACCTATAAATGATGCAGCAACTTCATCTATTTCTGTTCTTTACAAAGAGTGTGGTTTCAAATTAAATTGTCAGTACAAATGTGTACTAATACTTAACTTTTGTTTTTGAAGGTAGTTTCAGATATGGTAATCTGGCCAGCAATGATTATGGAATCTTCTGGTAGCATAGGTACTCTTTGTAGAAGCGGCGATGGATACATCATGAATGGATTGCTTGTAAAAACGCGACGACAACGACGCCTCGACAATTTTGGTTCCAACATGAAAACAGTAAAAATGCATTAGAAATGTGAACATGAATTTTATGAAGTCGGTCATGTGCGTGCTCGTAAGTATGGGTTGGTCATAGTTAGCGATCACCATCCACTTCTACTACTCTAAAGAACCTCATGTCATGTAAAAAACCAAAATCTGGTTAGACATGAAAACAATTCAAAAATAATATTGTCAATCACGGGTGTCAGAATCTATTAAGTTGAACTACATAGGTTTGTACGATGTCAGTCATAGTCACGTTACTATTGTATAGTCAATTTGATTAGCAATAAATTCACTAGCAACACTGGAGTGTTTTAGAAAAAGCTAACATTCAACACCAGAACTGAAATAAAATAGCTCACCAGATTGTCGCAGAAATCTAATCAGCGTGTTCACGATGTACATAGCTCCACTCATTTCTCCTTGGTTGGCCTTGGTCCAGCACCATTGCTGTTCTTACATTCCGCTCCAGGCAGTCAGACGCGTAGTGATCCTGTTGACGGCAATGTAAGCAGGTCATCCTGTTGGTTTTCCGGAAGACTGGTTGCTCAGACTCTTGCTACCATTGGGTTTAAGCTCCTCTTGTTTTTTTGTGCTAGCGCGGCATTTGCAATAAAGAGTTCCTTGGAATTGGTCCAGCTTTTGAGTGCATCGCTCTTGAGTGCACGGCTCAAAGCAGCCATAAGGGATGGTCCTTGGTACAGTTCGTTGGTCACACATAATGTCTGCAATTATTTTCCATGATTTTGGCTGTGTTTTCCTGGCTGTGATTTCCCGGGCTGTGTATTACATGGTTGTACATTAACCGGACTCGGAGTTTTCATCGCTTTTAATAACGCCATAAAATTTCGATTTTGCTGCTCCAATCATCCAAATCCATTTTTCATCACTCTTGCCGATATGTGGGTAGTTTAGGTTGCATCCAACTTCTGATAACGAGTCTTGATTAAAGTGTGGGTCTTCACGAGGTTCAGGCATGGCGAAAATGCTAAATTCAAGCTTCACAGTACAGCTTAGATCTTTATTTTACAATAACAATTATGGTTTTGCAAAATTAGAATAGGATGACGCAGATAACTTTAGATTGATTTCTGGAAACGCGATGCGTTCGATACAAAGTGGGTTTCACGACCGCTTCGCTCCAATGTCAGAGTAAAAGTGAAACTACCCTAACCGCTCGTCCGTTCCGTTCTGAACGAACGAACCTATCAATCCAAAACAGTACCCACTCTGTATCGACTTCACCCAAGTGACTAGTCACTTGACGTTTCCGTGTCAAATCTATAGCCAATAGATGGCGCTAAACTAAAACTAGAAAACAGAACGACTCCGCCTTGACAACGCTCCGACATATAGATATTTTTTATTATACATAGAAAATACACAGAACATCCGGAATAAGTATTCGTGCATTTTTTTTCCTGCCACGGGTATCAAACCCGTGTTTTAACAAGCTAACGTAAACAGCAGTAATTACAACATCAAAACCAGCTTAGTTCAAACAGTAACAAAATCTCAAAATAGGTTAATAAAATTGCACGTGCCCAGCGCAGAAATTTTAATAACATCACCCAGCAACCCCCGTAATCTTGTTCCACCCCTTGTGCCCGAGGGTCTGTCCATGCTAATTTAGGCTCAAATTGCACTCGGATTTAGTACCCCCAAATTTCGGTTTTTACTTTCATCATCCAGAGCCCTTTGATTGAAAGGTACCCAAGTGACTAGATTATGCTATTCAAGTTTGCTTTATGCAGAAAGCTGGAAAAAAAATATCAAAACATTTATTGCTTTCACATAGGTACTCACCATTATAAAGTGTCATACTTTTAGAAAA
Source organism: Electrophaes corylata (assembly GCA_947095575.1). Classification (NCBI taxonomy): domain Eukaryota; kingdom Metazoa; phylum Arthropoda; class Insecta; order Lepidoptera; family Geometridae; genus Electrophaes; species Electrophaes corylata. Next base: position 2,465,890 of record OX352719.1, on the reverse strand, counting down.
AAGAGCACGGCAGGTCTATATGAAATGTTAGACAAGACTGAACAAGTGGATTATAGCTAAGCGTGCTCCACCTTTACACTTTCCATCAGGTGTGATGACCGTCAAACGCTTAGGTATCAAAGATAAAAAAAAACAGGACAAAAGTTCTTAACATAAATAACATAGATAGATCGATTTTTGTTGTCTCCATAAATAAATATAATGTTTATCCAACCAGCAAAACGCAACACAGACGAAACTACTTTTGTTGACGTAAAAATTTCAGAAGAAGCTTTTCTTAGAAATGTTTCTCTACTAATGTTCCTTATTTTGAAGTTTTAACGCACAAACATTGCATATTGCCGTATCTCATTCCTTTATTTGTGTCTGCATGACCAAGCAAGTAACTCCACAAGCACTTTCCGCCGGCTTTCACTGCAAATGCGTCATTTATGACGGCAACTGGACTACCCCACACGTGAGTCACGACAAATACATAGACATCGAAATACAGATACCTATTGGGGGAATAAATTATAAGCTGAGTCACAAACTAAGCCCACCGTTGCATATTTATACGACACCGGGACGGGGTTGAATATTTGACAAGGTCGGTCAGCATTTAATGAAATTTGTCTTGGTAGTCCCTGCACAGTCTCTCCATCGGTGTATATCATAAGAGGCGACTGAAAGCTCACCACGAGATGGGCAGCAGCAACTCCCGAGCACTTCTTCCGAGTTCTTTTTCAGTAGTAGTAGAGCTCTTAGTTGAGGGCTCGTTCGGGGAAGTACTACCACCATGCTTATTTCTGCCGTCAAGCAGCTTGCTGTGTTCCGGTTTGAAGGGTGTGGATTCCGGTATAATTGCAGGCACGAGGCTTTACACCTGTATGCCTCAGGTTGATGGACGCAGAGTACTGCATCGTAAGGGCACGTTTATAATGAGCATGACCTACAAGGCAATGCTCTGTTATAGGTAATGCCATATATGGCCAGTAGGTTGATGACGATGAATATTATAAATTAAAGTTTAAACGTTTGATTTAATTGAATTCAAAATGAATGAAATTTGTAGGTCAATCACGCCGTAGCGACTGGACCGATTTATATATGGATTTATGCGTCAAATTTGTTATATACAAATATGCTACTTTTTACTGAAAGGTTAAGCACTTTCATGGCCGTTAGCTTGCATTCATTGCTATCACTGAAAAAGCCGCTAGCGTCAGTACAAAATAATTATTGAATGTACCTTTGATTACTGGATTAGTTCTAGTGATTTGAGGCGATGCACAGTGTGTTGTGATTGAGGATTACAATAGTAACACTTTTTAAGTTTTCCTTTACATTAAATATAGAACACACCAGGTACTTTTTTTGTAACCATGTACTACTTTAAAGCATTGTGTTTTTATATATGGTTATGTAGTAGTATATTCAATTTTATATAAGTACTAGGATTTTCTTTTAGTTTAGTTATTATTTAGGATTATTATTGTTAGATTATCTTTATTTAGCAGTTTTTATGCAAGCATTTCTATGTATTTACCACACTTGTGCACCGCCGTCCATTACTGTTGTATGTATTCAATTACTTTCCGTGCTAAGGTTGCCTGGAAGAAATCGCTTTCAGCGATAAGGCCGCCTATTGTACTTTATTTGTTTACGCCTAGATGTATAATGTATCCTTGTGTACAATAAAGTGTTATCTATTTATCTATCTACTTTGTTTAGGTTTCCTAGACATACATTTTCTTTCTTTATCTACGTAGATGACTCTACGAACGTCTACGTACACGCCGCTATGATTTCGTACTTTCGTAGCTGTGTCTACGAAGACTAAACAAGCTTTCATCTTAGAAAAAGCGTTCGGACACCCTACCATCCTCTGTAAGAATTTCGGTTGTGACAAGATTTATGTTATTTAGCTTGTACTTTAAAAACCCGTATCAAGTTTTACTTAAATATTCTAGTCTGGCCTTCTGTTCTTTGGTTTACCACCCCAAGAGCAAAATAAATATCGTCAGTGGAAAGGAAAAGAAATTAACTTTAAACTTGATTTCCCACAAAAGCATTTTGGCGCTTTAGCATTTTTTCCTTTCCACTGACGTTTTTTCCTTTCCACTGACGATATGTTTTTCTGTATATTATGTACACATTTTTATTTTATTACTATTTGGTTCTCTTAGTACAAAATTTGCTTAGATAAGTGAAAATATCTACGAATATTCATTTAATTTGTATATATTCTGATTGGATACAGGAAAAGTCAATTGAGATGTAAATATTTTTTGTAATATCTCGTCTCTGATCCGTCCCGGAACGAAACCTATACCATACATCAAAATTTACAGCCATTTTGATCTGCGCTGGACTATATGTCTATGTGCCCATAGGCGATATGCCCTTGTACAGTCAGCGCCATCAGCTGACTAACAAGTTGGGATTACTTAATTAAAATAATTTACTATAGGTCATTTGTATATAAAGATTTATAGTTATGCATTTTTATACTTACATAAAAAGTTATTGGGAAATGAAGAATTGGTAGCGAAGTTTTAAAATTGACAGGACTGAATTTTTAGGTAGGCAATATGGTATTTTTATTATGTATATTCAATTTAAATTGGGTAATTGTTATAATATGCTCTTTATATTTAGGTAACATTCATATACGATTTGTAAAATAATTTTGTTTGAATAAATAAATAAATACAAAGTTGGTTAGCGGCTTGAATCCCACTGTTTAAAATTTTGATTTTTTTATTTTTATGCAAATTTTTCACCGCAATCTCACCTGATGTTAATGATGTTATAACATCGAGACACAGAACAAACACCTCTGTTCATCACACAAATGTTTGTTCTCGGTGGGGATCAAACCCACCACCTATAGCGCAGAAGGCATACGAACTGAGCTATGACAGCTGTTACTGTGTGGTATGTCCACAAATATTTTTTATTACTTATTTAATAGTAAGTTTTCATCACAGCAATGGCAAAAAAAGGCTAGAAGAAAAAAAAGTAGAATTTATTAGTAAACTATGTCGCTTACTGTACATCACGGTCGGCTGCCCATTGAGCGTGCATGGTGTTATTAGTGAGCGCGCAGATTAAATAACAGTTGTTATGCACGTGAAGGGCACGTGACCGCCACCCCTCACATCTGCCCAAATTGCATCCCAACTTAATTATGTACCTACCTACTCTTTATTATGTTTCAGATTGTTAGTAAATTCTACCAACTTTATGCAATAAAATAGCGGAGATGAGCTCGCAACTTGTATTCAAACTTTTAATAAATATTTGATACGATTGTTATTATAACTAAATGAGTGGATTGCGCGCGACTTCAGCCGCATGAAGGTCGGTATAGCTTCATACTAAAGAATGTGTAATAAGACCGCTTCAGAATATTCAAGGAAAGTGTAAAGTTACCTACAACAAGGTCTCATAGAATATCACTTGGTTGACAGTCATATAGATTTAGAAAAATACGATTTTTCCTCATTTATGTATCAACCAACGATGTATTGCGTATAGCGTTTCATCGCCACCCGGTCATTGGCCGGCCACCCCCGGCAGCGAGATGATTGTGTTTCATTTAGATTGATGTGTTTGGTGTTTTGTCGTTTTTAAATAAGATATATAGGTACTTATTTGTGCCGAAAACACGAAAAAAATAGACAAGAGTTGTTTTTTTTTCGCGGTCTTTTACTTTTTTGTAATCAGAATCATAATATAATAATAATAATGCTGGACAATCCGCACAGCATCATCTGGCCCCAAGCTAAACAGAGCTTGTGTTACGAGTATTAAGATGACTGAAATACTTACAATACATTACATACATAGATATTTTTTATTATACATAGAAAATACCCAGAACACCTGGAATAAATATTTGCAGATCGTGCAAACATTTATCCCGAGGCGGGAATCGAACCCGCAACCTTCTGCGTCGCAGACAGACATATAAATGCGCAGTTTCAGTTTTCGGAAGTAGTCTTATTACTCCCGGTATTTTCATACAAACCTTACACGCTGCATCCTTTTAGGGGTTGAATTTCGGGAATTTCTTCCTTAGTACACCCCTACGCACCAAAACAAACTTATTTTAAGTCTTTTAGTGAAAACTTTAAGTCTTTACGACCAGCCGTTAAGCCTGTGCATTGTCTCTATGCTAGTCAGGACAAAAATTCTTATAATTGGTACTTAGATATATCTATTTATCTAATCAGCTCACATTCACCCACTGCTGAGTATACATATATATAGAATAGAATAGAATATACGTTTATTTGACACACATACACATTAGGAAAATTACATCTAAAAGAGGTAGATAGGTTGGCATACAAACAAAGGTAAAAAAGTAAAAAATAAGTAGGGAAAAAGAAACAACATGACATAGGTAAGTACCTAGGTAGATAGGTACTTACAATAAACAGGAACTTGTATTACAAGAAGTAATTGTATTAGTATATGTAATTATGTAATTGGTACAGATAATAATATAGCTTCACGAATTTTCCCAGGCACTGTAGATATCCCCTAAGATCGCTAGTACGACTCGGATGACGAACGCAAAAGCTTTCCAGAACTTTCCCAAACTAATCAGACCATAACAGGCTTATAAATGCATCTCAGGAATCGATCGACAGCGCGTCCTGTACAAATAAAACAAAACGCGCCCACCCCAGTCTAGTCAGTAGACAACAAAGGGAAGTTGCCCCAACATACCCCATGATAAATTCACACGAATTTATATCCTATGCCTCAGAACACAAAGTCCATAGAAAATGTAAGGTACGGTGCTTAGTAGGAAGCAATGTGTTAACTGAAGTTTAGACTTAATTGCGTTTACAGATTTTACGGTAGATGTCGAGGTATGGAGCTAGCTTTCAAGAGCTTTGTGGATATAACAGACATGTCGGCGGCAAAACTTAAGTCTGCTGTTTCACAATAACCCAAGGCAATACCCAGTCTCTAAGAGATCTTGGTAGGTACGTATGTATAAACTTGGTTGTTGCATCCAGTAAAATCTTACGTTAATAATGCTAAAAGCAAAAACAAACAACCATGATTTTTTTTTTTTGTGGCACCTGTCCGTCTTGCGGACAATTTTGCCAATTTCAAGTGGATTGAATTAATTCTTTTTAGTCAAGTCGAGTCGGTAAAAAAAGTAAAGTCAGCCGTCATCGGTTTTGAAGAAAAAGATGGCGTTTTTCTTCAAAACCAAAGGGAAACATTTTCGTTCAAATCAGGATGCCTCATAGATAGATAGATAGATAGAAAACTCTTTATTGTACACCACAAGGCCATAACAAATTAAAAACTAAATTTAAAACTAAATTAACTAAATTAAACACACAACACACTTTTATTTCAATTTTTCACACTTGTGCTAAGACCTCAAGTAATGATGGTTAAAATACCACCAAAATTACCCATCAGAACTTAAAATAACACTAGAAAAACAATTAAAATGAAAATACAATGTAGCTTCCAAAGATGACAGAAAACGAATATGATTTTAATTTGTTTTGTATGGATCTTGACATTGGCAAAATTGACTGTCGAATGACGGACATGTCCGTCATTCTACAATCTTATCTTTTTTATGGCATCTGCAGATGCCATAAAAAAGATAAGATTGTATAATTATTTATTCTTTACTAGGTACTGATGTATAGAATAAAGTTTATTTTTCACCAAAATGTATATAGTGAGTAAAGACAAATTTACGACCAATCATAAAAATACTGTAACTGTTTGTTCATAAATAAAATAAATAAATAAATTTAAATAAAGCATTAGCTTTATTATGCTACAAAACTTCCATGACAAACCCTATCTTGTTTTATCAAAGGCCCCGCATTCCAAGTTCATTCATTCTCTTTTTAATTACATGCAGTAAAAGCCCAAGTTCCCAAGAAAAGCCGCGGGCGAAAGCTAGTTTTGTTCAGTATAATAGAAAACTATGAACTGAGAACAAATGCCTAATTAAAGCAGGCAAACAGAAGTTAAAGACTGTTGGAGCGAGGAATGGAAAATTAAGTTTTTCCAGAATTGTGAAATCTTTCAGTAGCTTCAAATGGTAGATAGGGGCGGAGTGGGACCTTGATGTTGATGAAAAATAGTTTTCCAGATAAGGTGAAACAGTTATTATCACATCAGCAGTTATTATGTATGGAACTGGGGGCTAGCCACCAACTCTTACAGCAACAGTATTTAAGATACATTAAATTGAAATGTTGCATCTTAATTTTAGTAAGCCAACACTATTAATATCCCCAATGATTTTATAAGAAAAGTATATAGGTAATACGTAAGTCGCACATCAAAACTTTGCTAATTAGCACACCTGGGTTCAGTTGTCGCGTCATCCGGCCTTTTCCCACTATCTAATGCGTTATTATGCGTGCAAGTATTGCGACGGACATGTAGCGTGCATATCTATAAAATAAAACTTCTAAGTTTGCATTTATTATATCAAAAACCATCAAGTGCCCAGTCAGGCCAAGTGCACAGTGACATTATAGATCCAAAGGTATAATTTCAACGGTATCAGACACCTGCAGAATTCAATAATTAGGTAGTTATTACACCTAGTATCTAGTATACCCACCTAACTGTACCCACGGAATTTTATCAAAGGCTTTCATTCTGTTGAAAGTGGTACCTAACTAACGTAGTTTAGGTACCACTAGCGCCATCTAGCAGCCACATCGAGAACCTAGATGTCACGTTGCTTACTGCAAACAGATGGCACTGTCGCTAGTCGAGGCAACATTAAATATTAGTTATATGTTATTCGTCCATCGAATCGAATATAAATACATAACCATACATACATACTTATCCACTCTAATAATCTAATATCAATATTATATCTAAAAAAATTATTACCATAATACTATTTAATATTTTACTACAGTATTCTAGAGGCAAAATTTGTGAGTTTGTGATGTTGTAGAGGGTCATTTCTGGATCTACTGAACTGATTTTGAAAATTCTTTTACCAATAGAAAGCCACGTTATTTGTGAGTGTCATTTAGATTAGACGAAAAATTACAAGTAAAAATTAGGATATTAGTTTATTAGGTAATTATTATTTCTTTGGAGGGCCCTGCATTGCATCTGCCTAGATACAAGCCAATTGTCGTCCATAACATTAACAGTCTTTTTATAGAACTTGCTGATGGACTAAGCAGATGGCCTACCTGATGTTAAGTGGTTACCATCGCCTAAAACAAAGTATTGTCTCGTAGATCACGCTCGTTAGGAACGACGTGCCCTACGATGCACTGCTCAGCGTCAGCGACCATCAACCTAAGGCATACAGGTGTTAAGTCTCATATGCGTGTAATTTCACCGGTACCCTTCAAACCGGAACACAGGAAATAGTGGTAATCAATGGGTAAACCATTTATTATTATTTTTATTGCAGTGATTCAGTCAACCACAGAAAACCCCTCGATTCAACTCTGTGTCCTAGATATAGATATACGAGGATATAGGTAAGTAATACTCCGTGGTTCGTTCCGTTCCGTATTTTACCTCCTATCGTTTCTTGAGTTTTTAATTAAAAAATGTAGAAAGTCAATTAAACTTTGACTGAAGTTGGACTCGTTGCCTTTGGATTGAAATGAAATCGTAATGGCAAGTTCAACGGTAGGTACCTACCTACACCGCCGTCACTGCCGCGGTATGATAAAATGTGGCAGCTTCCTTTTTTGTGGCAATCTTCTTTCTTCAAAAATGCTTATTCACAGATAGGTAGGTATCTTAGGTAGAATGTGCCAAACTAACTGACGTATGTACAGTAGCAAGAAGATAAAACGAATGTTTGTAGGTATTTTGTGCGGCAAAATTCAGATTTTACTCTAAAATTATTCGTCTCCGCGGAAAACTGATTTCAGAACTAAACTTTTCTTATGTGTTTAGATCTCTGTGCCGTAAAAAATCAGCCTCCTCATAGCTTCTTATACTGGAATGTTGCCTTTATTTTTTGGATTTCGTTTTAATCGTAGGTAATTATTCAAAAGTCGAAAACAGCTTAAAAGGTTTAAGTCAAACCCCAGCAAAACCATACCTAGGTAGTTAAAATCAGGTCCCGGGTATCTGACCAACTCGAGAAGGTCATGGGTAGTTATGTACACTTATTGCGTCCAACTACCTACTGCATTTAGTACCTACACATCCACATTTTGCAGTAGGTAGGTACCTAGTTGGCATTCCATACGTGTTAGGTTTCTCATCGCACAGTTACAGTACGACCTGGCTGGTTTCTTCAAAATGTTTTGCTCCTTCACCATTCGAGAACGTGCACGACCGGATCTGAACTTCGACCTTATGATCAGGCGGGGTCGCTTCATCTACCCATCAGTGCTTAACAGCACACACTTACACAGGCACAACAAAACTTAGGAACAAGTATAAAGAGTGGAATTTAAATATTGTGTAATTACTCTATTATATAGTCATCAAACAAAAGTGCAACTGACATTCTTTGAAATCCTCCCAAATCCACACTGGGCGCGGATATTCCCCGTGATCAGCTTTTCGAACAGATCGTGGGCTACACGGACGGGTGGCGGTAAGGCTACCGTGTATGGCTTCGGGTACGAACGGGTCTCAAAGCGAATGCCCACGTTCACAGGAGTAGTTTTGAAGATAGCTTTGCAGGAGTTATGGAGATAGCCTCCGCTGGCTAAATGGTTCATTTTAGCAGTGAGGAAGTTGTGAGGAAAGTAGGAAAGAAAAAATTTATACACCCACTTTTTGTTGTTTTGACTTTGGTTTCGCTCACAAACACTGGTTCTGTCCAGTATATAAAAAGTACTTTGTGGTTCTGTCATAGGTTTTGTTTCATCTTTCAGTTTTCAAAATCAAAATTTATAGCAAAATAATCTATGGTTTTGACCAAGGAGTACCTACCTATCAATTTCTACTTTTTCTAGTAAGATATGACTTGACGTTTGCTATCGAGTGTTGGCTTTTATCTTTATACCTACTTGCAGCGTGTAAATATACTATTCCCGAAAACTTGAACTGTACTCTCAGACCATGAATGTAACTACCTACAAGTTACATTTATTTCAGGCAACTTAAATTACATAAAAAACATTGGCCCATAGATATGTGGCGTATCCGAACAAAGGTCTTTATTGTTCCGAGGGTCTAAACATCTGTATCCGAACGACATTACAATGTGGGCTAGGGACGTTCCGATACCACCAAAGTATCCAAACCAAAGTATAGATAATAAGGTAATCGTCTTGCTATACGACTTATTTGAGTACCTGAAAAGTTTCGATACTTACTCTTATCGATAGTATTTTCAAAAATATTTTGAGAGTAAAATTTAAGAATACACACATGCGATTCGATTCGATACAAGTAGTTTTTTACCGATGCCGAGTAAGTATCGATAGAAGGCGTTCGATACCAAAAGTAAAAAGTATCGAATCGAGTGCTTACTCGTATTTACTTGTATCGGATGGATCGTCCCTATGCATAGCAACAATATCACACTTCACACTGTGAAGTGAAGTTCACTCTAGGCATGGATCATTTCACAAGTAGCTTGCGAAATTTAATATGAAATGCAGCTTCATACGTCGCACCAGCTACTTCTCTTCAAAGTGTCTGCGAAAAGTCGCACTCAATGAAATCGGAACACGAGAGCGAGCGAGTGACAAGACAAATCGTGCTAGACAGAGCGGGCGTGATAGAAAGAACAAACTATATATTTCTGTTTCGTCGCAGCCGCACGTGCCCATGAAGAGGGCAGCGCCATCTCGTGCTCCGTTTTAGTACGATTATGGGTGAACTTTGAACTAGAATATCGTAAGAGAGTATTTTAAAAACAGACTTTAAATTAAGTGCAGTAAAGTATTAATTTTCTTGGAATAAAAAGTAGCAGATCTCATATTCATTTGTGTTTACGAAACGATTTTTCATTATTTCATCGTAGGTCACACTTCACAGTCAGTCATCCGAGCGCTGCGCTGGCGAGCGACGTCTTGCAAAATCAGCGGTTATCAGCGATCGATTTATTTTCATTTCGTTTATTGTAAATAATATCTTTACTAAAGATATTTACAGTAGGTACCTACCTACATTTTGACCGTAATAGATAGGTACCGCTCAAATCTATCACGAAAGCCTTTTTTTATTGATATTATCAAGTTTTTACATTGTCAGTCCCAAGCCTGTAAAAATATGAGGGAAAGTTCATTGCTTGAAAATAAATGCAATTCTATCATGATTATACCTATATTATATTCTAAGTACCTACCTAGATAGCACGTGAATCCGGTCTCTGTTCCAACTTCCAATTCAAAAGGAGCGTCAGAGATTTTTTATTATAATTCATACCTTATTTCTAGTAAGATAAGGAACGTGTGGGGGATTCGTTTTCTGTCATCTTTGGAAGCAACATTGTATTTTAATTTTAATTGTTTTTCTAGTGTTATTTTAAGTTCTGATGGGTAATTTCGGTGGTATTTTAACCATCATTAATTGAGGTCTTAGCACAAGTATGACCAGTAGGATTGTGTCGATCATGATCGATCGGGTCATTTGATTGCAATCACGAACCGCGCGTGAATGATCCTATCAGTAACGACAAAAAGACCCGATCTTGCGACCGATCACGCACACGCACGGATCATCCAGTCTATGTGTCACAGACACGGTAGATAGATTATGTCTGTGTACCGAACACAGAACATTTGATTGACGTCGAGCAATGATCGGCCGCCGCTGCATCTCGCTCTTGCGAGTGTTCTTGAGGTGAGAGGTGAGACAGTCAGTCACGTGCGATGAAGTACTGTACGGAAGCAGGAATAAAAAATACCTTATTACAACGTAATAGAATCTGGAATCCAATCATTCAAATGATCGGGTCATATGAACCGGTTCATTGTCACAACAGTTCATGATTGATATGGTTCTTCGTGATTGAACGATCGACACAATCCTAATGACCAGTTGAAATGAAAGTGAGTTATGTGGCATCCTGATTGGAACGAAAATGTTTCCTTTTGGTTTTGAAGAAAAACGCCATCTTTTTCTTCAAAACCAATGACAGCCGACTTTACTTTTTTACCGACTCGACTCGACCACAGAACATATATATGGAGACTCGACTAAACAATCAATAAATAAATCCGGTCATCTACAGCTCTCTTCTTCTTGGGAACTGCAGGTAAGGGCCTCGGGTGTGTAACCCATCGCCCTAGCATCTACTCGCAGACTACGATCCCTGGGTCGCGGGGCTCAGCCGTGGGAGTGCCTTCCTGGCTTATAGGTGGCTCCTCCGGGCTTTTCGCTGACCAAGATTGTGCGTGCGTGTACGTACTGCCTATCTTGGTATGACGTGGGATATCTAATTTTGTTATTATTATTATTTTTTTAATTTCCCTATACTTCATCATCGATGGACTGGGAAGGTACCAAGTAACTCTCGAGGTAATGATCGCCAAGGTCTTCTAATTTCTGGTGGTCTAGTATGGGGTGGAGCAAATCCACAACTCGACTAAAAGTATTTTATTCAACCCACTTGACATTGGCAAAATTGTCCGAATGACAGACACATGCCACAAAAAAAAAGAAGCTATGAAGAGCGCAGCGCCATCTCGTGCTCCGTTTTAGTACGATTATGGGCGAACTTTGATTGAACTATAGCCAACTGACAGTAGCTAATGTCACTTTGTAAAATAATGTTGCCATGCCATATAGTAATAGTGATGCGTTCAGTTCTCGTTCAATCAGATGAATGATGAAAATGTAATAAACGATATTTTTATTTTCATTACCAACCTATAATTATTGTTATATTTGATACATTTATACACTCAGCGGCACGGAATCTTGGCCAGGCTCATATCTTGCGATAACCGACAATTGAAGTGTTTCTAATGAATTCTGCGGATGCTAGTAGGTCAAAAAATTGTTTATTTTAAGTTCAAGTGGGTAATTCACTATGTTGGAGTGCACTTTGACACATTTTTTTAAGATTTAGTCATATCGGGTTATTTCAATGAGTGAGACGAAAGTTAAAATTTTAAATTTTTGTAAAGTATTGCTAAAGTTATAAAACTTTTGGCGTTTGGTTCGTGATTATGTGTGATAAACTGAGCTTAGGGGTAAAAAAAAATGACATTATCAGCAGACCTGGTTGCACAAGCCGTTGCATTGTTCGACCAAGGGCTGACACAGCAAGAAGTGGCTATCGTGCTAAATGTGCCACGTTTAGCGATGCAATAAGCCTTCAAACGGTATCAGGAGACTAGGATCTACACGCGAAGACCAAGTAGTGGAGGTGTGAGACGCACATCAGCTCCAGAAGACCGGTTCATTGTCCTAGACATATTGAGAAATCGCTTCCTCACAGCCGTTGAGATAAGACAAGGACTTCAAAACGTAAGGGAATTAATTGTTAGCCAGTGCACGGTTAGAAGACGAATGGAGAAAATGAATTTAAAAGCTTATAAGGCAGCGCGCGGCCCAGAACTTCTCAGAAAGCACCGAGTAGCTCGTCTTCGATTCGCCCAAAAACATGCCAACTGGACACACGAGCTATAGGCTAGAGTGCTCTTCACAGATGAGTGCCGAATTGCTTTACGAGTTCCAGACGGTCGAGAAAGGGTCGAGAAGACACAAAGAACGGTACCTACCCATCATCACCAGACAGACAGTGAATTTTCACGGTGGTTCCATAATGGTCTGGGGAGGAATAAGTTCGGACGCTTGCACGGAGTTAGTGATCGTCGACAATCGACTGAATGCCACTCGATCCACTGAAGAGATTCTCCAGGACCATGTCATGCCTTATTTCGGGTTCATTTTTTTTTTTAATGCACGATAACGTACGCCCCCACGTTGCACAGTGCGTGGAAGAGTACCTTTAAGTGGTGGGTATTAAAAAATTACGGTGGCCAGCCCGTAGCCCGGACTTACATCCGATAGAACACATCTAGGATATGCTTAAAAAAAAGATCCAGCCCGCTACAAACCCTCAACTAACTCCGCAATATAGCGCTGGTCGCTAGGAAAGACATAAGGCAGTGGACATCAAAAACGGGATGCAGAGCGTGCCTGACCACATGCAGGCAGTTATCAGGGCTAGGGGAGGAGGAACTCGCTATTAAAATGTGATTTTTTTTTATTAAGGGCTGCGCAGAGACTTTTTGGTGCAGCTAAAACGAGTGAAAAATTGTTGATTATTGTTCAATATGCAAAAAAAATTATTGTGAGTGCTATAATGGGTCAAAATCATTAAAAAACTTCTAAAATCATTTAAAAAGACGGATTTTTAGTCCACCTACCCATAAATAATTATTTAAATCATAAAAACACAAGATATAGCCAAATTAGCAAGTGGCCAAGTTTCCGTGCCGGTGAGTGTAGTTTCAACTACATGATGTATTGAAAATAGGACAGTCTTACAAGTTTCCTCGCAATGTTTTCCTTAATGTTTAAGACACTCGGTATTCAGTATAGGTAGATACTATAGGAACATAGTCGTCAAAAACTCGTTGGTATGTACAAAACACGACTAAAATTCGAACCCCGTACCTGATATCGGCATTTCGGCACACTAAGTATTCACTAGACAATCGAGGCAATTTCATTCATTCAGGAGTTTTTTCAATCATTCACTTTGTCACAACACTATTTTTATTTCATCAAAAACTGGCAACACAGTAAACGTCAGTTGACTTCGTGTAATTAAAAATTCGACTATAGAATGACGTAAGAGTATTTTAAAAACAGACCTTAAATTTAGTGTGTTAAAGTATTAATTTTCTTGTAATAATAAGTAGCAGAGCTTAAAATCGCTCAAAATGATTTTCCATTATTTCATCTCGTCGCAGTCGTCGCAGATCACAGTCAGTCATCCAAGCGCTGCGCTGGCGAGCGGCAACGTCTTGTGAGTTCAGCGATTGCTAGCGATTTATTTTCATTTCGTTTATTGTAATTATCTAGGTACCTACTTAGTTATTTAGTTTGATGTGTTGTTATTTAGTGAGTAAGTAGGTACTTGTACTAGGTATAGTGTTAATGTAAATAAGAACAATAATAAGGTTTAAAGACAGTGAGTGGATCTATTTGTAACCACTCAATCGTCTATGTAACTAACATAACATTAATATAAAATTAATAAACATCCATTTTATTTTTCTTTTATGTTTATTTCGTTTATAGGTTCACGAAACGCTTCCAACGATTTAAGCCAAAATCCTCGCGGATGGCATTTCTTTCTCAAAAAACATTCAATTGAAAACTAAGTCTAAGCTTTTCAAATTTCGCACACTCAGCTACTTATTTACACTTGGCTGGCGCATCAACATGACTTACAACTGGCAAGACAGATGTCTGTACTACTGTCAGTGAGGTGTCACCAACCCGAAAATGTCTACGCCGGGTTCGAATGAAACCATAGACAAAACGATCAGTTTTTCTCTCTGGTTTTTCTATCTTGCCGCTACTCTATACCAGATGGCGCATTATTCACACTAATTGGAATAATTTGTCTGTGGTTAAGAAATAAACCATAGTCTATTCCATTTTTTTTCCATTGTACTAACTAGTTCTAGGATAGTCTACGTTTTATAATAGGAACACCTTGCCAAGGTCTTCTAATTTCTGGTGGTCTAGTTTGGTGTGGAGCAAATCCACGACTCGACTAAAAAGTATTTTATTCAACCCACTTGACATTGGCAAAATTGTCCGAATGACAGACACAACAAAAAAAAGAAGCCATAGCTCTTCATAAAGAGCGCAGCGCCATCTCGTACTCCGTTTTAGTACGATTATGGGCGAACTTTGAACTAGAATGTCGTAAGTCGTCGAGAGTATTTTAAAAACAGACTTTAAATCAAGTGTAGTAAAGCATTAATTTTCTTGGAATAATAAGTAGCAGATCTAAAAATCATTTGTTTATTGACAAAATTATTTCATCGCAGGTCACAGTCAGTCATCCGAGCGCTTGCGCTGGAGAGCGACGTCTTGCGAAATCAGCGATTGTTAGCGATTTTTTTTATTTCGTTTATTGTAATTATCTAGATAGTTATTTAGTTTGATGTGTTGTTATTTAGTGAGTAGGTAGGTACTTGTACTAGGTATAGTGTTAATGTAAATATTCCAACTTCCATTTCATAAAAAGAGCGTCAGAGATTTTTTATTATATTTCATACCTTATTTCTAGTAGAATAAGGAACGTGTGGCGTTGGATAATTCTATGCACGAAAATTCATTGCCAGTGAAAAATCGCAGGTGAAATGAAAGCTATTTTTTTTTTTAATTTCACTCAATGAAAATGATTTAAATGTAGCAATCATTTCCATGCCTAGTTCACTCACAGAGTACTTTTTTAATAGACGCAACAATGAATGCGTTATATTGTGTGTGCGCTCGGTGAAATAATTTTAATGTGAATTCGGTTTGCATTGAATGTTTTTGAGTCTTTTGTTTGTTTCTTTTTCGGTAGAAAAAGAGAAAAGTATTGTGCTAAAATAATGTCGTTTTCGTTCAGCACTCCATCGAGTGCCCCTGCCACTACAGGACTCACAGGTGGCTTCAGTTTTGGCGCTAACAAGTAAGTTGACGACCTTCTTTCGCGGAACGCTTTAGCTATAATTTCAAAGATATGTTACTACAGAAGCAGTTCTCTGGCCAGTATTTACCTTTATTGTTTTTGATTAACAAGGTCGAACGTCAGAAAACTTCTAACCTCTCTGGCGTAAAAACTGTCAAATTATTGAATCCACTTTTTTCAGGCCTGCAACGCCAGGATTCAACCTGACCGCGACCTCTCAGCCTTCTACAGGGCTATTTGCTACCCCTGTAACGGCGGCTGCTGCGCCGTCTTTTGGAAACACTTCTTTTGGTGCGACCACAACTCCTGGCTTTGGCGCCATTGGAACAAGTTCCGCAGCCCCGGCCTTTGGGGCCACTCCTGCATTTGGGGCTACATCTACTGCTCCTAGTTTTGGTAAGATTACACAATAATGTTGTAGTAAATTTCATAAATCACCACATGGGTAGATAGGTATAATTTCCTAATTTACTAAGTCTAAATCAATTAAAGATGATATGTCACTGTTTCTTACATGAAAGAAACCATGTCCAGGAAACATTCTAAAATAAGTAATGGGAGTTGTGTGCAAGCTTCTGCTATTGAGAAAAGACATAATTAAACTACTTAAGCAAATCCACAAATCTGTAATGGAGCTATTTAATTGATAGAATACTTCTATAATTTTTGTTTTTATATATACATACCTAGAATACAGTATAATACCTGGACATAGATGTCTCTATGTTCATCACATAAATGTTTGTTGCTAGTCAAGATTGAGGTCACAACTTACATCACAGAGGGCACAGCTATTACCAACTAAGTTGTGATTGCTGAATAAGTATGTCTGTGGTGTCCACATACCACTAGTGGGTGCAAAAACCTTGTGGCTTTGTGTTTAAGAATATGTACCTAGTTCTGTTCTATGATATAAATTATGAGGCATCGTGTAATTTAATCCAAATATACCAGGTGCTGCCACCCCAGGATTTGGTGCAGCAGCTCCAGGTTTCGCACCGGCTGCTGCTGGAGCTGCCCTAGGGTTTGGAGCCATTGGTACAGCAGCACCTACATTTGGAGCTACAACCACAAATCCAGTGCAACCATTTGGTGCTGGTGGGCTTAACTTTGGGGCTGGAACCAATACTTCAACAGCATCAACAGGTAAATATATTATTACAAGTAGTAGTTGAACTTTTTGAGTAAACAAAATCAATACATTTAACCTAAATCCTCAGTGACATGTGTGGTGTACTTCCGCTATATGCAAAATATTTTTGTACCAGTCAACATAATGTCATATCATGAATTTAAAAGTATTGAATATGGGGTATATTTATGTATTGTATCATAAGCTCAGAGGATAGTTTTGTAACTTAGCAGATCTGGAAGTAAATAGCCTTATCCAGTTAGTTATTGTATACAAAGAAGATAAAATTTTACTGTTGTACTAAGAAGAATTTCAACCCCTAAATGGGTACAGCGGGTTGAGGTTTGTATAAAAATAACATTATGTGGGCGAAGTCGCGCGCGTTTCGCTAGTATTTATATAGGTATCTAATACTAAATTTGCATTAATCTTTTCACTACACAAGCTCTTTTAACATTGGTTAAACACAAAGTATTTTCAGTGCTAGTCTAATTTACAATGCAAAGGAAATAAAGTAAAAAAATGAAGTAACATCACGAATTTAGTAGAAGGCACGGTAGGTATCCTTTCAGATCTATTAATTCAAAGTTCCTGATCGAGATCTTTTGAGGATATCTAAAGGGGGTACTAGAGGTTTGTCCAGATATTACATTAGGTACAAACCCACATTTTGCAGTAGTTAGTATTCCATATGTGACAGGTTAAAGCCCATCGCCACTGCTAAAATACTAACTGGTTTCCTCAGTGTTTTCCTTTACTGTTTAAGAGCACTGGCTTTGGCAAAATAAATTACCACTGACAAATTAAATTGAGTGTCTTTCCTTTTTCTTCCTACTTAGTTTGGTATTTTTTTTATTGAACAATGAACTTTTCTTCGAATTTATTTTATTTGAATGTTAATAAGTTAATAACTTACCACCATTATCATGATCAGCCTGAGAAGACCACTAGACAAAGTTCATCCACCGGCTTTTCACGATCTTTACAAGGTTGGTGACCCATCAGGGCGTCATTTAGAGTGTTCCCTTGGATCGTCAGTCTATCACATAACATAATATTCAGATAACAGCTTTGTATATGTCAATAATTTCTCATGTTTCAGGTCTGTCATTTGGCCAGCCAGCTACAACTACCGGTGCAACAGGTCTCGGAGGGCTTGGAGGATTCAACTTTGGAGGTGCTGCACCAAGTACAGGACTTGGCTTTGGTATAGGAACTGCAACCACTACTTCCAGTCTCTTTGGTAAGGCTTAGGGAAAAATGATAGAAATGCTTATATTCCAAAATAAACTCAAAATTTAAGTGTTTAGTGTACTTGTAATACCCCCTTTAGACATTCTCGAAGAGTCTCGAGTAGGTACTTGGTACTAGGATATCTACCGTGCTTAGGGTTAAAGTTGTGATGCTGTTTCTTTTTTTCTGTGTGTTAAAAATATATATTCATGTCTTGAATCAGGATTGAGCATTATTGTAGAAAAAATAAGCCAAGTAGGCTGGCTTAAGGGTATAAGGTGGTAAAATTGCAGGTACATGAGGTTTTACACGTATAATAATATGCCTCAGGATGATGGACGCTCAGCAGTGTCGTATGGCACGTTCCTAACAAGCGTGACTCACGCCAATTTAAAAAAAAAAGATAGACAAGACGGAGAATAGATTGGCTTTTCTTCTTACAGATGATGAATCCGAACAGTTACCATATCCCGATCACCCAAACCTTCCGAATGTACCCTAGCAATCACTTCACGAGTTCCAATGATGATTGTAACATCAAGTATGCTAGACGGGATTGCTATCGAACTATTGCTCCTTCGTGTGGTTAGACCAACATCATTTTATCTACAGGCTTCGATCAATGATACCCCTAGATATAGTGGTCGACGCAAAAAATACGTCTCGATAAATAAGAGTTCACTTTCTTACTTTGTATTGACAACTAGTGACATTATTTACTAGTTGACATGATTGTAATTAGGTTGAACTTAAAACTGTTTATAATTTTTTTCTCACTTCGAAAACAAATGTAGCTGTTTAAGTCACGCGGACAGCTTTTAGCTTTGATTTTATATGTGACCCGTCATCTAGGGGTATTATCGAAGTCGGCAGGGTTGTTTTGAAACATTTTTATTTCTTGCTTTTGTTTTGTCCAGTCAAAGAACAAACAAACAAATGATTCAAAGATTCTGCTGAAAGGCACCGTAGCTATTGAAGTTTCACAACACAAAGAATGTTAATTGTTACTTAGATTAAAAAAGATTTTTTGTTACAAAAACCTAAACTGAAAATATATGTAAACTAGCAGTCCATTTGGCTTCGTTCGGGCTTTAGTATGGATCCCTAATTTTTTTTAAAATATAATAAAGCCTATGTCACCAGGAGATAGTGTAGCTTTCCAACGGTGAAATAATTTTTCAAATCGGTCCAGTAGTTTTTTTTTTTTTTCTGGGGGTAGATGTGAAACTCCACATACATATAATTTGGACTTATTTAAATTTTAAATAGAAATACTTATATTTTTAATAATTTTAATGCATAAAGTTATTCAGTAACATTACATACCTGCCATAAAGTGTTATCCAATATCTACATTAACTCTACACTGTCTGAGCAACACTTCAATATTCACTGAGCTTGCGCACTACAAGATGGAGGATATCAAAAATTCTATGTCCCAAATGGTAAAGTCTTTTAGTCAAAGGATGGATCAATTTGAGAGTGGTCTGCAAAGGTCTACTGCACCATCCACTATAGCAGGACTAGCAGCGGAGTATACAGACTTCAAGTCATTTGTCACTGGAGCGCTGCGTGCCATACAAATACAGATTGAGTTTGTGGCTCGTGGACTTGACCATCTTGAGATGCAGGGGAGGCGTAAAATTTTGTTGCTACATGGTGTTCCTGAGCAGCAGAAGGAAGACGTCACACAGGTTGTTGTGAGTACTATATCTGAGCGGCTCAAGCTGAATAGCTTTAGAGCGTGTGACATCAGCCGTTGTCATAGAATGGGTCGCTCCACAACAGACCGCCCCCGTCCTATTCTATTCAAGCTCCGAGATGTGTCCGCGCGGAGCAAGATCTGGTCAGCAAAGACAAGCCTAAAGGGCTCAGGTATCACGATGTCCGAGTTCCTCACGAAGACTAGGCATGACGCTTTCATGGCTGCGCGTGAGCGTTACGGAGTTTCGAAGTGTTGGACCATGGAGGGCACCGTGTACGTTCTGGCAGCAGATGGAGCTCGTCACAGGGTGCGATGTATTGAGGACCTCGCCGCCATCGAACCAGCCAATGCGGGCCCATCAATGGAGGCAACTAAGACACCGGTCAAGGAAACTGCAAAACCTAAGCGCGCAGTAACATCAAGGCGAGTTTAGGTTGGTACGCTGACGAGATAGGTGCTTGCATCCAACCAGATTTTTCAGTTTTATGTGGTCAGGCCACCCACCCACAATAATCGTTTATTAACCTTGTTTTGTTATGTACCGGCACTTTGTAAATAATTCGTCGCCTGTTCTATTCTAATTATTTCTAATACGCTAGGTAGGTAGGTAGGTATGTAGACTTGGCTGGCATGGCATGACATTTCAGTCGACAGTTGACATTGACATAAATACCATAATCACGTCAGTCAATCAGTCAGGTGACAAAATTATGGGTTACGTTCCGTTTCACGAAGATTTATGTACTCTTCAACGTTTTTATTGTGATTTATTAGTTTTTCTTTTTGTTTTTACAGTTGGCTATTTGTAAGTACTGGTTGGATGAGTTTAGAAACTCTTTTATTTTTTCTTCTTTTTTTTTTTGATTGTTTACTGCCTAGGTAGGTTATTTATTTTTAAATTGTTTTTTATGTACAAAGCACAACTGGCAGGTGATGTAATGGACATCATAGTAATTTACCTACAGGGTAAGTAGGTAGATCTCATATTTTTAGTTATATCTATTTTCACATTTATCTAGTTTATTAACTTTATTAGTTATAATACTAATATTATTTAATTTGTAGTACTTGCATAGGTACTTAAAGTATTCTTTTGTTCTATATATTATGTCTCAAAGTGATAATAGTTCTGATACTGACGAATTTGCCTCTATTTCTGATGTTGATGCCAGCAGCGATGATAGCTTCAGTAGCATGCCTTCACTAACTACGTCAATTGACTCTTTTCTTTGTGACGTTCCTAAAAACCTCAATATTCTCCATATAAATGCCCAGAGTATTCCGGCGCACTATCCCGATATGTTAGCTTCTTTTGAAAACAAAAACATTCATGCCATTCTCGTTTCTGAATCCTGGTTCAAACCATGCCTACCTTCCACGTCGTACTCTCTTCCAGGTTTTAAGCTCATTCGCAATGACCGCACTGGTGTGGCTGGCGGAGGTGTTGCCATATATCTCCGTGCTCACATTCCCTTTTCTATAATCAGTATGTCAACACAGCCGCCGCCATCGAATGCGGGTGAGCATCTATTCATTGAAATTCACCTACCCCATACTAAAGTCCTCCTGGGAGTATATTACTGTCCGTCCTCTAGCATTAACTTTTTCCTATCTTTTGAAACCCTTTTAGAAAACTTAGTCGCTTCTTATGATCACTCTATTATAATGGGTGATTTCAACACGTGCTTGCTTAAGCAAGACTCCCGTTCAGCTTCTCTTAAAACTCTTACAAGGGCTTGCAACTTATCTATTCTTCCTTTGTCTGCTACTCATTTTTATCCCCATTCAACCCCATCTCTTCTAGATCTTATTCTTGTGTCCTCTCCTGCCATGGTTGCTAAGCATGGTCAATGTGTAGCAGGAGCGTTTTCTTATCATGACTTACTATACCTTTCTTATAAAATCCGCCCTCCCAAAGCCAAGCCCAAAATAATTCTGCAGCGCAATTTTAGTGGTATGGATCAAGAAGAACTACAGCGAGACGCCGGTGCTATTGACTGGTCGCAACTTGCTGCCATTCCCTCAGTGGATGGCAAAGTAGAACTTTTCAATACCATCTTGATTGAACTTTACGACAAGCATGCTCCACTAAGAAAAATTAAGCTTAAACATCTGCCAGCACCATGGATTACTCCCGAACTTAGAGCTATTATGAATAAAAAGGTAGTGGCAAAGGCGCAGCTCAAGTGTAAGGCAACTGATTATTATCAGGTGAAGTATGTAGATAACCGGAATCGCTGCAATAGAGCGTGTCGTGACGCGCAACGCCGTTATATCCATAAGTCAGTAGAAGATTCGGATCCTGCTAAGGTCTGGAAATTTCTGCGGTCATTAGGAATCGGTAAATCACGCGAACCAGATAATCTCCCTCATAGTTTAGATTCCGACTCTTTAAACAAACACTTCACTTCTGCTTCAAACTATGATGCCCACACAAAATCACAAACTCTACATCAACTTTCATCTATTCCGATTCCTGACCATCCGTCTTTCGTTTTTAATCAATTCACTGATTGTGATGTTAAGAAGAGTATTGCATCTATTTCTTCGAAAGCTATTGGCAACGATTGTATAAGTCGAAATATGATTATTCCCATCCTTGATCAAATTGTTCCAGTTATCCGCCACATCCTCAATTATTCTATCTCCTCTGGAGTTTTCCCTACTCTCTGGAAAGAAGCCCAGGTTACTCCTTTACCTAAAAAGTCCAATCCTGTTTCTTTCACAGATTTCCGTCCCATCTCAATTCTCCCTTTTCTATCCAAAGTCCTGGAGCGCCTTGTCCATCAACAACTTAGCATCTTCCTTTCTAGAAACAATCTCCTTAATCCTTTCCAATCCGGTTTCCGCTCTGGCCACAGTACTATGTCAGCATTAGTTAATATAACTGATGATATACGCGAAGGTATGGATTGTGGTCGAGTTACTGTACTTACGCTTTTAGATTTTAGTAATGCCTTTAATAATATTGACTTTGAAATTCTCCTTAGTATCTTGCGCTCTCTTAACATATCTCCAACAGTGGTTGAATGGTTTCATAGTTACCTGTACGGACGTCGGCAGCGTATACGCATTGATGATAATTACTCATCCTGGTGCAATATATCTGCTGGTGTGCCCCAGGGCGGCGTTTTATCACCTCTTCTTTTTGCAATCTTCATTAATTCAATTTCTCAACAACTGACTTCATCGTACCACCTCTATGCAGACGATCTCCAAATTTACACACAGGGAACCGTTGAGCAGCTGCCTGAATGTATCCATAGCATAAATGTTGATCTAGGTCGTATTTCAAAATGGAGCAAAGCTTACGGTCTTACAGTCAATCCGCTCAAAACACAAGTTGTTATTGTTGGGGGCTCACGTATGATATCTAAGATCGACTGGGATAGCCTACCTCAGATATTGTTTGATGGAACATACATAAAGCAGAGTGAGACGGTGAAAAATTTAGGGGTCCTGATCGACAGGCAACTGTCATGGGGACCGCAACTCGCTGAAGTCAGCCGTCGAATGTTCGCATCTGCAGGTTCTCTTAGAAGACTGCGAAATTTCTTACCAATTCCTACTAAAATTGCGCTTGCACAGTCACTACTACTTCCGATTCTAGACTATGCTGATGTTTGCTATTTAGATCTTACTGAACAGCAACTCAGTAAGCTTGAGCGCCTGCAAAACTTCGGAATACGTTTCATATTTGGATTACGCAAGTATGACCACGTGTCCGAGTTTCGCAGTAAGCTCAAGTGGTTACCCATACGACTTCGCCGGAATACTCATATCCTAAGTCTTTTGTATAACATCCTTTTTAGTTCAACTTCTCCTCCCTATCTTAAAGAACGATTTCAATTCCTCCATCTATCCAATCCCCGATCCTTACGCTCTTCCGAAACTCTCCAACTTAAGACGCCTGTACACTCATCCTCTTACTATGAAAACTCATTTACAGTGCAGGCTGCCCGTCTTTGGAACGCATTGCCTGTTGCTATCAGACGTGCTAAATCACTTCCAATGTTTAAGTCAATGGTCAAGGAACATTATTTATCCTACTGTCACTAAATTGCCCTTCTTGTTTATTTTTACTATAATATATTTATTTAAGTAAGTCTATAATAAGTGTAAAGTATTGCATATAGTATATATTGTGATTTTGTAATAAATGTAAGTATTTTGTCTTGTTATTCCATCCTTACCAATTATCTTTGTATATTATTATTATTATGTAGACTAATTCAAATTATCTAGTATTTATTTTAGTATTATTATTTTTCCATAAACGAACACACCCCTTGTAAACTTCTTGAGTCCATTCCATCCAAAGGTTGTCTGGTAGAGATCGCTGTTTAGCGATAAGACCGCCCATTGTATGTAGCATTATTTTAAGTTTTTATTTTTGTTTTATCCTTAAGTTGTGGTGTACAATAAAGTATTTTCTATCTCTATCTATCTAGTTTCGAAGCCTATGAATAAAACAAACAAACACTCAAATCTTTCCTCTTCATAACATTTAGTATAGATATACATATAAACAATTACAATTCTCTAGTTTTAAGCTATGTTTTAATTTATCTATACAATGTTTATTTAGTACCAAGGAGAACTAATCATTTTTATATGTTTTTTTAGGTAAGCTCGGTACAACCACTGTAACCAGCTCACTACCATCCACAACAGGTATGTTACACATAAGTATGTTTACAAACTTTGTAAGTAAAAACTTCAGTTGACTCAGTAGGTATGCCATTAGGAGCACTAGTGTCTTGTGGGGACCCTCCTTTTTCAGAGTTCCAAATGGTTTTTCACCAACCAATGGATTTTTCTTATGAAATGTGTGTGTGCAGTAACTTACCTGTAAAATCGAATATTGTATGAATAAAGGTAGTAGCCGACTTATACGCAAAGTAATGTTCATTAAAATGTGATCTTCGGGGCGGCAAACAAAGCAACTAAGCACAGCTTATACTATGGGAACCAGATGACTGATAGAATACTTATTTATATATTTTTGTAAATATATACATAGAATACAATATAACAAACATCTACGTTCATCACACAAATGTTCTTGGTGGGGATCAAACCACCACCTACTGCGCAGAAGGCAGCGCTACTACGAACTGAGCTGTGAGGCGTATTATGGCACGGCGTTTAGCACCCTTGCTACGCTCGGGCGCTAACTTCACGCCGTGAATAATACACTACTTAGGTCACACATATCGTAATATACTATAGTGGTGTGATGCAGTATCCTTAATACTTTATAAGGCAGTTCCTGTTCTTATGTTTTACTAGCTGACCCGTGCCCACTTCGTTGGGCGGTAAACATTTTTACTTACAAATCTTAACTGAGGTAGTACTCGATGTCGCCAACAGATGGCGTTAATACGGCATAAAATAGCGGCCGTTCGCAGTTTCGCCCGCGTGGCAGTTTTTTCCCCGTTCCTGTTATTTTTTCGGGATAAAAAGTAGCCTAAGTTACTCCTTGTTACATCAGCTATCTGCCAGTGAAAGTCCCGTCGAAATCGGTCCAGCCGTTCCAGAGATTACCCGGAACAAACAGACAGACAAAATTTTTAAAAAATGCTGTTTTGGTATATGTATCGCATATACATTCATATGCATGTAGTAAAAAGCGTTTATTTTAATATTACAAACAGACACTTCAATTTTATTTATTTGTACTAGTTTTATTTATTTGTATAGATTGAGTCTTGATTAGAATTTGTTTGTTTCAGCGACACCAAGTCTTGGTCTTGGAGGTGCGGCACCGACCAGCGGTATAGGATCTGTCAGTGCAGCTGCTGATGCTAAAAGTTAGTATTTCATGAAACTTGTGCTATATATATTTTTTTTTAATGGCAATCGGCCTTATCTGCCAGCGTCACGTCGTTTTATGGTTCTAAAATTTAGGAACATAACCCACAATACACTGCTCTGCGTCCATCAACCTGAGGCATACAGGTGTTAAACCTCATGTGTGTGTGTGTGTGTGTGTGTGTGTGTACACCGGCACCCACACCTTTCAAACCGGAACACAGCAAGCTGATTGGCGGCAGAAATAGGCATGGTGGTAGTACTTCCCCAGGCGAGCCCTTCACTAAGAGCTCTACTACTACTAAAAAATATAAAATATAATATAGATAAATTATATAAATGTTAGTATTTAGTAATAATAGGTTTAAAATTGCACCGCCAATCTTTGCCTCTAATCAGTATCTCTCATAGTGTGTAATTGAGAAGGTAATAACTTAGCAGCGTAGTTTTTTTTTTTTAATAAGGTTTACATTTCACTGAGGTAATTTCTTTTCCTTCACAGATGAACCCGCAAAACAACAGAAGCTGCCAAATGAAATATCAACCACAGTGAATTCCTTCAAGGAGTTTGTGAAGAAGCAAAAGGCTCTGAGCTCTGAAGTTATGAGAGTTTCTGTCAAACCTTTACATACAGTAAGTTTTTGCATTGTAATTAATCATCCACGTTCCAGATGAGCAACACTGTGGTCACCAATCCGCCAGCCAAGCGTGGTGACTATGGCAAACTCTCCAAATATGGGGGAGGCCTATGTCCAGCAGTAGACTTATTTACGAAAGAAAAACAAAAGAAAAGCATTTTTTAACTCTAACATAAGTGCATTTTATTATTTACATTCGTCTACCTACTTATTCGTAAACCTAAAATTACGAGATGTGGTAAGATAAGTGGCGGTAAAAGAATAGTTGACCAAGCGAGCGAAGCGTTTCAGGTTCGAGATTGGCCAAAAAATGCTTTTATTCGCCTGACAAGTCTGTTCTCGCCTACAGGTCCCATTTTTGAACGGATTGATGAAAAATATGTATGTTTGTAATGTATTGTATTCAGTATATCAGTCATCTAGTACCCATAACACAAGCTCGAATTAGCTTGGGGCTAGATGATGCTGTGTGGATTGTCCAACATTATTATTATTATTATTATTATTATTGACACGAAAAAAAATACCGTGTATAATAAAGTATGTCTGTAAGTGCAGGTATCTTCAGAGGCAGAAGCAACACTGCGCGAGACGGTCTCGCTACGAGGTGACGTACTGCGCGGGCGTGCCGCGTCACGCCGGCAACGCGCCGCCGCCGCCGACGCGCTGGCCGCCGCCGAGGCCGCCGCGAGGGACTTCGCCTACCCAGGTATACATGCCTCACAGCTCACTTGTGAAGCTCAATTGAAGACCACATAATCTAGGAGGAACTCTAGACAACCTTCCAAAAGATGATGAGCTGACTCCAGGCACACCAACTGGCTTCTAGGAGCCAACCCTGAGGACCCTCCAGTCAAACATACTAGCCGGTTTCCTCGCGATGTTTTGATTTACCATTTCAGAGCACTGGTCTTGTGCACATACATTTTTCAAACAGAAAAATCCATTGGTCCACGACCGGCTTCGAACCCCCGACCTTAGGATCAGAAGGCGTGAACACTCACTAGACCATTGGTGCTCTTGATATAATATAAATGGTATAAATTTGAAATTGTCTCAGGATCGGAATTGGAAGGCACCGCACCGCCGCTGTATGTCAAGGAGTTGATATCGGAATTGGAACAGCAACTCATCACGTTTCGCAGACAGATGGATATCGCCGACAAGCAGATGCAATCCTCACCGAAACCACTCACAGAGCAAGGTATTTTATAATAAATTATTATAAATACGAGTCTATTATAAATCTTATAATAAATACGAGTAATGGCGAATTTTGGCGCAACGCTATGTAGTCAAAAAGCAAAAGTTGTACAACGCTGCTAATGCTTCTGATGCAATCACTATCTTTGAAATAAAACAGGCTTACTATGGCACCTGTATATGTCATAGTAAGTCTGTTGTATGTATGTAACATTTAAATCGGTCCGTATGGGATAGTCTGAAACTATAAGACATACGAAGATCTGTTCTTAGGAACCATGTCATCGATTTTGGTAACAAGGAAAACTGCATTCGAGGAATGCGGGAATCGAACCCGGACGTTTTGATTGAAAAATAAAACTAACACTTTCTATTTATATGTATATCGATTGTGGAGGTCTTAAGCAGTAATTATTGCAGTATGATGTCTAAAGTTAATAAAATGCATTGTTCTTCTTCGAAACCGACCATGTCAGTGAGTCAGTGTGTCAATGAGTGGGGATTTAGCTTTATAGGAGAAGGAGGGGGATATAAAGAGGTATAGTGTGTGAGGTTATAGGGGGGGAATATCTGGATATAATAAACCAATTTTGAAAATTCTTTTACTAATAGGAAGCCACGTTATTTGTGAGTGTCATAGGCTTATGAGTCAAAAAAATAAAAAGTAAAAACCAGCCAAGTGCGACAGACAGACAGCGGAGTCTTAGTAGGATCCAGTTTTACCCTTTTGGTACGGAACCCTAAAAATGTTTACCGCCCAACGCAGTGAGCACGTGTCAGCTAGTAATAAATGATTTGATTTGATGTTAAGAGCAGTTCTTGTAAGTAGATGTTTTGTCTTATTCAGAGTTGAACCTCGGCTTCCGTCGCATGCACGAGTCGCTGGTGGGGCTGGCGGGGCGGCTGCAGGCGGTGCACGCGCAGGTGCACGCGCAGAAGGAACAGTACCTCAACCTGCGCAAGTACGTGCTCAAGGAACCCACCGACGTCTTCGACACGCCTTCCCGTGAGTACTTAGCCTTCTTATGACGGCTCTGTGGAGCGGCGGGCGAATGTCCGCCTGCGACGCAGTGGTTGCGGGTTCGATTCCCGCCTTGGGATAAATGTTTGTACGATCGGCAAATATTTATTCCGGGTGTTCTGGGTATTTTCTATGCATAATAAAAAAATATCTATGTATGTAATATAGTATTGTATTAAGTATATCAGTCATCTAGTACCCATAACACAAGCTCTGCTTAGCTTGGGGCTAGATGATGCTGTGTGGATTGTCCAGCATTATTTATTTATTTATTCTCACCATCATCTAAATCAGTGATGGGCAAAATACGGCTTGCGGACCAGCTCCGGCCCACCGACGGTCCTTTGACATGAATATATTATATGGCCCGCGATAATTATGTATATACGGTCCAGAAGTATAAAGTAGATTCTACTTAGTAGAATAATGGACGATTAGATATCCTGAAATAATCTTGAATGGGTACTAAGTACTTGGCACATAAGTATCTGAAGGGATATATACCGCGCCTCGGAATGAGCTCCCGTACCAAGTCGGAAAACGCATTTATTATCTATGTAATGGTGTTCCTTTTACTCGTTTAGGTACGATAGTTTTTAAATCATTGAAATCGTTCCATTGGTTGCGAAGATATTACACATTTTGTACCAGCCAACCGCGGGGCGGCCGAATAGCTCATTTCAGGGAATCGTGACCTCTCGATTCCCTTTCGCCCGCGCGCGCGCTCTCCGCCATTCATTTATTAAAGTTCACTCGATCTGCGCGGGTCGTGTTGTGGTTTAAATTAATTTTTTTTTAATAAAACCGCGCGGGTTCGGCCGCTAGCGCTGGGTCATTGTGACATGACGTCACAATGACCCAGCGCTAGGCTGTTCGCGCGGTCAGTGAGCCTCGTTCGGTATTTTGCCCATAACCTAGTCAGTTTTGGCCGTAGAAAAAAAATTTTTGCACTTCATGTTTTAGTTTCTTAAGGCCTATAAAACTGCATTCATAGATAAAACTATGACGGGTCCCCATTCAGGTCGTGAAGTTTTTCTTTAATATTGTTTGTTTCAATACAGAAACATCGATGCTCGACCAAATCCTCAAAGAAGTGGATAGCAGTAGAAAAAAAGTGAAGCCTGGTGGTCTTGTGGACGGAGCTGCTGTGATAAACGATCCTAGGACTGCTTTGGGTATGTCTGTTTATTTATTATTATCTTATTAGGTAATAATATTTATACAGCTACAGGAAAAATCGTGCTAGATCCGTTAAGGGCGTGGAGTACCCATCATTTCTGACTTATTTCACTATAAAACACTCTACCCTAAACTTAACCCTTTTCGAGATATTCGACTTTTAATTTTTTTATTTCTTAACTTTCACTTGTCTACTACGGTCTATTCAATTAACTTATGCACTATTTTAATGATTGACGTCCTAAAGCATCTTATTACACGAAAAAATAAAAAAAAATTTAGTAGCCTAAAAATCGGCAATTTTCAATAAAAAAATTAAAAGTCGAATATCTCGAAAAGGGTTAAGTTTAGGGTAGGGTGTTTCATAGTGAAATAAGTCAGAAATGATGGGTACTCCACGCCCTTAACGGATCTAGCACGATTTTTCCTGTAACCCTGTATATATTTTATTTGCGTGTGGTAATGAGTATGCATTTTTCGCGTTGCACATCTTAGCCGGGCTGGGCAAAGGCACCACCTCGTCCTTCCACTTATGTAGATCCTGAGCCAAATTCAATCTTTATAGAAGACGTTCAGCTCGTCTCGCCAACTCTTCTTCGGTCTGCCTCAGCGGTGACTTGCATCTAAGATGAATCATTCTGCTGATCTTGGCCCACCTTTCAGGTTGCATGTGGAAGATGTGACCTACCCAAAATATCTACAAAGATTTGATATTATCCCAAAATAGTTTCCTCGAGCGGAATTTGAACCCACGACCTTCCCCTTGATAAGGGGATGCGATGACCAACTACGCTATCGAGGATTCAAATGACCTGATGAAAATAAGTTTTGGTATGTTTCTAATACGGTACTTTACGGTACGGTACGGTTTTTAGAAATATCCCAAGACTTATTTTCATTGGGTGATTTGAATCCTCGATAGCGTAGTTGGTTATGGAAGGTTGTGTGTTCAAATCCCGCTCGAGGAAATAATTTTTGGGGTAATATAAAATCTTTGTGATTTCCTTAAGTGCAGGTAAGCACTATAAAAAACTAACAAATTATAAATATCTATTTTGCTGTGGGAATGCACAAACCAACTGCACCATCAGGTCATAAGTCCACTCGTCGAAATACTCTTAGGAATATTCTTAAAGGTTCTTTAGCGATTATCAAAGTGTGCTCGACAACCGTACATTCAGAAAAATCGACGAGCCTCCCTTTGACACAGGGAATAACTAATAATAATAATGCTGGACAATCCACACAGCATCATCTAGCCCCAAGCTAAGCAGAGCCTGTGTTATGGGTACTAGATGACTGATATATTTGATACAATACATTACATCGCGAGGAACTGGCGCTTAGATTCACCTAGATTTAAAACGTTTCAAAATGATCCCTGCGGATATTACTGAATAAATGATCTTTGACTTTGACATACATACATATTTTTTTAATTATATATTATGACTTTTAGGTGCGAACCTGTCTCAGCTGGCTGGACCAACGCCGTTCAACTATATGGGAGGTGGAGTATCACCCTTTCCTCCACAAGACATCAATGGTTAGTACAACAGTTACAAAATAATAAAACCGGCCAATTGCGTGTCGGACTCGCGCACGAAGGATTCCGTACCATTATTTATAGTAAAACGGCAAAAAAAACACGTTTGTTGTATAAGAGCCCCCTTAGATATTTATTTTATTCTGGTATAGATTACTCGGATGAATTGAGTTTTGAAAAAATGCGCTCAAGCACTGTTTTTGATAAAAAGAACTCTACACAAAACGACCCTCAAGTACCAATTGACGCTTGAGTATCGTCTGATGCTTGAATACGGGCCTAAGGCATTAACTCCACATAACTCACTGAATTCGCTCCCGCCGGCACTATTATTAGATAATAATATTCCTAGATAACATTTTGCGGTATCGGGAACGTTCCTAACGAACATGGCCATGGATATAACCTGCGAAGCAATGTTTTGTTATAGGTGATACCACTTAACATCAGGTGGGCTATCTGTTTTTTCCATCAGCAAGTCTAATTTACTAATCTGCTTGTAAATATCGACTTTTTTTCGTATTTTGACGACCGCTGTGGCGCGGCGGGCGAATGTCCTCCTGCGACGCAGGGGTTGCGGGTTCGATTCCCGCCTTGGGATAAATATTTGTACGATTTGCAAATATTTATTCCGGGTGTTCTGGGTATTTTCTATGTATAATAAAAAATATCTATATATGTAATGTAATATTGTATTAAGTATATCAGTCATCTAGTACCCATAACACAAGCTCTGCTTAGCTTGGGGCTAGATGATGCTGTGTGGATTGTCCAGCATTATTTATTTATTTAAGTCTATGGAGATAAATAAGCTATTGAATAATAATAATTGCTGGACAATCCACACAGCATTATCTAGCCCCGAGCTAAGCAAAGCTTACTTAACTTAAGTACAATACTTACTTGGTTAAGTACAATATATTACATACATACATATTTTTTATTATACATAGAAAATACCCAGAACACCCGTAATAAATATTTGCAGATCGTACTGACATTTATCCTAAGGCGGGAATCGAACCCGCAACCTCTTGCGTCGCAGGCGGACATTTGCCCGCCGCGCCACATCGGTCGTTCCTTGAATTGAATATAATAAAAAAAAATATTTACCAGGTCCAACGTGGCAGCCGCAAGCTCCGACGCCCGTTTCCACTCAGCTAGGCACGTCTGCAAACGTGACCTTCAGCTCAGCACCGGCTGCTGACAACTCATTCCAACTACAAAAGCCACCAGGGAAACGAGGGAAGCAATGAAATTGGCACTAGAGGCGATACTTGCGGCTAAAGTACGCCTCTACAGTGCCACCACAGCCGAGGACTCGAGGAAGAAAATAAATTAAATATCTTCGCGATTTATCCCCAGCCGTATTTATCCTTTCAGATCTCTTAGTGCGAACACAGACAAGAGATCTAATAAGACTGTCAATTGCCATACAATTGAGCGTGATTCGCAAAAAGCTCAAAATCCCGTATTATTCCTAGATGGCGCTGCCTCATAGCCTAGAAACGTTTTTAACAGCTATTTTACCAATATTTTATTTTTTTACGAAGTATGCATTGAAAAACACTAAATACGAAATATTGTAAATAAAATTCGTTATGATAATTACGATTTTACAATAGTACTTACGTCTATTTCATAGGTTTGAGGCTTTTTTTGGTAGCATAATTACCACTTCACATGTTTATTGATAGATGGCGTGTTGACAAAATGAGTAGTCACCCAAGAAATGATTATAATACTAGGTGGCGCTTATAACCATTTTTTTCCATTAGACCATAGAACATTAGCATCATCGCATCGGTCGGTACTATACCACATATTTAGGTAATAATACTTACGACCGAATACTCAAACGCAACTTAAATTTAATCACGTCTCAAGTGACGAATTTTTGATAGACTTCCATTGCAAACGTTCAAAAAATCGCGATCTGAGACGTGATTAAATCTAAGTTGCGTTTGAGTATTCGGCCGTTAGCTACTTAAACTACGTCATGTCTACCTGAATAGTCCTGAATAAATCTATAGCATAGGCATATAACATTAGGAGGACTTGTAGTAATCGTCGTCACCACCACTATTAGAGTTGAATAATATAGTAAGGGGCATTTTTTTTGAATAAGTATTAATAATAATAGTAATAATGCCGGACAATCCACCACAGCATCATTTAGCCCAATGCTAAGCAGAGCTTGTGTTATGGGCACTAGATAACGGATATATTTATAAGTACAATACATTACTTACATACGTATTTTTTATTTAGCATGGAAAATACCCGGAATAAATATTTGCAGAAGGTACAAACATTTATCCCGAACGGGAAATCGGGAATCGAACCCGCAACCTCCTGTGATGCAGGCGGACATTCACCCGCCGCGCCACGTCGGTCACCAATTGTTGTTGTAGGACGTGACTGTTTCCCTACAATCAAGTAAAACTATTAATTATTAATAAAAAATCATTTATTTTTCAAAACCCTCAATTTTGGGTGCTCAATTCTTTCATTTGGTCGTTTCGTCCAATATTATATTTTTTATTTTTTCAATAAAAAATGAATGTTAGGATCATGCGATCAATTATGTTAAATACATGATTTTTACATGTTACTAGCAATTCAGGAGCCTCCCACCTCAAAAAGTCCACTATTGCATTGGATAGTCTTAAATTAATTTTGTTAGAGTGGACTTTAATTGAATTGCGAGTTAAGACATTCAATGACTTAAGAACTAATTTGTACAGATTTTCACTTGGCATTTTTAGTTTGATTCTTCTTTTGACTGACAGGTTGATGAACCAGGCACTGGTTCACCAACTGGTAATTGTATGAAGTTGCCTTCTTCATCTTCATAATTTTTTTATTTTGGGAGTTTAATAGAATTTATTAAATTGCTCCTAAAAATTGTCCTCAGCACTTTTGCTATAGGATTCCTGCTACAGCCTCCCTTTTGACTAAATCAGACAAACAAGTTTTCTATTTCAGCCTGATTTAATTTGCTTGTAATGAAATATGTTATGCTTGGATCTGTCGTTTCTTCATAATACCTGTGATAATACAATGGTAACATTGCCTCATATGTTTGAACCACGTCATTAAAACAGGGTGGGTGGGTTGATTTTTTTTGTCTCTTACCATCTTTGTCTGGTTTGTATCCTGTTTTGTACAAATTTTGGAATATATTTTTGGCTTCTAATATAATTGCATTTATGGCATATGTGGATTTTTTTGATAGAACATGTTTGTATGGTCAAAGTTAAAGAGAAGTAAAAATGTCTTTATAACATAATTTTTCAGGCAAATAACAAAAATTGGCAGCGATGCGACCTGCAGAAGTAAAAATACTGTGTCGAGTAAAAATATTTAATTAAAATGGATTTTAATTAAATCTTTATTTGCTGTTTAATGCATCAAACATATTGTTGATAGCCTTTATAAACGTGGCTGTGGCATTTGCCGTTTCGCTATCCAACTCTTGTCATTTTGGCAGCTTTAATGAAAGCAGCAACGGAAT
The DNA here is from genome assembly GCA_947095575.1 of Electrophaes corylata. Classification (NCBI taxonomy): domain Eukaryota; kingdom Metazoa; phylum Arthropoda; class Insecta; order Lepidoptera; family Geometridae; genus Electrophaes; species Electrophaes corylata. The sequence goes on along the minus strand of OX352719.1, from coordinate 2,431,310 downwards.
GACAAAAAAAAATTGTTGCTAGGCTAACCGTCATTTTTTTAAATGGGCTTGGGCTGATATGTCGGTCTGTTATTTTAGCTAAAGACCTACTAACATTTGATTTTTTGTTAATCCAAAAAAATAAGATTTGAGGGCAAAAATGGTACTTGTCAATTAACATGTTTTTTTCTAACTTAAAACTTAACTTAGTTACTGATATCTTTGTTTTCGTGGCAATTTTCTTCGACATCGTTTACCTTGTTGGACTTTTGAAATGGACCTTCTGCTTGGGCTCCAACATCTGAAAATTTTGTACTCGCCGCCATGAAAATCTTGATTCCGTATTTATCCGGCTTATTCGGTATGTATAATATGTCCTCGAAAACCGACAAGTTGTTCGTCTAGCGTCAAATAATCACTAGGAACATAACTGTTGTGACAATTGTTGGTGACCAACTTTACGAATTGGTACCATTTTTTCAAGCTGTCGGTGCTGTTCTCTGTTGGTAACATCGAATTTAATGGCGCGTATCAAAAACAAAAATCTATTGATTGCCATTGTGGTATATACAATTTCCAAACCAGTTATCCCTGAGAGTTATTACCAAAAATCCTTTATGTTATGCCGTCCATTTCGCGACACTCCCATAACGTATAATATACCAAGAAATGCTCTCATTTCTACTATATCAGTGGGTTTCGAATCCCTGTTTCTTTGATAATCATCCTTTATTTTATCTATGTATATGTACATATATATGTGCACCTTACAAGGATGTGCCGCTGATTTTTTAAAGTCATCATATTCTTTAAATTCTATAAGAATGTGCTCTGGCAATTTAATATCTGAACAGAATATTTTTTTGCATAATTGACATGGTTTATTTGGGCTGCTTTTTAAAATAAAGCCGCAGACATAGGCACAAGCTTGTATTTCACCACTTGCACTTTTCTCTCCTTCATAAGGCCTTCATAAGAATAATTAATACTTTGTTCAATGTTATTTAGTGATATTTCTGTGCATGCAGAATCTGTATCTTGTGCCAATAATGTTTTGTAGTTGGATATCATGACTTCATTTTCATCTTTCTCACGATTTCCTACAGTTAAGTGCTACAAGTTACTTAAAACAGCCGTTTTGAGCCCTGCAACAAACTGACTAGATTTGGGTTTGTATTGTTTCCGCAGTTGGCCCTAATACACCCAAAATAAATGTTCAATTGGGTCTTGTTGCGTCTTCTTGTTAAGAGGCTTTAGCAGTCAGGTTCCTCCATAGCCGCTCCAGCCCATATAATGTCCAGATCCATCCTTCTTGTGATGGGGGGGCCCTTCTACATCCCAAGAATTTTACATTCTTAAAAAATTCATTCATGTGTTTGAAATATTCTTCATGTGGTGTGTTGTTCTGCATGTTGGTGGCCAATGGTTTTCCCCGCCTCCGATCTTGTATGCATTAAGGCTACACTAGTCGGTACGTTGTCCATACAAACGCTGTACAAGCGTTACAGGATTTAGTACTAAATCTTTCGACGCTTGTAACTTTCAAGGTAATCTGATTTTACTGTAGCATATAGGGTAACGTACCTAGATAACGGCAAGATAATTCAGTATCAAACTTAACTTCGGACGTACGTTAATAAATAGTAGACATTAAACACTTACAGCGTTTGTATGGACAACGTACCGACTAGTGTAGCCTTAACACTGTCAAACAATTTATCCATCTTTGCTATTACGTCAGCTGTTGTAGTGGCTGAAGATGGTAGTTCTAAAATATGAAATAAACATGATAGTGTGATAACACTATAATTTTTATTGCATTTTATTACTTATTATTATATTTTAGTAGTAGTAGAGTTTGATTGGGCGCGGCGGTTATGCTAAGAGCAATATCTATAGTTACATGGAGTTGAAGGCTAAGAAGGACCACCAACGATGTTGGACGCGGAACCTTGGCTCCTTCGCTCGAGAAGCCAGTGGAAGCTGTACAATAGCGGAAATCTCTGTCTGCCGAAACGGACCCGGGAAGTAGGAGGGTTATAAGAAGCACCACATACACTAACCTTGGTCCTTTGATGTGTTCTCTGCCTGGGCCCAGTCATATCAAAATCCTATCCACTTCTTCAGGTTGTCTTCAGAAACGTATTTATCTATATTAATTTTGGAGATTATTCAAAATGCGCAGAGCGGCGGTTCGGCTTCTTTTTTCGATCTTTTTTCCCGTTCAGTCGCTCTCTCCTTTCAATCGGGTTTGTTTCTTATCCTGCTACACTTTTTAAGCGTGTGCATGTCTGACATTAGGTACAAACGTGTATGTGGAAGCAGGACAGGTATAGGGATAAAGGTTTTAAATAAATAAATAAAAAAGGTAAATCAAAATGTGTCTGGTAGAGACGTCGAACAATAGTGTAAGAATCGTTATTTTTATAAAAAGCTCGCACGCAAAATGCGCGCTGCCGTCCCGTGTAGCGATCCATCGTTACTAAACTAGACAAGCCCGCCAAGCGTTTGAGACCCTCCCCGCTTCCCGCTACCTGTATTTGGCGCGTAATAGCCAAACCAAAAACGAAAAACATTATGAGACACCCGTTATATAATGAAGAAATTCACAACTAAAAGACTACACACAATTAAAAGATTGCATCAAAAAATGATAAAATCATAATAATAAGGCATGGTCGAATGATCGTCATAAAAACAGACAAAATACATATATTTAAATAACAAAATCAATTTTTCTTTTACGTCATCTCTCGAAACGCGTTATTACGTGATTTACGTCAATAGGTACGTTTTTATGAACGTGGAGAAGTGCCAGTCCGGTTAGGCGATCTTCAACCATTGAAGATCTTAGCCACGATTTAATTCTGCGCAACGTAGAGAAATACATTTCTGGCTGTCGCTACACTGACAGGTAGTATAGCCATAATACATAAAAAAAATCTTATATTAGGATACATACGACGACCGATGTGGCGCGGTGGGCGAAAGTCCGCCTGCGACCCCCGAGGTTCGATTCCCGCCTTGGGATAAATGTTTGTACGATCTGCAAATATTTATTCCGGGTGTTCTGGGTATTTTCTATGTATAATAAAAAATATCTATGTATGTAATATAATATTGTTAGACGACGCCAACACCGATAACAATACAGGCGACGACCAGCTATAAAAGGAGCGCCACTGGTGGCGCGCGCTCACTTCGGTTCGAGACTTTGTGCTGTGCGGACGTATTCCTTGATAGACGATATTTATTAGAGTTTTTGCATTAAATAAAAGATAGATGGGGATAAGCACTCGTTCCATTTTGTGGCGTCCTCTGTACCTTGGGACACATGGGTAGCAAGCTCCGTATCAAGTGAGGTGATTTCTAAATTGCAGGTTCTTAGACACGTTTTAGGTGACCCAGATGACACGATCACCGCCGCGAATGCGGCGGAGGTCGCTTCATCGAGTCCGGACACAGGAAACACTCCACAATCACACCGACCCCGGCGGCGGGGTCGAAGACGTCTCCCCGTTAACGCCCCTTCAGGGCGAAGAGTCTCTCCGTAGCTCTCTTCTCCGGCAACAGCCCAAGCCGAGGTCCGTACCTAAGTGGTGCCCTTGTGCTCGTTGCCAACAAAACCAATTTTGTAATGGCGTAGCGCCTTCTGCGCTCGCCAGTAGCCCGGTAACGCTGTCGGAAATCGCTAGGCGATTATACCAGCATTTTAGTCCGTTCGAAAAAAAAAAAAAAAAAAAAAAAATTGCAGGTTATTTTAGCCTTTTTCTCCTCTCCACCTATGGAAATCGTTGACCCAGGCAGATCTTTCGATAATGCCAAATGGAAAGCTTCTATGATATGCAAGAATGGTCGTAGAAGCATGGTTGCCGAAGCTATAGCTCTTCTATCCTTCTTTCCCCTTTCCTTGTGCTTGATATAGGAAGCAAACCTACAACAGAGTTGCTGCATCTTCTTTTTGACGTTTTCACTACCACTTATAGTTGTGAATTGCCTCTTTAACACAGTTTTCTTTACCAAAGATCTTTGTTTAGTGACTGGATCAACTATTTCCATAGATGGTGTATTAAGTATATCAGTCATCTAGTACCCACCAAGTAAATACGAAGCTTAATAAAAAACTAAATGGGGATTTTGAAGATAAAACATAAAAGAATTATGTGGACTTTACATTTACTTTTCATTTACTTTTCATTTCCTTCAGTTTTTGAGGGTATATCATCTAAAGATGATGATCCGAAAAATCGGGATTGGGTCCGGGAAACGCCTTAATGCTTTTCAATCTCCCTCGTCCAAAAAAAATATATAAGTCACGCAGCACTCTTTCAGTAAGTAGGTACCTACCTACTTTATGAGCATTAACAACAATAACATTTAAGTTAATACACACGCACTCACTGGAATAATGAGAAACTGATTACTTAGGTAAGGGAAAGGTGTACGAGATGATCCCCTTAAGGGAGAATACTCCCTATTTGAAGAGTAATCAACTTAATTCAGATTTAGAAACATTTACTTTTGGCAAATTTATCTACCTAACTTATGTCATACCCAAAATGTTTAATTTGATTTTTTTTATTAGTAGAAATCTTTTTTTTTTTAAACCTTACTAAAGGATCATCTTGTACACCCCAGTGTCCAAGATGATCCCTAAGGTGTGGACAAGATGATCCTTAGGATCGTCTTGCCCCCTGTTTAGGAAAATACTGGATTTTGGTATTATTAATTAAAAACAATCCCTTGTAAGTGTTCACAAAGTCTTTATCTATCACAAAATTACTTATTAATTAGGATCAGTCATTATTTATGAAATAAATCAACAAACAAAAACAATTATTCTAAACTTCCAAAAGTTTTTTTCATGGTAATTTACGCACAAAGTCTTTATTTATCGCAAATTACTTAGTATTAAAGGTAACATCAGTCATTATACTTATATAAAATAAATCAACTATCAAAAAAGAACGAAAACAAAAACGATTAACAAAAAAAAACCTCTAAATAATTACAAATTCTTCAATCAACTCAACCTATTTATAATAATGATATAATATCTATAATTCCAAACGCCTTTTCCATGGTGAATTTTCGCACAAATCACATGTGAAGTCGTCAGGATTATCGCTATCTATCCCTGCACAAGCTTCATGCCCCCATTTTCATAATCTGAAAAAAATAATATTCTAAACGAAACAAATTAAAACTCAAACCTTCCAAAGGTACAAGTTGATCCTGCTAATCAACTTGTACCTCCACGATGGGATTGTCTTACCCCAAACATAGATTTTCAATCTTTGTTTCATAACATAATCTATCATAAGCATCTACCGTTGCAGTACCATGCGAAAATCAAAATAGAGCATTATAGACAGCCATAGATACAACAATTAGTACGATTGCTTATATAGAACAAAAGTAACATAGTCTCAAAGTTAACCTTACCTTAGATCAGAGACACACAATTTATATTTTGCCGTATAAACACGCACTCGTCACTCGCACCGCCATTACGATTTGACTGTTGTAGAGGGGTGTCTGGAGCTACGATTTGCCATAGAAAATAACTAGATGGCGTTCATAGTTTCGCTGCAATGGCAAGGGATCATCATACCCCATAGAATCAACTTGTACACCTATCCCTACCTACCATTTCTTGTAATTAGTGAATTTGCAGCAACAATTTTTAAGAATACTTATAAAGGTACACTTATAAAGGTACACTTATAAACACATTATAGGTAGAAAGACATTTTAGTTTTTTAACTTAGAAATTATGTTATGATATGTTGAAGTTTTGTCGTTCCGATTCCGATTGAGGTTAGGTCTAGCTAGACGTTAAGTAGTCGACAAGCGCACGCAAAAGTGGCGCGGTAAAATTCTAATTTTCGATGCGTTCGTTCACAAACGTTTGCCATCATACAAAGTTATAATGTATAAATTACAATTATTAAATTAATTAAATATTGAAGGTGGTTACATTAAATCTGTATGGTGACAAAATATTTAAATAAAATCATTATGTTCAATTAGTGGTCCACCTATGTCCTGGAACTAGCTCAGGGGAGGTTATGACCCCCATGACCCCCCCCCCATGGATACGCCGTTGATCTGGGATTCGTCTACTACAATGGTATCGCCTGGTACATACAACTCACGGAAGCGTTCCACGACTTTAGTCACGAGTGGTTGTATGCGGTACAAAACGTCCCGGTTGTCTGCTTGAACGTCTTCAAAATGCCAGCATCGTAGAATGTTCGTAAATCGATTATATGACATAGATATATTGTGAATTAGAGGATTGAAGTAGTAAGTCCAACTTCCAATAATGTTCAATTGACGGTTTCTTATCTATCCCCATAATGAGTAAAACGGCAAAAAACTTCTTCATGTCTTATCTGTCAACATCTACCCAACGTGACATTCTAACAAATTGTTTATTGTGTACTTGCCTAAACACATCAGCATATTTATTTGTCTTATCCACCATGTTATCAATCAGGTCGTCATTTATGAAATACTCCATTATTTTTACAATAGAAACGGAACCTCGTCATCAGTGACAGCCTCAATATTTTGTAACCCAGAGTTGCCTATAAACGATTCTCTTCCAAGTTGAAGAATTTCCGATTGCCAAGGTTGATCAAGTGGGTCTTCTATAGGTTCCTCTTCGTCTATCAGTGGCGGTGGAATGCAGTGAACGGGTGGAATGACATTAATTTCATTTTCGTCCATAGGATCATCTTCACTTATCGGTGGTGGTAGAAAGACATTAATTTCGTTTGTATCTGTAGAATGAAGTGATCTTTGAAGTGGTATGTCTTGTTCAACTAACCTCGAAATGTTTTCAACAGTCTCCAAATCAGATGATGATAAGTCGTCTATCTCACGAGGATCATATAAATCATCACTTCCGCCGCTAAAATCGCCATCATCCTCATCACTTCTTGCAAAATTCTGCACAATTCCTCGTTCGTATATTACCTCGCCATTGTAAAAATAAAGTAATAACCTAAGTACAACCTGCAGCGTAACTTCGACTATTTGAAGATGTGTAAAATTAGCGCAATCGCCCCCGTCTGAGAAACACAATGTGTTTTCATATCTCCCACAACAGTCTGGTACGAACCACTTGCATAGAACGCCAGTGCAATCAGAACCTAAAAAGAAGTATTTTTTGTTAATTTTACGATGAAAACAAATGTTTTGATTTATTACAATTGATTGTTGATAACTTGTTAATGTTATATTAGTTTATTACCTTGGTTTCGACGTCCAACGCATCGCAGCGTAAAGTGGGTGGCATGTGAAGCCGCAATTCTTCTGTTAACCTTTGAGCAAGTCTTTTGGACAGCCTATATCTTTTTACAAACTGCCGATCACTTAAATTACTTGACAATCTTGCAGCTATGTTTGCTCGTTTAGCTTGGGTCCTAGCTGCAGCAACATCTAAATCGTGAGCCTCCTCCAAGAAATCTAAATGCGTGTACATTTCGGTAATTTCAACTGCAATTCTCTTCTCACAAACACTAACGTTTCAGAAACGGTCGACAAAAAGTTACTTCCCTACCAACTTTAGCTCAAACGTTTGGTTGACAGGAGAAACGCACGAACTTCGACTGTCTAACGTTTGAACCAAACGTCAAATTATCAGCGCTGTACGAATCCTTCAAAAAGTTGTCGTTCGGCTGAGGTTCAATTCAAATGCAGCTGAAAATAATTAGCGCAATTACCCCCCAGCTTTCATTTAGCTTCTAATAGACTTCTAGATAGGATGACTTTTTGTAGATTTATTAGGTCAATTGGCTCGGAATTGGGGATTAGACGTAGCTACAGCTACGTCTAACTCCTAGCCACCTCCTCCAATAAATTAAAATACGCGTAAGTACATTAGGTTTTATAAGCTTAAAATTCACAAAACAAAATACAACGATCGAGAAACGGTCGAGAAAAAGTTACTTCCCTAGCAACTTTAGCTGAAACGTTTGGTTGACAGGAGAAACGCACGAACTTCAACTGTTTAACGTTTGAACCAAACGTCAAATTATTAGTGCGGTACGAATCCTTCAAAAAGTTGTCGTTTTCGACTGAAGTTCAATTCCAATGCAGCTGAAAATAATTAGAGCACTTGCCCCCCTGCCTAAAACCTCAATTTTGTGAAAGTTAAGAAAGAGTCAAGAAAGGGTGAAAGTTAATTGTCTGTCAAAGTGAAATCAATCATTATATCTGTCATGTGTGGTTATCTAATCAAATAATGCTCAGAAATCAATGTCGCTAATAAGACACTGACAAACAAATAATGTATGACGTAATTCGTAGTCACTTATCTATGGCGCCACGTCTAATGCATCATATACGATTTGCATTATATTTGATGCATCGGACGTGTGACTATAAAAACTCACTCAATACGCTCATACATCATAATTGATACATTTATTTTATTTTCTTTTTAGGGGCAATTTTATGTATAATATTCTACAAAATACACATAAATTTTCATTAATGTTCAAAATGAGGTCAAAAACCGAAAATAAAGGCGGGACATGGTTAATGCTCTAAAATGGGGAGTCCCCATACATACGATTTTATAGTGATTTTTCCCAATGGGGACAGAGAACCTGTAGTACTTAAGGTATGAAGCTCATCAGTATTCTCTCCGCGGACATCATTGAGAATATTCCATTCGCTAAGAAAATCTGCCACTGTTTCGTAGTTCTAGCCACTGCGTATATCATATGTTGCTGTCCAATATTCTATTACTTGCTGCCAATGTTTAGTATTTTTTTGCTGCCATGCTAATTTATCCTAATTTTTATTTGAAATAAAACAGTGGTTTAATGCCAAATATTTCACAGTACTTTTGCAATGTATAGTTAGGAAGGTAGTAGAGGTTCTTTTTTGTTAACGGGAGGAAATCTGCTACCAGACACCTTACCGCACCGAGGGATGCGATAAGGTAGTGTGAGGATGACGGACTCGTCGACTCACTAAAACCACCCCGGTGGCCGGCCTCGATGCATGTCAAGGAGCTCCGAGAACTCTAAAAAGAACACTTCGGTGCCCCTCTCGCATATCGCCTGAAAACAAGCACGTCCCAGGAACGACTTCCATAGCCGCCCTCAGCACTCGTGGTGCTACGGCTACACATGCCACATTGTGTCAGCCGTCCTCCCAGGGTCTGCTAATGACCAGCCAAAGCCCTCGCTTCGACTGCTCACAGACCCGAAAAGCCCCCTGTTCGGCGGGGGGTACCGCCCAAGCCCCTCATGGGGCAGACGGCGCGGGGCGGCCGTTGCCAGCATCCCGCCGCCCCGCCTCCTCCGAGCAGAATCGGCCCTCGCACGATCTCGCTCGGCGGCCTCTTTCCGAACCAATACGGTCTCACAGAAAGAGGCCACAGTTTTCCAAGCCGTCTCATCTGCCAACATAGCCTCCACTACGCTTGGCAGAGAGAGGTTCTGCCCGATCCTGTCGATCAGGATTCCGCGTTCCTGGCCCCACGCTGAGCATTGCTCCAACATGTGCTGCGCGGAATCCCGGTTCCACCCTCAATGGTGACATTGTGGTGTCGGTTCGCGTCCGATCCTACTCAGGTACTCACCAAAGCAACCATGCTCTGTGAGTACCTGAGTAAGGCGATAGGTGACGTGCCCATGCCTCCTTCCCAGCTAAGCTTCGAAGTTCGGCGCAATGGCGCCGACGACTTGTTGGCGCGAGCTTCGCGGCTCATCGAATCGCTCGCGCCACTCCGTAAGCGCACGTCGGCGCTCCTGCACCCGCACTTCAGCGGGCGCGATTCCACTCCCGACATCATTGTGGAGGTGCACATACACCCGTGCGTCCATTCCCGCCAAGGTGTCAAGGGGAAACCGCGCCAAGATTGTTGCCGCCTCAAACGATATCGTACGATACCCTCGTGCGATACGGATGGCCATAGTACGTTGTAGGCTATTAAACAATAGCCTATAACGCCTAACACCCGCCAGCCTCCCAGACCAGACGGGCGCTCCGTAGAGTGCCATCGATCGCACGACCCCCCCCCCCATAGAGACGACGAACGCCTTCCCTAGGTCCCCCGAGATTTGGTAGCAGTCTGTGCAGAGTACCCACTACCTTCTGAATCCGGGGGACGGTGCGGCTGAAGTGCTCTTCGAAGTCCCAGCGACTGTCCACCTGGACGTCGACGTCACCTACGAGAACCGACAAGCTGGGTGGTTCCCTTCCCCTCGGAAGGTACCAAGCACCTGCGTAACGTAACGTTGACTAATTCCCTCGTCGATAAGAGCGACAGCCCTCGCCACTGAGGTAGCATCAAATTTATTTATATCTCACCAACAAAGTATACACTGTAATAATGAAAAACTTGGTGCATGCTTGAAGGAACTTATCTAAGTGTTACTGTATTTAGACGTAACAGACTGCATGCAATTAAAAATACAAACGAGCTGCACCGACAATACAACACGTGGTGACCTAAGTCCCTCGTTCGCCGATGGTTACTTTCGAAACATTCGTACCTCTTCATGCGAATACTCTCCCAGGTCGTTGGACTGTAGTGGTAGCTGTCTCATCTAAGTTATAGATTGTAGTCCCATTCGCGAAGCTAGAATGTCTTTCCATTGCAGATTTCAGGTTGCTGAAAAACTTTTCAACATTGTGCTTGTTAAAATCAGTGGCTCTGGCGATACTACAAGCCTTTGGCTTTCTCAGTGAAATCTCGGGATGGCTTTTTTTTTAATGAACGTAGCCATTCTATACCAGCCATTCAGCAGCCATTCATGATGGTGGTATTTTCTTTTGATTGGTTTTAGCCATTTGAAATGCAATCCGGCGACAGTCTTTTGAGGATAGACCGTAAAATACTTGTGAATAATATTCGGTATATTCCTACAATGTTTTTTCTTCCTCTGTATGTCATCAGTTCCTTATTGAGTGGTCCTGGATCCCACTTCTGATGACGGGGAAGGGTCGGGTACTCTGTCAGGATTGAGTTACACGTTACAATTGCAAAACTAATAAACAGAGTTCACACGATACAAGCTAGGTAGGTATGTAACAATTATTATTGTCCGAGTCGAGGTCACGTGGTGCACGTCGCGCGCGCACGCCGGGTGCGCGTGCGACACGACCGCTGTCCTTTCTTGAACTGCCCGCCGCACGCTGATTACACCCGAGCGTTGTTGTTGTTCACGCTCGACGTACCTTGTCTCCGACAAGTATATTATCAATTATGAGTAGTTACAATTTTATGTGAGAAGAACAATAATCACAATGTTGTTCTATAAGTTTAAACTGGGACGCAGATGGATATGTATAATGAATCAGAATCGCAAAGATTTGAATATTTGTTTGGCTGGTCTTGCAGCCGCCCTTTCAATAGGTGGAATATCTTCGCCTACGCTCACATATTCCTCGCTAACATCTTCCTCGCTCACATTTTCCTCGCTCACATCTTCCTCGCTCACATCTTCCTCGCACATCGTTTTATCGAAAGATGCTGCGAGAGATTAGGGAAGTTTGGTGAGGTGCCTCCTGTTTCTACGAAATACCTTTCCTATGTCGTCTGCAATGAAGTAAGAGCGAGGCTGTGGAGCGATGCCCTGTACCCGCGCGTGGCGCCGTGACCCGCTGCCATCCAGCGCCACCACCTCGTCGCCCGGTTGCAATTTTAAATAGTTTAGGTCTAATGACCAAGGAATAAATAATAATACACTTAGTGGCCACTAAATATATTATTATTTATTCCTTGGTCGTTTTTTTTACAAATCTTTTCTATAGGTATATACTTCCCATAATCCCATACTATCCATAATCTATACACATTAAAAGTAAATTACCTTATGCCTCTTGGATAACTCTAGTGGCGCGGCGCGGCGTTGTGGCAGATACAGGCAACACGTCAGAATGCCATCAGCTGTGTACAATAACGTTATTTAACTCAATTAATAACGTTACATTCAGTTGAAAAAGTACTCTAAAAACAATAAAAACAATAAATGGGTAGTACGTTCGAGGTACTGTTGTGTTGTGGGATGTAAAAATTGCAACCTCGAACCGATAAACCAGCTTTGCAGGAACATTCTGTCCTTCGTACCGTACGATCTAGGTTCACCTGAAAAACTTATACTTTAGGCCTGAGCCTAAACTGCTGTTTTAGAGCTATTTATAACTCTCTCAGGGTACTTGGTTCCTCTTTTATAAATATACTAGCTGGTACCCGCGACTTCGTCTGCGTACTTTTAATTTGAATATTATGGATTATATTAAAAGAACGGTATAGATTTGGGTATAGCATTTGGTTAAAAGAGAAAAATTACAAAACAGTCTCACTTATGGCACGGTAATTAGTATTATGAGATCAAAAATCTGCTTATAACTAGTAGGAACAATAAATACTTATATTATTTCATTGGGATTCCCCATTCACTCTCCAATTGTGGAACATTGTACAGTTCGCGTTTTGTACTAATTCTCTTTGGGATTTTTATAGAAAATAGAACATTTCTCCATGAGTAAAATATGCAGTCTTCCTTTTCAGGCTATTTCCAGGCCATTCCACACCTGGACATGCACTTAATGTAGGCTCCTTCTCCATCAGTTTTTTGTATTTGGCCTGGCCAGCGAGCACCTTCGTAGTTGACAACAACATAATCATTTTCGACTGGGCGTTTATTTTTTTTGTTTGTTTCTGCCACTATATCTTTGCTGGACTGTGTAGCATCATCCAAACTCATTTCATCGGCATCTGACTCCGACGCCAAGGAATATTGATCTTCATCGGATTCATCGGATGAGCTAACAACACGCTTCTTTGCCTTTCTTCCCTTGTTAGATTTTCCTGTTGAAGTTGATGGCTGATTAACTTCATCTTCATGACTTGTAACAACTTTAAGATTTGTCCTGTTCTTATTTTTTGTGTTACCCAGCTTTCCTGAAGTTGATGGCTCGGAAAGAGACCTTTCTACTTCTTGGGCTGATATGCTCTTTCCGGCTTCAACGTTCAATTTTTTTTTTCTTTGAGGTGTTGTCGTGTTCGGGAGCCCACTGCTTCCTTTCTTTTATCCTCAAGAAACTTTGTGAAAGAATCTGAAATTAAACTGATGTTTGTGCTTTCATCAATGCTTTGGTTAGGGTCCTTATATGTAGGCAGGCGACGTAAAACTTGGGTTTCATCCAGAGGCATTATGCCTGCTTTTCTGAAGCCAGATTTAAGGTTGTCCCCTCCATTCACTGATATTTTAACCCACAGTTTGTGTAATAGAGAAGGAAAAACGCTCTTCGGAACTGTGGGTAAACGTCTACCATCGGGAGTCATCTTCCAATCATCAAGAATCGCCCGCCAGTGTAACTTCATGGGCCGAAAGAATGCGGTATCCAACGGCTGAGTCAAATGGGTTGAATTCGGGGGCAATGCTATAAACGCTATGTTTTCCTCCTTGCAAGCTTTCATCACTCTCAAATTTACGTTATCGCCAATAAGAACTTTTTTACCTTCGGATTTTTAAAAAATCATCATGGTTGTAAAAAACCAATCCTCGAAGATGCAGCCGTCGTACCACCCTGACTTGGGCGTCTACTCCGAAGTGTTAAATCCGAAATATCGGCCTAATGTTCGGCCGTTTCCTACTACGAAATACATTGTATTCGGTCGGTCGGCTCGCCTACTAAGTTCGGTCCGTCCGAACTTTATTTTGACGTTTATTGCATCGTAAACCCTACTCCGAACCAAAAAAGCCCGACCGATAATTTGAGTTTGACAAGAGTTTCGTCGTCGATTTTATGTCAAAATTCACGATAGCAAAATAGCTACCTTGTGAGTATCGTAATCATTGAATATTAGTGAAAAAACTTGAGTTTTGTGATCGTTAAAAGTGTTATATGCAATAAATTGTAAGGAAATGGCAGGACGTATGTTTTTGCTGGAAGAGGCCCTCGAAGAAGAGCGTTTAGAGCGCAGAAGAACCCGCAGACGCCTTCGCGACTCTTTTAACATCAATTTAGTGCCCGATCTTGAGTTTGTAGCTAATTACGACTCAGTCGGTCACTCTTTGAAGAACTCTGCCAGGATGTAATGGATTCGGGGTTCTCAAGGGTCGATGGAGATGTCTCTTGGCAGCGAGGGAGCTTCACTACCACCCAGATGAAGCAAGCAGAACCATATTAGCCTGCTGTGTTTTGCACAATATGTGTATAAGGGCTAGAGTGAGTGCTCCAGAGTTGTCCCAAGATTACTTCGAAGCAGAAAACTCCCGGCAGGTCTGCCTGCAACATCTGCCACAGATACTTTGCGGCGGGGACAGAGAGAGAGGGAAAGAGTAAAGGGATTACTGGAATGATCATAAATACTATAGTAAATTATTAATACATATTAAATTGTTTAATACAATATTAAATTGTTCAATAAAAGATAATTAAGTATAATATTAGTTTTTTATTTATACTATGGCTGTTGAAGAGCTATACAGTATTGTACAACGGCTCACAGAAGAACTACATTCAAGAGCTATTTAATAATATATTATAAAAACTAGTTCATCTATAGTATCTTGCTGGCTTGCACTTGGCTGGACACGGGTGTCTAGCTCTAGGGGCAAAGTTTCTTCCCGCAAATGATCTGCGAAGAATAAACAGAAATATTAAAGTTGGTATACAGACAAGTAATTTTTAAAAATAAAAGTAAGTAGTAAGTACTTAGTTACTGAATTTGTTCATAAAAACTACATCATAACAGAGCTTTTGTAATAACTTAAATGTATTTATATTTTTCATTTAACTACCTCGGATAGTGTTTTGCTGTGCTAATTACCATTTAGTTGAAAAAGATCCCCCTGGTCGGATTGTGTTGGAGCAGTGGATGGCTCTTGACTTGCCTGAAAATCAAAATATTTTGGTTAAAATAGATCTTTATTATGTATCTGAGCAGATAGCTAAACTGCTATTGAAATTACACTATTTTTATACATACAATCTCAACAAAAGCCGGTACCCTTGCTGAAGTTTGGGGTTCACCAAATCCATGTCCCATTATGGAAATTACTTTAATTTCCCATTGGGAGAATGAAAGCGCTGTAGATGCTCCACCTCCGGTAGCTGATGCAGACCTCTGTGCAGCCACCGCTGCTTTCTTGGCAAGATATTTTTTATCAGTCCGCACCTGAAATAAACACATATTGAAATGATTAAGTTATTAAATTGTTCATAATGCATACACATATACACACACATAAAATCATGTAATCTGAAACAGCAAGTTTAGGAGTAGCACAATTATTATGAAATACTATTTAGAGGTACACAAGTAATGCAATTACTACTATTATTTAACAACTTAGCTCTTGTTGGTGCAATGATGCAACTTTCTCCATCTATCTCTCACCTATTTTACATCAATTACTATTTTGATGTAAAATTATCTAGATAAAAAAACAACTAGGTATGGTAGGCTACCTACTAGTTTGAAATTGTTTTGCAATGTTTCAATAACTAGAGACAAAACCACAAGATGAATATACTATGCATAAAAGAGTAGGTAGGTATAATAAAATAGAAAACTCACTTTTTGCCACTGCTTAGTCGTTTTAGTGCACCCGCCCATAGCGTTCAGCGTGGTGCAAATCTCTTCCCACAGCCGGTGGGATAGCGTGCGACCCTCGATACTTCTCAAGTTTCCTCGAGCCAAATCTCTATGCTCCTCAAGGAAGTTGAGGAGAGCATCAAATTGGGCCGCTGTTGGTGAAGACATGTCCTCCTTCGGTGGTGAATGTTTCATAAATAAGTTTCATTTTGTTTGTTTTTTATTCATTTCATTTGAACTTGAACACTAACACACTTATGTCAGCACTTGATGTTGATGATATACGACGCGACAAAACGGTTATCGCTTTTGTCCCACACTTGAGTTTTTGTGTGCCTTGCCTTTCGTTTAGAATGTAGAAATACTCCAACACCACTTTGTTTGTTTACCTTTTTTTTTTTAATTTCGTCAACTGGCAAATGGTCTCGTGAGATAGGTCAGTTTTATTAGAATTTTGTTAATTTTTTGGAAATATTACACTTTTTGTAGTTTTATTTAATGAATTAAAAGCAAAGTTCAATTTCCTTACTGTAAAAAGTAATAAAACTTTGTAATTAATCAGTTATAATACATCGAAATGAGTAAATGGCTAATTATCGATGAGAAGTTTCACCCTATTATTCATTCTGTTCGGTCCGAAACTCTTTTGGCGATTGTCTATGGTGTCGACCGAGCTTAGCTATTCCGAAATTTGTTCGTAGTAGGACAACATTCGGAAGTTCGGTCGTATTTCGGTCGGGCCCGAACATTCGGATGTGTCATTTCAGAGTAGACGCCTTGGTTCTATTGTATCGAGTTTTGGGTGGACCACCTTGCATCCATGTGTCCCATAGCTTTTCAGCCCTGTAATTTACATAAGGTGGGCAAATCGTGGTTCCTGATGCATTGCCACACATCATTAAACTTACAGAAGCTTTAGTCGCGTTTTTTATTGCCTCTGGGTACTTGCATCCCCGCTTAGTTAATATTTTCTTTTTGCCCGGGTCATCAACTAAGTTGGTTTCATCGTAATTGTATATATTATCAGGGTTTACGTCAGTCATTTCCGTGGACAAATTGGCAAAATATTTCTTCAGCTCTTCTTCACCGACAGCAGCTCTGGCCCTCTTTATATTGCTGCAAAACCTCTGGGAAAGGTCCTTCTTGTACCGTTTTAAAAAATTCTTCATCCAGTGTCTTCCCGGGTAGTTATTGGAGAATTGCTTAATCTCACGACCACTGCCATCCACATAAGTTTTAACTATAAATTGTAGGTCATGATCAGTGACTGAGAACCCGAAGTCGCATAGTTGTATGACATGATCAACGAACGCTCTTTCCTCCTCATCAGTAAATACGCATTTACGGCCTGGTTTTGTGTTAGGATTACCAGCAGTTAGCATCTTTCGTCTTAGTATAATGGAGCTCCGTGGGATATTAAACTTCTTCGCAGCTTCTCTTTGGGTGAGGACCTTATCATCAATGGCTCGGAGGCAGCTCTTCATTTTATCTTCAGAGTACCATTTGTAGGGTCGCCCCCCTACCTTTTTTCGCGGTTGACTCATTATTTGTCGATCTGGAAGAAAAAAACACATTAAACTTCATGTAAATTATGAACCTAACTATGGGCCAGGCCACAACAGTGCGTTGCGGCGTCGCATCGCAAAAACAACATCGCACAGCTAAAATTTTATCGGATACGATATCGTACTTAAAGACGCTAACCAACGTTTCAGTTTCTAGTGAGACATGGACCGCACTGCGCGTGTTCTACTTCTGCTTGCGTTAAGGCGTATTAAGAAAAAGAAACATAAAAGAAAGTACTGGGTGCACCCATTACTGACAATTATGAATAAAGATGGAAACCACTTCAAAAGGAAATATGAGGCGCTAAAAGTGGACGAGGTTAAATTTTTCGATTACTTTAGGATGAGTGTAGCAAGTTTTGAAGAGCTTCTAAGTTTGATAAAGCCTCATTTACTAAAGAAATACATATTTAGAAAACCCATCGAACCTCTGGAGATGCTGGGATTAACTTTAAGGTAAGAAAAAAATAAACTATTTTTACTATAATCATACGGTTTAATCATTTTCATAATTTAGTGTTATTCAAAACTCGTATTCCGATTGTGTGCCACCCGTCAAATTTGTTAGTTCCTCATCGAAATCAATTTGTTCTGGCTCATTTACAACATCATTCCTTGGCGTTTGTGGAGACGATTGCATAGGTGCCGGCGATGTTTCGCATCCGCTTTGGAAGGCACTGCGTTGAATGGATGTTTGGTAGCCACTCTGCATAGACATTTGAGCTGTTTGATAGCCAGTATTAACAGTTGTTTGAGATATTTGATAGTTTGCTTGGACGGATGTTTGTGAAGCTTGATAGTGGCTGGGATAGTATGATGGTTGGTGTAAATCACTTAATATTTGTAGGACACGACTTTGGAAAATTATTGTTTGATTATCATTCAATTTTTCCAATGATGGCAAAATTCCTTTAAAAAAAGATAAATGTCTACTTTCAGGTGTTTTTAAAGCAGCTATAATATTCGTCTCAAATTCGTCTTCGTCAATTTTTCTTTTACGCGATGCAGGCTGGTAACGTGGCATGACAGGTTGCTGGCATTGTTGGGTTGAGGTGCTTGGTCTTATTTCTTCATCGTCAAGACTTGATGTTGTTTTATTTTGAGAATTCTTTTTCAGAAATAGGAGCTGGTCGTATAGATGATATTGTTTAATTTTTTTGGCCCCAGCTCCGGATTTACATTGCTCGTTTAATTTTTTATCGTATTTCGTAAAATTATCCTTGATTCCTCTCCATTTCTTTATGACATCGTTACCTAAAAAATATGAAGAATTATGATTTATTTTGTTTTCTTTCAGGTACCTGGCGACGGGAAATACTTTTAAAGATATGCATTTCACATACTATCGTGGAAAATCTACAATAACAGGAATAGTAAAATTTGTTTGTCGTTTATTATGGAACATTCTTAAAAGTTTGGAATTACCAAAAATTACAACAGAGCTGATGGAACAAATTGCTCAAGAGTATGAAAAAAAGACCAACTTTCCTAATTGTATAGGAGCGCTAGATGGAAAACACATTCGTATATTGAGCCCGGATCACAATGGATCCCTATTTTTCAATTATAAAAATTATAATTCCATTGTTCTATTAGCACTTGTTGATACGAATTACAACAAATTTATTTATGTCGATATAGGTGCTTATGGTAAGGAATGTGACTCCACTGTTTTTCAGAACTCAAATCTATACGACTTATTAAAAAAAGGTCAATTATCTATACCTCCGCCAAAACCGTTACCTGGCTTTCAAAAAGAAATTCCTTTTGTCTTCGTGGCGGATGAAGGATTACCACTGACAAATAATATAATGCGCCCATATTCTGGGAAGTTTTTATCGATAGAAAAACGAGTTTTTAATTATCGCTTGAGCCGAGCCAGACGATATGTTGAGAGCGCTTTTGGCATACTCGCAAATAAATGGCGCATATTTCACCGACCCATTAATGTTTCTTACGATTTCACAATAGACATTATAAAAGCATGCTGTGTATTACACAACTTTGTATTGAATCGAGATGGCGCACAAACGTTTGAAGAAATGATTATTGACGATTCTTTGCAAATTTTACACGAAACAACACTTGAAAGTAGAACAGGAGCTAACATAATCAGAAACGAATTTTGTAATTATTTTAATAGTAACATTGGAGGTCTTAGTTGGCAGTTAACAAAAATATAAATTTTTATTAGTACTTACCGAGTTTTGGTTTTCAACACTATTTAACTCCTCAAAATTTGAAAATAAACTTGTACACACTTCCCTCCATGCTTCTGTTTTTAAAAATTTGTCTTTGAATTGTGGTATAGTTTTGTCCCAAAGGACGGGACGCTCGTAAATTAAAGATATCAGGTGGTCGACATCGTACTCCGCCATATCGCTTAAAAAACACGTGCAGGTCGTTCAAAGCATGGACACCGACTAAACGGAAACGCGTTGTCGCATCGCAGATTTGTACGTTGCGGCAGCGCATCGGAAATTTCCACGATGCGTTGTGCGGCGTCGTTGATTTTTGCGATGCGACGCCGCAACGCACTGTTGTGGCCTGGCCGGTCCAAAAAAACCGTTGGACTATAGTTAGGCACGAAGTATCATTTTGTAATTATTTTCACTTCATAAATAAAACAATTGAAAAGTTTGATTGATTCTAAATTATTTTATTAGAGAGATAACTTACCTTCAAAACTAAATCACTTGACTGTACATAACTAGATTGCAATGTGAGGGTAAGTACGAAAGTTTGGAGCTCTTCGTCAAATGGTGACGCCACAATGGCGGCTGTCATACGAAGATGGCGAATGTATTTCTGCTAGCAACGCGGTTACGCGATTTGCCGCTAGATGTCACCGTTTAGCCGATAATATTGATTTAGTCATGCAATGTCGTTGGACCATAGTTGCCCCTTTGGATTATAGTTGGGTGCTTTTACTGTTTTTAAGGAGCTCCGACCCGCAATAGGCTAACATACAGTAAACATTATTTTCGTAGGTCGATCCCTATTAATTCGAAGGTTTGGCCTTGGGACTTGTTGTTAATAGTTAACGCAAAAGATGTTTTTACCGGAAATTGAAGCCGAATGGGATTGTGAGATCAGTTGGGATCATCGGTATCCTCGGTATATGAGCTAGTTGACCAGCTGCTGGGCCGGTGATAATGGTTACTGTTACGTTTAATCTTTTTTTGAAGTTATGTAATGTCGTGGTCAAAACTTTTGAAAATAAATAAAAAATTGATGCTAGAGTTCATCTTATAGTTTTTGTACAGGGTGTCCGCCGGCAGATTTTCGGCTTTAAAAATTCACATAAATTAAACAAAAAATGCTATGGTAAAAAATGTGTATTTGTCGAAAACCTAGAGTTTGCGGACGCTATTTCTTAAAAATAACACGTTCCAAATGACGACCGTTTTGTCGCAAGCATCTCATCAAGCCTGTACCGTATATCGGTAAAAACCGGCTAGCAGAGCTCTGGCGAAATTTCTTGGACTTCTTGCCGTATATTTTTTTAAAGGGCTTCAATCGTTTTTGGAGAGTTATTGTAAACTCTAGCCTTTAGAAATCCCCACAAGAAGAAGTCACACGGAGATAGATCAGGTGATCTGGGAGGCCAGGGTATGTCCCCAAACCTACTGATCATTTTTCCTGGAAAAATGATCGTTTTGGCATAAACCTCTCGCTGAGTAATCTCCTTCTTTCATTTGTTGCACAATTTGCAATTTGTATGGATGGAAGTTGAGTTTATGCTTCAATATTTTATGTACTGTGGTTTTTTTAAGGCCAGTAGAAGCTGCCACCTTTCTAACGGACTTCCGTGGATTTTTGAGAATTTCTTCTCGAACGGTGTTGACGTTTTCGGGTGTAGCAACAGAAGTTGATAGACCCGGTGGATGAATGCTTAATGTCGTACCCGTTTTTCTGAACTTCTGTACCCACGATGAAATCAGTTGGGTGGACGGCCCGTCACTTGCACGACGAATTTTAAAGTGTGAACAAAATTGCTGCCTTGCACTAAGTAGAGAATCACCACCCTTAAAGACGCTTCCACAGCGAAAGCGCGATGCGGTCCCTGCCACTGACTCATCGTTACTGACACGTCCGCAATGCTTACGCACCGATCGGTACCCCCTGCACCCTTCTCATGCGTTTCTTTCATGCATAAGGCGAGTTTGAACTGGAAAATTTCCCGGCGGACACACTGTATAATTAACAAATAGGATATTTGTGATGACGTTTATTCATTCTAATAACTAAAATAAATAATTACGGTTTAAGATATTTATATCTCATAAAGAATAAATTCACTTACATGAGAAAATACTAAAATTAACCTAAGTTTAAGAGAGGCAGTAATCCTACAAGTAAATACATTTTAAAAATATTTGATCAGCAAAGAATTAAACAAAAAAAAAGAAAAAAGTTACGGTTGTTTTAAAAAACAATACTCCATTCGTTCGCTCGACCACAGCAGCGGTGTCCGCTTGACAAATTACATAGAGTAAGCTCAACTGGATGCGGCATGCAGTGGTTCGTTATCGACTCATAACATAGTGTTTTATCAATTTTTTAAAGGTGAAAATTGACTCTGCTTGTTTGATATCTTTAGGTAATTTATTATAAAGGAGAGCGCCTTCGTATATCTTTACTTAGTATTTTTCGAATCAGTAAGCAGTTATACCTAATATAAATAGGTTTGTACAATATTCATAATTTTAGTTTCTTTATAGATTTTATTAGTAGATGTAAGCAAGTCGTAATTAAAAAGTTTTTTTATTTTGTTTTGTTTGTAAATTTAGTATAATAATTAAGACTACTACTTTATAAATAAAGATTATTGAATTCGAGGGTCAGCTACATCACACAAAAAAAACACCAGGTATCTATTGGCAAAAGGAACTAACTTAATAAAAATATAATGTACTGAACCATTTTCTACAAAATGTTCCATAGGAATGGATTTTTACTATTCTAATACCTTCTTCAAGCTGTGGAACGCTGCCTCCGCCTCGCTTGACCAAAAACTTAACCTTTGAGCTGGTTAGTTGGGATAGCGACCTTGCCATTACTGAAAAATTATTAATAAATTGTCTGTAGTATGAAGCTAAACCGAGAAAACTCCTCACTTCTTTACCATTCTTAGGCGTAGGGAAAATGTTAAACGCTACTTTTTTTGAAGGGTCTGTGGTTAGACCTTTTCAGACACGATGTATTCTAAGTACTTCATTACTGATTTACAAAATTCATATTAAAACAAATTGACTGTTAAATTGGCCATGTTTAACTTGTTACTTCACTTTGTCCAAAAGCTGTGACTATCAAAATTATCATTGACAACAATCAAATCGTTCAGATATCCAAAAAGTTTTGAATACGTCTCAGCTCCAAATAAGGTGTCTACTAATTGAAGGGTTTGAGGAGCATTAGTAAGTCTGAAAACGACCAAAGTATTGCAGGAAACCACTCTAGGGAGGGGGTAACTATTTTTCTTGGTAACAGAATTAAACTTACAGCTGTCTCAAGGCGAAAAACATCAGATGCCTTTAGAACCAAGATGACCGGAGATGACCAAGGGCTAGAAGAATTCTCTAAAACTCCTAATTTAATTTATTTATTCAACGCTTCATTAATAATTTATTAACGAGCGGGGCTAGCTCTATAAACTCGTTGCTTAATAGGCTTATTCCCAGAGGTCCATGATTCTATTGTTTTCAAAAAACTAAGGTCCATACATTGATTCCCAACGGGTCCACGACATTTTAAAATTAAAAATATTTCCTTTCCCTAAGGGTCCATGGAACTCTACTGTGAACAATAAGAGCATGATGATGAAGTCACCTGATATGATTGCCGCGGTCGAGATGACTCCGCTCGACGCGGCGCCGATGATGTCGCTCCCCGTGAGCGCGGCACGCCCGAAGTACCCCCTACTTTTTGATGATGATGGTGACTTGGGTACCTTGACGCACGATGACTCGCTGACTGCCAGATGCAGGCGACACTGCTCGTCCAGCAGCTCCATGAGTTGATCCAATGTAGGTAAATCATCCCTTGATTTACCATACCTCTCCTCGAACAAGGTCCTGATTCTCACGGGCAATTTCTGTAATGTGATGAATAAAATTATATATGACCACTTTTTAACAGGTACCTTTAGTCCCTCTAAAGCCTGAATTGATTCCCGGAGCGGGTCATAGAACTCTGACCGCAATGACTGACCGGGTTGAATGACCTTTAAGTTGATGATTCGCTCTAGATATGTATCTAGCAGAAGGCGATGATTCCGATACCTTCCCTTCAGCAGGTTGAGAGCAACCTCGTAGTTGACCTCGTCCATTGGCAACTGCCTGATGATTGAGAGTGCCTCACCCTCCAATGAAGCCCTGAGATAGTAATGCTTTTCCGCATCTGACATGTTTGGCCGCTCATGTACCAATGACTGGAAGAGATCGAAGAACGGGACCCAATCGATCATCTTCCCACTGAACTCCATCTCAATGGTAGACGAGCCCTTACCTGATTAGTCTTGACTGATGAATTGCCCTCCGGCACCTGCGTACTCACCAGATCAGCCACCTGCTGATCGACGCTTATCAACAACCTGTTGATTTCGGAAAACTGTGAATGATAAGGTTGAAGATCGTCAACCGATTTTCCTTCGGCCCCTACAACCGATTCGTAGGCACTCACGAAATCCGGGTAATGCTTGTCAAAATGACGCTTTGCTACCGCTACGGTAATACTCGATTGATTTTCACGTATCGTAGCTCCAAAGCCCGTGAGCATACGATACCGGCTTTTGAATATAATTTCCGGCTTGGACGTCATTTTCACAAACAGAATGAGTTGAATGAATGAAAATGAATAACTGAATTGACACTTGATCGATTTAAATTGAATGAATGAATTTACACTGATTGAATTGAAACCTTAATGTTCTTATGTTGGCTGTCTCCCTGACTGACACCTCCGGAACTTGATTGATATGATAGTTCAATTGTTCGTTCGGCACATCTGACCGGATGCGACGAAAAGTTCACACCAAATGCACTGAGTAGAACAAAATGGCGGATTGAAAATTTTCCACAATGAGTGATGATGCAATACACAAACTTATGACGTAAACACTTTCACCCCGAAAATGACCTTTATTGACGGCACTGACACTGATGACTCCGTTGTTCAGACTCCAGCGACGCGACGACGCCCTGTCTCGCTCGCCGACAAGTCTTGACTTGACTTCGCACACGCTCCCCGCGTGTCGAAGTTTTTGATTTCTTGATAACTTTGAAGTGATGTGATGATCGCTGTTGCTATGCGCCTCCTCGCGTAGCTGCGTAGATTCCCCTCATGGGCCACCAAAATGTAAGCACAACGAGCAAGCGGGTTTAAGGGTCACTCGATGGCGCGGGTATTCGTCTGAGCTGACTTACTACCAGAGCACCTTGTGCACACGGGGTGGCGATTTTCTTGATGATGTATAAATGAAACCGTTGAATAAGATCACTGATATGTTTATTGACTGTTATTTACATGAGTTATATGACTATTGAATTAAAATGAAAAACCAAGGGCTGACCGGCTCGAACCGTGGTTCCTTGAAACTCGAATCTTGACAGAATGTTGCCAGTGCATAAAAACTAAATTACCATAAATGAATGTTGCCCTAACAGACATTTTACAGATTATAAAAATGATCGATTGACAGATCGATATACTTAAATAACATGTTAATTTTGATTAACAATAAGTTCTATTGATTAAATAGAAATATCAACAACAATCAACAGTCCAAAATAAATTACATATAGCTCAACAACATCTTAAATTTACTTGAAAATGTTACCAAGGCTTTTATATTGGTTAAGAGCATCGATGATGCTTATCGATTTTTGTTTAGATTTGTCACCAATGATTTTTATTTTCAAATCTTTATTAATTGACTGTCGGCTTCGGTTTTGTTTAAACACATGATATTTGCTGTAATACTCAGCTTGTTCCCGGAGCGTGTGTAATAATTCTAGTAAACGGGTTTTTTTTTCAATTGACTGTTCAAGGTTTTGTGCTACGCCTCCACTAAATTGGTGGTACGGTGTCGTTCGTTTTCACAATTCCAAATACTGGTTGGTATGGAAGGGTTGTTAAGCCAAAAACCAACAAAGTAGTCATTGAACAAAGTAATTTTTTCGTTTTCTGGTGCTATTTCCATGATGGCCAACCATCCATCTTCGACATCCTCCAATGGCAAATGAGCCAAAACAGCACATCTGCTCACGTGATCTTTTTCCTCTATTGCAGAAATATCAAATTTAGGCTCCGCAGATGTTTCAATTTTATACTCCACCAAAAAAATATATACCTACCTATTGAATAAAAATTTTCAATTACCTACTACATCCAAACTTTTCTGTTGTTCACTAGACAACGGTTTCTGCCTCGAAGCGGAACTACAAGAATTCAATTCCTCCTTCACATTATTTACACAAGTTTCATTATTAATAATAATTATATTTCCAAAATCCTTTGGTAGAAATTCTTCTTGTAATTTCTTTATGATACCTTGTTCATTTCCAATTACTCAAAGTCAAAGTCAAAAAGCATTTATTCAGTAATATCCGCAGGGATCATCTTGAAACGTCTTAAATCTAGGTGAATCTAAGCGCCAGTTCCTCGCGACCAAGCCTAGAAGAACCGGCAAGAAACTTACGGCTTGGTTCCTACCGTTTTTTTGTATGATCCTGTTACAAAATAATAATAATGTAAATAATGAAGCTCCAGTGTGGTGCCAATCTAACTGAATGCAAGACATGAAACATGCTAAGGCAATTATACCAAGGACTTAAAATACAACAAAACTATCATCATATATACTAAAATATCATCTACGTTTATTAGTATGTATACATTGCTTGCTATGTATCGACAAAAACCACTGTGTGATTGCATTAATCCATTTTTGGTTAGAAAATCGTTCAGTCTCTCATTCCAAAATCTTGGAGATTATTTCAAACATAAAGCTTGTCCTAACTCATGTGCTTAGTTTTCTATGCACTTCTAGCTCCTTCATAGCCTGTGACCATTCTTCTTGCTCTATTGGTTGTTTCTGCTAGTAGGATCATCTGTATGTAACCCTTAAACAAGTTAACTACGGGACACATTACCGAGCGGTTTTTGCCTTTACCCACGCACTGAGCTTTTATACTACAGTAAACGAACTTACCCAGTCAGTGTGAACTCGGTACTTGAAGACAACACAACGTGAAAAAATGACGAAATGCGCCGTCCTTTTTTGTAAAATCTAGACCGCACAGTTAATGTTTCTCATCACACGTGAGTACAATTTTATGCCACAAAAGCGGCATTTTTTTCATAAAATCCAATAAATGTGTTACGATTACTGCAAACAGAAACGAACGATACGAAAACTGCGATTACAAAATTTTAAGAAGCACTCCTTTTTTAAGGTATTGTATTGTACAATACTATTTATTTTGGGTTTACTAGAACGAAGTACCTAAAACGTGGCAACTTGACGAGACAATATAATGTGTGCCGCAGAGATAATCCATATGGATTTTGTGTGCGGTATCTCTCAAAAGAAGTGGACATTTTAGGGAGTTGATGATAATGGTCGGAAAGGTCCGACTTCTTGATTTTGTTTTTATAGCTTCTGTAAGCCGACATTTAAGATTCCTTCTTCTTTCTTAAATCTTAAACAGTGCAGGCTACCTCCAAATTTTCTTTAATGTTATTCCACGCATCATTGACTCCCCGTCTATTTTTGTGATGTTCATTGTGGAGATCCCAAATACACGAATGAAATGGTACAACTCCAGGAATTTAAGGACTGTTTCATTGTCCCAATTCATTTTCAATAGGTACCCTAGTCGCTCTAGTTTGCGCTCACAACATAGACAACAATACTACCTCAGAGTACTTTTTACTACACCTCCGTACCGTGCGGTCGATGGCGCTTGCGCTTCTGAATATGGCCATTGTGTGGTCGATTCCATTTTTGAGGCACTTGAACATCGTTTCGTTTTGCCATTTCATATGCCAATCGCCGGACATCAGTTGTCGTTAACCCATAAAACATCTGGCTACACTTTTTGATGTAATCCACCAATGATTCTTCTTGTACGCTATTGAATATTTTTTTATTGGCATAATTTGGCGTCAATCTAATTGTCTGCAAATTCATTGGAAGCTTTGTTGTTTTTTTATAGTATCTGTACACTATAAAAAAACAACAAAGCTTCCAGCTTTTTTTGTAGGCTTTGATAGTATAACGTCAAGCATGTAGATGAAGCCACGGTCGTAAAAGTACCGTATTAGAAACATTCTAAATCTTATTTTCGTTGAGTCATTTGAATCCTCGGTTGCGAAGTTGGTATCGCATCCCCGTATCAAGGGGAAGGTCGTGGGTTCAAATCCTACGAGGAAAATAATTTTTGGGATAATATAAAAATCTTTGTGATTACCTTAAGTGCATGTTTAAAGATTTTGCCACTTGTCTAATTTTTTTCCTGTCTAATATCAAATCTATGCCTTTCTTTATCAAATCTGTACTACGAGGCGAGGTCCAAAAGTCAGCGGAATTGAGGATTTATAATTAAATTAAAACAACGAAACTATTTTTCCTTTTCAATGTAATTACCTTTGAGCTTAATACATTTTTCAGATCTAGAAATTAACTTACGCAAACCATCAAAAAAATATTGCCCTCAAAATGAGCCAAAATCGCCGCCTTAACTTCTTCATCGTCTTGATACTTTTTCCCCCTTAACTCTTTTTTCAAATTTGGAAATAAATAATAATCACTGGGGGCCAGGTCCGGGCTGTAAGGTGCGTGGACCAGTGATTCAAAACCGCACCGGTCTAGAGCAGCCATCGCAACTTTGCTCTTGTGAACTGGTGCATTGTCTTGCAAAAGCAACACACCGCTTGACAGTTTTCCTCGCCTTTTTTCTTTGATGGCTTCCTTTAATTGCTCCAATAATCTTGTGTAATATTCTCCAGTAATGTTGACACCCTTTTCTTTGTAGTCGATCAACAGGATTCCTTCACAATCCCAAAAAATCGTAGCCATAATCTTTCCGCCGACTCAGGTTCAAAGTGGTGAACCCAAGTTTCATCTCCGGTAACAATCCGCTCCAAAATAGGGGTAGAGTCTTCGCTACACAGCTCCAAAAAGTGCTTTGACGCTTCGATTCTTTGTTGCTTGTGAAGCGGCGTGAGCATTCTTGGCACCCATCTTGCACTGACTTTTGACATGCCAAGATGATCGTGTAGAATCCTCAAAATGGTTGTGTCAGATACTCCTACTATTGCAGAAAGCTGTTTTTTCTTCAGACGAGCATCTTCCAATATTAATTTTTCAACGATATCCGGTGTGGTGACCTCAGTCGGCCGTCCTGGGCTGGAGTCATCTTCAATCGACTCTCTGCCTTGTTTGAAAAGACCATGCCACTTGTAAATCATGGTTTTACCAGGACACTGATCTCCATAAACGGCTCCCATCTCATTCATTATGGTTAACGGAGGTTTTCCTTGCTTGGTAAGGAACTTGATAACGGCACAAAACGGCACGAGCGGGGCGAGCGGGGGGACAGATACCGGCACAAACTCGTTCACATTACTCCGGGCCCGGTCGTTCTACCGGCAATTCGTAGTGACAAACCGCTCGGTAAAAATGCCGGGCTCGGCAAAAATGCCGGACCCGGGATAATGTGAATAGCTTCATATAAATTGTACAGCCACTAGCCCTTCCGGCAGATTTACCGGCGCGGCAGATCTGCCGGTCCGGCGTCGTGGGAACGCTGCCAAACATTTTTGAAAAAACCGTGTTATTGAAACCGTGGTTTATAAAAAATAAAAACCACAGCCATACTTCCATTAGGGTTTTACAAAAAAAGTTCGTTAAATTGACCAATAAAAATATAAATGCAATTTACCCGTCGCAGTGTAGCCGTAGCGCGCCTTCTCGACGTTGTGGTCCGGCGCGGGGAGGGGGCGGTGAGTTAGTCGGCGCTTGGCTTGTGTTTACGTGTGTGTGGGAGCCGTAGTAAATGAGATATAGATGTTTAACCACTGTGCCCCGTGATTCACTGCGCCCCCCGTTCCCCTACTTTTTACAGTTCCTAAGCTAAAAAAGCCGTATTCGTGAAAAAGTTGTCGGTTGTCGGACAGTCGCGGGTTTATTCACTATTGTTTTACAAAGTGCTAAGACAACTTCAGCTCCAAGGCCTAAGCTAATTTAGTCTGTAAAAAAATGGTTTCTGAACGTATCTTCACCAGAATATAAGATAAAATCAAAGATCAAACCTAATACTCTAACTCATACGTGGGACACTCAGAAAGTTTTGCGATGGGTGGTCTCGAAGTCTCGGCAAAAAAATATTCTTTAATCATGCGGCGGTTTAAGCATCACCATCAACAGTTACAGTTGCTCCACGGGGATATTCAAAGAAAAACGGCCCAATTATTCCATTCGTGGATAAAGCGGCCCATACGGTGACTTTTGGGCTGTGCAGGGCTTGTATGGTGTTTTAATGGGGGGTTTTGTCCTCTTGGTGCCCAGTACCGACAGTTTTGCTTGTCGACATACCCATTTAAGTGAAAATGTGCTTCATCGCTGAACCAAATTGTGTTAACAGTTTGAAATCGGCTGAGCATGGTTTCACAGAACTCCTTTCACAATGAAGTCAACTAAATGAATCACAATGAACACGCTATGAAGTCATCTGGTTTAAGAGCCTGCACCAATTGAACCTTAAATGGGTGAAGTTTGACGTCCTTTGTTTAAACTCGCTGAAATGTTGTTTTTGGCAGCGCCAAAGACGATGCTTTCTTGCGCACGGACTGGTGCGGATTTTGCAGTACGCTGCTTTCAACACGTTGAATGTTTTCTTCAGTTCTTGACGTTCAACTAGGGCCTGGCCGTGGGTTATTGATGGTTGAATCTGTTGCTCGGAACTTCTGTGCCTACGTTCTAATTAAATTTACACTGGGTTTATCGCTTAAACGTCGAATATCGAAGCGTGTACATAACCGTCGACGGGCAACGGTATACGAATCGTTGCTTTTAAAGTACGCTTTTACTGCGAACGCGCGATGCTCACTGGTCCACTGCGACATCGTGACTAAATAATCCGCGCGAATGCCGCATCGAACGCTGCTCCTACCCCGCTCCCTGGCACAACGGTTTTAAAATATTTATTTGAAGTTGTAAATCTGCCACGGTCCACCCTGTACCAACGATACACGGTTGCCTTAGAAGGGCCTTCATCCATGAAAGCCATTTGGAGTCTATCGTACGATTCTTCCGGTTTCAGGTAGCACTTGAAATCGTATAAACTCATAGCGCGATAATGTTCCCGGTGCAGATCCATTTTTCACTGAGACACGATTATTTAAATTAGCTTGCAAAAAATGTGGAGGGAAAATTTTAAATTAGAATGTGCCTATTTTTACTGTAAGTATACTGCCTGTATAGTAGGAGTGGGCTATAACAGGTAAAAAAAGAAACCTGTTCCGCCTGTTCCAGTTCCAGTAAAATAACAGTTCCAGAAACCTGTTCCAAAATAACAGCAATAACAGTGGTTGTGTTGTAACATAGTTCGGGTAGAAATTTAAACATTTGGTAGGGTAACAGTGCTGAGGAACAGTTTCAGTGCATGTTCCTGAAATGAAAACCATCCTTCATGCTTAACAGGCTTAGGACTGACAGCTTGACATTTGAATTTTAGAAATTTCAACAAGATACATAACATTTACTAATCAAGCTGGCGCATTTAAAGGGTTTCAATTCATTTTATATACATAATCATTGTGTTATTTATAGTACACATTTTTGTACATTATTTACATAATCATTGCGTTATTTACAGTACACATTTTTTGTACATTATTTACGGTTGTTCCACATATTTACAGTGGGTATTTACATGTTCTGGTTCAAAAATATCAACTGCTGCAGTTTTCTTATTCCCAAACGAGCTCTTCTTTCATTTAAAATGTTCCCTGCAGCGGAAAAAACTCTCTCGCAGGGAACTGAGGATGCCATAGCATTTAATTTATGTACAGCAATTTGATAAAGGTGAGGATATATTGCTCTATATGTCTTCCACCATTTTAGTGGGCACTCCTGTCTAGGGATAATTTTATCATCTAGGTACCGCTGTACTTCCACAATAGCCCTAGATTGTGCAGTACCATCAGGCTGAATATTTTTCATTTTGTCATGATAATCTTGCCATATAGATTTTATTGAGCCAATAGTTTGAGTTGGAGTTATATTATTATTGGTCTCTTCTACTGTTGCAGTATTTTCAGCCAGGGTTTTATTTTGTTCTTGAACAACTAGAGAAATTATTCGACGTTTTGTTTCTTCTGCGGTTGCCTGATCTTTAAAGTACAGCTTGAATCTAGGATCTAAAAACATACAATTTGTAAATGTCTTACTTTGGTTTCAATTATTGAATCTTATTTTAATTCCTCCTATTATATCTTGCCTCACTCTGTCTACTGCTGGCATAAAGTTTTCAGCTTCCAAATTTGTTAGTGCTTGGGTCAGGCCCATGGTTATGGGAATGACGAGGCTCCCAGTGACATACTTCTCCCCACTGAGCTCCCTTGTAACTTCTTCACAAGGCCCAAATACTATACAAAGTTCCTTGCATATTTGCCACTCATAGGATGTCAATATTTCCATGCTTAAGTTTATCATGGCACTATTGAGTGGTTCTTGCAGCTCTACACATCTCTGCAACATGTAAAATTTTGAGTTCCAGCGAGTGGCCACTTCTTGTATCAGACGTCTTGCAGTGTTTCCAGCCTGCTCTTGATACGTTTTAAGTTTTTGCCAGGCCACATTACTTTGTTTAAACTGTCTTACTATTCTTTTCACTTTGTTAATAATTTCATCGACATCATCTGCTTTTAGGGCATCAGTTACGGCGTGGTTTAATGTATGGGTATAGCATGGGAAATGCTTCCAACCAAGCTCTTTTTCTATGGCATTTTTTATATTGCTGCCATTATCTGATACCCCTAACAAAACCTTGTTTGTCAATTGCCACTCATCACTTACTTGCTTTATCGTTTTAGCTAAGTTTCTGGCAGTATGAGCCTCTTCTAAAGGTACACAGTCTAATAAGCAGTAGCGCAACTCACAAGACTCTTCAGAGATATAATGTGCTGTCATGGCCATCATTGAGTCATTAGTCAATGTTGACCAAATGTCAACAGTAATACAGACAGACTTGACATCTTTTTCTAACACCAATTTGAGTTCACTTCTTTTTCTTTCGTATAGTGATGGCAATAAATTATTGGCAAAGTACTTCCGGCTGGGTATTACATAGTTCGGAAACGCTAGATGCATGAGGTCTCGAAAGCCCCGGTCCTCGACCATCCGAAATGGTTGAAAATCCAAGGTAAAGAGCTGCATAACTTTATCATCTATGTGTTTTTTGTCTTTAATGTCGCGACGTTTAGGCATATAATCAGTTATAGCCTGATGACCATATGTCCTTCGTGCAGGTCCCTGAGTGGTAGAAGTAGCTGAATTACTAGTACCGGCGTTACTAATTTCTCCGCCGTTAGTGCTGTTAGTAGTTCCACTTGTACCTTCACCATCACCACCAACATTATCATTGTTACTACCACATGCAACACCAATACCCATCACCTGAGTCCTATTGCTCGGCGTTACTTCGTTGCGCCTTACAACACAAATAGTGGGATGTTTGCGTTCTAAATGTTTTTTTAAGTTCGTTACTGACGACTTATAGGACATTTTTAATTTACATATATTACAAACCCCTTCTCCCCCTCGAATTCGAATTTCCTTCGCGACCACGAACCGGAAGACGAAGCGTAGGACGTCCTCCTACCCGATGGACTGACGACATTGTTAGGACCGCGGGAAGTCGATGGATGGAGAGGGCTCAAAATCGTTCTTCCTGGAAACGTGTGGGGGAGGCCTATGTCCAGCAGTGGACTTCTACAGGCTGATGATGATGATGATGATGACAAACCCCTTGAAAATTACCGATGTCCGTAAAATGGTCCCACACAACACTGACTTTCTTGTTTGACGACATAATTAATAGTTTCACAATATATACAAAACACAAACTTAATATCACTAACTTATCTAACTATTTACATAACGCGAAATTAGGAATCTTTAGTCTTTGTAAAAGTTTTCCAAATTTTCCAATCCAACGCAAAGTAAACAAAAACAAAACAAAAATGACAACTTTACAACGACATCCACCTGTATTGCCACTGTTGCCAGATCGAATCAAACAAAAGGAGTAACGTTCGGATACACGAATACGCAATCTTGATCATTAATTTATGACATGACCAGAGCCGTCTTAAACTCGGCTGGGGCCCTTGGGCACACATGAATTTGGGGCCCTTTTGGAAAGTAAAAAAAAGCTAGTTATAATAACATTTATTTGCTAAGCATGACCATTTATTGTAGCTAATCAAATACAGTATAAAAAAAGACGTGTCAACGTGGGACAGATCTGGCGTAGAATCTACGATAGAGTAGTACTTTGCTGATTTAAGTTCTTTGACAATGGTTTTCAAAACTTGCTGTCCCATTAAACTAATAAATTCATTACATATATTTGCCGATAAATATGATGTATACATAGATATAATGGCGTAGTAAGTATATGCATTGTAATAAAAAAAAAAAAAATTGTCGATCCTAGGGGGCCCCCTGAGAATGGGGGCCCTGGGCACGGGCCCCGTGTGCCCTTATAGTAAAGACGGTATTGGACATGACAAGTTAGTTTTCTTCACTACAACAGTATGACAAGACAAACATGAACAAATAAATATTTTTACTGTAATGTATTATGTATGTTTTACAATGCAACTATTTTTTGCATTATTATGAATGAAATGTATACAACAGTATTTTTTTCTGTAAAAAAATGAGCCCAACATTTCCGAACGAATGCAATACCTGTTCTCTGCTTGTAACAGTAACAGACAGGCATAACAGCTGCTATCTCGTACCAACAAAGGTAAGCTGTGTAAGCTAGAATAGAGAAGAGCATGTTCCGTGGCGTTATCTCTTTCTAACAAAAGTAAACTCCATACGCTAGAATAAAGAAAAGCATGTTTCTGCAGATTTGGGCTGTTGTGGAACTGGAACAGTTTCTCTTAGGTCTAGACAACAGTTCCATACTGTTCTAAAGTGAAACCTGTTGTTTGTACCTGTTTCGATATATACGCCTCACTCCTACTGTATAGGTATCCTACCAATCTGTAATACTGTTCAGCAAACTGTTGTTATACGGGAGTTGATTGAAATAAAATACTTTGATTAAATTCACCTCAGGCGTTCAACGCTGTATCAAATCCGCTGACCTAGCAACGATTGCTCCCTACATTTACTTATAATAATCATATTTTTAAAATAGATTTTAACTGGCCAGTCTCTCATTCATAAAAACTTTTTTTCGCAAAATTTTCTGAGTGTCCTGGTACAGTTTCTTCAAACCCAGTGGGGGTTCTTACTTGTGTTTCAGTTTTACATTTTGTAATGACTCCGTACATTTACGTAGTGTCATTACACTACGTACCTTAATTCTTCTCTGTATTTCTCTAATATTTTGTCTATTGTTACAAATTTATGAAATTTTCACATAAACCTTACCTACATAATTGCATCCAACGTTTCATCCCCTATTTTTATTTTATCCCCTTAAGGGTATCATTTTTACAAACTTTGAATATCACATTTATTTATATTTTATCTTTAGTCTAAAAATAAGTTTCAAGCTTCTAGCTTCAAAAATGACGAAATTTCCTTACAAACTTTCATCCCCTATTTCAACCCCTAAACGTAGCCTATGTCTTTTCTCAGACTATCTCTGTACCGAATTTCATTTAAATCGGTTCAGTAGTTTAGGCGTGGCAGCAAAACAAACAGACAGACAGATAGACAGACGGACAGAGTTACTTTCGCATTTATAATATTAGTAGGGAAGTAGGGATTTGACGAAAAATAATTATTCTAAATAGAGATTCGTTATTATTGTGTTAGCAATAGAATCCTGAGATGACTAGTTTTCGGTTGTGAGTTGACTTTCTGGTCTTGCAGGATGTTTTGTGTATGATAGAGTAGCCCGTGTAGTTGACTGACTCGTTGAAGGCATTGTGTTTGGAACGGAATCCTGAGATGACAAGCTTTCGTTGAAATGAAATGAAATTTATTGTAGAAACTGTGTACAAAAAAGATCTTAAAACTAGGTAGAACAACAGATAAAAAAAATGAAATAATAAAATTATGAATGATTATAAAATTTCTTTTATGTCATAAACTTGTGAGTTGACTTTCCGGTCTTGCAGGGTGTGTTGTGGTTGTGAAGCCCGAGTAATTGTAAGAAGAATGACTCATTGAAAGAGTTTTGCAGTGTTTTATATATAACTATCATAGACAGCGGAAGCGCTTTATTCTTTACGATATCTGGTGAAGCCGTCTCTCAAAGTTTTCTATTTCGACTGCTCAACGCTTGAAAAAAGTGTGAAAATAACATAAAACTAGTGTAACAGAAATTAGTAATTACTAGTCACCCTTAATGTCACAAAAAGTGGCAATAGACTAAATTGAATTATTAACCACAATACAGAAAAGTAAAAAACAATTAGGATGATTTCCAAACAGATTGGCCTAGATATGCGAGACCTCTCCCGGTTAAGTGGTCCAGACACACAGAAAAATTACTCAATTTCTTGATTACTCAGAATGTGTTGTTTCAAGTTCGCTATTTGAACTGTTCGTAAATTCCTCGTAAATTTTACCGATTGGATTAAATTCGTTTCGGACACGTTTCTTGCACAACTATAAGCGGGTTATTCCCATCTGATCATATGATCAGATTGTGGTTGCATCTGATCAAATAAAAAGTTCCCGATGGAATATTTTTGGCGTGTAATATTACTATGCAACTAACAACCTTTTTCTATACGACTTTTTTGTACTCATTAACTACCTATTTTTATAGTTCCTGTTGGGTTGAGAAAAATAAAAAAAACTTATCCTCCTGCGTCGCAGGCGGACATTCGCCCGCCGCGCCACATCGGTCGTCATATTTTTAGTTTCATTTAGTAAACTACCTATGTACCACATCTATTACTAATTACCTACTACTAACGTAATCTACTTAATAATAACACCAAAGTTACATTTAACTTGAATAGACAGATAGTACAATATGAGTAAACCCACCTACACAAACTCAAGTGCCAGCCCTGGTGGGGCAGAATACACCAAACTTTAAAGTAGTAGGAATCTGCCCCACTAAACTGACTTAGTGGGGCAGATTCCACTACAAATTTTAAGGCTGTGTACTCTGCCCCACTAGTGGGGCGCCTTGGTGGGGCAGAGTGGAACAATTCGGCAATCCAGACTGGGCACAAAATCACAAAATGGTTTTCACGATTTTCGTCCCGTCTTCGGAGACTCGAAGGACCATTGATGTACGGGACATCAAATATGAAAAGATAGTTGTTCGATTGATACACGATTTATTTACGATAATTACGGGAAGATGTTAATGCGTTGTGAGTTTGATGTGGACTGCCCGCGCCCGCTCCATTTCCACGGAAATGCAGCGATGGCAATTTTGAACAGTATGTGAACCGTACACCCAACATTGTTAAATATTGAGCGTGACTTGTTCTCATCTCGTCTTCAATAATGGCTCGTTTACACAGTGCGTGCTGCTGCCTGGCCAGTAGACAGCTACTCGGTTTGTCTACTCGTACGCCAGTAGCTCGGCTCGCCTTTGCTGTCTACACCACACCTAGCTACTGCTCCGTCAGAGTCGAGTCGCGATGTCGAGTGAACTTGTTTTAATAAAAAAAACGGTGATACGCTCTATGACAACAATTTTATGTCAGGAATTGGAAAATATCTATAACCATAGCCAATATTTATTATTTATTTATTTCCTTATACATTGCCCTAACAGTTTAAAACTAAATCGACAATGCAAAACAATTAATATAAGAAACAAGAGCGTAAGAAAAGGATTTGGATTAGAGAATGGATGGCTAGAAGATCTTTAGGGGCAACACGTATGATTCTCAACGAGCTTTACCATGAAGACCCCCGAGAATATAAAGCAGTGATGAGAGTGACACCTGAACAAGTCGAAAGACTTTTAAATTTGATAAAAACAAAAATAGAACGTCAAGACACATTGATGAGAGATGCCATAGCAGCAAGGGTGAAGTTGGAAGCAACTCTGTGTTTCCTAAGCTCAGGAATGTCATTCAGACTGCTATCTGTATTTTTCAGGATATCTAAAGCTTCTATATCAAAATTTATACCAGAAGTTTGTGACGCTATTTCTGAAGCTTTGGACGAATATTTTCAAGTAAGTAAAAGTTAATTAACTCAATAATACATGACGTGTGACTCATTCATTTATTTTTCAAAAACAAATTAAACCTTAACTAAAACATTATTGCATGTTGTTTACATTAGCATTTATCATCGCTTTGACTATTGGATCATTAAAGTCAAATAATTGTCCTGGTTGAACTGGCTGCTGCGCAGAAACCGTTTCTAAATTGGCTGCCTCGTATGATGAATGTGATGATTGGTGATCAACTGATTGAAGTGGCTGATGCACCAAAACTGTTTCTGTAGGCTGATAAGTTGTGCCTGGGAAGGACACACTGGGTCCTGATGATGGTGACGCTATGTAGGACTGTGGTGACGAAGCACTGTATGAGGAAAGGGCAGATGCGTTCCGAGCGTATACAGCTCTTTTTCGGTATCGTGAAAGTACTTGTTGAATTTCATCTTTGGCATCTAAAAAATCTAGTAATGGGAGCTGCCTCAATTGAATAGCGACATGTTTTCCAACAATATCATACTCGTCTTCTTGTCTAGAAGAGCTGGAAGATTCTATAGTACTGTTTAATTGTTTCAGCTCATCAATAGCTGCTGTAATTCCGCTCATTTCTTGGGCAGTATTATGTGATTTTTTAGCTTTACCCGGATTTTTTTCTTTGTCAATGTGCTGTCACTGGAGTAGATTGATCTATCATCAGATTTATCAAGAGTTTTATCACCCGTTTTATCATCAGTATTTTCATCAGTGTTATCCGCCATGTCTTGACTAACAGCATTTTCCAAATCCGCCGGTGTGTTGTCTTTCTGCAATTGGAATATAAAATTAATATTATATTTTTCAGGTACCAAGCAGAAAGGAATGGGAAGACGTACAAGTAGGATTCCACCACAGGTGGAACTTTCCAGTATGTTGTGGAGCCATCGATGGCAAACATGTGGTGATTCAAGCTCCGCCCAATTGTGGTAGTGAATACTACAATTATAAAGGAACTAACAGCTTGGTGCTCCTAGCGATCGTGGATCATGACTACTGCTTTAAATATGTGGACATAGGCTCATATGGGCGAAATTCTGACGGTGGTGTTTTCCAAGCTTTCTCATTGTATCCAGTGTTGGAAAATGGCACATTATTGCCAGAAGGCGGTATTGTAGTGGGAGATGATGCTTATCCTCTTAAGACGTACTTATTGAAACGCTATCCCAATGAGACTACGACAGCTGAAAAAACTTACAATTACAGATTCTCTAGGGCAAGACGCATAGTAGAAAATGGATTCGGTATTTTAGCATCTCGCTTTCGCGTTTTGGGAAAACCTATCCAGTTGCAAGAGGAGACCACAATAAAAATTATTCGAACTACATGCGTACTGCACAACTGGTTACGGAAATCTTCACCACACATCTACACTCCTCCTGGTAGTGTAGATTATGAAGATATTACAAATTTCACTGTCAACCTTGGAACGTGGAGATCAGAAATAAATTCATTACCGAGTATCGCCCGATCGCGAACAAATAACAGATCAAAAGCAGTTGCCGAAAAATTGAGAGAAAAATATAAAAACTACTTCTGTAATGACGTTGCTGTCTCCTGGCAAAGTCGTATGATTAATATCTAGAAATGTAACCAACTACATTTATCAGTGAAATAAAGAATTAGGTACTCACCAGATTGGATGTTGTTTTCTTTTCTTTTAAATTAGTTGTTTTCATTATATAATCCATTATATCAAACCATTTTATGGATGGTTTGTACACATCGTCTGCGCCAGCGCCACTCTTCTTGCTTTTTTCGATTTTACTCACTTCTTGATTGTAGGTGGACCGTAAATTTTTTATTTTCTTGGTTACCTCACCGGTGTTACCTAGGTGCATTTCTTTTGCGATATGTTCCAAAGATTCTCTATTTCGATAGTTTTTATAGAAACAATTCCATAGGTTTTCTTGTTCTCTGTAGAGTTTCATGAATGAAATATTATTGTCAGAAGACCATCTATCCGTACCCATTTCGATCTCGATTTAGTACATAGGCGTAGCACACAAAAAACACGGCTTCCACTCACAACTGTCCGGCTGGCACTGGCGAGCTACTGCCGAACGCGTCCAAACGATGCGAGCGACGCACGAGCCGCTGTCATGTGCGAGTTGCTGCCGGGCGAGCAGGCGAGTGAAAACAAAAAATGTTGAAGTAACTCGGATGCGAGCTACTGACCAACTCGCACGTACGAGTTACTCGTAAGTTATGGATAGGTTACACAGTGCGAGCAGCTGATATGACAGTAGACAGCTACTGTGCATGTGTACTCGTATGACAGTAGCTCGACTCGCCTCGCTCGGTCACACTATGCGAACTGCTGGCGTCGCAGGAAGACAGCTACTGCACCAGTGTACTCGCATAGTTCGTCTGTATCATGTCTCGTGCAATGTTGTCGCAAAATACACGTTTAATCACAGTGCATACCACTATAAAAGCAGTTACGAAAATACTTTGTGTTGAAATTAAAAGAGCTATACAAAAAAAGAAGAAGAAGAGAAGTGTTTGGGTCAGGACTTGGCTGCAAAGAAAAGGGGCAACGAATTCAATATTTAAAGAGCTATATGATGAAGATCCCCGAGAATATAAAGCGGTTATGAGATTGACAACTGAACAAGTGGAAATACTTTTAAATTTGATTGCTCCACAAATTCAACGTGATGATACACTAATGAGGGATGCGATACCTGCGAGGGTGAAGTTGGAAATAACCCTAGTATACCTTTCTTCTGGGATATCGTATAGACTGTTGTCGGTATTTTTCAGAGTTTCAAAAGCATCCATCATTAAAATAATACCAGAAGTGTGTGCTGCTATCAATGAAAGTCTAAAAGATTATATCAAAGTAAGTATTTTTTTTTATTCACAATGGTTTTGTAAAGTTTTTGTACATATTAAACGTGAACTTTACATATTAATACTTAATAACTACAGTACTACATAGCTTAGTTCGTTATTTTTTAATATTAGAGATTGATATTGCTGCAGCAAGTACATCATTAGATTGGGGTATAGATTCAAATTGATCCAGCAGTGGCGCAGAGAATGCAGATGTTGTAGGTTCAACAGGTTGAAAAGCTTCAGTAGCGACCTCTACAAGCTGGTAGGCTACAGGCTGTGGTGATAGCGTACATTCATTATGGAGTATAGATTGTGAAGATTGTTCCACTTGCATGGAGAGTGCAGACATTTCATAATTTACTGTAGGCTGTGGTGATGGCGTACATTCGGAACTGTAATTAGAAGGTGTGTACACAATTCTACCACAGAGGGCTCTCTTACGGTATCTAGAGAGTATCGCCTGTATTTCATCTGTCGCATCAATTCTATCAATCGAAGATAACTGTTTCAGTTGCAGTGCTACATGTCTTCCAATAACATCACATTCATCTTCTAATTCTCTTGTAATCGGGGCAGACACGTTTACTAAACTACTATTTAGTTCTTTGAGTTCATTTATGGCTGCTTGAATGTCAGACCGTTCTGATGATAATTTCGTCTTTAACTTTAGAGTTTTTGGTGGCTTTACCACTTTTATATGAGCAACTTTGTTGCTATTGTCACTAGCATCAAGGTCCACGTTATTCGTGGCCTCCTCGCTTCCTGACGCTGATGCGACGTTGCTTCCTGACGTTGATGGATGATATGGTTCCTGAAATTAACATTACTCTTTTATTTTTCAGATACCGAATGTGGAAGAATGGCAAGATATCCAAATAGGATTCGCTTCGAGGTGGAATTTCCCTAATTGTTGTGGCTCTATCGATGGGAAGCATATAACAATTCAAGCACCACCAAATTGTGGCAGTGAATATTATAACTACAAAGGAACAAATAGTATAGTGCTCATGGCTGTTGTGGATCACGATTATACTTTCAGATATGTAGATATAGGCTCATATGGTCGTAACGCAGATGGTGGGGTATTCCAAAACTGCTCTTTGTATCCTTATCTAGAAAACAATTTATTATTGCCTGAAAATGGTATTCTAGTTGGAGATGATGCCTTCCCTTTAAAACCGTATTTACTAAAGCCCTACAAAAATACATTGACTACCGCAGAAAAGATTTTTAATTATAGGTTGAGCAGAGCAAGAAGGATTGTGGAGAATGGGTTCGGCATTCTAGCATCTCGTTTTCGTGTTTTGGGAAAGCCAATTCAAGTTACAGAGGAAACTACGATAAAGATCGTCTTATGTGCTTGTACATTACACAACTGGTTACGTACTACTGCATCAAATACTTATACACCACCAGGAACTACAAATTATGAAGACATCATAAACTTTCAAATCATTCAGGGCCAGTGGAGGTCCGAAATTAATGAATTACCGAGTATTCGTCGCTCGAGAATTAATAATAGATCGAAATGAATAGCAGAGAAAATGCGTGATAAATATAAAAATTATTTCAATGACGACGGAGCAGTTGCATGGCAAAATTATATGATTAGGTAATTATAATTACCTAGTAGTAATTAGAATATAAAAGGGAAGAGAAAAATAAAGGATAGTAAATTTTGTGGACCCTGACTGGTTTGGAATGTGCCTTGTGCCTTTGTAATTATAATTTGTAATAAAATACTTACCAAATTACTTGATGTTTCCTTTTCTTTAAGATTAATTATTTTCATAATATAATCCATAGAATCGAACCATTTGATAGATGGTTTATAGATCTCATCAGTGCCAGATCCACTTTTTTTGCTCTTTTCAATTTTCAATAACTCCTGGTTATACGTTGAGCGTAAATTTTTGATTTTTTTTGTAACTTCATTCATGTTTTGTAAATTGCATTCCAAGCGGATGTGTTTTAACGACGCTTTACGCAAATCTCTGTTCTTGTAATTAGGATCCAAACAATTCCATAAGTTCGTTTGATTCTTGTATAGCTCCGCAAACTTTATATTTTGATCGGATGTCCTTTCCGCCATTTTGATGTCAACGCAAGAAACCTACAAAAACACTGCACCGGCGGCGTGGGCCCGAGCGTACGAGCTACTGTCATTTCGCGAAATCATGCGAGTTGACGACCGAGCGACGTGCGAGTGGCGTGGTGGGGGAAGGCCAGTTGCGAGTAAAAACAAAAAATGTTGAAGTAACTCGCTTGCGAGCAACTGTCCCACTCGCACATAACAGTTACTCGTATGATGCGGTCACACAGTGCGAGCTATTGCACCTCAGTAACTGATACGGTCAGCTCGCATGCTAGCTCGCACCGTGTAACCTAGGCTTGACGTCCAAACAGTGCGAGTAACTGCAGTGCAGCTACTCGGAAGGCTTACTCGTACGCTAGCTCGCACTGTGTAAACCAGCCATAACTTACCAAGCAGGTATTCAAATTGTTTTATTTTGAAAATCGTCAAAATTGCCGCGAAAGAGAAAGCGCAAGAAGGCGGGAAACGCGAGTTCGACGTGATGCGTTCGGAAACTGTGTTTGGTAATTAATTGAAAATGTGATAAGTGTTTTTTTATTTTTATTTGTTTATAGGAGTAAGTTATTAAATATTAATGATTTAAGAATAATATTGTGTTTCAAATATATTTTAATCGTTTTATTCAACTGAATTTAAAAAAAAGAGTTGTTGATCTTGTTAAAAATATTTACCGGTAATCTTTTCGGAAAATTTAAGTTTTAGAACGTACCTTAACACACATCGTTATTTACATTAGGCTGACGTCACTATCGTATAGCTATCGTGTTTACGTTAGTAAATCGGTTGTCGTTCGTGCTACCATGTATCGTCTAGGTCCGTAAACCTAAGGTAAATACGTTAGGTTTACGGACCGTTACGATACGAAAGTGGAATTCGTTCGTGCTGACCCCTCTGACCTTATTTTTTGACGTTGACATTCTTTGATTACAGCGTTGACAAACTTTTTTAAAAATAGTTATATAGATTTTCTCAGTTTGCTTTTGTAAATATCTCGTTTGATTCGTGAACAATATCAAATCAAAATAAGATTGAATTGTTTTTGTGTAACTTTTAAAGCAAATTTTCATAGTTTCGCTTTTTGATGATTCGCCAACAGTTTAATAGAAAAATTCTGTCATTAGATTTTGCTATATTAATAGCATCAATGTTTTTTTATTTTTATTTGTTTATAGGAGTAAGTTATCAAATATTAATGATTTAAGAATAATATTGTGTTTCAAATATATTTTAATCGTTTTATTCAACTGAATTTAAAAAAAAGAGTTGTTGATCTTGTTAAAAATATTTACCGGTAATCTTTTCGGAAAATTTAAGTTTTAGAACGTACCTTAACACACATCGTTATTTACATTAGGCTGACGTCACTATCGTATAGCTATCGTGTTTACGTTAGTAAATCGGTTGTCGTTCGTGCTACCATGTATCGTCTAGGTCCGTAAACCTAAGGTAAATACGTTAGGTTTACGGACCGTTACGATACGAAAGTGGAATTCGTTCGTGCTGACCCCTCTGACCTTATTTTTTGACGTTGACATTCTTTGATTACAGCGTTGACAAACTTTTTTAAAAATAGTTATATAGATTTTCTCAGTTTGCTTTTGTAAATATCTCGTTTGATTCGTGAACAATATCAAATCAAAATAAGATTGAATTGTTTTTGTGTAACTTTTAAAGCAAATTTTCATAGTTTCGCTTTTTGATGATTCGCCAACAGTTTAATAGAAAAATTCTGTCATTAGATTTTGCTATATTAATAGCATCAATTAGATAGTATCAGTTACAATTCAAAGCATTTGTAGACGACGCGCCTCGCGAACCTGAAAGTCTACCGGCCGTTTGCGCGCAGATGAGGAGAAAAATCAGTTGGCTTGTGAACCGATCAGTTGGCCGATAGAAACAACAAACCTTGTCTTCACGCAATCGCTCGGTACGTTCCAAACCGCTAAAAAGTTGTTTAAAAATCCCACGACATCTCACCACTCCACGCCCCCTATCCCTAACAGCATTCGAG
Organism: Electrophaes corylata; assembly: GCA_947095575.1. NCBI lineage: Eukaryota > Metazoa > Arthropoda > Insecta > Lepidoptera > Geometridae > Electrophaes > Electrophaes corylata. Next base: position 2,386,816 of record OX352719.1, on the reverse strand, counting down.
GTACCTTTTTCTAAAGCTTTGCTACATAAAACGCTTAGTATCTTTCTATAATCCTCGCTTGAAATTGCATTTGAAAATTGGGTTTCAAAAGTATAAGTAAGAATCTAAACTAATAATAAACATTGTGGATGAAACAGTCATCCTGAGAATGACGACTTCGTCCACGGTAGAGTCTCGGCCGATTATACCGTTGAATTGTGGGAACGCAAGTTGGAAACGTCCAACAGGTGGTTCCTGTAATATTCCCAGAATATGGTGACAATAATCACCAAATAACACGCAGATGTAGGTTTATAATGGTTTTTAATGGATGGTTTTTGGGACTAGTCAAGTTTACTAGCAAGTCGTAAGCCTCATCCCCCATGACAGAAATCATGGGCGGCAGCTTCAATTCATCCGTAATTTTGTTAACCTTGAAGTACATCTCCATGCGGTCCGTATAGGATGACCACGTTCCCGAATTCAAATCAAACTCCTTGATCTTCCCCACCGCCATGGTTTTTCAAACCGATTGTTGTATATCCTCGTCGCCAGTCTAATGTTCCCAGATTATGGTGACAATAATCACCAAATAACACGCAGATGTAGATTTATAAAGTATATTTGGCAATCACACTCCAACACACAAAACCCTCGCCGCAACCGAGTGTCCATGGCAGCTCGATAAGGCGGGAGCCTAATTGACAGTGACATTTAGGTATTAACCTAAGTACTTACCCTACACTACAGGTCTCATCGTATCTGGATTGCTGGATGGCACGCGTAAAATAGACGGTTGCGTGAAATAAACGCTTGCGTGAAATAGACGCTTAAACCTGCTTTCATCCAGTAGAGGAAATATTGGGTGATGCGCGCAAATGTATTGTCAGTATGTACGGTGAAAATGGCACGCGGTTGCCATGGCTCATCGGACTCCGGGTGGTGATATGAAGTACTCATTTGTAGCTAACTCTACAGGAGAAGTAAGCAGTCTGGAAATTCGGCTCACATCATCATATCCAGAAGTGTCGTAGCAAAGCAGAAGACCCAAGTAAGTACATTAGTTTTTACTACATCGCGAAATAGGAGGAACCATGTCTGAGTTACTCTATCCCCATGAGAAAGCATACAAATCTAACAAGCACTCATATCTATTTTTTCTTGTATCGCGATATGGTGAAGATGCAGGGAACTCTGTGAATTTTTCATGGGCTTTATTCGTTTCAGGATTTTCTTTTCTTCAGTCTACTGAATATATTGGCTACTGAATCTTCTAGTTCAGTCAAAGGTTGTGCAGTGCTAGGACCACGGCCAGTAGCTCTATTGCTAGCGTTTAGTGCAACTAGCTTTCCTCTTACTCTGCACTTATACTCATTCCACACCTGATAAGGAAAGGAGTAGTAGGAGTAGTATAAGTTTAGTGAGTTCTCTCTGCATTTGATAAGTTGGTTTTAGCCTTTGCTATTAATAAGTAGATAGTTATACACCTTAGCCCATTCTCGTCCTGTTCTAGCAGGCCCTTCTACATTTAGTATATCTGCTAAAGTACGCCATAATCGCGCTGCAACTGCACGTGCCTCCTTAGACCTCACTCTTCCAAAAGCAAGGTCTCGGTGGCCACTAAGGAACCATACCATGAGCTCTCTTCTGTAGTCTCGGTTCCATTAACGAGGTTATCAACATAACACTTATCCAACAATTCAGGAGCTCTTTTTGAAACGTGATACTTTAGAGTAGCCGTTAATATAAACGGGCTTGCGATTATGCCAAAAGGCACACTGCAGAAGCGCAAGTGAATGATATTATCCATAGAAATGGGTTTCTTTATGTCTTTAATCCAGAGAAATCTGGTCACATTTCTATATTCTGTTTGTACTGCTATCTGTAGGAAGGCTTTCTCCACGTCTACTTACAGTAAGTAGACGTGGAGAAAGTCTAAACTGAAGAGTTCTAAACTGAATTAGCAGTGCTACTAGATCTCCTATCAATGACGGACCTCGGTACATGCACTCGTTCAGACTGTTGCAATCCTTCAGCTTTCCGGATGCATCATAAACTATACGTCCTTTTTTCCCAGTCTGTTTCACCATATGGTGAAGAAGATAGTGTATTGGTGGTGACCTCTGTGTGTAGACGTCGTCCTCAGGAATAACAATTTCTATTATGCCATTTTTCATCTGCTCATTTAATATATTTTGATATTCTTCCATTAAATCTTTGTACTAGACCTCTTAACCTTCCGAATATCAGCCCAAAGTTTGTAGGTAAGTCTGGAGGATATTGATCTGATCAGTATGATTTTCCTCTCTTTTATAGTCTTGTATTGACTACATTGGTCTGCATAATGTTCTCAATCACAAAATATGCATGGTAACTTTCTGCTTTTTAGGTCATTATGGTCATTTTCCGTCTCTTTCCAGTCATGATCGTTATTTTCTCATTTCCTCTACGGTATCCTCCTTTATTTTCATTTTCATCTCGTAGATCACATCTTCTGGGAACTACTCTTTGATGAGATGTCTTAGATGATTGTGACTTGTATTTTCACCAAGTGATTGAAGGACTCTGAGGTGACGCTCAATTTCATTGTATACCTCACGACATTCGCTTATGGAGCTAGCCATTTTAATTTTACTAACAGCACTATAATGTGCGTCTATGATCTGAGAAGTTTTGCAATACCTGTCTTTTAATATCTGCACCGCTATCTTGTATTTGTTATTAGTGGTTTCAAACCTGTCAATAATCCTGCGAGGTAGGTACTTCTTTTAACGTAGATTTTAAGTAGAGTAATTTGTCAACATCTGGTGTTGTTCTGCCATGAATATTTGATTTGTATATATCCCAAAACTCACACCAAGCTAACACATCTCCAGAAAATTTGGGTAGAGAAAGAGTAGGAAATTTTGCTGAGAAAGTTCGATTCTGCTCTGTGATGTTTGAATTTGTCACTACAAATAATACCACTGTATTATTTCCTAAAGTACATTTAAGTTCAGCTAAAATCTCTTCATCATCCAGTTGAATGATGCTCATTTCAGAAATTTCGTCCGCTGAAGGATTATTAGAAATTCTAAAGTATTCATTGAGTTCTGGGGACCTTTGTTAAGCAGTGGAACACAAATATACATCTATACCAATTGTAAAAATCATTTTCAGTAACATAATAGACAATGCAATACCTAAACCGCTGGACGTTAGACGAAGCTTTCAGGTATATATTCAATTATTATATACCTACCTGATTCCCATTCCCAAAATTCAACCCCGAAACGGGTACGGTTGAAACGGGGGTTGAAGTTTATACAAAACTAATTGCACGTGGGCAAAATCACAAAGGAAGTGAACTGAACCCGACGGTTGTCGTAGCGGTTGACCAGTATGTCCCAACAGGAATTGCAGTTTGTTTTTGTATTGTAGGCAAAACATAAAAATTGCACAAATATGCATTTAGACAAAAATATGAGTTAGGTTTTATACTGAATGAAGAGCGGCAACACCATATGTTGCACAAGCCAAGTACAAGCTGGAAACGTCGCGTCGTCGTCATCCTTTTTTAGAGTTCCATACCATATAAGGGTAAAACGGGACTCTATTACTAAAACTTCGATGTCTGTCTGTCTGTCCGTCTGTCACCAGGCTGTATCTCATGAACCGTAATAGTTAGAGTTAAAATTTTCACAGATGATGTATTTCTGTTGCTTGCCACTAAAACAACAAATACTTAAAAACAGAATAAAATTGATATTTAAGAGGGCTCTCATATAACAACCGTTATTTTTTTGCCGTTTTTAATATAGATACGGAGTATATGTACGGACCTTCGTCCCACTCGCACTTAGCCAGTTTTTCTTCTCTACCGATGATGGTTAGACACAAACGCGCGTAAACTTGAAACTAGCGCCATCTATCTGGTCTGGTCGTAAGGTAAAGAGAAATATAGCTTGGTGACGTTTTTATGTGGCTTTAGAATTGATCAAGTCATGACTACTAGCGACATAGTTCTAGCAATTAATCAGAATTCGAGGTACGTAATTTTCTTTAAGTTTTAGTTTTAGGTCTTGTCTGTGGTACTACCTAATTATGTTATAGGCTTACAAGCATGGTAAATAAAACGATATTTGTGTTTTTTATAATAATGAAATATTAATCAACATTATATATTGTAGCCTTTTGAACTTGGCTATTTTATGTACGTAAAATAGTTAATATAACTGCATAATCAATGTAATCTTTAAATAATTTTAAAAGCCTATTTAACGTGAGGTATTTATCTGTCTTAATAATTGGCTTACCCTCAAAATCACATGTCATTATGCTAATCCAAAAATGGGTACACATTTTTTTAACAATACTAGTTAATCTATTTATAACCATTAGTTTTGTATCATTCATTCAAAGAGAAGAGATCAATTGTATCATCATTAATAGCGCAAATTCTATAGCTTGTTGACGAGACGTAGGTACTAAGCTCTCAACCTAGGACGTAGCACAATGTTTTTTACATCTGTTTTGTTAACTCCTGCTGTATCCAGTTCCTTTGGTACTTAAAATAGCTTAGCTTTGCTTTTCAGTTTGAAATACGAAACGAAATAGTCACAGTCTTCGCCCTCCAGTTCTTCCAAAAGAAATCTAAATTTACAAGGGGGTTTAAGTCTTCGTTCTGGAATATCCTTATTGTTGTTAATAGTTGTGGAATGGGTGTCCTTCGTCCTCCAAATAAATAAACTCCAGGTTGATGGATAAGGTTTTACTAGTTTCTAAGTATAAATTGTAAAAATAATTATATTGCGTGGACGTGACGCGTTTGGTTGCTCGTACAGCAGCTAAGTGAGGTGTGGGGGGAAACGGAGCGCCTTGTGTTGCCAGCTGTAAACGCTTTGTTTGCCTAAACTTATGACTTTTTGCGGATTTGTAGGATTTCCCACTTATTCTCAATTTTTTTGCAATATTCTTCTTCCATTTTTTTTCTTGTCTTGGCCTTTTTTTCTCTTTTTTAATGGGAGTTTCAATGATAGTTGGAGAATTTTCAGATTCTGTCACGGTGATGACTCTAGCTTCGATTGGAGGCGATTGATTTTCGGTCCTTAGCATTAGGTGCATCTATGTTCGACGGTCGATGAAGTTTTATATTGCTGCTTAGTTTATACAACGTGACAAGTATACATATCATTAAATTTTATCAATATGTATTCTGCAACAACAGGACATCAATAAATGACCCACAACATATTTCCAGTATAAGAAAAACGTGTATAATCTACAACGTTACAATTCAAGATGACGCAGTGATACTGTGAATTTTTTTTTTTGTATGAACATGCATAGTTTTGAATTTAGTTATAAAAAGTAGATGATATACTTATGTCATTTGTGAAAAAAAAAGTTTGAAATACTATATTGTTATGTTTTAGTTAGTAGCCAGAAGTTGACACTCATTTTTGTTTGCATATTTTTTTAGTTCATTAGTATTTTAAATTGTTCTCAAAACTGTTACATGACTGAACCAAATGTGATATAAAAACCTATTACAATAATGTTGTTAAGTATAATAAACCACTTTTAAGTTCATATTTTGTTTTAATTTCAAACAAAATCAATGATTTCTATATATGGAGTCCTATGGACTCCATGAGGTAAATTAAGTGATTTAAGTTCACCAGGTAAACTAAGGGTTAAAATGTATTGTTTTGTAGTGTGGTGTTAATAAATATTTTTTTTATGGGCTTTTATGTAGCATATTATGTTGCCTGTAATAAATCTTATATTTCAAGACTTTTTAGTAATAAAAAAAGTTATAATTTTCAATATTTTTTATTTAAAACTTGGTATAAGGTATGTGGGATAATTGTGCTGTACGAACGGGCTGTCTGGTGCAGTTACCATGATTTTTTTATACAACTTGCTGATGGAACAAGCAGATGGCCCACCTAATGTTAAGTGGTTACCATCACTCATAACAAAACAAACAAAGCATAACATAACAAAGCATTGCCTCGTAGGTCACGTTCGTTAGAAACGTCACCTACAACGCATTAGTCAGCGTCCATCAACCTGAGGCATACAGATGTTCAGCCTCATGTGCCTGTAATTACACCAGCACCCGCACCCTCCGAACCGGAACACAGCAAGCTGCTTGGCGGCAGAAATAGGCATGGTGGTAGTACTGCCCCAGACGAGCCCTTCACAAAGAGCTCTACTACTACTGTACAAAATAATTTATTTGCAATCAAATCAAATCATTTATTTGCTGAATACATTATTATAGCTACATGTCCGATTTGATATTAAAATAGTCAAAATATTCAGTAATAAAAATAATCAAGGATAAAACAGTCAAGAATGAATATTTAACAGTCAGATAATAATTAAAAAGAACAAAGACAAAACATAATAAATTATTCTACTTAAAACTAATATATTCTTTTACAGTGTAAAAGAGTAATAAGTGACTGCTAGACAAATGTTTTTATTTTAGTTTTTGCTGAAATGCAGTTCCCGGATAATATCAAGTAGTGCGCTTGTGTGAGCACGCATGCTCTCATTTTGGTTTCTCATCGCGTCTGCTAGCACGCGGAAAGACTCTGCCTACACGCGAGAAGACTCCGCCATAATGAGAGCAGCATCGGCTAGTTTCCGCTCAGAATCTATCCTGCTTCTCTCTAACTCCATGACCCATTCGGGTTCAATTCTTGTCCTTTGAGATCCTGCAATAAATTTAGAACTTATGAAATTACTACATATTTTCACAATATTTTAGTCTACAAGAATCTTAGCTAACTTACTAGTAGTGCTGGATAGACTGGGTCTATGTCTTAGACGAAGGCGATCGATGGCTGGCCGACTGACAGGACTCTCAACTCCTGCAAAAAGTACACAAATTAAAAATATTGTCTACAAAATATATGTTTTCAAAAGAAATGATCACAATATGTAAAAAACATAACATAAATGGACACCTCTTCAGTACAATGAGAACATTTTTATCTACAGGGCGTCCCACGGACATGCCACATGGAGGGGAAGTACCTTAAATATTGTAGATGGAACATTTTACTGAAAGAAGACATTATTTTAATTTTAAAAACAATTTAAACTGCATTCATAGATATTTAAATAATTGCATGGTTGAACCGAGAATCGAACCCGTTACACGAGAAAAATAATTATCCTGTAGCTTTATCATACCGATCGAAAGGCTTCATCATAAGGATTATTTTTTGCTAAATAACATAGTGTCAGAAATAAAAGGAAGACCATGAATTTTAACATTTTTAATAAAAAATTAATCAATTTATCAAATGCTCAAAATGAGTCCCTTCCTGTTGAATACAAAGTCGCACTCTTTTGGTTATTTCGCTCCCTGTTGATTTTTTGATCTTGTTGTGGTGGATATTTAAAATAAAACGTCTGATTCCTGCTTGTAGCTCGTGGACACTTTCATACTGGTTCTTGTAAACAAAATTTTTTACATAACCCCATAAAAAAAAATCTAACGGGGTTAGATCTGGGGATCTCGGCGGCCATCTTATTTGTCCATTTGTACCGATCCAGGGATGAAAGTGTTCATTGAGATAGTCCCTTGTTCTGTGACTGTTGTGAGCCGGAGCCCCATCTTGCTGAAAAGTAAGGTTTTGTCGTTCTGCAACCGGAAGATTATTTATCTCATTTCTCAAAATCTCAAGTATTTCTAAATACCTTTCCGTATTCAAATGCCCTTCGTAAAAATGTACTAAGAGGACCCGGTTTTTTACAATCCCACACCAACAGCTGAACGAAAAACGCACTTGATTATTAGTCTCGCGGATACGTAAGGGATTCTCCCTGGACCAAATGCGATTATTTTGTCGGTTGTACATACCATTATTACTAAAATTTGTCTCGTCTGACCAGATGATATTATTAAGAAAATACTGATCCTCTAGGATGAGCCTCTCGATTTCATGGCAGAAAATAAGTCTTCTTTCAGCATCACCGGGCAGTAATTTTTGTACTAATCGCCCTTCAATGTAACTTTTGAATCTGTATTTTTTTAGTACACGGTGTATTTGGCTTTTCGAAACTCCGATTTCTTCTTCACCTTCCCTCACTGAACTTTTAGGATTTGCCTCAAAGTATATCAAAATGTCGAGTTCATCGTCAGTGTTTATCATTTGGTGCCGCGGTTGTGGTAAGCGATGATCGAAACGTCCCAAATTTAGCAGATTATCCACCAACCGTTTCATAATAAATCGAGATGGTGTATTTCTATCAGGATATCTTTCGCGGTGCCATTGTAAGGCTAATGTTATGTTTCTGTGGTTCAAAAAGTATGCTTCCATTAAATCAAAATTATTTTGATACGCCATGGTTATGTAAAAAAACCACAACACAATGCAAAAATCCTACAATGAAAATCACAGATAAAAGTTTGTTAATGGAACACATTTTTGAATTATTTCTTTATAATCAGCCAGCTGCATTGCGATAGACAAAATAGTTAACGCGTCTTTCGGCTCAGGATACGGTTCGACTTGTTGCATACAACCAGGTACCTACCTACTAATTACGTATCTCTTTATCATTTTATCATGCACTTAAATTATAATAGGGAAATGATGCGTACTTCTCAAGTGGGTACATTTATTCGTAATAGGTACTTATGATAATGTCAGTTGTATGTCTTTACGGCAATGCCAGCTTTTCTGAACTAAATATCACATCAAATGTTAAAATTCATGGTCTTCCTTTTATTTCTGACACTATGTTATTTAGCAAAAAATAATCCTTATGATGAAGCCTTTCGATCGGTATGATAAAGCTACAGGATAATTATTTTTCTCGTGTAACGGGTTCGATTCTCGGTTCAACCATGCAATTAAATAAATATCTATGAATGCAGTTTAAATTGTTTTTAAAATTAAAATAATGTCTTCTTTCAGTAAAATGTTCCATCTACAATATTTAAGGTACTTCCCCTCCATGTGGCATGGCCGTGGGACGCCCTGTATATATTATTGGACTGGCCTCACAGCTCAGTTAGTAGTAGCCTCTGCCTTCTGTGTTTTAGATTGTGGGCTCCTCCACTGAGAACAAACATTTGTGTGATGAATATAGATGTTTGTTGTCTGACTGGGTGTTATATTGTATTCTAAGTAGGTATTTACAAATAATATATAAGTACATATTCTATAAGGCATCTTGTTGGCACCGTCTGAACGGGCCTACTCAACCATAGAGAAACCACAGATCTGGTTCACTCGCTCTATCTAAGCTATGCCTGCGGCCGCCGTCCAATGAAGAACCGGCAGCCATTTTTACGATGAACAATCACTTTTTCCTACAACCTACTACATGCACGCTGTGCCCCCTATCATAAAACTAATTCTAAAATATTGTATAGGTATGTGTCGTTTTCCATTAAACGCACTCAATTTAAACCTACATCTTTACTTTGTTCTCTATCCCGAACACATCTAGTTCCCATATCACAAGCTATGCTTAGTTTGGGGTTTGTTGATGTTGTGTAGGTACCAATGTCCACAAATATTATTATTCGTATATTTACTTGTCTGCAATGGCTCAGGTTCTCGTTGTGCATGATTAACCAAATCAGACCCAGATGTGCTGGCACCAGGCACTGGTAGTGGGAACTCTGATGTAGCTTTAAATAGATAAAAAAAACAGTCATTAAATAAAAAAGTAATGTCAATCAAATAAAAAAGTTAAAAAAAAGTTGAATACATTTAAATAATATACCTACTAATAGAATACTTACAGACTATACAAGTTTGTCCTCTTGTTGATGGAGAGCTGATAGAATGTCCCAGCATTCTTCCAACAAATAATCTATAATGATACATATATATTCATTAATATGCTGTCTGATCTCACAGCGCAGTTAGTACTAGCTTTGCTTTCTACTTTGTAAGTTTGATCCACACTGAGGATTAACATTGGTGTATATATTTACAAAAAAGTAATTTAACCCCTTGATTTACTGCCAATGAAATATGATACTCCTTTGGTGTCGCATACTGCACAAAAAAAAATGGCGGCTGAGGACATATGTTCACTAAATTGATTACCACGCAAAAACTATGGCACCAATTAGAAAACTGTTTGTATTACAAGAATTTAGATGAAATTTCCAACAAGACTCTTTTTATTTCAACAGGCAAATCTAACTGGAATTGATGACGTTATGTGTGAAAAAATGGCGATGGTAAAAAAACAGAGAGAGTTCAGAAAATTTTATGTTTTAGTTATTTACACACGCTTTATAAAGAAATAATAAATGCTATTATGTTTCTCAATAATGCTTTGATAATGTTATCATGTAGTTTTATTTACTCCCCATACAAAAATAATAAATTATTGGATCACGAATGTTCTGGTAAGGTCAATGACTTTTTCGGTTGCAAAATTATGTAATTTATAAAATAACACGATAGCTGTTACACTGTAGTTCTTACGTTATAAGTATGAAAATGTATCATAGTATATATTTCAATACACCATACCTTCCAGTCCTGACGAATATTGTAAAAAACAGCAAACACAAAACATCACACAAAAAAGCCCTTGGCAACGGCATGCCCACTTCAAATGCTCATAACACTTAAATTTTATCACTCCACTTTAAGATAACGATCACTAGGCGTTGTTTACATATCCAATAACAAATTACAACACTTTATGGTGTGTACTCTATCGGTTATCTGGTTACCATAGTACAAGCTTTGCTTAGTTTAGGTTTAGATGATGTTGTGTTACAGATTAAATAGTTAACAAACAATTAACAACTTAGTCAACATGAATAAATCTAGTTAGATATATCTTACCCGATAAACAATCTCCTCTGAAGCCTGTCCAAATATTGTACTCTCGACTCTGGACTAGAGTAGTCGGTTGAGTATTCTGAAAAATGGTGTTAGATGTAATAATAATGTAGGGAGTGGTTGGAGCTTCTTACTGTTCTGGAAATGATGGAAAGACCATGTAATTGTAACTGAATTTATTCGGTGTTCGTTCCTACTTTTATACAAAATTTGTTGTGTCACGTGACAGGTCCGTTGGTGGAAGCAATACCCTAAAGAGAGCGGCTGTCGACAATTTCTCGGCATCTGATTGGCCGGCCGCTTCATCCTGACTAATTTACAATATTATGATATTCCTAACTTATTTATATCCTGCCTACCTCTATTTTAACTACCTACTTGTATTTCTATATTTCCCTAGCTAAATAAAACGACTGACTAAAATGATTTATTAAATGAACTAAAACTATGTACAACTTATGCTACCTATTTCTATCTACTTATCTACGTACACTACAATAATAATAATAATAAAAAGTTTTATTTTTCCACCAAAATTTACACAACTAGAAAAGATACACGACCAATAATAATCTATACTTATAAGAATCCTTGTACTTACTGGCATATTATAGTGTTAGGTAAAGTAATTACTATTTGATTTACATAGATTTCGGTTAGGATTTGGTTCGGTTGACTTAAAAACTAATTATTAATTATATTTACATAAATACACAGTTCAGAAATTGAATAGCTTACAGATACAGGCACCCTGTGCTGCACATCACCAAAGACAGCTTGCTCCCCAATGATGGCCAAGACTTGTTTGGGGTTATTCCCATCTGATCAAATAAAAAGTTCCCGTTGGATCATTGATCTCTAGCCTTACTCTTAAATTTCAAGTCAGCCCAGTACTATGGAAATAAAAGTATATAATATTATCCCCAAATAACAATATTGGTTGCCTCCAACAATATCTGCGGTTAATTAATTTAATAAAAATTATACCAAAGTGGTACCACAAATTACCTATATTGGAATTGATGATCGTAACAGTCTAAAAGTTACTCTATGATGTTAATACTACCAACTACCTAACAGCTTATCTATTGTTATGAAAGGAAACCAAATATATTGTTAGAAACATTTGCCACAAATAGATCACCTTTTTCCATCGTTCACCGGATTTTGATGAACCTGACCCATACGAGTTGAGCTTTGAGGCGAGATAATTCCACAGTTTTTCAACAGTTTCTTTTGATCTCGCTCCAATACCTTTGGCCAACGCGAGATGATCGGCAAGGAACTCCAGCAGTTCTTCTATTTGGTCGTTCGACACTCTATTTACCATTTCTAAAGATTAAACAAACGAAAAACATTAAGCTTTGTTGTAAAAGATATTTTGTAAGAACACAACTTTTTGAAACTTGTTGATTTGAGATATCCACACTGACTGACCTACTTCGCCCAATTCATTCCACTTCATAGTCACATACAGGGACTTATTACAATACCGTACCGAACGGTTAATCAGCCCAAATTAATTTCGGTTCAGGTTTATTTACCCAAATACTTTGTACACTTATTTAACCGTTATTAGATTTCGGTACCGAAATAGGGCGAGCGCATTGCGAGGCCCGAGGTTTTGAGCGCGAGAGCACCATGTACGAAAGAGAGCCACGATACGACCGGCCGCGCGCGCGTTGCAAGTTGTGACTTGCGCGCCGCGCCGCGCGCGCCGCCCCGCGCCGATTCGTGTGGCATTCTGTCTGTGAAGTTTGCACTGCGCGGGTACATGCGCGTGTCGAGGAAAATAGTCCATATTCTTAGAAGAAAAGAGCCGTACCTGGTAGTAGTGGTAGTTTGTAACATTAACATGGGGAGAAGAAGAAAAAACGCAGTACACAGCTTCTTCTCTTACGATAAGACTCTTAATGAATCATCCTGCTTAGCACAAGAGTGTTCAGCTAAACTTAGGGTGAGTTATGAATCTACTTATTTACTTTTGATAAGGTAGGTAGAATAGATAGTCAAAACTTTTTCTCTTTACGTACCGACCTACCCAGAACTACTACTGTCTACTTAGTAGTAGTAGTTCTACTGTAACGTATATTTTTTGATTAGGTCCCATCTATCGGAACCTTTCGGTACTAAGATGCATAGGTCGATTGGAAAGTTATCTGCTATTAGGATGTAGTGCAACCGCAAACTAGTAGATGGCGCTGAGCTCTCAACGAGTCTGTTTTGTTAGTTTTGACAGGTGTCAAACTATGGATAACCCGCAAACAAGAATAAAGTCATATTTGTTCTCCGGAAACGATGTCTCGATTTCGTTACCTTATATGGTGATTTTGGAGGCTTCTGAAGCGTTTCCGGGCTAGTCCCTGAGCGGGTACCTGTTGATATAAAAGCGACAGTTCGGCGAGACAAGGCCTTTTCCTTGGTCGACTCTTGAGGAGTGCACAGCTCGCGCGGTCGAGGTTTTTGACGAAGGTACGCCACGTTTCTTCTACGTCGGCAGTGTTCTAATTACAGTGTTTAATAATCTCGTAATTCGTGGCTTTTAGGGTCTGCAGGGCAGAGGAAAAGCCGTGTGCCGTACCTACCTACCTACCTACCAATATACCGCAAGCTTGGTGATTGCATCAGCTTGCATTTTTTGTCTCTCGGTGTGGAGATACGCTGCGTTAACCTCTAAGGTATGTAAACCGTGCTATTTGCTACGTTTTCTTCGCCTGTGGATGTATGCCTAACCTATTTGCATTCCAGGTTATTTTGTTTTGTTGGTTGTGAACGCATTCCCGTTTCCCCGAATAAATTCTGGCATGGCCGAAGGGTAACCTTCCCCTTAAGGTCTGGAAAACCATCCAGAGCCTCACCGCGTGGCCTTATATTCCTGGTTATGTGGCAGTTTTTTTGCCTTGTGCTTTTGTTATGCGCTTTGCTCACATTAGAATGGTGAATTTCAGGAGGTGTTTAGTACGGGCCTAGAGCTTGTTCAGGCTGCCGCTACGCGTGGGCTGGGTGCAGCTATTAGAGGGCTACTGCTTGGTGCGGGCTGGGCGGTTGCTGCAGCGCGACTTCACTCCACACCACGTGCGCTACGAGCCTGTGGAGCCGTCCTGTTGGCGTAGCTGCGGTGGTAGTACCGCGCTCCCTACAGTCCACCAGCTCCGGCACTCATCACCCCTAAACCCGGTCTACGGCCCCCATATTAGAAGTCGGTATTTATTTCTAACCGTTTTTACCTTTCTCTCTTTCGGACTACGGTCCTGGCGCCCATGGTCGAAGTAGTTTCCACAAGAAGAAGATTAGTTTCGCTACCGTTTAGGAATTGAGGAATTGTTTTACCAATTAGAATCACTTTAGTTTTGTAGAATCCTACAGTAAATCATTGTTCACCGCAGAAGTATCCACGAATTTTCCCTTAGGCTCTAGGAGCTAGTCGGCAACCTTTAGTATATCTATTTTTAGGAGAAGTGTTAGAATATAATTCTATTTATGTAACTCAGGCTTCAGGATTAGGCATCTAAATTTAATAAATGAATGTATTGTACTAGGATATTTCAGGTGTAACAAGGGTGTAAAGAGACCCAAACTGTAACTAGGTTTAATTAAATAAAAGCCCACCTGGAGGAATTCATAGTATTTTATTTTATATGCCACTTAGGACCCCTGTAGGAATTTTGTAACACTACGCATTAAGTAGGTATTTAACGTCGATTTTGTATCTACCTACGTAGATAAAAAATCGACGTTCCTACCTACTACCTACCTAATGCATAGAGAGGGTAAGGAATAAGTACAACAGCGAGTCGACTAGTAGAATGACATACCTAGGAGCAAAGTAGGTAGGTAGCTACCTAGAGTCTTATACCTACATCACAGTTAGATAACTATCATCCACCCGCAGCTCTGCTCGCATGGTAGGATTGGTAGGTAAGTACCTACCTACTACCTACCTCCATACTAAGCCGGATACATGTTGCCTATGGGTTATTCTAGGTCATTAACTAAACTATTGGGTATTCTTAGTTTCCTTCAAATCCATTCAGAAGATTTTGTGCGAAAAAGTAAGTAACCAACTTCCATTTCACATAGATAGGCCTATAAACTCTCTATATAGTACCTAAGTTTATACTAAAATATTACTTAATGCTATATAGTTTAAAAGAGAGCAAAGCAAAGAGATTCATAAACATAGGTACCTACCTACCTACCCACTGTCTTATACTTCAACAGCTAGGTACATATTGTATTCTTTAGGTACAAAGTAGGTAGGTACCTACTACATTTCCAGACGCTCGTCTTTTGCGTAGTTTAGGGTTGCGTATCCTAAGGGTAAAATGGGACTCTATTACCTAAGACTCCGTTGTCTGTCTGTCTGTTCGTCTGTCACCAGGCTGTATCTGGCTGTAACACAAGTTCAATGATTTGTGTAAAATCTTTAGTCAATCGCGATTTTTGATAGGGGGAAGTTGAAGACGTCGTCACGTCAAAAATTCTTTTAAAACTTCCTAATTTTACTAAAATCTACATACATTGTTTATTTTCAGGGCAATCACGCTACGAACTTACTTTATCATTTATCATCAAAACATGAACAAGAATATAAAATAGTAGTAAGACGAAATAATCTTCATGATGGTGATGAACAAGATATTAACCAAAGTTGTAGTGGTTCTGATGATGTATCAACACCACTGACATCTAAATCAATGCATAAAAAAAAGTTGGATTACCTAAAGGCACAATGCGTTGATTTGGTAACCAAACACGGAAGACCGTTAACAATGATGAACGATAAAGCTTTTAAAAACATAATTGCTTTGACAACTATTGTTTGTATCGCCCTTTTGGGCATTTGGATGAATTAAAAACTGTATAAACTGTACTTTTGATTTATTTTATGGATTACACGTAGTACACATTACACAATTGAAAAGCAAGAGGAAGAAGAGTGTTGCCACCCTGGCATACTAAAATCTACCTTTTATTATGTCATAGACATAGGTGGGGGGGGGGAAAGGATATTACTTAAACAAATGTATAGCAAAGAAATTGATAAGAGGATTTATATCTACTAGTACTTATGTATATTATGTCCTACTTCCCTAATTTTATGTTTATTTAACACTGCAAATATCTAAACTTAATTTTATTTATTTTATTCTATAGGTAATAGTACAATTTTGGACACTGCTCGAGTGTGCAGTTTCTTATCAGATGTTTGAACTTCTACAACTCTTACATGGTTGTCCTTGCCACAAACCACCTTAGTGATTCTACCCATAGGCCAATGAAGGGGTGGGGTATTAGGCTCCCATAATAGAACTACATCGCCTAGCTTGAGATTAGGTAAAACTTTTCTCCATTTAGTTCTCTCGTTTAGCGAAGATAAATAGTCCTTTGACCAGACCCTCCAGAAGTGCTGCCGAACTTGCTCACAACATCTCCAAAACCGGAGTCGATTAGTTGGGTATTCGGTTAGATCAGGCTGCGGTATGGCTGTTAAAGGACTGCCGATTATGAAATGTCCCGGAGTGAGACATGAAAAATCAGATAAATCCTGAGATGGTTTAGCCATTAGTGGACGCGAATTTAAAATACTTTCAATTTCGGCCATGATTGTACTAAACTGCTCATATGTAAATATTTTACAAGTTGAAATTCTTTTTAAGTGGAATTTAGTCGACTTGACGGCTGCTTCCCACAAGCCACCATGATTTGGGCTGTAAGTTGGGATAAAATGGAATTTAATTTCTTTCTGCAGCATGAAACTATGGACACTTTCCTGAAACTCTTTATTATTATGTAATTTATATAATTCTATAAGTTGGTTATTGGCACCTTTAAAGGTGCTGGCATTGTCACAGTAAACGTCTGAAGGTATACCCCTACGCGAGATGAACCTTTTAAATGCAGCTAAAAATGTATCGGTTGTCATGTCAGATACAACCTCTAAATGTATGGCTTTGGAGACGAAGCAAACAATCACGGCAATATAACCTTTACTAATTATACTATTTCTTTTTGACGATTGTTTTATCTCAAAGGGTCCGCAGTAGTCTATGCCCACCCGTTCATATACCCTAGCAGGGTTTACACGATCTTTAGGCAAGGAACCCATGAGTTGTTTGGCAGTTTCTGCCTTATGCCTACAACAAATAGTACATTTGTGGATTACACTTTTGATTTCTCTCACAGAATTGATTATGAAATATCTTTGTGATAAACTGCTTAAAACAAGCTTTAAGCCAGCATGCATTAGAGTCAAGTGCTCTTGTATGATAATTAATTTAGTAATGTGACAATGCTTTGGCAAAATTATTGGAAATTTTTGAGAATAAGCTACATTTGCATTATGTAGTCTGCCTCCTACGCGTAAAATGCCACTGCTATCTAGAAATGGGTGTAGGGACTTCAAAGAAGTTTTGATGGGTGATTCTTCAGCAATGCATTTTAATTCTTCAGCAAAATAGTGTTTCTGAATGACCCTTTGTATACTGCTCAAAGCCCTTCTGATCTCCCCTACAGATATTTCCCTAGATGTCACATTATTACGCTTTTTACATTTATTAATAAAACGTAAAACGTACGCCATAACACGCATCGTTTTATATAAACTAGCAAATTTTTCAATGAATGTCTCAACTATTTCATTTTTTATGGTCATTGTACATGATGTATTTTCATCAGAAATGGTGAAAGGTTGAAAGAATGGCTTTTCAACAGAAGCCAAATAAAGATTGTAATTATTACAGTCAATTAAGTAATTAGGACCATGCCTCCATAATGAATTATTAATTATATCCATTGGCTCAGAACCTCTGGATAAAATATCAGCTGGGTTTAAAATTCCTGGCGTGAAATGCCAACTTGAATTTTGTGTAATTTTTTTTATTTCTCTTACGCGGTTTCCGATGTAAGCAGGGACCTTTACAGGTGATAAATCTAACCAACCAAGCACGATTTTTGAATCACAAAATAAATGAACATTTTGAATTTTTAACAACTCAGCAATATGTGATGCAAGTTTTGCTAATAATAATGCTCCATTGAGCTCTAATTTAGGTATGGTTAACTTAGAATTAATACCATTAAGTCTAGACCTGGAGCAGAGCAAATGAGAACTGCATTCACCACCATTTTTTACTTTTATGTAAACACAACAGCCATATCCCTTTGCAGATGCATCGCAATAGCCAATGACTTCAAGCACACTGTCATCTTTGGTTTGTACATAGCGTGGAATAACTATTTCTGGCATACTTACAAGATTTGCATAAAAACTATTCCAGAAAGTTTCTAGCTCAAGCGGTAATGGGGTGTCCCAGTCTAAATTATGCTGCCACAGCTCCTGCATAAAAAGTTTGGCCCTCATGGTGACAGGCCCAACAAAACCCATTGGATCAAATAGTCTACTTATTGAACTTAAAACTTGCCTTTTTGTTGGTACTTTAGTGGGGACTACATCTCTACCATTCAACAGGAATGCATCACTAACAGCATCATAAGATATGCCTAATATTTTGACTATTGACTTGTCCTGATCTAAATCTTTGCGATAAGAGCCTAGGGCCTCCTGAGGAACATCATGAAGCAGCTCTGGGCTGTTGGATACCCATTTATGTAACCTGAAATCGGCCTGACTGAGAAGTGTGCTAAGTTCATGCTTTAGCTGCCTAGCTTGTTCAATTGTATTACATCCTGCCTGAATATCATCAATGTATGAATTATTTATCACCGCTGTGCTTGCCAAAGGATATTGATTCTTATATTCCTTTGCTACTGTAATGAGACATTTAGTGGCCAAATAAGCTGAACTGGTCAAGCCATAAGTTACTGTCTGTAATTGCAGGACATTCATGATCCCATTTTCGCGCCAAAGGATGTTTTGCAAACATCTGTGATCGGGATGTATTTTTATCATTCTGTACATATGACGGATATCACATTGTATAGTGTATTTGTATGTTCTGAACAGGATCAATATGTCAAAGAGTGAGTTTTGTACCACAGGACCATTGCACAAAAAGTCATTGAGACTTAAGCCATTTTTATTCTTTGCACTGGCATCGAATACCACTCTCAACTTATTTGTTTGTTTGTCTACTCTAAGAACCCCATGATGTGGCAAAATAAACCGTGGCTCATCCCTAGGGTCACAGGTTTTTGTATCAATTAATTTTGCATGCCCTAAATCTATGTACTCTTGTATAAATGCTTTGTATAAATCATAGTACTTAGGATCCTTTGTAAATCTTTTTTCTAAACTGTATAATCGTTGCAAGGCAATTGCATATGAATTAGAGGGGTCAATGTCCTGCAATTGAACTTTAAGCGGATACTTAACCTCAAATGTATTATTTTTTAGTGAAACTGACTCCTTAAATACCTTTTCACTATACTCGTGCTCAGGCAGAGACTCATGATATATATCTGGTACTTTTTCTGCCTCCCAGAACTGACTTATGCAGTGCTCAAGCTCTGGGTTAATGACTGTATGCATAGCGACGACTGTATCATCAGTGGACATTCCTGGAGATGAGATGATGTATCCCAGCTGTGTATTCAATAAAATGGGATCTGCTGGGCCACCCTCTATCTTTCCATCCAGAACTATTTTGAAAAATACATCACAGGCGAGTAGTATTGATATCTCACCTGGAGTGGAGAAATCTTTGTCAGCTAAGTCTACATGTTTAGGTATAACAAAGCTACTTAGATCAATTTTTCTTTGAGGAACCTTTGAAGTTATCTTGTTTATTACCGAACAAGTAACACTGAATGAAAAATTATTTTTTAATGATTCACATTGTAATTGTATGCCTTTGCTAGTGGAATTGTTACAAACGTCACCTAAAGTTGAAATGTTTTTATGCAAATTGATAAGAGGCAACCCTAGCTGATCAGCCAAAGATGCAGTGCAGAATGAAGACCGGCTACCACTATCCAAGAGGGCTCTAACAATGAACTTTTCATTGTTGGCTCCAGTCACTAAAACTTTGGCAGTCGGAAGTAGTACACTTGCAATGAGGGGCTGAGAAATGTGCAAACTTACCGGTGCAGCAGCTTTACCCTCATTTGTCTTTGCTCCAGCTTTATCCTCTGGTTGATGTAGCAATGAGTTGTGCGAACTGGAATTACAAACAGAACATTTAAATTTGTACCTACATTTTTGTGAATGGTATGCCAGACACAATTGACACAAATTGTTCTTTATCACAAATTCTAGCCTATTTTGGATTGACTCTGCATTGAATGTGGGACACTTATATAGCTTATGCACTTGGGAACACATGGAGCACTTTGAGGGTTCACTTTTGTTTACTTGCACTGATAAGCTCACTGCTGATTTTGCCTTGGCTTGTATTTTATCACCCACAGGTGTGCTGGCCTCTAAGGAAGCTGCTCGCTTGTCCAAGAAGGTGAGTAGTTCATCCATAGTTACTACTTGTGTTGTGTCCCTCTCCGAGTGGAATAATCTGACCGTAAGAGAGTCAATCTTGCGCATCAATATGCACGATAAAATGGCATTCCATTCTGCAACTGGTTGCTCAAGATTCTTCAATGCAGTAAGATGTTGTCTGACTTTAGCAACTATGTCTCTTAACTGCTGGGCAGTACCACGCGGCATACTTGGCATATCAAGTAAATTGCACACATGGCTATGTATTAATAAGGCCGGATTATCATATCTTTTCTGCAACAATTCCAATGCGGCTTCGTATGACTTGCCAATGATGGGCAGATTGTCAATTATTTGTAGGGGCTCTCCCTTTAGATATTTTTTCAAGAAACATATCCTTTGAATATCTGTTAACCTCTTGTCGTGGTGTACTACAGCTTTGAACATCTCCATGAATGGCTTGAAGTTGGCAATCTCCTTACCATCAAATATTGGTATTTCCAATGTAGGAAGCTTGGCTGCATGGTGGCTAAGATCTATAGATGAGCCTGCTGGAGGATTGTGCACTTTAATTAGGCGCTCTAATGTCGCTAGCAGCGTGAGGTATCGCTCTTCAGGATCCTTCTCATCTTCCTCCTCGCCTAAAATTTCTAAGCTTATGGAGATATCTCTGTATTTCTGATAAACGTCGATCAGATTTTGCTTGCGGACCTGTAGCTCCTCGAGCCCTATTTGGCTATTTTCACCCAGATACTTCTGTAGCCTAGTAAAGGAAGATTTGCATTGGCCTCGTGCGACGACTAATTTTTTCCGCTCCACATCTGCCATATTGCTTGCTTCTTCGTCCGAACAACTTGAAAAATCCGATCCTGAGCTGATGCTCGAAGAGATACTCATTCAACTGTATTATTTTGTATCATAAATTGTATTTTTGTAAAAACACCACGTTGCCTCGTATTGTACGTAGTATGAAAAATTTCTGCAAAAGCAAATGGCGTCCTGCCGGCCGGCGAAAAATTCCAACGCCACAACACGAAACGCAATGCAATTATGTAACTGTATAGCTCTGCGGGAGCGATTATCACTGAAATGTTTCGGCACCAATGTTTGTATCGCCCTTTTGGGCATTTGGATGAATTAAAAACTGTATAAACTGTACTTTTGATTTATTTTATGGATTACACGTAGTACACATTACACAATTGAAAAGCAAGAGGAAGAAGAGTGTTGCCACCCTGGCATACTAAAATCTACCTTTTATTATGTCATAGACAACTATTGATCCCAGAGATATAGCAACAATAAATTCTTTTAATATTAGACAGCATGTTGTACAGATGGCAGAGGAAAAAAGACGACAAATATCTTTAAATTTGAAAGACAGATTGTTAAGCATCAAAATAGATGGAGCTACTCGCCTAGACCGATCTTTTATCGGGGTAAATGCACAATATATTGAAGATGGAATAATTGTCATTAAAAGCCTAGGAGTCGTAGAGATTTTTACGAGAAGTACAGTCGAAAACTTGAAAGAAAAGCTACTATATATATTAAGAAAGTATTTTGTGTCTATTCGACAAATACTCACGATAACAACTGACAATGGATCAAATATATTGAAAATGACCAGGTTGTTAAATGAGGATAGCCAGGAAGATAATGGTGAAAATAATAACAATGAAGAAGTCGAAGAAGATAGCGACACGGAAGAAGTTGCAGAACAAGAATTACCATCTCTGTTTCTCGATGCTAATATGGATGAAGATGAAAACTCAAGTACTTGTATTACATCAGTTCGGTGTGCCGCGCATACTCTTCAACTTGCGGTTGGTGACGCTTTGCGAGAAAATGGAACCAGCTCAGTTATAGAAGACGCCAAAGAGTACGTGCTACGTTTAAGAACACCAAATGTACGACAGCTTCTAATAGTTGGAAACAAGAAGAAACCCATTTTAAATTGTGCTACAAGATGGCATTCAACAGTGGACATGCTGGAACGGCTTATTGAATTACGAGACTGTTGCTCTACAAATGCTAACCATTACTTGTATATGTCAGAGACAAGTTGGGTCGCCATTTCTGATGTAATAAAATCGTTAATGCCAGCTAAAATATTAACGAAGATATTGCAGTCAGAGCAGCTAACTATTGGGGATTTTTATTATGAATGGTCAAAATGCCTTTTAGAAACAAGAAAAATCCAAGTACCCTTAGCACAGTATATATGTCAAGCTATGGAAACTCGACAAAAAACTTTGATGGAAAGCCAAACTTTTGTAAGCGCTCTTTATTTAGACCCAAGATTTCAAGTAGTATTGTCTGAAGAAGAAATGAAGACTGCTACTCGATATTTGAAATCAGTTTGGTCACGATTTGTACATTTGAAATCAAGACGTCAACAAATAGAGACTGATACTTCTGAAATTGTCGTAGCTGAAGAAACAGTTCAAAAGGAAGACCTTATGTCGTCTTCCCAGCGTGTATATGTTCTTCCTTTGCATCGCTTACCATGAGGTTACCCTATTTTAAGATATACAAATCGGTAAGTAAATTCAGTAAACAAAATTAATGACCAAAATTACAAATACTATACATAAAGATAAATAGAATATGAAACAGACCATTGGAGCTAAATTATAAAACCTGTGTAGTCGATAAAAAACGAAAACCTCGGTTTGTCAACCTCCTATTGTAGTGCCCTAAAGAGGCTCACATGTGATTCTAGCACTATATCTAAGTGAATTTTGTACATTCTAACCCACCATGTGATGACAATAAATGTATTGAGTATTAAAGTATCATCAGCACATTTATTTTTTTATAAAATATGGTAGGAATAAGAAAAATGGTATCATTTTCATAAACTAAGAATAAAAAAGGACCCAATATCGAACCCTGTGGTACCCCCATCTCAATGAGTCATCTCAATGGGTGACCCGGAAGACCTCTAACCGCTAACATTAAATTTTTGACTCTATCGGTCAAGTAAGTCTGTATGAAGTCAATTGCCCGGTTTAGGATGCCGTAGTGTTTAATTAAATGGCTTCCAATTAGAGCGAGAAGAAATATGAGGATTTTGTGTCTCCTTTTCTCTATTTTGAAAGATCCAAATTCTCCTCAGTACCTAAAGCCTACATTTTCTTACCTTTCCGACGCTCACGATCGTGATTTAAGATCCACTGACTCATTGTGCCTATCAACTCCCTTACATTCCTCGGGCTATCGGGGAAACTCCTTCGAGGTGGTAGCGGTAGGTCTGTGGAATGCCCTACCCCTCCATATTAAAAAGGCATCGTCTAAGGCAGCTTTTAAATGCCTTGTGCATGATTTTTATTTTAGTTCTTCCTTATAATATTTATTATTTATTTCAATATATAAGGTAGCAAAATTATGTAATATTTGATATAAACTATTATGTATATTGTATATATGTATTTTGTACATGTTTTATACTATATTATATATATATATATTATGTAAGTATATATGTTGTTTTATAATTAGATCAATTGTTATGTAGGTATGTATAATTAGGTTATAGTTAGTAGATATGTTATACCTTTTAATATTTAGTTTTAGCACGCCAACCACTGTGTCTTACCTGTCAAGGTTGGCTGGTAGAAAATGCATTAAGCATTAAGCTCACCTTTTGTACAATTCATTTTGGTGCAATAAAGAATTAAATAAATAAATAAACACACGAGAACGTCCCAGATAATGTTAATGAAACAAATAAGTCTGACAACATCTCGGAAACAGAAGAAATTAATAAAGCAAACGAAGAACCTGGTCAGATTATGGAACAAAGTAGTAGTGACAGACAAAAGGAAAGACAAAATTTAGCCCCTCCGAAACGCAAGGCAATGAAAAGAAATTTGAATGAAGTAGACACCAAAATGATTGAATACATGAATGATCAGTTAAAAAAAAGTAAAAATGAGCTTGAAGATCCCAATCTAGCGTTCTTCAAAGGTATTTTGCCGCAACTATCTTCACTTAATGAGGATCAAATTTTAGATTTTCAGTCTGGAGTGATAAACCTTTTACAAAATATTAAAAGCAGGAGATATGGCCAGTCAAACTACGAGTGGTCTCCATATTCACAAAGTTCTAGCACTCCTCACTACCACACCCAAGGTTATTTTAGTAGGCCACATCATCCTGACTCTACACCAGCAGTAGAAGGTTCGCCATCAGTAGAATCTACAGTCAGCCACGAGTCAGACTTACCAGATCTAACTCTGTTTTAAAATAAATCTTTGTTTTCGTAAACCTTTTTGTCATTTTAAATTTTAATTAATAATAACAAAAATAAAAGTTCTTACCTTAAAAATATCGCTAGTTTTACTTCAGGGCACAAGCTTTTTCTCCAGTTTGTGTCTTTCTTTTTTAAATCCTTTTCTAATCGTTTAAGAAGGTCATCGAAAGTAGACGTCGTCATTCGGAAATAAGCAAAAAATTTAGATTCGTCTTCTTTTAGCTGACGCACAAGTGCTGCCTGCACCTTGACAAAATGTTTGCCTTAATAATGGATGTATCCAATAACGCCGGGGCTTCCTCAAACGCAGGCGACGATAGTACCAATATAACACAACAACGTCCATCCTCGTTGAAAGTAGGCGAACACTGAAGAACGAAAGTGCAACAGCGTATCTCCAGTAGCGACGGATCCGTTAAAAAAGATCCTGTAAATGCTGTGTGAATACTATCTCCACTAGCGATGGATCCGTTAAAAAGGATCCTGTAAATGCTGTGTGAATACTATCTCCAGTAGCGACGGATCCGTTAAAAAAGATCATGTAAAAACGGACATTATATGTGAAAGCGCCCTTAGTCTAAACTACTTTACGTTTTTGCGTAATGGCGTCGAAAAAGAAGTCATTTGATCTGACGTATCGACAGAACTTTTGGCTTCATAAATAAAGAGGGTTAAATGAATGAAACCTTGTATGATTTTGTCTACGCAGCTGGACGCGAGATGGCGCGGCATCAGCGCCAATATAAGGACGGACGCGCGCCATGCGGCCTCGTATCTTAAGAATCGAATCCGCGACTTTAGGGACGAACGGTGGGACGCAAAGCTCTCCGGGATCGAGCCAAGCCATCTGGCTTACTGGACGCTTGCTCGATCCATGAAAGCCGACAACGTCTCCGTTATGCCCCCTCTTTCCCGACCCAATCAGACCCCCGCATTCGAAGACGATGAAAAGGCCAACTGCCTAGCAGAAAGCCTTGAATCGCAATGCTCCCCTAGTCTCGCTCCCGTTGACCCTGAACACCTCGCTACGGTGGACAGTGAAGTCGAACGGTTAGTCTACCAGCCCCCTAGCGCTCCTTCTCTTCCCCTGATTAAAGCCTCTGAGGTACAGACGATTATCAAGGGTGCTGACGGCATCAGCAACAGGGTGCTTAAGAATTTCCCCACCGTCCTTATTTACCTCCTAGTCAGCATCTTTAATGCGGCTATGGCAACTTGCACTTTCCCCGACTCCTGGAAGGAAGCCACCGTTATTGGCATCCCCAAACCAGGCAAAAAGGCTACAGAGCCTTCTAGCTACCGCCCCATCAGTCTCCTCAGTTCCCTGGGGAAAATCTACGAGCGACTCTTTCTGAATCGTCTCTGGTCCCACGTTACCGAGCTCAAAATCCTACCCGATGAGCAGTTTGGCTTCAGGGCTAGACACTCTTGTCCCCAACAAGTGCTCCGCATCACGGAGCACGTGCTCTCTCGATTTCACCATACCTGGCCGGCAGATACTGGTGCAATCTTTCTCGATGTGGCGAAAGCTTTCGACAAGGTCTGGCACAATGGCTTGATTTACAAGCTATCCAAATTCGGAGTGACAGACAGGCTCGTGCTAATCTTACGAGACTTTTTACTCAATCGAAGCTTTCGCTATCGCGTAGAGGGTACCCTTTTGGACCCTAGACCAACCTGCGTCGGAACAGGCTCGTATGGGGGGAGAGGGATAAGACACAAATAGCTAAGTATCGTGAGTTATGTAACTCTAACCTGCGTGAAATAAATTTCCCATCCGAATTTATTGAGTGCGGCCACGGATCATGCGGTTTGGAGGAGCATAAATTGGTGCTTGATACCTTATATAATAAAATTGTAAGTGTGTTATCTGATGCAGCTACTGAGACAAGTGAGAGGTGCGATGGTAGGGTCAATAAAAGTAGACACCTATGTGGCTGGAATAGGTATGTCCATGATGCGCACAGGGTGGCCAGACTTAACTTCAAGGTGTGGATTCAACACAATCACCCTAGAAAAGGTGTAATTTTTGACCAAATGCACGAATCCCGTAAAATCTTTAAAAGTCGCTTGAAGTGGTGCCAAGATCACCAGGAGCAGCTTAAAATGGATATCTTGGCTAAGCATAGAGCGGGTAAAGATTTCGGCAAATTTTGGAAAACTACGGTTAAATATGATGTTAGATCTGGCAACCCTGTGAGTGTGGATGGGGAGGTTGAGCCAGTGCATATTTGTAAGCTGTTCATGGAACATTTTAAGGTGCCCTCCCCACTTGGCCCCTCGACAGGACCCCCTCTCTCCACTGCTGAACCAGAATGTCTGGGGTAAAAGCCGCCGTCGTTGATATGCTTTACTGCCAAGCAGGTAAAATTGGCCCTTAATAAGATGAGCGGTGGGAAATCTCCCGGCCATGATGGTCTCAGCGTGGAGCACTTGAGACTGGCGGGTGTTCATCTACCAAGGGTTCTCGCTCTGTTCTTCACAATGTGCATGAGTCATACATATTTACCACATGACCTAATGAAAACTATCGTTGTGCCTATTGTGAAGGACAGGACGGGAGATGTCTCGGATAAGAGGAATTACCGCCCTATCTCACTAGCAACAGTCATCGCTAAAGTGCTGGATAGTGTGCTTAATTCTTACCTAGACATATATTCAGATTTACATGACGCTCAGTTCGGATTTCGATCCGGACTTTCTACTGAAAGCGCAATCGTAAGTCTTAAGCACACTGTCCAATACTATACCAGCCGAAAGACGCCGGTATACGCCTGCTTTCTTGACCTATCCAAAGCCTTTGACCTCGTCTCGTACGATGTGCTATGGAGAAAGTTGGATAGCAGGGGTGTACCGGTAGAAGTGCAGGGGTTGCTTCAGTTTTGGTATGCCAATCAAACCAACTTTGTAAGGTGGGCACACTCTCTGTCAGATGCGTATAAGCTGGAGAATGGAGTGAGACAAGGGGGACTAAGTTCTCCAAACCTCTTCAACATCTATGTCAATGATCTCATCGTGGGGTTGAGCAGTATGCAGGTCGGCTGCAGTATAGATGGTGTCAGGACCAATAACCTAAGTTATGCGGACGATATGGTGCTGCTCAGCCCAACGGTGAGTGGCCTGAAAGAGATGTTACTTTTTTGTGAAACATATGCCACTGAGCATGGACTCATGTATAATGTTAAAAAAACTGAGTGCATGGTCTTTCGGGCCGCCGGTAATTGTACCATTAATACTCATCCTATTACCCTTAACGGCTTGATCATTAAACGAGTATCTAAATTTAAATACCTGGGACATATAATTACCGACGACCTTAAAGACGATGCGGACATTGAGAGGGAGCGTAGAGCGCTAGCAGTGAGAGGTAATATGGTGGCTCGCAGATTTTCCCGTTGTACAGAGGAAGTTAAACTGACGCTTTTCAAAGCTTACTGCCAGAGACTTTTGTCAACCATACAAAAAAGTCGCTAGCAACTCTACGCATCCAATACAATAACGTTTTCAGGATGATGTTGCGGCTTCCTTGCTTCTGTAGCGCATCAGGGATGTTTGCAGAATACCAAACTGATGGGTTTAATGCAATTATCCGCAAAAAAACTGCCTCCCTGATTAGCAGAATACGGGATAGGCGCAACGGCATCCTGAAAACGTTATCTGATAGATGCTCCTCATCATTCTGGGTAAGCCTTATCCGGAATGCGATCTAGGGAGGATTTACTTTTTATTCTTTTTTATTCTTATACTTAACTAGCTGACCCGCTCGCGACTTCGTCCGCGTTGTGTTTTGCTCTTAGAAAAATACTAAAGGTAGAAAGATATTACAAAATTTATCTCTGAGTATTTTCATCAGGTGCTACAATAAATAGGTTTTGAGGGTCAGTGACTCGTGAGCATGCGACGTAAAGCTGACCATGCGAAAAACAGCTAGTTCTAAGATCGAAACCTGCAGCTTTAAAAGCATCACCTTTCCGCTCTGTTATGGTAAGTGTCCTCGCCAATTTGTAGTAGAACGTTGGAAAACTCTTGGACAAAAGGATTTTCACCTAATCTCATATTGATGGATAGAACCAGCTATGAGGCCAGAAAGTGGATCGTTTTAATAGGGCATTTATTTCGTCAACTCTTGTTGATCTATTCACTACGGGTAGTGTCAGGTGAAAATCGCCTCTGAACAGGACTGTGAGACCACCCATGCTACGATTATTTCTACAAATATCTTTCAAAGTCCTATCGACTGCTTTGGCAGGTTTTTTATGTGCCATAGTACATTCATCCCAGACTATTAGACAGTAATATTTTAACGCTTTTGCCTTATCGCTGTTACGCAACACGCCACACACTAAGTTTTCGTTTCGTTGTTCGTTTAAATCGATGAGTATTTTAAATACACTGTGTGCCGTTATACCACCAGAAAGCAAAGTAGCAGCAATTCTCGATGATGCTACCGCTAAAGGTATTTTGCCACTTTTCCTTACCTCTGCCAGAATGACTTTGGTCACGAATGTTTTTCCTGTACCACTGGGAGCGTCAAGGAATAACAACCTTTCCTCGCTAGTTACGACGCTCATGACAACAGTCTCAATAACCACTTTTTGCTCTGGAGTTAAGTTCGGGATATTATCATTGACAAAAGTAGTCATTTCCGTCATTATAGACTCAGTCTCTCCAACATATTTTTTATTGACTCTAGGTTGATTCGGAATAGGTTCTGGTTCTGGTAATCCATATTGATTTAATTGAAATCGAAATAATAATATCTTGAAGAGAACTTAGACTACAATCAATAGCATTACTATTGTGCTTTGATCTCTTAAAAAGTCCTCAGAAAATTGGAGTTGGTATTTTTGCCACGACTGTGCTGAATCCAATAGTCCACAGAATACCAACATCACGGCAAATAAGTGCCTGAGGCGACATGGGCTACCACTGATACATGCTTCTTCTGAGGTCTGGTCCCAGTGTTGGTCATAATCTGATATGCCACGTGTTCTTCAGGTAGGTGTACTTGACATCTTCGTATGTATATAAAATACGTGGGGGTTTCGTGTGCAGCAACAAACGAAAGCAGTAACATTCACCATTATTCGAATTTACTGTACACACCCGACCAAGAGCATGTTTTCGCAAACCACTTGGAAAACCTTCCACTGGCCAGCCTCGTCGGCGTGTATTGAATTTATTATTGCTGTGTGGATTATCCAGCATTACTTTTTTTTTATTACTCTGCTTGTTGTAAGTGTAATATACATCGGAACTTCATTATACGTCAGGCAATGCCATCTCTGTTTTGAATTTGTTAAACTGATGAACCTGTTTTTGACACAATTCTCTGAGTGGATAGGACCTACCTCTCAGTGCCATCTAGTTCTAAATAAGGTTAACTAAAACATGCTCAAAAAAAAATCAAAAATACAAAAAGTCATCATACTACGTACAGAAATGAACTCGGCACCTTTGGCACAGCAGCTGCTGACCTGTCCACTCTGCCAAATCAACCATGTCAAAAAGAGCGAATTTACAGAACGCTATCTTTCTGTAACTTTTCCCGTAAACAATTCCCGTTTTTCTGCTCCAAATGATTGAATTTTTGAAAACAAAAAAACCGGTATCTAATTATTTCTTATGTTATTTCTTCATGCTAAATTTCAAACCCATACATGCAAGTTTTAAGAGTTTTTCATACAAACTTCATCCCCTTTTTACTCCCGTTTTAGGGATGACAGCTCAATGAAACCCATTCTAAGTTTTAAGTTGGACTATGAGCTAGCTACTTTTGCAAATCGCAGCAACATTCATTGCGCAGTTTTTGCGTGATGCGTGTACAAACAATTGTACAAACAAACATTATTTTTTTTAAATGTCGATTCCCTCTTTCTACCTCATTTTAAGCACTATTAGCAAGGTTTCAGCTAAATATCTTTAATGTACAGACTTTTCGACCTCTACAGTTTTATTATAGTATAGATACTAACAAATAGGTTAAAGCTACTAACACTATGGATTTTATGTTGTCCGAAATAAACGAATTTTATTTATTATTATTTATTTTAAAACCTTGTGAGGAAGTAACCAAAGAAATCAGCGGTCAAAAATATGTAACTGGGAGTATTGTCATACCAATCACAACTGCACTCATATCATCTATAGAAAATTTAGACACCCGAAATTATACCTTCGCAGCTCAAGTCCTCCAGCAAGATCTAATAGGTGCCTTGAAAAATATTTATTTATTTATTTAAAACTTTCGCACTAAACAATGGAGTGCTAGGAGTAAAAAATAGGTTTGGCAACTTAGACAAAAGTCGAACCTTCACTGTTTGCATGTTCTTAGATCCAAGATTTAAATTATATTTTGAAGATCAAAACGTGGCAGATAATACTAAGCAACATATAATACACTTGGTAATTGCACTGATCAATAAAGAAGACCAATTACAAGTTCCACAAGAGGAAATCGAAACACGAACTGCTCCTGTAAACCAGTCATTGTCTTCTTCTCTATGGCGTCATTATACCGAAAAAATGAAAAATCTGCAACCCAAGGGCACAGCACAATCGCGAGCTATTGTAGAAGTGCAAAGATATTTAGAAGACAAGATTGTTATGCCCAACGAAAACATATCACCTCTTGACTGGTGGAAAGAGCAAAAAAATGCGTACCCTAACCTTTATAGTTTAGCAGTCACTAAACTTAACGCAATGGCGACAAGTGTGCCTTGTGAACGAATTTTTTCTGCATGTGGGATACTATTGAATGATAGAAGAACACGACTGGGGCATCGAAAAGTGCAGCAATTGATGTTTCTCAACCAAAATTCCTAAGTTTAAAATAAAAAAGCATTAAAAAGAAAAGAAATATAAAAAACCGTTACTTGTCAATATTGTAAATACTAAATGTCAAATTCATAAAGAAAAACACGAATAAAAAAACATAAAAAAAATATAAAAATATAAAATAAAAAAGAAACAAATGTAAATAATTGTAAATAAGTAAAAAAGGTCAAATTTGTAAATAAAATGAACTAAAATCTCTTAAATACGCCAACTTACAAACACTTGGCATTGCACTCATGACATGATTAATTTAATATGTTATGACGCATTTATAAGTTGACAGTCCTAAGCCTGTTAAAGTATGAAGGAGGGATTTTAGTCAGTGATTATTTTATATCAGTTTATCAGTGATTTCATCTATTCTTTCTATTGCAACGCGTGTCATAGTCGATACTAGGTGAGACTAGGTGGAATAGGTATTTGGATCGCGTATTTTTAGGGACTAGGAACAGGTGGACTTGATCTTAAATTTACCTAGCACAACCCATCTCTACTTCAATTGTACTAAAACTGTTTATTTTCCGCAGTAAGAAGCCTGTTCGCGTGGTGTTTCAGGAAAGCTGTGAGTACCCCCATTTCATAACTTGCCATAATGAGTGTCGACAACGTGTCAATTCGTAGTAAATCTCCTAATCCTTCTTATTTAGGGGCAGATTAAAATGAGAATATTATGCGAGAATATAATAAAAAACGCGGTACAATCAAGGGTAGACTAACATTGTTCGTCAAATTTGTAACCTCTTTAGTGGGAGCTCGGTTAACTCAAAATCAATTAGCAGAACTTAAATTACGTAGTGATGTAGCCAAAACTTTATTATTAGAATTCAATAATATTCAAAGCTCGATCGAAGAGCTAGTGTCAGAAAGTGATATTTCTCAGCAACTAGAAAATCGTGAAGCTTTCGAAAGTTCGTATTATCAGGTTCAGGCTACTGTCGTTAGTTTGCTGGCTCAATCTAGTACTTCTAGTCGTACTAGTAATGAGGTTAAGTGTAGCGATTCTAAATGCAATGTTCATTCGTTAGTCAAGCTTCCAACTATTTCACTACCCTCATTTGACGGATCGTACGATAACTGGTTGGAGTTTAGAGACACATTCCTATCTATGATTCATAATTCAAAGCAGCTCGACGATATTCAAAAATTCTACTATTTGCGATCATCACTAAAAGGTAATGCGGCTCAAGTTATCAAATCGGTAGAATTTACGTTCGATAACTACACGGTAGCTTGGGATTTGCTTACTAATAGGTACAACAATTCTAAATTACTGGTACATAATCTTGCACACACAATACAATTTTTTACAATATCTAAACTTGCAATTAATTTTATGACGTGAAAATGTTTCAGATTCACTCGGTGTATACAGGCTTAACGTTGTTACCTACGGTACAGCGTCGGCACCTTACCTGAGTATACGTTGTGTTAGGCAGTTAGGGTTACAGTGTGCGGACGAGAATGTGGCATGTGCCATTTTAAATGATCTATTCGTCGACGATTTGCTCATTGGTCACGACTGTAAATATAAATTAACGCAATTATGTAAGGATGTATCTGACGTATGTTTGTCTGGTTGTTTTCCATTGCGCAAATGGATTTTTAATTCACCTGATGTCGCTTTAAATGCACAGGCTTGTGAGGACGAATCTAAAAGTCTATCACTAGAAGAAAACTGTTCTAGTAGGACGCTGGGCTTAGGTTGGTTGAATGGGAGCGATGAGTTTCATTTTGTTACTAAAATAAATGAGGATTGTACATCTAAGATCACAAAGCGCTTAATTTTATCAGTCGTATCGCAAATCTACGATCCCCTAGGTCTGTTGAGTCCCATTATTATTGTAGGAAAAATATTATTACAAAAACTATGGCTTTGCAAATTAGGATGGGACGATCTCGTGCCTATTGACATAGTTATTTTGTGGAAAAGATTTGTTCAATCGTTATCGTATCTACCTAATATTCGTGTACCAAGACATGTCATTATTGATAACCCTTCAAAAATAGAATTGCATATTTTCACTGATGCGAGTGAAAGTGCGTATGGAGCTTCCGCTTATTGTCGCACTCGCAACAACACTGGTGACGTCACTGTGCGATTGTTGTGTTCGAAGAGTCGAGTCGCACCACTCAAGCCGGTCAGTATACCGAGGCTCGAGCTTTGTGGTGCATTAGTAGGCGCTAAGTTATACGAAAAAATTATAAAATCATTGCGTTTACAGTTTGACAGCGTAGTGTTTTGGACAGATTCGACTATCGTACTCGGATGGTTACGAATGTCTCCTCATCAGTTAAAAACGTTCGTTCAAAATCGTGTCGTAAAAATAAATGATCTAACAGGTGATGCGACTTGGTTGCACGTTCGAACAAAACAAAATCCCGCTGATTTAGTGTCACGCGGTACTAGTTTGAGTGAGCTATGTTCATTGTCACTGTGGTGGGTCGGGCCTATGTTGTTACACGAAAAGGTAATAGAATGGTCACAAGATAGTTCGCATAATTTAACTACCTTGCCTGAGTTAAAGCAACCTATAGTTAGCATGGCTTCAAAATTTTCAAATTCAAAATTTCTTTATAGTTAGCATGGCTTGTACTCAGATATCGATTAGCGTTATTGATTTCGAAAGGTTTTCGAATTTAAATCGTTTGCAACGTGCGTGTGCATACGTGATGCGTTTTATACACAACACACGTACAAAAATTAGGGCCGAGCGATATTCGGGTTCCTTAACCGTAGAGGAGCTGGATAGGTCGTTAAGTTTTCTAACAAGGCAGGCACAAATCCAATCTTTTCCAACTGAATACCACGCGTTGACTAAAAACTTAAATTTAAAATCAAAATCAAATCGTAGCCTGTCTAGTTTAAATATATTTTTAGAAAATAAAATTATGCGTGTTGGTGGTAGATTAGGTAATTCTAGTTTTACACACGACAAAAAGCATCCCAAGTTACTGTGTAGTAAACATCATTTCACATTGCTTTTATTCAGACGTGAACATCTTAACTTGTTACATGCGGGACCCCAGCTACTGCTATCCCATATAAGGGAAAGTTGG
Organism: Electrophaes corylata; assembly: GCA_947095575.1. Lineage (NCBI taxonomy): Eukaryota > Metazoa > Arthropoda > Insecta > Lepidoptera > Geometridae > Electrophaes > Electrophaes corylata. The sequence goes on along the minus strand of OX352719.1, from coordinate 2,352,474 downwards.
TGGCCTTTAGGAGGTAGAAACTTAGCAAGAAAGGTTGTACGGCTTTGCGTGAAATGCTGCCGTATGAAAGGTAAAACCATCCAACCTATCATGGGTAATTTACCGAAAGAGCGCTTGGAGGCAGGTTTCCCGTTTTTTTACAGTGGAGTAGACTACGCAGGGCCTCTTTATATTTTGAATAGAAAAGGCAGGGGTGCTAAACTCGAAAAATGTTATCTATGTTTGTTTGTGTGGATTGCTACTCGAGCATTACATTTAGAACTGGTTACTAGTTTATCATCGGAATGTTATATCTTAGCTTTAAAAAGATTTATTTCTCGCAGGGGTAAACCTTTACAGATTTTCTCTGATCATGGTAGGAATTTTGTAGGAGCCGCTCGGGAGTTTACAGAATTTTTACGAGACAATACTCAGTCTATTCTTGATTACGCATCAGATAATCAAATTGAATTTAGATTTATACCTCCCTATACACCTCATTTTGGTGGGTTGTTGGGAATCAGGGGTAAAATCCTGCAAACACCACATTTCTCGCGTGCTAGGAAATGTAAATTTAACTTATGAGGAATTCAATACAGTTTTGGTAGAAATTGAAGCTGTCCTGAATTCCCGCCCTATGTATCCTATGTCTTCAGATCCATCCGACTTTACCCCACTGACACCAGCTCATTTCCTGATTGGCCGGCCTCTGACTACCCCCGCCGAGAGAGACGTCACGACTACAGCGCTGCCCTCCTTATCGCGCTACAAGCGAGTCGAGCAGCTGCGGCAATCCTTTTGGAAACGCTGGTCAATGGAGTACATATCGGAGCTACAAAGGCGCACTAAATGGCAAGATCAGAAGGAAGATATAAAGGCTGAAACCATGGTTCTTATCAAAGAAGACGGCCTCCCTCCCCTCAAATGGAGATTAGGCCGTGTGACGGGAAATCTGTTCCCAGGCAGGGACGGAGTGACCAGAGTAGCCGAAGTTCGATTAGCAACAGGCTTGGTGAAGAGGGCATTTTCCAGAATATGTCCACTCGAGGTGGACATCCAGGACACTGCTGTTGCCACTGCTGCCGGAGGAGCCAACTTGGGGTCCATACATCAACCATCTCATTGAGGGTGCTCTCAAGGCCGCCGGGATGTCTACGCAGCTGGACGCGAGATGGCGCGGCATCAGCACCAATATAAGGACGGACGCGCGCCATGCGGCCTCGCATTCGGCATTCCGCCTTCAGCCTTAGCTCGCGCGCATTATTCGCAGCTACCTACTTCCATTTAATTTTTACATACTATTTTTTTATAAAAACCATTCTTGCACAATCGATATTTTCACTACTAAGCTAGATCAGCACAGATACGTAGAACCAGCAAATACCTATACCTACAGGTAGGCAGGCAGGTAGCAAAAGCCACAGCCACAAACAGATTTACAATATTGTGTCTAATATATAGTCATTCTTGTTTATAATTCGGACATTTAAAAATTCTTAAATTCTTGGTGTTAAATATGTATGTTATTTATAAGAATAAAAGTCTATTTAATGTGTTAATTTCGTTTCATTTATTGTAGTAAAACTTTAGTGCGGTATGATTTAGGACCCCAACTAGGCTAGCCGAGCTCTTTCCACTGTTTCGATACGGTGCAGTTTATTCGTGGCCTTCTCGCTCACAGAGAACTGTGTACTGTTATGAAACAAGATCGCTTAATATGCAATGAAAACATGCCAATGTACAACTTGGAGAGCAAGAACGCTTCATGCGCGGCAAAGCTACTTAGCCATAGTTTAAGCAATCCCTGAAACATCAATAAAATTTCAGGCACTGACGCATGGGTCCCGTTTGTGATTGTTTTTTATCAAAAAAGAAGGTTTTGTTGGAGATCTTGAGATGCGATCTCTTGGGGATGTGAGGTGCTGTGATTAAAAAACACTTTTAGAAAACTGTATTGAGAGTTTATTGATCTGTTTTGCACTTTACACCTTTTAAATATATTATTATTTGTGAATTTGTATTGAGCGTCGTAGTGGCCTGTTTGCCGGCAAGATGGAAGAGAGCGAGACAAAGACAACAATATTTGTTATGACATTGACAGTGACATTAACGATTGACACGATTTAGGATGACAATACTAAACAGGTTTATTGCAGTTTTGGTTAGTAGAACATCGTGAAACTTATTTAGGTGTTCGAGCTTTTAGGCTTGACCCACTTGAGATTAACGTCTAGAAAACGTCAGCGCTACCTAGTAATTTTCAGTGAATTTAGTAGGAAACATCACGCCGCGAGGACAGGGGGTTGTCGATGGTTTCAGCCTGATAGGTCTCGGTATTAAGTCAGTACGCTTCTAAACTTCGGCGCTATCAGTAGGTACTACACATCACGAACTTCAAAGCTACAAGTATGTAAATTAAAATATTTTATAGCAGTTTGATCTAAAGTTTAGATCAAACTGCTATAAAATATTTTAACTAAACCCGCACTTTACGCACGCTTTTCCGTGACCTAAGCAGCCCTTTCTTACACCGTGCAAAAATCAATCGCCTAACTTCACAGATGAATAAAATAAAAAATGCTTTTAAATGAAAATTCATAGCTAACAAATGACGAGACAGATAGGTTAGTGATTCCCGTGATTCTTGGAAAAATTACAGCGAAATTAGAACAAAACACTGACTTATAGTTTGTTGAACTTTCATTCAGAAATGGACAGTTCGGAAAGTAAATTTAGTGAAGATGGAATAAACGAAATTGTTCCGGACGCTTCAAAGGAAAACGCGAAATCGATGTCTCTAAATTTGTTGCCCAGCAAATCAAAAAAATTATATTCAGCAGCTTATAACGCCACAACAAGAACAACTAATCGAATTCTTTTTGCGAAGGTGTAGGTACTTTTGGCATACTTTGCACAATTATTGTCGAAAAAGTACGCCCTACCGAGTTTATGGGTAACATATTCTATGCTAAAATGCACAAATCAGCAGTTACGACCATATCGATATTGGTCGCTATAGCAAATTGGCGACGTTTTTGGAAAAAAATAGCTTGGGATATCGGTCGAAAAACACTCAAGTTTTTAGCAAGAAAACATTTCAAAATTTTTGAACAAAGCGCCTGATGATCTATATTTATGCGAAAAGGTAAGTAAAAGTTCAATAACATCAATTCTTGAAATGATGTCGTTACGTGATTTACTCATTGCAAAAATAATTTTAGGTAACCCTTATTTTCGGGATTTCTGAGGCATTGCGACGGGAATAATTTGTCAATATCACCGTCAACGACGTTAAAAAAGTGGAAGACGATGTCCTTCTCAAGCAAGTTCCGAAAGCGAAAACCTACGTCCCAAGATCACATCACTTCTGCTGGAAATATTTCCAGGCTAGACCGGAAAATTGTTCGGTTGATCGCTTTTCTCTTCGGTACACCGAAGGGACATGCTTCCAACAACCCGTGGGGTTAAATCTGCCCGACTTACATAACTTCACAGGTGACAGTTTTCGGAGAACTTCGGCAACTCAGCTGGTCGACGCTGGTGCCGACATAACAACTTTTAAACAAAAAACAAAAACAAAGATAAATAAATAAATAAATAATGCCGGACGATCCACACAGCATCATCTAGCCCCAAGCTAAGCAGAGCTTGTGTTATGGGTACTAGATGACTGATATACTTAATGCAATATTATATTACATACATAGATATTTTTTATTATACATAGAAAATACCCAGAACACCCGGAATAAATATTTGCAGATCGTACAAATATTTATCCCAAGGCGGGAATCGAACCCGCAACCTCTGCGTCGCAGGCGGACATTCACCCGCCGCGCCACATCGGTCGTCACACTTTGCAGCGATACTCGTGATTTAAGTTGTCTTTTAATGTACGGCGTTGTGTCACACGTGTCGGCGGGCAATGTGGTCGGAGAGCTGAAGTTATCCAACAAAGAAGAGATACATACAAAGTGAAAAATAAGGCATTGCACGAAATCATCCACAGCATACCGCCTTCAGACTGTCATCTGTTTAAAGAACCTGGGGGCCAATTCTCAGATTGTAGATTTTGGCGAAATAGATATCATGTCGAAACTTGAATGTCTACGCAAAATGTCACGAAAATGATTTTAAGAATGATTCAAAAAACCGTATTCTCACTAGAATTCGACAAATAACGGGAGACATTTCTGTAGGGATCTCAGATATACGTTCCGTTTTAGCTATTGTTTCAACGAGATCTCGTTGAATCTTTAACTATATAGTTTTGTGGCCACAAAGTATGTACAGAACATAGTTTATACAATGATTTTATAAATTGAATATGAAACTACTGTAAAAAGTACAAAAAAAATAGTTTTGAATAAAATATTACATTTGAATATCTTAACATGTTCCTACGTGCGTGGTACGAAACTTTGTGTACCTACCCTAAGAATATGGACTAAAAGCTGTTATTATTCTATGTACCTACCTAACTAAACTGTCAAGTGCCAGTCAAGCTATCAAACTACATAAGTACAGCGGCTATTTGTTTTTTGTAAAAAGTCTCAAAGAATAGGTACTAATAACATCAATAAACAATGGAAACCGTGAAAAAAACCTACCCAACGTCAGCTCAAAAATCACGGCTGCTTGAGTTGATTGAAGCCGATAGTGAGCTACGCCAGGGAAAATTCTCCGCCCAATTTACGAGAAAAGAAAGTGAAATGAGATAGGGTCGCATAGCACAAGAGTTAAACTCAATACCCGGAGCGAGAAAAGATTGGAAGAAGGTAAGTTTTGTAAAGTGCCATATATTGATTCACAAATAATGGGTAGGGAAATCTACCTTTTACCTACGTATTTATTTGTACACACTGAATTTTAAAAGATTTTGTAATCCTATGCTGGAGTATCATGTTGATAACAACTTAATCATGATGTTACAATTTACAGACATGGCAAGACATCAAGTCAAAAACAAAAAAAAAATAGCGAAATCAATCGCAGCCAAAATGCTACAGGTGGAGGACCTCCTGTTCCACCTCTTACTGAAGAGGACAGCATTGTCGTCCTTCGCACCATAGGGCAGTCTGCTCTTGTGGGCCACAAGGATGTGAAGGAATCTGTGGTTGAGTTTGAAGGTATGTATGTTTGAAGCTGATGTTGATTATTATTATTTTATATAAAACTTGCATGTTATGTCTACTTCCTAGCAGTGAAAGGTATTAACCCTTAATTAAGTAATGACCCTTCTACTTCACTATCAATACTACCTGGTGGTGCATAAATTTTAGCAGAATTAGTACCTTTTTATTAAGAAGTTGTGAAGATGACATATTGTCATCACAATCAGTTGTGCCGTTTCAGGTTGGAGTAGCATTGGCTTTCGTAATACTCTAAAAACACTAGCTGAAATGCCAAAAGCATTTTCAACCACTCGTCGAACTCTTGATAATCGATAATTAAATGTTTTTTTAATGATCCTTTAGGATGTACACCTGGATATAGCTTCATAATATGTATACCTAACGGGAATGCACTGTCTGCTACAAAATAGTATGGTATAATGCTATTCGTTCCTTCTAATAGTTTCGGAGATGGAAGATTTAATGAGTTGTTTGAAATTTTTTCCTTGAGAATGGAATCATTAAATACACCTCCATCGGAAATTCTCCCTTGACACCCTACATCGACAAATATAAATTTATATGAAGCATCAACTAAAGCGAACATAACAATACTAAAAAATTGTTTATAATTATAAAACTCCGATCCGCTATTGAAAGGTGCCTGCAACATGATATGTTTCCCGTCCATAGCACCAACCACGTGTGGAAGATCCCAACAGTTTTGAAACTCTGAACTAATTTCCTCCCATTCTTGATGCGATGTAGGCATCTGTAACAAATATATTATAATTATTTTATTTTGCTTGCAGGAAGGCCAAGACCGCGCTTTGAAGGATAATACATCTGAAAATGAGGAAAATGACGACATAGGTGAAGATCATGATCAGTCACAAGATAAACAACCCTGTTCCACCGCGAGCACTGAATCGGACAAAACAACCGATAATACAAAGAAATCATCAAAATCGCAATTAAAATCTCCACTTCCGAAAAGAGAAAATACGTCGCGAACCAGAACCCAATGTTGCAATCGGCATTTGATTTGCTGACATCATCAGCTTCGGCTGCTAAAGCGGTAGCTACTGCTTTGACTGCACCTGCTACTGGATTAGACCAGTATCAGCTATACGCTAATTATTTGGCAGGCAAATTTAGGGGTTATTCCAAGCAATGACTGTGGAACATCAAATAAACAACATCCTATATAACGCTGATTGTGGACAATATGACACAACATCAGCGCGGGTACTCCACTCCGGTATCTACATATCCCATGGCTGAGACTACAACTCCACAAATGACTCAATTGGATGATTCGTCTACATGACTACTGAACATCTCTAAGACTAAATATATAGCTTTTGCCGCCAGATCAAATCTTCTCCCTCCTCCGTCTTTTTCTATTACAGCTCACTCGTGTGGTCATCTGGACCGTCTATGTACTTGTACCCCTCTTCTAAAAACCAACACAATTAAATATCTGGGTGTCATTATAGACCAGACACTGACATTTAAACCGCACATTGAAGTGCTTGTTTCGAGGCTAAGAAAGTTAATTTATATATTTAAAATCTTAAGGCATGCTGCAGATAAAAAGACCGTAAAAATGGTATACTACGCTTTATGCCAGCCAGTAGTGGAGTATTGTATCAGCTCTTGGGGTGGTGCAGCCAAAACCCACATCATTGAATTGGAAAGAGCTCAGCGAGCTATCTTAAAGGTTGGAGCGAATCTTCCCTATCGGTTTCCCACGGCAGATCTCTATACCCGATGGGATGTACTTACAGTAAGACAAAGTTTCCTGCTACGTACTGTGCTCAAGCAACACTCACAATTGATCTACGACAAAAGCTGCGTCAAGAATAAACGGCGCAAGGGTAAAGTGTGTCCTTCTCAGTTGTACCATACTAGCTTAGCGCATAACTTTTACTGCTTCCTTGGCCCGTTTCTGTACAACAAGGTAAATACGTTGCTATGTATCTACCACCTGCAAGCCTCTAGTTGTAGTAAAACAGTTAAGACTTGGCTAAAAACTCTCGACTATGAACAAACCGAAAAACTATTCCACTCAATGGTCTGATCCTAGTGTAATGAAGCTTCCGTATATTATCTAACACTACATAATCCTACCCCCCATTTTTTAATTTATTTATTTTTATCCTTTTCTTCTCCCATCCCCTCTTGTCTGTACCTTACCTAATCACCACCTATTCTTTTGTCCCGATCTTCCCTTAGTACATATCTGTGACTTTTTTAGTTTTTTTAGTTTTAGTACTTTGTTTGTGTACCCTTATTCTCAATAATAATTGTGCTTGTTTCTCATCATGTCAGACACATTAACTAATCTTACCTTTTGGAAATCGGTGGTGTGTAGTCCTGGTGACCTGTATCACAGGTTTTCTTAACCTACTTCAGGCACCAGTCTCTCACAGTACAGGTTCCTAATCTAAGCTGTTTCTGTTAATTCCTACCTATCACACATTGTAACCTTTGTGAAGAGAAAATAAACGAATATATAATATATAATAATAATAATAATATATAATATATAATATAATATAATAATTCGTCGATGGATTCCGAAGATTCTTTTCGTGATTTGATCAATGACATGAATTATTAGTAATAAACGATAATTGTTTATAAACTTATAAATAATTGATGACATGGATCAATAATTATTTCTATAATAAAAAATATCCTACCTTGATGTTGTCTTTTAATGCCTCCACGATAGCTTGACAGGTTTCTGGCACTATAACACTTATCGATTGTTTCGAAACTCTGAATAAATATTGTAGGCTTGTATAGGAATCTCCGATGGCTAAAAATCTCAAAGTGATACTTAATCTTTTTTCAACAGAAATTGCTTTCCTGTATGTAGTATCCGTTTTTTTAATTTTGTGGCCAATCAAATTTATCAAATATTCGAAGTCACTAGATGCCATACGGGTGAAGTTTTTATCAGGGTGTTCCATCTTAAAAAAAAAAGTATGGTACAAATAGCCGCTGTGCAGAGTTTCACTTTTCACGACATAGGTGATATCTGTTTAAATACTTGCAACACTACAATTTAGTAAGCAACATTTGTCGGTCAGGTTCACCGATCAGCGTTGCCAGCTCGGCCCCTCGGTTGCCGATTTTCAGGCTTTCGATCATCTCGGCGGCCTTTCAGTAGAATCGGCCCCCTAGTTGGCCTTTCCAATGTTATATGGAATATTACAGCAATAAATTCATTCACACTAGCACACTTCCTCTGTACTGTCAGATGTAGCAGTAGGTATCACCTTTTCGGGGCCACCAGCCGCAGGATGTAATTGCTACTGCTGGATGTGGCGGTAATGTTTGGGTTGGCCGTAAGTGGCCGATATACACTACGCCATTGATAGCAGTAAGTTTTTTATAATTATAATGCTGACTTATGTATTCCACAGTATCTATTGTGTGAATAATGATTAGGAATTTGTGCGATTTTTTTACTATTTATTTGAAATTCGGCCTTTGCAGTTAAATCGGCCCCTAGCAAATTGGGTTTTTTGGGAACACGTGCTGGCAACACTAGTGTTGCCAGCACCGTGTTGTGTGTGTTGTTGTGTACTCGGTAAACCGAGTACTTTTCCAGTCGGTCGGCCATTTTCCTTTTTATTTCGTATTTTTTCGAAATTGATAAATAATAAGTGTTCCGATCTAACTTTTCGAGTGCTGTGAAGTGTTTCCAATGTTCGGTAGGGTATGCTGGCTGTGCTGTGTCCCAGGTTGTTCAGGAACCGGAACAAAGGTGTGTAAATAACTTTTCTATGCTAATATTACTTTAGCTCCTTTACCTACGAGATCAAATCGGAGATATCGTAACCGGAGAGGAACTTAAGTCATCGACATAGGTAACCCAAAGACTGTCCGTTTGTCCTCGCAATGTTCCTAGGTCGTCCAGGTTGGGTTTTCAAATTTATTAATATTGGCATCAAAACTCTAGGTCCATCGAGCTAGAGACTTGGAATGTATGTCTAGATTTAGTAGATATTTTGTAAATCCCCTAAACACTATTCTTTTAATTTGTAGTTCCACAGATCAAAAGTTAGTTGCATTTATGATGGTCCCAATTCTCTGGTCTCAGGGTCCTAGAGCCATCTGGATCTCCATAATGAAGGATTATTTAACTAACTTTTTTACCTTCATGCATTTAATTGAATGAGCGACTTAGAATGATCTCGAGACTTTAAACCATAGAAGACTTTTTTATAGTAAATACACATTTTATGACGGGAATCATGCTATAGCTTGCTGTTTTTATGGAATACCATTTGGCTGACAAGCAAAAACAATTTTATTAGAGTAATACAATTATATTGCTGAAATTCCTATTTATGAATCAGCGGTCAATAACCGTGCAGTTGGGCAATGACTGTTGGACCCCACTTTGCATAATTTCCTATGTAGTTTCCTATAGTATTATTATTATTATAACGTGATACAACCCTAGCTCATACAAAATAACTTTCTTATATGATTAACTAAATTTTAATTTATTTAGCCGAGGTAGTGGGCCTTGCTTCAAATATGAACCCTCCATTCCCATGAATGTTATACGAAGCGACTAAGGAACCGCAGAAGGAGAAAAGCAGAATGCATTTTCTGAGTACTAAACCCCGACACTGCGGTAACCAAATTGCTTGCCAAGGGTGGCAACTATGGCTAATCTCCACAAATTTTGTGGAGGTCTATGTCCAGCCGTAGGGTTATTTAGTGTTATTTATTTTGTTTATTTTAGGGTTATTTATTTTAGTTATTTAGTGATTAATTGAATGCTTAATATAATTTCCAGATAAAGATGTACCTGCTAAACCTGAAGCAACGACTCTGTGCAGTGAAATAGAAAATATTGGTAAGTTAAAAAAATATTATATTTGCTGTGTAAATATTATGTTTAATCACAGGCATATGACTCAAACCAGTACACTTTGTACACACAAACTGTAAATTATGTTATCCTCTGTAAGTAAACTCTGTTCTTTAAGAAAGAAATATCTTTAACCACACATGACTTTTACACCTTGCCTCTGTTTGCTCAACACAAACAGGGCATATTGACGACCGATACGGCGCGACGGGCGAGTATCCGCCTGAGACGCAGGAGGTTGCGGGTTCGATTCCCGCCTTGGGATAAATGTTTGTACAATCTGCAAATATTTATTCCGGGTGTTCTGGGTATTTTCTATGTATAATAAAAAATACCTATGTATGTAATGTATTGTACTATGTATATCAGTCATCTAGTACCCATAACACAAGCTCTGCTTAGCTTGGGGCTAGATGATGCTGTGTGGTTTGTCCAGCATTATTATTATTATAGTGTTCCTAATGTGACCTGCGAGGCAATGCTTTGTTATTTTAGGGTTATTTATTTCAGTTATTTTGTGGTTAATTGAATGCTTAATATAATTTTCAGATAGAGATGTACCTGCTAAGCTTGAAGCGACGACTCAGTGCAGTCTTCTGTGTAGTGAAATAGAAAATATTGGTAAGTTAAAAAAATATTATGTTTGCTGTGTAAATATTATGTTTAATTACAGGAACATGACTTAAATTAGTGCATTTTTTTGTGTACGTTTGTGTGTACACACAAACTGTAAATTATGTTATCCTCTGTAAGTAAACTCTGTTCTTTAAGCGTGTCTATTCCTAAATATACGAGTAGTTTTCTGCGAACCGAGATCTCAATTTTTTTTATGTTGTGTTGGCCTAGAGGTAGGTAAACGTAAATATAAAAATTATATGGTAAAAAAAGTGTCAAGCGTCAATTACATTCAATCTACGCTGAACTGGAATTACAGGCACATGAGGCTTAACACCAGTATGCCTCAGGTTGGTGGACGTAGGGTAGTGCATCGTAGGGCACGTACCTAATGTGCGTGCGTGACCTGTAAGGCAATGCTTTGTTGTGGATGAAAGTTACCACTTTACATCAGGTGGGCCATATAATTGTTCTATGAGTAGTAGTATAAAAAAAATCGGCCAAGTGCGAGTCGGACTCGCGTACTTAGGGTGCCGTACCATTATTTATAATAAAAACGGCAAAAACATCACGTTTGCTGTAAAAGCCCCTTAAATATTTATTTTATTCTGTTTTTTAGTATTTGTTGTTATAGCGGCAACAGAAATACATCATCTGTGAAAATTTCAACTCTTCACGGTTCATGAGATACAGCCTGGTGACAGACGGACAGATAGACAGACATACAGCGGAGTATATTAGTAATAGGGTCCCGTTATACCTTACGTTTTACTTTGGGTACGGAACTCTAAAAAGAACTACGAAGCCATTGAACTCATACAAACTCGCCCAAGTTGTTAACAGAGGTGTTTGATCGCTTCGCTCTCGATCAATTATTATTATTAACGGATTTTTTTATTTTCAGCTCACACTGCAAAGAATATTTTTAAAACAACGGGTGCAAGAAAACAGAATGACCAACGAAGAAAAAGAAAAAAACTGAAGAATATCTGCCAAAATCGGCGAAAGTGCTAACTCTGTTACAGTTCAGAGAACGAGAAAAAAAAGAAAAAGGAAGGTGCTTCAACATCAACTAAAAAACTATGACCCTGACAATACTCAAGCAAAGCCTTAAGGCCTACAGATTTTTAAGAAAAATATTTACCCTTCCATCATCCCCTTAAAGTCTAATGAAGCTATTGAATTGAAAATACTTTTGCTCTGTTGTAAGCAAAAGCAATCACAATGAAGAGAAAGGGAGAGTTATGCATTTTACTATAATGACGAAATATCACTGCAAACAAATGTGACATACAATGAGAGAAAATATAAAGTAACTGGTTTTGTGACTAATGGAAAATATACACAACAGACAATTTTTTACTCTTTTTCATCTGGCGCCTCTATAAGGCTGAAGCTGGCAAAACAAATAAAAGTAATAATATTATAAATGAGTTCAGAGGGACCTATTTAAGAAGAGAAGAAACTTCGAAAGATCATTTGTATTCTTAGTACATAACGCAAAAGTAGTGCCACTGTACGATCCTCCTCTTTATTAAAAGGAATCAGAAATAATTTACTCAGCAAGAGCTTGAAATTTGAAATTGAAGAAGAAACGCACAATGGGGAATTATCTGGATGGATCTGCAATTATTCCACAAGAGGTGTGGGGCCAGTTTCCAAATCGTCAAACGCCCATATTATACTCTAAAAACTTGGTAAAATAAATGTAAAATTTGCCAGTCAGGTGTTCAGCGCAACTGTTGCTTCAAATATGGAATGGGTATGGCATTAACATCAATGGCGAATCCATAACTCACCTTTGACTTGGCGACGATAAAGTCATCATGGCAGAATCGCTGGAAGACCTAGGAACAATACTCAGAAACCTTAATATTATCTCCCAACAGGTGGGTCTTAAAATGGACATAAGTAAGATGAAAATCATGACAAATGCTCACGTCGCATCCGTGCCGGTACATGTGTGGAGGGATATCATCGAAGTTATAGAAGATACCGTAAAGCCTCAAGACGAAAGTCTATAATCAGTGCATGTTATCAGTGATGACTTATGGAACTGAGACGTGGTCGCTAACTCTTGGTCTCATATACAAGCCTATACTGGTAGTTTCACTACAAAATAGAATCAGAAATTAGGAAATCCGTAGTTTAGTGGCAATGGGCAAGCCATATAGCTAGTAGATACGACAACGGCTGGAGAATAAAGGTTCTCGAGAGTGGAGACCACAAACTGAAACACGAAGCGTAGGACGCCCTCCTACCCGATGGTGTGACGACATTGTTAGGATCGTGGAAATTCAGTGGACGGAAATGGCTCAAAATCGTTCTTCTTGGAAACAAACACGGACGCTTGCGCTTGCAGATGCAGTGGACTTCTACAATCTGTAAATGATGATAATGATAAAGGGTTTTTCAAAACAACCCCCAAAACGGTGTAACTGAATGTTAGGGTTGTATGGGAAAATCATAACACTTACTATCTTAAGGCTATATGACTTTTTAAACTATCATATTTTGGATAGAAACTAAATACCATGATTTTTGAGTTTGACTGACAGTTACATTAACATTTCGATCCGTGATCATGGCGCATGCAACTGTGCCGAAATATCGAGAAACAATCATACTCAAAAATTATGGTACATATCCCGTTTCGATTCAAAACGTCTTAGTTAGTTAGTAGATATAGTCAGCTGCACTAGAATGTATACAGTTTGTAACTTTCAAAATGGTTTCATAGCGGTCCTCAAAATATTTATATAATAATTATTCCAAAAATAAGTAGGGTCATCAACTAATTTCATGACTTTGTCGTTTTTGAGGTGTTAGATTTCATTGTTTTGCTGTAATATCGTTGTGAAAGTTACAAGTTGTATACGGTCTAGTGCAGCTGACTGTACCTAGGTGTAGTTTAGTAGGCTTAATTTAGTAAATCGATATTTTGCGTAGATTTAATTAAGTAAGAGTTTGTATAGAATTAAGGTTTTTATTCGTCTTGTTTTTTTTTAATTTGTGTTTGTACATAGGTTGCTAGGTTACTTGTTGTAGGTATAATAGTAATTTCACATCGTACGTTGTTCGTGAAGTCACCCGCACTCAGGCTCTATCTGAAAATCAGCGTCGCCTCACATTGGGTTGCGATGTGGAGCGGCATTATGCTGAGATGGGACCTATTCAACCCATGTTCACACAGGAATACTTGGGACAGTGTGGTGCCGCCTACCCAACCTCCTTTAAAATGAAGATAAAGATCATTTATTTACTTAGACATGTGTGTAAATAGATGACAAATATTGTGAGACGCAACATGCAAAATACCGTGTCGGTGTGCAAATGGCTCTTAAAACGTCACATGCAACATGAACAAAAATTGAATACAAAAATATTACAGTGAATGTCAAATACAAATACTTACAGAAATTAAAATCAATTCAATAAAATGTTAAAACTTGTCGTTGATAATGTATATCTACTTTAAGAATTTGTGAGATAGGTGGGGTAGGTTTAGTTAAGTGTTTTATCGTATTAGAAGTGTAGGCACCTGCTGTGATGTATTTATGTGTGTTGAATAAATATTTATTCTATTCTGGTGTAGGTATTTTACTGTATTATTCGGCTATTGTTAATTACGGTTAGGTTAATTTGTTATTATTTCCGACTGATTATTTTGTTTTTTGTCATCTTTAACATAATGTAACTACTGAACTTAATTTAATCATTGGTAGAAGCACACAACTCAGTTGCATTGCCATCCATAAAATAGATAAGAACTAAGACATTTTATTATAAAAATGTAATACTTACATAAAATAATGTATTTAATCATTTTGTAAGTACAAAATAAACAAATAAACTTAGCTTAGCAACAGTTTATATAAGCTTTCTTTACACTTAAGTATATTCATACTTCCATGAGATGGTATTGTATCAAAAATATGTCTGCGAATATCTAAATAAATTATTTACCTACGTAAAAGTATTGTTTGTATTTGTATTAATTATAGTGACAATGAAAATAGTCGGGTGGTCGGTAGCGGTACCATGAAAAGTTTCGTTTTCTAATCGCTAAGCAATCGCGGCGCCACTAGGCTGCGCCCTGATTGGGTGTCATGATACCCCTCTATTTCAGTCTATAAAAAAGTACTCTGTGGTTTTTGTATTTACCACTTATGTGTTGAAATCTTAGGTCTCTCATCAAAGATCTTCCTCCAAGTCTGTTTCTGTTTCTAAATAACTGTTTTGGTTTTGAGGTTAGAATGTTGTGAATGACAATAAAACAGGCACATGAAATTGCTAAATTCTCGTGCATTTCAACCAACTGCGACGACATGTTTGATCGAGAGCAGAAACTGAACTGGGCAATTTGATACGCGATCATGACTATTGTGAAGATACGGATACGGAGCAAATCGGAGGCGTCCACAACTTGATACGGGGCTTGATACAATACGCAGATACGGATACGGTGATTGGATACGGTGATAGGATCGGTCAAATGATCATGTCTGGACCCGGCTTAAGATTTGCTCATTCAGTTCGTTTATATTTTTTTTAGATAAGAAAAGACGTCCAAAACAAAAAGCTCAAAAAAGGCTGCAAGATAGCATCGATGTTGCTACGGCGTTGCAAAAATCTTTGCAAGAAAAAAATGTTATCAAAAAATGGTTCAATGAAGAATTTATTAAAACAATGCAGCAGCAAACACTAGCGTTGCAAGAAATTGCCAAAAGCTTGAGTAAAAAATAGGTTATTAGTTTTTTTGTTTAATTAATAGATAAAAGATAATAATAAAAAGATCAATACCTATATATATATAAGTTATCAATACCTATATTGTTTTAAGTTTTGTTGATTTTTTTACCATTGTTTAGCAACAACGGAGGCAAAGTTACGATTTGCCCTCCCAACCGACGACATCAAAGAAATATTCTTTCGCCCAGATGGACAACTCACCGAAAGAGGTTACAAGGACGCTCGAAGATAGCTTTTAAGCTGGCCCTTAGAAAGAGCAATAATATACTCACCTCACTCATTCGTGACCAAAACCCATTCCAGTTCTCCGACGCATGAAAGATTCATGAACACAGTCTTAATCACTAAAATCGGAAATACGGTCAATCAGGGGATTATCTGCAGACCGTAGCCAACAAACGCCTCCCGATAGGGGAGCCGGGACCAAAAGGTCTTCAAGTCAAACCTCAGAAACCCTTGCTCCGAAAACACCTAATATCACAGGCTTAGGAGTATTTACAAATATGATGGATCTCCTGTCAAAACAGACTCAAGCCCTTGATAATCTCACTAAAAGAGTCAACACTATCTACCAAAGTCGCAACAGGGAACGTGAAGACGAGTGGAGACAACATCACAATGTGGTTTTCTTTGCAGATGTTATAACGGGTGATTCATTAAGAGGTACTTTTTTGTCTGTGAATTTTTTGACAGATGAAGCGTGAGTAGTGATAACCTTTTATGGTATTTTTGTTCAGTATAGTTTGACATTTCATCATGGAAAGACTTAGCCCTGCACAGCGGCTACAAATTATTCAGCTGTATTACGCAAATCAGCGTTCTGCCAGGAATGTGTTTCGTGCACTTAGAGAAACTTATGGTCCACATAATCGGCCTACCGAACGCACGATTCGCTATACCATCGAAAAGTTTGAAAGCAACTTTACATTATTAGATAATACACGACCAAATAGACCACATCCAGCACGTAGTGAAGAAAATATTGCGGCGGTAGCTGAGAGTGTATGCGATGACCGCGAAGAATCGATCCGGCGCCGTTCGCAACAACTTGGCTTGTCGTATGCAACAACTTGGCGTATTTTACGCAAGGATCTTGGCTTAAAACCATATAAAATTCAACTTGTGCAAGAATTGAAGCCAACTGACCTACCTAATCGTCACCGATTCAGTCTTTGGGCTCTTGAAAAGCTTGAAGAAAATCCACAGTTTTCAACAAAAATTTTGTTTAGTGATGAGGCACATTTCTGGCTTAACGGATATGTCAACAAACAAAATTGCCGTATTTGGTCCGAAGAGCAACCTGAAGAGATTCAAGAACTGCCATTACATCCAGACAAAACAACGGTTTGGTGTGGTTTATGGGCCGGTGGAATCATCGGTCCATATTTCTTCAAAAACGAGGTCGGCCAGAATGTAACTGTCAATGGTGACCGTTATCGTGCCATGATAAGAGACTATTTGCTTCCTGAAATTCAAGACCGTGATCTCCAGGACATTTGGTACCAACAAGACGGCGCCACTTGCCACACAGCACGTGAATCCATGGCTTTATTGCGTGAGCAATTTGGTGAACAGTTAATTTCACGCTTCGGACCTGTGAGTTGGCCGCCTAGATCCTGTGATATCACACCCCTAGACTTTTTCCTTTGGGGCTATGTAAAATCCAAAGTCTATATGGATAAGCCAGGTACGATTGAGCAACTGGAAGCCAACATTACTCGCGTTATTCACCAAATACCAATCGAAATGCTCGGACGCGTAATCGAAAATTGGAACGGTAGAATGGACTATGTTAACCGGAGTTATGGCCAACATTTGAATCAAATAATCTTTAAAAAATAAATGTAAAGAATAGTTCTTTCGTATAATAATAAAAATTACCCGATAAATTTGTTTTTATTTAAAAAATAATTTATTTTAAAAAAATACCTCCAAATGAATCACCCATTACGTATTCCAGGAAATGTGGCTGGAACGATTGTCCAGAAAGACCTAACCGAATCGTTTTGCCATAGGCTTCGCGAATTTGACAAAATATTTCAGCCATTCTATGAAAAGCTCTTCGTTAATCCATCCGTATTTGGAACACTTGTATTCATTAATTAGACTTATTCATTTATTAAACATCAGTTTCAAGAATTTATTCTCATAAAAGAACATAGTTCACTTATGAAGGTACTTGTAATACATAATAAGGTTACTTACGGCTAGTGGTGAAGATACAATATACACTTAGCGGCACAATTAACCGCCCACCCTTTTAAAGTGGCAAATTTTGATGTTATCGCAGTTGTAAGTTGTTGGGCATAAATAAGTCAAGTGTGAATGAAATGTAGTGACGAAAAAATTACAAACTACCCACGTAACTTTGTTTTTTTATACGCATAAGTTGTGAATAGGATAAATATCGAACTTCGTCTCATTATCGTTATCGCTGCCATACTGCTTACATTGCTTCAGTGGCATTAAAAGTAAACAATTTGAGTTTGTTTTGGTTTCGTAACTTAAAGCTAGTGTTTGGATATCACAAACATGCCATTTGATGCTAATTCAGTGGCGAGAGCCGTCGCTCTTATCGACGAAGGGTTTAGTCAGCGTTACGTGGCGCGGAAGCTTGGTGTCGCACGTACCATCTTAAGGGATGCAGTGAAACGGTTTCGGGAAACTGGCTCCTATGAGCGAAGACCGGGACAGGGCCGAAAAAGATGCACCTCCGCTCGTGACGACCGATTTCTTGTGACTAATGTTCTAAGAAATCGGTTCACTACAGCTGTTGAGGCACGAAACCAACTTCGTGAGGTTCGCAATGTTCAAGTGAGTGAAAGAACAGTGAGAAGACTAGGAGAGAATGCCCTTGGAGCTTTCCGACCATCTCGAGTGCCACAATTGCTCGTAGGCCACCGGAGAGAAAGACTTCGTTTTTCCCGAGAGCACGCCGAGTGGAACATGGAACAATGGAAGAATGTTATGTTTACTGACGAGACAAGAATATGCTTGCACGGTCCTGACGGTCGCCAGCGTGTATACAGACGCAAGAATGAAAGGTTTGCACCATGTACTGTTGTGGAAACAGTGGGTTACCAAGGTGGCTCTTATCATGATATGGGGCGGCATTACTTACGAAGCACGCACCGACTTGGTTATCTTCGAAAGAGGTGGAATAAATGCTCAGAGGTATGTAACAGAAGTGTTGGAACCTCATGTAATGCCATTTGCTCCATTTATTGGCGAAGATTTTTTATTAATGCAGGACAACGCTCGCCCCCACGTTGCTAGAGTTATTACCGCGTACCTGGATACTGTCGGCATTCGAAAATTACCATGGCCATCCCGGAGTCCAGATTTAAATCCTATTGAACACATATGGGACAACTTAAAAAGACGTGTTCGAAGCCGCATACCAGCTCCAACCACCGTAGGTGAATTAAAACAATCCGTGATTGAGGAGTGGCAGAACATTCCACAACAACAGATCAAAGATGTCATCGACAGCATGCCAAACCGTTTGATGGAAGTCATGAGGGCCAGAGGTGGAAATACGCACTATTAGAATTCATTTATTCAGCAGATTTTTTATTTTTAAGCCATTTCATCACATTTGTTAATTTACGGTCAAAGTGTTTTTCAGACTTTTTTATACATAAATGTAATAATTAAAAACAATATTATCTTTCATTTTACTTCAAAATACCTACGTTATGAAATAACATTCAAAAGTATTGCCACAATCATTTTTTTAAACCGAAATCGTAAAAAATCAAGGTGGGCGGTTAATTGTGCCGCTGAGTGTATTACGTATGTAGCTTATATTGTGACTTAACTTCACGTGATTCATCTTTTTCCAACGCTGTCGAATGCCGTTGGCGTGGATAAATAAGCATTAAATAAACATTAATAAACAAACCTTATAGTTACCGGTGACGTTTTGGCTCCTTTCGCCGCTGCTGATAAAGTTTACTCGTTTTTGGCCATTTTTAGCCACAATTTCGCCTGGATCCTGACCACCGATGTGACACCATTTTTGTTTAAACATATCATAAATATTTTGAGGTGGACCCTTATATTTTTACATCAACTTGAATTAACACAATAAAATTAGTGTTAACACATGGGCTGGTCTGATGTGTTAAGCAGTTGAGGAGTTGAATTTATAAAATGGGGAAGCAGGGTAACGGTGGTTAACGGGGAGCAGAGGTTAATCGTAAACAACTCTGTCTGTATTTAACACACACACACACGCGATATTGACAAAAGAGTGCCGCGCGATATACGGTTCGGTCAATCCAGTCCGCTCGCAGCTGTAACAGGAGGTGGTCACGTCATTGCGGTCTGAGCCAAAAGTGAGTACCTCAGTAAATATTTACTTTGTTTTTGAGTTTTTGAAATATGTTTTTAGACTGTACCTATTTGCTTGTTATTTAGAATTAAATACTGATAAATAGGAATCGGCAACTATCGTATATTGTATGTACCATATTCGTTCTGATAAATATGTGCTAGAATTCCATATTTTTCTATAAATATAAATTAACGGCCGATGGGGAAGGGTGATTAATTTTGCATAGGATAACAGGGGATGGATGTGTCAAGGAAGCGCATATGGCAGCGATGACACCTTCCAACATTTGCAGTGGATTTGCAGCTACGGGAATATTCCCCTTCAACCGCGACGTATTCACCGACGTTGACTTTGCTCCTTCAGAAGTAACAAATCGACCTCTTACTGAAGAAAACCCTCGGCAAACACCTCCGACAAGATCTCCTACTCGATCTCCAACACCATCAATCATCCAGGAATCCAATTTGTTGGAAGATGCTTGGCCATTGCAGGGTGACATGCAACAAGAACATGAACATGAAAACACACGTTTGCTTGTAACGCCACCAATAGTTTCTGAACAGCAGCACACTCCACCGTTATTGCAATCAACATCCGCAACAATGCGAGAAGAACAAGATCTTCCTGGTAGTTCCGGTAAACAAACCATCCTCCCACATTCATCCACTACAATTGTGAGTCCGTTTGAATTTCGTGGGTTGCCAAAGGCTGGTCCTCGCAAAAACAATAGAGCACCTAGGCGAAAAGGTAAATCATTGATTGCCACAGACACCCCTAACAAAGATGAAATAGAAAAGCGGGACATGGAAAAAACTGAAAAGAAACGTAAGAAGATCGCGAAGAAAATTAAAAAAAAAGGTTATGCAAAGCGATGATTCTAACGACGATAAAGCAGACAAAATAAGCATTTACTCCGAAGAAGAAGGATGTTTTGACGATAAGGATGAAGATGTTGAAAGCGACCAAAATATTGAGCCAAAAAACTTCGTTAGCATGACAGGGCCAGCGAAGAAAAAAAAGAAGCTAGTAGTTTCCCGACCCATTGACGATCTAAGGTATGATGGCGAAGGTCACCTGCCCAGTATTGTCGATAAAGGTCGCTGCAGTGTGTGTAAACAGGTTATTCTACGATGTCATGTATAGAATGCTACACTCTCGAAATTGTTTTTACGAATTTCACATTAAAAAATAAAAATTATTCATAAAGAATGATTTTCATTTCCTTACCCTAATTTAATATTGTTGTAAAAAAGTAACACATGTTTTTCGAAAAATGAGTTATTCTAGATTTATTTTATTAGGTTTTTTTGCATCCCTAAACATAAAATAAAAGGTCTATAAAAGTTTTTTTAGAAAAAAAACACCATATATCTTGCCAAATTAAGGGTTAATTTTATACGAACAAATTTTATCGACCGATAAAATTTGATATTATGACGACCGATGTGGCGCGGTGGGTGAATGTCCGCCTGCGACGCAGGAGGTTGCGGGTTCGATTCCCGCCTTGGGATAAATGTTTGTATGATCTGCAAATATTTATTCCGGGTGTACTGGGTATTTCTGTATTAAAAAATATTTATGTATGTAATATATTGTAATAAGAATATCAGTTATCTAGTACCCATAACACAAGCTCTGCTTAGCTTGGGGCTAGATGATGCTGTGTGGATTGTCCAGCATTATTATTATTATTATCCGACTAATTTACAAATACATCATCATCATAATCTTAATTTAAAAGAATTATGGAATTGGGTCTTAGTACTTGCTTTAATGTAATGATATGAACTTTCTATACACTTCAGGTACTTGACGCAGGCTTCCAGGCTGGTCTCAACAGAGCTGCTACTGTCTCCGATAACTTTGGTGTCAACATTAAAGCTCTCAACTCACTTGGTTCCTCTGTGGCTCATCCATATTTTTATTTCAAAGACCACGAAATTGTCACCATTATGGACCCACCTCACTTGCTGAAGTGCTTTAGAAACAATTTCCTGAAGTACAACATTGAGTGCACGCAAGCTTTGCAAATTGATGGAAAACCAATAAAAGATATTTTATGAACAGACTTAACAAAACTGGTTTGGCTGTGGTTTTTCTAACGAAAAACTATGTGTGTAATGCCAGTGTTCTCAAACTGTTAAGAAAAACATCGTGAGGTTAGTATTCTAGCAGCGCCGATGGGCTTGCAACCTATCACGCATGGAATACCAACGACCGCAAAATGTGGGTATGTACGATATGTAATATTTGGACGTACCTCTGACTAGCCCCCTCAGATATCTGCAAAGAATTTCTTGTACGTACTGGGTACTGTTATCTGAGGGGATATCTAATGTGCCTGGGGATTAATGTCGTCAAGCAATTTCTTCTCTTTTTCTTTTTATTATGTTTTAGTATGAAATATAAATATGTACTCACTTAAAATGCCTTTTAACATTACAGGGGTTGCAAAATGGAGCCATATAAAAGAGTTCTTTGAAAAAGATAACGCAAATCCAAATTTTGTGTTTGCTCCCGCCTTAACCAAGCAGCATATTGAACCTAACTTTAAGCAAAAAATGAAAGTAAACTTAGCATGCCAAGTTTTGAGTCATTCAGTAGCGGCTGGAATGCTTGCGAAGATTGCTAACAGTAAGTTCATACTTTTGCGTATGTATTAGGTACTTGCAAATAACATCTAGGTACCTCTTTAGGAATAGTTTAACAGTTTTTAAAGAAAATAGCTTCACGCAAATGATATGGCACGCTAATTCACTAGCATATTCTTAGCAAATTCTTATTCTATGTTGCGAGGAACTGGATAGATCCCTGCGGATAAATAAATGCTTTTTGACTTTAATACATGCGTGACTTAGCCTGCGTGCAGTTAGTTTTGTATAAACTTCAACCCCCGCTGTACCCGTTTCGTGGTTGAATCTTGGGAATTTTTGTCTTGCAATCAC
Organism: Electrophaes corylata; assembly: GCA_947095575.1. NCBI lineage: Eukaryota > Metazoa > Arthropoda > Insecta > Lepidoptera > Geometridae > Electrophaes > Electrophaes corylata. The sequence continues at coordinate 2,329,830 of OX352719.1, read as the reverse complement.
CTTATTAAGTTAGATTGGCACCACACTGGAGTTTCATTATTTACATTATTATTACTTTGTAAAAGGATCATACAAAAAACGGTAGTAACCAAGCCGTAAGTTTCTTGCCGGTTCTTGGTCGGCTTGGTCGCGAGGAACTGGCGCTTAGATTCACGTAGATTTAAGACGTTTCAAGATGATCCCTGCGGATATTACTGAATAAATGATTGTTACTTTGACTTTGACTTTGAATTATTTTCTAAATACAAATCTGCGCACCAATACAAATATACCTGAAAGCTTCGTCTTACTTCCAGCGGTTTAGGCATTGCGTTGTCTATTATTTTAGTTAGGAAAACGATTCTTACAATTGGTATAGATGTATATTTATATTCCACTGCTAATTAAAGGTCCCCTTTACTTCCAACAACAGCTTCTCCAGATATTTTTCACCGAGCGATCTTCTTATCCTTTTTTTTTTTATTTTAGATGAGCTATCACAAGAAGCTACGACGACGGCTATGGTCATCGAAAAAATGGACCATCTATTTGATGCATTGAATGGGGACACGCCAGACTTAAAAAGAGGAAAGAAATTCTTAACCAATTTGACCCAGAGGAGTCCTCATCTTCCATATTTCATGGAAATGAAAAAGTTTTTTGCAGATTTGAAGTTCCTTGGTGCTAGGGCCAAACCACCATCAATAGATGGATTTATTAGAACACTAAATGCAGTAGAAAGCCTGTCTAGCAATTTAGATTAACTATATAATGTGAAAAGCTTGTCACCGCGAAGGCTTAATCAAGACCCACTCGAAAACTGTTTTGGGTGTATCCGCAGCAACTGTGGATGCAACCCAAACCCAAATACAGTGCAATTTGTTGCAGCACTCAAAACGGCAATAATCAGCAATTTGTTGCATAGCAGTAAAAACAAAAATTGTAAGGACGACAATAATATTATCATCCTAAATGATTTAAAGTCGTTTTTAACACAAAATATCGATGGCTCATCATCAGCTAAGTCTATTGACCACCATTTTGATATAACGATTGATGTTGAAGCTAGGGCAACTGTTGTGCCTCAGTGTTCTGGAGAAATGCAAGCATGTGCGTATGTCTGCGGTTTTATGATAAAAAAATTAGGACCTTCTTGCAAACAATGCCAAACTGTAATGCTTGCAGACCAGAACACTGAAGTAAGCCATTTATTTACTAGTTTTAAGGAATATGAAAGTATGCACAGCAGTTTGTTTTATGTTAACCAAAATTTTACACAAACTGTCGAGTTTGTTGCATCTATTGTAAATAATTATTTAAATGAGCAAGGCTGTGGCATATTATTAAAAAAAAATTAAAAGAAATATTAAGAACGCAAATAGATTTCCAGTGGTTACTTGGTTGCGACGAACATTTTGAAAAAAACCGACTGTATATAATTGTTTCCACCATTTGTATATGTCTCAAACGGCACTGTATATTACGAAATAGACAATTTACAGAAGAAGCGTCAAAAAGGGCAATGAAACGTAAAATAAACATTCTTCAAAACAATTAAAAAGCTGGTATTTTTTTGTAGTAATAGTGTCGCATCGCAAAAACAGTGAAATACGATTGTAGTTAGTAAATTACATTGAACATAAATAATTGAAATCAATTACACCATTACCCATGAACTTTCGCTGTTTTTACGGTAGACAACCAATTCATGGTATCCAAATATTGGGTGCCTGTTTTTGTATTTCACTGTGTGACTATTTGTCAGGAGAATGGTCAATAATGATCTAGACCATTCTTCTCATGCAAGGTCATACAGTGAAATTCATAAATTTGCACCCCTATAGTAGGTTTAAAACTTGAATTGGGCGCAATATAATTTTAAAATTCCCACCAAGCCCATTAGTTCACGTCACATTCTCAAGCGCTAGTGTGCTCCCGTGTTGGCATTTATACTCTATGGACTCTTGCTTCTTTCCGTCAGGATATAAGTGTTCTGTGATTGTGGCATATTATACTGTGGAGATGGTTGAGGGGACGGTTGTACCAGATATTGTTGACATGATTGCGGCGATGAATTTGTCATCGAAGAGCCAGAGGAATAATGATAGTAGCGATGTGGAATGCGAGGATGTAATACTGTGTGTTGTGGAGACAAAGTGATAATAGATTCGTCTGTCAATTTGCCAAGTTTTCCGTAAAATAGGGCTTCACTGATAATTTTTTAAAAAATAAAAACAAACATCAATTTTCAAAATCCAATTTGCAAAGAAGAATTACCAGCAATTGAAATACCAAAGTTTACGGGTGACTACAAAGGTTGGATCTCATTTCATGACATGCACAAAGTTCATGTGTTAATGTGTGTTTCTTCAGTACAAAGTCAAAGTGTATTTATTTGCAAAATTACATGTATATGTACAGATGTCACATATTGTTTTGGTTCAATGTAATTCTACCATGTTATGGCATGCAAAATTTAAATTAACAATATTATTTAAATTATGAGAACAATTTATATCATCAAATCAAGAAATTTCAAAAAACAAGTCTTCAAAGCAGTTTAAATGATTCACAGGCATCGAATAGTTTTATGCAGATCAACAATTGCAGTGATGTAGAAATTACAGGTGTAGAGATTAAAAAACTAACGAAGAAGGATATAAAAATACAGAAAAAAATAAAAATAAAGAAACTGAAAGGTATCAAGCCGAGTGGTAGTGGCAGCAATAAATGGAGGTCGTAGAAAAGATCTTGAACTTCAGCCCGATAGACAACGATAGCGATACAAAATCAAGGAAGTCAGATCTCATAGAAGTCATTGATGTAACTGACAGCATTATTAGTGTAAGCTCAAATGATACATTAGAACATATAGATGATGAACTGAAAGCACCCACAGCTCGAAAACGCACTCAATCAGTTCCTATATCTAGTGTTTCTGAAGATCAGCTGAAAGTAGCGCTCTTCCCTGGCAATTCAAATAATAGAATTCGAATATTTTATACTCTTCTAATATTTCCATGTAAAGTTCTAAATCTTTTTTATTTAATGTAAGCCTCTTCTATTTTTATTTATGAATATTTCAAAAACAATTGCCTTTTGTTGTAGGAGCAGATCGAGAACTCCAGAAAAATAAATGTCTTGAAAAAAAAAAACAAGAATCTGCTGGAAACAAGACGTATACGCGTGCAGAAGCGAACAGATTCGGTAGAAAGAAACGTTGTCCAAAACAGGCGGAGGCTAAAAAATGCACTCCCGTTGTTGGATCTTTGCTCATTTTAGAAGGTAGATATTTTATGTTTGTCATCTGCTTTTCTACAACTACCGTCGTTTTGGATAGTCGGCCGATGCATCGCGCGCCCTCTACGCAAGCGCATCGACAGTTGGCTTGTGCGACTACTTCAAATCGGCCGCGTTCTCATCATTTTGAGAAACTGTCCCGTGGATAGACAAGATTAACTCTATTTCAACCACTGCCGTGCAGTATTGATTGTGTGAGACGTTCTCGCAGTGCTGTACCAATTGGATAGTGCCTTCGGAAACCCCTTGCGACATTGCGCCACTCCACCAGGATCCTTGCCGTGCAGAGCCCTCGTGAAGAAACGTACAGCTTGGCAAAAAAGAGTCTGACGTGGTGACAGTTGGAACTAAAAATCGATGATTGTGGCAACATTGCATTGCTTGTCAAAGTTGTCAAACGGCAAGTACATTCTGCGTCAACAGTGTGTGTATCCTAGTCGTTTTTCATAAATTTCTAATTATTATCAACTTTCGTTGCATAATTAACTATTTAAAATGAATAAAACTATTCGTAGTAATAGCAGAGTAGTGATTTACCGCGTCTTTTTGCGGTATTTGGCCGAATCTCAAGCGGGACAAATTTTGTCCGATATCGAGAATGTTTATCAAAGAACTGCCGATATGACAGGTATTTATGTAACCTAAATAGCTAATTTATCCTTAAATAAGTTTATATAAATGCTTTCAATGCCTAGTTTTGTTGATAATCAGATTTAAGTAACTTTTAGTCTTTTTTACAGAAATTGAAAAATTGAGGTTATGTTTTGTTGTTTGGTTGTCTCGTATACGCTAACCACCATGATTGATACTTGAAGATAGTGTACTTATAATGAATAATAAAATACTATTTTTGTTTTAGGTAAATCTGTCAACACATTAAGAAAAATTGTTAAGGAAGGTGAAAAAAATAATAGTATTTTTTCAACACCTGGAAAACATCGCAAAGGTCGCCCTAAGAAAGATTTAGACGATTTTAAAATAAAACTGCAAACTAAACGTGTTTTTTCATTATCCCTTTAATCCCCGTCAATTCCTAACAATCCCACTGTTAGACTGCCCTTGGTAGCATGATTATCTGTCTGTGGGTACGTACTGCACCGCTTTCGTGCAAAGCTTCAGCGTCCACTATTAACATAATACATGTTAATACTGGACATTGCAGTTTACCATGGTGTTTGCGTTACGTCCGAGGGACTTAACCGGGTACTTAGGATTGGGATCATATCCCCAAAAATAGCAAGTATCAAAAACTGTTGAGTCATAGTATTTAGGGTTACCACATGTGCGATAATGGCGACCTCATTTATTCCACACTCTTTTTTGCCAAGCTGTACGTGTGGAAGTGTGAGGTAGGTGATAGACTGAATTATCTGCCTTATTCCGAGCAAAGATCATATACCCAGGTACTTTCAGGTTGTTGCAGCTGTATAGTATTATAATTATTGGTCCTTCGAAAATAAAAAAATAGAAATAAATTATTACTTACCAGCATTTACAGTCATACTCAACACCCGTAGTAAGGCTTGCAACAAACAAATTTATCCCACTGAGCTTTAACGATACAAACGTAGATCTAACACCGATGCCAATGCCGTTGCCACAAGAAACTTTTTTCCACATAACTTTCAAAGCAGCGTAGGTAATTCTTCGAGAGGTATCAGTAAAGAGGAAGAAGTAAAAGAAGATCTGTCATTCTCCGATGAAGCCTCTATGAACACAGAATTCGGTTCAGAAAACAAGTGTTTAAAGCAGTTTAAATTATTCACAGGCATTGAATAGTTCTATGCAGATCAGCAAGACAGTGATGTAGAAATCACATGTGTAGAGATTAAAAAACTAACGAAGAAGGATATAAAAATACAGAAAAAAATAAAAATAAAGAAACTGAAAGGTATCAAGCCGAGTGGTAGTGGCAGCAATAAAAGGAGGTCGTAGAAAAGATCTTGAACTTCAGCCCGATAGACAACGATAGCGATACAAAATCAAGAAAGTCAGATCTCATAGAAGTCATTGATGTAACTGACAGCATTATTAGTGTAAGCTCAAATGATACATTAGAACATATAGATGATGAACTGAAAGCACCCACAGCTCGAAAACGCACTCAATCAGTTCCTATATCTAGTGTTTTTTAAGATGAGCTGAAAATACGTCAAAACGAGCCAAAACTAGATCCAAATCCACTGAAATTGAGATTTTTGAAGAAAGCAACGAGCCAACCATTAAGCATGGGTCTAAAACACATTTTACACTCAAAGCCACAACAGTAAAAATAGAAAAGAAACTTCTGAAGTAATGGGACAAGTTATAGCTTCAAGCGAAACTGAAGAACCTGCAGTGAATCCATCCTTGTCTGTTATAACTGAGGAGACCACCGAAGAATCACATGCTATGTCAGAAGAACAATGATTTACTGATATTTTTAACCTCAATTCTTGGACTTTGTATATGTGGTGATATATATATTTTTTATATTGATTTTTGTAGGATTTTGTTATTGAAATACTAGATTTATAATAATATTTTGTACGCTGGTAGGTACGGTTCACGTTAGGTTTAGTTTAGTTAGTTTGGTAGATATAGTTTTAATTATTGTCTGTAGAGTAGGGTGTCCAACATTTCATTGTAACAAGGTGAACAATGAGTAGGTACTTTTTATCTTTAATACAGGGTGTTAGCTGAACATATTTTTTTTTCTAACCATACTAAAGGTTACTTATTTCATATAGGTTCGTGGAAGTATCTTCTCCTTCTTGTATTTTTTTTTTTTAATTTTGTTATTTTTGTTGTTGGTTTCTATCTCTCTTTTTGCGCAGGCTAGGTACCATGTTCAGTATGCAGGAGCGGCCGATTTGTTTTAATTTATTGCACAAGGATGAGTTAGTTTATGAGGTCCGCATTAAGGACGTCGCTCCGGAGGATAATGTGGCCGCGCTTCGGAAGGAAATAAAGTTGTTGGCTAAGGACATTCCGTCGGACGAGATCGTTTCATTTGAAGGTGATGTCGAAGTTGAATTGAACACCATTACTATTAAATTGGATGAGTTATGCTCTTCAATTTTTATTAGAAGTGTTAGAATGTAATTTTATCTAGGTAACTTAGGCTTCAGGATTAGGCATATAAATTAAATAAATGTGTTGTAACTAGGATATTCCAGGATGCTGGAAACAAGACGTATACGCGTGCAGAAGCGAACAGATTCGGTAGAAAGAAACGTTGTCCAAAACAGGCGGAGGCTAAAAAATGCACTCCCGTAGTAAGGCTTGCAACAAACAAATTTATCCGACTGAGCTCTAACGATACAAACGTAGATCTAACACCGATGCCAATGCCGTTGCCACAAGAAACTTTTTTCCACATAACTTCCAAAGCAGCGTAGGTAATTCTTCGAGAGGTATCAGTAAAGAGGAAGAAGTAAAAGAAGATCTGTCATTCTCCGATGAAGCCTCTATGAACACAGAATTCGGTTCAGAAAACAAGTGTTTAAAGCAGTTTAAATTATTCACAGGCATTGAATAGTTCTATGCAGATCAGCAAGACAGTGATGTAGAAATCACATGTGTAGAGATTAAAAAACTAACGAAGAAGGATATAAAAATACAGAAAAAAATAAAAATAAAGAAACTGAAAGGTATCAAGCCGAGTGGTAGTGGCAGCAATAAAAGGAGGTCGTAGAAAAGATCTTGAACTTCAGCCCGATAGACAACGATAGCGATACAAAATCAAGGAAGTCAGATCTCATAGAAGTCATTGATGTAACTGACAGCATTATTAGTGTAAGCTCAAATGATACATTAGAACATACAGATGATGAACTGAAAGCACCCACAGCTCGAAAACGCACTCAATCAGTTCCTATATCTAGTGTTTTTTAAGATGAGCTGAAAATACGTCAAAACGAGCCAAAACTAGAACCAAATCCACTGAAATTGAGATTTTTGAGAAAAGCAACGAGCCAACCATTAAGCATGGGTCTAAAACACATTTTACACTCAAAGTCACAACAGTAAAAATAGAAAAGAAACTTTTGAAGTAATGAGCCAAGTTATAGCTTCAAGCGAAACTGAAGAACCTGCAGTGAATCCATCCTTGTCTGTTATAACTGAGGAGATCACCGAAGAATCACAGACAAGCGTTTGAAACATAAACGCCATGTTTGGGAAAGATGGGAGTTTTGAAGGACGGTAAGTTTGACTACAGACTTGTCTATGAACTCAGTGTGAAATTATTTTGCATAATTTGTTGGCAGTCGAGACAAGCGTTTATCAAAATGTCAATACGGCAAGCGAATTTTTTTGTTAAGTTTAGCGATCGGTAGCTAACGATAGTATCGCTAACAAATGTCAAGACTGCCCCCTGGGGGAGTGATCCAGGGCTTAATAATGCGTTTTCTACTTGGAATTTCTACAGTGGCATCCAACGTAGGAGCTTTCTTACAGGTAACTGACATGTCTTTTGTTGCTATGTCAGAAGAACAATGATTTACTGATATTTTTAACCTCAATTCTTGGACTTTGTATATGTGGTGATATATATTTTTTTATATTGATTTTTGTAGGATTTTGTTATTGAAATACTAGATTTATAATAATATTTTGTACGCTGGTAGGTACGGTTCACGCTAGATTTAGTTTAGTTAGTTTGGTAGATATAGTTTTAATTATTGTCTGTAGAGTAGGGTGTCCAACATTTCATTGTAACAAGGTGAACAATGAGTAGATACTTTTTATGTTTAATACAGGGTGTTAGCTGAACATATTTTTTTTTTCTAACCATACTAAATGTTACTTATTTCATATAGGTTCATGGAAGTATCTTCTTCTTTTATTTTTTTTTAAATAATTTTGTTATTTTTGTTGTTGGTTTCTATCTCTCTTTTTGCGCAGACTAGGTACCATGTTCAGTATGCAGGAGCGGCCGATTTGTTTTAATTTATTGCACAAGGATGAGTTAGTTTATGAGGTCCGCATTAAGGACGTCGCTCCGGAGGATAATGTGGCCGCGCTTCGGAAGGAAATAAAGTTGTTGGCTAAGGACATTCCGTCGGACGAGATCGTTTCATTCGAAGGTGATCGACTGTACATCACTTAGTACAGTCATTTGGTTGCTAATTAGGCAAACTGTAATGTCATGTTTTAATTTTACCATTACAAATTTTAAACTAATTTTTAGATGTTTAGTTTGTAAACAAACAATTAGTACTTTAATCAACCCAAATTTTAATATATGTATATTTATTATTATTTTGTCTATTTAACCTATTTTACGAATAGTTTAGTGTTTAACTGTTGATTTTGTTTTAAAGTTTTAAGTACTTGTGTTATAAATATGACTTAAAATTAAAAAAACAAGATTTTTGAACTTTTGTTGAAAATTTACCAATGTGCGATTTTTTTGCACCCAAGTGTTCTAACCTATCCGAGTCGGATCCGCCCTAGAAAGCGAGTGCAAACGGTGTATAACATGAGGTAAACGTGTTGTACGAATTTCTGATACTGGTTTTGGTCCCGGAATGTTCAAAGATTTTTCCGTGAGTTTTTTGGAAAATATGGAGTTTTTAAAAATCGTGAATCATTGCTCTTCCCTCATGCTCCAACATCTACACAGATAAAACAATAATTTACATCACATACGGCAAGCAGCACAATCGAAAAAAAATGTTTATAATTGTAGAACATAGAGCCGGAATATAAATAAAAATTAAAAAAAAAAGGTGTTATAATTCTAATATGGTAACCAAGTATGGTAACCAATTAATATGGTTACCAAGTTTTAACAACGTGTAAGCTGATCGGTCTGCACACCACAACTACACTGGATAATTTAACCGAAAAATCTTGATAAGACTTAGTTACAATCATACCTACCTACAGTTCTGTGGGAGATCTAGGCATTTATACTTTTGTCGCACCATCAAGCTACCGGTGCGCTTTCGCTAGGAAAGTAGTCATGTAGCTGCATGCCGCAACTACTAGAATAATAATATAATAGAATAGTTGAGTTCGAGAAACTTCTTCACTCTACATGTAGCTGTTTGCCGTAACTACTAGAAAGTACGAGAAATTTCTTCACTCTACGGCGGCCGACGACCAAATGTTACGGACCCGCCCTCGCTCCTGATTGGCTAAAATGCTGTATTCTCATTGGTTGATTTTTCTGGGTGTAATTTGGATTGGCTAAAATTTATTCCCCGTTTCGTTAATAAACCATTCTAGTTCAGTACTCTCTACTTGGTGTTTCAATTTTACTCTCCTCAAGTCAAGTTAAGAAGTCTAACTAAGAACTCTTACATTGGAGGTCACCAATGTAAGAGTTCTTAGTTTAGACAGTTTTACTTCAAAGGAGTTTGTACGGTCAGAACCTTCGTATTTCCATGTTATAGTTCCAAATAAAGATATTTTGATTTGATTTGATTATTTATCAATACTTATCATTATGAGCAAATAAACTATATACTTTCGAGAATACTGTTTAATACCAACAAAAATATTAAAGGTGTATTTTCATGCAACCGAACATAGTGTCTATGGTACTACCTACGATTAGCTGTGAAGGTGTTCGTGTTACATTGTTCTACTAAACTAGTTAATACAGTCCACAAATTAATAAAGTAATTTAATTATAATTACATATCTTTTCTTCTGTACTCTACAGAAGAAATTGGTCCTTCGAGCCGGATTATGATGATTAATCTTAATTATGACGACTTGATGAAGTTTATTGTCAAAAGACTAACCAGACTGCGACTAGACAAAATGGTCGAAGTCTAAATTTGGATGTAAATGAATTATATGTGTACATTGATATTGCAATGGTCATGGCAAGTGTAAATTTTCCACAGCTGCGCAATGCTCTCAAACTATGATATTATTTAGCGACCGAGTTCGCCGCCTTGCTCCTATTTACGGAGAATGCCACCAAAATGCAGCTCTTGCAATAATAGGAACTCTTCAGCGCATTCGTGAAAATAGGGCGGTGGATCCTCGGACTGCAGCGTTTCAACCAGAAGAGATTGCACCACGTCCAATACTTACACTGAGGGAAGAGAGAATACTTGAATATTTCGACCAAGAATCTCTCGTTGCTTATTATTCTCGTTGGCTTTTATTAATCCATCATCGTTGCCACAAGATACACCAATAAAGCAGAGTACTGCCGGTAGCTACTTGAGAAAATCGAAGGTGGCTTTTTATCACAAGTGTTGTGGTGTGGACAGACGAAAGCACTTTTACACGAAATGGCATTTGGAACCAGCACAGTTTTCATTATTGGGCCCCACAGAATGGCGGGCGGGACTCGACCCACCACTACAGGTTTTCAGTCAATGTTTGGGCTGATATCCACGGCGATGATATTATCGGACCATTTTTTATTGACTGCACATTAGATGGCGCAAAATTTGTAGAGCTCTTAGATGGAAGTGTGATAAATCATATGAAAAATCTTTCTATCCGCCAGTACCAACAAATATGTATTAGTTAGACGGTGCACCAACTCATTCTTCATCTTCAGTGAGCAGTGGATCGGCCGTTATGGGCCCCATAGGTGGCCAGTTCAATCACCTGAACTCACTCCACTGGACTTTTTGTGAGGCTTTATCAAAGATGAGGTAGGTATACGCACATGATGTGGAAACTATTGTTGAAGTGCGCAGCAGAATTATTGCTGCTTTCGACAAGCTGAATACTTTAGTGTTAAACGATGGTGTGCTCAACAAAAAAAGAACGAATCTTCACCATCGTTTTAATGTGTGCGTGTAAAGAGGGGGCAGACTTGAGTAGAAAACTTGAAAATTTAACGTGCAAAGCCACTTATCATTTTTCAAAGGAATTTTGCCTTTGGATGGCTTCACGGAATTAGTATAAACTTTGATATTCCAAAGCAAAGTTATAAATACATAAACTTAACCAAAACCTAAAAGACACATATTTACGTCAGAAACAAAAAAATAAGAGTGGGACTGGATCTGCAGCACCTAAAAAACCAAGAAATAAATTTAACGTTTATGTTAAGTTATTTTCCTTTTTGGAATCGGTACCAAACGAACGATCGAGTATTTGCAACGTTGACCCCCCTGACATCACTACACAAGAGTCTCAAAGTAGTCAAACGCCGACCCAAGATAGATCACCTTTACAAACGGAAACGAACTTAACCGATGATTCGTCATCATCCCTAACTAATGTTTCACGAACATCCTCACCAGCCTCATCATCAAGCCTTCCATCTTTTCCAAAGAGTAACAAAAGACGTACAAAGAAAGATGATATTTTAACGTACCTGCAGACCATGTTTTTGACGATGACGACTTATTAGGTTAATGACACAGCGTATTTATATTGTGGTAAACGTCACACTTAGTTAATGTACACAAGTTATAGGTTGCGTATCGACACTTCTTTAGACAGTGTATAATATTGGGTACTATCTCTAATTACAGTAGGGCCTCGCTAATCCGGACCCCCACTAGCTCGGTGATCGCTGTAATCCGGACGCAGGCAGGAGGTTTGTGCACGGGGAAGCGGGGGGATTTTAACATCACGCCACCCGCGCCCGCGTCGAGTTAGTGTGTTGTTCGTCATCAGTCGATTTGCTTGCGTGATCGCGTTTCACAAAATGGTGCCGCCCCGGCGTAAACATTCGACATTAACTTTAAAAGATAAAGTACGAATTATAGAGATGATTTGCAAAGGCGACTACTTGTCGCCTTTGTCAATGAGGCAGGAATCGAACCCGCAACCTCTGCGTCGCAGGCGGACATTCGCCCGCCGCGCCACATCGGTCGTCAAATTGTGACAGAGGATCAACAAGCTGGATTAATAGTGGTAGCATCCATATGTAACCAAGGGACCAACAACAGACGGGCTCTAAAACAGCTTATAAATGAGACCAGGGGAATATATTTAAGAAGAGGAGAAGACCCAAAAGAGAAGGTAATTCTAATAAACAACAAAGAGGTAATTCCAATACTCCACTCCACTTGACCCACTCCACTTTTTGAAAAGAATGATTAATAATCTCATTACATAAAACTTGAAATACACTTGCAAAATGGTCTCAAGAGGTCTGCAAGAGCTGTACAAAAAAATGCAGTGTGTGAAGCTGAGGCCATAGATATAACAGATATTTTGTCAGCGTTTCTTGTAGGTGAAACCACGCCGGAGATTTCCGTAGCGGCATCTGAAGATTTGTCAACGGCCAATGTTGCAATTACACGGGAAATTGCCGGGACAGCTGAAACTACTGTTGCACGTGAAGCTCTAGTTGCATCTGATATTGCTTTTGCACCTGAAAATCCGATTTCTCCTGTTATCACCTTTGAAACTTCCATTGATGCCGATATTTCATGTAATCGTCATTGATCACGCAAAATGGAAACAGGGAGCTAGCTACAAGAACGAATGTTTTGACCCCTGAAGGCATTAGGCCCTTTCCTAAAGCTCTCCCTCGCAGAAGAAGGAAAAAGGGCGAATCGCGTATTTTGACTGATACCCCGGAAAAATAAAAAATTGAAAAAACAGTTCTCGAACTTCAGAAACGACTTCAAAAGATAGTAACGAAACAAACTTGCAAGCGAAGTAGACCTGCAATGGCACTTAAAAGCAAACGCAAACGCAAACCAAAAATCAAATCAAAATTAACATTTTCTGATTCTGACACTGATTTGGAAGAGGTAAACCCATGGATGCCTCAGGAAGAAGACTCTGATATTACTGATTGCGACGACGAAGCTAATGTTGAAACTGAAGCTAGCTGTGGTACCATAAAGACAGGAAATTTTGTGCTTGCTCAAGTTCCATCGCTAGGTAAAGGATGTTGGCTTACGTGGGAAAAATCGCAGAAGAGTATGACTATGCTTTCAATGTTAGATTTCTAAAAAAAACCTGGTTTTAACTAATTTTTCATACCAGAGAAGGAGGATAGGGCATATTTTAGCATAATAGAAGTACTAGCAAAACTCCCCCCAATCCCAGCTTAAAATTACTGAAATAACTTTTCAGTTGTTAATTGAATGTAGTTGAAAACGTTCGAACGTGTTTGTATGACATTATTAACATCAGGTGAGATTGCGGTCAAACGTTTACCTATAAAAAAAGACGCAAGGAATAGTGCATGTTTCATGCAACGAAAATTCATTGAAGGTGGAATACAATCGCTGCGATGCATCGAGATTACGTTCAGTTATACGTCATTGCTGCGGCCAACAAAAAAACAAATTTATGTTGGCAATGTATCAACACTCCATAAATGAGTTTCCGAAACTGAAATCTATAACCCATAAGTTGTTAATCAAGGGGCATACCCAAAATGAGGGTGACTCTGCACACTCCGACATTCAGAGGGATATCTCAAGAGCGCTAAAGTCTTTTCCGATTTTTGTACCTGCATAGTACATGTTTAGGCAAACAAAGCGTTTACAGCTGGCAACACAAGGCGCTCCGTTTCCCCCCACACCTAACTTAGCTGCTGTACGAGCAAACACGCGTCACGTCGTCATCCACGCAATATAATTATTTTTATACTTAGAAGCAAGTTTGGCGACCGTGACAGGTATTAAATGTAAAAGTACAGTAATTAAATGTAATTACTGATTGGACTAGCACTCGTCTGATTAACCTGCTTAATTTTTTATTTTGGTGTTAGTGCTCCAGTTAAGTCTTCAAAAAATACATTTAGGTGTCGTACTACCTACCTACTACATAGTGCGGAACACTGCCTATTATTTGCATTTGCAAAGCACGTTTTGATATTTTTTTTCTGTTTCTCAATCAATCAAACATTTATAATTTTCTGTTTTTGCATTGCCCTGCTATCTGCTTTGGTTTGCAACACATAAAGTTTATGAATAACTATATTTATTCAAAGTTCCTAGGTAACAAATTACTGCAAATTACAGCATTTGCTGCAACAATCTTGCATTTAACCTGTAAAGGTCATTGCATGTTAGTGCATCTTGAGAAATTGTCCCTAAACATTACCTAATAGCAATTTATACAGTGAAGTTAATCACAATTCATATCAATTCCAGGTTAATCAGACGAGTGCAAGTCCAATCAGTAATTACATTTAATTACTGTACTCGCTTATATGGGACGTTGATCTGTCTCAAGCTCATACCTACATCTACCCATTGTTACGCTTGACCTCACAGCTGTTTTATGGTTTGCTTGGAGTAAAGGTACATTTACACATATGTATACATTTGATTTTTTGTCTTCATTGCCATGACTGCCACAGACGAATTGAGGGATTTAAAAGCGAAGAGATCATCTATCAAGGGTCGACTAACTACTTTTGAAAAATATATGGATGAATTAAAACCAGTATCTACATTAAGGACACCCCATCCACTACAACTATTAGCAACACAGTACATCACATAAATAAAAACCGCAAAGAAGAAAGGAACACCTTACACTGTTAAGGAACTTGCACATGATAATTTTTATAACTTTTAATTGCTGGTGGTTGGGAACTACACAAAAATGATTATGGTGAAAATATGAAATGCGCCGACATAAAATTTATGAAAATTGACAAAGAACATCACCTATGTCACACATACACAAACAACAAAACAAGCCCTTAACCCTACGCTCATATTATTTGTTCAGTTTATATTCTGTTCATTAGTAAACATTTGTTAATAAACACTGTTTATAAACTGTTCATAAACAATGTTTCATCATCTCTGTAAACAGTTTATAAACAGTTCATAAACATAGGTGATGAAACATTGTTTATGATACTTGTTGCCGTGCTCCCCACTACGAGTGGAGAGCAAGACGAAACATCTAGTTTATAAACAAAAATCAACAGGTGTGGACGTGTTTTGCGCGAGTTTATAAACATGGAGGTAGTGTGGTCCAACAACCAAATTTCGATGCTCATAGAGCTTTAACACCAACGTAGTATTCTTTGGGACGCCTCAAATAAAGACTATAAAGATAAGTTAAAAAAAAATTATGCTTGGACCGACATTCAAGAAGTGGCCGATGATTCCGAGGAATACAATGCATTCAACAATAATTTTTAACACAGTGGATGGGAATTTATACCGAGAATGTCTTTACTTGCTATAATGAAAACTTCAGAACCAATAACCCTGTCGAAGGGTGGCATGGGAGGCTAAAAAAAATATTTCCGATCAAGCCACCATTGTATTTATTCATACAATTATTGTTAAAAGAATCTCGCTTTCAAGATATGAAGCTTAAAAAAGAACAAATCCATTGCAGAGGGAAGCTCCGCGATTGTAAATTATTAGGAAAAAACAATCAAATAGATAAAATTGTAACAGCGGCATTGAATAGCGATATTACCGTAATCGATTGCTTAAAACGGTTAAGCAAAGTAAATTAATTAAAGTTAACAGGTATCAAACCAAAATAACATTAGACCAGAAAATGTACATACAAACAGTCTTAGAAAAGTTTGAAATGAAAGATTGTAAAACTATGAAAACGCCTTTAGAAAATAAAGTTGACTTTGCCGCATTGAACAATAGCGATACAACAAAGGCCCCTTGTAAAAATCTCATTGGATGCCTAATTTATTTGATGGTATGCACTCGTCCGGACTTGAGCTTTAGTGTAAACATCCTTAGTAGGTTTGCTAACAAAGGCAATCATACACTTTGGTCATATTTAAAAAGGGTATTACGTTACCTAAAAGGGTCAATTGATTTAAAGTTAACTTATGAAAGAAGTAACTGTAACAATGATGAAATATTAAGTGGCTTTGTTGATTCTGACTGGGGAGGTGACGAAGTAGACAGGAAAAGTACTACGGGATATTTGTTTAAACTATTTAAACAAAGCACAATATGCTGGAATACAATGAGGCAACTAACTGTGGTAGTTTCTTCTACCGAAGCTGAGTACATGGCTTTGTTTGAAGCAGTTAGAGAGGCTTTATGGTTGAAATCATTATTGAACAGCATAAACATCGAGACACCTAGTGCTATTCCTATTTATGAGGATAATAATGGGTATATAAGTATTGCAAATAATCCCACGAGTCACAAAAGGTCGAAACATATTGATATAAAATATCATATCTCTAGGGAACAAGTGGAGAAAAATTGTATTAAAATGATTTATGTGTCCACAGGTAACCAATTGGCTGACATTCTTACTAAATCGTTACCGGCTGCGCGTTTTACCCAAATGAGGGAAAAGCTCGGATTGATGTAATTTACTGTGTAAAAGAAATAAGTATTGTTAATATTTACAGAATAAGGTCAACTAAATAACTTTAAGATATAAACTTAAAGATAAGTATGAAGTGGTCTGATTAGGTTTTTCTGGGTTTCCCTAATCCTTTGCACTGAATGGTGGACCATTGTTACATAGCTCCCTTCATATGTATAATATTAAGTTAATAGAATAAGTAGTAGTACTTCCTTATGCTAAGATATTTAGTTAATTAGGTAAACAGGGTCTTTTCTTAATTGTATCGTACACAACCCATTAGTCTTAGGGACCTTGTTTTTGTTTACATGTATTTTTCCACTGTTAACTTCCAACCCTTAATTTAATTATGTATAATTATCCCACGACTCTTTTAGTATTTAAAACCTTGTGTTTAGAAGAAACAGTTCAGTTCTATTTCGTAATTCTATCTCGACACATCTCTATATTATCACATTTTTATAAGTTTCAATTTAATAAAGTTATTTTCAAAGTGATCGTGCTATTTACTACGTAACATTTGGCGCAGCCGGTAGGACACACAAGACTCGCATCAAGACGGGGATAACGTTTTTACGTTTCTACGTACAGCGTGAAACGGTACCTGAAGGGTTTTAATCTTCCCTGCCGAACCGAGCAATATGTGCATCCGCATTTATATTGTGTTACTGTGGTAAGTGGCATAGTTTTATACGCTCAGATTCCTTAGAAAACCTAAAATCTCAATCTCTAACCTCAAATACCCTACCCCTACCTTAAAATACTAGATCATTCATACATCTTAACATACAACGGAACCTCTTAAATTGGTTATACCATTATGTCTGTTGATTCCAAATCCCTAAAAGTAGAAACCGCTACCATGGAAGTCGATTTCAAGACGCTTCTGGTTATGGTACCTGAATTTGATACCACAAACGGCTCACAAGTTTATCGATTCATTCGATCATGCGATTCCGCGTTTAAACTCGCGTCAGCAGCTCAGGAGCATATACTCCTGACTTACACACTAAACAAAATCACAGGGCCAGGTTCGTCAGACGTCCACATAAATCAATTTTCCCAATGGTCAGATTTAAAAGCTTTTTTGATTCAAAAGTATTCTCAAACTAAAACTATCGGTCACCTTCAATTAGAGCTCCAGTCGTTATTTCAAAAACCGAGCGAATCTATCACCGATTACTTTCATAGAGTTAATACATGTAGGAGTAAACTCGTAGAAAAACTGTCTACCGAAATACACGACGACACGTTACGGGGTCGCGTAGCTACCACTGAGGAAACAGCGCTTAACGTTTTTGTCAACGGATTAAACTCCAACATAGGGGTCATGCTGCGGGTTCAATCGATAACTTCTCTTACTGATGCTGGAAACTTTGCTATTCAAGAAGAAAAAATCCGTAACATGAACTATGCTAGGCAAGCACTATATAGAAATAACGTCTCGCGCTCAATCAACATACGTGCTAGCGAACCTAGACAAAATCAAAACTCGATCATACAACAGTCTCAAAATAGTTCCAAAGTTTGTAACTATTGTAAAAAACTGGGACATTTGATCTCGGAATGCCGTAAACGTGCATATAATAACAGTCTCAGACAAAACCCTAACAATGTACAACAAGTGTCGCAACAACGTCCCGCACCTTCAACTAGAGTAAATAATTTAAACTCACAGGCGGCCGAAAACATGGGCATGCCTTCGGAAACCGCTTTAGCTTATTACTCCAATGCCCAGACACTGATGTCGAACCCCTGCTCGAGCCAAAACATGGATGTCGAGACAGAGGCAATCCGGATAGGATGCTAAAGCCTGAACCAACCCTAGCTACTATGAATAATTCGTCACTTCATTCAGTCCATCGGGGACAAGTGACAATGTTTCAGCACAGTGAGGGTCATGCAATGGCACCACAACACAGACCAGTCTATCGGAGACAATATTGTGATGCCAGCACTCAAACTGAAATCCTAAATCTAATTCGACCAAATGATAGTTTGAATCTCGAAACAAATATAAAGCCAAATTCCGCAAAACCCACAAAATCCAATGCAAAACCAAAATCAAATTTCAAATTTAACTCTAAATCAAAATCGAAACCCAAATCTAAATCAAAAAATACTAAATCCCCTGAATCCATCACTATATCCTCGCTTAACGTGCCTCCAGAAAATCTCTTGCATTGCCAATTCCACATCGAAGGAAAACCAGTTGTACTGCTTGTTGATACGGGAGCTGCTATTTCTGTTATAAATATGGCAAAAATAGGAACAGCACCTCTAGATGTATCGAACATTGTATCAATCGTAGGTATTTCAGGCAGTCAATCTTCCATTCAGAGCTTCGGCATAGCTCAGATATCCTTGGACAATTTTCCTAAATTCAAATTCCATGTAGCCAACCTTAATATTCAAGTCGATGGTATTTTAGGTAACGATTTCATGTCCAAATTCAATGCTAATATCTATGTCCAGTCAAAATCCATGAGAATTCGTGATCGAACGTATAAACTTTTCCATATCGGTGAAAAAGAAACTTTCAGTAACGAAGACGAACAG
Organism: Electrophaes corylata; assembly: GCA_947095575.1. Taxonomy (NCBI): domain Eukaryota; kingdom Metazoa; phylum Arthropoda; class Insecta; order Lepidoptera; family Geometridae; genus Electrophaes; species Electrophaes corylata. The sequence continues at coordinate 2,310,798 of OX352719.1, read as the reverse complement.
CTCGTAAACCAACGCTCAGAAACTGTCATAATGTGTTACACTGAAGACATTCGAGATGGATGTGCGATTATTGAAAAACAACAGATCAGTGACGGGATCACCATCCCCAATGCATTAGTCGCGGTTAAAAACAACAAATTCCTAATCACTTGTGTTAACTCAAATCATACTGATAAAGTATTACCAATTCCTAAAATCAATGCGACACAACTGGTGACAGATGAAACACACCTTGAACACTCGATTCATTTATCAAAATCCACTAACTCAGGTCTTAAAATTAACACAATTCATAAACTTATCCGTTTAGACCATATGAATGTTGAAGAAAAAGACTCTCTTCACAAAATCATAAATGAGTTTTCTGACATATTCTATTCCGAAGGCGAGCCTCTGACATTTACAAACCACACAAAACATTCGATTCCTACAACCTCAGAGACGCCGATTCATACGAAAACGTATAGATTTCCTTTTATACACCAGCAAGAAGTCAAAGCACAAGTTCAAAAAATGTTGGATCAAAACATAATTCAACCCAGTACCTCTCCCTGGAGTAGTCCTATTTGGGTGGTACCAAAAAAATTAGATGCGTCAGGAAAACAGAAATGGCGAGTCGTTATCGACTATCGCAAATTAAACGACGTCACAATAGGTGATAGCTACCCCTTACCTAACATAACTGACATTTTAGACAAACTTGGTCACTCAGTATATTTCACGACACTAGATCTAGCTTCAGGTTTTCACCAAATAGAAATGAACCCTAAGGATGTACCTAAGACGGCCTTTAACACACCTTATGGTCATTACGAATTTTTAAGAATGCCATTTGGCCTTAAAAATGCACCAGCTACATTCCAACGTGCCATGGATAATGTTCTCCATGGATTGCAAGGAGAACGGTGTTTCGTCTATCTTGACGACATTGTTATTTTTGCTTCAAGTCTCCAAGAGCATGAACAAAAACTCACGGAAGTCTTCAATCGCCTTAGAGAACATGGTCTGAAGATTCAGCCCGACAAATGCGAATTCATGAGAAAAGAGGTAGCCTATCTCGGTCACATTATTTCTAGCGAAGGTGTCAAACCTAATCCTGAAAAAGTAACAGCTGTTCGAGAATTTCCAGTTCCTAAATCATGCAAAGACATAAAGTCATTCCTAGGTCTTGCAGGTTACTATCGCAGATTTATTCCAAACTTTAGTAAGCTCACTAAACCAATGACGGGTCTTCTTAAAAAGGACGTCCCATTCGTTTGGGGTGAAGAACAGCAACGTGCTTTTGAAAACTGTAAAGACATCCTTACAACGACACCCATCTTGCAATATCCCGACTTTAGCAAAGAGTTCAATTTAACAACCGATGCTTCAAAATACGCGATTGGTGCAATACTCTCTCAAGGTGAAGTCGGCAAAGACTTACCAATAGCATACGCTTCACGAACATTGAACAAAGCTGAATCGAATTATTCCACTATCGAGCGCGAATTACTAGCCATAGTATGGGCAGTGAAGCATTTTCGACCTTATCTCTTTGGTCGAAGATTCAAAATACTAACTGACCACAAACCTCTTATATGGCTCATGAATGTTAAAGATCCAGGTAGTCGACTAGTCCGTTGGAGATTGAAACTTGAAGAATATGACTATGAGATGAAACATAAATCAGGTAGATCTAACACTAACGCTGATGCTCTTTCTCGTCCACCAGTTATGAACACTAATACAGCTAACATGACCGACTCATCTCCTAATTCTCTTCAACAATCCCCTTCAAATGATTATCTCCAACTGAATTTCGAACACTTTACTGCTTTAGATAGAATAGAGCGCAGATGCTTCGAATCTTCTAAAGTTAAAATCTCACCTGATCGGTTACTAGATCCCAGACATAAAAATGTCTTCATCCCTACATCTTGCAATATCTCAGATCAAAACGGTATAGAAAAGGAAGCCTTAGGCCTATGTTCCGGAGTAGAGCTTTATATAGAGAATATCAAGAATCTATACGATGCAAATCTTCTTATTTCCAATGAAAAACAAAACCTTATATTCTGTTGTACAAGACCCAACCACTTCGATCCCTGGGATCAAGAAAGTTATTTTAAAGCTTTACTTTCTTGTCTGCGACACCATACTACTTCCCATCTTTTCGTTCCCGATCTCAAAAATGATCACACTTGTAAACTAGTCGGTAATGAACAACTACGTATCTCCGCATATTTGGCCGAAAGCTATGATTGTGAAATCACCATTTGTGAAAATAAAGTAAAATATCCTAAGCCTGAAGAAATTCCTAACATTCTGAAAACATATCATGATGAACCTCTTTCAGGGCATCGAGGTATAGTTGAAACTACTAGAAAAATTAGAGATGAATTCTATTGGAAAGGAATGATCAATGATATTAAAACTTACATTGAATCTTGCATCATCTGCCAACGTAATAAAATTCAAAGAAAATCTTTTCAAGCTCCTATGGTCATAACTTCCCAGTCAACCGAACCTTTCGAACGAGTGTCAATGGATCTGGTTTCTTATTCGGACATTAGTGAAAATAACAATAAATACGTCCTAACACTACAAGACGACCTAACACGATATGTGCAAGCATATCCAATCCCTGATAAAGAGGCTGTATCAGTAGCACAGCGGTTGCTGCATTTTTGTCAACATTACGGAGTTCCTAAGAGATTCCATTCTGATCAAGGAACCGAATTTATGAACAGCGTTATAAAGCAACTAATTAAATTTTTCGGCTCCAATCATACCTTCAACACAACCTACCATCCTCAAACAAATGGTGCTCTCGAACGTTTTCATGCAACGCTACGCGATCATATTCGCATGTACCATAATCGTCGATTAAAGAATTGGGATCAAATCATTCCCTTTGCAATCATGTGTCATAATACCTCGGTTAATAACTCCACTGGCTATACACCTCACGAACTCCTCTTTGGTTATAAACCACGTCCATTCTATTCCTTAAAACCAATTCCTGATTATACTGCATGTGACTATCTAAAAGATCTCAACGAACGCCTAAGAATATCCCGCGATGTTGCATTAAAGAACATCGAAAATATGAAGGAAAAGGCTAAAGACCGATACGACAGTAAAATCAAAAATGCTGTCGAGTATAAGGTAGGAGATAAAGTGATGCTCAAGGTTCCGAATCCAAATAACCTGGATTCAAAATGGGAAGGCCCGTGTGAAGTAGTACGAGTAGGTTTTAACGAAAACTATTTAATCAAGAAGGCAGGTAAAAATCAATTAGTGCATGCTAATCGCCTGCGACCATACCTAGGATAAGTTAGTATATTATAAATTTAACATAGACCAAGATTTAGATTAAAATTTACATCTTATTTACAGGGTTTGCCACCTTACAGCGGCCCAATCTATATCCTTTCTCCAAATTTTCCAGGACCCAAACTACATTTATAGTTTCATCTTATGTTCTACTATTAAAGCCATTATCTTTATCATCTTATATAAAATTTATAAATATGCAAGGAGAATGATTAAAAAGAAGTTTTTCACTAATTCAGATTCTAATTCTGTAATTATCTCTATTCCAGTGCAACCACAAAAATCATTGCCCACGTAACTATCTCCACGCCCCTTACCTCACACTCGGGTGTATTCTTTGACGAAGAAGGACAGACTTATATATCTGACGAATCATGGAAACTTATAGTTTACAGAAACCTTAAACCCTTGTTCATTTCATTCGAATCATTAAAACGTCTCTCTGATAAATTTCAAATCATGTCGAGTCAATATAGTAATTTTCCAAACGTTAAATCAACAGTGTCGTACCTTAGCGTAAACCTTAATAAAATTGAATCAAGGCTCACTGAACTCAATATGTATCTAGGTAGAAACACCCGCGTTAAAAGAGAACTCCTAGATGGCTTTGGTTCTGTGCTTAAATGGCTTATAGGCACACCAGATGCCAAAGATGCTAAACGCTACGACGAATGCATCGATAAACTAGAAAAAAACGAATTAGATTTATCCAACCTTATGCAAAAGCAGCTACACATCACGTCTTCAACTATAAAGAATTTTAATGAGACAATCCTCAAAATATCTTTCGATGAGCAAGTTATTAACGAAAATATAAACCGATTAAACAAGTACCTTAATAAAAGTGACGCTGTTATTTTCAACCTTAAAGTCAGTGAAGATATCTCAACTACATCCCTTCAAATTTTAGAACTTGTCACTAGTCTAGAAAATGAAATCGACGATTGTCTAGATAGTATTCTATTTGCCAAGTCCAATATTTTACATCCTTCCATTATAAATTCTAAAAAATTATTCGAAGAACTACTCAAGTTAAACAAAGTCAGATCAAACAAAAAATTCGTCGCATCTATCACTATTGATAACCTGCATACCTTATTAGAATCTTCCACTTTGACAGCCTACGTTTATTCAAATCGTCTGGTCTATATCTTAGAATTCCCTCTTGTCATGAATGATCCTCTAACACTATACCACATATATTCCATCCCTATTCAACACCCAAATTCCTCATTCCATTCTACTATCCTTCCTGAGCATATATACCTTGCTACTGATCCCAGTGGGCAATATTATGCGTCGACGAGCTCGCTGGATAATTGTAACACCTTTGCACCGAGACAAAGCATCTGCAAGGATCTCGTGCTCTATGACTCATCAGAGCGTCCCATCTGCGAGTTACAACTACTTTTTAGCAAAAAGACTACGATACCTGAGACCTGCACAACAACAACATTTCCAGCAGAAATACAAACGTTCCAACTACTGAATCGAAACAGATGGCTCTACATCTTGAACACCGAAACAAGCTGCGTTCTACACTGCGGCGACGAAGTCTCAAACCATAAGCTTCAAGGTTCAGGTGTCATCACACTACCACAAGGGTGTAAACTTTATACAGGCTACAGTACGCTTACAGCATATCAAACGAACGAGGAAAACACGACGAGTCCTATCATCATTCCCGACATAAGAACGGATGACTGCTTCGAGATGTCAAAGAAAATTGAAGCTCCACCACATCTTTTACCCATCAAAATCAATGAGATGCCTTTAGACTCACTAAATAAAATCAAAAACCACCTAGAAAAATATTCCGAAGAGTTGTCAAAACTTCAAGCCAAGTCTAAGACTCAATCGTTCGTAGAGAAAAATAACCCTATTTTTATGTGGTTTTATTTTACGACCGCTATCATACTCCTTTCATACCTCCTTATTAAACTATGCAATCGATGCCCAAACGGATTCATTCGAAGTCAAGGACGACGTTCATCAAATGACAGAGGTTGTGTTCAAATCTTCAACAACTGCTTCGATAACTCCCGGAGACAACGCCGCACCCAGATCACTATACCACTGCAAGACGTTCGGCAAACATCTTCCTGCGTAACCGATGATGAAGAAGCTATCGACACTCCAGGATCACCACATTCCCAAAGATCAGGCACTCATGCCCAATCTTTATTCTAAGGGGGGAGATGTTACATAGCTCCCTTCATATGTATAATATTAAGTTAATAGAATAAGTAGTAGTACTTCCTTATGCTAAGATATTTAGTTAATTAGGTAAACAGGGTCTTTTCTTAATTGTATCGTACACAACCCATTAGTCTTAGGGACCTTGTTTTTGTTTACATGTATTTTTCCACTGTTAACTTCCAACCCTTAATTTAATTATGTATAATTATCCCACGACTCTTTTAGTATTTAAAACCTTGTGTTTAGAAGAAACAGTTCAGTTCTATTTCGTAATTCTATCTCGACACATCTCTATATTATCACATTTTTATAAGTTTCAATTTAATAAAGTTATTTTCAAAGTGATCGTGCTATTTACTACGTAACACCATGTTAATTGTACCCCAGATACAGGAAGGTGTGTTATTATTTTTGTAAATAATTTTAATTATTTTTGAGGGGGCGTGTTGGAATAACAAAAATGTATATACTACTTGAATAAGTAGCTCTTTGTCCTTTAATAAAACGTATACACATGACCTCATGAAAGTCCCTAAGCTTTCGATTGTATTGTAGTCTGTAGCTTGTAGCTCTACTGAGCGCACACCTTTCCTGAAAGGAACTTAACCTAATAGAAGACCTCTGTTTGCAAGTGTAAATTGGCGTTTAGTTTTGTATTTTTAGAGTAACTTGCATTGAGGCTTTCTTTTTGTAATAAAAGAGTTTATACCAAATTGATTTATTTTATTTCTTGTTAGGTACCTGATCATAAATTCCATGATATTTAATTTTTTTTTTGTTGCATAACACTATCCCCACTTTAAAGTTGGTTTCATTAATATTCATTGCAAAACCCGCTAAAAAGTCACTTCTTAGTATCACAACCCTCTAAAACTATGAGTCAGTTTCAAATCCCTCTATAATGATTATATTTTAGTCAATAACTTTTTATTGAACATAGTATTTTCTATAGATTATTTTAATTCTGTTTTCTTAACATAAAACGAAAATCTTAATACCAGATAAGAATGCGTTTATTTAGTCGGAAATACGTCACAAGTTTTTTTTTAATTTTTACGGTTTAGAAAAAAACGTTTTTCTAAACCGTAAACGTCAGCGGGTTTTGAAATTACACGCCTTATATGTGGTTTATAAATCCACAAATTTATATTTTGAGTAGCTTGAAGGTGGCCCAGATGGAACAAGGTACAAATTGTTCCAAGTCCGGTGGTTTGATAGCGAAGATTATTTAAAAACCATTGTAATTGAGTGGGCGAAACAAGTTCCTCGCCCAAAAGTGGGCAAGAAGGGTAAGATTTGGGCAGCATAGAATAACCTAAAACTTTATTGACTGAAGTTATAAATATCTGAAATCAGGCCTCCCACTCTTTCCTTAATACTGTAAACTTTTGTTTCTGTAGTTAGGTTAGGCCACTTTGGCTCTCATGGCCACAATTATGTATTAAGTTCTCAATGCATAGCATTATTTATCCTATCAGTTAGGTAGGACTTGACAATAAATGGAACTCGTTAAAGCAAATTTTTATTTTGATTTATGTAGGTACGTAACTACCTTGAAAATTGTACAACAAATTGCAAAATTTTAGAAAAATTACTTATGGGTCCCCGACACGATCAAGTGCACTTGACAAGTCTACGTGCTTGAAGTGAATATTGATCGTTTACAGCGTTGACTTGACAAGTCCCGTCAAGTAATCTACGGGCTTGACCTACTTGACAGACATTTTGATTGACGGCACTTGAAGTACCTTGCGCTTGATGCGACTTGACAAGTTTTTATTCATTTGCGGCCGGAGCATCGAAGATGGGGGACGACGAACCGGACCGAGACGTGGCCTTGGCGGCAAGTGCCGACCTAATTACCGAGCGTGATTTTGTGATATTATTAATATCTCTCTACAGAGATTATCCTGCACTGTGGAAAATTAAAAGTAAGGATTATGCGGATAAAAACAAAAGGTCGGTTGCTTTAACAAGCATTGTCAATAGTACAAACATTGGTTAATTTTCTTACAGGCTTCCGGGTCATCCAATTATCAAAAAGAGATGCCACAACCAAAGAAAAGCAAAAACACATCACAGTAGGAACTGATAGATATAGCATCGCATTATTTCAAGAAACCTGATGACTCTGAATCGGATATAATTGCGAAGAGCTGGGCTCTTAAACTCAAAAGTTTATCAGCCGATCAAAGACGCTATGCGGAGAAAATAATAAATGATGTTTTATTGGGAAATGGGAAAAAAATGGGATCACTGTCAAGAAACGGAGTTCAGATCTTGCCTGCTAGCTCACCCATGTACACATACTCATACCAATCCCCCTCACCACATCAGTCACCATCACCTGTGCCATCACCAAATGTACACCACTCAACTACGACATACCAGTCACCCGCACCACATCAGTCACCATCACCTGTGCCATCACCAAATGCACTCCACTCAACCTTGACATACCAGCCACCATCACCAAGTGAGCACCACTCAAATTTGACATACCAATCACCCGCACCACAACAGTCACCATCACCTGTGCCATCACCAAATGCACTCCACTCAACCTTGACATACCAGCCACCATCACCAAGTGAGCACCACTCAAATTTGACATACCAATCACCCGCACCACAACAGTCACCATCACCTGTGCCATCACCAAATGCACTCCACTCAACCTTGACATACCAGTCACCATCACCAAGTGGGCACCACTTAACTTTGACATACCAATCACCCGCACCACAACAGTCACACTCACAAGTCATAAGCAAGACACCGGTGCATGGTACTGCCAAATCACTCATAATTGTGCCATCTCAACCTATGCAGGCGCCAAGTCAGTCTCATGAACAGCCTGTATTTCATATACCAGAACCAACTACTGAAGAAGAAGAATCAGATACTGCGGCTAAGTTCTTAACACACTTCTATTCTTTTTAGTAACTTCTTAAACGAATCGAGAGACTACGTATATAGACCAAACAGAACTTTTTGGGTATGAATCGGTTGCACAACCGATATACAAGATAAAATACAACAAGCCATTAAAAAGTTTTCTTTTTTGTCTGTCTCATATTTCACAATCACATTTAATTTTTGTTATGATTATTTAGGTTAAGATGAATATAAATGAAAATAAATAAATATCATACATATCCGAATATTTTCTTTTAACTTTTGAATTATAGCCTCACACGTTTCCTGTATTATTAAATCCAAAGTACGAGGAGCAACAGCACACATAAACTTTAAATCTTCCAAGCCCATACCAGTGACTAAGTACCTTAGAGTTATAGAGAGCCTTTGGCTGGCAGGAATAGCTTGTCGCATATTGGTATCTTGCTTTTCAATATTGGGTCGAATCAACTCTAACAATGTTTTAAAAGAATCGTTGTCCATTCGTAGAAAATTTTTATAATCGTCCGGCTTAGTTGCTTGAAGAGTTCTTTGCAAATGTTCATGCGTGAATCGATATCTCATTTTATACCATTCCTTGCACCATCGCCTCTTTCTTTTCTCTTTTTTTGTGATAGATACCGCTAGAGTTATAGCAAGGAATGCCTTGTCTGCGTTGGAAAACATTATTATAAATTTTTGCGACGACCACTTTCCTGGGCAAAGGGCGAACGACTGCGTCGTTCAACTTGATGGAACCTTCAAGTCGCGTCAAGTCCCTCGTCAAGTGAAATTGTCAATCACGTGAGACTTGTCAAGTGCACTTGATCGTGTCGGGGACCCATTAGAGGTAGTGAAATATCATGATAGACATGGACGATGGGCAAACGAAATAGAACTACGATAGTTCGATCAATTAACATTTGTAGGAATCTTATATTAGCGTGATTGGGTTCATGACATGAATACAACGCAGATTACACAGAAACATGGAGAAGACACTTTGTTAAAACAAATAGCAAGACCTTCCACAATAACGATTAAACACTACCTAGAGCAAGCAATCGCATCAAGAAGGCAGGACGATGATACAAAAAACCACACACATACACTACGGTAGTGTCACTACCCAAACAATATTCTTCGGTTGCGTTGCAATTTAATCCTTTTTAGTTTTACGCGATACAAGCAAACAACTATTCTAAACAACTAACTAAGTGCCATCATGGTATTTTAGAATATGGCGACTGACCATGTCCGTGAGTGACTGTGTTGTGACGTCACGTCGTTACTGTAGGTACTAGGTACCGTACACCACGTTAATGTACACCCAATAATTCGAATCAAAAAGTGGATTCGTTTTAGCAGGCCGTACAATATCGTACAGTGAGTGCGAAATATCACGGCCATCTCACAATGACTTCGAAATAACAGGCCGTACAGTAACAATACGTAACAGTAAATGTACAGGTTTATAATGTACACCCAATAATTCAAATCCAGTGGTACGGATTAACAGGGTGTACATTATCATGCCGTACATTATTGGCCTTGGAGCGAGCAGAGTCCGGTTAACATACGACCATGGTATACACAACCTAGGAAATCACAGCCATGGAAAGCGCAGGCATGAATACGCAGTCAAAATAGGGATCCATGAAGAATGGCATATTACGCAGCTAGGAATTGGTGTTTACTTTGACTATGACATTTTGGTGACTATGGAATTGGATGTCAAAACCTATGCTTCGTTTGCACTCTCATTCTAGGGCAGATCCGACTCGGATAGGTTAGGACACAAAAACACACACAAGGCGAGCGAGCGGAGCGAGCTTGCTGCGGCAGTAACCGCCGAAGAGCCAGTAATAAAATTGCATGACCTACCTACACTAATCTCAAAATAGAATAGTACAACTTTACTCTTCAGTTGTGTCTAAACGAAGCGTATATAAGCTTTTGCCAATCAGAGCAATGATCACCCACTCCTAGGTCGTGTATTCCATGGTTCCCAACACGTGTTGGGAATTTATAACCATAGAACTCGTGTACATTTCAGCTGCTTATTCCTGCCTGCGCATTCCATACCTGTGATTTCCTGGGTTGTGTATTCCATGGTTGTACATTACCCGGAGTCAAACGAAAACTTCTGTGGTAGGGTACTTCGTTTAAAAAATAAATAAACTAAGGAATAAAGTTGTACTAACTCATTTTTAGATTAATAGAGACCTACCATCTTACCCATCTATAGGCAAACGTCACTGGGGCTGAAGTTTCACCCGGATTATGTTCAAAATATTGATGGGTTACCCCCTATAACATCATTGGTTACCCCTTAGAAGAAACGAAAGTTCATCAGTGTGTGATGACAATTGACTTGGAAATGAGATGTGGTTATGCTACAACGTGCTTTGGAGAGAGCTTGGAGATTCTTGGAGTTTTGCTACGTGAATCAAGAATGAGCAAATCCGTAAAAGAACCAGTCACTAATACGAGTATAGTACCTACTTACTTACCTACCTAGGTAATATAGCTCTCAATCAGCAAGCTGAAATGGTAAAATAACAAGCTACATAATAAAGCGTGTAGAACCGGCAACCGCTGAGGAATTAAGATTCTCGGAAGGCGACTACGAATCGGAAGACGAAGACGACGAGACATGGTCCGTGAAAGCTCGTCCGCGGTAGGTAGGTACCTACTAAGAGCCCGCGCACACAAAGAGCGGTCAGAGTTCTGCGTTCTAGTGACCGTTGACCGCCCAAGAGTTCTAACGCACACAAGCGGCATGCAAATTCTCGAGTTCTAGACAGTTCTAGTTTCGTTTGGGTCTTTGCACATGCAACATGTCACTAGAAAGTTCGTCATCCGATGAAGAATTATTGCTCTTGTGGAGCTCAGCAGCTTCTAAGAAAAGGAAGTATTGGGTGCACCCAATTAACACAACGCAAGAAGAACAAGGCGAATTCAGTAATATTTTTTAAGTATTTTTCCCTATAGCAAAAGACATTTCGAAACTTACCTTGTTTATTGAACCTTGCTTGTATGAGTAGAACTTCTAACACTGATATTAATTTATTCCATAGAGTATCTACTATGCCTAGGATTGATGGCATGAGCCTATTTTATCTAATTAAATTGGTCTCTTGCCATTTTTACGTAGTTAACTATATCTATTTTTAACAAACCTATGAATCATTCTCTAATTTGACGATCGACGGATCGTTACACGGCGTTCTCTGTCTTAGCGGGAAAAGAACTCTTGGAACGCGAAATTCCGCTTTGACCGCCGCGGTCAGACCGTCCGCTGTGTGGGTTGTTGTTAAAGACTCAGTATATTCTAATGAACGCCGAACGCGGAACTCATGACCGCTCTCAGTGTGCGCAGGCTCTAAGGTAGGCAGGTACCTATTACTACACCGTACGTAGGTACCTACCTATTTTTGTCGCCAAACAGCATAATTATTATATTTTTGCTCGCATTGCAGTGTTGCTGACACGATTGACGGATTAAAGCCACATGAGTGACTTATTATGCACCTATCTAAGTAGGTAAGGTACCTACCTAGGTAAGGTTGGTACCTACCTAAGTAAGGTTGGTACCTACCTAGGCAAGGTTGGTACCTACTAGGACGAAAAAACATTTAATAACCTAAATTTTCAACCTGCAATAGCAACGGTGCGGTGGTCTAGTGGCGCGTAGTAGCGAGCCCGCCTTCTGATGCTAAGGTCGTAGGTTCGAATCCGTTCGTGCACGAATGGATTTTTATGTAGAAAAATTGATGTGCACAATACCAGTGCACATCAATTTGCGTGAAAGAAAATATCGTGAGGAAACCAGTCAGTAGGTAGGTACCTATTCTAGCAGCGGCGATGGGCTTGCAACCAGTCACGTATGGAATTCCAACTATTGCAAAAAGTGCTTAGGTAGGTATGTACCTACCTAACATTTGAACCAAAAAACTAAGAATCTCGAGTAGGTACTTACTTGGTACTAAAATATCTGAAGATATCTACCGTAGGTACTTGGATTAAGGTCGTGAAGCGATTTCTTTCTGCTATTAGTAAGCCTAGGTAGGTAAGCAGATTTCTACAGTCATTTCAACACGCATTAACATCAAACACCCAGTAACTAACAAACACGCGAAATCGGTACTCCTATCAGTGAAATCTAAATACGGCAGTTAACCCAGTATTTGAAACCACGTCAGTAGACTCCACTAACAATCAAATCAATTAGAAATGTGCCGTGTGAAGCTCAAACGAACACGCGCCGCGGACGAAAAAATGTCGTTTGCTCCAAAATTTAAAAACATCCTTTTATTCCTAATATTCGTCACAACGTTCTACCTAACCGTGTCTTTCACGCCCCTTACCAAAGAACAACACCTGGAAAACTACGACAAAATGAACGAATTTGTTGAACCATTTCGTAGGAATTTGTCGGAATGCGCGCGACAGGTCAAAGCGACTATGGTAGACGTAGAACACTTCCTGAAGAGGATTCCGCAAAACTCCATGCAAGGGAAATGCTTTGTCGCCTGCATTTTGAAAAGAAACCAAATAATAACAAACAATAAGATAAACTCGGAAAATTTGATGGAAGCTAACAAGGCAGTGTACGGTGAGGATAGTGAAGTTTTAAAGCGGATGAAAGGAGCGGTTGGTGAATGTACCGCGGTCATCGAAACTATATTCGAGATTTGTGAATATGCATCGGTTTTTAACGACTGCATGCATATGAAGATGGAGCATATTCTAGATAAGGTGACGATGGAGCGCAGGATGGAGGCCTTAGGGCAGATGACCAGCGATCCCGATCACTGGTCCGAAGATGAAGACGAAATTCTAAAGATAGTCAAAGATGAACTGTAGATGATTCTTACTGTGCTTCGAGTTGTAGTGCTGCAGTACTTTACCTTACTTAGTATTTAAATAAGTGTAATCACGTCAGGTCACCAATGCCTCTACATTGGTGACAAGGTTCGACATGTATGTTCTCCAACGAAAAGTGAAGATCTTCCACCAAGCTACCTTTGGTTTGGGGTTCTAGTACCAACAGATGGTATTTAGAAGTATTTCATAGTATCAATTGCAATGTAAACTTCGTAAGTGCGATGCAGAATAGTTCTTATCTAGGTCGCTAGATGGCGCTACAAGTCAAAAATATATTTTGTGGACATTTTTTTTACACATCATCTAGCCCCAAACTAAGGATAGCTTGTGCTATGGGAACCAGATGGCTGATAGAATACTTATATACTTTTTTTTGTTAATACATACTCAGAATAATTAATATGCAATTTAATTACCTAAGACATATAATAAAAAAAAATAAAAAAAAATATTAAAAAACCTCGGCCTGGCTCCATATTGCTATACCCTATGCAGGGTCCATGTGATACCTATTACTTACACATAAGACCAATGTTTGTATCTTAAACTAAACCATGTGAAAGCAATAAATATATTGAGTATTGAGTATTGAGAATACAATAAAACAATGGTTCAATTGTTTTATCCATAAAATAATAACAAATTTAAGAAGAAATGTTTATTTCTCTTCAAAATTACCAAACTGTTCGATATGATTCCAATTTACACTAGAAAGCATGTAAGAAACCAACACACCTGTCCGCCCTCTAAAGTACCTATTGCAAATAAATCAATAGAATCAAATTGATTTCATTTCTGCTACTTACTTACAAGGACAGACAGTTTAACTTTCACATTTCCAAATAATCTAATTACAAAAGATTCACAAATATTTAGTCTATGTTAGACCTCGTGTCTACTTTGTATTTATAATGTATACTAAGAATTTGAACTCTAATACAATTCTAATAAAATCCAAAGTGTATTTCAACATTGATAACAATTTCAATTTAATTTCTAGAGAAATATTTAGTTAATTTATCATGAAAATATAATTTACATTTCGTTGTGATTATTGAGATTTGAGTTAGTACTACAGTACAATGACATGACCTCTGAATAACGAACCACTTTATCTGCGCAGAACAAGAATTCATACAATCAAACAAAATCATATACTAAATATTTTTTTTACATGAAATTACAGGCATATGTGCCTTAACACCAGTATGCCTCAGATTGGTGGACGCAGGGTAGTGCATCGTAGGGCACATCTAACGTGCGTGGCCTAAAGCGTGACTTGTAGTCAATGCTTTGTTATAGGTGATGATTACCATTTAACATCAGGTTGTTCATATGCTTGTTTCAACAGCAGTAGAAAAAAATATATATACAGGTTGTAATAAGACCACTTCCGAGAACTGAAACTGCGGATTCAGACAAAGATTATGATTACAAAAAAAATTTAATAAATAGTTTTGTTCAGTAACTAAATAAATATTAATATTACTAAAATAATTATTATAATGTACAAAAGTTTTTATTGCGTTTCCGCACCGCCGCTGTATAAAGAACTACGGAACACATTCGAATTACAACTTTATTACAATGACGTTAGATCAGAAATTCAAAATACATTGGGTTAATTTTCTAATTTTCAAGTATGCTCTTGAAATGGGTTCTGTGCAGTTTAGTCACGTGGTCCGTCAGAGAGCAACGTCATTATCGTCATGAAACTTCCACGTCTTTCAAGAAAAGATAAACAAAGTTTCGAAGCCTTTTTGAGTTACACTACGCAGCCTGCTCGGTAGCGTTAGCTTCACTGAGGAACGGCTACCGAGTTACCTCGCAATGTATTACAAAACGACAATACGAAACTTAGTTTATCGTTTCTAAGAATAGACGTAGTTGAGGTGTTTACAGGTAACCTACAAAGTTAAACAATGCGATGTTTATGTATATTAAACTTCTATTTAAATAGGATACACAGAAAAGCTACAAAGAAATTAAAACAATCAGTTCTTTTACACTACAAAATACACCTGCTATCAGGTTGAAAATATAAAGTATGTTGGACACCATGGATCTTGGCTCACGAAAGTTATATAGATAGGTGTTGTAAAATTACAGAATGAATGTCGTCAGTATATCAAAAAAATACTAATAAACTCGGCGTCAATTTAAATTAGTTACATTGTCTTTTGCATTGACAAGAAGTTTCAAAATATATCGAAGGAGACAAAACACAATGTAACTAATTCTTCTTCTTCTTTTATTATATGGATGTAACTAATTCGAGGTCACACCAAGCTATTTTGAAGTTTCGTAACCTTTTTTTTTTATTGTGGCATGTGTCCGTCATTCGGACAATTTTGCCAATGTCAAGTGGGTTGAATAAAATACTTCTTAGTCAAGTCGAGTCGGTAAAAAAAGTTAAGTCGGCTGTCATTGGTTTTGAAGAAAAAGATGGCGTTTTTCTTCAAAACCAAAGGAAAACATTTTCTTTCAAATCAGGATGCCACATAACACACTTTCATTTCACACTTGTGCTAAGACCTCAAGTAATGGTGGTTAAAATACCACCAAAATTACCCATCAAAACTTAATATAACACTAGAAAAATTCAACTTAATTCACTTAGGACTTAATTCAAGCCACGGGCACTGCCGTGGAAGTGGCGAATTTCTACGCCAGTAAAGTGTAGGTAACCATTTGACACTGTAATTACAGGCACATGAGGCTTAACATCTGTATGCCTCAGGTTGATGGACGCAGAGTTGTGCATCGTCGGTGACGCTCCTAACGAGCGTAACCTACGAGGCAATGCTTTGTTATAGGTGATGGTAACCACTTAACATCAGGTGGGCCATCTGCTTGTTCCATCAACAAATTGTTTATAAAAAAAAAACACGCTAGAAGAAGACTTGAAAAATAATTAAAATGAAAATACAATGTTGCTTCCAAAGATGACAGAAAACGAATCCAACTTTTAACTTTAACATAGTCTCACCATGTTTTGTCAAAACGAGACAAAACACGGTGTAACGGTTCTAATAAGCTATGCCGAGTTTATAAATAATAATAAGGATAGTTCATTATCGTCGGGCCATACCTCCTAGGACACATGTATTGTATTTTATTTATATGAATAATAATTATCTTACAAAAATATTATTATAAAGTAACGTTAATTGTGACGTAGTGGTCCATGGAATAGTATGGTGAACGATATGTTAAAAATACGCTTTAAGATAATATATATTGTATGTGACACGCCTTTCAGAGTAACAAGATCCATCTTCGGTACTGTAAGTACCATATTGTGTTCAAAAATATACTCATACAAATACTCGGTAGTTACATCAAAAATTTACAGTATATTTTTTATCTAAAGGTAGATTTTTAATAAGTGGATACAGTTGAGCTTATTATACAAATTAGCTACATAAATAAATAGATGTATACAATTGAGTAGTAAAACTGTTATGATATAGAAAATAAAAAAATTAAAATCATACATAGAACAAGTCATAATTTAAATATGAATAAATAGCTGTCTAAGTATATATCATATAATGTAAAATCACAATTCTTATTATAAAAAACTGACAAATGAGTACTTAATACTATCGTATTTCATTAATTAAAAATCACTCAAACTGATTAAAATAAAGCATTATGATTAAAATGTGTATTCTAACACTTGAAAAATTTTGTTATTTTAAATTTGTTCTATAATGTAAACAATAAAGATAAAATATTGTACAGTCTTAATTTCACAAAAATATGTAAAAACTTCTATTGAAATAAGAAATAGTAGATTTTTTACTAGATTACTTTTCTATATACAGTTAACCTACCTAGACCTAGGTTTAAAATACATCTAAATTCTAAATACAGTAGCCAAACAAGTTGAATTCTTTAAAGTTAGCTGCAAGTATAAGCTGCGCAACATCAATATTCCTAAATTCGTTACTGCGACTTCATTTTTTGCGAGACAGATAACCCACCTGATGTTGAGCGGTTACCTATGCCTATAAAAATCACATACCCTCACACGTGACCTACGCCCGCACTGCATTGTTATTCGTACTAGTTTCACAGTATTCAACTTACTTGCCGGCTACTACATTTTTATTACTACAATAGTTGAATGGACCACACTATCAGGTTAAAACTAGTTATACAGCTATTTAAACAAACATACAATGTATTTTTTGTAGACTGAAACATGACTACATCATTGGGTACTGCCACACGTACAGGCAGCATGGCTGTCAACGGAACATACTTTATATTTTCATTCATTCATTCATTAGTTCATTCATTCAAGCACCAGTGGTCTAGTGGGATTGACCCCGCCTTGATCCTAAGGTCGTGCACCAATGGATTTTCTCAACCTCTAGTGAAAGAAAACATCGTGAGAAGACCAGTTAGTACTGTAGCAGCGGCGATGGGCTTGCAACGAGTCACGTATGGAATACAAACTACGCACCAAATGTTATATCTGGACGTACCTCTAACTACACCTCTTACACATTCCCGAAGAATCTCGAGTCTCTCGAGACTCGACTTGGTACTAAGAGATTTGAGGGATATCTACCATGCTTGGGGATTAAAATCGTGATTATCTTTCTTTCTTTTTCATGAATTTATTACTGAAAGTATGCATTCACACTTACAGAAGTACGAATGCATTTTGTACAGTACAGAAGAAGACTAGTAAATATAATGAAATTACTTTATTAATTTGTGAACTGCATTAACTAGTTTAGTAGAATAATGTAACACGAACACCTTCACAACTATTCGTAGTTAGTACCATAGACACTATGTTCGGCTACATGAAAAAACACCTTTAATATTTTTGTTGGTATTAAACACATTTTTATTTTATAATTTAAATAAAATAAATCGATCTCGACACCCACAAAAAAGATTGGTGGGAGACCGCCAAAGACCGGGACCAGTGGAGGATTTTGGGGGAGACCTTTGCCCAGCAGTGGGACACAGTAGGTAAAAAAAAAAAATAATAATAATTTGTATTAGCAGTTTGATGTATGAGGGAGATGCTTGTACGAATTTGCAATTATAAATTATTGATTTACTCAGTAAAAACGATTGATAGTTTAATTTACTTTCGATGTATTTAATAGAAATACAGAAGATCATTGGCTGCTACAAAACACTTTGCTTTAAAGAAAATTGTACTGATTCGTTTTGGTCCCGAAAACGCACTAACTGATATAAGAAACGCCAATGTTATTCTGGTTTTTTGAAGTAATACTTCTTATGCGACTTCCAATAAGGTTGCGTTAAACGTTTAACACTACCGTGGATGGGGGAATGAAAGCACTGTGCTTTCTCTCTTTCTCTCATAGCCAGTTACGTTTCGCATATTAAAGAAGTTTTACTTCAGTCGTGTGGTCTAAAGCACACTCGTTTTTTTCTGTATAACACTGTATGAAAAGTCTGTAAATAATTGATTATTCTTTGATGAAGCCTGAAATTCTGACATTCTGATAATATCTCAAGCAATAAAACTCAAATTTATAGCAACCACCTTTTCCTGCATGACTATTTTTTAAATAATTGTTTCTAAAAAGTATTGTTACCAACCATGCTGACTGCAAGAATGTAAATATTTTAAGGTCAAGTGTTCAAAATACATTTATACTATAAAAAACACTAATATTAATACTTAACTGCCAGTATAGTAATACATTTATTTTTGATAACACACCATTTTGTTAGGTAATAATAATATGTACACCAATTAGTACAGTCAGCGATAAAAGTAGATGAACAATTCAGAATTTCATGAACTAGCACTTTTGAACATTTTTTCGCCTAGCAATCGAAAGTAGCATTTCATTGCAAAATCTAGAGAAAAAAGGCATTAAAGAACTGTCATTTTTAACCTTCTTTTGTCGCTGAATATACAAAGTCCTGATTCCGCGCTAGGATTCCTTCTTTCTGTCGTATCAGTCGGTACAGTCTACAGAAGTACACCTACTTTTATCGCTGGCGGTACCAGAACCGGAACAAATATTTGCCCCGTCGAGGATATCGAACCCATACCACTTGCGTATCAGCCGGATAGCCCCGCTGAGCCACACAGATGTTCAATAAGAATATTAGATTACACTAATAACACTTACTTTACAAAAATAATTAAAATTGGCCAGAAAAAACCTAACCTCTATTAAGAAAAAACTTTTTATCGTAATTCGTAGAACCCCGTTTATGTATATTTTAAAACAGAGCCTTATTCATAATAGCCGTATTTCAAAAAGAATTGTGTTAGCATTATCATTTACCAATGATAAACTATTTAAAAAATTAGAAAAACAGACTTAAAATTTTACTTAATTACATAATTGTATCGAGAATTCGTGATTAGATGAGAAAATGTATACACATTTTGTATTTATCACACAAAAAGTATGAAACGTAAATGGGACGCGGGAATATTCTTAGCCCGACAATAAAACCCCCTTCAGAATGGACCCAGCAATTCGGAAGCAAATCACCTTTCTTGAAGTTTGTAAAAATGAATGACAATTGTATAGGCTTTTTTCACTTTTTTATCGATTATTCTTGTCTCTATCACTTTCATGACAACAAAAAGAAACGGCGATGGCAGGAGATAATGAATAAGACCTTAAAAGTTTAAACGGCTATTATGAATAAAGCTGTAAGTATAAGACGTTATTACATAATTATTCGTGTAAAGAAATTTAATATGGCAGTGTCCTACTAAAAATATTAAAAATAATAAGCGTATCTTTATCTAAATTTTAAAAAATATTAAAATTAACTAATTCACAGTAAAGTTATCTAAAAGGGTTGTTACACTAGTTGGATATCACTATTAAGGCCCTTTGCCCATCATCTGTAGATAAGGTATACGGACAGACTACATAATGAGTTTATGTGTACGCTAAATTAAAATTAAGATGGATTAATTGATAAGAGCGGGCATTGTGAGATAAATTGTGATTTGGTTTCCGCAATATGAGCATTTGAGACTGATTTCACTCTAAATAAAATACCATGCACAGAACGAATATTCAGTAATACTAGGATTTTACTGGGGAAGTATGATATTCCTTTTATAATATATTTCAGTTTTGGCTCGGAATATTGAGTTCATGTAAAGATTTACTTATTTATTTCAGGTCACGACGGACAATGATTATATTTGACGGACTCTGAAATAATAATATTTATTTGCCTGTAAAATATTTTTAAAAATTATATTTTATTTCATATATTATAATAAAAATAAAATATAATCTCGCGAGCTTTAAATTGCAGCTTAAAAACTTGGCAAGATACAGGCAATGTGGAGATGAAATCAGACTTTTATAATAAATATAAAATAGATTGGCAGTGAAAGGACTTTAGTGCGGTCGCTGCTAGATAATGGTGGTAGGCGATCAAAAAATTACGTTATGTTAGCTGAAAACTAACTAAACGTCTCACGGAATTAATGGATGCCCCCATAATAGTTGTTTGATGCGCAATTTACGACCTTATGCAGTAACACAAACCCATTTTTTGCGACCCAACGCCTAATTTCACATTTCATATTCCGGGTGTAATAAGACCACTTCCGAATACTCTACGAACGTGTAAAGTTACCTATAACAAGGTCTTATGGAATACCACTTAGCCGACAGTCAAATACATCTAGAGTAATACGATAATTTTGCTGAAACTCCTATTTATCTACTATTTTATATATTGAGATAGTACTACAGTTGTGGGCAGGGCATGTGCCAAATTTAATGATTATATGCTTCTGACTACCCTTAAACTCCCACAAAGTATCTTAAGTAGCTACTACTTAAGTATCAAGAGATCTGAGGGGATGTTAACCGTGCTTGGGGATTACAGTTCCCTTTAGCCAATAACTTATTTCACTTTCATTGTTTTAATAGAAGTGTTTCACTTTTGTCAAAGACTTACTTTGAATCAAAGTCTTAGCTCAGATCTAGGTCCCGGGCGTGTCCTAGGATCCAGGATCTCTGTGTAAGCCGGGGTCATTCCTGTGGGCAACTCTGGACGAAGGAAGCTGGGAATAGGCCGGTTCGCCCTGGAATTTATATAACAATTAAATTACAACCAAAAACAATTGAAATACATTGTAGTAGAGTGTTGTCATCCCTAAAACGGGTGTAAAAAAGAAATAAAGTTTGTATATCTATACTAATATTATAAAAAATATTTGATTGTTTGCTTTGAATAGGCTCTAAACCTACTGGACCGATTTGAAAAATTCTTTCACCGTTGAGAAGCTACACTATCCCCAGGTGACATAGGCTATATTATATTTTCAAAAAATTAGGGATCCTTACTAAAACCCGTGCGAAGCCGGGACATGCCGCTAGTCTATACTATAATAATAATATTATAAAGAGCAAAGATTTGATTGTTTGTTTGTATTGAATAGGCTCTGAAACTACTGGACTGATTTGAAAAAATTCTTTCACCGTTGGAAAGCTACACTATCCCCGGGTGACATAGGCTATATATTGTCAAAAAATTTGGAATCCTTACTAAAACCCGTGCGAAGCCGGGACAGGCCGCTAGTAACAAATAAAGCCGAAAAGGGGGCTCTGTTGTGGAGATGATAATTACCTGTGCGTTGCAAGGTGCCTTTGTACCAGCCGTCTCCTCGTTTCTTGGAGACTATAACGATGTCATCCACCTTTAGCTCCAACTCGTATTCAGAATTCGGCGGGTATGGTACTATGCAGCGGAATCTGAAATAACATATTTGTTTATTGACTTGAGATCGATACCTTGTAATCGGTTGTGGGATCATAGTCGGTCGTGAATGGTTTGAAGGGTGTGGGTGCCCGTGAATGAAGCTTAACAACAGTACGCCTCGGGTTGATGGACGCAGGGTAGTGCTTCGTAGGGCACGTACCTAACGTGCGTGCCCTACGAAGCACTACTATTTCTGCCGCCAAACAGCTTCCTGTGTTCCGGATTGAAGGGTGTGGGTGCCGGTGTAATTACAGGCACATGAGGCTTAACACCTGTATGCCTCACAGGTCTCATGGTTTCGTCTCATGGTTGATGGACGCAGAGTAGTGTATTGTTGGGCTCGTTCCTCTCTAACGTGACCTACAAGACAGTGCTTTGTTATTGCGATGGTAACCACTGGTGAGCCATATGCTTGTTCCAACAGCAAATTGTATAAAAAAAACTCTCATAAAGAGCTTTACTAACCTCTCTTTGACAGATTGTGAGTGATGCCTGTCCCGCCTCACAGCCGTGACGTCTAGAGATTGGGACTTACGATGCTGATTCTGCCATGCGCCGTCGCTACTTCTGAAATCAACAAATACAATCAATAATATAAAAAATACCTTTGTTTAAACCAAAATGGTTTATTTAAAACTTTCGCACTAGACAGTGAGGTTGTATCCAGACGACCGATGTGACGCGACGGGTGATTGTCCGCCTGCAACGCAGGAGGTTGCGGGGTCGATTCCCGCCTTGGGATAAATGTTTGTACGATCTGCAAATACTTATTCCGGGTGGCTTGGGTATTTTCTATGTATAATAAAAAATATCTATGCATATAATGTACTGTATATCAGTCATCTAGTACCCATAACACAAACTCTATTTAGCTTGGGACTAGATGATGCTGTGTGGATTGTCCCCCTTATAGTACACCCCTACTCACGTAGACAAATATACCTTGGTAGTTTCTGCAGCCTGGTTTAGGCTGTGTGTTGTCTATATGTCACTCAGTCAGGACTAAGATTCTTAAAAATGGTATTCTTATAGATTCTTAGTAAAGCTTCAGTGTGGCAATTCTAGGGATAATCATGTAGAAGATAGAAACATGAAAATGCCCAAAAAATATAACAAAACTATCAGAAAATGTAATTAAATATAGTCAATGTTTTCGTGCATTCTCACTATCCCCATGTAAAGATTAATTAAAAATTAGTACAATTTATAATTAATACAAAACTGTGCTTCAATGCAGGTTAGTTAAGTGCGACAAAATGCGTGATATGACATGAAAAGCAACACAAACAAATACAGAAGCGGATGCGCAAATTAACATCAACAATATTGACAGAGGACAAACATTTGTTAGTTTTTATAGTAATTACTTGCATTCAAGGAAATCACAAAGAATTTACAATATCCCAAAAATTATTCTCTCAAGTAGGATATGAACCCAAGGTTAGATTGGTTAGCGCATCCCCGTATCAAGGGGAGGGCCCTTAATACGGGAATGCGCTAACCAACTGCGCTATCGGGAGTTCAATCGGGCACGACGAAAGTGCAGGTAAGCTGTATAAAAACTAACAAATTATGTTTTTTGACAGTCTGTATACAATGAATACAACCTGTGAGTGAGATGGTCATGTCTCTCCTTGTGCCGGCGGTCAGATGCGGTCACGGGTGCGGGCGCGGGTGCGGGCACGGACGCGGGCAACGCACGCAGCAGTTGTGAAGGACACGATCCAGACCTACCCGAATACAAGCTTTACACTCACCACCAGGGGGCCCAGCACGAATGCATTTGACATTTGTGACGTTGACATATCGTGAGTTGCCACTTTTATCTACTGCCAAAACATCTGTGCAAGTTGAAATCTCTGTTTTTTCTGTCAATGTATCAAACCGCGTTCGCATTGTCACTATACAAATTGTTAAATCAAAATTTGCAACACCAAGTTTGACGAATTTAAAAAAAAAGTGTTTTTTCAATGTGTTCCGATCTATCAAGTTGGGAAACATGATTAGCTGACATATCGTCATTTTTCGCTGCCGAAATTTATTTATTTATTCAGAACGACTACAGTCAATTTTACATTAATTAAACAAATATACAAATAATCATCTTAACAAATAAAAATAAAAGCTATGGAAACTACTGTGCAATGTTGAAATCTCTGTTTTTTTGTCGTTGTCATCACAGACATTGTTGAATCAAAATATGCAACAAGTCTGACGGATCTTGCAGCATATTGAAAGATTTTTATCGATGATTTCCAATCTAGTCGGATAAAACTAAACACAAGACTTACAACATGTTAATACAGCAGTTCAAACGCAGACTACAACAAATCTTGAGATTTGTTTTTTTTTATTTTAACGTTATTTGAGACTTTTACCTACTTGGTACAACAGCTCCATCGTACCCTAAACATACACTAAATCATACAATCATATTGCTAACTCGAATAACTACTGAGATTTGACCTAGAATTTACAGTTTCCTGCAGCGCCAACGCAATATCCAACAAAACAAAATATGCAATTTGTTTGTTTCATCATCATCAGCCTGTAGAAAGTCCACTGCTGGACGTAGGCCTCCCCCACACGTTGTTGTTTGTTTACATATTATGAAACATTGAAGTCTAAAGTTTATGATCTAAAACACAGTTACACTGCGTGGCAACTAGGTAATACTTCCCAGTTGAGTTATCAATGCCGCGCAATGTAATTTAATGTCAACACGATATGCCACACAAATGTCAAAATGCGTGCTAAGCCCCCAGAGTACACAAACAAAGGCAAGCGAACACAATAGCCCTTTCACACGCTCGCTCTGTCACGCGTGATACCATTCATGCGGGAAACTAATCGTGCGTGAAAGAGCGTACGTGTAAAGACGTTTTAAGGCCAGCGGAAACCAGTTGACGGCACGGTAGACGATTAATAAAATTCTATTTATATTTTAACTTATTTATTCCGAATTAATTATGGTATAGGTATAGAATAAGACCCCTTTATCACCCGTATCGTAAAAAGGTGGCTATGGAAAATCACCAGGGTTGGGTAGCAGCATATCCTGAGTACTTTACACCAATTCGCCTACGACCGTAGTGACTAAGGCAAACCCACTCGGATGGCGGTAAATTTCCTTATATTGATAACTTCAAGACATTACCATTCAAGACATCCACACACGATAGATATCTCTTCAGATCTGACGGGATTTCTCAAAGAATCTTGAGGAATTAATTATTTAAGGATGTCTAATGGAAGTAGTCAGAGGTACGTCCAAATACTATATTTGGCATATACCCAGTAGGTAGTATTGATACTTTTGAAACGCGTTACAGGTTGCAAGCCCATCGCCGCTGCTAAAATACTAACTGGTTTCCTCACGATGTTTTAATATACCATTGAAATAAAAGCTGTATAAGATATGATAAAATAACTAACTTAAAATCCTCTACTGTGCTGACAACTGTGTGCGCTGGCCTAAAGAAGAACAATTACACAGTGAAACACAATGCAAGTGTGTGAGTAATGACATGAGTGTGCGTCCTAAACACACATGCAACAAAATGCACACACACATGTTAATGAGTGAAGTGTTGTTATTTTATTAATTTAACAAAGACCCTTAAACTCCGAATCTTCAAACACAGATGTGCTATGTTACCGCAAAACAAAAAAGGGCATGACAACCAGGAATAGTTATTATTATAATATTTTTTTACAGTATTTTAACTAAATAAGTTTCAACTATTCTTATATCTATTGCCAAGCAGCTTTCTGTGTTCCGGTTTGAAGGGTGTGGGTGCCGGTGAAATTACAGGCACATGCGGCTCAACATACCTCAGGTTGATGGACGCAGAGTAGTGCATCGTAGGGACGTTCATAACGAACGTGATCTACAAGGCAATGCTTTGTTTTAGGTGATGGTAACCACTTAACATCAGGTGGGTCATTTGCTTGTTCGATCAGTAATCAAATAAAAGAAATGTCATAAACTATTCTCTAGTAAAGTTTTAAGAGATTGAATACAGCTAACACTGTAAAAATTATAATTATGAACACGGCAAGCTGAAAATCAAAGGGTCATTTTCAGCGCTGTGTTCCAGTTTCAACCACTTAACATCAGGTGGGCCATCTGCTTGTTCCACCAATATCTACATTAATAACGTAAACGTTTGCCTTTGCTGGGGATCAAACCCACAACATACAGCGCACGCCTATTTCTAAAACCATACCTGACATGTACAGGATGATGTTGGGAGGCCAGATTCAGCATGAGAGAAGTTCCCGGTCCATCTTCAAACACAGGGTTGTCCATACTGTAACCCTGGGGTGGTGGAGACTTGCATTTCTTCATGGCAGCCAGACGCTTCATCAGGGACACTCCAGTTGATATTGAGGACTTCTCCGTTTTTGACTTTTCTTTACACTGTGACCAAAAGTATATATAACTAGTTGTTCGTGGTAGTAGATCTCGCGAGCCCTTATAACCAAGCAATACCTTTCCCTTTTCCCAAAATTTATCATAACGCTACAGCAAACTTCCCCCATTTTCGCCCCTCTATTACTCCTGTTGGATTTTTCTTGTGAGAGCTTGTGTTATGGGTACTAGATGACTGATATACGTAATATATTAATATTATTATACATAGAAAATACCTAGAACACCCGATATAGATTTGATTGATATCTGTCGATAAATAACGCTACAACAAACTTCCCCTATTTTTTATTGAATCAAGGAACTCTGTGTGGACATTCACACCACGCCTTCTAGCTCCATTTATCTATACCAATTATAAAAACCTTTTATCCTGGCTGACTGGGATATAGACAACGCACAGCCTTAACCAGTGGTCGCAGAGACTTGAAGTTTTCAGGGTATACTCGCCTTGGTGCATGGATATATACTAAGAAAGGAATTCCAGAAATTGAACGCCTAAACGGGTTCAACCCTTATAGAATCCGATAAATATATATCCTATATATCCTATGCTCGGCGGTGCTATCTGGTGGGAGACGAATAACGCAGCTGGAGAAGCTGTCATGAAGACAGAGCGAAGCAAGATGAAATGCGTGTGTGCCGAAGAGGCGCCGCCGCCAGACATTGAACCATACATGTAGCCTACATACTAATCTAAAATGGGTCCCAACGCCGAGTGATGATATAAAGTTGTTGATTCTGTCTTGAAATATTCCAAGATAGACTTATCATTGTTTTAATTATGAATAGGTAATTTCAGAATAAACGAATGAACATATTAATAATTATGCATTATAATTAGTGTAATTGGTTTCGACCGTTCTAATTCTATTCAATAAATAAACAAAAATCAAATTTGCTCAACATGCTGCTTTTTTTCAGGGGTTGAGAATAATATCTTAGTGCAACTTTATATTACATCTTCCAGTTTGAACTGTGCATTGATTGTCAGTCAGTCAGTAATGTAAGAATTTATAATTTAGATAATATAAATTGTATATTGTACCTTTTCCACTCTGGGCGTGCTTTGCTGAGACTGCGCTTGCACCTGTCTCTGCGCGGCCCAGGAGTACAGGAGCGGATAAGCTGAAAATAATAATAATATTGAGGGTAAAACCAACATATTTATCATTTTATTTTGAGGGAAATCAAATAATATAATATTTGAAGTCCAGATATTATATTTGACACAAATTTTCACACTAGATTGAGAGAGATGAGACACGGTGTAGATAGATACATAGATAGATAACTCTTTATTGATTCATCATCATCATCATCATTGGCAGCTTGTTTTAACCCACTGCTGGGCATAAGCCTCCTCCCTCAGACGCCACTCAATACGGTTTTGGGCCTTTTGCATCCAGGTCTTTCCCTGTACAGCAACGATGTCATCTACCCATCTGCCAAGGCCTCTCTTGTGTCCTCTAGGCCACCACTCTGTCAGAGCCTTACTCCACCTGCCATCACCTAATCTTGCCAAATGTCCTGCCCAGCTCCACTTGAGTTTGATAATACGGTCTCCAATATCCACTACCTTCGTGCTACGCCGGATTTCCGTATTGCGTACTCGATCTATTAAAGAGATGCCAAGCATGGCTCGCTCCATGGCTCTTTGTGCTACTCGCATTTTGTGCACATTTTCTTGTGTGAGCGTCCATGTTTCGGCACCGTAGGTCATAGTGGGCAGAACACATTGGTTAAAAAGTTTGGTCTTCAAGCACAATTGATTATTGATTACCACAAGTAAAGTACACACATTTTATAAAGAATATAAAGTAAACATTCCAGTAATACAATGGGGGGCCTTATCGCTCTACCAGGCAACCTTTATTATTAGTAGGGTAAAACTTTAGGCTCTGTTCTAGATTACCGTTGGTTGGACTCTGTGCTCGTGGCGGCGCGTCCGGCGGCGCCAGCGTAGTGCTGGTCGTCGCCGCCGTCGCCGGCGTCGTCTTCGCAGCGGCCGCAGGAGTCGTAGCTACCGTCGTCGTCTAGAAACAATAACTATTTATTTGCTAAGAACTCTTAAATTCTTTATTGTACACAAAAATGTTTACAAAATGGTGAACACAAAAAACATGTACAAAGGCGAGCTTAACCCTAAAAAGAGTTTACACGTCAGAAAATAAACTTATACTATTAGGTTAAAAACTGTTTTTTTTAAACTTTAATAAACAAAAATAAACTCAGGAATACTTATCTTAGTACACCCGTAACCAAAACAAATAGTTAGACTGACCGATGTGGAGCGGCGGGCGAATGTCCGCCTGCGACGCAGAGGTTGCGGGTTCGATTCCCGCCTTGGGATAAATGTTTGTACGATCTGCAAATATTTATTCCGGGTGTTCTGGGTATTTTCTATATATAATAAAAAATATCTATATATGTAATATAATATTGTATTAAGTATATCAGTCATCTAGTACCCATAACACAAGCTCTGCTTAGCTTGGGGCTAGATGATGCTGTGTGGATCGTCCAGCATTATTTATTTATTAAATATTTAGACTTAAAATCTTTAGTTTAAATCTCTACAACACGTAGTTTAGGCTGTGCGCTGTGTATACGTCAATCAGTCAGTCAGAACAAAAATTCTTATAGATTTCCTATTAAGAAATGATGAAATTACTGGTCAAAAAAGAAGGTATAACCTTATCCCGATGATGTCTTCCCTGTGCAGGCGCACGCCACGTGACGTAGTTCCCCGGGAAGACGCCGTGGCGCTGCGAGCGCGCGCACCAGCCCTTGAACCAGCCGTCGCGGCAGCGCTCGCTCACCGTGTACACACCTGCAATACCAACCAAGCCATTAAAAATAGCGCATCACCGAAATTCGATCTCGCCTTTTGGAAATTTTGTTTTACTAGCGGCCGCTCGCAGCTTCGCCTGCGTGGCAGTTTTTCCCGTTCCCGTTATTTTTTTCGAGATAAAATCATAGTAGCTTTATGCATGTAATAACTTTTTATGTATATAAAGAGTATATAATGTGTTCGTTAAATTAAAAGCACAGGACATACTAGGAAATTCTCAGCGATCCAAAGACTAATACTTGTCCGGTATATGGTTATAGGTTACCTGACACTTATGGGTTTGATAAATTATATACATCACAAGCCTTTGTTACTCAGTTCTTTATTGTGCACCAGCTAACACAATTATTATATAAATTAAGCGATAGTCCTCACTAGAACAAGTCTATGTATTTTCTAACAAATATAAATAATTAACATTTTCCTTTGTACCAGAGCTCAGGCTCGGTCCGACGATCGACGACAGAATGCCCCTCGCAACGCGAGTGGCAGTGCTTTTATAGTGACAAGTAAACAACTGACGTCACAGCATACCACGTGTTTTCTAGAAATGAAAACCAATGCTTTTTGAATAGCGATTTTTGCTAATATGTTTGATAAAAGCCTTACTAATCACTTCTATAAAACATTATGTACAGATTATTAGTTATTTACATAGTTAATCATTATTGTATAAAATAAACCTAATAATTAATAAGAAAACAAGTAAATCTTAAGAAAACTAGTCCTCAAGTGTTCACAGACACATACTTATTTAGTTATTTTCTGTAATATTCTATCACGTGCAAAGTCTCAGCCCGATCGGTTTAAAATTGACAAAGTTTCATACAAACTTTCATCCCCTATTTTATCTCCTTGGGGGTAGAAAAAAAAAAAAAAAAAATTCATCAAAATCCTTTCTTAGCGGATGCCTACGTCATAACATCTACCTGCATGCCAAATTTCAGCCCGATCCGTCCAGTGGTTTGAGCTGTGCGTTGATAGATCACTATCAACTAGTCAGTCAATCAGTCACCTTTGAGTTATATATATTTAGATTAGATTATTGTGGCGTTCCGGTCTTTACTATCGTATTTAGTCTGTATTTTGTTCGTACTGAATGTAACTTTACACTAAGTGTAGCCATTGGGCAATAAGTCGAGTAAATCCGACAACGAATCGGCTCCGAACCTTTGTGCACCCAAGTAACAAAGGACACGCGGGGCATTTAAACTTAGTGAGCACCGGTAGAATATTTCGGTGCCACTACCCACCGACCCGACTATACCGACAGTAGTAGGTACTGAAGCTCTTAGTGAAGGGCTCGTCCGGTTTGAAGGGTGTGCGTGCCGGTGAAATTACAAGCACATGAGACTTAACGCCTGTATTTTTTCTTATGTTACTTGCTAACGAAACAAGCAGATGACCTACTTAATGTTAAGTGGTTACCATCACAAGCATTGCTTTGCAGGTCACGTTAGTTAGGAATGTGCCCTACGTATACTTAACATCAGGTGGTACATCTGTTTGTTTAGTCATGCTTTACATCCATCAACCTGAGTCAAACTGGGGCCAAATTCTAGATTTTTTCGACATACCTCCTTTCTTCAGCTCCAGTTCGTCAGGTTTCTGCGGCTTGTAAGGGTAGACAGCGACATAGGCGGCCGGCAGAGGGCGCTCGGCGCTCCGGTCTCGTCGACGTCGACGCTCGCCTGACCGACCCGATTGTTCGACGCTGTGGTCCAGTAGACTTGTAGCTAGAATTTCTGCAGAGTGCCTTGAAAACATAGCAAAAAATCATTAGATAAAAATCTATACCAATTATAAGAATCTTTGTCCTGACTGATTGACTGACATATAGATAATGCAGGGCCTAAGCTGCTGGTCATAGAGACTTGAAATTTTCAAGGTGTATTCTTCTTGGTGCATAGAGGTTTACTAAGAAAGGAATTCCCGAAATTCCAACCCCAAACGGGTAAGACGGGATTTGAACTTTGTATGAAAATAACTACACGCGGAAGAAGTCGCAGGCTTTTTTGCTAGTAGTAAAATAAGTATCTTCATTTATTTATTTTTTAGACATACCCGAAGAATTTCGAGTAGGTTCTTGGTACCAAGAGATCAGACGGGATATCTACCGTGTTTGGGGATTAAAGTGATGCAATTTTTTCTATTCTATGAAATATAGCACAAACATCAAAAATATATCCACTGACTGGTGGTTCCTCCAGAGAGAACACAAACTCAATTATTTATTTATTTTATTATTTAATAAATAATCGTACAAATAAAAAAAAAACAAACCTGTTCTGATTGAAATGTGTCTGTAGTTGTGAGGTAGGCGTGAGACTGTGTCGCTTGTCGCGTGAGTCGCGCGGGTCACGTGGTCGCGCGTCGTGCGCCGGAGACAGCGCCGCCTGGAGGCCCAGCCCGAAGTCTAACAACGACTCGGGACCGCTCGAACGACCTAACGATCACAACAATTTAGAACAAATAATAATAATAATGCTGGATAATCCACACAGCATCATCTAGCCCCGAGGTAAGCACAGCTTGTGTTATGGGTACTAGACGACTGATATAGGTACTTAATACAATACATTAAATACATACATTTTTTTTATTATACATAGAAAATACCCGAGATCGTACAAACATTTATCCCAAGGCGGGAATCGAAACCGCAACCTCCTGCGTCGCAGGCGGACATTCGCCCGCCGCGCCACATCTGTCGTCAAATCTATAGGGCTTCATACGGAGTGTCGAAATATCTTGCTTATTTAGTTAAGCATTTATATCACTACTGAGCAAAGGTCTCACCCAAAACTTCTCGCCTTTCGACCTTCATGGATGCAGAATTTTGGCTACAGGGCGTTGTCTACAGGCGCTTCCGCGGCTGCCTACAGGGTTTGATTTGTTTATCCCGATCTTTAGCGATTTCCTACACGACAAATCTATGTCTAAAATGTCGAAGGCCTATGCATACTATATCAACTTACATCATGAAAGAAAGTGTTAGTTAGACTCATGAGTAAATAGTTATTGTGTCACACACAAATAAACACTCCGTATCCTATAAATCGCCTCGTGATTTAGATTTAGATAGATCAATTACCTTTGCTTGAAGACGGTAACTCAAGTCGCGAAGGCTCACTATTGCTTGTAGACTCCTGCACCTCCTCTTGTTCTTGCGACGTACTCCCAGTGGCTGTTGCATTCAATTTCGGACTCTCCGCCGGCGGCAGACTAACATTCAACGAGGTGTTAGTAGCCGTAGAACTCTCGTTCAAACTCAACACGCCCATTGACGTATCTAGGGAGTTTTCTTGCTCGTTCGCTTCCTCCGGGGGATTCTGCGTCGTGTTACCGGTGATTACGGTCGCGTTTCGTTCGGTGTTGTTATCTGGAGAACTGGGTAAGCTAGGCTCGGCGCTTTCGCATGTACTTGTGTTTGAGCTTGTGTTTGGTGTCGTTGTTGAGCCGATAGATGGCGTGTTCATACTTGAACTAGAGTCCGAGCTAACGTTTGTGTGGAAGTTCGCAGTTGTGACAGGAAAATGCTCGTGTGTTCGAACGTTTTGATATGTAGTGTCAACTCTCTGTACTGGCGTTGAGTTGTATTCAAATTTAACGCCTCTAATTCTTTCGCAGTTCTCGTTGATTCTCGGCACGCTTTGCAAAGCGATGGTTCCTTTGCTTGTGAAGTGTATTAGGTCTAATGAGTGTTTTGTTTGCGTGGGTTCGAGTATGTTCCGTTGTAAAGGCGCAGTGGTGATGACGCCGTGAGATACTGTGACTTGTTGGCTGACTGGTGGTATGACGTTGTCGGTCGGTTGGTAGTTTGGGTGGGATTGGCTCATTGTGGCCATGTTTTGATAGTTGCTCTGATTGGTTGTCGGCATTGAAGTTGACATTGGTTGGTAGCGGTGGAGATGCTGTAAAGAAATACAAGATACATTAAGATAATGTCACAGCTGTCACAGCTTAGTTGATAGTAGCTCTGTTTTCTGCGTTGTAGGTTGTGGGTTCGATCTCTACCGATAACAAACATTTGTATGATAGATATTTTTTGAGCCTGGGTGTAATATTATATTTTATGTCTGTATTTACAAAAAAAAAATTGTCTATCAGCCCCATTGTGCAAGCTTTGCTTAGTTTGGGTTTAGACGGGTGTCTATTATTTCTATAATGATAACTCACCTGATGCTAAGTGGTACTATTACCAAAACTAAAGTATTGCCACACAGGTCTGTTCGTTAGGCACGTGTTTTACCATGCACTGCTCTGCGTCCATCGACCTGAGTATAATTTCAAGTAGGATGTCATGAACTCAATAGTAAGTACCTGTGTCGCGCGATGCCTGTGGTCGGAGTGGCCTGCTTTAGCATGATCTGGTATCGGCGGTACCGGTCGGTTTAGGGGCGTCCTGTAATGAAATCATTAAAAAAATCATTGGTTGTCTGTAAAGTTGGCTAACGGACGATAGTTTAACGTGACAACATAATAAGACATGATTGGCATAGGTCAAGTGGAAGAGAGATCCGATCGTGCCTTTCGCTCGCTCGTGTAGCGCTCTCGCTCCGATCGTAACGTTACAATGAGCGTAACGGGACAATTTTTCATCCTTTTTCGTGCGTGCAGTCGATTTATTAGACGTTGTCACGTCAAAAAAGTATATATAAGTATTCTATCAGTCACTGACATCACACTGGTTCCCATAGCACAAGCTTTGCATAGTTTGGGGCTCGAAGACGCTGTGTGAATTTGTGTCAATATTTATTGTTCTTTTGCTTTTACCATTGAGGAGTGCCGGTGGATATTCAAAGGTTTATCCTCAAAACTCAAGGGCTCAGAATCGTTCTTCCTGGAAACGTGTGGGGGAGGCCTATGTCCAGCAGTGGGAATCTACAGACTGATGATGATGATGATGATGATCCTCAAAACGTACCTGCTCATCAACATCCTAGCTGACTGGTTGAGTTCCACGAACGCGATTGGGAAGATGCCCACTTTCTGCTCAATTCTGCCTTCTGCCCAGTTCTCGTCCACCCGTCTATGCACCGTGATTATCGCTCCTGAAAAGAACCACCATATGAATTAGTCACAACAAAATAAATAACCTTTAGTAGAAAAAAAAATGCTTTAAAAGTTTGATCCCTAAGCACGGTAGATATTCCCTCAGATCTCTCAGCACTAAGTACCCGCAGGAGATTTTTTGAAGATGTATAAGGGTCCTTCCTCCTTCAAATCAAAGATACGTCCAAATATAAATAAAATAATAAATAAATAATGCCGGACGATCCACACAGCATCATCTAGCCCCAAGCTAAGCAGAGCTTGTGTTATGGGTACTAGATGACTGATATACTTAATACAATATTATATTACATACATAGATATTTTTTATTATACATAGAAAATACCCAGAACACACGGAATAAATATTTGCAGATCGTACAAACATTTATCCCAAGGCAGGAATCGAACCCGCAACCTCTGCGTCGCAGGCGGACATTCGCCCGCCGCGCCACATCGGTCGTCAGATACTTTTGTTACATACCCACATTTTGCAGTGTTTGATATTCCATTTTGGGATTGCAACCTATACGAGGTACGAGGTACCTGTAATCCTATCACCGCTGCTAGAATACTGGTTTCCTCACGATGCTTTCTTTCGCCGTTTGAGAGCAAGCCAAGCAGCTTTCTGTGTTCCGGTTTGAAGGGTGTGGGGGCCGGTGTAATTACAGGCACATGAGGCTTAACACCTGTATGCCTCAGGTTGATGGACGAAGAGCTTGGCAAGAAGGCTTAGAAGCAAGGCAATGCTTTGTTATAGGCTATGGTAACCACTTAGCATCAAGTGGGCCATACGCTTGTTCCATCAGCAAATTGTATAAAAAAAAAAACACTGGCATTGTGCACATAACTTTTTCCGATAGAAAAATCTGAATCAATTCACTCTAACTCAGTTTTTTCCAGTTCAAGAACAGATTAATATGAACTCCAAGATATTTAACATTCTTGGCAAACATGCCTTGTTGCTTTGTGGTGATGGTAACTACTTAACAGGTGGGCCATCAGCTTGTTTCATCACAGCTCAGTTCGTAGTAACCCTGCTTTCTGTGCTGTAGGTGGTGGGTTCGATTCCCACCAAGAACAAACATTTGTATGATGAATATAGATGTTTGTTCTGTGTCTGGGTGT
This sequence comes from Electrophaes corylata, assembly GCA_947095575.1. NCBI lineage: Eukaryota > Metazoa > Arthropoda > Insecta > Lepidoptera > Geometridae > Electrophaes > Electrophaes corylata. Next base: position 2,275,267 of record OX352719.1, on the reverse strand, counting down.
TATATTGTATTCTAAGTATGTATTTACAAAAAAAAAGTAAGTATTCTATCAGTCATCTGGTTCCCATAGTACAAGCTATGCTTAGTTTGGTACTAGATGATATTGTCTACAAATATTTATTTATTATTATTATTATTATTATCAGAAAGTCGTATAAAAAATTACCTTTATCAAAAGATAAGCATCCTTCTTCGTCCGGCGCGGACATCCTAAAGTCATAGAGTGCTTTGCAGAGCGCCGTCGCAACTTGTAGAGGAACCACCACCTGTTATAAACAATCAATATTTATAATCTAGAGTAGCGTGACTATCTTATACCATAACTAGCTGACCCGTGCCCACTTCGTTGGGCGCTACACGGTGGCGCTAGTACATAAGTACTGATGATTGTAGTCATTATGACGACCGATGTGGCGCGGCGGGTGAATGTCCGCCTGCGACGCAGAGGTTGCGGGTTCGATTCCCGCCTTGGGATAAATGTTTGTACGATCTGCAAATATTTATTCCGGGTGTTCTGGGTATTTTCTATGTATAATAAATAATATCTATGTATGTAATATAATATTGTATTAAGTATATCAGTCATCTAGTACCCATAACACAAGCTCTGCTTAGCTTGGGGCTAGATGATGCTGTGTGGATCGTCCGGTATTATTTATTTATTTTATTTTTATTTATTATAAAATAACTGAAATAGTACTCGATGTCGCAAACAGATGGCGTTAATAGAGAGTATACGGTATAAAATAGCGGCCGCTCGCAGCTTCGCCCGCGTAGCAGTTTTAGTTAGCGTAGAAATTCGTGAACCGAAGAAGCATAGCTCTCAGAATCGTCGCGGGAAGTCAGTGGATGGAAAATGCTCAAAATCTTCTTCTTGGAAACGTATAGGCCTAAGTCTTTTATGGTTTTCTCGAGTGCAGACAAGAACTATAATAATATAGCCTTTTTATTCCTCATTCACTCTTACATAAAAAACAAACAAATCATCTTAAAAATATAACACAAAAAAATAAAAATATTTAAATAATAAGTACTACCTACTTGTTTTTTTTTTTAAAGTACTATACAACTAATAAAATATATGAATAAGTGTTGAAACTATTAAAGTTAGATTAGTTCGAAATTCAGAACTAGAGGGCGCTAGTAAAAGTGTCCGTTTCTAGAACGCGCTATCGGTGCGTTTTGCGATTTTCATAGGCCGATGCTAGTACAAATGAAATATAGCTATCTACCTAGATCAGGGTTGTTTTAATGACATCCCCACCCAGTACAGATATACAATAAGTTTACCTGTACATAGTTGATCGGAAAAATTCCCGAGCGGCCGGAACACTCGCCCTGGTACCAGTACGTATCCACTTTTTTCAGCAACAGGATGGTCTCACCTTTCTTGAACGAAAGGTCGCTGAAACACACCATACCATACTCAATTAAGATCTCGTAGCTTCTCGTAGTCCTAGGCCACCCCAAGTTTTCGTCATGATGGTTAAAAGATCGCTAAGAACCAGGATCGACAGTCTAACGCATTAGTTCCCAAAGTGGTCCACATGGACCCCCAGGGGTCCACGGGAGACTCGACAGACAGGGGTCTACGTTGGCGTGATAAAAAAATGGGGGTTTACAATTCGTAAGCGATAATATTTTAAGAAGCTCAGCAAATCAATTCTTACTCTTTTTTTTAGAAAATACGTGGTTGGAACTCTATGCATCGCAAATTTCCATACTTAGATGTAATCTTCACATTTTTGTCGAGTTTTGGGGGTTCACCGAAACCAGCTAAATTTTGAAAGTGGTCTATGAAAAAAAAAGTCTGGTAACCTCTGGTCTAACGTGTCCTCTAGTGCACAGATTACCACTAGCAGATCCTTTTGAACTAAAAAGAAAGAGCTAAAGTTTTGTCTCTATACAATAGAAAAGAAATCCCCTTTTAAATCCTATATCAATTTTTGTGCGTAAGATGTGTATTTATCAACAACAACCTATAGATCTACTAAATTTCATGCGAATCGGATCAATGCATCAAAAGTTATGCTCGAACAAAACAAACATACATACAAACATGCAAAGTAAAATAGCTTAACTTGATTCAGAGAACTTTGATCGCTTTGTTTTTCGACCAGTATATTTGTGGAAATTTATTATTTTGTTTAGCCTGTTGGGTACAGGCTTCCTTTTTAAACGCTAATCTTATCCATTGCTGGGCAACTACTGCGACAACGATATCATCCGACCACCGGGCGGGTGGTCTGCCTCGTGGTCGCTGAGCGTCTCTCGGCCACCATTCGGTAATCACTGTTTTCATACTTGCCTGAAGTCTCGACTTTTGTACCACGATCAATTATAAGCATATTAATTACTAGAGGCCACTCGCAGCTTCGCCGCGTGGCAGTTTTTTGGCCGTTCCCGTTATTTTTTCGGGATAAAAAGTAGCCTATGTCCTATTCCAGATTTCATCCAAATCGGTCCACTGGTTAGAGCGTGAAAGAGGAACAAACATCCATCCATCCAAACATTAGCATTTATAATATTATAGTAGGCTTACAAACCACCACTAACCAGCTATTAAAACAATGTTGGTAAGTATAGTGCTTACCCCATTTCCTTGGAGATGTAATCGTGCACGGCCCTAGCGTGCGGTGGTAACTGTTTACCGTCGCGCGTCTGACCTGCTTGTTGGACCTGCTAAACAAAATATACATTTAATTATTAATTAATAGATGCTCAAGGTATTTATTTTTATTCTGAAGCATTTTACAACCAATCATCATTGCTGATTATAAACTAAATAATAAAAAGTCATATTGGTATTACATCTATCTATATATCTATCGAAACCAATTATAAGAATGTTTACAAACTACTGATCGAAGAGATTAGAAATTTTCAGAGTATATTCTTTTTGGTACGTAGAGGTGTAGGTACTAAGAAGGAATTCCCGAAATACAATCCCTAACGGCGGGGCAGAAGTTTGTAAGAAAATAAGTTCAGGCGGACGAAGTCGCGCACGTTTCGCTAGTTATTAACATAATGCATAAAAAAATAGTGTAATTGGCTCTCTAGCCGTTCTAATTATCTAAATAAATAAATTAATTAATTAATATAAAGGTAAGTAAGTAAAATGAGTGTGGCTTCACAAACCTGTGAATGTGCGCTCCTAAGTCCCCGCTGAGCGGCGATGGGCTTCCTCGGCACAGAGTTCTTCATTCCCTCGAGGATCCTCATGAGGAGCACGTTCGGAGGCAGCTCCTCCACCTTCATCTCCACCAGCACGCGGCACTCCGGACATCGTAGCTCCTTGTGCGATTCTACTATCACCTGAAAGTTTACAACATACTATTTGTATAGGCATATTCTAAATATCAGTAGCAAATGACATTATTAGGAATGCATAACGTACTGTTTTATTATATGTACATAGAAAATACCCAGAACACCCGGAATAAATATTTGCAGATCAACATTAGTTAGTACAAACATTTATCCCAAGGCGGGAATCGAACCCGCAACCTCCTGCGTCGCAGACGGACGTTCGCCCGCCGCGCCACATCGTTCGTCATTTAGAGCGGTAATGCATGAGTGATCCTCTTAATTCCAGCACATTTTATGAGTTCTTAGAAATTAAAGGCGCAAAATATCTGAACCATTGCATCATGTTTGTATTCCAAACGATGAATTGACTCATCGAAACAATTAATGAAATACATGTCATCATTGTCGCATCTTAAGTGTTTTAAGAGTCACAAGTTTTTAAAAATGCTACAACTGGCAACACTTAGAAATATAACCGTCATCTAACAGAACTTTAATTTCAACGAAGACCGATTAAAATTACAAATTAAATAATAGTAGCAGGAATAACTTGATTTGAGTTAGAAAATTTTGCAACAAATTGTTATATCTTTAAAATCTGAGTTTAAAAAAAAATAGTTGCGAAAGATGTTTATTTTCGTCACAAAAACATACACATAAAATCACGCTCCACAACTGTCATAAAAATCAGCAGGCACTAGGACAGCAGCGCCCCGCAAATAGGGGTATGTCTGAGAAGAGGGTTTCCCTTCTGACCGGTATTTCTCGCGTGTTGCCTTTTTATAATAAGTGTTCAATATGTGTTCCGACTTCCGATATTTCTCTGTAGTTTTTTTAAGTCATCTCTTTCAAGTTCTTGGATAATATCTGAGAAGGGTACGAGACATACATTTGGTACATATAGGCATGAGCACATTTAAATTTTATCTGAAATAGTGACTTGCGTGGTCGCAATCTAATCAATGATTTTATCGTAAGTTTTGTGAGTCAAGGTGGAAAACTCGAATTATTGCTTCCGGTAGACGTCCTTGATATTAAAAACAATAATATTTTTGAAAGGCTGTAAAATTTGACGGGGTTTATTTAAAAACATTTTTTTATATAAATGGTTTTGGAAATATTTAGGATATGCTTTTCGTAGATTCGTTCGTCTGATACCCGAATACAATGTAAATAAATATCCTACATCACTAACATTCACGAAGCATTACCTCGCAGGTCACGCACGGTAGGAACGTGCCCTACGAGCACTTCCCTGCGTCCATTAAACCTGAGGCATACAGGTCTTAGGTCTCGTCTCATGTTCCTATAATTTCACCGGCATCCACACCCTTCAAATCAGAAAACAGCATCACTGCTTGGCAGCAGAAATCGGTATGGTGGTAGTACTTCCCCGGACGAGCCCTTCACACCCTGTTGCTACAAAAATTATTCATAAAGTAAAAGGTACCTAAAACCCGACAGTCTAAGGCAGATACTTGTATTATTCTACTAGTGAACACGCCTCGTTACTTACGCACGAGTTGAACACTTTTACTGCTCTAGATCATAGCATTATCTATAATAAAAAACCGGCCAAGTGCGAGTCGGACTCGCGCACGAAGGGTTCCGTACCATTGTCTATAATAAAAACGGCAAAACGTTTGTTGTATAAGAGCCCTCTTAAATATTTATTTTATTATGTTTTGTTATAGCGGCAACACAAATACATCATCTGTGAAAATTTCAACTTTCTAACTATCACGGTTCATGAGATACAGCCTGGTGATCGACGGACGGACAGACACATAGCGAAACCTTAGTAATAGGGTCCCGTTTTACCCTTTGGGTACGGAACCCTAAAAAACGCTTCGTCAAACAACAATGTAGTATTTATAGTTTATGGCAAACAAATAATCTGATATGAATACAACGCAGTCTTCCAAATACAAGTTTTCTCTGTGCCAAATTTAATTTTGATTGGTTTAGCTGTCTAGTCGTAGAAACGTAACAAACAGTCAGACACATTTATTTATCGTCATGGGTACTAAGTTTCGTTCTTATAGATCCAGCCAATAAATAATATTTACTAGTGGGCAAATCTGCACCTGGACGAGTATCGTCTATTATAAATAATGTCGTTTGGCATATAAGAACATGCCATAATTTTGATACACGCTTCACTTTTACACTCAAGAATCTTTCTGTGTATGTTTTTAACTGGCTTTAGCTGCACACAAATTAATCAACTGTATGAACTCAATATTAGTTTGATGCACCGATAATTCTTACATATTTTTTGTGCCTGGGTTACACACATTTTGTGAGCCAAAAATGTGTTTGATGTGGGATTCGTCGTAAAGAACTCACATAATAAGAAATCGGAAAACTATGTGAACCCTAAAAGGGTTCCGTTCCTATCTTATTGAAGTAACCCTATAAAATACTCGTCTCCCCAACAAACTAAAATGTTTTATGTATTCGTATTGATTTATTTTCAAAAGTATGCACTAATCGTGCTACAGACAGACGGACAGGGTTGTGTTGTGACATTATAAATAGAGCGCTGTTTCTGGCGTTTATCCGATGGCGTCTTCTGAGGGTTGTTTATTTTTAATTCACATTTTTAGATGAGGGTCGTATGGATTGATATGTAGAGAATTACGCAAACAGTAACCTTAAAACGTCCCAGGGGTTGATTTCTGGTTTATGTTGTTTTTATGTGTTGTAATTATCACGTTACTAAAACACTATACTAAAATTTTCGAAAAATCTATGAAAATATGTAATACTTTTTGGAATAGTATATGAAGGGAACAGGGGAAAACATGTTATATCACAAAGACTGAGATCCTATTTTAGGATTGTTCTGGCAGTAAAAACTAACGAACACTATAAGAGTCATTAACCATGGACATTGCATGTTTTTCCGCTACATGACGTGAACATTGATTACGCCGCGACTAAGCATTTTACCGTCAAAACACACTTTGTGTTTTGGTAATAAATATCACCCACCCCTGCTCCTATAATTTTCGTGGGGAGTGTTTTCATTTAAATGGTTTACCTATAGAAACAAGGGAGAATCTTCACAAGATCGTAACAATGAGTCCGTCAACCCACCCACAAGTATTCACATGGCAACACAATAGAATACCTATTTTCAGTAACTGCGACTTCAAACATGGTGCTTTCATAGGAAAAATTGTTTCAAAGGCAGTCCCCTACGTGCTATAACCACATGACGCTTATGCCTTCCAAGATAGAGTTGAAATTGGCGTTGCACAAAATGAACATCGGATTTCCGAGTAACACAAATTTGGTATCCCGGCATGTGAAAAGATTAAATGGAATTAATTTATGAACCACTTTACAAAATAAAATACACAAAAGAATTCACTTTACTTCCCAAACCAAATTTTTTTTTTTAAATATGCTAGACAATACACACAGCATCATCTAGCCCCAAGCTAAGCAGAGTTTGTGTTATGGGTACTAGATGACTGATATACTTAAATATTTATTTTATTAGCATTTGTTGTTATAAAGCAACAGAAATACATCATCTGTGAAAATTTCAACTCTCTAACTATCACGGTTCATGAGACACAGCCTGGTGACAGACAGACAAACAGCGAAATCTTAGTAATAGGATCCCGTTTTACCCTTTGGGTACGGAACTCTAAAGATAACTACGAACCAAGTCTCTGATTAAAAGCATGGTTTCCTTTAAACAGACACCAGACCGCTAGTATTTCAAAAATGGTGTCTTATGAATAGAAACGTTGCTCTTCCACACTAAATACCGGACGACTTTATGAAGTCGCGTGTATTTCGAGCAAGCGGAATGTGGGTTAGCTTACCGCTATTAAGGTTGGGATTTTCATTTCAAAGCGTCCACTGGGTTCTTGCAGCCAACATAACATTTATCACTATACTTTATTGTTTTATAGTGTTAAGTGTTATTATTTACATTCGATGGACCGACGATATTATAGATTCAGTATGTTTTTTGTCTTTTATGTTGCTGTGGATTTCCCCAGATAAATAATAATAATAATAAATATTTGTGGACATTTTTACACAACATCATCTAACCCCAAACTAAGCATCGCTTGTACTATGGGAACCAGATGACTGATAGAATACTTATATACTTTTTTTTTGTAAATACATACTTAGAATACAATATAACACCCAGACAGAGAACAAACATCTATGTTCATCACACAATGTTTGCTCTCGGTGGGGATCGAACCCACGGCCTACAGAACAGAAGGCAGAGCTACTACTAACTGAGCTGAGAGGCCAGTCAATCAGCCAGATGATGATGATGAAATAAATATTTATCGACATTCACACATAATCATCACCTATCCCCATCAAAGTACTGTGGGAACTAGCTTGCTGATATATTACACGAGAGGGCACGAGGACCTGTACCAGGCAACGGGACGCGCTGTTGAAGTCGCCACTTACTGGGCTCACATTGTATAAATAATTAATTAGTTTAGCCAATGACTCGATTTAGCCAAAGAAGAAGAAACTGATATATTTACTTACACTACAGCCAAAAGGGCAAAATCGAACGAAGTTTCGATTTTTAGTAGTAGTAGAGCTTTTACTGAAGAGCTCGTTCAGGGAAGTACTACCACCATGCCTATTTCTACCGCCAAGCAGCTTGCTGTGTTCCGGTTTGAAGGGTGAAATTATAGGCACATGAGGTTTGGTATCAGTATGCCTCAGGTTGATAGACGCAGAGTAATGCATGATAGGGCACATGCCTGACGAGCGTAACCTCAGAAGTGTGGTTAGTGTGGTGGTGGTGTGGTGAAGAGTGGTTTGAAGGGTGTGGGTGCCGGTGAAATTACAGGCACATGAGGCTTAACACCTGTATGCCTCAGGTTGATGGACGCTCAGTAGTGCATCGTCGGTGACGTTCCTAACGAGCGTGACCTACGAGGCAATGCTTTGTTATAGGTGATGGTAACCACTTAACATCAGGTGGGCCATCTGCTTGTTTCATCAGCAAGTTATATTAAAAAAAAAACCTGTGAAGCAACTCTATTTGTTATAGGTGATGGTAACCACTTAACATCAGGTGGCCCAGCTGCTTATTCCATCAACAATTCGCAGTCTTATTCGTCCTATTTTAAGATCATCACGAAAAAACTATCCCATAAATGTCATATTGTGTCTAGGACCTGTGTTTAGGGCTGTGTGTTGAAAGTCATGCTATATTTAGATTGAGTAGGTGCCATTCTGGCTGGCGTAAGGTCAGGTTATTTAAACTCAAACGGCATTGCCTGTATGAATCATCGATTGCCCCTACTTATTTGTATTCTGTGATATCGGGTTGGGATATACGGGGATATAACTCAACCACGTGACACTAAAATAAGGCTTTTTAATAAATACCGACCACGTGACGCTAGAATAAGGCGATTTAATAAACAACAGTTTAAAAACTTGTAAACCAACAATTTTTTTTTTCTTTAGGATGGACTTATTAAATATTTCATTTGATTCAATAACCTACATAACTGATTTACATGCAATTTGGGACAATTCTGACAGAAAATCATTTCAAAATATTTTTTTCAAATGGGTTTAGAAATAACGGAGTTTGAGGTAAAATACAATAAAAAGAAATACCACAAAAGGTACCAGTGGTCTCCGACTGTGGAGTGACAGTAGAGTGGGGCGACTCCACCTTTTGATCCAGTTATAATATTCTAGGCGCGGTCATGTGCTTCTAACATTCTAGGGCATTATCATGCTCTATAGGGCTATTATAAAGCCTTCCCTAAACATGCTACTGGGGCTGCAGCGGTTCTGCAGCGCATCCCGCATGTTAGCGGAGGCGCGCACGGACAGCTTCCACGCATGCATGCGGAAGAAAGTCGCCTCAGAGCTATGCAGGCTGCACGGCAATACCAATACCATCCTGAACGCATTATCCAATAAATGGGATAACCCGTTCCTCGAGCACTATAATCGGATAATGATGAAATAGTTTCATCACTAACTGGATTGCAGTGCTTGAAATTATAATTTTTGTAATACTCATGACTAATACTAACATAGAATAAATTTTGAGTAACATAATATGGACCTAAATTTAAAATTTTAGGTCCATAATTTTTTTATTATTTATTTACTAGCGGCCGCTCGCAGCTTCGCCCGCGTAGCAGTTTTTTCTCGTTTCCGTATTTTTTTCGGGATAAATAGTAGCCTATATGTTATTCCAGGTTACAATCTATATCTATTCCAAATTTCATCCAAATCGGCCCACTGGTTAGAGCGTGAAAGAGTAACAAACATCCATCTATCCATCCATCCATCCATACTTACAAGCTTTCGCGTTTATAACAATTAGTAGGATTTTATTAAACTTTTCTAGGAAGAACTATTCTGAGCCTGAATTCTTCATCCACTGACTTCTCGCGACTTTAAAAATGTCGTCAGTCCATCAGGTAAGAAATCCTACGTGTGACGAGTGACGTCCCCTCCGTTTTATGGTCGTCATTTGAGAACCTTTAGTTCCCAGTCTATTCTACTAACTATAATGGGCTCATGTTGGCCATTATTTGTCAGTCAGTCACGATTTTACATGTTAAGGTTAAACAAGTCGGTACGTTGTCCATACAAACGTTGTAAGTGTTTAATGTCTACTATTTATTAACGTGCGTCCGAAGTTAAGTTTGAAACTGAATTATCTTGCCGTTATCTAGGTACGTTACCCTATATTCTACAGTAAAATCAGATTACCTTGAAAGTTACAAGCGTCGAAAGATTTAGTACTAATTCTTGTAACGCTTGTAACTTTCAAGGTAATCTGATTTTACTGTAGAATATAGGGTAACGTACCTAGATAACGGCAAGATAATTCTATAATGGGCTCATGTTGGCCATTATTTGTCAGTCAGTCACGATTTTACATGTTAAGGTTAAACAAGTCGGTACGTTATCCATACAAACGTTGTAAGTGTTTAATGTCTACTATTTATTAACGTGCGTCCGAAGTTAAGTTTGAAACTGAATTATCTTGCCGTTATCTAGGTACGTTACCCTATATTCTACAGTAAAATCAGATTACCTTGAAAGTTACAAGCGTCGAAAGATTTAGTACTAATTCTTGTAACGCTTGTAACTTTCAAGGTAATCTGATTTTACTGTAGCATATAGGGTAACGTACCTAGATAACGGCAAGATAATTCAGTTTCAAACTTAACTTCGGACGCACGTTAATAAATAGTAGACATTAAACACTTACAGCGTTTGTATGGACAACGTACCGACTTGTTTAACCTTAAGATACAGATAGGAGGATATTTAAAGCTTTATCTGCTACATTTCTAAACAATACGTGTTCCGGACCCTTCGCTCTCACAATTAGGGCATCCTAATATAAACAAGGCTACCGGTTGTACAGTCAAGGCAAAAATACATTAGCATCACTGATTCTATTCCTCCCGTTATAATCTCTCCCGTAACCGTATTTTTTGCGTAACCATATAGCCCATCTGATGTTAAGTGGTAACCATCACTTATAACAAAGCATTGCCTTGTAGATCACGCACGTTAGGTACGTGCCCTACGATGCATACCAACCTGAGACATACCGGTGTTACACGGTAATTTTATAGTTTGTAAGTATTTAACAATAATTAAACAGTATCTAAACAATAATTCATAATTCATGTTGTCCTGCCATACTGACACGTAGACAATACAGCTTAAACTAGTACGAAGTTCGTAGTTAAAAAAACAGCGTAGTTGTTGTTGTAAAAGCAAATGACCCACCTGATGTTAAGTGGTAAACATTAAAGACGCAAACAATGCGTCAATTAAACTCAGGGATGTGTTAAGCCTCATGTTCTAGATGTAAAACATCACGCGAGAGGAGTCGCGCGAGGTTCCACTAGTATTAAATTACTAAAGTGACTTTTCAGTAATAGATTGGTTGTCGTCTGGTAAAAATATTGATGCCACGCCAATTGTTTAAACCGAGCGAGAATCATACAAACAACTTGGTACGAATTGGCGTTGTACTCTGTGTTTGCAGAGTTTTCAGCATGGAATTTGGTAAGTCGCCAGGGTGTACATTTTGAAAATACCTAATTACTTGTAGCTAGATGAGTAGTAGTAGATTATTGTGAAAGAGTTGTTTGTTCCCGTAAATTTTTCGGGATAAAAAGTAACCTATATGTTAATCCAAGTAATAATCTATGTTATTCCAAATTTCATCTAAATCGGTCTATCGGTTAGAGCGTGAAAGAGTAACAAACATACATTCCTACAAACTTTCGCCTTTTCTTTCACGCTCTAACCGATAGACCGATTTAGATGAAATTTGAAATAACATAGATTATTACTTGGATTAACATATAGGTTACTTTTTATCCTGAAAAAATAACGGGAAAAAAAACTGCCACGCGGGCGCAGCTGCAAGCGGCCGCTAATTGATCATATATAGATTTCTACTAAAAAAGTTTGTGTTCGCGAGGTCCAGGGTTCCTAGAACTAGTTTAAAGTAATAGAGTTCAGATTAGATCAGATCTTGAGTTCCCTTGACTATAAGGCACTATCATCCTGACAGTACAACATCCCGGCAACAGGCCATTCTCCAGCATCGTAAATAAACACTACTTTATTGCTTCTCTAATCTAAACTGACTCAGTCACTTGATTGACTCATCCAGTGGCAGCACTTCATTGAGATAGCCATATTTATCTTTTAAGGACCTTATGTATTGGGATAGGATAGGTATTCGTCATCAGCCCAAACGAGTCCACTCCTGGACTTAGACGGGTTTGCCGTAGCCAACGCTTTGCATGCAGATTGGTCACCGCCGTGTCTGCCAGACGACGCTTCTGCCCATCTTTTACAAAATTTATGTTTTAATATGAAGCTACAGCTCCAGCTTTACAATAGGCAGTGCCGTGTTTTAGGGTTCCGAACCCAAATGGTAAAACGGGACCCTATTACTAAGACTCCGCTGTCTGTCGATCTGTCTGTCTGTCACCAAGCTGTATGAGATACAGCTTGGTGCTATTATACCCTGCTATTATACAAAAAGCGTAATATTTTTGCTATATTATGTTTTTACTATAGATGGTACGAAATATATGGTCGTGCGCGAGTCAGACTCGCTCTTGGCCGGTTTTTTTTGTCTATTAATTAAATCTAGCTGATCCACTCGCGACTTTGTCCGCGTGTATGTTCCTAGACTTACCTACTAATATTTATGCCAGTTAGGTAATATTTAAGTCGACATCAAGGTCTTACCTTTAAACACTTCAAGCAGAAGGTGTGCTGGCATGGCAGTACTCGCGATGAAGTGTCCAAGCGCTCCAGACAGACTGAGCACTCGAGAAGGTCGTTGAGAAGACCCTCATCCATGCCGATTGCCGACCACCTGGAAATAAATATCATTTAAACATCTAACAGTAGCTCACAAAATCTAGCCCCAACACTATATACACTATATACTAAAACTAGACCACAAAAAAATAATGGTCTCTTTCTATAATGCTGAGCGGGAATCGAACTGCGACGGCAGCAGCAAACTAAATATGTAGATAATACTTAATTATTTATTTATTTAAATTTACTTATTTAAGGTTTTAAAAACATGAAGATTTTTTTTAAAAAAAAAGGTACCTCAAAATCTACCTGTGTTTTACTAATGGAAGGCATTCAATATTATATTATTAATAGTTCCAATATAATTATTTCCTACATGTTAGTAATGATCAAGCAAGTATCTTCGGGGTACTTAATATATATAATGGTAATGGTATATAAAAAATTCTAAGCACAAAATTCATATTCTTAAGAAATAATGATCAGTTGAATAAAATACAATGTTGAGATATCTAATTTTCAAGAAATGTTGCACACTACAGAATCCAGCATTGTGATGTTAGTATCAAAACAAAAATGTGTTTGATAAACTTACAACAATGGACTTTATTCTTGGTACTCGCCTTTCTTTCTAGACCTTAGTTATTGAGAGAAAATATTGAACTTCATTATGTAGGTATTATTACTGCTACCACAAACAAGAGATAAACTCAAGAGATATAAATATAGTCATATCTCTTGTCTGTGCTGCTACTATTGTTTACAACAGCGGTGGTATACAAAATGTGACCACACTGGCCAGTATAAAGGCTTTGCAACCAATCAGTATAAAACAGGACCCAATTATTAAGTTGCAACCATTTCTGTCTGTAAGAGAGCTGTGTTGTATAGTGCAAGATGATAGTAATTGGCTTATTGCAGGTTACCAGGTATTGGTCATTTTAGCTAGTGGAGCCCACAGTGATCAATATGAATACGACCATATAATGTTTGTACAAACAAACACTAGTCTTACTTATATTAGCTCATATCTTTAAACCTATAGGCATTTGAAATTGTCCCAAGAATGTGTTAAATGAATTTATAAGTCAGCTAACAATCACGTTTAAGTCTAAATAGTGTTACTAACAAGTAACATATATATTTTTTTATTTATGCCATAGCAGGCAGATGAGCAGACGGGCCACCTGATGGAAAATGGTTTACTAAGTTTATTGTTTCTGCCTGATATTAAGAATTGTTTTATAGATACAGCTTTATTGAACAAGCAAATAAATTTCCAGAATCACTTTCAGTGCACTTGTATGTACTTTGTTTGAAAAGTATTTATTTTAGTAGTAGTAGTAGGGTTTTTTGTGAAAGGCTTGTCCAGGGAAGTACCTACTACCACCATACCAATTCCTGCCACCAAGCAGTGTTACTGTGTTATTATTATTAATAATACTTCAAGTGATTTTGTAGAATGTGACCCTTGCAAAACATAGGGCACACCAATCATGAAATAAAGCTCATTTTAAGAGACCCAAAATCGAAGGTAGACATTTTGAATATGTATATCTAAATTTCTATGCTGAGAAAGTTGTGAGTTACTGTGATGACTTGTGCAATTTAACAATAGGATGAACTTTTAATGTCATAGGTCAATATCAGGATGGACAGAATCCAATACTAACCTGTAGCTACTCAACTTATGTACATGGTCAAAGTGAAGAGACATTCGGCAGATAATTTATTAAAATGACTAATCAGAAGGGAATGCTGCAATAGAAATTTCATAAATATAACTAATACTGGCTAAGAGCCTTAGAGCCAGTACTTGCTTGATAAACGAAATAAACTGCTAAACTTTGCAGAACTATTCAAAGGTATGCTAGAGAAGGGAGCATAAAATATATACTTAGTTATATGTGCAGAACTATTTTTAAACTGAATACACTTGATAAAAATTTTGAAACTGGACTGATGAATTACTTTTTACTTACATAGAAATTTAACACAGAGCCTTCTACCTACTTCTTACATAGATAAATGAATGGAAATGTAAACATTTTTGGGCTATTTTGTTTATTTACTTTTCTCGGCGTGTATGTCAAAGGTGTCCAAATTAGATTGTCGAGATGCAGAACCATAGCAGGCAGGACATAGCAAGTTGTTGCAATAAGAATGTGACGCATGCTTGCATGCAAACTTTTTTACAATGCATTAGTGTCCCTCCTTGTCGTGTTACCTGCAGTACCTGCTCAAAAGGGCGGCGAGTTTGGTGACTCACCGAATATTTTAAATTCCTACAGTGTTAGCGGGAAGTATGTCCATTGCACGGCAAACTGAACGAAATCCACAGGATACCACCCCAACAAACGAGTCACTTCAAAATTTTTCGACACAAAAACGAGGTGAAAGAACACATTACGTTGCACTCTGTTAAATAATTACGCTGATGCACTAAAGGTCAACGGTAGGTAGCAGTTATTAATGTGAGAAATTGTTCTCGGGTTCACTAAAAACTGATTTACTTCCACACCAATTCACGCACAAACAAGCCTAAACTCATCCATCCACAGAATCACTCACAGAATATGTACTATTACCAAATTTACCACAGAAAAAATATACTATTCATCAAACCAGCCAAAGACAATAAACTAACCATGTACAGACACGGGGCTCCATAGATTTGACACAATTTATACCAACGGACAGCAACAATTTTTATAAGAGCGTTCATAGTTCTATAATAGACCATTATGAATAGGATTGCCTTAAAATTGCCTCACAATGACATCACGACATCCCCAAGCACGGTAGATATCCCTTCTGATGTTTTAGTACCAAGTTTTAAGGTGATTCGGTTCGGGTTGGCGCGAAATTCAAATATTTTTGTGGTTTTTAATTTTTTCTTCGTTCCACAAGCAATGAAACTAGCGTGAAAGTAATTTGCCGCAAATCGTAAACCATTTTCTACGAACTCATGATAAAACCAACTTTGATTCGTTTGTATTTTGGGAGCGTTTGGGAAAATGTTGAATTTTAGCAGAAAGTTTCTTATTTTCCCAAATGCTCCAAAAATATCAATGAATCGAAGTTGAGTTTATCATAAGTTCATAGAAAGTAGTTTACGATTTGCGGCAAATTACTTTTCCGCTCGTTTTATTCCTTGTGGAACGAAGAAAAAATTAAAAACCACAAAAATATTTGAATTTCGCGCCAACCCGAATCGAACCACCTTAATCAAGATTCTTCAAAGAAGGTAGTCAGTAAAAAACTGTAGGTAACTAACTGTAATAATAAGTAGTGTCATTAGTTAGTAGTTATTTCAAACTTAACATAGAGTAAGAACTTTTTACCATAATACAATCTTAGCCACTTTGCTGTAAAAGAGTGAGAGTGACATCACTAAAAAAAATACATGTAGAAGCCGCAGTAGATTGATTGAAGGCAAATCTGCAAAGGGTTTGAGATAAAAACCAGCCAAGTGCAAGTCGGACTCGCGCACGAAGGGTTCCGTACTTTTATCGTTAATAAAAACGGCAAAAAAATCACGTTTATGGTCTGAGTCCCCCTTAAATCTTTATTTTACCCTGTGTTTTAGTTTTTGTTGCTATAGCGGCAGCAGAAATATATCATTTCTGTGAAAATTTCTACTCTAACTATCACGGTTCATGAGATACAGCCTGGTGACCATAGTATGTATATCCTAACGGATTGGTGGCAGACGGACAAACAGACAGCGGGTCCCGTTATAACTTTTGGGTACGGAACCCGAGTTATTTAAGTGCAAATTATCTCATTAGGGTTCCGTAGTGAAATAAAATAATTTTGCCGTAATTTCAGTCCTTGTTAATTTTTCTTTCAGTACAAAAACGTACAGTTCTTGTAATTTGTTCATCATTAATTAAAACTAAAGCAAACTAAAGTTAGGTAGGTATCACACGAATGATGGACACAGGAATGACAGATGACAGGTGTCATACATAAAGAAGAAGAAGAAGCCATTTATGAAAGAAGACTGCACTGCGAAAATAAACAGAAACCAGCCAATAAAATAAACCTTTATTTTTACCTAAAATGTCGCGAGATAAAAGCGTGTGGTTTGCTGAAGAGATACTACTTGATGCTAAGTTGATCAATTTTCAGTTAGAAACGGGAGAATGGGACGCTGTTGAGGAAATGTTGCGAGCGGAAGCACAACTTTCTCGAGACGCAGAAACCGGGAGATTACGGCCGTAAGTAAACACCTAATAGGCAACAGATTTATCGTTTATGTTGTTTAGCTTTAATAAGATAATTTATTTTAGGAAAAAGGCTTCTGAGTACACCTTACGGCTAATCGCGGAAGTGCTTCACATTATGAGGTTAGATGTAGAACAGGCTTCATACAATCGAAGTACACTTGCCGTAGCTGAACAATGTATGCGCCTCGTCCGTTCCTGCGCTGCCGCTGGCACAAAGATGCAGACCTATATATCTAAGGAACTCTCTATTTTGGACTCCATGCTCATATTAGCAACAGAATATCTACATCCTAGCATTGATTTCGTCAATGAAGAGATACAGAAAAAGTATGAATCATGCATGACGGTTCTCATACAAACCCTGGGTAACCTAGTTGTGAACAACCCATTCAATCAGATCATGATTTGGACAAAATTTGATGCTATAATACTCAATTGCTTAATTGGTCAGAACGACAGGATAGCTACTGCTGCTGCTATGATAATTTACAACATACTTCTCGGTCAGCCTAATGTGCTACCAGATGATGTAACACTACTCAACTCGCTAGCTTACATGTACAATAATGAAAATACAGAATACCCACACTTGATCATTGAGTATCTAATTGGTGTCGAGAACACATACATAGAAAAACTGTACTCGAAATTGGAACCAGATAGTCGGATGCTTGTACTAAGTCTTGCGTACAATATCCTCATGTCTACTGAGTCACAAGACATCAATGTGTCAGTAAACTTTGTTAAGTTCATGGCACACGAGTTCAAGAGTAAATCGGACTGTGTTTTGAAGACTGTAGATAAATATGTGAGTACCATAGAGCCGCAAGAGGTTGTGTTTTTGCTGGAGATCATAGCAACAGCATCAAGTATGGATGCTTACATGGACTGCTTGCAGAGTGATACTTCATTGTTTATAAACTGTGCTTGTGAGTACTTACACTTACAGTTTATCATTTTTTTTACTAAGGTATCCAAGTATTGATAATAGCTATGTATGAATGCACATTATGTATGCAGGTTTAAGTGGCAAAGGGTAGACCAAATAGTTTGAAAAACTGACCGACCAGTTCATAGCCACCATTCAAGAACCTTTATTCATCGAAGGTTGAATAAAGGTTCTTGAATGGTGGCTATGAACTGGAAGACAGTCTATATTTTCTGTGGGAAGTCAGAGGATGGAAAAGGCTCAAAATCCTTCTTCCTGGAAACATATAGAAGGCCTATCCAGTGGAGTTCTACAGGCTGTTGATGATGATGTTGTACAAAGACATTTTAATTAGTTAAGCTATGTGCAGGTTCGAACAATCTTGGAGATAGCTCAAGTGATCTAGATCTTAAAATTCCGGGTCAGACCGAGACACACCAACTAGATAGTCCTTTTTGTATCACATTGTGTTCAGCCACTTTCCAGTATTGTGAGAAGTCTGGTACATTCTGGTGTAAATGATATTATAACAGCTTTGTTAATGAATATTGATCAAAGCAAAAACAGATGCTGTAAAATCGCAATTCCGTTTCCGATATCCACAAACTTAGCATTATGTTTTTTGATGGTATAACTTTACAACAATCATGAAGTTTACTACGATTATTTAAGAAGTATTCAATTTACTATGAAATGTAGTTTATTACACTAAGCTATTATACTTAGTTTTTAAGATGACCCGGAACTTTTGTTATCTAGTGTATTGTGTATTATGATTATTCTACGTATATCTATGTATGTAGATATTATAAATGTGTTACAATATTTTTTATATGTTATTAGTTTTTTACCATGTTAGTTTCATCATGTAGTTTGAAGGTCTTTGTCATTTTTTTAGTTTATAAAGTATTTTTGTCTCCAGTTTTGCTCCGAGCTATCCACAAGCTAGGAAGAGAAAGTGACAACTTCTTTTCATCATTAAACAAGCTGTATGCAGCCACGGGGAAACAACTTATTAATGACGAACATCTAGCTGTGAACGCACTCAGCGAAAGTATCAGTAAGTATCTTAAATAAGAGCCAGGCAGTTTAGGCACTCGACAAACCACATGTTTAATTCATTTAGTCCACTATAGCAATCAGTTTTGTTGTGTACGCTAATTTTGTAGGTGCTGGTTCATACAGTTGCGCTGGAGATGAGGCGATCTAAAAACGAGCATGTTGGTTGAACTTGTTAGTTTTACCTCCTTTTTCCTTTGAGCTAGGCCTTTATTACAGTCATGTAATTATTGAAAAGTTTAGAGCGACCTTAAAAACTGTACCACCAGACAAGCTCATTTAAGCTTTATTGCAAGGGAAATGACTTAAATCTAAACATTGTTTAAAGTATCTAACTTATTTCATTACCCATCGGTAAGATAATGGTAATAGTTTTTGCATTGTATATCTTTTGGTAGATAGAGAAGGCTTAAAATCGTTCTTTTTTTTATACAAATTGCTGATGGAACAAGCGTATGGCCCACCTGATGTTAAGTGGTTACGCCTATAACAAAGCATCCTTGTAGGTCACGTTCATTAGCAAGGTAACCTACAATACACTGCTCAGCGTCCATCAACCTAAGGCATACAGGTTTTAAGCCTCATGTGGTTGTAATTACACTGGCCCCCGCACCTTTCAAACCGGAACACGCTGCACTGCGTTGCGGCAGAAATAGGCATGGTGGTAGTACTTCCCCGGACGAGCCCTTCACTAAGAGCTCTACTACTACTTTACTGTACTGTACTCTAGAAGTGTATGATAGAGGTTTATATCCAGCAGTGAATATCTTTTTTGACTATATTTGTTGGCAGACTTTCATAAGCATCTTCTATCTAAATATATAATAATGTTGATTTAAATTTTCTTTCTAGATCCTCTCACCAAAAACGATTCAGCCGATAACATGTTGTCTTGCAACGAGACAACATCAGAATGCACAGAATCTGAGAGCAGCGAGCAATACTTCGAATGCACCGACAACCCACCCTACATAGAACGTCTTGATAACATCAATGCAATAGAACACGCGCAGTTAAAGTTCACAGAATCAATGCCTGAAGTAAAAACTGCTAGAAGCAACTCTGTCAAGCTCGATACAGAACTTTCTAAAGTAGCCTATAGAAGAAGTAGTTCGGTTCCTAAGACTGAAGACAGAATGCCTTTACCCACTAGAAGAATAAGCCTCGAGCATAAGATTGATATTGGGGATGATACAGAGCCACCGTTGATCATAGACTCGGTATCCCCAAGTGGTAGTATGAATACCATTGCTGAAGTGATACCGGTAGCTTTACAGCCGAGATTAGACCTTCTACCGACAAGTGGGAGCGAGTCTCAAGATAGTTCACCGAACGACCCGCCCACAGAAATTCACATGATCAAAGATGAATTGAAGCCGGAAATCAAAGCGTCCCCTAGCGAAATCTCTCCACCCTTATCCGAACTTCTTTTGGATACTGAATCGCAGAAACAGTCACCGGATACCCCGAAAGAAGTCAAGAAAAGTCAGAATTTATCGACAGATTTTGATCTTAGTGAGCAGTTGCAGAAGATTTTGGGTATTTCGTCTGAGAAAACGAGAGGGGAAAGCGTTATTCTTGAGAAGAAAAATGGGCCGGCTAAAGAGGTTAAGATATTAGACGAGAATGCTGTGAACAAAGTACCATCTGTGAAGATCGACTCTCCTGAAAGTCAGAAATCTAGGTAAGGCTGCACAGTTCCTTAGGGTTTTTAAACGGCGTTTCCTGTTTCTCATCATTGCTACCTGCCTATAGAGCCTGTTGTCCACTATAATAGACTTTCGTCTTGAGGCGTTGTGGTATCTATGACGAGGAGATTGGCCGTAATTTGCTGAACGCTACCCATCCGAGTTGGATTCGTCGGCTGAATTCTTTGTCGAAGATGGACTTACCTAGTTAATAATAATAATAATAGTGCTGGATAATCCACACAACATCATCTAGCCCCAAGCTAAACAGAGCTTGTGTTATGGGTACTAGATGACTGATATACTTCATGTATGCATTGTAATGTATTGTACATTACATATTTAGATATTTTTTATTATACATAGAAAATACCCAGAACACCCGGAATAAATATTTGCAGATCGTACAAATATTTAGGCGGGAATCGAACCCCCAACCTCCTGCGTCGCAGGCGGACTTTCGCCCGCCGCGCCACATCGGTCGTCAAGGCCTTAGGGTTTTTAACCGGCGTTTCCTGATTCTCATCATTGCTACCTGCCTATAGAGCCTGTTGTCCACTATTATAGACTTTCGTCTTGAGGCGTTGTGGTATCTATGACGAGGAGATTGGCCGTAATTTGCTGAACGCTACCCATCCGAGTTGGATTCGTCGGCTGAACTCTTTGTCGAATATGGACTTACCTAGTTATTGTTAGATAAAATGTGTGGTTTTTATGCAGATTAGGTGCTGTTAACATGACGACAGACAAGAAGGCTGTTACTTGCGTGGAGACGGTAGAGAGACATGTGGCATTCGGCTTCAAAGCTGCACTAGTCCGAACCCTCGCTAACTTGTGCTGGAAAAACCAGGAGAATAAGAAACAGGTGGGTGCATTGCATTTTGTATCTTATATTGACTACGTAAAGGTACATAGTTACCTCGGTAAGATGAATGAAATATATTTTGTCTATAGGCTTCCGATAGGTCTAGTTAGTTCATTAGTGCATCTCTGTGTCTAGGTGAGGGTTGTGGGTTCAAATCCTACTCGGGGCATATCTTTTGTGATTAATATAAAATCTCTGTGCATCGGTAATCACTATAAATTTAATAAATTATATTTTATCTTTTCTAATCTGTCGTACGGTACTAATAATTTAGTAAATACAGCGTAACCACGCGTAACGTTGAAATAGTTACTTTGTGTTTTGTCTTTTGCATTCACAGGAAGTTACAAATAAGATCGAAAGAGACGAAGCACAGTGTAACTATTTCGAGGTTACGCCGAGTTTATAAATAGTGGGGTCAGAGTTGATTTTAATGGTGTGGTATCATTGTGTAAGTTAAGTATTGTATACATACTAGTATAGCTTAGATACATTGATGTATGAATACATCTTCCAAATAAACTGAGTGATATATTTTTATACAGGGTTACAGGAAAAATCGTGCTAGATCCGTTAAGGGCGTGGAGTACCCGTCATTTCTGACTTATTTCACTATGAAACACCCTACCCTAAACTTAACCCTTTTCGAGATATTCGACTTTTAATTTTTTTATTTCGTAACTTTCACTTGTCTACTACGGTCTATTCAATTAACTTATGCATAATTTTAATGATTGACGTCCTAAAGCATCTTATTACACAAAAAAAAAACAAAAATAAATTTAGTAGCCTAAAAATCGGCAATTTTCAATAAAAGAATTAAAAATCGAATATCTCGAAAAGGATTAAGTTTAGGGTAGGGTGTTTCATAGTGAAATAAGTCAGAAATGATGGTTACTCCACGCCCTTAACAGATCTAGCACGATTTTTCCTGTAACCCTGTATAAATTATTGACGGAACAAGTGAATGACCTACCTGATGTTAAGTGGTCACCATCACCTGTAACAAAGCATTGCCTCTCAAATCACGTTCTTTAGGAACGTGCCCTACGATGCACTGCTCTGTGTCCATCAGCCTGAGGATACAGGTGTTAAGCCTCATGTGCCTGCCATTTCACCGGCATCCATCACGCCTCAAACCAGAACACAGCAAGCTGCTTGGCGGCAGAAATAAGCCTGATGGTAGTACTTCCCCGGACGAGCCCTTCATTAAGAGCACTACTACTACTCCTATACAATAATACTACTATGTAATATAATGTTTGTTTTCAGGTTCGTGAATTGGACGTGATACCTGTGCTATTGGACTGCTGCAACATAGACGCTCGAAACCCTTGTACCCTTTTACATCTATACCAATTATTAGAATCTTTGTCCTTACGACAGACTGAGTTGTGGAATTTGTCTTGATGCGTAGAGCATGCCTATTTCTGCCACCAAGCAGCTTGCTATGTTCCGGTTTGAAGGGTGTAGGTGCCGGTGTAATTCAAGGCACACGAGGCTTAACACCTGCATGCCTCAGGTGGATGGACGCAGAGTAGTTCATCGTAGGGCACGTTCCTCACGAGCGTGACTTACGATTCAATGGCTTTGTTATAGGTAATGGTAACCGCTTAACATCAGGTGGGACATAAGCTTGTTCCATTAGCAAGTCGTATAAAAAAAGTTGATTACACACATAATAATAAATTTTATTGACTCTAAAACAGTGATCATGCAATGGGTTATATTCGCTATTCGAAATTTGTGCGAAAACTGCCCGGAAAATCAGGTATGGTATTATAATCATTTATTTTAGATTAGCGCAACTCAAACAGTTTAGTGGGCGCGGCCCTCGGATCCTAGGGTCGTGGGTTTCAATCCTGACCAATGAACTTCAGTGAACACCTGAAAAGTGTGCTTGCTGTGCTCAAAAATAGAGTAGCAACCCAATTCCTTATTTGTATGTAATAGTAATTAAACCTACATACTTATACACGCATACACAGTAGTATAAAGGCTCGTTTTGACTCGTTCGGGCAAATATTACAAAGCCTTTACCGCCAAGGCACATGAGACACCTGTAGCCTCAAGTTAAGGCACGTTACTACCTGGCGTGACCTACGAGGCGAAGCTTTTTGATGTATAATGGTTTCAGGTGGAACAAGTCGTAAGTCGTAAATCTTTCGACGCTTGTAACTTTCAAGGTAATCTAATTTTACGTAGAATATAGGGTAACGAGCCTAAATAACGGCAAGATAATTCAGTATCAAACTTAACTTCGGACGCACGTTAATAAATAGTAGAGATATTCAGTTACAGCGTTTGTATGGAAATAGTAACGACTTGTTTCACCTTAATGTTCCTTTATTGTTTATTTTCAGGAACTGATATCAAAGATGACGCTCCAAGGTCCTGTAGATAGTGAAGTGCTTCAAGAAATGGGTCTTACCCTCCACACAGACTTACAAGGAAACTCTATCAGAGTAGCGCCATTATCGCGGTAGATTTTATTGTCTGTAGTTATGAGACTATCTTATTTTGTCTATGCCTTTGATTATCAAAATGTTGCCGCCATATTTCAAAACGTTGCTTAGAAAACTGCAGAACATGAACAGACAGCCGTCACAACTCAGTTCGTAGTAACCCTGCTTTCTGTGCTGTAGGTGGTGGGTTCGATTCCCACCGAGAACAAACATTTGTATGATGAATATAGATAGATGTTTGTTCTGTGTCTGTGTGTTATATTGTATTCTAAGTATGTATTTACAAAAAAAAAGTATATAAGTATTCTATCAGTCATCTGGTTCCCATAGTACAAGCTATGCTTAGTTTGGGGCTAGATGATGTTGTGTAAAAATGTCCACAAATATTTATTTATTTATTTTATGAAGAAAGAAAACTACCGTGAGCCACGGAGCTCAAAGAATATCACTGAAAGGCCAGACGATTTTGTAGACGCATCTGGCATCCGGGGGATAAAACAGATTCAGGAGCTCGAAGTTAAAGCAAACAAAAAGCGCTCGTCCCTTACCCGCACTTCGCATTCAGGCGGTCGAAATGTAGATAACTCAGTCGATAGATAAACTGCTTAAAATTAGCTTTGTCATTGTTAATTGATTGCCCATTGTAAAGGATGCTAAAAGTTTTAGCATTGTATAAAATTTGACAGATTTTTTGTAGTAGTTTCAAACCCTCCAGGAAAAGAAATGTACAAACAACTGGAAGGAACAACATCTGGCCTGCCTTAGAATCTTTGAGGTGTTTAGTAATATTTAATTTATTATGTTGAAATGAAAGTATGCAAAATAGTATAGCATAAAGTTTGTTTAATCAAATGAAATAAAAAAGCTATGAACTTAAAAGTGCATATTTATTTAAGAATAATTCAAAACCCTATGAAGTACAACCACATTTTTTATTGGAATAACCGCTAGTAGAAGAATAAATACCTATTCGTTGTTTCCGGTTTAACATATCTCTATCACCAAACTTAATAAGGTACAACTTGTCAATAAAAATAAGTTTTCTAGATTGAATTATTATGCTATATAAGAATTATCTCATTAAATAAGCATGCCCACCTTATTCTACTGTTGTAAACTTATTTTGCAGCGCTCTACAGGGTACATGTAATCACCATAATAATAATCATAATGCTGAACAATCCACACTGCATCATCTAGCCCCAAGCTGCTTAGCTTTAGTTATGGATAACTGATATACTTAAAATACATTACGTACATACCTAGAACACCCGGAATAAATTTTTGCAGATCGTACAAACATTTATCCCAAGGCGGGAATCGAACCCTCAACCTCCTGCGTCGCAGGCGGACATTCGTTCGCCGCGTCACAGAGGACGATTAAATACGTTTCACGTCAATATACGGCCCGCCAAAATCGAAGTATTCTGTGAAGTCTGTGCACAGAGTACCATATAGTCTGTGCACAGAGTACCATATAGTCTGTGCGACACACCGAAGCAAAAATAAACAATAAATAGTAGGTATCTACTGAAATCTGAAATACATTTTTAAATACTATTATGTATTATACATGCATTACATTCGATTAGTATTTAAAAGTTCATTATCAAACAATCTCTTTTCTCGCGTATTTTAATCTGTCTAGGTTAAGTAGGTAGTGCCTGCCTACTGAATTTACCAAAATGGTTAAAATAGCATTACAAATTAAAGCGAATTTAGAAGCCATTGAGAAGTTGTACACAAACCACCCATATTACCAATGGTTTCTTAGACTCAAGTGCGGAAGTTGTGGTGAATTGACGGAGAAGTTTCACGACCTGACCGAAGATGAGAAGATAGCACAGAAGCACAACCGGTCAGAAACCAACCTACATATCAAGTGCAAGTTTTGTTCAAGGGAGAACAGCATTGATATTATCAAAGGTAGTAATGGTAAGTAATATAAACGATCTACCCATCGTCTACAACCGCTGGCGGCGACGACGGCGACGGCAGCACGATGTGGCATTAGCATGTGTTCATCTGAGAGGAAGCTGCCAAGCTCTTATGTTGCTAGTATTTACTAGCATTGCTAGCCTTTGAAACAAAGGAGTTTACTAATGTTACAACCTTTTTAGCTAGGAAGCTGAAATATTAGTCACAATTTAGGTTCACACCAGCATTTAAGCTTACCTACTCTGAAATTTATTTCAAGCGCAAAAGCAAATAGTTTTCAACAAATTTTAAATAATGTAATTGTCTAGGGTGAATCTGGCTTCTGTTGGATCTGACCATGTTGGATCTGCATCCATAGCCATAAAGACAATATTATATTATTTCAGGGCAATACACAAAGAATGATGCAAATAAATACAAGACAATAGTGATTTTTGACTGTCGAGGTGTGGAGCCAGTGGATTTCGAACCCAAGTCTGGATGGCTTGCGGAATCAGAAGAAAATGGTAAGTGTTTTTTTTAATTGAGTTATTGAGCATGCAAATGACCATCATGTTGAGTGTTTATATCTGCCATAAATATTAGGTACCTTCCAATGAGTATGTGCAACCAGACATTTTGGTTACATTTTGGTACATACCCACATTTGCAGTTGTTGGTATTCCTTACATAACGCCCATCACCGCTGCTAGAATACTAACTGGTTTCCTCACGATGTTTTCCTTCACCATATGAGAGTAATTATAATTTTCTGTCTGTTATAATAAATTACCTATGCAAGTTAGCACTAGTAGGAACTCTACAAAAGTCAAATCAAATTTGGTACAATTATCAAATTTGGTTACAGGAAAGATATTCGATGATGTAGACCTATCAGAAAAGGAGTGGGTGGATTATGATGAGAAGAACCAGACATCAGTTGGAGTGTTTGAACTGGAGTGGCAGTTTATCAAAGTCAAGTAAAGTTATAGTATACTGACATTGTTCAGTAAGCGTTATTTTTATTTTATATTTTATTAAATTATTCATACTTATTTTACTTGTTATTTCCTCTTTTTTTAACTTTTACAGGCTGATGATGATGATGATGATGTAGGTTTATCCAAACCAATAACAGTTCAGATGTTACAAAGATGAGTGTGAACAAACATACACACTAGGGTGGGTAGGTACTTTAGTATAGTAGTAGAGCTCTTAGTGAAGGGCTCGTCCAGGGCAGTACTACCGCCATGCTTATTTCTGCCGCCAAGCAGCTTGCTGTGTTCAGGTTTGAAGGGTGTGGGTGCCGGTGTAATTACAGGCACATGAGGCTTAACACCAGTATGCCTCAGGTTGATGAACGCAGAGCAGTGCATAGTTAGGGCACGATTATAATGAACGTGACTTGCGAAGCAATGCTCTGTTATAGGTAATGGTAACCACTTAACATCAGGTGGGCCATCTGCTTGTTCCATTAACAAGTAACATTAAAAAAGCCGCAAAAAAACATTAATAAACTCCCAAACTTCCGCATTTCGAACATAAGTTCGATAGTACCATAGTACCTATTAGTGTGATGGGTAAAAAGTGCGTAGGTAACCTACCGACGTAATGTTTGTATTCCGGTTACGAGAGACTACGGTGTACGTGTGTTTGTAGTTTTTGCTCGAATGAATGAACCATACAGGCGCGACCGTTTCGCTGTGAATTCGACTGTGACTACTTTCGTTTGTTCTTCCTATTCCGCTAATTGTGTAGTATTGTTTAAATTGGATAATGTGTTGATCATTGGCACCTGAACCTACCTAGGTACCTTTTGGTTTAATATTTAAAGGTACCCATACCTACTCTTCAGTCAGATAGAGACGGTTAAGGTTAAGGTACCTATATTAAGAATAAAAAAACATGCGGTACTTTTTGAACTATGTTCAATATATAAAACAAAAAAAAATATATTATTGCGAAAATTTTAAATCCACAGAAAACAAGGGTTATTAATAAGAACAATAATCTAAGAGCTAGCTTACTTGCATAACAGCACAGAATGCATAATGATGTCGCTTAAATGTGGGTTGAAGAATCTGCAAGCAATTGTTTACAGATCTTAGTAGTGCCGATTTCAATTTTATGTTTTTTAACTAGTGAACTACTAGTGGTAGGTACGTCATACCTATCACACCCAAGATAGGAAGTCTTTGTTTAAGAACAGTTGTTCTGATTTCTTAAAAATGGCGTAAAATAAACTTAGCACCAAGTGTCCTTTAAAATCTGCACATAACCTAACAGATTACGGTCCGCCGGCCGCGGTGTCACGGTAAGCTTGAAGCAAGGTGACTGACATTGTTATGGTAGGGTGGGTTTGCACCTGCCGCTAAGTGTGTGATGTATGTATACCTAAATGGCTACAAATGCTGTAAACAAGGGGTCGATATTATTAAAAGGAATTAAATATCTTCTTTATTACATTACCCACCTATATTTTCCAATAAAGCTATGAAAATGGGGAATTTCCAAATTTCCCTTAGATTGAGTAGATTTGTCGTTTGGTCAGAAAAACAAATACTATCACAGCTGCATTCATTTACTCAACCCAATAAACAACTAAAGCATCACAATCACACAATAACTTACAAATAAACATTACCTAACCAAGCATTTGAATATTTACAATTAACTACTAGTTGTAGACGTCGCTGCAGTCGGTGTGGTTGCTTCATCATTAGATCGTGATTGTAAACCGGACTTAAACGCTTCTGTGGTAATCCCATCATCAGATCGTGATTGAAAACCTGATTTGAACGCTTCTGTAGTCACCCCATCATCAGGACGAGACTGGAACCCTGATTTGAACCCTTCTGTAGTTACCCCATCATCAGAACGAGACTGGAACCCTGATGTAAACGCAGGGTTCCCGTGGATTGTCACAGTATGCTGGGCGGTGCTCAACGCAGGGCTTGCCGAAGATAAGTAAGCTTCATCGTAATCAACCATTTGGAACGGATGGTGAATGTAAACTGGAACCTCGTAAGGCACTTTCACAGGGACTTTGACGGGATATGGTACTTTGACAGGATATGGCACCCTTTTCTCGACAGGGTACGGCTTAGGTATATATACAGGCACCCGTTTCTCAACCTCAACACGTTGGGGTACCAGCACTTCCACGGGAACTGGGACCTTCCGCTCCACTTCTACGGGATAAGGCACTCTCTTCTCCACGGGATAAGGCACTCGCTTCTCTACAGCGTAAGGGACTTTAACTTCCACGGGGTAAGGTTGTGGTACGAACACTTTGACATGAACGGGGTATGGTACTTGCTTTTCAAAAGGCACGGCGACCGGAACTGGTCGGTCCACCGGAACCTTAACTTCCACAGGATAAGGGACTCTTTTCTCCACGGGGTACGGTTGAGGCACGGGCACTTTGACTTGCACGTGTTTTACTACCGGCACGTGATGGACTATGGGGTACGGTTTCGGAACATACTCTTTCTCGACTACTTTAACGGGCACTGGATGTGGAACTTTAATTCCAACAGGATAAGGCACTTTTTTTTCCACAGTTACTGGGTATGGTACCGGACGGTCAACAAGTTTTATCTTTTCCACAGGCACATGCACTTTTTTCTCGACTGGATAAGGCTTCGGAACCTCGACTTTGTAAGGGACTTTGACGGGTTTCTGAACAGTTTTAACGTATTTGTGATGATGGTGGTGATGGTGATGCTTGATTCTGGTAACGTATTTCGGTCTATGATGACTTTCTTCCGTCTGAAGGTCTCCG
Organism: Electrophaes corylata; assembly: GCA_947095575.1. Classification (NCBI taxonomy): domain Eukaryota; kingdom Metazoa; phylum Arthropoda; class Insecta; order Lepidoptera; family Geometridae; genus Electrophaes; species Electrophaes corylata. Next base: position 2,245,673 of record OX352719.1, on the reverse strand, counting down.
TACGTGTAAGGTGAGTATGCAGGACTTGTGCTGTAGCTGGCGTATTGGGAATATGGTGGCCTTTTCGGTTTTAAGTAGACATTCCTCTTTCTGTCCACAGCGGCTGTTTGATCGGGTTGCATCGGGACAAGTCCGAAAGACTGCATATACATCATCTCTTTCTCGTTTGCTAAAGGAGCGTCTGCGTAAAAGTCTGATCTTCTGCTCATAGGGGTTTGCTTAATTGATTGAATCCTGTCTGATCTTCTACTTATAGGAGTTTGTTTCGCCGTCTTATGTATTTTGGGGTAGTGTGATGGTACAATCGGTACCCAATCGTTCGGTCCGATGTGGGTAAAGTTTAGATCTAAAGGGGTTGGAGTGGTCGTGGATTTGCGTTTGGGTGCTCGTGTGACGGGACGGTACCCTTGTTTCGTTGGCTGTACGGTTGACGTCGAGTTTCTGGAGACGTATCTGACTCTGCTGTGGTGGCTTGCCGATGTGTCAATGTCCACCTCATTAGCATGAGCGTTGTAATTCTCTATCACTGTCTTTGTGCCGTTTACAAGGCTTGTTGCATTTGAAGTTTTGGTAAGCTTCTCTACTTTTTTTGGCCATATTCTTTTAGTTCTTAAAAGCTTGGCCGTCGTGGTCGCTTCCGTAGTGGTGGTCGTTGTCGATGTTGTCGTACTGGTTGTGCTGTTGACTTTAGGTGCTTTTTCTGCTATCTTCGGTGGCCTGACAGTGTCAGTGCGTATACCGTTTATTGTTTGCACGGGCAAACTGAACTTCGGGGTGTGTGGAGTCTTCGTGATGGTCGGCTGGTACGTCGAAGCAACGTACTGCAACGGGCGGGATTTCATAAAGAAGTTTTTATGGTGCGGCGGCAGTGGAATCACTCTAGGAAACTGATAGATGGAGTTTGGATATTTTATGAGAGGGCTGTACTGTCTCGGCGGTGGGTATCCGAACTTTCCGAAGTAAGGTCGAGGGATATCGGCAAAGATGCTTTGTTTTGGTTTATCGGGGAAGAGGGGCGGTTTGCTCGGCGGCCTCGTCTCAGGCCGGTGAATCGCGTCAGGGTTCGTCACCGGCGGGCTAGGGTGCTTCGTAACATACTTTGGGCTGTCAACAATTGTGACAGCGCGGTTTTTAGCCTCTTCAGCGAGTTGGTCGACCTTGTTCTCATCTTGTGCCGTTACACCACCTCCGTGGCTGTCGACGATCACTAACGCAAAGATCAGGAATGTCTGGAAAGAAGAAATCTAGTGTTACGATCAGCTAATATGTGATTGTGTAACCTACTCATTTAATCTGGAGTTCAAAATTAAACCATCGCAAGCATCTACAAATGAATAGGTATTTTAAAATTTTTAGAATACGTAACCCTGCGTCAGAAATGTTATGAAAAAAATGAAATGGGTAACTGCCGCACCTACAATGTAGATGTTTAAAATTTATGATTTTTTCGTTACAGTATGTCAGTTCGTTGATTTGTTAGTTTTGTAGTAATAAATGAAACAGCACGCAATGTTTCACGTTTTTTGAGCTAAAAGAAAACGAGAGTGAGAAAAAACAACTGGCGTGAATCGTTTTTACAGATTATGATTAGGTATTGCAGCCTGTATTAACAGCTACAGTAAACGAGTGCGTGAGCATGCTAGATCCTACCAAAGTACGAGTACCTAGTTTGGATTTTTTTTGAACGAACGGTCATAAAAAGGATCTAATCTACACATTGAAACCTGCCTCCATCTAACTATGAAAATGCTATAGACACGCTCTACATGTAAATAAATGAAAAAATATTTGTTAATTTTATAACAGTTTAATAGACACATAAGTTAAGCATAATAATATGTGCTAAAAAAATAATTACTTACAGAAAACAATTTTTTTCCGTACAAAACGCAATATTTTTAACATTGTAAAAATCAAACTAAACTAGGTAAAAACTTTACCAAAACCATGTCCATGGAACTCAAAAGATCACAGTCACTTTAAACTGTTCACTAAACGTATCTTCAACTAATATATCACTTCATAAAACTTCATCACTGATCCTTTTCAAAATATCACTCACTTCACCAAAAAAAACCGCGCCTCAATTTCAGCCATTTTAAAATTCTTAGAATTATTTCTGAATTCGTTTTGTTTTTGAGATTTTACCTCTGATTTGTGTTTTGATCCGAATATTTACCTACCGATAATTGTCTCATTGTGTGTTACCGGCGGCCGGTGCCAAGCATGTACGTAATGATGTGCGCGAGGAAGCATCGCCTCTTTTAAAGCATTCGCGTAATGAGCGACTGGGTTGAATTACTTTCTCTGTCAATGCCACTATCAGACTGTTTATTAACCTTTTTGATAACAGCAAAGGAGTGCCTAATTGAAGAGTGGTAACCACCACTATCCGTAGGTCACCAACATGGCTCTTAGAATGAACCAGAGTAGCAATAGCTCGTGGAACCGGCAATCCTTGGGTGGTTCTCGAATGTCGACTATGCTGGAAGAAAAAGCTGAAAAGAAGAGGAAACCCGAAAATAAAATAAATCATTACTAATTGGAGCAGTAGGTACACTGTTTTATTATAGACTAAAGACAGCTTAATACCGGAAGCCAGAACAGGTAGGTATAATAGCATATTCAGTGATAAGGTTTATTCTGAAACGTCTTTAGGTGTCCAGGCGTCGTCATGTCAGTTCCTTGTGTCCAAGACTAGAACAATATACAAGAAACTTATAGGTAGCTTGGTCCCTACCATTCTTTAGTATGATCCTTTTATAAATGTGAAAGTTTAGATGTTTGTGGCTTTAATTACGCTCTCACTTATTTGGATGAAACTAATGAATACTTAGTTTGTTAGGTACTTGAATTAATACAAAGACTGATTTTTATCCCAAAAAAAAATCCCGAGTGAGAAAGTGAGAAGAAATGCCTTTAAATTTTATAATAGCAAAGCGCCTAAACATTCATGTTAGCAAAATTACATCTACTGCGGCTGCTAGGTAAAATACAGATTTATAACTAGCAGCCGCAGATAATCACTGATAGGGTACAGTTTTATAACATTCTCCAAAACACGAAATTCCAATGAGAGGCTTCTAACTTTACGAGCTTCAACCATGCCATCTCCACAAAAGTAAAAACTCTAGATCCCATACTTTATAATTTTTCCTGCTTCCGTTCTTCCGCACGCACTTACAATAGTTAAATAGGCATAAACTTATGCAACCAAGTAAATAGAACACGCGAAATGTATTGGCGATGCACGCTTAACAACCTACTGACACGATTCAGTAGACCACTTCCTGCCGACTTCAATGTTATTTATTTAATTTTATCGTTACATACATATTCTAGTGGAACTGCGTACGACTTCATCCGCGTGCAGCTGTTTTCATACAAACTTCTACCCTGCTGCACCCCTCTAGGGATTTAATTTAAGGTTTCCTTTCTTAGTATACCTCTAGAAAACATCCCATCCATATCCTGAATAATAATAAATTTTTATTTACCAAAAAATTTGAGGTTGTACAATAAAACCTGTAGTAAACTTAAACTAGGGGTACTAATCTATTTTCAAACTAAGCGTTAAGCTTGTATCTTGGGCTTCTAGAGTGAGATAAACCATAGACTTAAGTACCTAATTACGTAGTTGAGGTAATAAATAAATAAATAAATAATGCTGCACAATCCACACAGCATCATCCGCAGAGCTTGTGTTATGGGTACTAGATGACTGATATACTTAATACAGTACTATATTACATATATAGATATTTTTTTTATTATACATAGAAAATACCCAGAACACCCGGAATAAATATTTGCAGATCGTACAAACATTTATTCCAAGGCGGGAATCGAACCCGCAACCCCTGCGTCGCAGGCGGACATTCGCCCGCCGCGCCACATCGGTCGTCAAACAAGATTACATATAAGATATAGGTAAGATTACATATTACTTAAAATAAATATTTAAATAAATAAATATTTGTGGACATTTGTACACAACGTCATCTAGCCCTAAACTAAGCATAGCTTGTACTATAGGCACCAGATGACTGATAAAATACTTATGTTTTTTTATAAATACATACTTAGAATACAATATAACTCCCAGACAGAGAACATATCTATCTATACTATGTACATATCTATAATCTAATACGACAATAGGAGTATATATCTACAAACTGGCAGTGAAAAGCCAATTTTGCCAGACTTGAAACAGAACTCATGGGCATGTTACTGCACCGTTACTTTTAACTTCAAAGCGAAACAACACTACTTGGCGGCATGGTAATAGTACTTCCCCAGACGAGCCCTTCTACTATTAAGCAAGATCTGAAGTGCTTTTTAATTCTAAAACATCAAAACCAAAGTGATTAAATAAAAAAAACTGTTGCATAAAAAATCATTGTATTTCTTTCAATATCCTCAGCCTGTACTTATCATCAGGGAACCTCATTTTAACGACCTGCCTCACTTCCTCACACGTGAAGCATTTGAGCTGATCCTTCTTACTCCAGAGCTCCGAAATCTCCAGCAGCTGTCCTTGAAGAAGTGGAGGAAGTTGGATGAATTTTGTCCAGTTGCTTATTTTATCAGACTTGATAGGCTCCTGAAAATAAGATTTTTAACTTGATAAATTTTATTTTAGTCGTTAAACAAGATAAACTGGATAAATCAAAGCCAGCTCTCATATAGTTAGTCATTTGTACCCTACTAATAATAAACTCAGCGTAACCTCGAAATATCTGGACGTACCTCTGACTACCCCCTCAGACATTCTCGAAGAATCTCCAATAGTTACTAAGTACTAAAAGATCAGAGAGATTACAGGAAATTGGATAAAAATGTATAGTTAAAATAAAAGTGCAAAGCATTATACCTATGTTATGGTATGTATAGACTAGCAGCCGCTCGCAGCTTCGCCCGCGTGGCAGTTTTTTTCCCGTTCCCGTTATTTTTTCAAGATAAAAAGTAGCCTATATGTTAATCTAAGTTATAATCTATGTTTATTCCAAATTTCATCCAAATCGGTCTACTGGTTAGAGCGTGAAATAGTAACAAACATCCATCCATCCATACTTACAAACTTTCGCGTTTACAATATTAATAGGATAGAGCAAGAAGACATATACCTCAAACAAAGCTTCAATCTCTTCCACAGTATCTTTAACCTTCACTGCGATTAGAAACACCAGCTCTTCATCCACCGGCTTGGTATTACCAAACAGTCTCTCCAACACTGATTGGCATAATGCCTGCGCTAACGTACAAAGCGCCATCTCGTACATTCTTGCCGGCAGGACTGACTGCCAAGAGGCTTTCAGATCTGTCATAAGGGTCAGGGCGTCGTTTATAGCGCAGTCGAATTGCTCAAACGTGGCGGGCGTCCAGTGTGATAGAGGAGGATCTGAAAACAAAATAAATAGCACCACGACTTTAATCTCCAAGGCACGGTAGATATCCCCTCAGATCTCTTTGTACCAAATACCAACTAGAGACTCTTCGAGGATATCTAAGATGGGTTGTAAGAGGAATATTCAGACATTACACACATCATCATCTCACATTCACAGTTAGCAAGTGTATCATAACCAAATTCTATACGTGAAAACCTTTAATTGGCTTTCCGGTTCTATCCCAATGTTATTTAGTTAGTATAAGCTGTTGGTTTTCCAAGAAATAAATCAATAAATTACATTTGGTGCAAACCCACATTTTGCAGTAGTTGGTATTCCATACGTGACAGGTTGCAAGCCCAACGCCGCTGCTAGAATACCACCAAACCTCACAATGTTTTCCTTCACAGTTTGAGAGCACTGAAATTGCGCACATAAATTTTTCGAACAGAAAAATCCATTGGTGCTCAAACGTTGGAAACTCGGTAGACTCAACTAATACGGATGAAACTTGGAAAATAAAATACAGAGTGCAATAAGAATAGGGAATCCTAAAAACCTTTAGTAGGAACTTAAGACCGGACCTTATATGATTATAGAAAAAAAATTAGTAAAATTATAAAAATATATTGTTACAAGCAAAACACGCGTGACTTCGTCCGCGAGAAGTTATTTTTATAACGCGGGCGGTAACCGGTTGGAAATACGGTAGACATATCTACCTTTAGCCTCAATGCTCTGATTGATAACATTCTTCTGTTTTAGCAAGTATATAGACAGCTTCTCCAGCCCCAACACCCTCAGGTCCTGGATGCTCTCCAGCAGAACGAGCGCTAGTCTGTCAGCTAACGGCTTTGTTAGAGTGGCGCACCATGGGGGACCAACCAAGCCGTGTGCTAGGTAGAAGCAGTTATTGAAGAATAGAGCTGAAATAATTATGATTTTTTAAGTTAGTTTATACTTATCATTTTAAATAGTTGGATTGAAAACTCTTTATTGTACACAGTGGCGTAGCGTGCCGTGGCGGGCCCCCGTATAAAAATTTGTTTGGGGGCCCTTATGAAGGGTAAAGATTTCTCGCAAAAGAAAAAAATGTTGGCATAAAATTAAAAGAAATATTTTTTCATCATAATTATCTATGTAACTTTTTCCAAAATTTTTACAAACAATTCAAATTAAATATACACTCTCCTTGCCTTTTTGCTTTTTGTCATTTCTGAAATAAAAAAAAATTTGGGAAGTTATTATTAATTTTTGCTTATGCACATCGGGGGCCCCGTGGCATGGGGGCCCCGTATAATTGATACGGCAGATACGGCGGTAGCTACGCCCCTGATTGTACACCACAAGGCCACAACAAATTAAAACAAAACTTATAGTAGCTACAGCAAAGTACAATGGGTAGTTTTATAGCTATGAGTGATCTCTTCCAGACAATCTTTGGATGGACTGGAGTCTGTTATTGAGGTACCTGATGAAATAGCACATTTCAAGAGTATGTAAGCAAGTGTCGATGTAAGAAAGTAAGACTCGTAACACTGTTGAAATAAGTTTTCACAATGGAATATGCAGTTAATCTATCCAATGGAGAAACAAACTTGTCCAAACAGCTGAAAATAAGTGGATACAAACAGCCCACAACAGGAGACAAACAAATAGGGGAGGTGGTTTGTATACAAAAATTAGTAGACCCTAGTTTATGTAGTTTAAAGGACAAAAACAATAATGTAACATTTTTTAAGGGAAATATATATGCTATTGTTTGTAACTACTGTTGTTTGTGATTACCTACATTTATTGTACCTACCTATATCAGCAGGGCAGCACTCCAGGTTAACTCTGAACCTCTTAGGTACAACACATTGGTACATCACCGCTATATCTCTTACATATGCCACAAGTTGATTGCTGTACTTTTCCGGTAACTTTGTACTCTCTTCTAAATGTTCCACTATCATTGTCATGATTTTCTTGACATTACGGGATACAACACATTTGGGCAGGAAGATTGGCTTTGTTAGATCACTGTCCGTGTTCGGGGTTTCATTTAAAATAGAATCGTTTTGGATGTCTATTGCAGTACCAACTGCTATAGTTCCATAAGAAAGACTCTCCGATAGCAAGCTACGAACATCAGCAAGAAGTTTATCACATTTTTTGTTGTATAACACACATTCAGTATCGTCGATATATTTGTTGAGCGGAGACTTGTCAGCTTCAACAAATTTGAGATCTATGAGAAACTTGTTGAATGAATCCAATTCAACAACAATATTTTTGTAGTGTTGGTAGCTGCTGTCACAGGATGGTAAGTTGCTACGGATGCAATCTTCTATAATGATATTAAAAAATTTATTACGAATAGAATCTGCAAAGACTTCAATGAATGTACAGTCACTTTTAAAATGAGAACCAAGTGTTGACTGTAAGAATTCAAATATAGCTGTTAAGTTGTTGAAAACAGTCTGATAGCTTGGTTTCTTTGTGTCATTTAAATTAATTTTTATGTTGAAGATAATAGCACCAATATGATCTTCAGTATATATATCACAGTTATGTTGAATTACATTGCGGAGCAAACGGTCTATGAAGAAATGGCAAAATAGTCCCAGCTCTGCATTCATTCTCTCAGTAACATACAGAGATTTTAATACTTTCTGTAGAAGTATGGGATCACTTTGCTGGACTGATAAAGAGTATGTGAGAAAATGTAATCCTTTCTTTTCCGACCAGGTGAAAATATCTTCCCATTCTATACTCAAGCGAGCTGTATATAGAGCTAAATGATTTTCAGCTTGAGCATTCAGATTTGATAAGGCTTTCTTCAAGGTGCCCTCGAATTTGAGACTCTTTATTTCTTTCTTCAGGTGTGTAATGGCAAGCATTGATTCACTGTAGTTGAATCTATTAAACTCATAGTTTGCCTTCTTAAGAATGTTTCTCCCAGCAGCAGCGACGCTCAGATCATTCAAATACTCGTATTGCTTGCATAGTTTTAGCCACGAAGCGTTGAATTCGTTGTCGAGAACTTCGAATTGTTTCCGTAAGATTTCTATATCTTCCGAGCAACATTTGAACTCTGTATCTATATTACCCTTTCGGTTCTTGAAATTTAGTTGCTCTAAGCTTTTAGTAACTGAGAAATTTACGAAAGTATCAATTATATTCTGCTGTAGCGCCCAAGACAGCATTTGAACACGTTCAGTGACATCATTTACCCTGGGAAGAAGCTCATCGCGATGCTTATTATAATCCACGGATGTCGCTTTGTTGGCTTCTTGTAAAACGGCACTTAGCAAACTCATTTTAGGAGCTAATAATCACTAGATAATCTAAAACGTAGATTTTCTTTTCTCATTGGTTTCAGTTAGAGAAATTCAAAATTTAAAGTTTAGTTTGTTGTTGACATTTTTCCTGACAAGACGAGTGACGTATTTGTTAGACATTTGTCATTTTTGACAGTTTCAGCCCAATTTTTTTTATTGCTCGCCCATTACGGTTACTGAAATTGTTGTTCCCTCTTACCACCAGAGAAAACTATGAAATAATACCTATCAACATTAACTTACTCATAGGTTAGTTTGCCATTGCATGCCCTCATATAAGCTCACATTATGTACCTATTATAATGAATTAGTATAATATATCACCTCACCTGCAATGCAACAATAGTTAGCAACAGCACCCGAAAGTAGGAAAGTTTTCCTTATTACGTAACACACGACCGCTCCGCGACTAGTAAATATAAAACATTGCGACCAAGCGTCATACTTTCTGCAACAAAAAAACAGTTTCGTTCGTGTTTTGCATTAATGGAAAACGGAGACCCTTCTTATGCGCTCACTCTGTAATAGTACCTTCGAAAATATATTCTACGGTAATCAGTGAGCAATCAACCTGAGCAAACCAAGGTCAATAACTTAGCATAATAACTGGTTGCCATCGCTTTGTATAATCAATGGTCCTGCCTGAGGGCAACGATATCGTATCACTGCAATTTTCGCATTATCGTTTAACCAAATAATTATTTACTTAAATACAATGAATGATAGCGAAATCGACTCTTTGAAAAGTGAATTGGAACACGAAAAGACTTGTAGGTCAGTGAACGTGGTATATTAGAGGTGTATTTGGTGTAGGTATTTAGTAACAGTCTGTGCTGTAGAATTAGTCAAGATTTCACCAAATAAAAAAATCATAGAATATATTATTGAGTACTTAGGTACCTACCTAGACTAATCTGGTAAACTTAGATACCCAAGTAAGTAGTAGAGCTACCTATATAAATATTTGTGTCATGCACAGAGCTTTTTATTCATAGGCTATTTTGCTTTCTGTACAAAGCAGTTGTAGTTCTATAGATAGAACTATAAACTCTTGCAAGAATCTATGATAGATTCTTACAAGCTTCCAGTGTGGTTTTCCTGTTTTTTTTTTTATTATTTAGGTAGGTAGGTACGTAGCTACACCTTTATTTGCCAACGCGCGCGACTTCGTCCGCGTGGAGCCATTTTCATACAAACTTCAACCCCCGCTGTACACGTTTAGGGGTTGAATTTCTGGAATTCCTTTCTTAGTACACCTCTACGCACTAAGACGAATATAAGTACTCTGAAAATTTCAAGTCTCTACGGATAGTGGTTTAGGCTGTGCGTTGTCTATATCTCAGTGGGTCAGTCAATCAGTCAGGACAAAGATTCTTCTAATTGGTACTTAGAGATTGTCTGCGACGTAAACCCAACCGAAGAGGCACGTCAAACATGATATTCGACACAGCCCACACCATAATTTGTAGTTACCTATAAGTACTAATTTGCAAGCCCATCACCTTTTAGAATACCTACTACTTATGATGATTTTCTTCGCTTTTTGCGCACCTACACTACACCACTGAAACATATTTTGCACCTACCTATATTTGATCTTTATATTTTTAATGAGTATAGAACACTGGCATTTATCCATTTATCTAGAGACTCAGCAGCATGGCAGAATGGAGAGATCGAGAAGCAAATATTCAACCTGCAAGAAGATTTGCAACAAAGCGACTATTCTTGGGACTTAGACGACGACCTTCACCGCGAGAGCGGAAAACATAAGATGCTGTTGGAAAACATCGATTTGTTGCGAGGAGAGCTGCCGATTCTTAAAGACAGGATTAAAAACGCTAAGATCTGTGGTCCTGGTAAGTATAAACGGTAAAAGTATAGGTATCGGCAATTCGAAAATAAAAGCTCTATACGAGTATTTAAATTAAAAACACGGCAGTAAAAAACAGGCACGATTAGACAAAACAGACTTCCCATAGTCTATCTGAAAGATTTTAACTTTACAGTTTCGAGTTGAGTTTGGCCGCTGAAATACTCAGTACCTACTTATGCTTCACCTCATGATGTAAAACGATCAATAACGGCCGATAGCGGTGGTTAGCCCGGTAACGCTGTCGGAAATCGCTAGGCGATTATACCAGCACTTTAGTCCGTTCGAGAAAAAAAAAAATAGTGGTGGTAGCACTGCGACAGCAGCAGGCGATAAACAAGACGGCATTCACACAAGTGTGAAGTGACTGAAATCTTATGGTTGTTGCTTACCTGTCGCGAATAACAAAATAACCCTGGACAAAACACAAACAAAGGTAATTACAAAAGGGAACCACCGACACGACGAAAATGTAAACAGCATTTTGTCATCGATGGCGTTGTAGTTTGACCTAAATAAATTGTATGGGCCAGTTTAAGGTCAAATAGAGGCCTCGGATCGAGCGTGCAAGATAGTACCTACCTAGCTAGCTGGTACGGTAGGTGAGCACGAGATTCACTGCACTGTATGTACCTAGGTAAGATATCTATAACTTTAAATGGAAAAAGCTGGATTAAAAAACCCGTCAGTGTAGAATCAACAAACCACGCTCTGAACAACACGTGTAGGTAGGTAGGAAATCATAATTGTAACAAAAGCGATCTGCCTGATTTCAAATAAGCAGTGGTCGACATGTACCTAACCGTCATGTGTAGAATTTACTCTATGGGTGGTATAATCCTATTCATCTAAATATCTGAATCTAAAAAGGAATATTCAATCCAACTTCGTGAAGTTTAGGTAAGACAGAAACAGCGCAACCACGTACTTAAGTAGAATCTAAACTAAGGTAATAAAGGTAGGTACTGAAAAATCGCGGGAAATTCTAATAATGTTATTATGGCAACCCGTAAATCAGGTATACTTGAAATAACCTTACTTGATACTTTGATACTTATCTCCTTTTACTTACCTAGGTTAGGTCTTAGATCATTTACTCTCTAGATACCTACTGCTTGAAACGCACCAACGCATCGAAAAAAATGTCAGAGTACTGTACTCCGACAAGTCGCTCCCCGCCCATCAGTGTCAATTGAATTTTCATGGCGGACGGTCACATCTCTGTATAACATTTTGTGTCTGCAATGGCGAGTTGTACAATAAAAGTGTGCAGAAACTACAGAGGACGATTAAAAATGACAAGTGAAGTGTCCTTCCATCAGTAAGTATCTAAATTTTAAGTTTAATTCCAAGTAATTTGATAAATATAATTCAAAAATTAGCGCGTATTATTTCAACTCGCACTTGACATGTTTGTTAGTGTTGCAAGGTTTTGTATACACAATTCCCCATGTGAGTGCGCGATTGTCGTTTACTTATGTTAGTAACAGACTATGAAAAAGAATATACATAAATCATCATCATCATCCTCATTAGGTACTCAATAAAGTTTACTGCAGGACACACTCGTAGGTCTCGTGTGCACTCTACTTATATAATTATGGAAAAAGCGCACGGCGCTGGTGAGTTTTATTTCAGACTCAGAAATCGGTCAAGTGCGAGTAGCCCTGAATATTGTTTGAAGGTTTTACTTCTGCATTTTACTGTTCATCCGATTAGGCAGTTAGTACAAAATTTTTGTTATGTGGTTGTGTATGTACCCAAGAGGATTTTGACAAAAATGGTCAAGTGCGAGTAGGGCTTGAATATTTATCGTTGGTTTTCTTATTTTTAGACATTTTTTAAGCTTTTTTAATATGGGTATCGTTTTCGACCAATTTCAAAGATGACATTAATTTTGTAATTCAAGGTGGTGAAAACTTTTGTGTTTTTTTTTTACCAATACCAATTTTTTCCACTAAGTATCGTTTTCGACTAATAAAGGGCCTAAGTATATATATTAGCACTGACCTTGACCATAATTATAGTAACTATGTTACATTTTTTTTCAGAATTCCAAGTGATCCTATCCAAAAAAGTAAATGGGTGAAAATTATACAGAAAAGCCGTATTTAAAATTTTTTTTAAAACCAGGTGAGATGAATGCAAAGCGTTTTGTCGTACAATAAAAAAATACTTATATATTTTTGCTTTTTATTTGCTTTACATTTTATTTTACAAACAGTCATAAGATTGTTAGTAACCAAAACAGACCTAAGAAAATCAAATTCATAACCCGACTTCCCCTTGACCATTTTTTGGCAAAATAATTTCCGGGCACACATTTAATAATTCACAAAGCGTAGTTAAAAGAACCATATTTGCATTTTATAAATGAAAAAAATAGTCAATTATTCATGCCCGACTCGCACTTGACCAATTTTATATGTCCGAAACTGTCTCGTGCTAAAAAACGCAGTCACATCTTACTTAAAAACCGGAAACTAAATTTGATCTGTTTACCCCATAAACTGGGAAACACATTGTCAGCTGGTAATGTTACGCACGCACACAGTGACAAATATAATGACGTGGCATGAGTGTAAGACAATGTGAGCGCGTGTTGATGTATGGGTGACACGCAAACAAGTTTGCCTAACTTGGCCTGTTTTTTAGGTACGCGTTGCAGGAGTAGACTCTATCTAGAGAGTAAATTATCTAAGGGTTAGGTATATAAATGACACAGTATTTTGATTCTAGCTGCATTGTTGAAACTTACAAAAAATTCAAAGCTGGCAATCGAAATCCAGCAGACAAAAAATCTCAAAATCGGCCTACACGTTTCAATATGTTACATAAATAAATCTAACTACTACCTACCTATCTAATTTTGACGCATTCAAAAAAGTATACCTAGCTATTATTCTAAGATTTGTACCTTAGTAATCCTAAGTAGGTAGATAAGTAAATTGAGGTTGAGTGAAATTAGATTTTTTTACGATAGCGTTTTGGTTTTTCAGATTGCCGGCTGAAACATGATGATTTGAACATAAACTTGGATATCCTGACACCAGTAAGTTATTTAATCAACTAACTCTACATTTACATTTTATCAACACATTCGAAGTGTGATGCGTTTTGTTGTTTGACTGGAGATAGGTTGCTAAATTTTATGCCATGATTTTTAGTTATGTAACTAGGTAACCTACCCATTCTGATATATTTTTTCAGGCTGAGTTGCTGCGTACTGTGAAAAGATTCGAAAGGCTGAAAACTGATTTGATCAGCACCTTACGCAGCAAGGAGTGGCGTCTTGATTCCGAGTCCAAGGTAAAAAACACAACAAGACCAATTTTCGTATTCGAATTTTTAAAACAGCGTTTTATTTTCAAATGCCGGTACCTAGATGGACTAGGTAAGTATGTAACTACTTTTACATAAATGCAACGGCTTTAATATTTTTATTAGACAAATAATTATGGATCAATTATGTATAGGTACGTTTGATCGCAATCTCACCTGTAGGCCGATTCAATGATTTCGAGCTCGCAAACCGAAATCTGAAATCCGGAAAACTAAAAAAAAACATAGAATTGGCTTAGGTACTAATGATATGTGGTGATGTGATCGACGATGTTGCACGATTCAACCTTCTCTTGACACATCCAAATTTTTTTTTTTAATGCTGGGCAACCCACACAACATCATCTAGCCCCAAGCAAAGCTTGTGTTATTTTTATATTACTTATATTATTTTTTCATTACATAACTACATAGATATTTTTTATTATGCATAGAAAATACCCAGCACACCCGGAATAAATATTTGCAAATCGTACAAACATTTATCCCAAGACGGGAATCGAACCCGCAACCTTCTGCGACGCAGGCGGTCATTCGCCCGCCGCGCCACATCGGTCGTCAAATTATACATGAGCGGAAAAACAGACGGCAGCGTCAACGAGTTCATTTGTTTTGCTGTCCGCGTTATAAAAGTTGAGGCAAAGCGCTTGGTGAGGATGTCAATCAGAAATGGCTGTCTCGTCTCCCTACGTCTGGTGGGCCGATGATCAAACGTAACTGGTGGTACCTATCCACTTAGTCTACGGTACCGGTTAAAAATGGTTAAACTTGTTTCAGCTGTACGTGCGGGTGCATGACCAGCGAACGTACTTACAGAACGAGCTGATGATAATTCAGAACAACATCATGCGTCTTCAGAAGAACGGGCCGTATTGGCAGTAAGTACCCACTTCCTACTTACGCAACTCCATACGTTTCCGACATGTTTCCATACAGCTAGCTAGTCGATAAAAATTGCTCGATTTCATGACTCATAAAAACATCAAACATTGCCTATGTTATGCTATGTCTAGGTAGAGGCACAGATATGTCTCTAACCTACGCAGCTTTGTGTGGTTTTTCACCCCATACTTATATAAGTACACTTTAGGTGGGTCAGTCCAGCTTTGAGGCCGTTTGTCCCGCTGTCCCCGACCCCGAGCGAGGGTAGAAAAAATTGCCTCCGCTTTTGCAAACAAACCAACACAGGCTAACATGACAGAGATCCATGAATTCATACAGAGATCCCACCGAATTGTATTGATATGCTCAAAGTAAGCAGTCTAAGTTACAATAAGCGCCTTTGACATCAGTTGGGTTGTGTAATGATTCGTTGACAGTTCCCAGTCCCACACCACGCTTGCAGTAATGCAGGCATGTAGGACGAACGTACTATTAAAACTAGTTCATGCCTTCCAGACATTCTTCCCGTAAGCACGACGAGCGAGTCCTGGACCCCAAGCGAGGACCTGTGAGGAGGATGTTCGGTAATGAGCGCCTTGCCCCCATCGCTACGTAAAGTTACCTGACAACCGCCGCGGCCGAGCGACTGAGGAACCATCTCGGAGAGATTCATCGAATACTCATACAAGTTGACCTACCAACTTTGGTCGATCTAATCACGGTCGCTTCGGTGTGGCAACGGCTTTATAATATTATCTCAATATCAAACACTTTAAACCACACTTACTTGCTTTAAGTACTTACTCAAATGTTAAATATTTTGCACAGTTTAAATAGGTAATGTTACTTCGCAAACCTAGATAACTATAACATACATAAAGAGAGTACGTAATCATATACCTATTTAACCTGGTTAATAAAGAAAGGATTAAACATAAATAAAAAAAATATAATATAAAAAAAGTTACCTACCTGATGTTAAGTGGTTCCCTGTGCCTATAGTTTTTGTATTAGGAATAGTATTTACAAAACTGTTGTTTGGCCTACATTATAGAAAAATAAATAAAATATAAAAAGTAATATTAAAAATTGAAAGGTCGTTTGTCCCCATTTTTTATTTCCACTGGTCTCCATCGGGGACGAACGGGAATAATAAATAGAAACGAATGCAACTAGGTACAAAATGCAGGGACGAGCAGGAATAATCCTTACTTAAAACACCATTTTACTTTCGTTTCTTTATGCACAGGTTCATTCTCACGTTTGCTTTTTTATCAAAGTGTGGTTCTGCAACTGCAGCATTTATTAGACGCTTCGTAACTAGATACTTTGGTAAAAACACAATAACACATGAACATTAACAAATTAAACACAAGGTTAAAAGTTTTTACTTCTCTCGACATTGACAGAGATGAAATAAGTTTAATTCGACTTTGTATAATTTTAGGGCTCCCTATTATTTTTACTCGATTGCAAAGAACATGGTAAATTTCCAGGAAAAATGATTTTGAGACTTACTTCCATACACAGATTTCCTGCAATCCTTATTATTTGAAATGTGTGTTGTAAAACTTCTATAACCAAGTACAAGACAGCCTTATCGCAGTGAACATTCAGTAATCATTATTTACTTTTCTATGTCAATTCTATGTACCTACACCTAGTATTGCTACACAAAGCAATATTAAAAAGTAAACATAGACACACAGGGCTTTTCGCGGCATTTAGAGCACCAACCGTATTTTTGGGAAGCTTTTCACAAGTCAGCGCCATCTATCAAGTCAAATGAAACTATTGTTTCTTAAATCGTGAATTCTAGATGCATCAAAGGTTAGTTACCTACTCAAGGGTTTATTAAATTTAGAAAACACTTTATTGTTATGTTTAAAAACTTTATTATGATGTAACAGTTAGATTTTATAAATAAATATTAAAAACAAAATGTTTTGTTACTTTAAATTTTTTTATAGTACTTATTAATGAAACAATAAGATAGCGCACCTGATGTTAGGTGGTTACCATCACTTATGACAAAGCATTCTTAGCAAGTTACGCTCATTAGGAACGTGCCCTACAATGTACTGCTCAGCGTTCATCACCCTGAGCTATATAGGTATTGAGCCTCATAGATCTGTAATGTCACCGACAGTTATATCCTTCAAACCGGAACACAGCAAGCTGCTGGGCAGTAGAAATATGCATGGTGGTAGTATTTCCCCGACGATCCCTTCACTAAGAGCTCTACTACTACTAAAATACTAGTCTTTATGTACGATTCGTGTGTTTATACCTCGCTGGGTACTCGACGGAGGTACTCAAGTACTCGCTGTTGTCCAATTCTTCATACGATCTGTACGATGACGATACTGTAAAATACACATAATTATAAAAAACGAACGAAAAAGATACGTATCACAGTGGCATAGAGTCCAAAAACGCTAGCCGAACCGGCATGTGTAATGTGAGTGTCGGAGGGTGTCGGAGACATTGCGTCACCTACCTCGCCAGTAGTATAGATTCCCCGGTTCTGGCTCACCGGCTGGCTCACTCAAAACGTGTGGGGAAAAAGAAAATCTGGGAGATCACCGGCTAAAAAAAAAAAAAAAAAAAAAAAAAAAGGTTTTTGGGGTCGCTGAGTCGATCTGTGTGGTCCATTTTGCTGTAGCTGTAACGCATCGGGAGATAGGATTCAGCTTGTACAGGTCCTACTTCGTTAGCTAATCACCCATTAGCTGCTAATGACTCCACACGCTCGGATTTCTATTGTTACTAATTACTTTACGCGCTCGAACATTGCATTGTTTACTAATTACCTAGGTGATTAGAGTGTCAATCGTGAAATTAAACATGCTTCATTCTATTCCACATTTTTATTTTCCTTAAAACAGATTTTAAATAATTTATACACAAATATATCGTTGTTTAGCTTACTGCTGCGAAATAATTTTACAAAATCCATCATACTATTTCCGTAAAACTTGTAATATAAATATGTTAAGCAATACTCTCCACAAACTGAAGTGAAGTCATGCTGAAGTCTGTACCTATTAAAATCCCACTGTCTTGTAGTCCTGTTCAAGAAACTTCTATGATATGCCGGAGGTGGTCGTCCATAGGAATCAAAATACTGACCAACTCCATTACTCTCTATGTGAATGGCTATCCAATGAGAGCCTGGTTCACTGTCGGGGTCCAAATTACTTATTAAGTATATTGGAGTGTTAATATGTAAAGGTAGCCTGTTTGCTGGATAAACATGTTTTTGTAACATAGGATGTATGAAATGCAAATATTTTTGAATTTCAATTGTGTTCATCGTAAAGTTGTGATACGTTCTATCTTCAAATTAATAATGTTAAACTAAATAGGCTGAACTTCTTTATAAAGTGTGGGATGAAATAAAAAGTATTAGAGTAATGTGCTTATATTTTTTTATTTAATAGCTTTTTAAAACTAGGTTTATACAATGTCAACTTAACTACTATAATCTACGGTTACATTACGATTCTTATCTATTTCAATAACATTATCAAATTCTGCATAAACAATACAGTTAATTGTCTGAGTAAGTGTAGATTCAAATCGAACCTCTAATCTAACACTACCATGTTTTATAAGGTTCCAATGGGTATTTGAATTAGAGCTGAGATCAGCTGTTAGATCAAATGCTAGCAAACAGTACCCTTTTGCATATTGTTCTCTAGATATCCCATTACCTTCATTGAGAAAATGTATACCTGTCCCCGAAAAAAGTGTGTGATAAGCTGCAGTAAAAATATTACTCTCAAACGATGGTTGCAAAGCTTTTGAAGGTATTTGCTGACCATCAATGTATAAACAAAATGTACTCAAATCATAGTTTTCAAAATTAAATGGGTTTTTAGTCAAACTTCCATTAAATGCTGCATTGTTTACAAATCCAATAATACATCTTTTAGGGACTTGCCCCAGAAAAATATTATCGAGAGTTTTACCCTGAATACCAGAAGGTATGGTTAACACTTTAACTTCTGCTCGAGTAATAGGATATTTAGCAGTTGTAGAGGCTAAAACTTTTTGATGGGCTAGTAATACAGTTGGATTGATTCGTGCTCTACGAACAATAAGAGTCGCATCTGTAATGCATACTTTAAATTTGAAATCAGATGAAGAAGCCATAAGATTAAATGTTTCCCTAGACCGAACTAATTTTACACTCATTTCAACCCCATTAATTAAAAACTTTTCCTGGTTAAATATATCCCCATGAAGATGACCAATCATTTCTATCTCTTTACTTTCACATGCTAGCTGTTGTCTTTTAGTAAATCCTTCATTTTTTTCATCGCTTGAATTCATTTTATCAGCTGTATCTTGATACCAAAGAGCACAAGTCAAGTGAGAATCTTTGGCTGCAGGAGCATAGTTTAGCAAAGTTTCTATGTAAGCACGATATGCATACGTATTGTTTGGAGGTGATACAAGCTTCTGATTCAAATAAACATCTAGTTGACTGAAGAGTGAATGAAGCCAATTATTAACTGGAGCTACAATGCTTGATGCTGCTATTTTAGTTGAGTCCTGATTGACTATTTTGGCTTTTATGTGTAATAAAGTATGGGATAAATCTATATAGTCATCCCCTGTCCCTGGTACTTGAAATTCTATGGGTCCATCATCAGCAAGAGATGAAATGGGTTTGTAGTGTATCCATAATCCGCTTTCTATGCTGGTTTGTGTAGATGGTAAGGCGAATAAATCCAACTCTGATTTTATACACTCACAAGAATGACTATGTAAAAACGACATTTTTATTTAATTTTATGAAAATATATCTTTTAAATTGTCAGTTCTTGATTTTTTAGTAGCTTTCACTTTGGCAGTTGACGGTAGACTGTATGAAGAAAGCCGTTTCCTTTTTGTTATATATCCTGAGCCAGACATATTTAATTTATCTATTTTATTATCTGCTTTCCTTTTAAGATTTGAACTTGCTTCTTTAAGCAGAGTTTTGATGGAATCCTCCATAGGGCGAGCGCTAACCATATCCGATAGAAGACCAACACCAGCGTTTAAAGCCTCTTTACCTATAACTCTAGCACCACTAGAAAGTAATGGTAGAACAGATCTAAATAATCCACCTAAAAAACTACCGATGCCATGACCACGTTGATAAGGTGCTCCTTTATAAATCACCCCAATCCCAGAACCAGCTTGATGTGAGTAATAATGTTCATACGGGCAAGTTATGTTATCACGTGAATACATTATATTTTTCTGAAATGAAGCTTAACACACACGGTTCCAAACTGGAATGGTATTTTTTGACCCGTGCTGGATCTTATATCTACTTCAATGGTATCAAACTCTCTACGCATAACAGGTAAGTAGTGAGGAGGTGAAAAAACATGCATTTTATTGGCTCCATAAATATACTTCGCAGGATCCAATGGTATAATTCTCAATAAAGGTGTCATAACATCCCCCACTATCTGAGGTTCAATAATATCACAATAAACAAATAATTGATACGGTAACCCTAAATGTAAATTTGCAGGACATTTACCTAAGCCATTACCTACAAGATTTCTGTTAGGTTCAAAACCGAGTTGTAAGCCTAACTTAGGTGATAATGTTAACGATTTAATAGATTCATCCATAATAGCGGCAGACACAAACTTTGATATTTCATCATATCGAAATTTAATTTTCTCCTTTATACTATTTATTGCCGTTAAAATATGATTAATATTATCATAATTTGTTGCTGGAATGTGAGTTTTATAAAACACCAATGAAGGTTTTACTTCGTGCGGCATTAATTTTAGTTTTGTTATGTAAATTACATTTTCATGATCTTGCACAGTATACATTGTGCAAGGGTATTGAAATTCAACAACTCCAACGGACCATTCTCCTTCAAGTTTTATAGATTTCGGTAATTTTGTTGAAAATCGTGTAGTCATATTCTCTGGAAAATATTCCATGGAACTATTACTAAGTAATGTTAAATAAAAACTTTCTTTTATCATATTGCTTTTAATTCAGAAACTGAAATCCAACTATTAAATTTATCTGGATAACCTTTCCACTTCACTAACACTTGCTTTCTGATACCAGAATAGCGTGAACTTATTATTTTATCTATTTTATACTTTGAGGTGGAGTCATAAAACACCTTTTGTAATTCCTTTTCATAAAACGTTCCAACTATAGCTTCCTGTTTTAAATCTTCTAGTGTATACACAACTAATGGAGATCGTTCTATTATTGAAGTTACCATAAATATTTCATCACTCCAGTTGGATTCATAACCTTTTTGAAATATATGCTTATACTTCGTTATTCTTACATAATCTCCAATGCGAAGTTTTGGTAAAGCTGTACTTGTGATACTTTGAACATTTTTTCTATCATACAAGTTATTCCATACTGTTATTATATTATTCGTATTTACATCACAAGGACACATCTTGATGCTTGAATGATAGCTATGGTTATAAGCATATATTAGATCTTGTAAAACATCAATGTATTTATATGTATTTTTATAGGTAAAATAACGCCACATTCTCATCTTGAGTGTTCTTTGAAATCTTTCAACAACGCTAGCTTTAATATCAGGGTTATTTGTTGTATAATAATTAACATTTTTCGACTTAAAGAATATTTGAACATCTTTTGAAACAAACTCAGTTCCTTTGTCTGATTGTATATGAGTTGGTGTTGTATTAGCCTCATCAAAAATGCTTTTAAAACATGTTTTAATGGTTTCAGAGTTTTTACTTTTCAAGGGTCGGGCATATGCATATTTGGTAAAGACATCAATAACACAAAGAATGTAATTAAAACCATTGTTATATTTAGAATAACTTCTCATATCACTTAAGTCAGCTTGCCAAAGTTCATTAAGATTAGATAAGACATATCTGTTTCGTGGAAATTTTCTGTGAACCGGTTTATGTAGTGTGTAGGTTTCTTGTGATTGTAACCATCTTTTAACATCTTTTCTATTCATTTTACCTTTCATAGCTCTAGCTAGTTTATCAATACTAGCATACCCAGCGGGGTGCGCTGGGTTATAGTAGATGTTGTTTATTTCTAATAAGGACTCCATTTTTCCCAATCAATCTTTTGTTTGACTCTTCTAGTAACTGGTGTTGAAAACACCTCCTCATATGGTGAGTCTTCCTCTATTTCATTTACCTGAAGTTGCTTTAAATAATGGAGTCTTTTTGGATTTCCAATGTAAATTAATGGTGTTTTAATATCTTTCAATGCTTGTGTGAATTTTTCCCATCCTATTGGATCATTATTTTTGAGTGGTCTCAAAGAATCATTTACTAAGTCGATGATATTACTTCCAGGAATTTGTTCGTTGCCTACAGTGATTGTACCGTCATCATCCCAGCAAATTTTGTTTTTATTCGAAGATATCAAATATAATAATCTCTCACCTTTCTTTGCATATGTTTTAGGTACCAAGCTGAGTATGTGCTTAGGAGAGTAAATCGAATTTCTATTCAAACCAGAAATTTCTTCTGGTTCCTCGTCTTTGTTTGATGTCTGATTAGCAACTACTTCTTTTACATCGATGTTTTTGTTTTTACTATCAATTATAACATCATCTGCTACCTCACCCCCGCTCTCTGCTCTCGGAATATTTGAAACTAAAGGTATTTCAAGAGGTTGACGTCCTTCTTCGGAAAAATGTAAGTATCTTTGTAAAATTTGTAAATATAACATACATTTTTTTCTATCTTCCATGTCACTTTTCAAAATATTTTGCATTTCGGCGTCTAATCGTGACATTGGGTTATCAACGGAATCATGTTGGTTAATTTTTTCGATTACACTTGGATCAATTAATAACATTTTCTTAGCGTGTTCCATTTTTTCAAACAATAGAACCAACTAATCCACTCAGAATTGATCCCAATATTATAGGCAAAAAAGATCCTCCTTTTTGAACAATCAAACGTTTACGAACTTGTTTAGTACTTTTTCGCACTAGTTTGCGAAGCAGGTTTTTATATTTTTTTAACTTTTTCTTAGCTTTTTCTTCTAGATATACTTTACCCCTTAAAACGTTATGAATGCATTCACAAATGCAATTAATTTCTTCTTCATCACAAGATTTTAAAAGTGCTTTCTGATATTTTGGTTTAAGTGTATGCAAAGCACTAAGTAAATCTTTATGCGTCTTTAAGCTCTGATACATTATTTATGAATGACAGAAATTTGATGGTTCTTTGCATATTTAAATAGTTTTGTTGGAACATAAACAGTGCAATATCTGTCTAAAGGAAATATTTTGGTTTTAAAACGGCATATGTCGCTAGTGTCTTGTTTTAAATCTATCATCAAATAACCATGAGCCTCTTTAGTTGCATCTTTGTATGAATCTTCCATAAATGTTGTATTTTCTGGTGATACTTGTCGTGCTAAATATCGAATTTGAGTTTTATCACGAGGATTTTTAAAATAGATGATGTAACCAGAGTTCAAAGATATATCTCTCTGACCTTTACCTTGATGAAATAAGTTTTGTGTTATATAGAAAACACTTTAATTTCTATGATGACTACCTTTTGTAAATATATCAACAATGCGTCCATCGGATTCTCTCATGAGATCATCAATGATTACTAGCTGAGCCTCTTTTCCATCAAACATGCTGAGATCTGGTATCCCTTGACAATAGTTTATATTTTTGAGGTTATACAATGGTTGCATTTCATCAAAACACCAAGTAATTTGAATAAACTCAACACTACAAATTTCTTTTACATACTTTACAAAATTTGTTACGAAATTAGATTTTCCACATCCACTTGGACCGGCCACTATTGCAGTAAATGGATGAATGAAATGAAACATTTTTAATGCGAGTGTTGATTGTTAGAGGTTTGTGAAAATAATGAGACAATTTTCGAATATCAATTGTTTATATTTCATTAACAAGTTTCTTTTACAATACAAAATGTAAAAGTTCTTAATCTAGTTCTTAAGTTTACATGATAACATTATAATATTCACAAGCTATCTTTTATTTACAAATACTTATTAAACTATATTACAAATTGAACTATATTTACATTCATTCCTTAACATGTTGGCTTAAACAAACTTATCTAAAATACAATAGGCACCTCATCGTAGTTTATAATGCCCCCAAGCCAATGTGTCGACATTATTTGGTAAGATAAATCTTTTGCTATCATTAAAAGATAAACACATTTTGTTTACTTGCTGAGTAAATATCCTATGTTTAAGTGATTTGAATAAAACCATGGTACTATATTGAATATTTTTATCAAATAAGCATGATCTATAATTTTCCATTTTCATATTTTTTGTAACACATTTCTTAACGCCTTTAGCCTTTGAAATAAATTTACGTTCAACATCTAATGCATACATTTTAGATCTTAATCCAACAAATTCCCGAAATATTTTTCCATTATTTTCGTCTTTGAAGAAACCTAACTTTTTTTTATTTATTTTTGGATAGCCAAATATGTTGTCATCTGGATAATCAGATGTATCAAACTTTGAAGACAGATCTGGTTTAATGTCTTCATAAAAGTTATTTGTGAAAACATGATATATCAAACTATCAGTGTCAGTGTAAAGTAATTTAATGCTATTGGTGAACTTCTTAAGCATAAAGTTATAGTGAAAGTCATACATTAAAGTTTTGGAAATATCCAAGATGCAAAAACCTAAGTAAATGGGTTTGTTATGAAACAGTTTCGTTTTTCTCAACTGAACTGCAACTAAAGTCTCTCCAAATATAGCTAAACTATGAAATTCCGGTTTTGCCACTAAATCTTGTACACCAAGAACTTTACCTTTGTTTTCCCAGTGTGTTAATAATTTAACGTTTACCCTCTTTGCAATATTTTCCATTGTCTTTCCAAATACAGAATTATTCATTAATTTGTAAAAATCTTTTTCAAAATCGGATTTAGCAGATGTTCGTAGAGTAGTATTTAAATCTATGTAATGTTTTAACCAAGGACTTTGTTTGAATTTTAAAATCCGATGAACTTTTGTTAATTTCATACCCATCTCAATGCATTGTTTCAAATTTCTATAGTGGATTTTATATTTAGTTTTATTATTTAGGTTTGTCACTAATTTGATATCTTTAGAATTTCCAATTTGAACATTTTCGGGGCACAAAGGTAAATCAGAATGCAAATCGTGAATTTCGATAGGGTACTCCAAATCTACTTCTAAAATAAAACCGTATTCTGCATTTTCAGAAACATCAAAGTTAGTATTAACATTTACCCATTCAAAATCACCAGTTGGAAGGCATTGAGACATAGCCCAACCGTAAAGATTATTCGCATCAAAATAAGTTAAGTATGATATTGGTTTATCTTTATTATAATCTTCCATAAACTTGTTATTAGCTTTTGCATACCGATTACTACACTGTGATACGCCTCCCCGTATACCAGCCCTAATAAAAGCAACCATCTCAAAATCCGTTAATAGTTCTAACTCTATTTTAGTGTATTTTAACATAGCATCCCAACTTAGTCCGGGTGCTGTATAGTAATGAGCTGGATCCAAACCATATGTTTTTAAACATAAAGTTCTAAAGCTTTCAAAAACATCTGTTAACAATAAAACATCAGTTTTGAGATAAAGATCAGAATAATCAGACATATTGCGGCAATTAAAATGTTGCCAAATATCTTTGGCATGATTGTAATCATCATCTGACACATGGGAACCAGATAGTGTGCTATAAAATTCATCTTTGCTTGGAAGTGTTGTTTTTTTCAAACTGTCTTCAGATGACATAAATTCATATGGATATATACCTTTCTTTCGAAGACGATTAAAATCTTCATTTTTCGGAAAGTTATGTTTTAAAGACTTAAATTGCTCATTGGATAAGTTTTTTGCTAGCTGATCAAGACTGCATGGCAAAAATTTTAAGGAATCCACAAATCTCAAGCTGATTTTTTGATTATTAACATTTATAGTTTTTGAAAATGAAATATATTTTTCTTTGGTTTGGGGGATAACATCAATTTCACCTTCAACACAATTTAATGCGTGAACAATGAAATGGGCATCATAATTGCTTAGGTTATGAAAGAAAACTGGAATATGACTAGGTGATCGAAACTTCGTTGCGCAAACTTTATGTGCAACACCTCGAAAACAACCAGTTTGCCAATCATAATCGATAAAATTTTCACTGCCTAAATTACTCTCACAAATATGACATATTGTTGCATTTAAAATTTCATTTTCCTCTTTAGTTTTCAATGGTTTAGGACAAACTGGAAAACTATTTTTTCTACATATTATTTTTAAATCTTCATGCAAACGTTTCATGAATTCTTGTGCACAATTTTTTCCACTATAAGTCTCATATTTTGATAATGTATCATCGTATGAACATTTGATATAGTAACCAAAACTATATGGTTCGTGTTCATGAATATTACTAGTATACGCTTTTGTCGGATTGTTAAAACATGAATTAATCGGGTTAAGAAAAGCTTCAAAATCAGCATATACAACAAACGGTATTTTTAACTTCTTATTATATTTATCAAACTTCAATTTATCATTGGATATTGGTTGACCATACCAATCCTTTGATGTTTTGTAACCATTTGGTAATTCTGTGACAATGTGAGCACAGTCATGCTGCTGATGGTCAATTAACCTTTGTTTTGTAGGAAAGTGAAGTAAACATCCATCACAAATATGGACTGCGTGGTCTTGATTGGAAATTTGTTTGCTTACGAGGCGCGACATGTTTTTTATGTAACAATAATGATTATTTGTTCCGTTTGAAATCTACACTAATATTATAAAGAGGAAAGCTTTGTATTTTTGTATTTTTGTATTTTTGTATTTTTGTATTTTTGTATTTTTGTATGTTATGAATAAACTCAAAAAGTACTGGACCGATTTTAATAATTCTTTTTTCATTAGAAAGCTACATTATCACTGAGTAACATAGGCTATATTTTATTTTGGAAAAAAATAGCGTTCCGTAAAATATTTGGGTTTTTCAGACACAAGGTGTAAAAAATCAACCAGAAAAGTTACTTATTTTGCGTACGCTGCCTAAACTATAAAAGATAGAACCATAAAATGTTCTACATAATTGTAGATCTTATAAATATCTACAAAAAAGTCAGCGGCACACTATACCTATCTATGTCGAGTGAGGCACAACAACCATTTTTTTATTTAAAAATCTTCAATTTTTTTTGGACTACATTTAAACGCATTTATTTTACTCATACTATTAATCCTTATCGAAATAAATTATTTTATCACTAAGTACAGTTCATGTAGATAATATTTGGTCTTTCAATGATTAGAATTGGACGTTTGGTTTTGAAGTTATGGCGAAATTAAAATATTACGTTTTCTGCTGCACGGCCCGTTGCGAAGTGAGCGTCACCAAGTTGGGAGTGCGCGTGCAGGGGAGTAGTTTAGATCTATGAGTTAGGTACCCGCGCGGCTCCGACGCGAGGTCGGCTCCCTACGCAGGTGTTTTATAAAAAGGACATTAATTCATAATGTAGGTAATATAGTTTTATGACAAAATCTATACAAATAAATAAAATTGAAGTGTCTGTTTGTAATATTAAAATAACGCTTTTTACTACATTTATAGGAATGTATATACGATACATATACCAAAATAGCATTTTTTTAAATTTTTGTCTGTCTGTCTGTCTGTTTGTTCCGTGTAATCTCTGGAACGGCTGGACCGATTTCGACGGGACTTTCACTGGCAGATAGCTAATGTAACAAGGAGTAACTTAGGCTACTTTTTATCCCGAAAAAATAACGGGAACTGATATAAACTGCCACGCTGGCGAAACTGCGAGCGGCCGCTATTTTATGCCGTATTAACGCCATCTGTTGGTGACATCGAGTACTACTTCAGTTAAGATTTGTAAGTAAACATGTTTACCGCCCAACGAAGTGGGCACCGGTCAGCTAGTCAGTAATAAATTAACGTGTACGTCTTTGCGAGATTTTGTTAAAAATAATGGACCGATCACACTATGACACTTTTTGTCTTTGTTGAACTCTAAAACCAAACACGTTGATGCTAATATTGTTCATTTTTTCAACTTTTGGTATATCAGTTAACTTTACAGGAAAACGTATCCCATCAAATTTTAATTTATTAGAATTCATAGTATAAGATGATACTCGATCCGCATTTTTATTTACTGGGTACAAAGCAGATAGCAGTGCCCACTTAAAACACAAATTATCAACATTTTTAACGTTGACTACAGCTTTTTTTGTTCTAATATCCATTGGTAACTCAATGAACGAAGTACCACGAAGTGGATTAAATTTATTTACGTTCATATCAATTGCTTTTATTTCTTTAAGACTCCAACCACTGTCTTTTTTCTCAAAAGAACTTATTTTACTTGCTATGGTGTCACACAAAGATGAAAACAAAATATTTAGATCATCCCCTCGAAAAATTATGTAATTATAGGTTTGGAAATCAAATGTTTGAAGTGAATCGTCTTTAGTTTGTTGAATAAAATCCGCATGCAGAACAAAGTTAACTTTAAAAATTGTATGCTGTTGAATTGATTCTTCAATTAATAACAAAATCTCATTTTTAATGGAATTCAAAAATAATTCTGGTGTTTCAACGTTTTTTATAGGTTGTTCATTTTTACTATGAATCTTATATGAAATTATTCTTTGGCCAAAAGCTGAGTCGATAACTGTCACATTTTTTAAAGAGTTGTGAACTTTTTCAAGTTTAATTTTATGGAGATTACTTCTCAAATGATTCGCAAAATACCTTCTTTTAACTAAAACATGGCATGTGCTACATATCACCTCATCACTTTCATTGTCGTTGGTAGATTCTGTTGTTGATTCACCGTTTACATTGCTGGATCCTGCTGCATTAGTAGATGATCCATCTTCATATCGTGTTCGTTTTACAATGATGTTAGCATTTTCAGTGTTATGCACTCTCTTTAGAGCTCCTCCAACTTGTTGTCTACAACAATAAAAAAGCGTTATAAACACAATTCTGGTTTTAAATTAAACAAAATAAAAAAGCGTTGGCATAGTTATGGATGTTACTTACATTAAATTTTCTTCAACAACGGCGCATTCATTGTATAACATCTCATCGTATTGGTCTTCAAATAACATACCACAGTCATTATTTGCCATTTTGTTCAGGATATATCGGTGATACAAGTCAAAGATTTTAAACTGAACTGATGCTACTCAAATGTTTGTATGAACTATTTATAAGAATTTAATAAGTACCTACTACTTTAAAAAATATATATATGTTATGTATATTATCTACTAGTTGTTAAAATGATATTTTTTACAAGTTGGAACAGCGACAATTTCTTTAGTTACATTAAAAATTATTTTTTTAGCACTTTCATAGTTTTGGTTGTCTTCATTGGCAAAATACTTAAGTCGATAACTGGCATGCTTCCATTGCTCGTTGGAAGCCACATTTTTAATTTTTTGCAGATTGAAAATCTCTATTTTTATCATGTACTTTGATTGTGGTCCATCATCTTCGTTAGTTGATAGAAACACATTGCCACCTTCACGGTGGGCATGTGAAACTGTGGATGATAATTTTCTTTTTTTTACTTTTGAGATTTCGAATAAATTGTCCAGGCTTTCACTTGATGATGATTTTCTTTTGGACTTATTTTGAGGCAGCCGAATTTTGTCTATTTTTAACTCCTGTGTATCATCATCTGAACAAGCATAGTAATAATTTTTAAATGTGTTTTCTTCTCCAATATTGAAGGAGTTCTGCAAAAACCATAATTATAAACATTAAAGTTATTGAAATGATTTATGTTTATAACACATCAATCACATAATTTTGAAAATAACTTACCTCCATTGTTCTCTGTAGATCACTTTAACACACAACTCACTAAATTCGATTTGAAGACTTGCAATGCACAAGCAAGGGAATGTGAATAGTTGAAGAAATGTGAGCCCAGCGTGTTATATACTAAGTCTTTCGACACTATCAAGACCATTAGTAATTACTCTCATCAACAAAGTAAGTCAATAAAATTACAATTGAAAGTAGCTATCAAGACCATTAGTCATTATCTCCATTAACAAAGTCCAAATGCGATTTCGTTAGTTATCACTTTCACATTCCTGCATTTTATATGATACACATAAAAGCCAAAATAGTCAATCAGGACTCAACTAAAATAGCAGCATCAAGCATTGTAGCTCCAGTTAATAATTGGCTTCATTCACTCTTCAGTCAACTAGATGTTTATTTGAATCAGAAGCTTGTATCACCTCCAAACAATACGTATGCATATCGTGCTTACATAGAAACTTTGCTAAACTATGCTCCTGCAGCCAAAGATTCTCACTTGACTTGTGCTCTTTGGTATCAAGATACAGCTGATAAAATGAATTCAAGCGATGAAAAAAATGAAGGATTTACTAAAAGACAACAGCTAGCATGTGAAAGTAAAGAGATAGAAATGATTGGTCATCTTCATGGGGATATATTTAACCAGGAAAAGTTTTTAATTAATGGGGTTGAAATGAGTGTAAAATTAGTTCGGTCTAGGGAAACATTTAATCTTATGGCTTCTTCATCTGATTTCAAATTTAAAGTATGCATTACAGATGCGACTCTTATTGTTCGTAGAGCACGAATCAATCCAACTGTATTACTAGCCCATCAAAAAGTTTTAGCCTCTACAACTGCTAAATATCCTATTACTCGAGCAGAAGTTAAAGTGTTAACCATACCTTCTGGTATTCAGGGTAAAACTCTCGATAATATTTTTCTGGGGCAAGTCCCTAAAAGATGTATTATTGGATTTGTAAACAATGCAGCATTTAATGGAAGTTTGACTAAAAACCCATTTAATTTTGAAAACTATGATTTGAGTACATTTTGTTTATACATTGATGGTCAGCAAATACCTTCAAAAGCTTTGCAACCATCGTTTGAGAGTAATATTTTTACTGCAGCTTATCACACACTTTTTTCGGGGACAGGTATACATTTTCTCAATGAAGGTAATGGGATATCTAGAGAACAATATGCAAAAGGGTACTGTTTGCTAGCATTTGATCTAACAGCTGATCTCAGCTCTAATTCAAATACCCATTGGAACCTTATAAAACATGGTAGTGTTAGATTAGAGGTTCGATTTGAATCTACACTTACTCAGACAATTAACTGTATTGTTTATGCAGAATTTGATAATGTTATTGAAATAGATAAGAATCGTAATGTAACCGTAGATTATAGTAGTTAAGTTGACATTGTATAAACCTAGTTTTAAAAAGCTATTAAATAAAAAAACATAAGCACATTACTCTAATACTTTTTATTTCATCCCACACTTTATAAAGAAGTTCAGCCTATTTAGTTTAACATTATTAATTTGAAGATAGAACGTATCACAACTTTACGATGAACACAATTGAAATTCAAAAATATTTGCATTTCATACATCCTATGTTACAAAAACATGTTTATCCAGCAAACAGGCTACCTTTACATATTAACACTCCAATATACTTAATAAGTAATTTGGACCCCGACAGTGAACCAGGCTCTCATTGGATAGCCATTCACATAGAGAGTAATGGAGTTGGTCAGTATTTTGATTCCTATGGACGACCACCTCCGGCATATCATAGAAGTTTCTTGAACAGGACTACAAGACAGTGGGATTTTAATAGGTACAGACTTCAGCATGACTTCACTTCAGTTTGTGGAGAGTATTGCTTAACATATTTATATTACAAGTTTTACGGAAATAGTATGATGGATTTTGTAAAATTATTTCGCAGCAGTAAGCTAAACAACGATATATTTGTGTATAAATTATTTAAAATCTGTTTTAAGGAAAATAAAAATGTGGAATAGAATGAAGCATGTTTAATTTCACGATTGACACTCTAATCACCTAGGTAATTAGTAAACAATGCAATGTTCGAGCGCGTAAAGTAATTAGTAACAATAGAAATCCGAGCGTGTGGAGTCATTAGCAGCTAATGGGTGATTAGCTAACGAAGTAGGACCTGTACAAGCTGAATCCTATCTCCCGATGCGTTACAGCTACAGCAAAATGGACCACACAGATCGACTCAGCGACCCCAAAAACCTTTTTTTTTTTTTTTTTTTTTTTTTTTTAGCCGGTGATCTCCCAGATTTTCTTTTTCCCCACACGTTTTGAGTGAGCCAGCCGGTGAGCCAGAACCGGGGAATCTATACTACTCTCGCCTGAAGGGACACCGGGACGCAGGAAGCCTGGACGCGCAGGCTTCCTGCGCGGTGCAGGACCTACGCCGAACACAACAACTCAAAACCATAGACCCGAGTAGACACGCTTACTTAACTGTTTAAATAGAACAAGCCAGCGATACAGTCCACAGCATTTTATTTCTTTCCAAACATCCCAACATATTAGTTATCCCAACATATATGATGGTCCTTTGAGCCGGATTACACAACTTGGCACAAGGGTTGATTATGTTTGACATCCGATGCTTTTGCAGTTTACTACAATGCCAGAAATCTAATCAAACTGTTCGTTAAGCATTAGCGATAAGTCTTCATTTGAAACTATATAAAATAAAAAAAAGGCTCACCTTATGTTGAATGATTATTGTGCGAATAGCCATTGTATTATATTGTATAGATTATATAAAAATATGAAATAAAATAAGAACTAAATATAAAA
Source organism: Electrophaes corylata (assembly GCA_947095575.1). Taxonomy (NCBI): domain Eukaryota; kingdom Metazoa; phylum Arthropoda; class Insecta; order Lepidoptera; family Geometridae; genus Electrophaes; species Electrophaes corylata. The sequence continues at coordinate 2,213,122 of OX352719.1, read as the reverse complement.
AATGTAAAAGTCGTTTGTCCCCATTTTTTGTTCCCGGTGCGGTACGGGAAAAAATGGGGACGAGCGGGAATAACCCTTTTTAGGCACTTCTATGTTAGATGATATAATAGTTACCAGTATAGCAATGATGTTTATCGTGATGTAGACGCATGTGTGCGGGACACGCGCACACGTACCCGCCGGCGGTGTTCACACACGCGAACTCGCATCCAGATGTATGGAGTGTACACTCGTTCATATCTGGAGAAAATATTTATTTCTTACTACAGTAATTGCAGTAATTTCTGTAATAAGTATTCCGTTCTGTTACCTCTTTCTGGATTTGGGTTCCGTACCCACAGGGTAAAACAGGACCCTAATACTAAGACTCCGCTGTCTGTCTGTCTGTCTGTCTGTCCGTCTGTCACCAGGCTGTCTCATGAACTGTGATAGTTAGAGAGTTGAAATTCACAGATAATGTATTTCTGTTGCCGCTATAACAACATATACTAAAACAGAGTAAATTAATTTATAAGGGGGGCTCTCATACAGCAAATGTGATTTTTTACCGTTTTATTACATATACCTACCTAATGGTACGGAACCCTTCGTGCGCGAGTCCGACCTGCACTTCGCCAGTTTTTTGTGCTGTTGGTTTTCTCTTACCCATACACCTTTGTCCAGCCCCCAGAGACAAATATCCAGGTGAACAGGAGCAGCGGTAAGCGCCCTCTGTGTTCTCGCAAACTTGTGTGGAGTGGCATTGGTTGTTTTCAATCTCGCATTCGTCAATGTCTGAAATAATTGTTAAACTCATGTAATCGTCTTAGAATAACACCAATTTTTATTACTACTCACTGATGTAACAAACAGATGACCCACCTGATGTTAAGTGGTTACCATCACCTATAAAAAAGCATTACGTCGCCTCACTCTATGATGCACTTCCCATACCAACACCCTTCAAATCAGAACACAGTAAGCTGTTTGGCGGTAGAAATAGGTATGGTGGTAGTACTTCCCCGGACGAGCCCTTCTCTAAGAGCTCTACTACCAGCCGCGATGACTAAGGCAACCCCTAAGAGTACGTCCTCGGTAAGGTCATGCAATTGTTATAGTCACAGGTAACCGCTCAACATAAGGTGGGGTTGCCGACTGGAGATAGTTAATCTCATGCTCATTGCAATAGATTACCTTTACAAGAGTTGTTGTCTGTTCCGTCGGGTCTGAACCCTGGACTGCAAGGCCCCATGTCGCTTCCATCTATATTCTTTATCACCTTTACATCGTAGAAAACTTTCGAGGAACTTGGCCCTGAAAATATAATAAATATAGCTTTAATACTTTCGCGAAATTTTCGTTGCGGGCGAATGACCGCCTGCAACGCAGGAGGTTACGGGTTCGATTTCCGCCTTAGAATAAATGTTTGTACGATCTGCAAATATTTATTCCGGGTGTTCTGGGTATTTTCTATGTATAATAAAAAAATATCTATGCATGTATTGTATTAAGTATATCAGTCATCTAGTACCCATAACACAAGCTCTGCTTAGCTTGGGGCTAGATGATGCTGTGTGGAGTGTCCAGCATTATTATTATTTTTATTATTATTTTAATTCTCAGGCACAATAGATATCTTCTCAAATATCTTATTACCTAAGAACAAGATTCTTTAAGTCTTTTTTTATACAATTTGCTAACCAGCAGTTGGTCCACTGGATGTTAAGAGGTTACTACACCTATAACAAAGTAGGTATTGCTTCGCAGTTCACGTTCGTTAGAAACGTGCACTATACACTGCTCTGTGTCCATTAACCTGAGACACCATACATATTTTTTATTATACATAGAAAATACCCAGAACACCCGGACTTAATATTGGCAGATCGTACAAACATTTATCCCAAGACGGGAATCGAACCCGCAACCTCCTGTGTCGCAGGCGGACATTCGCCCGCCGCGCCACATCGTCTACACGGGCTATTCAAATTACTACCCCTAATTACTATATCAGTTATTAAAAAAAAAAACATATTTTTAATATCTCACTCAGATTCGTACCTCCAACTCCAACTGTGTAGATATTTTCAACATTAGGTGAGTACATTGAATTTAAAATTTCTGGTTGGATTTCAAACACCGCTTCAGGAACAAAAATATTCTGTAAAAAAACATTACATATACACTCACATAAATAAATATCACCACTAAAAGAAATGAACTCGTACAAAAATTACAAATATTACGTAAACAGCGAGCAACTAAAGTTAATAGCTGTTCAAGTATTTTTAGGGTTCCGTACCCAAAGGGTAAATGGACTCCGCTGTCTGTCTGTCTGTCCGTAGGCTGTATCTCATGAACCGTTTTAGTTAGAGAGTTGACATTTTCACAGATGATGTATTTGTTACCGCTATAACGACAAATACTAAAAAATAGAATAAAATAAATAAGTAAAAATTATAAAAAGATAATGGTACGGGACCCTTCGTGCGCGAGTCCGACTTGCACTTAGCTGGTTTTTCAAACCATGTTTTAGTTAAAAAATATTTGAACCTGAATTTATGAGTGAAGGCAAATATAAGTCAAAATTTGAACAGCGTGGTTACGGATTCCATCATTTAATAACTTGAATATTTTCTACTTTAGAAGACGATGAATTAAGTTTCGTCTTGTAGTTTTGAGTTACATTACCTGGCATGTCAGGCAGCGACAACATGTCTGTGGAATGTTTTACCGAGGCCCCGCAGTGTAATTCAAAACTACAATACGAAACTTCGTTTACCTTTTTCAGATCTGCTGAACTAATTGTAGGAAATTAGTTGATGTACCCCCCCCCCCCCCCCCCCCTTATTAATAGTACACTTACTTCTTTGCTGTAGACGTCGTTTTCAGAATTATCTTCACTCGAGCTGCATTTTGGCAGATTTAGGCATTTTCTTATCTGTGAATTTGAGAAACGTTCAGGAATATTTACATCGATATAGAATTGGTAAGTTGTCGAGTTCCGAGTCATTCGCGAGGGACAACTAAAATGGTCTGAATGCAACGAAAGAATCCGAGCCGCAGTTTTAACGTCTGTGGTAAATCTGAGTCTTGAATTTCTAATGGCCTTACTTATAAGAATCTGCCAAAGATAAACAATGTTTAAACTATTGCCATCTCTTAACCTTAACAAGCACATGTTCAAGTTAAAGCTCTCCAAGACATGAACCTGTAGGTTCTACAGAGAAGCAGACGAAACGCCTCTTGACCTATTACGAGAGTGTAAACTAGTGATCTAAAAGCGTAGCATCCATCTGGGAAACCATACTCTCAGCCCGGACGAGCTAAAAAACCTCACCCAGAGAATCCTTCAGTTCGATAGCTCCAGGGCCCCGTTCCCCGTTCAGGAGTGATACATTCACAAGTGGCGATCACAAAATATGACATTTGGCCGTAGTGATACAAAAGCCGCAAAAATATGATAGAATAACAGTGACAGGAGTCATTTAATGCAATGTTTAAATTTAAATAACGTTTCTAAGTATGAAGGTAAATGAGTAGGAGATAGATAGTACCTGTACATTGTCTCCGCGACAGAGGTTGCCCTGACAGCGGCGAGTGCGTGCCTGTGTGCCGGCTCCACACGAGGCCGAGCACGCGCCCCAGCTTGACCAACTCAACCATACTTCACCTTCCTCCTGTAACCACATTACCACATTAACACTCATTACTTATTTAAATACTATCTGTGTCTGTTTCATGGATTCAGCATTATAGAATGGTGACTGTGACACGCTCAGTGACTACGAAACAGACCACCCGCCCGATGGCCGGATGATATTGCCGCAGTAGTTGCCCAGAAATAGAGACTGGCACAGGCCGGTCCTGTGCCAGCTTGCGTTTGAAAGAGGAGGCTTATACCTTGCAGGAAATAAACTATTTGTTGTACCATACTACCTAATTAGATATCTAAGTAGGTACTTGAAGTACACGGATAAATCAAAGATAAAAAAGAAGAAATATCAATTACACATTTAAAATATTATAAGAAGTGTCACAATTATAAAACCTAGTTGGGTAACAAGTGTAGAAACAAACGCTATTTTACGTCCGGGTGTAATTATACAGTCGTGTTACCACAGGTTCCTCCAAGTAATTAACTGATAGGTTACCCACATTCAGACAGAACGAGGGCTAAATTACAAAAATACAGCTATGATAAGAATAAAGATAGGGACACGAATACCGAATCTAGAGTAGAAGTGAGGGAACACTTTAAACTTACTTCACAAGGCGGCATCTGGCATTTCCTCCGTTCGTGTGAGGATCCTTTGCACGCAGATTCATCTACTACAATCTTTTCAGGTTTACTTGACTTGTCTGAAACATTCATAATTTCCGAAGATAAGGATTATGCTACCTAAATAAAACATACAGCTGACTGCGACAACCGTCACAGCTCAGTAGTAACTCTAACTTCTGCGCTGTAGGTCGTGGGTTCGATCCTCTGAAAATAAATATTTGTGTAGATATGCGTCTGGGTATTATGTTTGTATGTATTTACAAATAAAGTAATATGTAGGTATTATTACCTAGTAAATTAATTAGTTTTTTTTATACTACAACCTTTGCTTAGTTTGAGGCGTTGTGTCAAATATATGTAGTTATTTATTTATAATTATACATTTTAAACACGTATTTACGTAGGTGATTTATAAACCCCTACAGATGGGGGTATGCGGTGTTCTTTCAGTATTCAGTATTCAGTATGTTTATTGCCTTATTATGGAAGTAGGTTTGACATTGTCAGATCTTAGGACTAGGTACAATTTTTCGTGCCAATACACATAATAGACCCAGTAAGGGTGTCTTTATTTCTGTGTTTTGCTAAGGAAATTTACCGATAACGTTGTTGTCTTCGTCAATGTAACGGCAGGAGCGAGAGCGTTGTTGGCTTCCGAGACCACAGGTGGCGTTGCAGAGTGACCACTGATTCCACTTACTCCATTTGCCAGGCACTAAGACAAACGAATACCCCACACAACATTCAAAATCAAAGAAAAGTCATCAAATCAAATATGACCTAAAAATAAATCAAATTATCCAAATGAGCCTGGTTAAGTTATTTTTTTGCTGTTTTCTTTCGTATCACTAAGTTTACACATCTCTACTACTTTATTTTTACTTTCTCTCAGCTCAAAGGTTTGCTGGAAGAAAAACTCTTTTTAGGGTTAAGCTCGCCTCAGTAAATGTCTTTTATAATCACTGTTTTGCTAATGTTTCCATGTAGAATAAAGAATAGAATGAAGAATTAAAGAATTTTGATTGGCACAACACTGGTGTTCAACTGTACCTATATTATTTAGAAGCATACAAACGGAAGGAACTAAGCCGTAGGCTTGGTCGCGAGGAGCTGACGACGCCGAGATCCACCCACCTAGCTTTAAGACGTTCAAGATTATCCCTGGATATTACTGAATAAATGCTTCTTTGACTGTGCCAAAGCTACTTTGGTATTGTAATAAGGCAGAATCATACCGGCTGCGCCAGCTAAACATTTCTTTACAATAAATTACTTTTTAAATTCTTTTTTCTTCACTACTAGTAGCGATTTTATATGACTTAAAGCGACAGGGGAAGCAGGTAACCAGAGGTTGAGACCTCAGAGACACAGAGTACATCCGCCGAGGATTGTGGCGTGCCCTACGTGGCATTGCACTGCGTTCACATTCTAACGTGAAACTGTAAAGTCCTCCTGCCTGTAATTTCATTAATATCCGTAACCTTTGCTTGGTTTATCCCGTTTATTTGTTCAAAGTCAAAGTAAAAAAGCATTTATTCAGTAATATCCGCAAGGATCATCTTGAAACGTCTTAAATCTAGGTGAATCTAAGCGCCAGTTCCTCGCGACCAAGCCTACAAGAACTGGTTGTTACCACTTACCGCTGACAGCAATGTTGTACCGTCTATGTGCAGTTCCCGCGTCATTTTCAGCCACGCAGATGTACTGCCCAGCGTCCCGTGACGTCACTCGCCATAAGGCCAGCAAACTATTGCCGAGGACTCGGTGGACGTTTGATAGCGTCTCGCTTAATTTTTGCGTGTCCTAAAAACATGTACAATATAATTTAGTAAGGAGCAATTATTATTCAGCTCAGGAACTGTACCGATTTATATAAACCAATCATAAGAGTCTTTGCCTTGACCAACCGACATATAGAAAACGTACAGCCTAATCCACTGGGTATAGAGACTTGAAATTTTCAGCGTGGTTGAAGTGGGAATTTTTGGGATAGTATATTATTATGATTTGGTAACATATATTTTTCAAGTATCTTAAATAAGTAGGACATGATAAAGTGATCTTACTTTTAGCCAGTTGATCCTGGGTAGCGGATGACCAGCCGCCTCACACTTCAGTACAATGCTCCTCCACAAGGGCACCACATGTTCCTCGACACCTACATCGCCGGCAATGGACGGTGGTTTCTCAACAGTGATCGCATAGATCACTTCAGTAGTGCCGGCTTTGTTTGTCATTATGCAGGAATAGTTGCCGCTGTCTGATACTTGTGTGCGATTTATTAACTGAAAGATATATCTATACCAATAATAAGAATCTTTGTCCTGACTGACTGACATATAGACACCTTAGCACATAGAAATCACATTAAAAAAAATACCTACAAAACACGGCCCAAACCACTTGTCGTAGAGACTTAGGTTTATTCGTCTTGGTGCATGTACTAAGAAAGGAATTCCTGAACCTAAACCCGTACATAAGCCACAGCGCTGGTTGAAGATTGTATGAAAATGCGGACCAAGTCGCGCATTATTTGTGAATTATTATAATTTCTGATAGTTTTATTTTTCGAAATCCCAATCAGATTACTTTTGGGGCAATCATAGAAAACTGAAAGGAATATCTATGTAGTTTCCTGAAGTTTTACCACCACTTACCAGAGTGACATTATTATCCAAGAGCATTATCCTCGGCGTGGCTTCGCCAATCTCTGTGTAGGGGTGTTTGATCCATCCTACATTTGGCAAGGGAACTCCTTCTACGGGACACGTCAGAGCGAGGGGCTTTCCAACGCGAACGTGCACGGGGTTTGAAGACTCTTTTGGTTGTGGAGGAGGTACTGAGGGCAAATATTTATTTTGTATAGAAATAAACTTAAAAAACTTATAAAAAAGTGCTATTGCAGATTTTATGGAAGACGACACAATAATAGTAATAAGACAAACATCTCAAGTAAACTTTTTAAACTATCATGGTTTTGAACAATATTTTGGATATAAACGGGATATTTACCATGATTTTTGAGTTTGATATTTCGACATAGTTGCATGCACCATGATCACGGATCGAACTCGTGATCATGGCGCATGCCCCGTCGGGAAACAATCAAACCCAAAAATCATGGCAAATATCCCGTTTCAATCCAAAATATGTATCTCAAGTAAAACCTTATTTTTAAAATAAGTATACTTTAAGCTAGAATTTATGCAGGTATTTTTTAGTTAGTTACAGTATAACAGCTACTACAGGTACCTATATATAATTGGTATGTGCAAAATACATAATATATGAAGCATTTGAGCTATCTACAGACCGTTGCAAACAATCTAAAGGTAGCTCAACTAATAACTATTACCCGAAGTAACTATTGTAATGCCTCAGCTGAGCTCATGTTGGTCGCTATGCATTCATTTTAAGAATTTTTGTCCAGCCTGACTAACTGACATATAGACAATTAAACCATGAAATTTTTAGGGTACTTCCCGAGAAAGGTATTCCCGAAATTCGACCCCTGAACGGGTATAACGGGGGGGTTAAAGTTTGTATGAAAATAACTTCAATGCGTTTCGTTAGTTATAGATAAAGATGTCACAAGCCGACTTACCAAGTACATCGACCAAGTAAGACACGCTAGTGTTCCCCACTCTGTTCCTAGCGACACACGTATAGTTCCCCATCTGTTCCTCTGACGCACTCCTCACTGCAATCACCTCCCCATAGTCCTCAGACACCATGGTATCGTCAAACAGCTTCAAAGGTAGCTCGTCCTTGAACCAGTACACTTCAGGGATAGGGTTGCCAAGTGGATGGCACTGGAGATAGTACGACTGGCCTGATAAAACTTCCAGGGTTGTGTCGTTTTGGAATATGCTTTGGATAATTTTTGGCGGTTCTAAAACAACAGGGCTGAATTTATTAGTTTTTATAGTGCTTATCTGTACTGAGAAAATCACAAAGATTCAATTCGGTTATCGAGCAAGCTTTAATAATACTCGCTATAGTACCGAATAAAAATATGCCTATTTCGTCGAGAGGGATTTGGCTCCCGGTGGTGCAGGTGGCTAACGCATCCCTGTAGAAAAGAAAGGGCCGTGGGTTCAAACCCCTTAAGGGGTCATAACTTTTGAGATAAATATAACATGGCTAAAGGAAATAAATAAAATATTGGGTAATTTTTTTTCCAAGAAGAATGATTTTGAGCCGTTTCTAAATTATAAATATTGCAGATGCCGTACGTAGGAGTGGCATGTTTATGTGCAACTCCTACAGTACCCGCAATAAAGTTAACAGACAAGAGATCGGCGAGTAAACACGGGTCACGAGCATGGCAGACATGAGTGACGTGTCGTTATGTTAAAATTTTGTGGATTGTGCTTTACCTAATTATGCTTGTAGACTTTAAATTAAACTACTAACTTTATTGCAGGTGCTGTAAGAGTTGAACATATACGTTAAAAGTTTTTGGAACTTATAGGAATTGAAGTATCAGAATAGTACTACATATATACATACATATATTAGTTTTGTTTATACGTTTATAAGTACCTAATCAATATGTGTAACTATTGTAACGTTTAAAATACTAAATATGTTATACCTAGTACTTCCAGCTTCATAGTCCGTTCATCTCTCCCGCCGACATTAACCACCACGCAAGTATACGTTCCTGCGTGTGACTTTTGTACGTCAAGTGTCAAGTCCGCGTAGGCAATGCCTTGGGTGTTTCTACTGAAGACTTTGCCGTTTCTCAGCCATTGTATACGTGGCGTCGGCTTGCCGGTTGCTTTACAAGCTATTCTTATGTGTGCGCCAACCTGAAATCACACAACAAATTCTACTATATTATAAATGCGAAAGTTTGTGTGTATGTGGCTCTTTCCCACCCTAAATTGGACGAAAATCACTATAAATGTAGACCTTAACCGTTAACATCTATCCTTTTTATTTTTTGATAGTAAAATCAGGGTTCTTACCGCAGCTTCGAAATTCTTTCCAACAGTAATGCCTTCTCCGTTAACAAAGGCCACTATATCCTCAATTTTTCCAGACGAGACCACACTGACTTGATACACGATGTGTGTAGACCCGGCCTTGTTTTTAGCATCACATCGGAAAACACCTTCTGATTGAACTGTTATGTTTGTGGCGACCAGTGTCGAGTTCAAAAGATTCCAGTTTTTATTTCTATAAAACAAATGTAATTACTAGAGGTGTGGTTTGATGCTAACTATCTAGCTTATAACCAATATTACTTGAACTTTGAAGTCATTCAAATTTTAACAAATGGGAGCTATATTTTTTTATAAAATACACTTTAGACTAAAATAAAGATGAAATAAAAAACATCGTTTACATAGTCCATGTATCTTTAGCCTACTCCTATGGCTCCTATTCACATTCATAGATCACTCGTTTCGTTCGTTCTTCACTTCGCATGACAGACTTGCCCATTCCACGCTAATCTACTGCTCTGTATCTTGGGTATTTATGGGAGTGCTAATTCTATTTGGCTTACATACTTATTAGTCCAGTTTATACTTGGTTGTGGATGTCCTCGAGCATTGCACTCCAAAGTGGCATCGCTACCTTCCATCAGGGTAACGTCCAAAACATCAAAGTCTGATATAAATGGTGGTACTAAAAAAAAAACTTTGGCCATTGGTATCACGTACAAATGTAGTGTTATGACGCACAGTACGCATCCATGGACATGTAGTTTATTACCTGATACATTCAGCTCAAACTGTTTATGTACACTCCCGTGTATATTTGTCGCAACACATTTGTAACTGCCAGCGTTGTGTTGCTTTATGTTCATTAGTTTAAGATAGGGCTTATCTTCAAACATAGACTTTGAGTTATGCAGCCATTTGATCTGGAAGTTATTGCACAATATAAACTCGTGGATAAATAGCGCCAAGTAAAGCTGCAATGAGCGTCTCTTATATAGCTCTTAGGTCCGATAACTGTTGGGGAATAAAGGTTTTCAAATGGCGACCACAGACCGGAAGATGAAGTGTAGGATGCCCACCTACCCAAACAGCTGACCACATTGTTAAGATCGTGGAAAGTCGATGGATGGCAAGGGCTTTAAATCGTTTAGCCTGAAAACGTATGAAGGAAACCTGTTGATGGTAAATAGCGTCAAAGACTTTAAGAGTTTGAAACCTAGTATTGCTCTAGTACTGGTGCATGGCGCCTAGATTCATCCTTTTTTTTTACACAGCATCATCTAACCCCAAACTAAGCATAGCTTGTACTATGGGAAGCAGATGACTAATAGAATACTTATATACTTTTTTTTTTGTAAACACATACATAGAATACAATACAACACCCAGACACAGAACAAACATTTATATTTATCACACAAATGTTTGTTTTCGGTGGGGATCGAACTGAAACTGAGCTGTGACGGCTGTCTAATGTATAAGATGCTTAAAAGTAGTTTAGTTTTATTGAATGAATGTCCTCTTCTTTTCTTGCTTCCACTCAGTTGATTTAACTTTTATTACTTGTTAGACTTACCCTAGCTTGAGGCTTTGCATCAGTTTGACAATCCAAATAAGCATCATCACCTTTCACAACTTCTAAAGTTTTAACTCCGTCTTCTCTGAATCGCTTTTGATCAACAATTTTTAAACGCGCATCGCTTTTGTCATCTTTCTGAACCTTTGAGTCTTTAATTTTGTTTGTAGCAGATTTATCAGCGTCGTCTTTGTGATTATTATTTTCATCTTTGCTATCGTTTTCCCGAACAGTACTGACAAAATTATTCGACACATTACCCAATGTCAATTTTGTACCATCGATAGTATCTGCTTTATTTTTATCAGTTGGTATTTCTTTTGGATCAGAATCACTTTTCTGATCACTGTTGTTTTTTATGATATATTCTACTTGTGCGCCATAATTATCATCATCATTGTTTTTTGTCGCATCATTTGATTTCGTTTCCATTTTAATATCATTTATTTTAATCGCAGCTTCGTCTTTTCTATTTTCTCCTTTTGAGTCTTTAAAATTTGGTGGCCATTCAACGTTGATACTGACAGTAGAGTAGGCAGAGCCAACGGCGTTAGTAACTACACACGCATAAGTGTCTTGGTGGTCACGAGATATGTTAGTCAGTGTAAGGTTACCAGTAGTTACTAACTCTGCATCCTGAAATAATGATTTTATATCAGAGTTGTTACAAACTATGACAACATTTGTAGCAGGGCTGAATACTGTCTGGCTGGAACGTAAGGAGTGCGGGTTTAATTACCCCGGCGGCGGTGAAGCTAGACAAATATTTAATTTTCTCTCATAATGGTCTGGATGTTGCGCTACTTTGTAACAAAGTAACATATTCGTAGTTTTTAGATACTCTTGACACAGAGAATCCTAATGTGAGGTCAAAACTATGTACCCATACACGTGACTAGATATTGGATAGGAATTTCAGCAAAAACAAGTATTTCTCTTAATCTTTAAGTGGTATTATGAGACCTTGTAGGGTTACGTTCCTTAAGTATTCGGAAGTGATCTTATTACACCCGGTATAGGTAGGCTTTTTATCCGGGTGGAGACCACGTGAGCGCAAACACAGATAAATGTTATTGTCTATATATATTTATAATCATCGAACCTTATACCATTGTACGGTGTCGCCGTCGGCCGAGTGGAGCGGGCATTCCAGAGTGGCGTTAGAACGTTCCAACACGGTCGCATTGCTTAGTGATTGTTCCGACTGCTCTCGTGTTGGTAGAGCTGCAAAAATAAAAGAGGTTTGTGGGGATATCTTAAAGTTTTGGTCCTATTCTATTTCTTATTTTTTTTATGTGCAATGCTATCAAGAAGATGTAGACAATAAATACATACTTGCATTGCCTCGTCGCGCCGGTAACGTTTGTTAGGCACTGCTTGGCGGCAGAAATAGGCATGATATGGTAGGTAGTGTGTTAACGAATGTAGAAATACAAATATTTCGAAACCAACATTGTCTAGGCCCTCAGATTCGCAACTATGGTCTTCAAGTCAACGTGCATTTATTCACTGAATGCCACTTACCTTGATAAATTTTTAAGTTGTACTTACAGTAAACTTGAACAACAATAGTTTTGTTAACAATTCCATGTTTATTCTTAGCGGTACAAGTATAGTTTCCACTCATATCTCTCGACGGTAACTTGATTGTCAACGTGCCGTCCTTGCCAACAATATATTGAGAATCTAAAAAAAACACACAACTCAGATATAATGTACGTAGCTATATATGAGGTGTTAAAACGATAGCTAAATAAGAGTTGACTACCACCTAAAAAACCAAAGGAATAAATAACTAGTTATGAAACCGAAGTGAGTGTGTGAAGGAAATTGCCTTTATTGTAGGTAGTTATGAAAACAGTTATTAAAAGGGAACAAAGGGTCCATTTTAATACCGATGGCGGTAGTTAGCGCATCCCCACATCAAGTGGACTTTTTGGAAAATTAAAAATCGAACAAATATTCATGTTCTTTAGATAATTATAATTACCTTTGTGCAAGTTAATATCGTCCTTAAACCAAAAGATATAAGGCTTAGGTTTGCCTGTTGCTCTGCAAGCAATAGTTAAAGCAGTGTCCAAGTTTGTCGCTATATACGGTCCTGTGTAGTTATCGTCCAATATCTTAGGTGGCTCTAAAATACGAAATAATACATAAGCTATAAAAAAACATAATTTTTAGGAAAGTAAATGGTTAGTGTCTAAGGAAGTTAAGGAGATATCTTTTTCATAAGTTTTTCCTCGACCCGATGTTAAATGGTGACCATCACCAAGACCAAAGCATTACTTCGCAGGTCCCGCACACTAAGAACGTGCTCTATGCACAGCCATAAGTCCATCAACCTGTAATTTCACTGACACCTACTATTCGAACTGAACCGAACTGAAACTGAACAAACAACTGCTGCTTGGCGATATTGTAATTCCCATAGTTCAAGCTTCGTAGTTTAAGACTAGAGGGTGCTGTGTGTATTATTAATATTTCTTTGATATTTCAACCTATTTTCAAGGAAATCTTACCATTTACACTAACGTGAAAGAACTTATTATCAATCCCATAATTGCTTTCCGCCACACAGACATAAGTCCCTTCGTGCTTCGAACTTGCGTTCTTTATGTAAAGGTTTCCAACATCGTTAAAGCTGTAACATGTACAGAGAAATTAGAATTAAGTCAAGCTGTTGATAACAAACAAGGTCGATTTAAAAAAATAATTTAATATACATTTGAATTTTGATGTTATATTTGAAATGAATTAGCTCTTTGTCGATTGTGGCTCAATTTTTGGGTGAAATAAGCTATCCGTAGATATTATTTATGCTTCAAAATTTTAGAATCTCTCAAGGCTCTCGTTTGGTCCTATATGATTCAACATGCATAGAGAGCATATTATTATATAGATATTTGCTATTCAACATCATTACAGCTCAAGAAAATAATTTTCTACGTTCGATTCCATTATAAGGATTCAGTTTATTTCCAAAGTTAAAGTTCTAACAGCATATTTAATGAAGGTTTTCACTCTGGTTTTACCTAATTTCCGTGGTGTTTTCTTTCAGCATATCGAGTTGAAACGACCACTCTATAACAGGTATAGGGAACCCGACAGCATCACACTGCAGCCTGACGTCATCGCCGACCAAAACATCTGTAGTAGACTCTCGACTCCCTTTTATCGAAGGCGGCACTGAATATAGAAGAAACTTTAACACTTAGTTTTTTAACAGGTTGTCTGGAACAGATCGCTCTTACACAACACATACACATACGCCTTCCCCATATTTAAGGGGGTATGACATTGCCAGATAGTCACCACGCTGACGGAAATGACAATTACAAAAAATGCCTTTTGGAGATTGACACGATCGAAACTTGAGTTTGACGATATTTTGTTACCAGGAGAATTGGGCCCCACCCCAGGTCAATAATTGTAACAATTGGTATAGATCAAATCTTTACTTACCCCAGACGTAGAGTGAGTATGTAACAGATGCGCTTCCGTGATTATTTTTAGCACGACAGGTGTAATTACCAAAATCGGTTAAATTCGCGATGAACCTGAAACAGAGAAATTTTAAGTTATTATTTTGAAAATTATCACCTTAGTCCAGGCGATTGTATTATGATAGCACAACACTTAACTAGGCCAAATACTATCAAATTTAGGTGTAAATTATATAAAATATGCCTTATGCATTTAAATCAAACCCGCACCAATGTTTCAGCCGGTAAGCTAACCGTTACGCCAACGTAGAGGAGTCAGATAAAGAACAATAGTGTGGTAGCTCTTTTTGCCTTGCCTCACAGATCAGTTGGTGTCGATTCCTACCATCACCATGCCAAGCATGGTGACTATCGCAACCTCCTCAAATAGGGAAGGCCTATGTTCAGCAGGTCTACTCTTAGAAACGATAAACGAAGTTTCATATTGTCGTTTTGTAATAGTATACTGCGGGGCAACTCAGTAACCGTCAAAAGTCAAGTTGCCGCTGCCTGACATGTCGCGTAGTTACAACTCAAAACGACAATACGAAACTGCGTTTATCGTTTCTAAGGGTATACCTATAAGACTTATTTATCGATGAGGAATAGATAGGTAACTAATAAAACACATTGTATCAGTTTATGGTATGTGTTGCTAAGTTTGAAGCTATTATAGCCTACCTCAATCCATACTCGTTCACAAACTTTCTGTCATCATTGACCTTGGCGCCATTATGTTCCCAAGAAACAAGGGGTTTGGGCAAACCTTTGGCTTCGCAGGGTAGTTCGACTAATACACCTTCTAATGTATCCAATTCCGTGTCTTTTGAAGTTATTTCAGGTGCCACTATAAAACCAAACTATGCATAAATCTAAGACATACACACAACACGACTTGTGTATTCATGGTAGATATTCTCTCAAATCTCTTGCTAGGCTGGTAGTACCAATTTAAGATGCTTTGAGGATATCTAATGGGGGGTACTAAATAAATATTACTTTTGGCACATAGGTAGGTACTCACACTTTGTAGTTAGCTAACGTGTTAACGTGTTATTGAGAGATAAGTGAGTTACATTTAATTCTTACCGTAAACCGAAACTGAGAATTTCTTCTGTACAGAACCCAGAGCGCTACTAGCGTTACAGATGTAATTTCCTGAATCATCTTCTGTTGCTTTTTCTATCACCAAGTTATTCTTCACAAGGTGTCTGAAATGAAATAAATATTGGCAAAAAATTCCCATAGCGCCATCTAGCCTTAAACTAAGCAAAGCTTGCAGGCATGTACTATGGAGACTCGATGACTGACAAAATACTTGTATACAGCCGTCACAGCTCAGTTCGTAGTAGCCTGAGCAGTAGGTAGTGGGTTCAATCCCCACCGAGAACAAACACTTGTGTGAAAATAAATATTTGTTTGTGTCTGGGTAAAAGAATCTTTTTCCTGACCGACCAATATATAGACAACGCACAGCCTAAACCACTGGTCGTATAGACTTGTAAGTATTTTCGTCATAGTACGCAAAGGTATATACTAAAAAAGGAATCTTCAAAATTCAACCCCCTAAACGGGTTCAACGGGGATGGACGAAGTCTCGCGCCTTTGGCTAGTATTATAAAACTAATAAGACACTCCTTTTATAGATACTCACACATTTTGAGAAAACTTCAGCGGAAAGTCGTCCATAGTCCAGAATACTACCGGAGGGGGGACACCGATGACGTCACAAGGCATTGATACTTCTTTATCTGCTTCTACTTCTAACGTGGTCAATGCTTTGACAGAATCATCTACTGATTTCAGCTGCGGAGGGTCTGTTCAAATTATAAATAGATTTAAGTAGATAAATATTAAAGCATATGGCCCACCTAATGTTAAGCAGTAACCATCACTTATAACAAGGCCTCAAATTTCACGTATATTAACGTGTACGATGCCCTGTGTTCATCAACTTACGAGTTTGGTGATGGAACAAGTAAATGACCCTCCCGATGCTAAGAGGTTATCATCACCTAAAACAAAGCCTGTAGGTCACGTCCTACAATGTAATGTTCGGCGTCCATCAATCTGAGGCATACATACAGTTATTCAGCTTCATGTGACCGTAATTTCACCGGCACACTTCTAACCGAAACACAGCAAGCTGCTGGCATATTGACTTTCCCAGACGAGCCATTCGCAAAGTAATGCTACTAAAAAATACTACTACTGGTACAAAAGTAACCACTCAACATCAAATGAGCTATCTGCTTGTTACGACACCTTTGCTTATAAAAACTTTAGTTAAAATACACTTACATTGGACAATTAATTCTGTATCGAACATATCTTTCCCAATAATATTTTCAGCAGAACAACGATATATTCCTTGGTCTTGAAGCGTCGCATTCACTTTTAATTCGGGCTTGGTCATATTTTGTAGCACAGTAAAATTGCTTGAAGAAGTTTGGAACTCCCAAGCAAAGGATGGTTTTGGGTTGCCTTTTAGTATTCTGAGGGAGAATGAGGATTTAATACACTCAACTATAGTTAGGGTCTATTAGACTACAATCTCACTGTAACACACATACACATGATATTATCCGCGACGTAACCGTCCATGGCGAACCTTACTACGAAGTAATTTTTATTTATTTTATACTTAACTAGCGGCCGCCCGCAGCTTCGCCCGCGTGGCAGTTTTTTCCCGTTCCCGTTATTTTTTCGGGATAAAAAGTATCCTATGTCCTTCTCCTGGCTCTAAACTACCTCCCTGCCAATTTTCAGCTAAATCGGTTCAGCCGTTCTTGAGTTATAAGTGAAGTAACTAACACGACTTTCTTTTATATATATAGACAATAATAATGCTGGAAAGTCGATGGATGGAAGGGGCTTAGAATCTTTCTTCCTGGAAACGTATGGGGGAGGCTTATGCCCAGCAGTGGACTTTTACAGGCTGATGATGATATTATTATAGTTCTGAGTATGAGTGTATTTGTAAGTCTAAGCATGTATTTATTTCGTGTATGCATTTTTCTACTGTTTATTTGTTTACTATTTTACTTTCATTTTGTATCAAATCAAACAAATTTCGTTGGTATGGTTAAAGAATTGTAAATTATAGAATCTCACCTACATAGAATTAAGGTTGATTCTCCTTTAACGGCTATTATCTGCGCAGGTTCTTTTACAATAACTGGCATTTCTGAAACAACATCAAAATATCAATCTTATAGAAGCTTCATGGGTAATGAAAGTCAAAGTCAAGTCAAAGTGTATTTATTTGCAGAATTACATGTATAGGTACAGATGTCACAGTATTGTATTTGGTTCAATATAATTCTACCATGTTATGGCATGCAAAATTTAAATTAACAAGATTATTTAAATTATTAGAACAATTTATATTATACTTAAAACAATTTAGATTTATTTAATTTATGTCAAGTTTAGAATGTCAACGGAATAATAAAAAAAAGAAAAATACAGTAAGATTAATTTAGTATAAATTACAATAAGTTGGTAGTTTACAATAATTTATCTGTCATAAATTGGTCAAGAGTGTAATAACATTTATCAGTCAATATAGTTCTCAGCCTTCTCTGAAACAATGATGTTTGAAGTGCTCTTAATGATAATGGTAATTTATTGTAAACAAATGGAGCCATACAAAAAAGGCTTTTGCGCATTAACGTGGTTTTAGAGTTGCGTATGCAAATTTTACTTTGATCTCGCCTGTTACGAAGAACGACATCAGACAGCCGACAAAATAGGTCTGGATTGTGTCTGACAAACATGGCCATCTCAAAAATATACAGTGAAGGAATGGTTAAGATGTTGTATTTATTGAAGTACGGTTTGCATGAATCTGTCACTTTTAGGTGGAACATAGCCCTTATACATCTTTTTTGATGTTTAAAGACTTTATCGATATCAGTAGAGTTGCCCCAGAAAATTACACCGTATCTGATATTTGAAGCAATTAGGCCGTGGTAAGCAGTAAGTAGAGCTTCCTCATTAACTACTGGAGATATTTTATAGAGAACATACGCTAGACTATTTATTTTTTTACATAGATTTTCAACATGTGGCTTCCAGTTCAGTTTCTGGTCAATATGAATTCCTAAAAATTTGGTAGTTTTAACTTCTTCAATTCTATTATT
This sequence comes from Electrophaes corylata, assembly GCA_947095575.1. NCBI lineage: Eukaryota > Metazoa > Arthropoda > Insecta > Lepidoptera > Geometridae > Electrophaes > Electrophaes corylata. The sequence continues at coordinate 2,194,703 of OX352719.1, read as the reverse complement.
ATTATATTGGATGTCAAGATTTGTGGAAGCCGCAATATCGCGTTGTCTAAAATGAATTATTTTAGTTTTATTTAAATTAATTTTCAAATTATTATTGTCCAACCATTTTACAATTGATGCTAGAGCTAAATTTATGTCATGTTTATACGTGTCAATATTATTACATGTAATAGTTACAGTACTGTCATCTGCAAATAATGTCATTGGTTGTATTGTCACTTTTGGCAAATCGTTAATATAAGCTATAAAAAGCAAGGGACCTAATACACTCCCTTGTGGAACACCATACTTCACAATTCGTTCTTTGGACACATATACCTGCTCAAGTTTTGTTTTACAATCAATTTTTGTTATTTGTGTAAGCTGTTTTCTGTTTTCTAAATAGGATTTTATTAATTGTAGAGCATTACCTCTAATACCGTAGAGTTCAAGTTTTCTCTCTAAAATACTGTGGTCAACATAATCAAAAGCTTGAGTCATGTCACAAAAGATTGAGCAAACTGGTGTTTTCCTATCAACATTGCTCGTTACACGGAAGAGAAAGTCATAAAGAGCCATGTTTATAGTTTTGTCTTCTCTAAACCCTTTTTGTTCGTTGCAGAGTATTTGGTTTGTTTCAAGATAATTGTTGATTATTTTATATATATATTTCTCAAATATTTTAGAAATTACAGGTATGAGAGAGATTGGTCTGTAATTCTCTATGCACTCTTTTGATTGTTTTTTATGAAGAGGTTTAATTATAGAGACCTTTAGTGCGTCTGGAAATATTCCTGAGCTTAGACATAGATTAATAATATGGCTTATTGGTGCGTGTATGTAATGAGCTACGACCTTTAGTATTCTTGTTGAAATACCATCGTATCCAACACTATTTGTATTATTAAGAGAATAAATTATTGTAAGGATCTCAGTCGGTATGCACGGTTTCAAAAATATAGAATCTTTAGAACTTTTAATTAATCTAGTAACATCTGTGCCTGAATTACAGACAGGAATAACTTTATCAATAAAGTAGTCGTTAAATACATTTGCTATTTCTTCCGGGTGTCTGATTATTTTACCATCAATACTAATTTTATCAATGGGATCTTTGGGAAAATTTCGTTTAGCGTTATTTATTATACCCCAAGTAGTTTTACATTTATTTTTAGATATTTTTATTTTATAATTATTTTGGGCTTTCTGTGTTAGTTTTATAATTTTTTTGAGTATCTTTGTATATTTTTTATATTCATTTAATTTTGTGTTTGAGGGTTTTTTTCTGAGTTCATACAAAAGTTTTCTTTTTTTTTTACAACATATTTTAATACCACGTGATATCCAACGTACAGGTTTTGTAGTCTTTACGCTAGTTAATTTGTTGGGAAAGCAAAGATCATAAAACAATTTAAAAGTGTCAATGAACTTATTATATGCTTCATTTGAGTCCTTTTCACTGTATACTTCAGAAAAGGACATGTTTCCAAGGATATTTGTAAATTTCTCTATGTTGTCGACTGAATAATCTCGCCTTTTTACGCGCCAGTATTTAAAAATAGCTAAATTGTTGATTGGACATTTTATTAGCTGAGCTGTGTGGTCTGATAGTGCAAACTCTATAACCTCTGTTGTGCATGGTTTTTTGAAATTATGTGCAAAATTATCTAAGCAAGTTTGACTTTTAAGCCGTGTAGGTTGTTTCAGAGCAAGTTTAAGATTATAGTTGAGCAATATACATTCAAAATCTAAAGTTAAATTATTTGTTTTTAAAATGTCAACGTTAAAGTCGCCAGCAACTAAAATATTTTCATAATGTTTTTTTGATAACTCCTGCATAGCTTTTTGAAAACAGTTAATAAATATGTCAAAATTATTCAATTTGGCACGCGATATATACATACAATTACAATTTTATAGTCTATTAACTCTACAGCACAACACTCAAATACGCCCGTCACTGAGAATTTTGATACTGTGGTCAACTCTATCCACTTATGTCTGCTATGTATTAAAATGCAGGCTCCACCTCTTTTGCTATTTTTACGACAAAAGTATGAGGCTAGCTAAGAATAAGGACTAAAGCAGGTAGAAATGCAGCTATAATAGCTACTCAATTCACTAGTTTATGCTCTTTTCGCTTACGACAACGTCAAGATGTGAGAAAATAGCGCATATACATTCATTAATTCAATTTTTAGAGTTATTCAGTACATTGTCCATCGTTTGAAATGACGGAAGTGCCATTTTACACTTTTCGAAAAATATCATACTTGTAAATTAAAAACTCATGAACGACCTTATTGCTTTCAGATAGGTAAGAACTATCATAATAATGTCGCGTTGACATTTCTGTGAAAGTTCCCGGACGATTTGTTGTATTTTTTATAATATATTTGAAAATAATGCATTAGATCACTCAAAAACAACGTAATAACTGCAAAAAAAGGAGCGTAATGTGTGTATAAAATGCCATATGTTATAGAAGATTATGATTCAAGTAGAAAACGATACGAAAATGAGGATGTGTCGCTATCTTTCCATTTGTGAGTTTTACTGGAAAATTTGTGTTATTTGTAGAACCAAATGCTCAGAATATCTTTGTAAATTATGTTGTCTCCAGTTTTCACATACATTTCCACCTGTTTTATTAAGTTTTCATACGATAATTACAACCAAAATAATTTAATCATAGTGATGTAGTAAATTGTATCGATGAGTAAAAATGTCGATGATTTTACCATCCATAATCATTGTTTTAGATTTCCCAAAGAAGAAAAGATGAAAAATGTATGGTTACAACTCATACAAAGAAGCGATAATTGGACACCGAATAAAGTAATTCACGTCTGTTCCAATCATTTCACAACATATTCATTTCAACCTAATCAAGTAAAATATCGGCGGCTAAAGCCATCAGCAATACCAACATTATATTTAACGCACGAATAAAAACTTGAGAGGTGTCAAGGGACACCCGGATGGAACGAAGTTCAATCCGAAATAGAAATGAAAATATCTGGCTTGCTTTCTATAAGAGAGAGAGAGACATACAGAGAAACATGCGACGCCGCACAGCTTACAATAGCTTACTATAGCAAAAAGTGTCGTGACAACTTTTCGTAAGAATTTTTTCCGTCTAGCCCCCTTTCACAACGCGTGATAAGGAACTTCGTTCCAAAAACATTACGATGTAGGACCAGGTGGTGCAAGTTTGCACTATCAAATACTCGATCTTCATTGTAAGATTTTTACCATTCGCCTAGCCAAACTGTTGTGCTAGTTTTTTTGAAATAACTGCTAGAATGCTGTGTTTTAATTTGAGCAGTCTGGAGACGACCTGCTTTATGCTCACGCTTGCTGTGGAAAGTTCATCGCCACGCGGTTCATTTCGAGCTCGCCTCTACCCGATTATTACATCCTTATTACAACCTTTTTGATTCATTCGCTAAATAGTTTTACAGTAGCCATGGCCGACGTAGGTTGGTACATATGTTAAGTTTGCAGAGAGTGCCTGACTCACACTGAAGTGCTTTTGTTACTGACCGACATCGAATGGCTCGTTTATTTTTTCTTTATTGTTTTAATTAATAATAACTAAGCATTTGGCTGCAATGTAACTGAAATCGATAATACAAAACTTCGTTCATCGTTTCTAAGAGTTGGTAGCTAGCCCTACAGACATACTTTATTTATCGATATCGAAGTCGACATAGTTACAACACTAACATCACAGAATACTACGTAATATTCATAAATGTTAGTGATATCTGTTCAAAAGACGGATTTAAAAGTTTGTATGCATCTCTTTCTTGTACCATTTCAATATCGTAAGTGAAAACAGTACAAATTTTGTGTAATTGGTTGCTATTTTATCATGTCTTCTACTAGTCTTCTAATTCTATGGAGGCTAGCGTGTAGTTAGGTATAGTCAAATAATTTTCATAGCCGTCCATAATAAAGTGTTCCGTAATACATACGACGTCAACTTTTTTATTACATTCATACAATTCGTCTAGGCACACAGTTAGCATATCTGACTTATTAAGAAGTCCTGCAATGTTTTGATGCAGGATATACAATTGATTATTCAAGAAAAAACTGAGTTTTTACTTGGTCATGTTCTATTTGCGATAGCTCTATTTTATAAGAGTTTCTGTATGATATAAATTTTTTAATTTTTTGTATGTAGTGAGATAGATCTTTAAAAATTGTGCGAAATCCGTCATTACTTATTGTTCCGGATGGCTTATGAAACATGCTGTAGTCATAAGTTATATTTCTATTTGTGTCAATTAAATAAGCATAATCATGTGTATTTATGTCTTGGTATAAGAGAATATTAAAATTATGTATTCTTTGATTTATAGTTTCTGTATTTTTTCCGTATTGGTAAGTTGGTGTGCATATTATGATATTAGTGTGTGTTATGTTTTGCAGGATTTCTCTCATGGAGTCAATCAATTCTATATTTTTATTAATTTCTAAAAAGTCTTGGTCCCCGATGAATAGTATACAATAATCATCCATAGTGAAGTTAGTTAATTTATTTTGAATTCCGCTTAAAAGCTGTTTTACACATCCCTTCGGTGTAAGATAATGACAAACACTAAAGTTTTTCTGCATCGTATCCTGTGCGATAGATAGCACCTTATTCTGCTTATTACCGCTTATCACGCATAGTTTTGGTATGTACCCTGCGGCAATATCGTTTTGTGCGGTATTTTGAGGATTCTTTGCTAAGTTCCGGATACTGTAGGTGGACTCGTGATTTTCCTTTCCAGGCAACTTGTTGGTTTGTGTTTGTTTATTCATTGAATATTTTTGGGTTTTGTCTAATTCTGTGCTACTCGCCATTACTGTTTGAGTTTCTTTATGTATTTTTCCAACGTTCTTGCTAACTGCTTCCATGATTTGTATATTGTGTGTTTGTGTTTGCTTATGTATTTTAGGTTTAGGCGACGGTTTGGTAATTTTGCGTGGCGCAGATGTTGGAGAAATGAACTTAGGCGGACTGTTTCCAATTTTTTTATACAGTTCATTCTTTTTAAGTAATTCTTGATTATTTCTTTTTAAGTCTCTATTTTCAAAAGATAACTTTTCTATTTCACTATGGGCACTGCTAAGTTGGGTCTCCAGTAGTTCAATTTTCGCTGTGAGATTTTGAATTTGTTCATTATTGATTGAAATGTCCGGAAGGCTACTAGTACTGCCATCTAGTGGATTAATACTTGAATTCGATTCATGGTGACTTATTACTAGTTGCGTTTGCGCACGTCTAAGCGTCACATTACTATCTGGTTCCATTTTACACTGATACTACCTCTACTCCACGCTAGATGGCGTTGAAGAGAATAAAATTTACGTGCAAAAATTTTTACGATCAGTTTGGGTTTGAACTCGGTGATTTCTTCACACGTTGAGATGCAGCATAAAGTCGTACAGTCAAACCGCTAGGCCAAACTGAAGATAACAGAGGCGACGAATTTAACGAACAGTTTCGTGATGTTCTAAGTTTTTGTGTAAAAGTTCGTTACGTTTTGCTTTGCTATGACACATACATTTATTTGTTGACCGTCACTTTTTATATTTGTTAGCATTGGTGATTATTAAAGTTTGTATGTATAAATTCAATTAGTGTGTAATACATACGATTTGTAAAATCCAAAATGTCACTGGGTAGGTACTTAGAACACGTAGTAGGAATTATTTAGCACTGTTTTAGTCACTAATCACTAGTATTGATAATCGGGTCACAGTAGGGGTTTGTAGTTTTTTTCACTTTTTACTCTTTTCTCGCGTTTATTTTGTATGATAACACTCTCGCTCAATTTTTAGGATACTAGTGAAATAGTTATGTAGTATTTCTTATAAATTGCGCACTATAACTATTTTATTTTGTGTAATAAATACAGAGCCAATGTTTATGTGATAGCAGCGCCATCTGAACTCAAAGGCATGGCTTACTTTGCAGAAAAGTATAATCCTTCCATCTAAACCATTTATAAAAGTGTTTCAGTTTGTCTGTCTGTTACGCTTTCACGGTTAAACCAGCGATCCTGTCTCGATGAAATTTAGTATGCTGATAGCTTACACTCTAGGGACGGTAGCAAGATTTATCTTTTAAAGAAACATAATTTGTCATAATCATAAAAGAAGTACTTCCTTTGCAAACTGACACTGCCGATGCATGTTTTTAATTGATTCATCCTACCTAAGACTGATAAAACTATCACCACTACCCACACTACACAAGCATGCTACTACATAAGCATGTTTTTGAAGGTAAAAAACAAGGGTTAAGCTAAAACTTACCTAGACCTCGTACAGTCAATGTTCCATTCAGTTCAACCTTCTCATACCCATTATCAGCTTCGCACGAATAAACTCCTAAGTTTCCAAAATCAAGTTTTCTGATGGACAAAGTGGAGTTATCATCAGATATCTGTATGTTATCAGTAGAATATAGGAGAGTCCCGTTGTGGTACCATGTGGTTTGAGCCACGGGGTGGGAGTCGATGAGGCAAAAGAGGTCAACTGAGTGGTACAGTTCTTCTGAGGTGTCTGAAACACGACATTACTTGTATTATGCGATGCGACCTGTTGCGAGCGTGGGTTGGCTCGCGAAAAAGGACTTGGCACAGTGTGGTGCCGCCCACCCTACCTACTCAATTGTTACAATAATTATTTGACGACCGATGTGTATAATAAGAAAAAATATCTATGTATGTAATATTGTATTGCATTAAGTATATCAGTCATCTAGTACCCATAACACAAGCTCTGCTTAACTTGGGGCTAGATGATGCTGTGTGGATTGTCCAGCATTATTATTATTATATTATTATTATTAGTATTGTATACCCCATGTATTTGAACTAGGTTTAATTAAGTGTTTCATTGTAATTATATTAAGTATAGGCACTTACTATGTTGTTTCTATGTGTGTTGTATTCTATCCTATAAAACAACACCTCGTGGCATAAAAGATGCCAGTTTTAAGTTACCTTTTAGTCCTTTTAGCACAGTGATCTTCCTCCTAACATTCACCTGTACATGATCTTGCGTTATTCCCTGCGAGTTCTCGCCATAGCAGAAATACATCGCCTCGATATTCTCCTTCGAAGAATTCAACGTCAAAGTGCTTATGTATGTGTTGGGTTTGGGCTGTGTCATCTGAAGTATTACAAGATTGTTTTAGCTAAGTTTTTAATAAATGGTTTCCATAATATAAGCTTTCTTAGTTTAGGCTCTAGAGCACGTTGTGTGAATTACTTCCTCCTTTTTCCTAAATTGAATAGCTCAGCTCTTTGATGCATTTTTCTTAATTTTGCTCGATCTGATGCGGCGTCCTTGATCTACTTGTACGATATGTTATTTATTTATTTAGTGTAGCCTGTTTTTAGTTGCGACTTAAAACCTCGGGTTTGAATCCGATCGGATTTTTCTATACCTACGAAAGATCTATGTGCGCAGTGTACTGACACTGGCTCTCAACAAAGAAAGAAACATGGTGAAGAAAACAGAACGTATAACTACCTCCATTAGACATACTTAAATAATCTTTGGTGGGTATTTAGTACTAACAATAAAGTTTTGAATTGTTTAGTTTTTTACTTACAGTATGGTTCAAGAACTCTTCTGTCTCCCGGTGCCAGATAATCCTGGGTTGAGGCTTTGCTGTTACTTCGCACACCAACTCATGAACTGTGCCGTTAAGTATTGTGATAGTTTTGTCACCTTTTATACTGATCGATGGTTTTATAAGTACTGTTATTTGAACTGCATCAGAAGCTGTAAGCAAAATACTGTTAATTTACTTTCTAAGGTGAGATGGTCCCACTACCCATAGACGTCGTAAAGGCGACTAAGGCAACGCATCAGGGGCTTGGCAACAGCATCTCCTGAGTACAACACCAACTAAGGTCACCAATCCGCCACAATAATTCTAGGCTTGGTCGCGAGGAACTGGCGCTTAGATTCACCTAGATTTAAGACGTTTCAAGATGATCCCTGCGGATATTACTGAATAAATGATTTTTGACTTTGACTTTGAAATAGACACAACGCTTAGAAGGTGAAACATGCAACGTAGTATTGGCGTACAGTACTCAAAAGATGCTACGGTCCGTCTTCTGGTTTGCTCCCATGCATTTTACTACATCCATGGGAAATATCTTTGCGGGATTTGCGGTATCTGTGACGGTTAGATGTGGTGTTATTTTCTGAACACCGATTCGAGTTGGATTTGTTGGATTATTTTGTTGACGATAAGATGTGGCATATTTTCCCGAACGTCAATCCGAGTTGGATTTGTCAGCTGACTTTTTTGCACTTACCTAGTCATTCTGAACAAGATATATTATTGTTCTCTGAACTAAAAGTATCAAATTACCTTCCAAGTTACCTCTGGCCGCTACACACATCAACATCCCATCTTCTGTAGCATTCACCTTCAGTCCATCTGTACTGTCTTTAACTGTAGTTTTCTTTACAACAATGCCATTATACGTCCATCTGACTGTCTCACAGTTACCTACTTGACATATTATTTGGGCGATGGAATGCATACTAAGTGGCAGAGTGTGAGGTCCTAGTATTTGTGCTGTGGGTTTAGATTTGATGGATATTGTCGTGGACTGGTTGGTTAAACCTCCTGTGGATAAAGAAAAATTAAAAGAAAAAAAATAGCATCACGACTTTATTCCCCAAGCAAGGTAGATATCCCCTCTGATCAGAAAAAAATATTTTTATCAATGTGGGTAGATTAGGTTACAGTCGAATGAAGTAGCATCCTTTAGGGGGTTTACCATAATAGGTTAGCAGGCGGATTGGTGGTTAAGTACTCATGAGTTACTGCTGGCCATTTTCTGGTGCGTTCCCTTAGTCGACGTTTACGACATCCATAGGAGGAGTCCTATTCTAAGGCTTCCTATTCTGGAATAGTAGTATGTATATGGGTATATTTATCCGCATACCATGCAAGCGTAACCGCAAGGAAAAAAAACATTAAGCCGAAGTCCTGATATTTTTAAATGCACTTACACGGTTCTGTAAAGTATATCACTTATAATCTTTGTCCTGACTGACTGACTGACATTTTTAGCCGCAGGTTTGGAAGTTTTGCTACCTATTAAACCCATTTACCCACACTGAATGAGGAAGCTGCCATGGTGGCATGTTACTTCAACACATCTTCAACGCTTGTATCATTGTTTATTTGGTACTTCAATGGGGACCCGTAACAGTTTTTTCTATGAATGCAGTTTTATAGGCCTTGAGAAACTAAAACATAAAATGCAAAATTTTTTTTTCTACGGCCAAAACTGACTAAGTTATGGGCAAAATACCGAACGAGATTCACTGACCGCGCGAACGGAAGCGATGACGTCACAATGGCCCAGCGCTAGCCGCCAAACCACTGGGCGCCCCGCGTTTCTGTTCGCGATACTCGTCCGACACGGAGCGTAACGTCACCAAGTGATTTGATTAGGTTTTTATTAGAAGGTTGTTATTTTAATATGTCAAATGAGTATTAGAAATAAGGTAGATATCGGTTTTGAGCAAGCGCAATCCGATAATCTACCTAAAGTTGATACCTTCATGGTATTTGATTATCTTAGTAATCATTTAAATTACACAAGCGCTGAAATTCATGGTTGGAAACTTCAGAGGTAAACAAATCTCATTATCAACCTAATCAGAATAACAGGATAATATGTAGGTAGGTACACATACTTGGACTAGCCTATAAAATACCTAAAAGTTTTAGGTTAGTCAGCCAGGGAAGTTGTGTTTGTTGTTGTAACTACCTACGCTGTTATTTTCAACATTGGTATGTAGATAAGTATGTAGAAACTTAAAGGTTTAAAGAAAAATATTATGTAGGTATAAAATAAATAAAATTAGACTTAAATACTTAATTTGACAGGAATGTACCTACCTAAGTTCTTTGGACACGTAATTTAGAGCTATGAATAAACGAAAGCGTTAGGTATGTTAAGTTTAAAATAAGCCCTAAGAATTTAAATTATATTTTGTCGTAGGTTATACCCAGATTTATTTAAAAATTATACAATAAATAATCAAGGTCAGGAATACAATACAGGAATGCAATACTTCTTTCTTCAATCTAAGCATTCCTCCCACAAGCCTATACTTGACGTAGTTCTCCATATGACGACCGATGTGGCGCGGCTGGCGAATGTCCGCCTGCGACGCGGAGGTTGCGGGTTCGATTCCCGCCTTGGGATAAATGTTTGTACGATCTGCTAATATTTATTCCGGGTGTTCTGGGTGTTTTCTATGTATAATAAAAAATATGTATGCATGTAATGTATTGTATTAAGTATATCAGTCATCTAGTACCCATAACACAAGCTCTGCTTAGCTTGGGGCTAGATGATGCTGTGTGGATTGTTCAGCATTATTATTATTATTATCAGCTTCTACCTAAAAATATAATAAATTCAGGTATATATTTTTTCTTTGTTATTATATATCACTTTTGCCCGCAACTTCGTTCGCGCTTAGATTTACATAGGTAAGTACTTCTTTTTCATTCACTTTGGCTACAGTTTTATTACATGTATAGATAGATATCCTCATCCTCGAGGGTACGACGCCAGAGGCATGGAGCAGGAGTGTGGTGGTACTGTTCTTTAAGAATGGTGATAACACCCTTTTGAAGGAGAGTAGTTACTAATCGTCTCGCTCGTAGGCTAGACGACTTCCAGCCTCCCGAACAAGCCGGGTCCCGAAAAGGCTTCAGTACCATAGACCACATTCATACGCTCCGGCAGGTTATACAGAAGACCAAAGAGTATAACCAGCCACTTTGTTTAGCGTTTGTGGACTATGAAAAAGCCTTCGATTCAGTCGAAACCTGGGCAGTGTTACGGTCACTCCAGCGGTGTCAAATTGACTATCGGTACATCGAAGTGTTGAAAGGCCTATATAGTAATGCCACCATGACTATCCGACTCCAGGACCAGAGTACAAATCCTATCCAGTTGCAAAAAGGAGTGAGACAGGGAGATGTAATTTCTCCGAAACTGTTCACGTCTGCACTGGAGGATATTTTCAAGCTCGTGTCCTGGAATAGGAATGGCATCAATATCAATGGCGAACACTTAAGTCACCTTCGATTTGCCGACGATATAGTCATAATGGCGGAATCGCTGGAAGACCTAGAAACAATGCTTAGAGACCTCAATATTGTCTCCCAACAGGTGGGTCTTAAAATGAACATGAGTAAGACGAAACTTATGTCAAATGCTCATGTCGCACCCGTACCGGTATATGTTGGAGGTCAGCCGACGAATCCAACTCGGATGGGCAGCGTTCGGGAAATTACGGCACATCTTCTCGTCACAGTTACCGCAAAGCCTCAAGACGAAAGTCTATAATCAGTGTGTGTTACCAGTGATGACTTATGGCACTGAGACGTGGTCGCTAACTATTGGTCTCATACACAAGCTTAAAGTCGCACAACGAGCTATGGAGAGAGCGATGCTGGGAGTTTCACTGCGAGGTAGAATCAGAAATGAGGAAATCCGTAGAAGAACCAAGGTCACCGACAGCTCTCAGAATCAGCAAGTTAAGGTGGCAGTGGGCAGGCCATAAAGCTCGTAGAACCGACAACCGTTGGGGAATAAAGGTTCTCGAATGGCGACCACGAACCGGAAGACGAAGCGTAGGACGTCCTCCTACCCGATGGACTGACGACATTGTTAGGACCGCGGGAAGTCGATGGATGGAAAGGGCTCAGAATCGTTCTTCCTGGAAACGTGTGGGGGAGGCCTATGTCCAGCAGTGGACTTCTACAGGCTGATGATGATGATGATGAGATAGATATATATTCCCCAAGACGGAAATATTCCTCTATAATCCCAAAATGATCCCCGATATCCCGGGAAACTTGTGGGATATTCCCGCATTGGGGAATATTACCGGGAACGGCACATTTTATTGTAGTTAGACCTGAGTACGACCCTGGTTTTAACCCGACTACCGAGGAAGGGTTATTAGAAACTTCACTACTTACATTTTTTATCATTTACTTACTCATTGAAATATACCTAGTAGGTACGACCCTGTATTTTTCTTTAACATTCGTAAACAAGCTTTACTAAGCTACCTACGCACCTGTTTACCACACGAGTAATGATTGAGGATCATTTTGATGTAAGTAGGTACCTCCATAATATACCAACTATTATCATAGTTGGTATATTATGGAGGTACCTACCTACTTACATCAAAATGATCCTCGCAACAAAATCTTGAAGTTTGGCACGAAAGCGGAATTTTGTCATCCCTCTTCATGATAGTGCACCATTTTTTGCGCACTTTCGGGACCTTTGGCACATTGAAAAATAGTTTTTTAGGTGTACTAACTGAAGTATTAGTACACTTCGGTACTATACAGTACTTATAGTTCGGCATATTCACGTAAAAACCACAACACGACCCGCGCAGATCGAGTGAACTCTAATAAATGAATTGCGGAGAGCGCGCCCGCGGGCGGAAAAGATATCGTGACGTCACATGAGCTATTCGGCCGCCCCGCGGTTGACTGATACAAAATGTGTAATATCTTCGCAACCAATGGAACGATTTCAATGATTTAAAAAGTATCGTACCTAAACGAGTAAAAGGAACACCATTACATAGATAATATATGCATTTTCCGACTTGGTACGGGAGCTCATTATGGTTGTAATCTATGACTGTACTAAATATGTATTTTAAATATTGGCATTTCTAGAATCTGCATTTTCTTTATTAGGTAGCTGGAGGCGTGCTCTGTGGCTCTGTAATTTCCGAGAGCCCGCTCACGCAGACGCGCCGGTGTCATTTTGACGACCGATGTGGCGCGGCGGGCGAATGTCCGCTTGCGACGCAGGAGGTTGCGGGTTCGATTCCCGGCTTGGGATAAATGTTTGTACGATCTGCAAATATTTATTCCGGGTGTTCTGGGTATTTTCTATGTATAATAAAAAATATCGATGTATGTAATATATTGTATTCAGTACATCAGTCATCTAGTACCCATAACACAAGCTCTGCTTAGCTTGGGGCTAGATGATGCTGTGTGGACTGTCCAGCACTATTTATTTATTTTATTTATTCGAACTTGAGCTCTATTAGTGCATCTGATGGTTTACCTTTATTCGCAGCAATGCACGTGTAAGTTCCAGCGTCATTCTCGTCAGCATTCTGTATTGTTTTATTGTATGTGTAGATACCTTCAAAGTTTGGGTCCACGTTTATCTTAGTTCCTGGAGTATAAATATTAAGATTAGCTATCCCGGTGAACTTCGCATCGACGTTTTTTTATTATAAATCATCCCTGAGTCAGAGGGAACAAACCAAAAAAAAAATTCATATCGCTCCAGCCGTTTTTGAGTTTTAGCGAGACTAACACACTGGAATTGATTTTTTTATATATAAGTACAGATAAATGGCGGTAAAACTTATCTATAACCAATAATAAGAATATTTGTCTTGACTGATTGACTGATTGACATGTAGACAACAGAGCCACTGGTGGTAGATTTGAAATTTTCAGGGTATATTCATCTTGGTACGCAGAGATGTAATAAGACAGGAATTCTCAAAATTGAACCCCTATCCGGGTACAACGGGGGTTTTTATGAATATAACTTTACGTGGACGAAGTCGTTTCACTAGTATTTTAAACGACTTGCTGATATAAGCCGAGGGTCCATCCGATGTTAAATTGTTACCATCACCTATACAATACAATACAATACAAAAAAATTATTTCAGTAAGCTTAATCTAGGTTACATTTTATAGGTTTGGGGTTTGGGACCCTCTTTTAAGTATGGAAATACCTGTGCTAGAGGGTCTCGCTCTTTCCTACTACACTATGTATTCAATTAAGTTTGTACACAAGTAATTTGAAAAGAAAAAACCTATAACAAAGCACCTTACAGGATACATTCGTTAGGGACATGCCCTACGTACTCTGCTTTCATCAACCCGAGGCATACAGTTGGTGCATATAATTTCTCCGGTACTCAGAACCTTCAAACAGAAACAAAGCGAAGTCAGCCACTTACTTTCGACCTCAGATAGATTGGAAATGAACTGAAACTCAGTTATAAGTGCTTCGCTGAACACTGTGCATGTTAGAGTGACGTTATCTCCTGTTTCTAACGTCTTATTCGCAGGTTCGATGCTCACTTGGGGCGGGTCCACTGTAAATAACAAGGAAAATATTTTTACAAGATTTTATATTATCCCAAAAGTTATTTTACCCCCGAGCGGTATTTGAACCCACGACGACCGAGGAAACGTGATTCTTTTGTAATTTACATAAGAAAGTGAGCAAAAGTAATAAAAATATATTTGAACATTCTTGGTTTTTAATTTTTTTAGCTAAGTCATGGCTAGTTTGAAAATGAACCTTATGCTAAGTCAGAGTTTGTTTTCCAAATCATGACCCTTATTTGATTACTCTAGTTTTTACCAGACTGCCCAGGTGGAGGGTAAATTGGAGGGAGTTCTTCAAGCGTGTGCGTATGATCCTTTGCATCCAATGCAGCCTAAGCGGCATGATGAATTTTGTTAAATGATGGAGTTGGATTCATATTCATGAAGAGATAGAGAGTATTTAAAATATCAAGAAATCCACGCACAGAATGTGAAACCATTAAGCCACGTTCAGCGATAGAATAAGCTGATGCCCACCTGATATTAAATGGTAACCATCACCTGTAACGAAGCATTACCTCGCAGGTCAGGTTCGTTAGGATGCACCTTTTGATGCACTAACGCTATACAGGCTCGACAGAGATCTAGTGCGGGGAACAGTACTTATCTAAGTAGGCTATTTCTAAGTGCTGAACATATTATGTAAAAAATTTGAATGTTTCTACCTCTGTACTCTATTATTATGCCTAAATAAACTTTACTTTACTTTACTTTACTACACTGCGTCCACTAACTTAAGGCATACAACTTACCTATGATAGATATTTCAGTCACGCCCCTGCTGACTCCTGCGACGTTTTTCGCGAAGCATTTGTATGTTCCAACGTCTTCTTCTTTAACATCTTCTATCACGTATTCTATGGTCGTTGTCTGTCTGAAATATGTATATGTATATAGAGTAGTTAGTTACACATCCAAACATGAATTTTAGCATCTGCTTACAATTTTCAGTAAGTATGTTCGTATGAGTAATAATTGATCGTGGGGTACGTTTTTAACGAACCTACGAGGTAAAGCTTCGTTTGGTATATGTGATATGATGGTGATGGTAACCACTTAACATCAGGTGGGTCTTTTGCTTGTTATATCAACAAGTAAAAAAAGAAAAAATGGAAATAGCTTCACAATCTTAATCCCCAGGCAAGATAGATAGAAATCCCCTGAGATCCCTGAGAAGTATTAAGTACCTACTCGAGATTCTTTGAGGATGTCTAAGGGGGTAGTCAGAGTCGTCCAAATATTTCGTTTGGTACATACCCTACATACCCACATTTTGCAGTAGTTGGTATTCCATACGTGACAGGTTGCAAGCTCATCAAAAAGTTATATAAAAAAACACAAATAAAAACCGCCCAAGTTGACAGAAGTCTTCGTTCGCTGAGCTCTCTCGATCAATAATAATTAATCCTATCCTACTAATATTATAAACGCGAAAGTTTGTAAGAATGGATGGATGTATGGATGGATGGATTTTTGTTACTCTTTCACGCTCTAACCAGTAGACCGATTTGGATGAAATTTGGAATAAACATAGATTATAACTTGGATTAACATATAGGCTTTTTATCCCGAAAAAATAACGGGAACGGGAATAAAACTGCCACGCGGGCGAAGCTGAGAGCGGCCGCTAATTAAAAATAAACATGACTTACATGCTAGATACCTGCGGCTGCAGTTTGTGGGAGTCCTTGGTCCACATCGCTGTCAGAGGGACCAGGCTCTCAACCTTGCACTTTAGGACTACCCTCGAATGAGCGTGAGCTGATATCTGGAACAGTGGGTAAGTTAGGGGATATTTGGGAAGGTTCACATATTTGCATGCTTGGAGGATTTGAACTTCTGCTGTATTATGATTGCCTTAACATGTTTTCTGTCTTGCAATCACCTTATTAAGTTATATTGGCACCACACTGGAGTTTCATTATTTACATTATTCTTACTTTGTAAAAGGATCATACGAGAAAACGGTAGGAACCAAGCCGTAAGTTTCTTGCCGGCTTGGTCGCGAAGAACTGGCGCTTAGATTCACCTAGATTTAAGACGTTTCAAGATGATCCCTGCGGATATTACTTAATAAATGATTTTTGACTTTTGACTTTTGATTGGTGACCGCAGTACCCAGGAGATGCCGCTATACATTTCCTGGAGCAGGCAACCATGGAAGATAATGGTTTATAATTTCCTATTTTAAGCCGGGAGCACCGCGAGCAATAACATAGTAAAATGTTACAAATATTTATTATAAGTTACCTGCCGTGATGTGGTGAGATAAGGAACATCTGGAAGAAAAACAAAACTATAAATATCTAATATTTAGAGTGTTATCACTACTACAATGTATATTAATTTTTAAAATGTATATACGCAATGTCAGTACTCTCAAACGGTGTAGAAAAACATCGCGAGGGAATTAGTTAGTATTCTAGCAGTGGTAGGCTTGCAACCTGTCACGTTTGAAATACCAACTACTACTGCAAAATGTGAGTATGTACCAAATGTTTTCTGGACGTACCTCTGACTACCATTAGATATCCTCAAAGATTCTCGAGTAGTTAATAAAAGATCTGAGGGGATATCTAACCTGATATTATTATATAATAAGGGGGAATAAAGTCGTAATGATGTTTCTTTTCTTTTTTTATGTGGACACACGAAAAGTGTAATTCCTCATCAGCGCATATTTTTTGAATATACCTATCTTAACTTAAAAAACCCCTAAAAACCTTATGAACTGGAAAATTGCTGGTAATCTGCAAGAAGCTGTACAGATTTTCTTTAACATAGCACTCTTAATGAATATACGATCGTACCTATGATTAAAAACTAAATCAAAATCGGTTAATTCATTCAAGAGCTACAATGTACGATATACACCCTTCAGTTTTGTGGTGGGGGGCTTAAAATGGTGGGTTATATTACTTGCCTGGAACTTTAGCTTGAACAGCGGTCGTACCAATTCTTCTAAGCGGCTGATTGTGTTCATCTTTGCCATTTATCTGAAGCACAAACAGTTACGTATGATCGAATATGCCTCTGACAACCCCCACACACATTCAGGGACACGTGAGATTTTTACAACCGACTTCACAAAACTCAGTCTTAGGAAATTTGTTGGTAACAAATGTTTAGCTTAATGTACTTACTAATTTCAAAGGCACATATATACCCTTCAAACCGAAACACAGCAATTCTAGTGTGCATAGTGCTTGCGGAACAAGCATATGGCCCATATAACCCGTGGAAATCATTCCCGTATATATATCACGAAGCATTGCCTTGTAGGTCACGCACGTTAAATACGTGCCCTAAGATGCACTATTCTGCGTCCACCAATCCGAGGCATACATCTTTAATTGCACCGGCACCCACACCCTTCAAACCGGAACACAGTAATGCGAGCATCACTGCTTGGCGGCAGAAATAAGTACGGTGGTAGTACTTCCCCGGACGAGCTCTATCACAAAGAAGAAACTACTACTAAAAACTCCAATCGACCAAGCGCACGGCGAGCGAGGATTCTATAACTTTCTCAACAGTTTCGTGGCGTGCGACGCAGAGGTTGCGGGTTCGATTCCCGCCTTGGGATAAATGTTTGTACGATCTGCAAATATTTATTCCGGGTGTTCTGGGTATTTTCTATGTATAATAAAAAATATCTATGTATGTAATATAATATTAATATTGTATTAAGTATATCAGTCATTTTTATTTATTTATTTATTTATTTATTTTTAAATTAGCACGGTTACACCACCAGTTACACTAATTTACAATATAAAAATATAAATTAATCATAATAATAATAACAAATTACAAAACAAAATTATAAACATTATTTAGATACATTATTATTATTTACATTATTACATTATTACACATTCATTCATCAGTCTCGCAAAATCTCAAGCACACTAACATAATCTAGTAGTACCATAACACAAGCTCTGCTTAGCTTGGGGCTAGATGATGCTGTGTGGATCGTCCGGCATTATTTATTTATTTTATTTATTTATTTTGTAAAATACTCACAGCAATATAAAAGAATTCTTCATCAGGAGGTATGAAAGCATCCGCCAAGTAGACTTTATTCACAGAGTCTACTTCTTTCACCGGCAGCTCGAAGAGGGTTCTTCCGGTCATAGACAATATCTCTGCAAACTCTATGGTGACCGGAAGGTCTTTTTGTGAGAGACTCAACATCATATGATTGTATGTTCCTGTAAAAAAATTATAGAAAAAAAAACTGTGTGTTGCATAAAATAAATAAAAACAAATAGCATCACAACTTTAATCCAAGCTCGGTAGTTATTTAGCACTTTAGTTCGTGGTCGCCATTCAAAATGTTTATTCTGCAGCGGTTGTCGGTTCTATGAACTACCGATAAAAAGAATTTAGAAAAAAATACCAGCCTTAGACTCTCTTCACGCATGGTAGACATATCGTGAAATCTCTAGGCACCTTTTTTTTTTTCTATTTTTTAAGGAACTTTGCGTCTTCTAAAGACGGTGTCAGTTCCATCGTACATTCGTGTTTTCTCAATGTTCACTCACCAACTCGTAAATGAACCTGTAGAGTCTGTTAGCCACGTCAGATGTTGGTGTGGCTAGCACACCCTGAAACAAGCCCATATGTGCCCATATCAAGACGGCTACCTTTCATCTCGCTAAACAAATTCTCTCTCATAGCTTCTGTCCGGACACACTCCACCAAAAGATGGTAAACATCCTCCCTCACTCCACAAGCTTCACAATTAGGATCATCTCTTAGATTTAGTAAAAATTTAAAACTATTCAATGGCATGTGTCCGGTACGAAGTCTATGTGCAATTACAATGTATTTTCTTTTTAACCTAGTGTTGACAAACCATGGTACATGAGGCGGCTCACTTTGGATTGTCTTGTAATTGGATTGATTGTCTAGGTACCTTACTAGTATTTTTGTTTATGGATCATTCTTTTATACTTTAAAGTTTTAGAAACACTCCCAAATATAACTTTTTTCAGTAAATATCTACCTTTTAAAGGTCGGTAGCTGGTCTCAGCTAGATCTTCAGGCTTCTCCACGGAGAAGCCATGACTGAAGGTCAGGTTGGAGAGCCCTGATACCTTTACGGAGTACTCCTCGACGCTACCGACCGTGATGGTCCAGTTCCCAGGCTCCGGCTGCATCACCTTAACAACCTGTACATAGTAATCTGGATCAGTTGTGTTTTTTAAAGATCGTTTTGTCCTATATATAGTCATAGGCCCCATTAGGCTCGTAAATCAGACAGTCACTTATTTATATTCTGTGCAATTTCGTGAGAACTAGTGGCCAACTCTGGTGGCGGAATTTTAGGAATTTTAGGCCTTCGGTTTTGGCTTTACGACTGCTAGAACCGGGATATATTTAGCAAACCTTAGTCAAGCAAGAAAACAAAGACTCGAACACTAACACATCGATCAACAAAGATAGATTGTACTATAACAATAATAATAATAATGCTGGACACTCCACACAGCATCATCTAGCCCCAAGCTAAGATGCCCCAAGCCCAGAGCTTGTGTTATGGGTACTAGATGACTGATATACTTAATACAATACATTACATGCATACATATTTTTTATTATACATAGAAAACACCCAGAACACCAGAATAAATATTTGCAGATCGTACAAACATTTATCCCAAGGCGGGAATCGAACCCGCAACCTCTGCGTCGCAGGCGGACATTCGCCCGCCGCGCCACATCGGTCGTCAGTCAATATCATTGGTTGCACTGCATGAAAGACTAAGTGGATACTCAACTAGTCAGTAGGTATACTGACCATAATTTCAGCCAGGTCCAAGGTGGTTATCAGTTTTGGTGGTCCTGTGAGCAGCTCCCCGCTCGGGTTCACCACCGAGATCTGAGGCTTCCCACCTGATACGGATACCGTCACTTCGCCCAGAGTACTGTCCACCGGAATCTAAAATAAACAGGTTTTATTGCCAGCAAGCAGTCAAAGTCAAAATACATTAATTCCATGGAATCATAGAGATCACTCAGACGATTTTACAGCTAGGTGAATTTAGACGTCGCCAGTTCTTCGCGACCAAACCTAGAATATATAAAATTTTTACAAAAAAAAACAACTTCAATTTCTCATGAATGCCATTGTCAGAACTGGACCAAATTAAAATGGGACCACACGGGAAGCACTAGCTTTCAAATTACACAAGAATCATCAAATTACAATAAACATCAAACAAACATAAAAAAAATCCAGTCGAATTGAGAACCTCCTTCTTTTTTGAAATCGTTTAATAACAGGCTGGTACAGAGTTTCGTCTCTCTTCTTACCTCTTGCGTGAAGTTTGACCCAGCCGGATTGACGCTGCTGGACCCGAGGTTAACCATTCTACCTTCTAGAGAACTCTTCACAAAGTCTAGCACCTGAAAAATAATATTTTACTGGTAATATTTAATTACATCTATCAACGTTCCAGCTAAGCAAGGTAAGGTAATATATCAACATTTATGAACTTATCTACAGATGTATATTTGGGTAGGTACTGCCATACAATTGTAGGTACCTATATGAAAGAAAATATTGCGGAATTAGCTGCAATTTTTTCATACCATATGCTGATGGAACAAGTCTATATCAAAGTATTGTAAAGCATTGCCTATATCAAAGTATTGCCTCGTAGTACGCACTTGCTAGGAACGTTCCCTACAATGCACAACTCAGCTCAGGACTACCACGAACCGGAAGGCGAAGAATAGGAGGCCCGGTGGATCAATAAAATAACTAGAATCCGCGCTTCGAAGTCGGTGGATGAAAGAGTCAAAATCGTTGTTCCCGAAAAGGTATCAGGAAGGCTTATGTCCAGCAGTGGACTTGTAGCGCCATCTAGATCCTGAATCGCGCGAGATTGACAATATGAAATACTTTCGAATACCATCTGTTGGCCCTAGAACCTCGAGCCAAAGGTATCTCAGTGAAAGTTTTTCCCTTTTCGTTGTCCTGCACAGACTCCAACAGACTGTTGTTATTTTAAAATATGCCGTTTCTCTTGAGAATGGGTTTTTATGGAAGGAGATTGAGGAACTGCTTCTAATTATTAATTTACTTTATTATAAAAGGACATCTTGTTCGTTACATCTTCACACACGAGAGAGCACAGACCGACATTATTACCATAGACTATATATCTCAACAGTTTCTGCCTTTTACCTTATGCACACTAGTTTTGTTCAAGTTAAACACCTGCCCGGAACTAGCAGCGGCGATTTGTTGATACACTTTGAAGGTAGGCTTGTCGAGGTCGTTGCAGTCCCCTGTTAGGACGAATACCACCTGAAAAATATCATGGTTTCAATGGCTAGTTAGAAGATTACAAGCCATGCAAATGAAAGAAGAAAATAAATTACTTCACAACTTTAATTTCCAGGCATAGTAGATATCCCTTCAGATTTTGATGTACCTATCCAATAGGGTAGGTACCTTTTCGAGATTCTTTAAGGATGTTCAAAAGGGTAGTCAGAGGTAATCCAATTCAAATATTGCCTACATTTGGTACGTACACATTTTGCAGTACTTGGTAGTAGGTATTCCATACGTGAGAGGTTGCAAGCCCATCGCCGCTGCTAGAATACTTACTGGTTTCATCAAGATGTTTTCATTCACCGTTTGAGAGCACTGGGATTGCACACAAAAATTTATAGATTAAAAATTTCATTGGTGTACGACCGAATTCGAACTCACGACCTTAGGATCAGAAGGTGGGGTCACTCCAACCACCACTAGTGCTCGCAAATGAATAAATGTAGAAATAGTATTTTCAGCTATGCCATTTATTCTTCGTCACATTGTTGGAAGTCATGAGTTATTATTCTTTGTGAAGGTTGTGGGAGTCTGTAGATACAGAACGTTTGAAATAGTTCGTCTTATAACAACTTTGTAGCACTAGACTGCTAGGCTGCACATAGTGACTGTCAGAACACGACCTTATAGCACCGGAAAATAAACAAGACCTACGCTGATAAGGTCCATATCACGGACACCGGAGAATTTATAAGGAATAGGTAGGTACAGTTTAACTCTAACCTACCTAGGTACCTACTTACTTGTATATCTGTAACGGCTAATGAAGTGATGACCCTATGACAAATGCAAGTCATGTAAAAAATATGAATTACACTCACGAGTCAATATTTTTTTCTTCATGCAATTGCTGATGGAACATGCAAATGGCCCAACCGATGTTAAGTGGTTACCATCACCAATAACAAAGCAGGGCCTTGTAGGTCACTCTGCGCCCATCAATTTGAGTGAGAAATTCGCGCGGTAGTTTACTACTTACAAAATATTCCTTATATTCTGAGGTTTCTGTGTGCGCAAATATAATTCAGTTTTTTTTTTTTGTGGCATCTGTCCGTCTTGCGGACAATTTTGCCAATGTCAAGTGTGGATTGAATAAATTCTTTTTAGTCAAGTCGAGTCGGTAAAAAAGTAAAGTCAGCCGTCATCGGTTTTGAAGAAAAAGATGGCGTTTTTCTTCAAAACCAAAGGGAAACATTTTCGTTCAAATCAGGATGCCTCATAACACACTTTCATTTCAATTGTTCACACTTGTGCTAAGACCTCAAGTAATGATGGTTAAAATACCACCAAAATTACTCATCAGAACTTAGAATAACACTAGAAAAAAAATTAAAATGAAAATACAATGTTGCTTCCAAAGATGACAGAAAACGAATTACAGAGTACTTTGAAACGAATCTCCTAATTCAGTTTATTCATTAAAAATGTTTCAGATGTCAATTGTGTATTTATAGAGCGGTGACAGTGACTGAAAAGATTAGGAGCAATAGGCAAGCGTGTCATGCGAAGAGGAGAATGTAATGAACGAGAAGAGAGTTAGATTATGAATGCATACAGAAGTAGAAATCGCCAAAGAATGAATAGGTTGTGTGAGATGATATGAGTAAAAAGAGTGACTACTGAGATGACGGATGAGATGATTGAGGTAGGTGGATTGGAGCTGATGCTGAATTAAAGCCAAAAACATGACTTTTTATCACGAGTTTTTTTACCCACCTGACTTTGCTTCCTTTGCACCGCATCCAGCACCTTTCCCACCAACCTATGGTCCCCAGCAGTTGCATCAGTGAATACATACACGTAAGACTTTGCTTGGCTAACGTCTAAGGCGAGTTGTATACCACCCAGAGACTTCTCCGGGCAATCTCCGCCGCCGTACACGTGGACTTTTTCTAAGGCGTTCTTAAAAACATCCTTATCTTGGGTTACTGTAGCTGGTCCTACGGCTAAAAATAAGTTTTGTTTATGTTTCCGTATAAATTTAAAAATTTTTTCGTCGGATTCGCTGGCTGGTAAGTTACAGTCGTACCACAAAAAATCTGTCAAAAGTGCCTAACTAAACTATAAGCAATTCTGAGCAATGTTTGTTGAATTTTATTTCCGAGCACGTTTTTTTTTTTTTTTGTGGCATCTGTCCGTCTTGCGGTCAATTTTGCCAATATCAAGTGGGTTGAATAAATTCTTTTTAGTCAAGTCGAGTCGGTAAATAAAGTAAAGTCAGCCGTCATCGGTTTTGAAGAAAAAGATGGCGTTTTTCTTCAAAACCAAAGGGAAACATTTTCATTCAAATCAGGATGCCTCATAACACACTTTCATTTCAATTGTTTACACTTGTGCTAAAACCTAAGTAATGATGGTTAAAATACCACCAAAATTACCCATCAGAACTTAAAATAACACTAAAAAAACAATTAAAATACAATGTTGCTTCCAAAGATGACAGAAAACAAATCCCCGAGCACGTCTTATTACCTACTGCAACTATTTGTGACACATTAAATCACCAATGAAGACAATGTGACATATTAAATCTCCTTCCCGTTCGTATTTATAAAATGATCATAGGGTTTTTTTTATGGAGAAGTGTTAAAAGCACCTGTGCTCGATTCTCAGTTCAGTCTAATTTAAGTTCTGGTAAGGTACTGAATGGATCTGGAGGTATGGTCGGTAGAATTGGTTCTTTCTCTCTATTCCCTCAATAACTTAAACCTCTCACTCTTTTTACACTTACTATTAGTTTAGAAAACGTTTAAATAGAATTTATTACTTGGCACTAAAATCTATTGCAGCTTAAAGCAGTAGGTACTTACCAGGGTCATGAAATGGCACAAAAACAAAATCTCCAATAACATTTCCTTCGTCTAACGCTGTTTTCAATATCATCTCAGCACCTTCACGAAGCTGCTGCAAATCATTGTACATGGAACCAGTCGTATCAAAAACGAACACCAAACTACTTTTACCACCTTCAAAAACCTTAGACACATTTGTAGGTTTGGAACACTGTGTCAATGTTACTACAAAAATAGCCAGCAATTGAGTTTTTGGGAACATCGTACAAGAGAAACATGCGTAATACTGATTATAAAATAGCAAAATGCAATGTTTTCGTTCTGTTATCGTTGACCTATGACCGAATAATCGATGTGGAGTAGGAAACGAGTTTAAGTAATGTTTTGGTTATATCCACGCTGTACCCATCATCTTCAACTTGAGCCCCTATTTCATTCGCCCCATTCTCTCGCATTATTTATCCTCGGGCACGGTAGATATCCCCTCAGATCTCTTAAGGTGTAAACTTCTCTATCAAGTAGTACCAACTCAAGATTTTTTTGAGGATATCTGAGGAGAAAGTGGTAGTCATACGTACGTCCAAATACAATATTTAAAACGTACCTACATTGTCCAGTAGTAGGTATTCCATACTTGACAGGTTGCAAGCCAATTGCCGCTGCTAAAATACTAAAGGTGCACAACCGGATTCAAACTCACGAACATAGGATCAGAAGGCGGAGTCGCTCCCGCTACTAAGGAGTAATTGAATATCAGTCAGCTTTTAAACATGTGTGGGATTTTGAAGCACGTGTTCTTTTAGTAGGTACATACATAACGCGTCTCCTTAATTAACTTAAATTCGCTTTATACTAAAATGAGCGATCAATAAAACAAAAGCGGTTTTTAAAATAAAATCTTTATTTAAAAATCCAAACTCGACCAAAAAAGACATTCCTTTCGATTTACACAAGCATACAAAAACCAACTATACTAAAACTACTTAGCTTAGATTAGACTAATGCTCAAAATTGTTCTTAATCGATACAGTTTACATCTATGATGGGTATCGTTTACTCTATGAGATTGAACTGTAATAGTTGAATGACAATGCGATATCCTAACGACTGCGCCAGTTTCAATGTTTCATAATAGTAAGCGCCAAAGAAGTACGTTGACTGAGAAATCACGTGAGCATAGAATAAAATTTCATATATTAAATTGGTTGTGCGGCGCTAAGTCGTGTGGTCCATCACAATTTGTCATGTTTACATTTTACATCAGATTGCTTCGTAGCATTCGCTACAAAATACAAAAAAAAGCCTTGCACTCAGATTCAACCATCACCAAGGTCATTTCAAAATGACCTTGGTGATGGTTGAATAATTGCTTTATCTTTGAAGATCGAAAGCTCTAAATAATAAATAAATAATTGTGGGCAATACACGCAGCATCATCTAGCCCCAAGCTGAGCAGAGCTTGTGTTATAGGTACTAGATGACTAATATACTTAATACCTTACATACACAGATATTATTTATTAAACATAGATAATACCCAGATAAATGGCGCAGCCGAATGAATATCAGGCGAAAATTAAGTAGAATTCAAACATTAAGGTTTATAACAAGGGTTATAATAATAAGGTCAAAAATCTTCTTATGAGCCCAACGCCGTAAGATTCGTGTTCAGAATTAGATAGAGAAAATACAGTCTCTCAAACAATCAGAAATCCTCCTTATAGTTTTCTAACTGTAAGAAAGTACACCATATATTTCGATGATTACACCATTGTCTCATTAATATATTGTTCTATTATATATTGTTGTATGGGCTCTGAAAATACTGATCGAGTTGTACTCCGGTTTTCACTATTAGATAGCTTGATTACCGGAGAATGTTTTAGTGTGTTGAACCCGACCGGTAAGTTAGTATTATAATAAATGATATGACATAATGGAATATCGCACGGAGGTTGTTTGCTCTACGGATGGCCGCTTTATAGCGGCAATATTAAATTCGAAATACATTGATTAGTTATAAAAAACCGTAAAGGTTCAGAAATATGTAGTTAAAGTAGGTATCTATGCAATTTTAAAACAATACGTAGAAGTAAACAGTACATTTTATAAAATTCTTAGACAAAGAGATCTTAAAAATACTTGTCTTTACAATATTTGAGCGTCAAGTCTAATAACCACTATTTCTAGATACTACTATAAAATAAAAATCTATCAACCATATTCAAGATCGTTACTTATCCATTCGCTTAAACTCCCAGTTAGGAGACATTAAATGGCCAAGCTACGTTGTTAAATACGGGAGTAAATATTGCATTTATATTATACTTATAAATTCAAATTAATTTAAAAATAAACCATTACCAGCTTCAAGTAACGATTAAATTTAGTTCCAAACAGTTTAGAGAAAAAGATTTAGGCCCCCTTGCACGATCACTAAATGTATTTAGTGAAGATAGTAAGTAAAGATCATGTCACTAAGTATATAAATCTTGTGATTTGATGAATAATGTATTTTAAATTGACTTAACCTATGTGATATAAATGAAAAACAATTTTTATTTCCAAAACTGAGTCGGATTTAAACCCAAAAGTTTCGGATACGGGCTAAGTTTCGGCGAAAAACTCTTAGGGACATTTTTATACAGGTAAGCGACTGTAATTCCATTTTCGGAGTTGAATATCTTTACTTGAAGATGAGTAAGGTTAGTTCAATTGTTTTCGGTGGTAGCGTATGAGAAATGCATTATTTTCGATTGATTAATAATTAAACATTGAATGGCTATAATAACAAATTAATAATAACAAAGTGAATACGTATATAAACATACTTATGGCCTTATTTATAATAATTGGTATAATTATCCTCTGTCACATCACATAAAATGCGCAGATAAAAAAAAGATGTTTTTGAACTATTTGTGGACATTTTTACATTACATTAAAGAGATACGATGTGGGAAGTTTTATCTCGTGCTGCCAGCTCAAACAAATATGTTATTTTTTTCACAAAATACCAAAAATATGTAAGTTATTAGAAACGCTAGATTAAAAGCAATCAAAATAATAATAAAAATAATAATGCTGGACAAACCACACAGCATCATCTAGCCCCAAGGTAAGCAGAGCTTGTGTTATGGGTACTAGATGACTGATATACTTAATACAATACGTTACATATATATATATTTTTTTTATTATACATAGAAAACACCCAGAACACCCGGAATAAATATTTGCAGGTCGTACAAACATTTATCCCAAGGCAGGAATCGAACCCGCAACCTCTTGCGTCGCAAGCGGACATTCGCCCGCCGCGCCACATCGGTCGTCAAAAAGTAAAAAGTATTTGATGTTGTGTGAAACCTATTTTCAAAATGTTTTTTTGAGAATAAAATAGTTCTATAGTTTTAAGGCGATTAAATGATAAGCTACGCTGTAATGCAATCTAAAAAACTTTGCATGCAAACTTTTTTTAATGTCAAATCACTCACAAATATCAATATAAATTTTGGAAACACTGTACGTGGTCCGTCAGAGGACAAAGCTTGACACCAACAATTTTTTGTTTTTAGCGACAGTCCAATTCCTGTCATGTATTTATTGCGGTTATCTTAGGTTAGGTGGTTTATCCGACTATTATGAATAAGGCTATTTGATTGGACAATATTACAGTTTATAGTAGGTATACACTACATAGTTATTACTTTGGCAAGTGTACTAAATAACAAATTTAAAATAATAATTATTAGTTTGTACTTAAGACCTGCGTCAGTCATGGATACAAAATGTTCTATTAAAGGCGATTACAATTAAAATATTGCATAAAGTATTTATAACATACGTCAAATCACGTCTGTTTCGAATAGGGGTACACAGACAACGGATTACCACTTGCTACGGTTCTGACACAATTATAAAATAATTAATTATGAAAATTGAATTAAATTTCAAGAAAAAATATTTTTTCCCAAACATCTTATTTATTTACTTGGAGGTATTTTTATTATAACACAAGTAGTCATTACAAAAGAAAACTTTCCATAGTCATTCAGAATTAATAATATCATTCAATAATTAAGCTATAAAATAACCAATGAATTACATTAATTCGAGATAATTTAAAATAACAAAATTTTACGTCAACCAGTGCGTTGAACGTTATTTTGTCCCCAAAATTAGGGAGTTTTGGCCACTTTTTTTCTGGGGACCTTACGCTTCACCGCTAGCAACCCTGACAACGTTTAATTACTTTACTACTACTTATGTAGCGAAAAGACCGAAAATCTGTCAAAGAATATTTCTTTACTATCCGTACTTATTTAATTTTATACGAAATAATCGTTATTTCAATACGTCACACTTACTTAAAAAATATGCAAGTATGTTATATGTCTGAGGGCGTAGCACGAACAAACGTATTATACCGACATTCGATTTACACTGCGCCGCAAGCAAGAAACACTCCGCAGTTGCGTTATCGACGCCGCGTAATGTAGTTCAAATGTCGACACGCTTAAATTTATTTGTGCTAGGATCTCTAGCATATGTGAACTTTGTAAAGTTATGCCGTACGTACGTAAAATAAAATAATAATTTGTTCACCATTAAAAACTAGCCAAATCATCGAGCAGTATTTTCATACTATAATCAAACAGGCTTATAACTCTCCCGACAAGTTCCCACCCATTCTCATCTTCATTCCCGTATCAAAAGCAAATTAGATTTTCAATTTCATGTTCGCGATTGAAACACATATTGAACACTTATATTACACGAGCATTTATCACGTACTAGGTATTACTTATCTTTACAATTGAACGCCCCACTACTTCAGTCGGTCAAAGTGAAATTGTTTTAATTGTCTATACTACAAAGATAATTTTCAAGTATTTGTTGTGCACCAAAGTCAAGAAAATGTTGTGGAGGGGCGTTCTTTTTAAAATGGTTTATCTAGACGTTTTGGTAATGTTGTAATAGTCGTGGTCGCGAGAAAACAGGTAATACGCGATAAATACCCGTGTAATACATTCAATACGAACTACTTGGTTAAGAAGTGTTGAGTAATAAAATTGGACCTATCAGACCTATAAGATACTATGTTTTTTGAATCCAAATTATGATGAAGTAATTAAGCTAATTTAGGTGGTACATTATCAAGATGGGAACGGGGCTCTAATGAACTATGCGATGTATAGTGGAAAATAAAATCTACAATTGTATTCAAATTAGGGCCTGAATTCTAAATGCCTAAATTACGTCATTCAATTAGTTTTGTAGCAATCTATTGATGACCACAAACACGTTGAATATTCTAATTGAAGTAAAACTTCTAATGCGACTTCCAACAAGGATGCGTTAAACATTTAACGCTACCACGGAGGGGATATGAAAGCAGTTCTTTCTCTCTTTCTCTCATTACGTTACGTTTCGTATATTAAAGAAGTTTTACTTCAGTCGTGTCTAAAGCACACTCGTTTTTTTTAATAAGATGGAAAGTTACCGGAGAGTTGTGATTTTAAAGTGTTGAAGATTATCATTAAGTGTTACAAAACTCAAAACCTGTGTTCATAATTATATAACTATTGTCTTAGAATACGGGTTTAGGTACCGTATGGGCGGTATCAGACAGTTTCGTCGGCGGCTGGTGGCCGTGGTCGTTTCTCTATTTTCTTGTACACCAGCACATTCTCACTGACTTCACCAGTTGGAATCTGTGAATAAAAAAAATATATAATTATCGAGACACAACAGCATAATTAGCGGTATGCCTCAGGTTGATGGACGCTGAGTAGTGCATTTGTTTGTTCCTAACGAGCGTGACCTACGAGGTAATACTTTGTTATAGGCGATGGTAACCACTTAACATCAGGTGGGTCATATGCTGTTCCAACAGCAATAGCATAAAAAAAATCTTACTTGCGTATGAGGAATCTCGTACAGCAGCGAATACCCTGTCAGTATATTATCAATTCTCCCTTTCAGAATATCGAAGAGCACCACTAAGGTAGGGGTTTGTCGCGTTGAATACTCATTGTTCCACCATCGCAGAGGGTTGTTGTAGAACGCTTCGGCCTCGCTGACAGCACCGGGGTGGTCGAATGGGTTGCAGGACAGGTAGCGCGCGGTCACGTTCGTATGGAGGTGGCTGGAAGTTACATCAAAACAAGTTAAATCAAGCATCGGTGGTCTAGTGGTCATGCGCCAATGGATTTTTCCATTGGCGGTGTGGCGCCAGTGATCTCAAACGGCAGGGGAAAGCATCTTGAGGAAACCTGCTAGTATTCTAACAACGGCGATGTGCTTGCAACTTGTCACTTATGGAATACAAACTACTGCAAAATGTCGGTATGAAAGAAAGAAAATATTTATTCAAACATTTATTCATCCCTAAACCACACAAATTGCAAACATGAATATCAGGGCCAAATGTTACACACAAATAGTTAGTATTCCATTTAACGAGTTGCAAGTCCAAAACCGCTGCTAACATACTAACTGTTATAAAAGTATAAAATAAATATATATATACGTAGTAGTATTCCGTGATTTCAATCTCTATTAAGTAAAAAAAATTGGAAACTTATTGTCTTATCTTAATAAGGTTTAAATCAAGGTATTAACTTTATTGCAGGTGCTGCAGGAGTTGCAAATATGTTCACAATTTATTGAGACTATGGATTAAAGTGGCGGAATAGTACTTTTTATACTTTTACAATTGACTTCCGCAAAGTAATAGATTGATCTGTATTTAAAATAATAATAATAATGCTGGACAATCCACATAGCATCATCTAGCCCCAAGCGAAGCAGAGCTTGTGTTATGGGTACTAGATGACTGATATACTTAATATTCACACACATAAATACACATATATCACACGCATAAATATTTTTTATTATACATAGAAAACACCCAGAATAAATATTTGCAGATCGCACAAACATTTATCCCAAGGCGGGAATCGAACCCACAACCTCCTGCGTTGCAGGCGGATATTCGCCCGCCGCGTCACATCGGTCGTCAAATGGGTTAGTACGCTTACCTGTATAGAGGCGTTGAATGGCAAGGCATAAGGAACACAACGGAGGAACGGTTGGTAGGCAGAGCATCACGGAGGAGCGGCATTACTTTCAGGGTACCGCACTGGTGGACAATGCCGAAATACGCCGCCGGGAGGACGTTGCCGAAGAGAATCAAACCCGCAGCCAAGTACAGTTGCCATCTGGAACAGTTTATAATTATTTACTAGCAGCCGCTCGCAGCTTCGCCTGCGTGGCAGTTTTTTCCCGTTCCCGTTATTTTTTCGGGATAAAATCATAGTAGCTTTATGCAAGTCTCAGCCCGATCAGTTTAAAATTGACAAAGTTTCATACAAACTTTCATCCCCTATTTTATCCCCTTTGGGGTTGAATTAATCAAAATCCTTTCTTAGCGGATGCCTACGTCATAACATCTACCTGCATGCCAAATTTCAGCCCGATCCGTCCAGTGGTTTGGGCTGTGCGTTGATAGATCACTATGTCAGTCAGTCAGTAAGTCACCTTTGAGTTATATTATATATTTAGATTAGATTAGATTTATAATTTTTTTTTCGTACAGAAAATTCCATTGATGCTTGACCGGATTTGAACTTACGTCTTAGCTTTTCTGCTCCACGGCACGATGCGGTCCTGTGCTAAATACGTGAATATCGGTAACAACGGCAGTACGAATCTGAACTCTTTATGCGGGATAAAACTGAAACAATAACCAAAACATTAAACAAAAGTTAAAAAAACCGGCCAAGTGCAAGTCGGACTCGCGTACGAAAGGTTCCGTACCATTATCTATAGAAAAAACGACAAAAAAATCACGTTTGTTGTATGAGAGCTCCTTTAAACATTTAATTTATTGTTTTTTAGTATTTGTTGTAATAGCGACAACAGAAATATATCATCTGTGAAAATTTAAACTCTAGCTATCACTGTTCATGTGATACAGCATGGTGACAGACAGACAGACAGTGGAGTCTTAGTGATAGGGTCCCATTTTACCCGTTTGGGTACGGAACACTAAAAACGTTTAATTCATTGTCGTAACGTACATTAACTCAGATGGATGAATTGTGTGAAAGATGACATGGATAAGAAAGGAGTGAGTACAGATATGACGGCTGATAGAGGGGAGTGGAAGAAAAGAACATGTTGTGCCGACCCCACATAAAGTGGGATAAGGGCAGGAAGATGATGAGTCTATCGGTCTAAGCTTCGTCTTCCGGTTCGTGTAACAATCTACTATTATTTCTTAGTTATCATACCTGTATAGTGCCACATGTAATGCAGCCGCCACTAACAACACAGAACCGGTAACATTCTCCCTGGGACGGCGGACTATGTTCACAATAGACCAGATCACTAGTAAGATGTTGATTCCAAGAACAGCAGGCAAACCTTGAGTGAGGTACCAATGCCTGAAAATTAATAACGACACTAATGTACGATTCACACTTGCCGGTGCGCGACGAAGCGCGTCGGAGCGCATTTTAAAACTTGCTGGAGGAAATTTGAAACTTCCTTAAACCAGTTAAGGTTCTTAGTTGCATGCAATTTACGCAGCTTTGAAGCCGACCGGCGACCCGCTCACGCACCCGGTCGGCTACTCTCGGCGCTCCGACGCGGCCCGGCAACTGTGAATCGTACCTAATTCATTACCATTACTAACGGACGCTCGTAGGGTTACAATAACTTACATTATGTTACTATTACTTACATTAATCCTTTACAATAATTCCAATAACTTTGCCGGCCACTGTTTATTTTATAGTAGCGGCCGCTCGCAGCTTCGCCCGCGTAGCAGTTTTTTCCCGTTCCCGTTATTTTTTCGGGATAAAAGTAGCCTATATGTTAATCCAGGATACAATCTATATCTATTACAAATTTCATCCAAATCGGTCCACTGGTTAGAGCGTGAAGAAGTAACAAACATCCATCCATCCATCCATCCATTCTTACAATCTTTCGCGTTTATAATATTAATAGGATTACAGCAATTTTAATTTTCGAAAAATTCATAGATTTTCTAAGCTGAATTGAGAAAATCGATGTTGACATACCATGGATGAGTCCCGTAGAGTGAAGCAAAATCATGTACCACGTTGAATTTGACGAATTCCCAAGGAGTGACAATGAGGCGACCGTAATAGTAGGAGTCCAATGCCACTAGAGCTCCTCCAACGACCAAGCTAAAAACATTTCAGAGTTATTATTATTACTTTGTTTTATTCACAATCAATTCAATTATCGATGCAACTATGATGATTTTCTGCTTAGGTTGGCGCTTTTGCTTCAAGGTACAGTAAGCCGCGAGGCCAGCTTGACAAAAACTGTAATTATCTTATGCTGCCTGTATTTCCGTACAAATGTATGAGAAAAGTTTTTAGTAGATTAGTAGATATTTCTAGTACTCAAATCTCAGACGGTCCAATATAGACGTTTGATCCTTATAATAAACAAGATCGATTGGCATTAAAAAATGTTTTTGTGTAAAATGACCATTATCTTGCTGACTGTACACTTTTTCCGAAATCTGTAAATACAGTTTAAAATATCTTAAAAATTAATACGTGTGTGCGTGCTCCAAATTAAAAGTAACGGTGAGTTCTTTCAAATTTCTGTTCCCTATTTTCTGTCTCTGTGTTTTGGGAAAAAAATCAACATAATAGTAGCCAGCGCGTCGTCATATTGGTATCATATTGGTCCTATCGATCGCGGATTATCGTTGTTTTTTAGAGATTAGACATACTTTGCAAACAACTCGCCATCTTGTGCAATGACGGAATCGATAAGCCTAGCGGTAATGAGCAACGTGGATTACAAAAGCTACAAAACAAATTAGCAGCTTTGTTTGGACGATACCAAGGTATTTCCGATTCAATTTGTAAGATAGGAGAGGATCCGTTACTAATTGAAAGCTTTGTAGCCGATAGTTTTACCATCGATATTTTACGTAATGATTTTATGAACGCTTTAGAGGAAAGAAATTTATTTCAAATGTCCCTAGCAGAAGGCCCGGTACCTATATACGTACAGTTCATTAATTGCATTCGAGCAACTTTATACTAAAACCAAAATATAAATCACATCAGTTAACTGCGCAAATTGAACTTACGAGGCGCGGCGATAAAATTCCCTAGTCAAATGCGAAAAGTCTTCATCAATAAAGCTACCGCGACTAGAACTTGCTACATTTGATGGTGAAAATGAGTCATGGCCTATTTTCTACGAGACTTTCAAGTCTGCAAGTGCATAGTCATCCCGATATCACAAACGGTGAAAAATACAAGCTCACACGTTATTGCAAATTGCATTGAATCCATGCGTTGTAGCGAATGCAGTCGCAGTCATCATAGCTTGCTGCATTTTCCGAATAGCCGAAGGGTAGTCACGGGAAATAGCGGATCAAATAGCTCGACATCTGCCGTAGTAACGGCGCCGGCGCGGCGGGTGCGGCCGTATCGCTATGCGCGGTTGGCGAGTGCGTCGCGTCCGCTAACAGTGTAGCGGGTTCGATTCCCGGCACATCTGTTTTGCTCGGCACTGCTCAATGCAAAGTGATGGATGCTGACGGTAACGTTGTTATTTTGCGCGCTTTAGTTGATAGCAGGTAAAAGGATTTAACAACGTCCGAGTGTTGCGAACGTTTAAAAGAAAAGAATAGACAGACATTTACATCGTCTTTAGAAGACGCAAAGTTCCTTAAAAAAAAGAAAAAAAAAAAAACAAAAAAAAAAAATCTACTACGCTTGGATATCGACCTAGCGGACAGTGCTAGCTCTAAGCTTGTACTTACCTAATAGGCACATAAGTGCGAACAAGCAGTCTCAGCCGTCCCTGATTGGTAGTGTAGAGGTTGTAAGCTCCAAGCACAGCCCAGATTGGCAGAGATGTCGGCCTCAGGAACACAGAGAGGACAGCCAGCCATATCCATTTAGGGCTCTCTGTAAAGTAATAAAAATAATAATAAAGCTGGACAATCCACACAGCATCATCTGACCCCAAGCTAAGCAGAGCTTGTGTTATGGGTACTGGTTGACTGATATACTTAATACATTACATTACATACATACAAATTTTTTATTATTCATAGAAAATACCTAGAAAACTTGGAATAAATATTGGTCGTACACACATTTATCCCAAGGTGGGAATCGAACCCGCAACCTAATGCCTCGCAGGCGGACATTCGCCCGCCGCGCCACACCGGTCATCAAAAACCAAAACATATATTTCCAAGCATCTAGTTAAAGACTTAAACTTAGACTTACTTAAAGTGTCTGGAATCTGTTAGTATTTCCACTAACAGACTAACCCAACCCAAAGACACTCAAAACCAACCGTGCGAGACCCAAAAACCAAGACAAAATACAAACTACGCCGATGTTACCCGTAGCAAACCAGCGGCCAAAACCGAACAAAAAACATTACCAGCGAAACAAACCATCTCACAGCCAAAACCAACACCCATGTCCGTACAAAACCAACATATAATTGACAAATGCCCAGAACCAAAACAAGACACACCATATAACTACAAGCAACACCAAAACCCACGTGAAAATAACAGCGACTTCAAAGAGCTCATGGATATGTTCAGACAAATGATGCTACAAATGACGACTATGACAAATCTTTTAATGAGCTTCATGTCTGAAGTTCGGTCACACACAACCCACGGGTATAGCCAGGATTTTATCCAAGCGGAAGGCAAGCAGCCCACCTTGCCCCACCGAGGCTACACCGCTGCAAATCGCTAAAGATAGCAATGTGGAATGCAAATGGGCTGTCAAACCATGTACTTGAAGTAAAAACTTTTCTATACTGCCATAACATTGACATAATGCTGATATCAGAGACACATTTTACTACAAAAACTCACCTCGAAATACCTAAGTATAAGCTTCACTACACAAATCATCCCGACGGTACAGCCCATGCAGGCTCAGCTTTGCTAGTCAAGGAGAACATAAAACACTACGCCTCTAACTCATATTGTACAAATGAAATCCAAGCAACAAATATAATAATTGAAAGCTTAAATGGCCCATTAACTGTGTCCGCATTGTATATGCCTCCTAGACACAACCTCAAAAGTGAATCATACACTGCCTTCCTCGAAACGCTAGGCCTTAAATTTATAGCTGGTGGAGATTACAACGCAAAACACATCGACTGGGGATCACGAATTACAACGACTAAGGGAAGAGAATTACTTAACACAGTAAACAAGCTAAACCTAAAAGTCTCATCCACCAGAGAACCAACATACTGGCCAACTGCTGCATCTAAAAAGCCCGATTTAGTAGACTTCTTCATCACTAAAGGACTACCCACCTCATACCTGCGCTGTCGCTCTAGCTACGACCTAACATCAGATCACACTGCGGTCATAGCTGAACTGCAAAATAACACTGTGACAGTTGAGAAGCCATGTAAACTGCACACGAAAAAAACGAACTGGGATTGTTTCCGGAAACTCACAGAAGATACTCTGACTACACAAATACCGCTTAAGTCTGAGGAAGACATAACTGCAGCGATCGAAATATTTAACAACTGTATCCAAGCAGCAGCCTGGCAATCTACTCTGACAGAAACTGGTAGCAGTAACTTTGTTCCCACATTTCCCTGTGTAGTTACTGACATGATACGCGATAAGAGAAAGGCAAGAAAGCAATGGCAAACTACCAGGCATCATAAAGACAAAAAAGCTTTCAACAAGTTGGCAAAAAAACTAAAAGAAATCCTCGAAAATATTTCAAACAAACAGGTTGAGAACCAACTATCAAGTCTAGATGCTACGGCTGCTACCGACTATTCACTATGGAAAATTACAAAAGCCCTTAAAAAGCCTGCTCCGTTCCAATCTCCTCTGCGCAGAAATGATGGAAGCTGGGCAAAAAGTAACGCTGAAAAAGCAAAATTATTTGCAGAGCACCTGGAAAAAGTGTTTACCCCAAACCCAGATACAGGATCGTCTAAAACTATTGAAATATTGAAGAGCTTATCAGAAACTCACCAACTATCACCTCCGATCGAGAAGTTCTCAAAAAGAGAGGTGCTCTCTGCCATTAAAAGACTAGATCTTAATAAAGCGCCCGGATACGACCTTATTACTGCAAAAGTCATGAAGGAATTGCCGGATATCGGTATTTCGTTCTTAACTTACGTATTTAACGCCGTCTTACGCCGAGAATTCGTCCCCGCTCAGTGGAAGGTAGCACAGATCATACTGATACTCAAACCTGGAAAGGATCCGGCCAACGTATCTTCTTACCGTCCTATTAGTCTACTCCCAATTGCTTCTAAACTGCTAGAAATTCTGTTTCTGAAAAGATTGACGTATGAAATAATCAAATCACAACTAATCCCACCTCATCAATTTGGCTTTCGTACAGCCCATGGAACAATTGAGCAAGTCCATCGACTAGTTGCTACTATTAACGACGCTTTTGAGCACAAAAAGTACTGTTCAGCTGCATTCTTGGACATTTCACAGGCTTTTGATCGTGTCTGGCATGAGGGCTTGTTGTTCAAAATTCTTAAAACCTTACCTGTAAACCACTACTTGTTCATAAAATCATACCTCAACCAGAGGCACTTCTATGTGAAACATGGAGATGATCAAACCAGGCTCCACCAGATAAAAGCTGGCGTCCCTCAGGGAAGTGTTATGGGTCCCACCCTCTACATTTTATACACATTCGACCTGCCACTAACAGAAGGCGTCCTTGTTGGAACATTCGCCGATGACACAGCCCTGATTGCAACTCACGAGAACCCAACCATTGCTTCATCCATGTTACAGAAAAGTCTAACAAATGTCTCAACGTGGTTGAAAGACTGGCGCATCAAGGCAAATGAAACCAAATCGGCGCATGTCATCTTTGCGCTCAGACATGGATCGTGTCCACCAGTTGAGCTGAATAGAGTACCAATTCCTCAGTGCGAAGATGTGCGCTATCTGGGGATTTATCTAGACAGAAGACTTACATGGAGAAAACACATATTTACTAAAAGAAAGGCACTTGGACTGCAACTCAGAAAACTTTACTGGCTTTTGGCTAGAGGATCAAGCCTATCCCTGGATAACAAGCTTCTTCTGTATAAATGCATCTTGAAGCCAGTATGGACT
Source organism: Electrophaes corylata (assembly GCA_947095575.1). Classification (NCBI taxonomy): domain Eukaryota; kingdom Metazoa; phylum Arthropoda; class Insecta; order Lepidoptera; family Geometridae; genus Electrophaes; species Electrophaes corylata. Next base: position 2,156,166 of record OX352719.1, on the reverse strand, counting down.
TACGGAGCTGAACTGTGGGGAACAGCGGCCAACTCGAATCTGGAAATAATCCAACGCTTTCAAAGCAAAGTCCTACGCATGATAGCGAATGCCCCGTGGTACATCACAAACCGCCAACTCCACCATGACTTGGAAGTCCCAACAGTCCAACAGGAAATAACATGCAAAATAAACTCTTATGCAAAGCGTTTGAATCTTCACCCGAACGAACTAGCCAAACACCTCATGAGTCGACCCACGCCATTCATGAGAATTAAGAGGCGAGCTCCGCAAGATCTCCTAGCACAGCATGTGGATTCATCATCATCATCACCACATGCGGATTAGACGGAACAAAACAGGATGGAAACACTATTGGGCGTTTTCCATTTACGCAGCTGCTCCAACAAAAACCGACCAAACTCAAGCTCAATGCCCGCATGGGCAGATTGCAAGAAAAAAAAAAGAGATTAAAAAAAAAAAAAAAAAAAAAACTTAAAGTGTCTGGAATCTGTTAGTATTTCCAAAACATAAATCTTGGCGATAAACAATTAATTACCTATTGTGTCTGGAATCTCTTAGTATACCTACTAAATCTTGGTGTTTGGGGTAAAACTATTAAGGTATGCTAGCTAGCTAGTGGTGAGTGACTCCGCAGAGGGTAAAAATAACTGAACATGGTGAAAGTTGGATGTACACTGGTTTATTGCTTTCATTACGATTAGGTATTTATAACTAGGGCAATGCATGCTAAGGTAAAAGTTAATCTTATAATTTCTACCTAAATAAATGTGCATGTGTAAGTTAGCTCGTACACTTGGTATAAGCACCAGTTAACTAAATAAATTAGTATTACAAACCTTTATCATAATACCCTAACTTGCCCCCCTTGAATGGGAATAATGACAGTCCTACTGCCACAAGACAAGTTTCCAGGGTCTGCAGCAGGGTTCTGCCAGAATTGTAGAACCAGAACCATGAGGTCAGAATAAGGAAAAGGGCCCATTTTCGATTACCAGCCCATTTATAGAGACTGTAGTCAGCGGCAGTGCTAATGAGAGCTTGTAGGATGCGAGGTAGTATCACCTGAAAAGGAGAGATAATGTGCAAAGTTTTCTGTCAAGTCTTTTCGATAATGTCTAATAGTATATAAAGATACTTTTTTTTATGCTGGACAATCCACAAAGCATCATCTAGCCTCAAGCTAAGCAGAGCTTGTGTTACGGGTACTACATGACTGCAATATACCTAATACAATACATATAAAGATATTTTTATTATACACAGAAAATACCCAGAACTCCTGGAATAAATATTTACAGGCCGTACAAACATTTATTCCGAGGCGGGAATTGAACCCACAACCTCCTGCGTCGCTGGTGGACTCTTATACTAAGGAAACTAGTTTGTATTCTAGTAATTTAAAAAAATATATTGTAATGAACTGCTCGATACTAAAACATTCTAATTGTAAGCTTGAGGCTTACTCTGAAACAGGAATTTGTCTGATTTACAGTAATGAAACACAGCAATGCAAGCATCACTGTGCAGCCACAATATACAGTACCTACCATGGTTGTACCCCCTCAGATGATGTAAGTTTAGAGTTGTCTAGAAATTAGCTACATATTTCATAAATTAGCCTACAGGTGTTTTAAAGGTGTAATGACAATTGTACAATTAAGGTACAATGACCTGTAAAACCATTTAATTTTAAATTCTATTTGCAGATGAATATGATTGTATTAGCACCTGTCTAAGACTCGATTTGACATAAGTATGTAGTAAATGTTTACTAAGAGTGGGCTGAATGCCAACTTCTAATTTCCTACAACCAATTTAGGGATACAGAACTTACCAAAGCTTCAGGGTAATCCAGTCCGGTTAATTTCAGCACAGTGTAAAGAGCTGCTACTACCCCAGGATATAAGTAGCTTCTGATGCCTTTCTGCCATTCCCAAGTTAATGCTCCATATCCAAAGGCACTATTATGAGCTACTTCCAGAGTCTGCCAGTACTCGTCGGGAACATACCAGGTCTGTACCAGGAACACAGACAGGATCCTCACAAAAAGTATAATAGAGACCACTTTCAGGGGCCTTAGCCCTTGTCCAAACACCATTCTCCCGCCTAAAAAAAGAGGTTACTTTAGCTATAAATAGATAACCATAATGTGCTCAGTTTTCAGTCGTCTTATTTATACATAAAAAGAAATGTCTGAGGCGATACGAAAGCACAGGATTTTAATGATAATTACTGGTGTATCTAATTGTTTAGGGATACAAAAACTTTAGAAGTGTCACTATCGCGTCCCCGTAATTGGCGCTGAAAATAAATTAATAACACTGTTTTTGAATTATACAAATGAGCCGCGATGTCAGAGTAACATAGATATCATATTTAATTGATCATTTTGCATTAAAACACTATAAAACTTATGATTTCCGACAAAATTCACTAACCTCAACAACAAAATGCCAGTGGCAGTGTTGCCAGCAAATGATCACAAAAAAATAGCTTGACTGCCTGCATGCAAGCAAAGGATTATTTAGTAGATTCTCGGTAGCTGGTAATGAGCAACACTCAACACAAAAATACCATACCACAGAGTGGTTATCTTAACCTATAGCAGCACAGCCAGCAGCAGCAATTAAAAAAAAAAGAAGCAAGCAGATCTGACGTTCGACCTGTGAAACCAGCGCACGTGTTAGTGAGATTTCCAGGGTTTTTTTTACTAAATTTGGTCAAAATTGTATAATATCCAAGCAGAACTATTAGTTTATCTAGCTAGTAGTCGATTTATAGTATTTTAGTGTATTTTTATGTTCTAGCGTAGGTACCCAGTTTCGGTAGTTGTTCATTTGTTTGAAAAGTAACGTCCTCCAATATGGAGGATATTTTTAAACCACCGGATCCTCCGGATATATGGGAAGTTCCCATGTCTTTGGATGTTTTTCCAAGCTCGAGTTCGGATGCCACGCAAAGCACCGCTACCAAACGGCGTTCTGATGGTGCTGATCAAGCGTCATCATCAAAAAAAACTATTGTTAATACTGAGATGGCTTCGGCCTCAATCCAAGGCCTTTATTGTAGCAATTCAATGGTGATTGGTTTCAAAGCATATACCCCAACGGACAAAGGGCCGTTTATTGTCCACGTTTCGCGGTCAGAACCTGACCAATCTGCTGGGACGACAATTAGGCCAATCAAATTTGGTCAATTTTTAGTGCAAAACAAGGTACAAAATATATGTCCTGACGGTGTCAAAAAAGTTGGCAGGAATAAGATATCTGTTGAATTCCGCTCATACACGGACGCTAATAAATTCCTCGATAACCCCATTTTGTCTATGTGTAAATACGAGGTTACAATTCCAACATTCAATATTACTAAGATGGGTATTGTGCGGCAGGTTCCGGTTGATTTATCGATGGAAGAATTTGCCACTTCACTCACCGTTCCAGATTTTTGTGGCGAAGTTTTAAAAGCTCGCAGATTAAATAGAAAAACAGTTAGTGAAGGTAATGTGACGTGGGTTCCAACACAAACGGTTGTTCTCACTTTCCATAGCCAGGTACTGCCTTCTAAGGTCTATTCATTTCATACAAGTTTAGCAGTAGAGCCCTATCAGTACCCCACAATCCAATGCTTAAGCTGCTGTAGGTTTGGACATGTTAAAGCTCAGTGCCGATCTAGCCCAAGATGTTTCAAGTGTTCTCAATCTCACTCCGGTGACGTTTGTGACGTAGTTGAGAGTAAGGCGACTTGTCTTCATTGCTCAGGACAACACTTTGCTTCTAGCAAGAGCTGCCCGGAGCTGGGGAGGCAACGGTCAATTAAACTGATGATGTCTCAAGAGGGCATTTCTTATGAAGATGCCTCCAACCGTAACCCCAGGGTAAATAGGTCGTACGCCGAAGTGGCCCAAGAAATGTTTTCTCCATCTACCTCCGTTTCATATCCTAGTTCCTCCCACAATCAGAAATATGCATCGAATTCCTCAGTATCACATAAAAAAACCATTTTTGTTCCTGCCGTCCGTCCGTCCGTCCGTAAAAATATCTCATCTGTGAATTCATACGATCATCAAGCTCACCAAGCTATCATTGGTAATATTCCATCATCCTTACCTAATGGTTGTGCATTGTCAACCGATAATTGTGAGGTTTCTCAGGAGAAGGGTCTCCTGGAAATTCTTATAACTTTAATTTTAAATATAATATCTCATAATAAAACAAACCTACCGTCCAACGTTGCCCAACAACTCATGCAAGTAATCAATTTATCCTGTAATAATGGATCAGATATCTGTTCTGCAGTGGAACAGTCAAAGCCTACGCAGGAAAAAATCTGAACTCATTCACTTAATTTCTAAATTCTGCCCGTCAGTCATTGCCGTCTCGGAGACATGGCTCAAACCTGAGGTTCGATTCTGGATTTCAGGTTACTCCTGCCTCCGAGACGACAGGGTTGACGGGTATGCCGGAAGTGCCCTACTCGTCAGGCGCTCCCTTCCTTTTTCACAAATTCCTATTCCTCCTCACTCCTCCAATATAAACATAGTAGCCGTGCGTACTCTTGGTATTACCTTCTTATCCTTATATATTCCACATCCGCATTCATCTCTTATCCCTGACATTTTATTAATTATTGCATCTGTTCCTCCTCCTGTTATTTTAATGGGGGACTTCAATGCTCATCATCGCTCATGGGGAGCCAGTCATGACGATTTATTTGGCTTATCTCTTCTAGAAATTTTGGACGAAGCTAATCTGTGCGTCCTAAATGATGGCTCCCCGACTCGACGGGTATACCCCAATCAAAATCCTAAATCAGCTGTTGACTTGACTATTTGTTCTCCATCCTTGTCCTGTATTATTTCGTGGAGCATTCTCAATTCAACCTATGGTAGTGATCACTATCCCATTATTGTAGATATATCACGTAGAGCGTCTCCTCCATTAAATTTTTGTCCCTCTCTTAAGTATAGACTGGCAGACGCTGACTGGCCGTCTTTCGCTTCCATTCTTGATTTTAAAACAAATAATCTTATTTCCCCTAACCCAATGAACATTTTTGAGTGCTATTCAAAATTTGTTGATGCTATAAAAGCCTCTGCTGATGATACCTTTCCTATTAAAAAGCCATACAAATTTAGAGTATCCACTCCCTGGTGGGATGCAGAATGTACTGCGGCTATCGAAGAGAGAAAGGAGTCAGAAAAACGATATAGCACCAATATGACTCAAGAAAACTTTATTCAATACCAAAAAAGCGCCGCTAAAGTGAGAAGGCTATTGTCAACAAAAAAAAAATTGGGCTGGTCTAATTATTGTGAAAGTTTATCTCCCAGAACTCCGGCGTCCATTGTATGGAAGCAAATTAAGCGTTTTAGAGGTTCTTGCAACATTGTCAATGTAACAGTTAATGATCCATCATCATGGCTTGAGGCTTTTTCTGATAAATTATCGCCACCTATTGCGCCTAACCAGGATCTACTTCCTTCGCCTGCTTCCCTTATTACCTCGCAAGAGGGTCTTAACGCAAGTTTTTCGTTTAGCGAACTGCAGACTGCTTTGGATGGGCTTGTTGATTCCTCTCCTGGAGAGGATGGAATTCCTTACTCATTTCTAAAAAATGCTTCTAATAATTCAAAAATCTACTATTTAAACATTTTAAATTATTTTTATGAATATGGTATAGTCCCAGAACAATGGAAAACTCAGGTAATTATTCCTATCCTCAAACCTGGTAAGAACCCGTCTGACCCAAGCAGCCGAAGGCCCATTGCTTTGTCCACAGTCTTAGTCAAAATCATGGAGCACATGATTAAGCACCGATTGGAGTGGTTTGTGGAGAGCGGAGGTGTATTAGCTAAGTCTCAATTTGGATTTAGGAAAGGTATGAGTACCTACGATAGTCTGGGTATTTTAACATCTGATATTCGTTTGTCTCTTTTAAATAAAAACTATCTAGTTGGGGTTTTCTTAGATATTGAGGCTGCATACGACAACGTTCAGCTTCATCTTCTCAGGCAGAAACTTTTACGTTTGAAGATTCCTTTGAAAATGGCCAGATTTGTATTCAACCTCCTATCAGAGAGAACCATCCTCATTAAAAACCTAAATACGTTTTCCCCTCCTAGAACTGTATGGAAGGGTTTACCCCAAGGTTCAGTACTAAGTCCTTTATTATTCAGCTTGTATACATACGACCTTGAGCAATCTGTAGATTCTTTTTGTACAATTCTACAGTATGCTGATGACATTGCGCTCTATGTTTGTGAGAAATCTATAGTAGACGCTTCGAACCACTTGAACTCTGCCTTAAAGTATCTCTCAACTTGGCTTTCTGAACACGGTCTTTCTTTATCTGTTCCTAAGAGTAGGGCAGTTGTTTTCACCAGAAAGCGATTTATCCCTCTTTTACGATTACATGTTGATAATGAAATCATTCCCATAGTAAAAGAAGTTAAATTTTTGGGCATCTGGTTAGACTATAGATTAACAGGTATGACTCATTTCAGTTATATAGCTCAAAAATGTGAAAAAAATATTAACATTCTCAGATCATTGTCAGGTGTATGGTGGGGTGCGCATCCCTTTACTCAGAAATTACTATATAATGCTATAATACGAAGTCACATGGACTATGGTTCTTTCCTGTTGGATCCTTGTAGTAAAGCTGCTCTTAAATTGCTTGAAAAGATCCAGTCTAAGTGTTTACGAATTATCATCGGCGCTATGAAGTCTTCCCCTATCAACGCAATGCAAGTGGAGTGCGTAGAGGCTCCTCTTAAATTACGAAGGCAGTATCTGTCAGACAAATTCATGTATAAGCTCCTTCAGAACTCAAGCCATCCTCTTATTACAAAACTTAACTTATTATCAAATGGCTTTGACAAAATTGGATATAGATCAATTGATGATCTTCCATGCATTCTGCATAGTTTTCTGAAATTTACTCGTCTCCCTCATCCTGTCGCACAATACCCACTTAACCCTCTTTATTTAACTCCATATGATGCTCTTGTCTATAAACCTTCTGTAATCACAGATTTTGGTATTGACAAGAATACTGTTGAAGCTGGTAGAGTTTTCTTTGAAAAGGTTAATTTGGAATTTGATGGTTGGTTACATGTATTTACAGACGCCTCTAAATTGTCAGAGAACTGCCCTGTGGGTGCTGCTGTTTGGATCCCTAAATTTAAAATCATACTAAGTTTTAAGTGTCCTTCGGTTAGTTCAGTTTTTACTGGGGAATCAGTGGCTATTTTAGAAGCCATTTTGTATTCAAAGTCTCATGGTCATGACAAAACTATAATATTTACAGATTCAAAAAGTTGCCTTCAGAGTATTGTATCTAACCCTTTTAGAGATAAATCACGCTTCCCGCTGATCTTAAGAATAAGAGAAGCTTTATTTAAATGCAATCAGATTGGAATTCAAATTGTTCTTGCTTGGATTCCTGGTCACTCAGGTATTTCAGGCAATGAAAATGCTGACCAGTGTGCTAAGCATGCTACTGAGATAGGATCTCTAGAATATTTTAAAGTTTTTTGTCACGATCTTGGTCCTATTTCAAAACTTCACTTATCAAGCTCTTGGGCTAAAGAATGGGAAGTTTCAAAAAGTGTGAAAGGCAAATATTACGGTGGAATCCAACAAAATATTCCTGTCAAACCCTGGTTCTTTAAATTTCGTTCTGCTAACAAATCTACCACATCGACTATTTGTCGTCTCAGACTTGGTCATGTTTGTTCTCCCGTGTTTTTAGCTAAAATCCGGATAAGGGATCATGCTCTTTGTGAGTGTGGTCTTGATGAAGGATCAGTGGACCATATATTTTTTAACTGTCCAAAATTGCCATTGTCGCTGTACGATATTATGCCCCCTGAAATCTCTCGTCCATTTTCTTTCAAGTGTATCCTCTCCTTAGCATTTACCCCATTTGTAAATATTTTATGTAAATATATTAGTAGGTTTAAAATAAAACTTTAGTTATTTATTAGATAATAGTGTCAAAATAAGTTCATACTATAGCGAAATAGTTTTATGTTTTATTTAGTTTTTCCAATGTGTTTAGATATTGTTATCTTTTTATTTTATTTAATAAATATTTTTGCTTGGATTTATTAATTATATGTAACTCAATTCACCGACCATTACTTATCTCAACCGGTCATTCTCCTTCGTGCTAAGGTCTAACAAACGTGACATTGGCGAAATTGCGGGCAACACTCCGCAAATGCCATTTAACAAGAATTGAATTGAAGAAGCAAGCAAAGCAAAAAGCAAGGACAAAATCATTGAATTGAAAATGATTCTCGATTTGATCATGATTTGCTTACCAAATAAATAAACTGTGTTTTATCCGATGTATAATGGGTAAGTTTATTTGTTTGTCCCCCAGTAGATGCTTTCCATTGTCACACATAATATTGTGTTTGCAGAGGAGATAAAAACCGAAACAGTGGACCTTTCAAGGCGTGGGTTGAAAAATATAGAGAAAGTGCCTCCGGAAGAAACCCAGGGAATAATCAGTTTGATTCTTGATCAAAATGAGCTGCAACGGCTTAACAATATTGATTCCTACTGCCGTCTCGAAAACGTAAGCATTTACTTACTTTACTGATAAACTATTATTTTTTCGTTCTGGCTCGTAACAACGTAGGCCTATAGACTTATTCATAAAAACTTTTCGGGATAGTGAATGCACATTAAAGAATGCCAGTCTGCTAAGACGCGCTGATTTATTGGTATGATATGTGAGATGGCAATCCTCATACCAAGTAGTGGCATTTTTAGGATGTTCCCTATCCTACAAAGTTATTCTCAGAAAGCTTTAGTACAATTCTGTCCTGCAAAGTTACATTCTTACATTGAAATACTTCCAATAAATTCAATATTTGGTTTCATACCTGATTAATGGCCCATTCCAATATCTAATGAGCATCTATTAGTAGTACTGCAGGTTAAGTCAGGTCTGTAAGATAAACTCGCCTCACTGACCAGTGTAAACTGTTACTGTAACATTAGGTTATGTGAGGCTGGTGAGTATCTGGCACAGTGAATCAGCATTGCCATTCAGCGTGGCAATGCAGCCAGTGTTTTGGGAACGCTTCCAATTGGCACTGATCTGGATCAGTTGAGCTACCTTTAGATTGTTTTTAACGGTCTGTAGATAGCTCAATTGTCTCATATGTATTTTGTACATACCAATTATAAATACCTGTGTTAGCTGTATTCATATATTATATTAATTGGTTTTGTACCAACAGCTGTCAATATGCAACAACTTCCTACTCCGAATGCACGGGGTCTCCCGACTGACAAACCTGCGTATACTATCGTTAAACAACAATGGCATTCTACAAATAGAGGGACTCAAGGACCTTATCTACCTCAAAGTTTTGAAGCTTGCTGGTAAGTGTATAAAGCAAATATTTACTGTTTTATGTCATCTAAAGAAGCTACTTCTACCATACCAACTTCTGTCTGTGAGCTTGCATTGTTGTGTACCAATTTGAAAGGTATAGTTGCTAAACTTAAATATATGTTAATTATCCTTAAAAGTTGTTCTAATTGAAGTAATCAGTACCCATTTGAAAACCTTGCAAATTGTTCTAATTGAAGTAAATATTTTTGTTCTCAGGCAACAATATAAAGTCGATTGAACACCTGAATCACAACATGCATTTAGAGCAGCTTGATTTATCTAACAACCAAATCTCCTTCATTGCTGATATATCATATCTGAAAGGATTGAAGGTATGTGACACAGATGTAACCATCTTCAAAAATTCTGCCAATATCAACAGCAGGATTTGCTACAGTAAAACTAAAGAGCTGTATTAGTATTACATAGTGCTATAAATGCTAGTGACTTATTGCTAATTTATTTGCAGCATCTTAATTTAGAACGCAATCGGATCGTGGACCTTCGCCAATGTGATCGCTATCTACCTCCAAACTTGGAGCATCTTGGACTAGGTAACAAATATTTCTAACAAAATTCTTTACTGAGACAGGAATTTCTTGTGTACCCATTTCTTATTCATAATACCAAAACATCCATCCTACTTATATTATAAACGCGTAAATCATCTATTGTTTAAAAGAAAGAGTCTATTTCTATAATAACAACATTTTTAATACTTCTTAAAGTCAAAAAGCTTTTATTCAGTATTATCTGCAGGGATCACATTGAAATGTTTTGAAGCTAGGTAGTAGACAGCTCTTTGTGAATAGGCTCGTACGGAGAAGTACGTACCTATTTCTGCCGCCAACCAGCGTGATGCTCGCAGTAAAGTAAATTTTACTGATAAAACAAGTAAATGGCCCACCTGTTGTTGCCTCGCAGGTCACGTTCGTTAGAAACGTGCCTGTCGATACACTACTCTGCGTCCACCAACCTAATGTATATGTATACAGGTGTTAAACATCATGTGCCTGTAATTTCACCGGCACCTACACCATTCAAACCGGAACACAGCAAGCTGCTTGGCGGCTGAGCCCTTCACCGAGCTCAACTACTACTAATCTACTTTACAACCAATATCCATTTTAAAATCCGGAGTTGTCACAGAATTTATCTTTGCAGGACACAATCTCATTGTTGACTTGAACGAGATCAGCCACTTGGTCCACCTGAGCTCTCTAGACAGTTTCTCTGTACAAGGCAACCCGTGTGTAGCGATGGCGGGGAAGGACAAGCTAGGGTTCGACTACCGGCCCTTTGTTCTTAACTGGATAATGAGCGTCAAAGTTATTGATGGATTCGTCGTCAGCGCTATTGAGAGGTAATGATTCGCCATGCATATTTATACAAATGTCTAGTGCATGTGACTTGGTCCGCGTGAAGTTATACTTCTACTACCACTGTACCCGTTTAGGGTTTACATTGGTTTTTTAGTGCATTTTTACCCACTAAGACGGATATATCCTGAAAATTTTCATGATTGTTGGTTTAGGCTGTGCGTTGTCTGTGTCAGACTGTCGGGACAAATATCTTATAAGTGGTATAGATCTAAAGCTAAACGGTTGTTATTTTCCAGTCTTAAAGCGGAATGGTTATACAGCCAAGGCAAGGGTCGACATTTCCACGCGGGTCAGCACCAAGAGTTGTGTGAATACCTTGCAACCACCTGTCCGCTCACCGCTGATGCGCTGGAGACCGAAGACCAGAGGAAACTGAGACTTGTACTCAGCAAGGTAAGAATCAAAAATTGAAACATTAACAGAAAATACTGCACTTTTCTGAAGAAAATTTCGGAGTGTGTGCGGGGTGCACAAGCGTGCCTACCAATACTCTGATCCGTAAAGTTTCTGTCTGCTCTATTAGGCAGCGGATATTCTTACCTTCTGCGTGGTCTAGTACAAAATGTATGTAATAAAAGCCTTCCGGTGCGAATCGGAAGTTTTCAGTCAGACGTTTGCTGGTACTGTGCTGCCGGCCTTAGTAATTTATTCACACAATCCATATTTTCTTCGTTTTTACCCATCACTGACCTATTGCTGTGACATTCTTCTGGTTATAAGGTTTGAAGGCTGAATGACTATCAATTTCTAGGCCCAACATCATCAACAGCAGCTCAAGGATCATCAAACTCACAGTCCTTTGAAATCAAAGCTACAATCGCCAAGAATGCAGTGTGAGTATAATACTTGTGAATAAAAAAAAGTGTATCGCATATTTAAATAACAATATCACACATATTACAAATGAGAAAGTTTGTGAGGTTTGAAAGGGGCGTGGTTGTGTGTTTGTTCCGACTTATTTCCCGAAACAGCTGAATAGATTTGGATGTAATTTAGAATATATTTCTGGGTATTTTCTATGTATGATAAAAAATATCCACGTATGTAATGTAATGTATTAATTATATCAGTAATTTAGTACCCATATCACAAGCTCTGCTTAGCTTGGGGCCAAATGATGCTGTGTAGATTGTCCAGCATTATTATTATTATACAGGACATTTATTCTGGTAGGTACATCAAGATAGCCGCAAGATGCTAGTATAATTTTTGAATTAATTTATCTCACTTAAAGATACAGAATGTTTTAATTTCTGATGTACGTTTTAGCACGGATCAGCTCATCTCGTCACATGGGACGTTCCCCGGACCGGCTAAGCTCAAGCTACCACCCGGCATTGTCCAAGAATGGCTCTCCATCACATCAGATGTCCATGTCGTGCTCTGGAGAGATACCCACAAGCATACCCATCATGAACCGAAGCTTTGACTCGCCACAAAATCGGAGTTTCGACTCACCCGGCGTTGTGGAGAAAGAGAAGATACCTGGTATGTTATGGGTATATGTTATGGATAGGTGTGTTATGAGGTCAGCCGACGATGTTCCAACGATAAAAAAGCACAAGAGTGTTCTGGAAACATATCGGGTAGTTATGCCCAGCTGTGGACTTCTTTTGGTTGTTGATCCTTAGTGTAGTAAACAAACACTATTAACTATTAAATCTATATCTATACCGTTGATAAGAATTTTTGTCCTGACTGACTGAATAGATTTTTTAGGGTGTATTCGTTTTGGTGCATAAAGGTGTACTAAGAAAGGAATTCTTGAAATTCAACCCCTAAAGGATGCAGAGGGGGCTAAAGTTTAATGAAAATAGCGTTCCGTTTATTTTAAATAAAACTGTACACATAAACATGAAATTTCAGAATTATCAAAACCAGCGAACCAAGCTCTTGAAGCTGCTTCTAAAATGGTTCCCGTGCCGGAGTCTCTGATGAGCCCCGACTACCAGGATCCAATCTACGACATCCAACGATCTATACCGAAGCCGGTTCACTCCTCCTCGCCTTCAAGCAATGGCAGTCTCGAAGACAAGCCTAAAAATACCGCCAAGAATCTGAAAGGTATGATCAAGGAAAATAAATAGCTTCAAGGCATTTAATCCCTAGGTACGGTAGATATCCCCTCAGATCTTTTTAGTACCAAGTACTACTCGAGATTATTTAAGGATTTTTAGGGGGTAGTCGTACGTTCAAATGTTACATTTCGTACATACCCACATTTTGCAGTAGTTGGTATTCCATACGTGACAGATAGCAACCCCATCGCTGATATAATACTAACTGGTTTCTCACGATGTTTTCCGTCATTGTTTAAGAGCACTCGGTTCGCTAGTAAAATATATTTGTTTTAGGTTCACCGCGGCTACCGAAAAGTGCGACTTCTTCCCCCAAGTTAAGGACCAAAATGGAACAGCGTAAGGGAAGCCTGACCAACGCCATAGACGACAGCAGACCTCTCAACGGCATGAGAGATCATATCGAGTCTGATAAATTGGAAATTATAAAATTAGCGTCTAACCAACGGTAAGATTTTTTTTAAAGACTGATAGATTAGGAGAGTGTTCATATTGAGTACACTTATTTGTAAATTACAAGCACATGAGGTTAAACACCTGTGTGCCTCAGGATGATAGACACAGAGCATTTATTTATTTATTTTTATTTATAATGCATCGTAGGGTTCCTAATGAACGTGACATGCTAGGCAATATTTTTATAGGTAATGGTAGCACTTAACATCAAGTTGGTCACTTGCTTGTCCATCAGCAAGTCGTATAAAAAAGCTTTTTACATTATTCATAGTTACCTAGTTACTTACATTCGTAAATAAATTAAGTATATTATGTTTTTTTTTTCCTAGCCTATTTTGTCCCACTGCTGGGCAAAGGCCTCCATATTCCAAATATTGTATTAAATTGGTGGCATATATTAAATGAAATAAAAACTATAGGTGTGACTCATAGTTTTTTATCCATCTTAAAGTATGCCCAAGCACTACGGCGTCCCTTGAATGAAGGTATGAGTGAAAGTTGCCACTGACGCGGCCCGAATCATCTACAATGCAAGGCCTATTTGCTTTACACTGCTACAAGCACGTGAATCGGAGCTACAACCAATGCGTGAAAAACCGCAATGCATTAGCATCTACAATACCGGTTACTAACCTGTTAAGCTGGTTTTATAAAATAGTATTTAATTCATAGGAAACAGAAGAAAATAAGCGTAGAAGCGACGGCCGCTGTAACCATTCAAAAAATGTGGAGAGGGTACCGCAGTCGAAACCTAAACAAGGACACACTGAGGATTCTACACGCGATACAAGCAGCTAGAGCGAGACAGCATATTCAGTAAGTAAAACGACAGTATCTATATTTATCTATCTAACTAACCAATTATAAAAATCTTTGTCCTGATTGACTTACTGACTGACTGGAATATATGTAGACAACGCACAGCCATAGAGACTGGTCACTGGTTGTAGAGATTGCAGAAGATATTGCAATACTTTAATAATGATTTTGTGACGTTTTATATAAAGCATATTATTCTTAGGAGGTTAACATGCGATATGGAGGCCACTAAAGCTGCTTTGGAGAGCGAAAGGAAAATCCAGCAACTGCAAATGCAGGCGATCAACGCACTTTGGAAGAAAGTGTCCACCTTACAAACATCAGGTTTGTATATACGAGGTAATATATATGACCTTCTTTTTAGGGTTCCGTGCCCAAAGGGTAAAATGAGATCCTATTACTAGGACTCCGCTGTCTGTCTGTCTGTCCGTCCGTCCGTCCGTCTGTCACCAGGCTGTATCTCATAAACCGTGATAGTTAGAGAGTTGAAATTTTCACAGATGATGTATTTCTATTGCCGCTTTAACAACAAATACTTAAAAACGGAATAAAACTAATATTTGAGGGGACTCTAATACAACAAACGTGACGTTTTGTGACATTTTTGACGTTTATAGATAATGGTATAGAACCCTTCGTGCGCGAGTCCGACTCACACTTGGCCGGTTTTTGTAAATACATACGTAGAATACAATAGTTATATTGGTATACAAAAAACACACAAAAAACATAAGTATTCTATCAGCTATCTGGTTCCCATAGTACAAACTTGCTTTGTTTGATGCTAAAAGGCGTTATGTGAATATGTGTCAATATTTATTTAAGTAAAAGTAAACTAGCTAAGTCTGTAATAACTTTGCAGATGCACAGAAGAAATCATCAGACAGTGACGACAATACGGATGTGCTACGCCAACTTACAGAAACGTGCTTTAGTTTACAAGCACAGGTAAGATAACAAAGCTATTCGGTCTATACCCTACACCCTCGGGGATGAAATGACTTGCTGATGGGGCAAGCAATACCTGATGGTAATTGGTAACCATTAGGTTGCCATCTTTTTCGGATTGTGCCCTCCGATGCACTGCTCAGCGTCCATCAACCTGACGACTTATCGGTGTCTGGCGTTATGTGCCTGTAATTTCGCCGGAGAACACAGCAAGCTGCTTGGAGGTAGAAATAGCTTTGGTGGAACCCGGACGAGTCCTTCACTAAGAGCCCTACTACCACTGAAGTTCTTTATTGTGATCCAAATTTTTTAAATCTAAAACAACTCAGACTTGTGACTCTGCACTGTTGTTTATATATAATATAATTATCATTATTTCAGGCAACAAATTATTTTCTAGCAAAACATTGGCCCATAGATATACTTTAAAACTAACATACATATTATCTATACTACTTCGTAGATGAAGAGACCAATGAATGAATGAATTATAAAGAGGAAAGATTTGTTTGTTTGCATTGAATAGGCTCCGAAACTACTGGACCGATTTGAAAAATTCTTTCACCGTTGGGAAGCTACACTATCCCCGGGTGACATAGACTATGTATATTTAAAAAAAATAAGGATCCTTACTAAAACCCGTGCGAAGCCGGGACGGGCCGCTAGTATTTCATAACCATAATTAACACGCCTGTGACGCATGCTTGGTGTCACAGCATGCAACTGTGTGTATGTATATTGTGTTTATGGTTTAGGTGGTGGAACTGCAAGGCTGCATGCAAGAGGTCCTGAAGGCAGTCTCAGGCAAGACGCGCGCTGAGCCCGTCAGCACACAAACTGACATCACAGCCGTTGACACACCGCAGGTAATATAGATACAAGACTCTTTATTGTACACCACAAGGACATAAAAACAATGTTTATGTTACGGCTGAAGGTGGGTGTGAACATAAACTTAAGATTAGCCGGCTAAACTTAGGTTTATCTTTGAGAAGCAGCTAAAGTTCGACATCATGATAGTTTACGTCGTGATATTCCATCTTTAGCCGGTTAATGTGCACATTAACCGAAACGAAATGGCTAGAAATGTTATGCATAGTAAAAAGTACATATCTATGTAATGTATTGTATTAAGTATATCATAAGTTTATGTTCACACCCACCTTTAGCCGTAACATTTATATTAACTAGAGAGAAGTACAATGGGCGATCTTATCGCTGTGAGCGATCTCTTCCAGACAGCCCCTAGATGGACAATTTTAAATAGTTTTTTAAAGACAGGGAGAGACTTAACTTTTCTGATGTCTGATGTTTTTGATGTCAGTAGGAAAAGCGGTCCAAAGGCGAGCAGCTTGTATTTAGCTTGTGATTAAAACGACTGATTGATTTGAACACACTTATCAAGTACCGATGACAATACAATATTTCAAAGATTTTATATCATCCAAAAATTATTTGCAGGTAAGCACTATAAAAACTAATAAACTACTACAATATTTTTACATTTTTAGTTTGATTTTCTACAAAAGCGTGTTTTTTTTTAGTTTTTTTAAACTATTATTTTATTAATATTTGTGTTGTAGGAAGATCGCAGTGCATGGCTTCGTCGACCGCAAACCCTGTCGCTTAGCGCACTCACGCCGCCGAGTGTCGTCGCCGAACGAAGCCAGATGTGAGCTTATTTCCATTATCACATACACACACTAGACACACTTTTAGTAGTTGTAGAGCTCCTAGTGAAGGGCTCGTCCAGGAAAGTACTATCACCATGCCTATTTCTGCCGCCAAGCAGCTTGCTGTGTTCCGGTTTGAAGGGTGTGGGTGCCGGTGTAATTACAGGCACATGAGGCTTAACACCTGTATGCCTCAGGTTGATGGACGCAAAGCAGTGTATTGTAGGGCACGTTCCTAACTAACGTGATCTACAAGGCAATGCTTTATAGGCTATGGTAACCACTTAACATCAGGTGGGCCATATCCTTGTTCCATCAGCAAATTGTATAAAAACACTAGAGACTACTAGTCTCTGTGAAAGAGTTCATCCGGGGAGTTATTAACACCATACCTATCCCTGTCGCATAAGCTGGAATAGCCGGTGTAATTACAGCTACATGAGATTTTACATGTCAGAATAATGGACGCTATGCAATACCACATAGGACATATCCTTGGTGGTAGTGCTGTATGAGGTATGACTACTCAAAATCGGGTGGGCTATACAGTTGCGTCACAAACATTAATGATAACGTGTGTAGTGACGATATCAGAGGCTACTTTTCATACATGTCCGTGTTAATGAAATAGCTTGCCCAGCATCTAAGGATCTATTCAGTTTAGTCGGCTGAAGGAACCCCGATGGACCGATGGCATTGCTAGGGTCGCGGAAAGGCGGTGGATGGAAAAAGTTCAAAACGGAGGTCGACTTCTATAGGCTGCTGATGATGATAATGCTCCGAAGGAAAGACATGGTCAGTAAGTGAGGATCTGACTAACCTGCTGATTTCATCACTATGTTTTTCTTCACTGTTTTTTTCAAACGGTTAAACAATGGCGTTTTAAAATATCAAAATTCATAGTAGCACATCTGGATTTCACCTTAGGGTCTAAAGGCGGGCTAGCTTATATCTGACTACCGGTACTCCAAACTATAAAGCAAAGTCTATGTGGTACACAATTTGGCCTTAATATCCTAACTAATTAATCCTTCCAAACCAGTGAGAAGTCCACCGAAGCAGTCTCCCTAGGGATAGAGCGGACAGAATCTGTCATTGAAGAGCCAAACGATGTTGAAGCTGAAAGATGCGTCATTGTGGACTGATCCCTATTTCTTATAGATATATTGTGCATTGTTGTATGGCTTGATTTTAGCTTGTATTGGTGAGAGTGTAGATGTAACATTGAATTTTAAATTTCTAGTCTGCTTGGACAAAGTAGATTGAGTACTTGGTTCCTATTTTGATAAATAAATAAATTAAATAAATAAATAATGCTGGACAATCCACACAGCATCTTTTAGCCCCAAGCTAAGCAGAGCTTGTGTTATGGGTACTAGATGACTGATATACTTAATACAATACTATATTACATACATAGATATTTTTTATTATGCATAGAAAATACCCAGAGCACCCGGAATAAATATTTGCAGATCGTACAAATATTTATCCGAAGGTGGGAATCGAACCCGCAAGCTCCTGCGTCGCAGGCGGACATTCGCCCGCCGCGCCACATCGGTCGTCAACACTCGGTGATAGTGGCAACACTTGTCATAGCGCACTTGGACGACAGCTTCCAAGTAATTTGTTAGATCCTAACCGCCAAGTACTCTTCAAATCTACGTTGTCCAAATATCGATCTTGTCAGCGCGGTTTAAAGCAGGTTTCACGCAAAAGTATCTACGCGTTGACAAAATTGCTTTGTATTATAAAACATGACATGCCCGTACCACGCTAGCCTATTACTCCTATAATTCAGTTAATATTCTTAATTTTATTGCAAGGCGCCACTGTTTTTGCACTTGACTCCATTCCATTATTCTATTGACATCCAAGTAGCTTTCAAGAGTTTGAAGTCCAAGTGTGCTTTGATCATTGTGGCCACACTCAAAATAGCGTCTTAACATGTAGTCGAGGCATCAAATCTATTTTGTGCAAGCAGACTTAACTGAGTCAACATGCTTGTCGTTCATAGAGGTTAGGGAAGGCTCCATTAGCGAAATTAGTCTATAAATCTTGCCATCTCTATTCTTTACCATGAAAGTGACAGTGAAAGGAACTCGAAATAATTATCAATTACACTTTTTATATACGTTTTTACTGAAGTTGTTCAATGTTATATCTATACTGCTTTGTGTTGTAAATGTATTGGTGTATAGAATGTAAGCGAGAACGAACAAGCTATAGACGTCTCTTTTCTTCATAAGAAACGAAGAAAGGTTTGACATGAGTTTTGCAGCTGCTTTGTAATTTTTTAAACGCTATGACTGATTCGCGAAATAAGACTTAAAGTCGTCGGCGCAGTGCTTTTATTGTCTGTTTATTTTGCACGCTCAAGCCATTTTGCCGATTTAGAATAATAATAGAGAAGCAATCGAAACCAAACCTGCCTTCAACTGCATTGTATTACTTTTATGATTTATTTATGTTTATTTATTTTTTAAGTATATTAAGTTTGAAATATATTGGAACAGATAATAGACTTTATTACTATAATGACTATATAAAGTTTACCGTCAAAAGATGGGTAATTAGCACCAAAAAAAATGTTATTTGGTACTACCATATCCTACTAATATTATAAATCGTTTATCTTACTCTACAACTTTTTGAGCCGCATTGCAGTTGGAAGTCTAGTTTTAGTGGTTTCGCTGGCTTCCTCTAAAAATAAGTTTATTTGCACGTATGCAATTATAGATTATAAGGACAATGACACTAGATTTTAAGTATTGTTTCCTGTTTAACAGATTGAATATGTCGAAAACAAGACATAGTTGATTCAACGAAACCGTTTGAATTATTTAGAGATTTTTCCATCTTAAACTGCACGCCCATTTCTTAAGTCAGTGAAAATAAATTAATCCGTGTTGCTTTATCTATAAGGCTCATTTTAAAATAAATTGCTGTGTCGATTTGGTGAAGAGGCGTGCATTTTTAGTCTGGTTTGACTCTAAAATAGTTTATGAATCTATATGAATTAGTCACAATTTATACTTAAGTTTTAACCCAATATATTTAAAATAACTAGTTTTAAGTTCACAAAATATGTTTGTTGAGGTTTTTTACAATGTTTTTAATAAGTTTACACCAAAGCAACCTACAATTATCTCATAACTTAGATATCATTTTAATGATAATTTAAATGCTAGTAAATAGCTAAGCGGTTTGTATCACGTACAAGGCAGGAGGTCTGTACAGCTTTAGGGTGTGTTTGTACTGACTAGTCTACATTTCGCTTACACTGCGCGGCATGCGAGGCAGCGAGAACTTGACTGTGGAACGGTTACTGAGTTTGCCCCGCAGTGTAACTCAAAACGCCAATACGAAACGTCTTAACAATTTTCTATGTAGACGCTCTAATTATTTGAGCTGAGGGTAGATGCGTATTTCAAATTTGTAATATTCTGGTTGTCTATAGTACGCACCGCCCCGATCTGCGCTAATGTAAACAGACCTTTAACCTCCTGTGCCGACAGTAAGGTCCAAAAAGGACTGTTGGTAACAAAACAGCCTAGAAATATTATGCTTTATAGGCTAGCAAGAAACTGCCTAAGTTGCCACTGAAATCTTCGTTCCTTGACTCACTAGATCTATTAGCAATATATAAAACGATAAATAACTTTATACGTTTAAACATGTTTATCTAAACTATAGCTTTAAAAGATTAAGAAACTGCTTAGATTAAACTGTAGAAATCATTCCAATATTTTCCCCAATGACAGGCACTACAGTCAATGCTTGTAAATCCGCTATGGTTTAGTGACAATTATATCGGATTCGGCCCTCCGGTCGTGCATTGTGGATTTTAACCTCTAGGTTAACTGCTAGTTGTTCAGTATTGCACAATTATATTACGCAATACATTTTGAGGCAAATTGGCTTTATAGATCTAAATATTTTGTCACTCGAAAAGCTCGACGCTTTGTTTACTTTGGTCCTATAGTCAAAAAATGTGTTACCTACTCTGTATCTTCGTTTAAGTTCTAACAGTGCGTAAGTCATAAATATACAGGTTAGGCAAAGAAAATCATAAAATGTTTGTGAGCAATGCCTAAATAATTATTTGTAAATAAATAAATGTGAAATAAAATGTATAAAAAATTGGTCTAAACTACAAGCGGCATTTTGCTGTCCTCAGTCATGAAAAAAAATACTTCCGTACTGTTCAACTTCAACGGTGATATACCGGGCGTCATAAGA
This sequence comes from Electrophaes corylata, assembly GCA_947095575.1. NCBI lineage: Eukaryota > Metazoa > Arthropoda > Insecta > Lepidoptera > Geometridae > Electrophaes > Electrophaes corylata. The sequence continues at coordinate 2,135,151 of OX352719.1, read as the reverse complement.
CTACTTAACTTAAAACTGAAACTATACATTCAGCCCATGATTCTGATAAAAAAAAACGCAAAAAAATAGACATTTTTTCCATGTTTTCCAGCATCAATATCGACTACTAATCTTATTTTAAACAGATCACCAAAACAGATATCTAAAAGAAATAGCGATCATCTGACCACCGGTGCGTTGCCCTCGCCGGCGCGTTGCCCTCGCCGGCGCTGCCACCGCACGATCTTTGACCGCTTTACGGAATACATTGCTCGTTGATAAATAGGAATTTCAGTAAAATTATGTTTTTGACTGTCAGCTAAGTGGTATTTATAAGACCTTGTTGTTCCTGGAATATTCGGAAGTGGTCTTATTACACCCGGTATACTATACCACTATTATAGAATACATAGTTGTAGACGTCAAAGGATTATAAAGATTCACTTATTTTTACTTACTTACGATAAAGAAATTTGTAATACATCAAATTGTTTGTACAATGTCAGTGATATAGTCTTACTCATATTGGTTGCTGAGGGCTCTACCTAAAATGACCATATTTAAAGAGTCTGTCATGTCTTTTTGTTGACATGGTAGTGACAGGAATATTTTATACAGCCGATGTAAAGTGTCAGGCAATATTATAAGAACCCTGGTTTTAAGAGGTCTCACGACTAATAATTTTAAGTTTACTTTTCCACAGTTTTGTATTATATTTTCTGTGTATGGAATCTCTTACGCTTTAATATGTCATTGGATTATTTTAAATTTATACTAATACTTGGGAGTTTTAAATATTTTTAAGCACATGGTTGAATTCAGTATTATTTATTAGAAAATTCATGTCATAATAACAGCGGATCAACCAAAGACGAAGGAAAAAATTTGCTATGTCACTCATGTAATTGAATTAGGTTAAAATTACAGAATAAAAACAAATGATCCAACGTTTTTAGTTGCTAATACTAGTCATTTTTAACAACGCATAATAATTGTTTACTTTTCATAAGTCGTATTGTAACCACAACAGAATTAAAGTGGGAATGGGTAGGCTATATAATACACTCATGGACACATTTTGTGGACGCAAAAAAAAATTCAAAATAGGTTTAAAACTTCTTTATTTATGATTGACATTTGAAAAAATAGTGTTGTCCGTCGTAGTGTGAACATAGACAATATTGTTGAGGGTAGTTGTTCAAACTGCCACCGCTTCTGAGCGACGGTAGATTTCAAGTGGTCCAGTCTGCCCGCGACCGCGACAAAACATTTAGGTATATGTTGGCAACATATACCTAAATGTAACAAGAACTCATACATACTCCAGTCTTTTTTCGATCTCCGTAGCGTTCATCTGAATCCATGAATGAACAGAATATGATTGTTTTTCACAGGAGGCGTCCTGTTCTGAATTTAAACTCGTAGACACCCACCAATTTTTTTATTATTCATAGAGCATGTATTTATATTTATTATGTTTTATAAAACTGTTTTCAAACTATAGCGTGTTCTTTTTGTGTCCTGTTATCCTGTTCTTTATTATTTCTATCTTCGGAAGACATTAAGTACCAACACTTTTGATAAGATCGTATTTACTGATGCCTAAGATTAGATTTTATGCAATCACCTAATGTGTTCGTGATCTTGTATGCATAAGTGACAAACCAGGAAGTCATGCAAGGCTTGCATTGTTATATCGGTGTTTTATAATTTTGTAACATTTTAACTAAGATATGAAGTGAGGTTTTAAATGGAAGGGCATGGTTGTAAAACAATTTAAATTTATTGTATATAGTTTCTTGGATAAATTATAAAATTTGTAAAATCACTAACGTGGGTATATGTTAGTTACCTTTGTGTTTCAGCTTAGATTGTGTATTATTTGATGCGAATTGAAGTGTTCCCGGCTGAAAAAAGTTTTTACTTTTCCCCATTTTCACTGATACTACATATGAGTAAGTGACTAAGTACATGATGAGAAATACTACATTATCTTCCGAAAAAAGCATTAACCAAACTAACAACCCTCGTCAACGCAGCACGCAGACTTAAGTGTGTCGTACCAGATTTATGAAAAGTTGCCGAAGTCATGATAGCTAACTAGCCAAGCCAGGAAAACTGCCACAAGAGACCTCATCTTACAGATAGATTTGACCCCGGGTAAACGGGACTTTTTATTGACCTACTTCATAGATATTATTATGATAAGACGGTTGGTGCAGTTTTAAATGATTGACTAATGATAACTTAATAGCAGTGACACTAACTCCAGTGTCCAGCACTGCCCCCGATAGTTAAAAAGGCGCATGTAACAACAAGTCAAAATCGAGAAAAAAATGTTTTAATGAATCAAACGGGAAATCGTTCGCTGTCTTTGCATTTATTAAAATAATTACATATTTCAAATTGGATAGAATAGCCAGGATATATAGTCTTTAAACTCTATTAGAAAAATCTGAATATTTTTATGTTATTTAACTAAAAATAACAAAAAACCTTTTTATTTTAGTATAAAAATTAGAAAAATATACTGCGTCCTTAGTTAAATAGACGTGAATAGCCAGATGCGCCCTATAAATCTAGAACGCTTATTGCAGTACTTTCATTCTAAGTATCCTAGATATACTTATACGTTTATAAAAATAAGGCACATTTGGTTACATCCGCCTTCTTTCTTAAGTATTCAAAACTATGTAGATAATCCTTGACTAAGATAAAAAGTACACACAGTTCTTTCATCTGAAGCTATAGGTAATCTAAAAACATACAGTAAATGTGTTTTACTGCTTAGTTATAACCTATGAACTCTTATTTATTTTTATGAAAAAGAAAACTATCGACAGAATTAAGAATTTATTTAAAAAATTCTTATCTATGGCACAAAATCAAAATAAATGCAATGAGATTCACAAAAGAATCACTTGATTCTACTTATAGTAAGTAAGTAGGGTAATTATTTAGGTACAATATTAAACTTTGCGCTTACGTAGCTAGAAGTAATAAAACTGAAGCAAATTTTAGCTTAATGTTAATCACAGTCTTAGTTTAAGTACAGTCTAAATGACAGTCCTGTCATGTATAGCTACCACATACATACTTTAGTACAAATTCTTTATTTATTATGGAAAAAAACAAGTTTTAAGAATAACAATCGACTGCTCATAATATTTCTATTTTATACTAGTTTAATATCTACTTAAGTCATTATTCAGATAGTTATAGTAATTATATAAATATCTGAATAGCCCCTATAGAAACAACATAGTACCTGTGGTATTGACTAAATAACAAAATAAATATCATTATGAACTCACAACACAACCCAGTACTAACAATTCTTAGATACTTAAATAATAAAATCGGAATACATTAATTTGCATTTTAATAACAACTAGATATTTTACTTCTTAAAATCTAACTTTACTGTTGGATCACAGAAAATTATCAACCTTTGGACAAATCTTAAAAACTAGGTAAACGCCCTTCGGCTCTCCGGCATTAGAGAAAGTAACTGATTAACTATCTCAGATTTTCGCTTTTCATTAATTCCTCTGTATTGGGTTTTGATAACTGGTCTTGGAACTCCAGTTTTAATGTTTTTCATTCTTACGAAGTCCAGTACTCTGTGTGTTCCATTAAAACCAGTTTTGTACGATACCGTTTTAACTCCTCTTTCAAACGTAACTTCACACATGTTTTTCAGGTAGACTCGTGGTGTCGTATTTTGAAGTTTATAGACAGAAGAGCAATCTTCAAATCTACAAAAGTCGCCGACATCCATACTCTTTACTCTTTATTTCGATGTGTATCAGAGACGGCGCGGTGAAAGTCTTCGAAATCATATATTTTTTTCTTCTTTTTGAGTGAGAGCTCCACCTGGTGATGAAACTCATCAGCTGACATGTAGGTATGTCCCACCTCCAAATATTTTAGTGTGATTGTTTCCAAATTGACTTCGCTGGAGTTAACAAGAAACAGTAAATGAGAAAAAAGTGCCCAGTTCTTGTTTTGAGTGGCGCAGTTGTCGAGCCACAGTGTGATGTGTTTAAGATCACGATAGTGCAAAAAAAAGGCTCTGAAACAGCTAATGATGTCCGACATCATTAGCTGTTTCAGAGCCTTTTTCAGACGACATCAGATATCGTCTTTTTTCCTGCCTGCAATAGTTTCGTGCCATATACAAGCAAATGTGTCCCTCGTGCCTCGCAATTTCTTGTCTCCAAGAGGTACGAAACTCTCATTAAATAATATCAGTCTTGGGCAAAATATCGCAACCTTAAATTGATCTAGACGAGGGCACATTATAACCTTTTCAAGATCTACCGAGTAATACATGGTATCACTGTTCTGGTTTTGGATGTTCATTTGATGATTTTTATCTTCATCGTATTTCTGTCGTGCCAAAACGTATCTTCCGTGATGTATTTCGTATTCCTTGCATTCGGCGCAACTTCGATGACGGATTTCCATTATATCAGGGTTATGAAATTTATATTTTTCGCATATTTCGCACTCCTCGTTGCCTAGTTTCGCGAAAGAGATATTAAGTTCTTTAATAACTCTTCGGTAGTGATCGTAAGATACACAATATTCGAGAGGAGATTGCTCATTTATACCCCTTTTCTCACAAAAATCTTTGTGCATATCACGAGCGTTAAGGTCTGACGGTAAATATTTTTGATTGGGTGCATGTTCCCTTCTGTATTGCGATATAGCAGGATGATAAGAATTAATATGATCAATGATGGGCTGGTTATCAATCTTTTTAGGATTGGAATGAGAGCCTCGCATATCTTTTAGTTCTTGTGTTTGTGCATTTTTTAAAGCGTTTTTTCTTAGAACTTTGTCGTTTTTTCTGTTGAATCCAAAGGTTGTCAAAAAGAAAATCTTACACAGTAATTTTCTCGCCATCTTCTTTCGACAAAAAGTATGTAACCGTTTTTTCACGGTTAATTTGTTTTGAATTAATGTTTTTTTCTTTGTGTTCGTCTCGCCGGTTTATTTTGAGACGTATTGTTAGGTATGAAAATGTGCTGTTCTCTCCAGGTGAAACTACGAAACTGCTTATTTAATATACTTCGCTGTTTTTCAGACATATTTGAAGTACCTACACTTTTTTTTACATTTGTCGCCCCAACCTGGTTTAACGCAATACTAGTTATTATTCTTTAAAACTTTCTTCGTTTTTTTACGCGCTTCCAATGAAATGTCATAATGTTTGCGTTTACGTACAGTTCCTTTCTTGGTAAGTCGGATTATATTTTCAGAAATCTGGTCTTGAGTTTCAGGCTCAATATGTTCTCGTTCAGTTTACTCTGATACGCGAATGTTGTTTTGTGGTGAATTTTCTATAAAATCGTCATCTGAGTCGGAGACGAGCGCACTATTTCGGTCGTTTTTCTCTTGTGGTGGGACGTAATCTTTGTCAAAAACTGAATCGTCAGAGTCAAAATCAATCGCTTACTGTTGAACTGCTGCTACTGCTGCTGGCTTCGGTTATGATAAGGGCGTGGTCTTTACCAGAGGGAACACTATTAATACTGGCAGTTGTAGAGACTTGAGGGCAATTATATTGGATAATTTCGTTACCGTGGCATATTTTCTCTGCGTGACTGTTGTCGTTATTTGCGTGACATATCAACATTTCCTCTCCATTTTCTTCTGAAGTACTATTTGTATTTGTAGAAGCTAAAGCTTTGGTAATAAGGTCAAAACCTCGACCTTTCTTCATGTTTTTTTGCCTGTAATAAAATTAAACACATCATTAAATTACCTATTTCCAAGCGATATAATTTACTTACTTTAATTTCTAGTCGTTTTAAACTTTTGATTCTAACATTAAATAAGTCGCAGGTGGACCTTCGCCCACCGCGCCACATCGTGATTTTCGATTCGATTGTCGTTAATTCGATTTACAAGATAGTAAAGTCATTCGAAATTTTTTGTGGAACTCGCACTCGGCACTCTGATCGGATCCAGATTCAATCGTTTTTTTTTGTAATTGTATAAACAAATCAGAAGGGTATGAAAACAAACGATGACGGTAAAACATAGGGCAATAGAAACGGGAAACATAACATACCTTGTGATAAATCCCGCAACGAAGAATTTCGCATCCGCGCGACACGACCTCACCCAACTGCTACTCGGGCGCAACTAACAAAGGAAATGACCAACCTCCGTAGGAATCAAACCCCGCGCACCTCCCCGCAGGATTCGAGATAAGAAGTGAATAAGACGTTTAGGCTTACATGCGCCCTATTAATTAAGTACCGTCGGTATTATTCTTAGCAACATAAGGTACTAAGACGTATATGACAAATGCGCCTCGGCCAAAACAAACTATACGAAGTAGAAAGGGCGCAAGTGGACAAATATGGACTTTTTTTCTTAGTATGCAAAGTAGTTTCCAATTAGTGCGTTAGGCGCAAATGGTTACATGCGCCTTATTAATTTCCTCTTAGAAATAGGGTCACATATGCGCCTTTCAAATTACTGAACTCAAAGGGCATATATACACAAATGCAACTCTTTAACTAAGTTTGAGCTGAATTCGTCTTTTTATCTTCAATTAGGTGTACAAAAGTGTGCAAAAACTGCTTATTACGTTATGCTTAAATCGTATCGAAGCAAGGTAGAAAATTATTAAAAACAGGCAGATGCGCCTTTTTTTACTGATTCCGGCAATATATATAACTCAAATCCGGAAAAAATTTTAGATGCGCCGTTTTAACTATCGGGGGCAGCAGCAATGCTCGACATGTGACATAATGACCCTCCCTTGATTTGATATCCACTAACGCAGTAGGACATATTGTATTGGGTAATGACCCCTTGATTGCACCAACAGTTGACCTGTCTCATTCTAAGGTCGGACTCATCCGTAAACCATACCTCAGTTCATTGAATTGGTTATGAGCCTGTGTAGCTCTCTCACCTACCACCCTAGGTCTGAGCTGTTGATAATGATGTTGTAGACCAGGGGTGCTCAGACTTATAGTGTCGGCGATCTACCAAAAAATATTTTGAAAGCAAGAGATCGACTAAGCTACTATGTAGGTAGGAACAAATTTTATTTTCGAAATATCGTTTTACTGTACTTTAAAATTGAACATGTACAAAATGAAGGAATCTTAACGTAACTTACGAACTACAAATTCTGTCTTGATGATGATGCATGGCACTGCATATGATCCGCGTACTTTTCATAGGATGGTACCTACGTAGTTACTGAGCCCCAACCGCAAGCATGATGTCAGGTGTTCGTCAGTGAGTCGATTACGATATTTGGATTTGATAATTTTCATTTCTGAAAATGCGGCCTCGCACAAATAAGTCGATGCAAACAATCCTGTTAACTGAAGAGCTACTTCTTTCAAACATGGGTATTTTTCTTCAGATATCAAGGACCAGAAGTTGGCATCAGTTGCTCTGGATTTAAGATATATGTCAGAAATCATCTGCAATACCTCATTCTCAATAGATGTTATTTCCATGTTAAAAGTGTTTGATATTTCAGTAGCAGATGTTTCGACGTCTTTACAAGAAAACGGATAACTCATGAAAGTGACGATATTTTTCAGTTTGTTAAAGTCAGAGAAACGTCTCTCAAACTCACCAAGAATGTTTCTTAGCTCTGTCACATAAATATCACTACTTGTGTGAGTGCTTGCCCTTGCTTTCAATGCAGGAAAATTTTTCAAGTAATTTCTTTCAAATTGACTAATTAAAAGTTTCAATTTGTTTTTAAACCCGCTTATTGCGCTAATCATGTCGGTAATATTTTTATTTTTACCTTGCAGCTCTAAGTTTATGACATTTAAATGACTTGTCACATCTGTTAAGAAGGCTAAATCACAGAGCCATTTTTCATTCTTAAGTTTCTCGGTGTCGTCACCTCGTTCGTCTAGAAAGGTAATTATTTCAGGCAGCAATGACGTCCTTCATGTTCAGTATTTTGGAACATAGCACTTGCTGATGTATGATGCAATGAAATGCGAAAAACGATGGAAAGTCATCATTAGCTCGACACAACGCAACAAACCCATTTTTTTTGCTAGTCATGGATGGTGCTCCATCTGTTGTGATGCACAAGAGTTTGTAAATCGGCAGTTCAGTTTCATTTACATAACTCATAAAAGCTGTGTAAATATCTTCTCCACGAGTACTTTCTTTTAAGGCAAGCATGGTTAACAATTCTTCTTTAGCCGACATATCAGAAAACACCAGCCGAATGAAAACACACAACTGAGCAGTATCTGTCACATCAGTGGACTCGTCAAACTGCAAGGAAAAGTACCTATTTACAATCCGCGATATCATTTTTCAGTTTGGTTTCCAAATCCCTGCTTATGATCTCTACACGTCTAGTTACAGTTGGACGTGATAACTGGACCTCTTTGATAGCGGACAGTATCTCTGTTTTATTTTTAAAGTCATCAAATAATACTTCAGCTGCTTCAACAAATGCTTCTTTCACCATCACTCCATCTTCGAAGGGTTTCTTGTGCTTTGCCAATATGTCAGAAATTTTAAAAGACGCAATTGTGGCAGCTGCTGATTGCTTGGCTGGTCTTTTGAACATGGATTGCTCTGCTTTCAAACTACTTTTCAGATCTTGTAATTTTCGTCTTCTCAATTCACTCTTTTGCGGGAAATCAATTTCATAGTTTTTATGTAACGTTTTAAAATGTCGTTCTAAATTCCCGCGCTTCGGCAAAGCCACTGAACTTCGACAAACGAGGCACACACACTTATCTTTTACCATGGTAAAAAAGAAGTCTTCCTCCCAATCATTATTAAAATGATACGTTTTACTTTTCTTCGACGCACTCATTTTATATCAAAAATACTGAGAACAACGCAAACCATGAGAAAAAAAACACTTCGTTCTAAACGCAAACTTCATCTACGCAAGGTAATTGAATGAAATAGATAGGTAAATCAGAATTGAAAAAAGAAAGAGACAAAAATAGTGCAGTGCGCAGGTGGACTGATTGATAAAGTTCAAACAGAAAAACAGACTTCCTAATGTGAACTCTCTTCTGAGCCTAATTAGACTCAAAATCGCTCGTGGTAAAGTAATACTAAGTGATTTTACTTTGTTTACATTACGCGGCACAAAATAAGTCTTGTCTCTGCTAATAGGTGGCGTTGTCTCAGTGATCGTCGATCGTCGCCGCGCACCGTTCAATGTTAGGTACCTATTATTTTAGGCATGAGTAGGTACTAGGTAGGTATAATGAGTATATTGCTGGCGATCGACTCGAAAAGCTTTCGCGATCGACCGTTTGAGCACCCCTGTTGTAGACTATTTGACTGCACCGGGCCGGGGCGACGTTGACTGACTACGCGGTGGTGCCTGTGACTCTACTGATGCTGCTACAGCTCGAGTGTCTGTTGGATCCTTCCCTGATACCTTGGGTTCGAGACAGATGAGTGAATTATGATCCCGGGAGCCACAGTGATAGCACCAATTTGAGTGTTGACACTCATTTGCATAATGCTTCCTCAAGCATTTGAAGCAACGACCTGATTTCCGTGCCCATGACTTCCTCTAACTAGCCTTGAGTGCGGGTTTTCACGTGCCTGTACAAGGTTGCATAGGCCATACTTTTTGGCTGTGCTCTTTATGGATTCTCCAGCTTTGCACAAATTAATAGCTGTTTCCATGACATTTTCATCCCACGAACCTTGGTTAGTTTTTTTTTTATATTTATTAACTATCTGAAACAAACAACATTATCAAAACACAAGTATAATCATAAAAGGCGGGCAAATAATCCAATCCAAGACATTTTGTAAAATGTGCCAGGAAATAAAAGTTGTTTTTCTGCCGGTACTGTGACGATGAACCATCTGAGAAAAAGTAAATGACAAATACGTTCGGAGATTCTTCTTTAATGAGGTCATTCAGTTCTGATATAATACAAAAAGACTGCGATCTATGGGCTCATTATATCATACCGGTGTGAAGAGTTATTTGGGTTTTGGAGGCACCAAAGTGCTAAAGGCTTGGATCTCCTCACCCATTTTAGCCTCGTAGTTTTCTGAGAAATCACAAACAGCGGATGCCTTCTCATTACAAATACAGCCGCGCGACTCAGGGTGGCCAGTTCATTTCTACAATGGACTCCAAAAAGAAAACGTCACTATTGCTCCTGCATTTGTTGGTTCTCCTTCGGCGCCATCGACGTCGCTTTCATAAAAAAAATAATTTGCTGGATTGATCCTTTGTTTCGAAATCGACATGTGAATAGTGATTATGTAACAGTATTCAGTGTTGAAATATGGTAGTAATAAAAAATTTTTTAATTACGTCCGAATGTCAAAAAAGTCTTTTGGTAAATTATTATGTCTTCTTAAGAGTAGTATTCAACGCCGTGATACTCCATTCACATAATTCATTCCAGTTTTTTTTTATGGTCCTGTTGCTGTAATCATCGGTCCTCGAATCCTACAAAGCAGGACGCGTTTGAACTTGAATGATAAATTGTTCTGTGTCAAATTCGCTCATTGTGAAATTATGTTCTACCGTACGTACGATAGCAACACTGGCTCGAAGCCGACTGACCGCACGTGGCTGCCGCGCTGCCGTCCACAATGGACAATCACGTGTCGCGCGGCTGCCGCGCTGCTGCCGCGCTGCTCTTTTTAGTATGGAATTAGCCGCCGGTGAGCAGCGCGTCTGTCGCGCTGCTGCCGCACTACTTGCGACGTAATGTGAAGGCGCACTTAACTGTGAAACTGCCATTTGGTATTGGTTATGTTGGTGCTGCATATTAAAATGATGTTGTTTCATTTGTCTTATGTCGTCTTCGAAATCATTTTTTAATTTTTCCTAACTTCCTGTTTTTATCACCTTTTCTATTTTTTTGTTTTAACTTCTTTGTCTTCATGTCCTTCTTTTTTTGTGTATGTGTGATCTCTTCTTTCCCAACGCAACCATGAAACATTTTTAACATATAAATATTTTATTTACAAATATAAAGACTGTTATGTTAATTTAAATTTAAAACTCATACATTTTTCACAAATAAAAAGGTTCGTTATCGACGACCCTAGCGCACAGCTGTGAAGATTAGTGAAAAATGCGTCGATTTGCTCTGATGGCAAACTACACATACTCTGCGCTGTCGACTATTGATTGCCACTCGGGATAAAAGAGTTTTCACCTGAGTAGTGCGTTTTAACCTCATAAACGTTTGTGTATGTTGTGGGGGGGCAAGAGTGCGAATGCTTTGAGAGGAGGGTCAAACTAATATAGTGCGGGTCAAATGTCAGGACATGTCAGAGATATTTTGGGACTTGTGAATAATATAGGAATTCAATACGTTATTCAACCAGCGTCGGAACAGTTTTTTGTGCCACACTCTCGTCCTCTTGCGCTCGATGGGATATGTCGCCAGCATCTGGTCTTTTTTGTCTATATCCCCCAAGTCGAAGTAGGCGTGTATGCTGCCATGGGGTCACGAGGTGAATTTAATGTTGTAGAATCTGCTCTTTGGTGGGCATGTACGAAGGAGAGCTGAAAAGTTCTGAGCCTAAGTTATTAAAAGCTGTGTTGAGCTGTGTTGACGACCGATGTGGCGCGGCGGGCGAATGTCCGCCTGCGACGCAGAGGTTGCGGGTTCGATTCCCGCCTTGGGATAAATGTTTGTACGATCTGCAAATATTTATTCCGGGTGTTCTGGGTGTTTTCTATGTATAATAAAAAATATCTATATATGTAATGTATTGTATTAAGTATATCAGTCATCTAGTACCCATAACACAAGCTCTGCTTAGCTTGGGGCTAGATGATGCTGTGTGGATCGTCCGGCATTATTTATTTATTTATTTATTTGTGATAAAAATCTGAAAAAAAATTATTTTTCAATATAGTATCCCTCTATTCCAATGCATTTCTCACATTATTTGTAAAGAGCCTACGGCTGCCTTCATTTGTTCGTCGTCCTCAAATTTTCGCCCCCGAAGGTCTTTCTTCAATTTTTTAAATAGAAAGTAGTCGCTGGGAGCTAGGTCTGGACTATAGGGTGGATGGTTTATTTAATCGAAACCAGTTTCTCGCAGCGCCTGCTTTGCAATGCGCGCAGTGTAAAATGATGCATTGTCTTGTAAAAACAGGATTCCTTGACTAATTTTCCCCCTTCTTTTTTCTTAAATTATTTCGCGCACTTTTTTCAAAAGCACAACATAATACTGGGCGTTCATCGTAGTTTTTTTGGAAGGTAGTCAATCAGTAAAACTCCTTCCGAATCCCAAAAAATGGTGGCCATGAGTTTCGAAGTCGACTTTTTCACCTTAAACTTCTTTGGCGGCTTTTCCCCTTTTTCTATCCACTGCATCGATTCTTGTTTTGATTCTGGATCATATTGCCAAGTTCAGGTTTCATCTACCGTGACGATACGGGTAGAAATTTCATCTATTATTATTGTCCTTACACAGGTCCAAAAAAGCCAATGAAGTCACAACTCAACGCTGTTTGTTGAGCGGCGTGAGCATTTTGGGCACCCAACGCTCGCTAATTTTATTCAAGTGCAAATAGTTATGTAAAATATTTCCAATGCGTTCCTTGCTGATGCTCAACTCTTCTGCTATCTGCCACATTTTATTCGGCGGTCTTCCAAAACCATTTTTTTAACTTTGGCGATGTTTTCGTCCGTGATAGCGGTGTTTGGGCGCCCAGAGCGGGCATCATCTTTGAGGGACTCCTGACTATGCTGAAATAATCGTACCTTACGTTTTACCGTAGCAGACAATAGCCCAGATTCCTTGTATACTGAAGACATTTCTTCAAAAATGTCTTTGGGTGTTTTTTCCTTCTTTACAAGGAATTTTATTACGGCGCGATGCTTTAATTTCGTCAAATGCAGGGATGACTCAGCCATGATGATGTTTACAGTTCAATAACTCTGACTACAATGATCATAACTACTCAATACATTCCTTAAATACTAACTAGATGTCGCTCAACTAGTGACAAGAAACGAAAGTAATTAGGACGACTGCAAGTACCTTAGGCTCAGAACTTTTCAACCGCCCCTCGTACTTCAAATCGCCACAAATACCCACTCTGCGATTCACATATCTACGTACGATTTTATGCCAGCGTGTGCTGCTTTGTTAGGGATGAATTGGTTGATTGACAACCAACCAACCAACTTCCACTGCAGCAAAGATTCATCTAAAGCAATACTTTGCTTGAGATTGTACATTGTGCAGAATTTGTTAGTTAAGTTCATTATTACAGGTTGGATCTTGGACAATTTCGCCTCAGAAGAGTCCAGGTTCCGCCCCCAGGTTGCAGCTGTTGGTGAAGTGCAAGCACTTGTTTAACAGCTGAAACCTTCTAAGGCGCATGTGTGCGCGGAACCCGGGTGTTGAAAAAACATTTCCTACGCTGCACCAATACTCTTCCATCCGACTTCTGACGACAGCCCCCATTGCAAGCATTATCGCGAAGTAAACATATAACTCATCTGCGTTTGTTTCCTTCCACTCGCAAATCCGGCTTCTAGGTTGGAGGCTGCCCTCATTTATTATTTTCTCAACGTATTGCTGCGCGTAGGTATTCGGTTCTGAGGCGATGTATTCCATAAATGGAAGATCCCACATTGCAATAAATATGTCATTTGGGTCCATTAATGGAACTGTGGGTCCACAATTACTATGTGAGAACGATTCTCTCCTCGATTCTTGTATTGGAGGATTTGGAAACGGTCTCCATTCAAAATCATAAACTGAATTCGGAAAATGTTCAGCAGGAGATATGTGATCGATGGTTGGCTGATCGATTGTTGGTTGATCGATCATTGGTGGGTCCAGTTCTTCATCCTCCGGCGTCTGCAGCAAAATGCGAGCAGCCCTCGGTACTGGCACAGCTACTACAATTTTGTCATCATGACTGTCGCTAATTTCCTAATCGCTTCCTGTTTAATCAAACAACATTTTTAATTTCCAAGCACAAGAGACCAACGGCCACAACTGGCAGGTGACCCAACCCTCTGAAGACTTTAAATAAGAATTGTTTACGTCAATGCAATATAGCCATAAGATATCCTTGTCTACATTTTCTACATCAGAGTGAGATTTTTGTTTCTTTGAATTTTTCTTCAACCGGGGATCACTTGGATTTGAACACTTCTTCGTCCGCTTAAGTTTATTTCGCTCTTCTCTTTAGATTACCTTGAAAGTTACAAGCGTCGAAAGAATTAGTACTAAATCTTGTAACGCTTGTAACTTTCAAGGTAATCTGATTTTACTGTAGTATATAGGGTAACGTACCTAGATAACGGCAAGATAATTCAGTATCAAACTTAACTTCGGACGCACGTTAATAAATAGTAGACATTAAACACTTACAGCGTTTGTATGGACAACGTACCGACTTGCTTAACCTTAAGTATCAAAATAATATATTAATCGTCAAAAATTAAATTATTATAGAACTCGTGGCAATTCAGCTCTTGTAGATGATAAAATTTAGTTTTAGTTATTTTCTGTGGGCCATCATGGACCTGTGGAAGTTCGAGCAAAAGGGATTCTATTGGTTTGGTCCAAGCTTCATAAGCGGAGCGGAAAGCGAGTTGTGGGTGTACGCCACAAATTTATAATCGTACCATTCGTGTTGTACCTTAGCACCCTTATATCTGTGACACATCTGTCACCAACCTCGTCCTGGTCTTATAGACTCATAAACGAGATAGTCTTTCGGGCTGTAATCCTTGAAGAATGTACAATCAGGCATCACCATGTCATAGGGGAAAGGGTTTATTCTGTCTTCTTTTGATATCATAGCGTACTGGCTTGGCTGGTGAATTTCGCGATTTGTAAATTTTCTATCTATGACGGAATGCACCGAGTCCACTTTCATATGCGTGTGACCCTTTTCTAAAAACTTCTCGGTGATTGTTACATTATATTTGACAGCAAGCCGCAACAAAGCATTTGAAACCACATTATTACAATTCTGAGCTGTGCAACCATCTGTGTATATAATGACATCTTTAGGATCATTTTCAACTAAGTTAGTAATGTTGTCGATAAAAAACGAAGCATACGTGGTGGCTCTTAAGTCTGTTACCGTTTCGTCAAACCAGTAGCACGTTGCTTTGTGGTTACTCAGATTGAAAACTGTAAAGTTGTGCACACAAAGCTTCGTTTTGAAGTACAGTGCACTGGCATTTAAATATGGGCACAACATCACGGCTTGCAAGTCAGCAGTTACTACGTGAACTTCTCCTTTGATCGCCGACTCTTTGTCCTTATTCTTCTCTTGGCGAGCTGCTGTTTCGAGAGACAGATGTATTTTGTGTTCTTCATCACTTAGATTGCCAGCCTTATGAGCACAACAAGTATCACACTCGTCCTTTGGCTTAAAAATGGCAATGTTTTATTGAGCTAGTAAACTTCAAAAACTTTCGACCTGCTACAGGAGAGCAGAGAGAATTCGTACGCTCAACATACAAACGGTATAGATGGGCCTTGGATTGAATAATTGGTTCTAAATAAATTTTTTGACTTGATTTTCTGCAATAATGCGATGGAAGTTTGGGGATTTCTTGAAGGAAATTGATATTGTATATATATATATATATATACAAGCTGTCCCAAAATTCAAGGATAAGCCGGCACCAGCGGGTGGACTTGCTCACGACTACCCTAAAAAAAAATTAAAAACATTGTTTTTTGAGTTAGAAAAAAATATAAAAATCCTTAGAAAATTGACACTTTGTTAGCTATTTTGAATTACCATGACCCCAATTTATCATTTATTTCAGATTTTTTTTGGTAATGGCAGCCTAAGTAGCACTGCTATCCATCACAACCCTCAAAAATCCTAGAACGCCTGTAGTTTTTATAAAAAACTCCATTATAATTATTTTTTCGCCAAAAATTTTCAAAGATTTATACTTACAGTCTACTTTAACGCATCGTGGTGTAAAAAAAAAGTATGGACACTGCAATGGCAAGTTTTTTTAAAAGTTGAGGCAACTATTTAAGATTCTAAAATGGTATAATACTCTAGAAAAACGAGCCACAGAAAATAAATATGCTTATCATTTGTAAACCAGAAACCAATTTCATAATAAAACCAACATTAATTTTTTTATTGCATTTAACATCACAGTAAATGTTCAAACTGTTTGCCACCAACATTTATACAGGCACGACATCGCCTTAAAAAGGATCGTTTTATTTTCCGTGCGTATCTTCTACCATTAGATTGATCCGCAGCCTGAGTGATTTTTTGACGAAGCTCGTTCATTGTTGCAATTGGTTTTGAGTAGACTCTGTCTTTGAGACAACCCCAGTAGAAGAAGTCCAGTGGATTTAGATCGGGTGAACGAGGTGGCCACAAGATAGGACCAAGTCGCCCGATCCAACGCCCTGGATACTCTTGGTTTAGGTATTCACGCACAGTACGGGCATAGTATGCTGGGCAACCATCATTTTGATACCACATGTTTTGTAGATCTCTTATTGGCACGTCTTCTCATAATTCTGGCAAGTCATTTTGTAGAAAGTGTAAATAGCGATTGCCATCTAAATTCCTTGTAACTCGAAGGGCCCAATCACCTTTCCATTTAACAAGCCCGTTCATAGGTTAACCTTGAATTGGTATTGAGACTTGTCTTGTTTCATTAGGTGCGGATTTTCAGTGTTCCAGCTATGTAAGTTGTGTAGATTTAAATAGCCATCTTTCTTGCAGTTTGTCTCATCCGACCATAGAACATTATCTAAGAATTGGGGATCTTCTCTGTGCTTTTGCAGCATCACACGGCAAAATGTTACCCGTAGTGGATAATCCCGCGGTAATAATGTCTGCACACGCCTGTAGTGATATGCGTGAAACCTGTGACGTTTTAGGATTCGTTGTGCAGAACTTTTTGGGATTCCCGTAGCTGCTTGTATGGCACGTAGCGAGATAGTCGAATCATTATCTATTTCATTGAGAACTTCGTCATCGCGTTCCAATCTAAGTCTTCCAGCGTTTCTTCTATCAGATGGTAGATGACCGTCCGAAAACGCTTGATGCACACGAATAAACACTCGATAGTCCGGGTATCTTTCAGCATTTGGGTATCTTTCTCGATACAATCTGCTAGCAGCGTTAGCATTGCATCGACATTCTCCATAAATTAAGTGCATATTAGTGTATTTCAACGGTGTGTATGGTAGTAGCATGATAAACGCCAACTAAACAGTCCAAAGTATGCACAAAGTCCGATTCACAAATAACACAATCACAGTTCAAAATAATGCCGGGTCAGTTCAGTTTGCAAATCACTTAATCCAGTTCAAAAAGCCAAGTCAAAAGTCGTTAGTACGAGAGCCACGTCAATTGCATACGGAAGGGTGCGCAGTAAACAAAGGAAGAGAGCGTACTGACTTGCTGTGATAAGAACAATTACCTGCCCTATTGTTATTAAACAAACCATCTATCTATCTCTATTTATCTATCTCTGTCTCTCTTTAACGCCTTAATTTTATTGACGACGCACATGCCCCATTCAAATTCTAAGAATTCCTGGCAAAAAACCTTGTTCGATGTGAATTTAGTCGCACAATAAATTTCAAAGCAAGCATACGTTTTTTCGTTCGTAATAATTCTAAAAATCCTAAAGTTAAAATGCACCTTAAACACACCAACATATGGTCGTAATCGAGCCGAATTACTCAGTGCAGCGCTCAGTGCAATTCGTCGTCCGCGAGAACAATAGAACGCATTCCTGAGGCGATAAGCGAGCGCTATTCAAGTATCAGTGCATATTACTTGTAAAATTAACATTTTTACGAACTTATTACGGAACATTGTGGTTATCATAACAAATTAGAACTATTTATTATTTAGTGAGTGTTGGGCTGGATAAACTGTACGTGTAACTTTTATTGCGTTTTACAAAGTGACAAGATGGCCGCTACACAAGAACAACAAAAAGTTCTTACAGTGTTGGAAGATTGTGCTTCTACGTTCCAAAAAATACAAACAAACTTGAAAAAATGCCCTAAAGCACGATTGACGAGGGGATACATAGAAGCACGTATGAAAATTATAGACGAACATTGGAAAACTTTTAAGGAATATCATCAGGAACTTGTAAAAATAACACCAAGAGATTTCAAAGTATCTTTGCCATATTTCCTCAAAGAAGAGTATTTTATCTATGAAGACTTGTACAACATTCTTCAAGGGGATTTGAAAGACATGCTTATAAAAATGGATGAGTCATCTGAAAACACCAAGGAGTCGTCATCAACGAACACAAGTATGAACAACAGCCAGTTTGCCGCGACCAAGGTACAATTGCCAAAGATTGTACTTCCTACATTTAGCGGTACCTACGAAGGGTGGCCAACATTTAGCGACCTGTTTATCTCACTGGTCCATAGCAACACGGGGCTAACTGGTGTACAAAAGTTACACTATCTCAAAACAAGTGTTACCGCTGAAGCAGAATCACTTCTGAAGAATATCCAAATCACATCCAACAATTATAACAATGCATGGCCACACCTCAAAGGACTCAACCTGGCTGACTCAACATATTTCACACCAGGTTCTGTTGATCTGCTCCTAGGGGTTAAAGAATTTGCGCAAATACTACAGAACAACTATGTAAAGGGGCCACCAGGCTCACCATGCGCTCAGAAAACTAGCCTTGGTTGGATACTGTTCAGAGATATATGTTCAAAACCACAAGAAGATAACTATGTTGTTATGCATCATCAAGTTGATGTAGAAGATATGTTGAAAACAATTTGGGAAGTTGACGTAAATAATAAAAGACACTTAACAAATGAAGAGAAGCTCTGTGAAAAAATATATCATGAGACAATAACTAGGAACAAAGAAGGAAGATATGTAGTAAAACTACCATTCAAAACGGAGAGTCCAAAGTCTCCCGAAGGAAATACAAAAGAAATTGCAACTAAAAGATTTTTACAACTAGAGAGAAAATTTAAAAAATCACCAGATCTTAAAAGAGAATATACGAAAGTAATAGAAGATTATTTAGAGCAAGGTCATATGGAAAAGGTTCCGAAATCAGAAAGAGAGACAAAACTATCAGTGTACCTACCACACCACGCCGTGGTACGTGAAGATGAGGAAAGCACTCGGACACGAGTTGTCTTTGATGCTTCCTGTAAGGGGACGAACAACATTTCCCTAAACGAAGAACTACTGGTTGGTCCACAATTGCAAGAAGACCTGAGGAATCTTTTGATGAGATGGAGAATGAAAAGAGTTTGCTATGTGGCAGATATTCAAAAAATGTACCGTCAAGTCCTTGTTCACAAAGTTGATGCAGACTATCAACGAATTCTCTGGAGACCTGAAGAGTCTGAAGATCTGGAAGAATATCGTCTTCTCCGAGTGACTTTTGGCACAGCTCCAGCACCCTACCTAAGCGTCAAAACTCTCCAACAGATGGCTGATGATGAAGGGCCACATATCAAAGAACAAAACGCAAACATCAAAACTGATGAAGAAAAACATCAGGCTCTGGCTGCACAAACAATCAAAGAAGATTTCTATATGGATGATCTTTTCTCAGGAGCAGACTCAGCAGAAGACGCCATAGCTACAGCCAGAGAAATTACAACCATCTTACAAAAGGGTGGTTTTCAATTCAACAGCCCAAGAATTGGAATATTCATTAAAGATTTGTATAAAAAAGGTTCAAGAAGAAGAGTTTTTGGAAGAAATAGAAAGATTGAAGTCAAAGAAACAAGTTAAGAACAGAAGCTGTATAAAATCACTTAGTCCATACCTCGATCAAGACAATATCCTTAGGGTGGGCGGTCGTCTCAGGCACGCAAACATACCAAGTGATAGAAAAAATCCCATCATTATAGGGAATGAAAATACTTTAACCCCTTCGATAATTGATGCACATGCTAAGACACTACACGGAGGAATACAACACAGTAAAACATAGCGGAATGTTGCAGGTCATGCACATAACTGTTGTTTTTTTACTACATTCTTTGTTCCTGCACCGACTTGGTTTACAGTATTCCGGTAAATGATATGCTCCATGATGACGTTTTGCGTCGGAAGGCAGGGGTACTATAGCTGGTCTGCCTCTGCTTCGATGTGCTTGCTGACCATCAGATGCTTCAAGTTGTTCAATAGAATTTGGATCTACATTTTCATTGTACATATTGTACAATATTACGGTCAGTTTTTGGAACATCCGTCCTCTAAGAAAGGTCGTGTTTTCTAGAAGCCGGCCTCGGTGACATGTTTTATTTTGTTTCAAAAAAATACCGCCAGGGATCGGGAGGATAGGTAAGCTTTCTTTCAAGTGCTTAGACTGAAACAATCAGCAGATAAGTCGAGAACTAATGTGTTCTTTAAAATTGCAAAATCACTAAAAGTCTGTGAAACTGTAGGTAGATAAAGAGTAGTCTGTTCAAGACTGTCCAAATGTAGCTGATACCAGATTCAGGTAGAAAACATTAAGATAAAACGGCACGATGACTACTATTCAAGTAAAATATAAAACCCCATCAAATGTGGGAAGTTGATAATAAAATTAAACAGCACGAGGATATTTTAATGTAAAATATAAATCTGTATCAAAAGCAGGTAGTTGATAAAGTATAAACCATCACGATGGTATTTGCAAGTAAAATATAAATCTGGATCAAACGCAGATACACTGGCGTGCATAAAAACCGGGCCATCCGGTTAAAATTGAGTAACTTAAGATTAGACCGATTTTTTTTACTTTTGTCATTGTATTCGAATAAAACCGTGACTTAGATACCTAAAACAATTAAAACCGCTAAGTTTAAATAGATTTTTGAATAAATAAACAAAATGAAAGCTGGTACTATGGAAACCAGATAACTCATGGTACATACCTTGATACTTGCAGTCATACAAAATATGCAATGCTCAATTTCTTCTGGTATTTTTCAGTCTCCTAAGTATTTATAATTTCAGATTATCATCATCATACTTTGATACTTGCAGTCATACAAAATGTTGCAATGCTCAATTTCCACTGATGTTTTGCAGTGTCCTTAGTATTTATAATTTCAGATCAACCCTGAAAAGTTTAAGGCTGCGTCCCCAGTAGGCAAACTGTTAGCGGCTGACTGAGTGAGCCGCAAATTTGCAGCGAACTGAAACTTGAGTTAGCTGCAGACTCAAATCAATTTTCGTGCGTCGCAAGCAAACTGTTAAGAGTTAGCCGCTTATTTAGCCGACCGACTGAATTATCACTTTACTTTTGTTGTACGAAGGGAGTGGTTGTGTTGGTCACGATGGATATTTTTGAAGTAATTGGTATCTTAGAAGCGCTGAAAGAGGATAAAAGGAAGCACTGGGTTCACCCATTATACAAGAAAAGGTTGAGCATTGGACAATTTCACACTCTTTACCCAGAACTAAGGAAACATCCAGAAAAATTTTACGACTATTTCAATATGACTTCTCATACATTTGATGAATTGTTGAAATCTATAACCCAGTACATAGCTAAAAATAATATCACAAGAGATACATTATGTCCCGAAGAACGGCTTACTATAACTTCGAGGTAAGTAAATAAGGATTAAAAAAAATTTAGGATTTTAAAAAAATGTTATTTTTATTTTAATACAAAGTCACTTTCGCATTTATAGTTTTTAATTTAACCATCACTTTTCAAAATTACTGTATTATTAAATTGAATTAGGAACAAATATGGTAAAACTGGTTGGTAACCAGTCATTCCTCATCTTCAATGTGGTTTGAATCGCCTCGTAATATTGCTTCTATGTCTTCTACTTCCGCTGAAGAACCTGTAGAGCTATGTGATGGACTGTTTCGAGGGTAGTTTTGCACATTTGGTGTACTGCTGCTTCCACTCGCATAGCCATACTGATGTGGGTACTGGTAGGCATTCGTCCATCCAGTTTGCATCATACCACCGTCATAATTATTATGTACACTATATTTTATATTTTTAATAATTTTCATCACTTCGAACCAAAATTCAAAATTTTGTGTTGGGGACATTGTCTTCATTTCCGGTAAAATATTTAGTAGAAAGTTCATATCTGGATCGTTTTCTCTTTTTTTTTCCATCGAGTTAATTAGTGCTTCTTGAAACACAGTCATCTTTTTTGGTCTACTGACATTAACTACCGAGTCAGTAGAATCATTTTCATCTAAAATAGCGCTACTGTCGCTAGACATCTCGGCGCTAATATTGCCAGATGTCTGGTTGCTAGCTCTAGAAACATTTAAAAAGTGTAACATGTCCAAGTATGGTGTTGTACGCTTTTGACTGAGGAATCCTTATTTTTTTCTCTGGTGTGGTAGTCGCGCAAACCCTTCCATTTTTTTTGTAGGTCTTTTACTGAAACAGAAATAATCGGTAGTTCAATATTCTTTCCAGATTCCTGTCAAGTGGACTAAGTTACAGAAAAATTGCACAAGAGTTTCTTGTTGGAAAATCGACGGTATCGAAAATAATAAGTGAAACTGCATGCATTATATGGGATATTTTACAGCCACAGGAAATGCCGGAACCTTCTGAAGAATTGTGGCTAGAAATAGCAAAACGATATTATAAAAAAACCAACTATCCTAATTGTATAGGATCTATCGATGGCAAGCATATCCGTATTAGAAAACCACCAAAAAGTGGGTCTAACTATTTTAATTATAAGAAGTTCTTCTCAATTGTTCTGTTAGCCGTAGCAGATGCAAACTGTTCTTTTATAGCTATTGATGTAGGTGCTTGCAGACGAAATGCTGACAGTAATATATTAAAAGAAAGTGGTTTTGGTAAAAAATTGGCGTGTGGGTCTCTGAAGATTCCTAACTCAACTAAATTGCCTAATTCAAATGGATTGCCCCAACCTTTCGTGTTTCTTGGAGATGAGGCATTTGGATTACAAAAGCATATCTTGAGGCCTTTTCCTAATAAAAGTTTAAATAAGGAAGAGCGAATTTACAATTATCGTCATAGTCGAGCTAGGAGATGCGTGGAATGTGCATTCGGCATCCTAACAAGCAAATGGAGAGTTCTGCATACACCGATCGCTACTAATGTGAATACAACCATCGCTATCGTAAAAGCTGTTTGTATTTTACATAATTTTGTCATAGCAAGAGAACAAGCACAATATGCACATATTTCGCGACGAACCTCAATAACTCTTACAAGTTCAAGGAGCCAAATTATTACTGTATCAAATTCTGGAAAAATAACAAGAGAAAACTTTAAAAACTATTTTCTTAACGAAGGAAAGCTACCCTGGCAAGAGAAATATTTGTAAGTTGTAGCTACAGGAAGAAGTAGTGTAATGGAGTGTGTAAAGCCGTAAATACTATGTGAATTATGATACTTTGTTTTAAGTAGTGAGTGATACAAGTATATTGTTGAATAAATAATAAATTCATTAGAATGGAACTTACTTCTTTTTTGTTTAGTGTTTTCTTCTAAGTTTTGCCAATCATCGTATATAATATCAGCGACTTCATTCCAATTGCTCTGCTTTAATACTCAGTTGCTGTATTCTTCACTCGACATGTTCCATATGCATGGTCTATTCTGTATTTCACTAATGAACCTTTGCGTATCAAAGGACATCTTGGATTTTCAGTGATGTGTGTGTGCGTTGAGATTAGTTAGGTGCGATGCAAAAAAACACGTCCTAACACGATGATAGCTTTTTTCCAACTATCCGAATAATCAGTTTGCGGCAAACTGAGTCACTACGCCCGGCGAACAACCAATCGCCGCCGCCGACTGGAACCGGTTTTGGTGGGAGTCGGTCGCTCACTAAGATAGTCGGCGCGCGTACGCTGCAAACTGCGTACAGTGAGCGCAAAACTAGCAAACTGTGAACACTCCATTTTAAATATGGAACGGCGTACTAAACCGATACGCGCCGCTAACTCAGTCGGCGGCTAACAGTATGCCTACTGGGGACGCAGCCTAAATTGTTATAGTTTTCTCGTACTACTAGGTCTCTTTTGGCCACTCTACACGAGGTAGGTGATATTACAACAGGTAGTTTGCTGTCGGCAACACAGATTTTCACTTACAAGGCAAATAAATTTATCTTGACTTGTCGCCAATTTTTAATTTGTAGCTACCGAAGAGGTAGGTATGTATAGGTTATATTTCTACGTCTATTTATAGAACGTTGGCTAAATAGCTTCTGGTATGGCTACTGATGGCAGCCAGAAGACGCTGGCCCCGATACCTATACTCAGACAACGGTATTAACCTGAGAGGAGCTGACACGGAGCTGAGGAAATGTATCCTGGAACTGGACGCGGGGAAGCTCAAGGAAAGGGCTACAACTTTCAGCATGGCGACGACATGGGTTTTCATACCGCCCGCTAGCCCTCACTGGGGGGGGGGGGCTTGGGAACGGCTGATAATATCAATAAAAGACGCTTAAGTGCGTCTTAAGTCATACTGAAAGAACGTGCGCCACGTGATGAGTCTCTTCAAACATTGTTATCCGAAGTAGAACAGATAATAAACAGCCCTCCCCTCACTCATGTCACAGTAGAACCTAACAGTGATGAAACTCTCACCCCTAACCACTTTCTACTGGGAACATCGTCCAACGTACCTACTTTAGGTGTTTGATAAGTTCACAGAAGTTTTTGTTATTTTCACAGCTTCTTCACTAAAAAATTCGGATAAAATCTGGAGTTTTGGCTTTTCGGTAACAGTGATAAGAGGATAACAGTAATCTGTCCATTTTGAGAGTAGTACTATCGGTAGTTTTGACAGGACAATTGAAACAATGTTCATTCCTTTCAGGTAATCATAACGTCCGATAGCAGTCACGGCTGCAACAGTTATAATTTATCTACATACCTACCTATTGTTTCCACATAATTATCAAACAATTGTAAACATTTTGCAAATCCAAATGTTTTTTTGCAACGTCGAATATTTCATAAACCTGGTGATACAATATGCATAAGTTACGGTTATATAATTTAACACAAGATTTACTTTATTATAAGCATAAGTACTTACAAAATTAGATAGAGAATTCAATTCACTTCACAATTTTTCACAACCACACGGTCCTGCTGCACGTGCTGCGCTCCGAGTCCTACTTATTGATTGTGTCGATGCTTTCGCATGATGTTTTTTGTAAGTTAGTAATGGGTTATCTGTTCCTTCAGGTCGAAGCCCTGATGTTACTGTAAGGTAGTCCTCAAGATTTTTTGGTGGGCATATGCTTGTATTGTTCACAAAGTAGGGTAAGAATTATACTGGCTGTTCTCTATTTGCAGCCGAATCTTTATCATGTCTGTTTTAAAGATTTTTATTCCAAATGGAGACCTGTAGATGTTATCGGTTTTAACGATGTATTTTCTATGTACCTTACCTATAATAAATAAATATCTATGCATGTAATGTATTGTATTAAGTATATCAGTCATCTAGTACCCATAACACAAGCTCTGCTTAGCTTGGGGCTAGATGAGCTGTGTGGATTGTCCAGCATTATTATTATTATTATTCTATCAACCACTTGGAGCACATTGCTAACATCAATAACTTCAGATAAGTCAGTGTTCATAAGTCTGTGACATACAATTGAAGATATCTTATTTGCACCTTTGTTAAACTCGTTTTCCGTCCAGCAGTATGCAAAAACGTTCTTCTGTGTAAGTTGGGACTTTCAAATACAGTACAGTTATATAAATATATCTGGCGGGAGTAATAAGTGCTCTGGTCGGGTATCTTGGGCAGAGGCATATTTTTCTCGCAATCAAATAAGAGAGTTTTCCTCCTTCACCAATGCAAAAAACGCTTTTGCCTTGAGGCTGTATGCTCGTTTTTCGATTTTACTGTGACTGCCGTTTAATTGCATCTGTCTAAAATTTAATTTTTTCGAGAAGTTGTAGGCATGTTGAACAGGCATCTGTTCTAGGACTTCCAAATCCAAGTGAATAGTTTCTGTTGAAAACTCTTCTAAAAAACCCACGTTTAACTCTTAAACATTCTTTTGTTTGTTGGGCATTGTATTGTTTGAACATTTTGTTTATGCTTAGTTCAGCTGCCAGATAATATCTTTGAGATTTTCCGCGACATCATCAACATGAAATAAGCTATGTCCACACTGTGCCTTTTCATCTTCAACTTTCGTCTCCATCTTTCTATTCATTTTTCGTTTAGCGCATTCAATAATTGAATGCCTTAATTGAACGCAACACCAGTTCAGTCATAGTTCTGTTAATCTTTTGAAAACATGTGCGACGATAATATTTTACTTGTTGGAATGTGTGCAGCTTACTTGGTCATAAGAAATTCCAGAAAAAAAGAACCAAGAAAAAGTTTTGGATACGACGTTATTATGATAATCGAAGTAACGTGATTATGAGTGAACTGCGAGATAAAGATAAAACGCTTAAGTTTTTAGCTACTGGAGACAGTTTAATGTCTCTTTCGTTTTTATTCAAGGTATCCCAACAATTCATATCAGCAATGCTACCAGATGTATTAAAAGCCATAATTAAAGTACTAAAGGATTATATTAAGGTAAGATTTTAATTCAATTCAATCATTTAACACCACCATAATCATTTTTTATATTTAAAATTTTTTTTTTCTTCTATTGAAACATTTTGTTCACACTTTGTTCTATCGAACAAATTCAGACAAATTACTAATATCTATTGTTTTACATATGTTAATGTTGGTTGTCAGGGTCGTATTTCGGACGGTGGTGTTTTTAAATCCACTTCGTTTTATAAGAAAATTAAAAAACATGAATTGAATTTACCAAATAATGAACCACTACGTGGTAGAACGATGTCAGTACCTTACGTATTAGTTGCTGACGATGCATTTGCACTATGTACCTATACTCTGAAACCGTATTCAACCGATTTAAATGTGGGGTCACCAAAAAGAGTATTTAATTATAGATTATCAAGGGCAAGACGATCGTTGAAAATGCGTTTGGGCTGCTCGCATCTGTATTCAGAGTATTTCGTAAGCCCATTGAATTAAAAGTCGACAGTACTATAATTGATATTGTTTTGACTTGTGTTTACATACATTACATACACAATTATCTACGAATGCAGACAGATTCTACACGTGATTACTGCCCTCCAGGCTGTTTTGATAATGAGGATGTAAGGACTGGAGAAATCATTCCCGGGTCATGGAGAGCAATAACTGCAGATGACAGTGGTCACAGGGCACTTCAAAGAATTCCTCGTAGGTCCTCAAATACGTCAAACCAAATAGGAGAGGAATATATGAATTATTTCATGTCAGATATTGGAGTAATACCGTTTCAAACCCGATACTTATAAATGACTTAAACTGTACTTAAAACATATTTTGTGGAAAATTCAATAAATTAATTTGCTTAAATAAATATGCGTTTTAAAATACCTGTAATACCTGTTCATCCTCACTACTAATTTCTGTAGTTTCTCTAGTTTCCCTTGGCGTCATCGAGTCAGCAGTGTTTAACTCCATCGATATCCATTTTATATGTACCGTCAAACGGGGTAACTTAAGACAATTCTGAACTTTGGACATCTGCCAAAGGTCTACTAAGAAAGCTTTTTTTTTTTCTGCACATTACATCAGTCGATGTTGGAGTTAGAAGTTACTGAGTAACCTAGTCACCTAGGGCACAAAGGAAAATAAAAAAAAATAAAAAAAAATAAAAAATTTGGTGTCTCAAGTTGCCCTGCAACAGGCAACTTAAGACAACCATATAAATCTACCTGTAACTCAAGTTAGACGGGGCTAAGAGTAACTTGAGACATTCAAAATGTTTTAA
The DNA here is from genome assembly GCA_947095575.1 of Electrophaes corylata. Taxonomy (NCBI): domain Eukaryota; kingdom Metazoa; phylum Arthropoda; class Insecta; order Lepidoptera; family Geometridae; genus Electrophaes; species Electrophaes corylata. The sequence goes on along the minus strand of OX352719.1, from coordinate 2,107,380 downwards.
AAATAATATTTATTTCGTTTAATGTTGCCACAACTGAACAATTTTGAATACACAATTAAGAAAAAAATTACAAAAGTTATTAAGAGCACTTATATTCTCTAACTTGTTTCGGGAAGACGTATCGCCCCCTGGATATTTTAACAGGCTTTATTTCTGTTATAACTTGATCCAGCATCACAGTTTAAAGGTCTTCCACCGCTGGGAAGACGAAAGTGTCTTCAGTTTTCGTAGATTTTCGCATAAACTTTACATCAATTTCATCTTTTCCTACTGTTCCAATAACTGTGCCGACAAACCTTTTCTCTGTGGGTTTTTTAGAGTCAGAGCTATAAAAAAAATTTACGACAACGAATGAACCATCAGGAAAATTGGTGGCATTAACTTCTGGCGCATTAATGGCATTAACTTCTGTTTCTAATAATGGATCAATGTTCTCTATGAAATCGTCTGCCATACTTTCATCAGAGTTGTCTGGAATATTTATCTGCGAAAATATATTTTCTTCCACATCACTTGGCAGAAACTGCGACATATCACCGCCGTCATCCGATTCATCGTGCAGAGTGATTGTGCTATCATCAGATTCGGACATCACCTGTGTTTTTTTCTTTCTTTGCTGTTTATGTCCACTTGGACCTGGTTGCGTGCTAGCTTGTAGCATTGACTCATCGATACCTTTCCCAGGAAGCAAATTAAGCCTTGATTTTCTTGTTTTTAGTGGCTGAGTCTCTTTTTTTCGGGATTCTTGCAGAAATTCTTTAAAAATTCTTTAATTTTCATTTTCTCCTTCAGCGCTTTGCTTTGGAAGCCTTTTAAGAATTTGCTCTCGATCAAGAGGAATTAATCCTGAAGCTCTGAAGCCAGCTTGTATATTATCGCTTGACTTGTCACTCATTGCAATGAGGCATTGATTTAGAAGCCTGGGAAACGTATCTTTTGGGAGGGTGCCTCTGTGTTTTAATTTCCATTCTGACAATAAATGGCCCCATTTAGTTTTTAGGGGCTTAAAATAAGCCACATCGAGGGGCTGACAGATTCCAGTACTGTTAGGAGGCAATAACACAAATTTTATATTGTTTCGAGTGCATTGCTCAATCACCCATTTTGAAACGTGACTTGCCAAGTTGTCACCAATTAAAACCTTTGGTTTTTCGCTATCAAATTTTCTGAAGTAGGGCAGAACTATTTTGGTAAACCAATCTTCAAATATTTCCATTGTAAACCATCCACTTTTTGATCTGTTGTACACTGTGCCAGGAGGCCCTCCACTTACCCAAGTGTTGTAGAGATTTTCTGCACGATACACTACGTACGGTGGAAGTAGATGGCCATCACCGGCTGCTGCAAACATCACCGATGTACTTGATTTACTGGAGTCTATTATATTGTGTGGGTGTCGAGTACTTCGTCTCACAATTACCACTTTTCGTTTAGGGTCATCCGTTAAATTGGTTTCGTCGTAATTTACTATTACACTTGGCTCGACGTCTTTTAATGTTTCATTCAGTTGGTCAAAATATTCATTAATAAGTGTTTTGTCAACAGCAGCACGTGCCCTTTTTATATTTTGACTCAGTCTTGATGTTAGTTCATTTTTGTTCCTAGAAAGGAATGACTCTGTCCAATCGCGCCCTGGAAAATTATTAGTGAACCTTTTTTCAGTAACTCCTCTCCGGTCCAAGAATGATTTGACTATCAAACGGATGTCATGCTGCGTTAACGGGAAACCCCAGTCTCCGGCTAAGCAAATACACTGGACAAGTGTAGCTTCGTTTTGTTCGGAAAACACCTGGGCGTGGGCGTCCATACTTTCCGGTGTTTTTGCCTCTGATATGTCGGTTTACTGTAGCTCTCGGGACTCCAAATTTTCACTTGCTTTTCTTAATGATAAGCCTTGTTTGAGAGCCTCTACAGCTTTTTCCAATTGTTCTGTAGTATTTCATCGGCATCTGACTCCGACGCCAAGGAATATTGATCTTCATCGGATTCATCGGATGAGCTAACAACACGCTTCTTTGCCTTTCTTCCCTTGTTAGATTTTCCTGTTGAAATTGATGGCTGATTAACTTCATCTTTATGACTTGTAACAACTTTAAGATTTGTCCTGTTCTTATTTTTTGTGTTACCCAGCTTTCCTGAAGTCGATGGCTCGGAAAGAGACCTTTCTACTTCTTCGGCTGATATGCTCTTTCCGGCTTCAACGTTCAATTTTTTTTTTCTTTGAGGTGTTGTCGTGTTCCCGCCCACTGCTTCCTTTCTTTTATCCTCAAGAAACTTTGTGAAAGAATCTGAAATTAAACTGATGTTTGCGCTTTCATCAATGCTTTGGTTAGGGTCCTTATATGTAGGCAGGCGACGTAAAACTTGGGTTTCATCCAGAGGCATTATGCCTGCTTTTCTGAAGCCAGATTTAAGGTTGTCCCCTCCATTCACTGATATTTTAACCCACAGTTTGTGTAATAGAGAAGGAAAAACGCTCTTCGGAACTGTGGGTAAACGTCTACCATCGGGAGTCATCTTCCAATCATCAAGAATCGCCCGCCAGTGTAACTTCATGGGCCGAAAGAATGCGATATCCAACGGCTGAGTCAAATGGGTTGAATTCGGGGGCAAATGCTATAAACGCTATGTTTTCCTCCTTGCAAGCTTTCAGCACTCAAATTTACGTGGGAGCTGAGGTTATCGCCAATAAGAACTTTTTTACCTTCGGATTTTTTAAAAATCGGCATCATGGTTGTAAAAAACCAATCCTCGAAGATGCAACCGTCGAACCACCCTGACTTGGTTCTATTGTATCGAGTTTTGGGTGGACCACCTTGCATCCATGTGTCCCCATAGCTTTTCAGCCCTGTAATTTACATAAGGTGGGCAAATCGTGGTTCCTGATGCATTGCCACACATCATTAAGCTTACAGAAGCTTTAGTCGCGTTTTTTATTGCCTCTGGGTACTTGCATCCCCGCTTAGTTAATATTTTCTTTTTGCCCGGGTCATCAACTAAGTTGGTTTCATCGTAATTGTATATATTATCAGGGTTTACGTCAGTCATTTCCGTGGACAAATTGGCAAAATATTTCTTCAGCTCTTCTTCACCGACAGCAGCTCTGGCCCTCTTTATATTTCTGCAAAACCTCTGGGAAAGGTCCTTCTTGTACCGTTTTAAAAAATTCTTCATCCAGTGTCTTCCCGGGTAGTTATTGGAGAATTGCTTAATCTCACGACCACTGCCATCCACATAAGTTTTAACTATAAATTGTAGGTCATGATCAGTGACTGGGAACCCGAAGTCGCATAGTTGTATGACATGATCAACGAACGCTCTTTCCTCCTTATCAGTAAATACGGCCTGGTTTTGTGTTAGGATTACCAGCAGTTAGCATCTTTCGTCTTAGTATAATGGAGCTCCGTGGGATATTAAACTTCTTCGCAGCTTCTCTTTGGGTGAGGACCTTATCATCAATGGCTCGGAGGCAGCTCTTCATTTTATCTTCAGAGTACCATTTGTAGGGTCGCCCCCCCTACCTTTTTTCGCGGTTGACTCATTATTTGTCGATCTGGAAGAAAAAAACACATCATTAAACTTCATGTAAATTATGAACCTAACTATGGTTCAAAAAAACCGTTGGACTATAGTTAGGCACGAAGTATCATTTTGTAATATTTTTCACTTCATAAATAAAACAATTGAAAAGTTTGATTGATTCTAAATTATTTTATTAGAGAGATAACTTACCTTCAAAACTAAATCACTTGACAGTACATAACTAGATTGCAATGTGAGGGTAAGTACGAAAGTTTGCAGCTCTTCTGCGTGTGTCAAAACTTTGTCGCAACTCCTAATAACCTGTTTCGTCAAATGGTGACGCCACAATGGCGGCTGTCATACAAGGATGGCAAATGTATTTCTGCTAGCAACGCGGTTACGCAAATTGGCCGCTAGATGTCACCGTTTAGCCGATAATATTGATTTAGTCATGCAATGTCGTTGGACCATAGTTGCCTCTTTGGATTATAGTTGGGTGCTTTTACGGTATGTAATATACGAAAATAACATTTTTTAAATTTTTGTCTGTCTGTCTGTTTGTTCCGGCTAATCTCTGGAACGGCTGGACCGATTTTGACGGGACTTTCACTGGCAGATAGCTGCAGCGTGACTATCTCAAAAATGGCGAATCTGCCACACACGGACCCAAAAATCTGCCAAATTCTGCCACACTCGACGTTAAAAAATGCCAAAAATATGCCAATATGAAAATAAGAAAAAAACGTATTTTCATATATTTTTTTAATCAACTTTATAACTACGTTAAACATACAAAAAAAATACACCTAATCAACATTGGCTTCAACATTTTCGCCTTCCTTTTCTTTGTACATAGATTTTGTTGACATATTTTTTAACATTTCCTTGCTTGGTTTAAAGGAGACGCAGTCTCCGTGTTCCTTTATTCCCTCTTTTGTAGTAATGATTGCTGAGACATGTTTATTCAAAAACCTGTTCCTTATTTTTGTTTTATTTAAATTAACTTGAGAAAATATCCTTTCGCACGATGCATTTGACATCGGCAAACATAATAGAGCTTTTGCAAAGTTTGCAATAATTGGATATTTTGCTGTCCCATTTGCGTCCCTGATTTTTCCCACCGCCCCCAAAACTTGTCCACGCTCAAAATTGTCCCGGCGCTATTTCCACTTCCGCCTGCTTCTAACAAATCGCTTACACTTCTGTCAAACTTCATCTGTCGGAGTTCGTCATCAACTTTTTGAATATTGTCTCCGTCTACAATGTTGGGAAATGACTTCGCAACGCTTAAAATTGACGTAAATTCTTTGTATACGACATGTTGTGGATCCAAAAACTGTAAATCTTTGAAAATGTTTGTAAGTGGCAGACGGGTTTTCAATTGACTCAACGCTTGCTATTGTAACCAAATATTATTCAGAAAAAGACCTGCAGGTAAAAACAAAATTTTTGACCTTGGTTGACTTGAACGGGGCTGATGCCCAATCATTGTTTGATGCATTATCCACGTCTTTAACTAATTCTAACCTTAACATCTGTAGTCTCATCTATAACCAACGAAAACATAGGTGTACGTGTTTTAATATTTTCACAGGATTTTAAATCAGCAAGCATCTCTGCTTCTAAATTTGGTTTTAAAACATTATATGTTACCGCTGCCGCTTTGGTTCTCTTGCAAGAAAATTGCTTGGCGATTTCAGAATCATGGAAGCTTTTTGAGATGACTTCGCTCAAATGACCCATTAAACGGAATGGCAAATTGTGTTCCACTATCATGGCACAAAAATTAAGTTCGGCTTTTTTTACTTCCTCTTCTAATGGAGATGTTTTGAAAAACTGTTGCACCTAAAACAAATTAAATGTGATTTGTCACAAATCCCTAACAAAATACGTGGGTAAAATATCTATTTCTTACAGCATAATATTTATAACAACTAAATGTAAAATACTTACCGAAGATTGGCCACTAAATCCGATTATGTTTTTTTTGTGTTTCTGGGATGAAATATGTTCCTTTAAAGAAGATAACCTGGTAGCTAAATTGCAGTTACAGGCTTTACAAAATGCAACGTCCTGCTCATCCTTAGCTCGACTGATCCAGGACGAGAGCAAAGGATCTTGCTCCCATTCCGGTCGATAGGACCGCTCGTATTTTCTTTTCATTATGTATTTGCTTTTCAAGTTTAGAACTGCACTTCACATACACGCTAAGCGACGTAAGAGAATGAAATGAAATGAAGCAAAAACAAAGATTTGATTGAAAACACAATTAAGAAACGTTATAAGAATATGAACCTTAAGACTTATGACTTACAGCCCACAATCAAATGACAATACCTATGTATGAACAGATCAAGCGGGAAATCCCCGTGTAATCTGGGCTGGGTATCAAACAAAGGCGTAGGTTGCCAGATTGTGAAATAATTTTCTACTAAATATTTTTATATATTAACCTTATTTAAATTTTTATTACTTATATATATCGGCGCAATGGCGACATTGGTGTCAGCAAGACGCCGGAGCTACTTGAAATTACAATGTTTTGTTTCAGTTTTAAGTGAATTATTAGCTAATTAGGCGTTGATTCATTATTTTAAGGTCAACAAGGTCATTAATCAATTGATTGTAAAAACAACAAGACGCGTAAAAGCAAAACACTCTTAGTGGCGAGGTAGCTTGCGCGCGGCTGTGTTTTGCATAAATACGGGCGGCGCGCTCTACGGCAGTCAGTCTGGCTCGAGCCGCCGCACCGTTCGGACCTACTGTAAATACCAGATTTGTTTGGTGCGGAATAAACGACAGTGACAACGTTCTTGGTGTTTCTTTGGCTTATTTAATGTTTCTTTGACTCAGTTTATGTTTTGCCGACGGTCATGAGTCATCACCATAATGAAGACAGCTGTGACGTCATCAGTGCAGATATCGCGGACGACCAGCTGGACCATACTGGAGCAGCCTCTCCGTCATCAGAAGTGGGATTGGACACAACTCCAATCCAAACCACCTCCTCATCAGCTCGCATACCAAGTCACAAAATAATAACATAAAATTATTCCTACCTTTTAGAACCCCTGTGTCTAACACAGCATCAGACCTTTCCTCTTCTACGAGTAATCCACGAGTAATCTACGAGTAATCCACGAGTACAAAACCTTTCCTTTTTAGGGCCTCTGTGAACACACGGCATCAACCTAGTCATATTTCCCAAATTCCCTGTGTACCACGGCGAACAGGACCGCCCAGAGCACAGCATCAGACCTTTCCTCTTCTACGAGTAATCCACGAGTAATCCACGAGTAATCCACGAGTAATCTTCGAGTAATCTAAGAGTAATCCACGAGTAATCTAAGAGTAATCCACGAGTACAAAACCTTTCTTTTTTTAGATCCTCTGTGTACCACTGCGAACAGGACCGCCCAGAGCACAGCATCAGGCCTTTCCTCTTCCACGAGTAATCCACGAGTAATCCACGAGTAATCCACGAGTAATCCACGAGTAATCCACGAGTAATCCACGAGTAATCCTCGAGTAATCTTCGAGTAATCTTCGAGTAATCTTCGAGTAATCTTCGAGCAATCTTCGAGCAATCTTCGAGTAATCTTCGAACTAAAACATCACGCACAACAGAGGCTGGTGCAGAGCGCGCACCGCCTGTCAGAATGGCCGTATCGGCGCAATGGCGACATTGGTGTCAGCAAGACGCCGGAGCTACTTGAAATCACAATGTTTTGTTTCAGTTTTAAGTGAATTATTAGCTAATTAGGCGTTGATTCATTATTTTAAGGTCAACAAGGTCATTAATCAATTGATTGTAAAAACAACAAGACGCGTAAAAGCAAAACACTCTTAGTGGCGAGGTAGCTTGCGCGCGGCTGTGTTTTGCATAAATACGGGCGGCGCGCTCTACGGCAGTCAGTCTGGCTCGAGCCGCCGCACCGTTCGGACCTACTGTAAATACCAGATTTGTTTGGTGCGGAATAAACGACAGTGACAACGTTCTTGGTGTTTCTTTGGCTTATTTAATGTTTCTTTGACTCAGTTTATGTTTTGCCGACGGTCATGAGTCATCACCATAATGAAGACAGCTGTGACGTCATCAGTGCAGATATCGCGGACGACCAGCTGGACCATACTGGAGCAGCCTCTCCGTCATATATGATGTAATGTAATTTAAAATTAGCATGATTTTCATTTTAACCTTTGAAATCTGCCAAAATCTGCCACATTTGTAAATCGTCAGCATAATATGCCACAGCTAAAATTTTGGATCCAAATCTGCCAAAATGGCAGAAATCTGCCACAAATGGTCACACTGGATAGCTGATGTAATAAGGAGTAACTAAGGCTACTTCTATTTTAGAAAAATTCAAAACTAAATAAACTAAATAACTTTTTTGTTAAATTTCATGCGGACGAAGTCGCGGGCACAGCTAGTAATAAATAAAAACACTGTCATTTTTAATTTATCATAAAATAAACATTTATTACATACTCATAGATTTAAAAACCAGGTAGATTTAAGTTTTACCTAAAATCTATACGCTCATTCCCACTTCTTGCAGATACTCGCACGGCTCAATATTTTCGTCTTGCGAAGCATTATCGTTGTCATTGTTATCTAAGACATTCTTATAGAATGAAAGTAGATCATGGCCGTAGTCGTCTTTCCAAGCATCACCATAATGTTTTCGTAAAAGTTTATCTACGTCTTCCAATTTAGCTCTACTAACATTTACTTTATTTGGCGGGATAGTTCTTAGGCCAAACTCATTCATTGTTTTGATTCCTCGTTTCATCACACTCTTAAACACACCCATTTCGACCCTGTAGTTTACTTCACCTTTCAGTAAAAATCTTTGAGGGTTATTCTTCACTCTCTATGAAATATCTTTTGCAGTCTGCGAATTTAAAATGGTACAATCCTGGTGGTTTTGTAACGTTCTCCGCATATGACTTCCAATTCTTGACGGGACAATGATCACCCAGCTTAATTACTTGGCCATATCTGTAGGGCGATTCTGAGTTTTTTTACGTTTTCCGGATACCGGATTTCGGTTTGCGAGTTCAAACATTTTGTATGGAGCTACGATAAGCGCCCCTAGCGGTCACGTTGAAATTTCGTTTTGCGATTCTGAGTTTTTGCGAGTCGATGAAAACCGTGAGTGCGACTAGAAATCCAAAAAAATTGGACGAGGAGCTCACATTTCTAATGGTTTTTGTCTAAAATGCGATTCTGAGTTCATGCGAGCTCGAAATGTGATGGCTTCGCACTCGGTTTTTCGAGCAAAACGAGCGACTCGCATGCGAGTCGCCTTCGGCAGCTATTTTGCCAGTGAGTGCCTTCGGTGAATGCTATCGAAAATATTGTTGTGAACTTTTAAAGTGATTATTTGTTATTAAAAATGTCTGCAAGACCATATTTTGCATGGAGAGCGATGGTTGAGGCAGAGCAAGCTCGTAATTTTCAAGAAATGCGAGCCAGTCTACGAGAATCCTTCGACCCTGTCGTCCGATAGCATCTCGGAGACAGAATTTCCACTGGATCGTACCAAAGGCCCGTTGGAGTAGCCAAAAATGTCTAGCAACCATCCTGCTGCAGGTACTTATACCTCCCAAGTGTTTTTATTATTAACCTAAAAGACTCCAACATTATATACTTAGCTGGTAGTAACCCACCGAATGGTTTACTTATCTACCTACTCCTCAAACCATTACCCTGCCATAAGATATGATTACTTTGGCTAGAAATCTACCTACTATAAGAGTAAATGTTCAACTTATTAACATAATCTCTAACATAGTGTTGTAATGTTCCGTTTCTTTGAGAAGTTGACAGCCAGCACTATAGGTCATCTTCCTGCCCTTATCCCACTTTATGTGGGGTCGGCACAACATGTTCTTTTCTTCCACTCCCCTCTGTCAGCCGTCATATCTGTACTCACTCCTTTCTTATCCATGTCATCTTTCACACAGTCAGTACTATAGGTACGTACATTAAATTTTCATTGCAGATTCTACTTAAAGTATGGATTCCCATCATAGGATGTATTGACTGCAGTCATATTAAGACTTAATCCACAACTGAAAGACACCTCTATTTCTGCCGGAAGAACTATCATTCAATAAATGTACAAATGGTACCTATAACTTCTTTCTTATCTTCTATCTATCTATCTATCTATTTAGCCCGTATGCACCCACTGCTGGGTATAGGCCTCCTCTTTGAAACGCCATTCTCTCCGGTCCTGTGCGAGTCTTCTCCATTGCTGGCCAACTACTGCTACGATATCATCCGACCATCGGGCGGGTGGTCTGCCTCGTGGTCTCTGAGCGTCTCTCGGCCACCATTCGGTAATTGTTGTTGTCCATCTTCCATCATTCCTTCTTACCACATGTCCTGCCCATCTCCACTTCAGGCTTGTGATTCGCATACCTACGTCTACGACTTTCGTACGGCGTCGGATTTCCACGTTGGGTATGTGATCAAGTAGTGAGATACCGAGCATGGCACGCTCCATTGCTCTTTGTGCTACTTTTATTTTATGCATGTATTCCTTTGTGAGCGGCCATGTCTCAGATCCGTATGTTAGTATGGGCAGGACACATTGGTTGTATACCTTGGTCTTCAGGCTCTGTGGAATTTTAGATTTGAAGACGTCTGCCAACTTACCGAAGGCAGCCCATCCCAGCTGAATTCGTCTAGCGATCTCTTTTACTTGGGAATGTCGGCCAAAGGATAAGCAGTGTCCCAGGTATATGTACTCGTCCACCACCTCGATGCGGCAGTTATCCACAATGATGTTGAGATTGGAGGAGGGACGGTTTACCATGATTTTAGTTTTAGACATGTTCATTCTAAGGCCGATTTGTAATGAAGCTTTGTGCAGGTCATAAAGCATTACTTGAACATCGTCAACGTTTTCAGCTATGACAATCAGATCGTCGGCGAATCTCAGATGTGATATGTGTCGGCCGTTGATTTTGACACCCATATCATTCCAATCAAGTACCTTCATTGCGTCTTCTAGAACAGATGTAAATAATTTCGGTGAGATGGTGTGATGGTGGTTTCTTTTCTAAATTTAAAATATTATGTTTGAAAGCTTATTTACAAATGTATTTTTATGACAGATCTGTGCCTATCGGATTATAAATGTAAATCCAAAATTTGCTCGTGCCAGTCATGATTCATTCATCTGGAATTGGTAACAATGTAAACAACAATTATGTGAGAAACTTACATCTAAATAAGAAACCAGTGTGGCTACTTGGTAAATAGTGCTGAAAATATTATTATTGTAATTAATATTAATTTATGATTTCAGGTGACTCTGGATACCCACTGCGCCCATGGCCCGAGAAAGCATCTACAACCGGACACATGACTGCCCAGGTCACAATTGAAAACACCCTTGGAAAATTGAAAAGGCTTTAGGCTTTATCTATGCAAAGGCAGGGTTTTGCATTACAAGCCGCTAAAGTGTGTACAAATTATACAGGCGTGTGCTTTACAACATCGCCCTCGATTTTGGTGCTCCAGAACATGATTGTGATTTGGTGATCTTTCACAACAATTTTACCTCAAGGTTTCGGCGATAATTAATAAATAAAACCATCAAAAATCTTAAAATGTTGTTTTCCTCTTTTCCTTATATACCTATACATATCATAATCATATACATAATATCTATTTGAATAATTTAAGCATTACAAAGTCAAGAAAGGTTTTAAGTATGTAAAATAAAATAATAATTTACAATTGACTGATATTTATTACTTGTATATCTACTGTAAGTAATTTGTATTATATAGTACAATGGTTTTTTGTTTGATTTGTTGAGAGAAGAGAACGCTTCTCTTTTAATAGGCATCATCTCTCCCCATCCAGTTCCATGATATGTTGTCTTTCCGGCCTCTTATATACAAATAATGTTTTAAAGAGTAAAATCCCTTAGCTCTAAAAACTCAATAATCTAAGGACAAACAGGGACCCACATGTTCAGGGGCCAGTGAAATGTCAAGGTCTCACAAATGTTCTAAAGTTCAATCTATGTAGGTTCATTAGATGACATATCATGACATTTGGTATTATTGCTCTTAACTGTCTGCAGTCAGTCTGTTGTTTCCATCATGCGTTGTATTCGGCTTAGGTATTGGGTCTCTTCAGTTAATATTTCCGATCCTCTTCTAGCTAATTAATCTGCAGCATCATTACGGATCCGCTATGTCCCGTTATCCATCGTAAAGTTCTAACCCTTCCACCTTCTCTTCATCTCTCCCTTTTAATATGCAGAATCGCTGATCAGATTCGGTAAAATAATTTCAGGGGCTTGGGTTGTGTTGGGAGTGGAGTGCAGTGTTAGTGGCGAACACGAAGCACTGTTGACCGCAGGCGCGGAGAACGCAGCCCCAGGTGCCGGCGCGCTGGAGGTCCCAAACGTGCTGGAAACATAACATATATTATAAATTACATTAGCATAAAGTAGTTACAAAAGAACACTATCCTTAATTATTAAAAACAATATATTCAGTTAAAGGATGGGATCTAATGGAGTTTTAATTTAGCATGATTTTCTAATATAATTGAAAATGAAAGTGTGGTGCCAGCGAACCCATTCATATTATGGGTAGCTATATAAATACCTCCAGACATGGTACTATTACAATGTATTTCACTCAACAAATCTTATACCAACAGTACCCGCTTGGCCAGCATCCCTGGTTTGATTTAATGAAGGCGAACCGCAAGATTCTCTTGATGCAACAACAGGATTGATAAGATTGCAAGAAGTTGGTGGATGGGATGGCTCAAAATCTTTCTTATTAAAAGTTATAGGGGAGGTCTATGTCCACAGTTAACTTCTTCAGGCTGATGATTATCATAGAGAGAGAGATTTATGAAAATGTAACCGTTGCCCTTCCGTCCAAGACCTATCCGAGAGCAGACGTGTGTCATTTTTATTCAAAATTACAAATTATTTGCCTAACAACCGTCGCAAACGCCGTGAGCAGCGTGCAGCGTGTATACCTACAACGAAGCCGCGGAGGGACATCTCCTCAACCCCGCTGAGACAAGAGTAAGCAAATATTTTGTTCCCGCTCGCACGAACAGCCCTGCTTCAAACGACTGACGACATTAAACCGGACACCACAAAACAAACTCTAAGCTGCAGGACACAACGCCTATAGTAATTTGGTTAAAGGTTCAACTTTTACTTACGTCATTTTAGAACCTCAGCGTCGTCGTGTCGTCACCTTACATTGCCAGCCGGCAGCGATCTACGCTTAATATTAAACTACCCTACACACTTCATTTTAAAGAGTGAGTAACCAAGGAGTATTACCGTGTAGGTAGTAACTACACAATTCAGTTCCTACATACAAATTACTGTTTTATATTGGCTAAAGAGGATGAGTATGCGGCGAACCCCACCTCCACTGTCACCGAATTTGCCAACGCCGACACAACGAAACAAAAGACCACGTAGTTCGCCTTCAGATTCGCACGCTAGTAGGAAACCAAATGAGGATATGGCTTCTTTGATTCCAAATAAGCAAGATGAAATTCTGATACTACTTACAAAAGTACTAGCCGAGATAACGGAAATCCGTTTATCCCATTCTGAAATGCAAAAATCTTTGGAATTTTATACAAAAAAATGCGACGAAATGCAAGAACGATTGGTGATACTAGAAGGCGAAAAAGTTAGGCGAGAAACGTATATATGTAATTTGGAAAACAGGTTTGAGGAAGTAGATAGACATGTAAGAAGCACTTGCTTGGAAATTCGTGGAGTTCCCGCTAAGCCTACTGAAACCAAGCAAGACTTATGCGGGATTGTGGAAAAACTTCAAGCTAAGATTAAAGTAAACGGACAGCAAAATTTTATAAAAGATATATATCGCATCAAAGGCAAGCCAAACGGAGAGAGGCCGATTGTGGTCGATTTTACCTCCACTATAATGAAGGCTTCAATTCTGCAAGCGGTTAAAAAACACAATGCCTCTAATACGACTGACAGATTAAATACAAATAACTTAGGGATAGAGGGTACTAAGGCCCCTGTCTTTGTATCTGAGTTTTTGACGCCGAAGGCTAGAAGGCTCTATTTCGTGGCACGCGATGTAGCAAAGATATGCAGATATGATTTTTGCTGGACTGCCAACGGTAGGATATTCCTACGCAAAGCTGTTGGAGCACCCCCAATAGTAATCACAAGTGAACAGCAGCTTGAAGATCTGAAACAAAAAAACGGATAAGTTATTTATGTGACCTAAATCAAATATTCCTAATAATCTTGCATGTAATTATAATTTGTTATAGCGTTCAAACTCTCATCTCACCTCTACACACACACCCCTCACCTCTACCCACACAACCCTTACATCTAAACACACACCCCTCACAACAATACACACACATCTCACACTTATTCAATTTGATTACACAGAAGTGCGTTATCAAATACAACAATACACTCTATTCACACAAACTCACACATATAATATTATTACTAGTGACTCTCACATATCCTCCTCACGTATCGAGAGTAGGTATTAAAGGAACCTATATTTTCTTAAACAGTACCCAGTCAATCTATAAAACTTATAATGGATAAAAGCCCAGAAAATAATCTATGCCATCTTATAGACTCCCTTACTCTTTATAAACCAAAGCTTTGCTTACCAGAGGCATGCAAAGCATACATCACTTCCGATAATAAAGCAATTACTATTCTCATGATGAATGTTAGGAGCGTCAATAAGAACTATACCGCCCTAGAATTGCTCTTGTACCGTCTAGGCTTTGAATGCGACATCATAATTCTAACAGAATGTTGGATTGAAAACAATAAACCGTTTCCATCGATGAGCAACTATAGCAAAGCGTTTACAAAAAACTGTATTAATCAAAATGGTGGTGTTATAGTGTATTCAAGATCTGGTTTTGACATAATAATAGAAGAGCCTAATTTTGTTGAAGCGAATTGCTTGTTACTCAGAATTGGAGCAAGTGTAGCCATATTAGCATTATACAGATCCCCTTCTTTTTTCAATATTGACGTGTTTCTCGATTCACTAGACTCTGTACTTCAGAATATCAAGCAATTTCAAACAATTTCCATCATTGGCGATCTTAACATCGATATAACGGAACAAAGCAGTGATGGAAGATCTGCTGCTTATTTAGAACTTCTTGCTAGTCACGGACTTATACCAAGTCATACATTTCCAACCCGTGATAATAAATGTCTCGACCATGTAATGTTAAAAAGTAAAAGTCAATGTAACATAGTGGTCTTGGATACATATATTACTGATCATCGTCCTGTTATACTAAATGTTGTTAATAAATCTGGAAACCCCATCAGCCCCAAAAGGGTAACAACTAAAATAGATTTAATCAAAACTAGTCGACAAATCCAACTTCTCGATTTTTCAGATGTTCTACATACACTAGATTCGAACGTGGCGGCATCACTCTTTATGTCTAAACTAATAGAAGTAGTAAAAGCCAGTACCCGCTTGTTTAACGTGCCACATAATCATCGTATCATTAAACCCTGGATTACTCCCGGTATCCTTCGTTGTATTCGTACTCGTGACAGGATGCATACTAACCTGAGAGAAAATCCTAACAATAAAACCCTTAAAATTACATACTCTAGATATAGAAATTTCTGCACAAAACTTTTAAAAAAACTTAAAATAGACTATCATAAAAAAGAACTAGAAAAAAATAGAAACAATATTAAAAAGACTTGGGAAATAATCAAAAAAATTACATACACAAACAAAGAGAAAAATACTAATGAAGCCCTTTTAAGAATTAAAACGCATCCTCTTGACGCTGTAAACAGTGTTAACAAATATTTTGCAAATGTAGGAACAAATTTGGCGAGTAAAATTACTGTGAGTCGTAGTAGTGACGCTGTTAGAATACTCGAACTCCCATCCCAGGTAAATTCTATTGGCTTATTGTCTACAGATGACAATGAAGTGTTCGGAATAATCAAAGGACTCAAAAATGACTGTGCGGTTGGATCTGACGGTGTGTCTTCAAAGGTAATTAAAGAATCTGCACAGATTTTAACACCGATCATAACCCATATCAGTAACCAATGTATGTTTTCTTCAAGTCTTCAAGACATCGTTGATTACACCAATCCACAAGGGTGGTAACAGAGACAGTGCCGAGAATTATAGACCAATCTCGATTCTACCAACACTTTCAAAAATTTTAGAAAAACTTATAAATAGACGACTTACTAATTATCTTGAAAAATTTAACATTCTTGCACCAACACAATTTGGCTTCCGCACTGGCCGCTCAACTGAAAATGCTGTATCAGAACTTACAACACATATTATAGACAAAATTGACAGCAAATTTAAAGTTATAGGAGTATTTTTGGACCTTGCAAAAGCATTCGACACTGTCTCTGTTCCCATTCTTGTGCACAAACTTGAGCGCATTGGAATACGGGGTAGCGCTCTTGATTTACTAAAAAGCTATTTATCTGGAAGAACTCAAAAGACTAAAATCAATACTGTAGTTAGTGAGGCAGAAGACATAAACTTTGGTGTCCCTCAAGGCAGCGTGCTGGGCCCGACTCTTTTCTTGGTTTATGTCAACGAACTTTGCAATCTCAAGTTAGAACATGGAAAAATCTTCTCATACGCAGATGATACCGCCTTGATCTTTGTTGGCAAAACCTGGGATGAGGCACAGATTTATGCTGAACAAGGACTGCGCAAAGTCATTGAGTGGCTTAACGATAATTTACTTTCTCTAAATGTAGAAAAAACTAAATTCATCGCTTTTTCAAGCACTCGTAGTAGACTACCTACTCTCAGTATCACTGCACATTCTAACTGCAAAACAATCAACTGCACGTGTCCTAAATTACAGAGTGTCCAATATATTAAATATTTAGGGGTGACCATAGATCGACATATGACCTGGAAACATCATATTGACACCCTGAGTAAGAGAGTTCGAAAGCTTATATTTGTATTCAAAAACCTGCGTGACATAGCAGATCGAACTCTAATAATAAATGTTTACAACGCACTCTGCAGATCTATACTAACCTACTGCAACACATCATGGGGAGGAGCATGTAGTACCTATTTAATAACGTTAGAGCGTGCCCAACGGGCGGTTTTAAAGGTTGCCACCTTTAAATCTTTTAGGTTTCCAACGTCTGAACTCTATAAAGACTGCGGAGTGTTATCTGTCAGACAGCTTTATTTACAGAATCTAATAGTAGCTCAACACAAACTTACAACACCTTTTCTTATAAAACTATCGTCTGCCATAAGAAGGAAATACAGAGTTTTCCCAAATAAAAAATTCAATACAAAACTTGCGCAGCGGCATCAATGTTTCTTAGGTCCATATCTGTATAATAAAATAAGCAAAAGTATAACATCACTAGTAAAATTAAACAACAGAGATGTCAAACTGGCACTTAACAAGTGGCTGAGAAATCTCAACCATGCTGAAACAGAAGATCTCCTCAAAATCATTAATTAGTATATATATCACATAATCGCGCACTTAAGGTCACACGCACTCACCCCCCCTCCCCCACCCCCCACACCTCACACACACACTCACAAACACACAAACACAAACACTGAAGGCTTCCCTCTGTGATAACCAGACTCTTAAGAGACTGGGGGAATCATGGAAGCCTACTCACATCTTGCACATACATACATGCACACCCCCACCCCTACACACACACCCCCACCCCCACATACAAGCACACCCCCCCATACACACTCACACACCCCCACCCCCCCTCACAGACATTCACACAAAATACCCACCCAACATTCGCCCACATCTCCACTCATATTTTCACAATTGCATGCAAACTCATGGTTCTAGTAGTAGGTTTACTATAGTGGTTAGTGTTTTTTTATAATTATTGGCGTTACGATTAAGTATTCTATATTATTAAAATTTTATTATATAATCATAAATAAATAACAGTTACCTTAATCTGGAGACTGCTCGACTATGCTGTTGTAACAACTCGAAGGCTTCGCAGAATCTGCGACACAAGGTTTCTAATCTTAGTGTAGGTTCTGCAAATCACAAATCTTGTACATATTGTCAAGCTATTAAGTATAGTATTTAGACCAAACTTACTTCTAAAACTGATTATCCTCTAAAACTGATTATCCTATAGAACAGCTCATTTTAAAATGCATGTTTAAAACTTGTTTCATATATGTACTAATTGTCCTGGTTTAGAAATAAAGAATTATTATTATTATTATTAACACAATGAATGTATGCAATAATGGCCCTTACCATCACTGGTGTTGGGCGCTCAGGGTGGGTGTAAGAGTTTTCTCTGGAACTGAATTACTCTGTATGATGTGATGGCTGTAAAATTAAAAATATGTTGTTAATCCATATTTGTTTTCATGACCATACAATGGATATGCAAGATATGCATACATATTTATATATTTTTGTATGTTTTGTTTTTAAATTATATTATGTATCCAGCAAGACAAGTCTCACTGAAATAAAGAGAAGGCTCAAAATAATTTTTACTGCAAACTTACACAGGAGACTGTCTAGCAGTGAACTTTATCAGGCTAATGATCGTCTTAGTAAGCGAGTTCCATGAAAATAAACCATTGTAACACTGAATGTATGCAATAATCTAACGTACCATTGCCAAGGTAATAGGCGCTCAGGGAGGATGTGGGGGACTTCTTCTGTATGTCTGTCTGTGAAGAAAAGTATGTGGTTAAACATAATCAGTTTTTTAATGACCACACAATACAATGTTCGAAGAATGTCTTATAGGTAAGTAACAAACCTAAGTGTGCACCACCACAATTCATGTATATGTATAAATGAAATTGGTTTATTATTAATGATTTGGCTTATCTAGGAATTGATCAGGCTAAGTTTTTCTGGCTTCAATGCTACATCATTATATAACTAAACTTCATATGTATGTTACACATTCACTGAGTAATTTATACAAAGAGAAGGCACAAAATTCGGATGTAACTTACCTTTTTCCATTTTTCAATTGTCCTGGCATCGCCAGTGGGGTCTGCATTAAGCAGTTGCCGGAGCTCTACCCACGATCGAAGCGCTCTGGCCCGCCCCATGGCCGAGCCCGTCGTCTTCGTTAAGTCGCCATTCCTTAAATACAAGTGGAGATAAGCAACTCACTGTGGCAGTCTTTGTACTTATGATATCGAGTCGGTGAAGGCGCCGGCCAGCAGCTTGTATTTATAAACCAAAACGATCTAATGAGTTAATCAAGTAGATACTTACAACTCCGTGAAATTGATTATTGTCTCAAATTGAGAAGCACTAGTCTTCATGTTTATTTTTCCAAGTTATTTTTTCCGAAACCGCTTCAACGCAAAGAAAAAGAAACAACAAATTATTAGATTTGAGCGCGAAACACCATTGACACTTGACACTGACAAATTCAAGAATGAAGAAAATGAATGGAAAGAATGAAATTCAATGGATTTCATGTTTTGAAAACCATGTCAGCAACATTCTAAAAGTTAAGTCATATCGACGCGCCGTGTCATCAATGCGAGCATCCGATATGACTTATTGTGCGGCTGCGAATCAAGTGACACTCAAACTGATCGAGACGACATTTGGTTTTACGGCGGCTCGCCAACCGTAGCTCGCAAACCGAAATCCGGTATCCGGAAAATGTAAAAAAACTCAGAATCCGCCTACTGTTATAAATATCTATGTATTGTGATGGTTGAACCATCACCTCATTATTTTTTATTTCTTTTTCAATATTTCCAAAGACTCTGTCAGCCGGCATAAATGAATGACCAGAGATTAACTCAACACATTTAACTGTTGCTGGGGCATAATTTTTCAGCCAATGAGCACACATAGTTATCATAATACTGTTTTTATTTTGTGATCCGCACCCGTCTGCCATCAGTCTTATTTTCTTTATAGTACTACTTATATCAATCTGAGTAGTAAGCTGATAAAAAACAGCAGACGCTATCTCGTTAGCAGATTTTGCGTGTGTGTTCTCGGTCCAAGTATAGCAATATACATTCTCTTTGGCAATGTTACCAGTGGAAGAACCCACAACAATCGTAAAATTGTTTATATATAATTGCCGGCTATAATATGCAATTTGATCTGGGATTTTCGGTAGCACTTGGTTCTTCTGACAGTCATAAGACATAGTCAAGATGGATTCATTTCGCTCTCTTAAATACTCGTAAAAGCATTTAGCTTTGAGCTTATGGAGACGCATTTCTGTCATATACCCGGCTTTTGCAGCTTTATCCCTTCGATCTTTAGCCACTTTAATCTTTTCTGTTAGTTCGGTACACCTACTACAAACATCCACGCGTGGCATTTTAAATCCTATATTATACTTCGTGTTAAATACATGCCTAAAGTAGCATTCTTTGACTTTCAAAGTGTCGTCATGTTCTTGCTGGTATAGTCGCCACATTTTCTTTATGTTAAAATCGGAAGACATATATTTTCGTTCCGACGTCGCTGAGCGACAATAATAGGACTTTATGCATTTGAACTTCTCGATAAAACACATGACACTGCGTTTCTTCGGTAAATTTGTCATTGACCTCCTATCGCCGCCTCGACGATCTCTGGATAGTTGTCCAGATATCAAAAAAGTTTTTAAAATTCTTCGAATCCTATGAACGCCAACGTTCAAAATCATTAAAAAAACTTTTTGACATACTCTTAGTAATTTGTAGGGCTTCGTGAAAGTTTTTATATACATAGCAGTAAATATTTCGGATTCGTGCCGTTGTGAGACTCTTCGTCTACGGCGAGTCGGGGTTTTAGTTTTCATATGTTTCAATATGAACTGGTCTTGATGTTTTTTATCTTTGTGTGCATAGAAAGCAGCATGAAATTTTCTTACATCTTGAGGATGTAGCTCGTTGCACTTGAAAACGCCTTTTTTATGATTGCATTTCCCTAATTTGCTTAAATCTGGTAAACTTTTAGGTGAATATCTAGAACAAAAATGTATAACTTATTAACAAGTAAGTTTACGGGTTTTACCCATAGCTTGCCACAAATAAACATTAGAGTAAAATTACCACGCACAACTTTACTGATTTACTACGCTTTATTGCATAAAACTATCCATTTTTCAACTGAACTTGCACCATGTAAAACTAACCTTTTCTGCTTTTCCAGGTTGCGCTTCCATAGTTTTTCATTGCGCACTCTTTTTCTTGCAGTATTTCCCGTCTCGGGAGATATATTTATTTCCATAATTGTAGCAAAAACCACTTAAAATTAATTAAATTATCAACACTCGTAAACAGAAAAACACTTGCGACGACCACAATGGCTACTGCGTCGTGATTGGTCGAGACGATACAATGGCGGTTTTGCACTTGACAAAGTGGATGGATAGATACGGTTTTGAACCTCACTCTACATTTTGCTTGCTATTTTCTATGGGATAGAAGCGGTTTTGGTACTGGCTCTCAATAAAAAATCTTTGAGGAATGAGTCAAAGTGTTGCTAGAATAAAAAAAACATTATTTTTTTTTGGACAGTCGGTTATGAATCTACACCCCTCATATTTAATTTAATAATAATATAGCCTTTTTATTTATTTCTAATTAAGCAATTTATTTTTTAGTAAAAGAAATAGCTTAATAATAATTATAAATAAATATTATTATTATTATAAATCAGAACTTGTGCAGAACTTATCAGAACGGTGTGAAACAGACCCTTACAACAGTCGGAAAAAAAGAACTATGCGGACGAAGTCGCGCGCAACACAGCTAGTCCACCAATAAATAGTACACAATACCCACATATTTTATACTTATTAAAAAACTAGCTGACCCGTGCCCACTTCGTTGGGCGGTAAACATTTTTACTTACAAATCTTAACTGAAGTAGTACTCGATGTCGCCAACAGATGGCGTTAACCCTTTATTTGACAATGTTCATCCGGTGGAACATTGGATTCAAAAAATCATCATGTTCTTACTAATTTAAATATTTCGCTTATTTTTATTTTATAAGGTAGTTTTTACATTGAAATTTGGTAAAAAAATATTTGACACCACTGGCTACACTGAATCTGTCATAAAAAATACAACATGTCGTCGAAGCAGCACACAACGTTTCTTCGCAAGGTATTTATTCAATTGTTTTTAAAAAATATCCAGATTTGTAATGAAATGACAACTGACATTTACTTATAGATGTACATTTATTATGTCTATGTCAAAAGATAACAAGATTTTATGATAACAACAACTTTATTCATTGCACAAGTTGGTTGTTCCGTCCATGGGACATTGCCAAATGAGTAGTAGAGTACCTCCACAATCGGATGTCCCACTGACGGAACGTTGCCAATGTCATAGCATACATAGATTATGTAGAAAGCCACATCATCATCATCATTTTAGCCGTAAACTGCCACCGCTGAACATATCCTAGCTCCATGAAATGCCTACCTAGGTTTCTTTTATTTTTTCTTATTACGGTTTTGGTTTTGTCAACAGCATGCCTCGCATTATCGGACCCAAAGAATCTTAGCACTTGTTCCAAAAGAGCATGCACCATCTGAAACTAGCGATAAATCCTGCACTAACTCTGATGATGAACTACATTCATTGCACTCAAGCTTTGCCTAAACCTACTCGGCTCAGATGATGAAACTGTTTGTGACTCTGATGAAAATCAAAATAATGAAAACTCAGTAGAACAAAACCGATTTTTGAATGAGGATGTTCCACTTACTCCCATTTTCCAACAAATATGCCCAATGTCACCTAAACAACTCGATTATAATAACATCCCCTCAATTTCATCCTTCCCGTCTCTTGCTTCTGTAGACCCAACACCAGTAACACCAATAGCGACGTCAGCAGGCCGTAAAACTAGATCCAAGGAAACGCCGAAAGTTCCAGCAGCCAAAAAACCTCGAAAAATAAAAAAGCTTGTTCTGGCCTATAAATGGAAGAAGGCAGTATTTCGTCATATGGCAACAATTGAAGATGATGAAACACCTATCATGCAACCCCCCGAAGAAGCCGCCGTTGACTACTTCTTCAAATTTTTTCCACCTGACATAATTACCGAAATGACTGAACAAACAAATATTTACTCTGTTCAACTGACTGGTAAATCAACCCAACTAACGGAAAACGAATTGCAAGACTTTCTGGCAATTCACATTATCATGGGAATTGTCGAAATACCGTCCTATTTAGATTACTGGAGTCATCGTTTTCGGTTTGGACATGTAGCTGACATAATGCCATTGAAGCGCTATCAACAAATCAGAAGATTTCTGCATTTTGTTGATAATAATTTGGAGGATTCGGATAGATACTATAAAATAAGGAACGTGGCTGAAAAAGTTAGAAGAAATTGCTTGGAGCACGAGAATGAAAACAGATTTAGCATCGATGAAATGATAATAGCCTACAAAGGAAGAAAAGCTGGCAACAGGAAGCAATATATGAAGGACAAGCCAAATAAATGGAGCTTCAAGAACTACGTTAGAGCAGGAGTTACAGGAATGATTTATGATTTCATTGGCGGTGAAGATACTTTTCGATACCATAGATTCACTGACGACGAAGTTTCTCTGGGATTTGGTGCTCAAATCGTAATAGCTTTATGCCAGAGCATAAAACACAAACCAGCGATTATATTTTGCGACAATTTTTTTTCATCACCAGAACTATTCTGGCTATTGAGAGAAAATTACGGCATATTTGGATTAGGAACCATCCGTGATAACCGTATTCGAGGTGCCGAAAAACTTTTGCCTGACATGAAGGCAATGAAGAAGAAGCCAAGAGGTTCCTTTGCGCAGGTTGTTTGCAACCAAAACAAGCTGGTTATCGTGAAATGGAATGACAACAAACCAGTTGTCGCTTATAAGTTCATTCATCGGGGCCGAACCAGTACCAAAAATAAAGAGGTATTGCAAGGAAGAAAAGCGAAAAGTAGACGTTGATTGCCCACAGCTGGTCAAGGAATACAACAAGCATATGGGGGGCGTTGACTTAGCGGATATGCTTGTATCTTTATACAAAACCCCTTTCAAAACACGCAGGTGGTACATCGGAATATTTAGCCAATTGCTCGACATTTGCATGAATAATGCATGGTTGATGTACAGAAAGAATTCAAAAGGGAAAACTAAATCTTTAAAAGTTTTTAGATTTGAGGTGTACCTACCAAGGATTGTTGAAGAGAGGAAGGTCACAAAATTTGGAAAGAACGGAAAATTCTACAATCCTAAAGCCACGATCAGCACGGCCTGTAAGTCCTATACGTTACGACAATGTTGGACATTTCATCTCAACTAAAGAAGATATAGGACGTTGCAAACACTGTCAAAGCAAAACCAGTGTATATTGCATCAAATGCAACGTAAGGTTGTGCTTTATCACTGGGAAATCTCCACGCAATTGTTTTTTGGATTTTCATGTAAAAAAATAAACATCTATAAATTTTTTGTATGGAAGTTTTCTTTACCCCCATTTGGCAAAGTCCCACTCATGGAACGTTATAATTTTGGTATAGTACTCCGTAGCATTGGCAGTGTGGCTTCGACGGGACATTAATTTTCTGAAAACCTGAAAGGATAGGATTTTTTTTCTACACTTTTTCGCTCGCTTAGAGTCGTTAGAACCTAGATATAAAGATAAAACATTAAAACTTCACAATGACTATGCTTGCCAAATTAAGGGTTAATACGGCATAAAATAGCGGCCGTTCGCAGTTTCGCCCGCGTGGCAGTTTTTTCCCATTCCCGTTATTTTTTCGGCATAAAAAGTAGCCTAAGTTACTCCTTGTTACATCAGCTATCTGCCAGTGAAAGTCCCGTCGAAATCGGTCCAGCCGTTCCAGAGATTACCCGGAACAAACAGACAGACAGACAGACAAAATTTAAAAAAAATGCTATTTTTGTGTATGTATCGCATATACATTCATATGCATGTAGTAAAAAGCGGTTATTTTAATATTACAAACAGACACTTCAATTTTATTTATTTGTATAGATATGTAGCGTGTTACAAAATTTGCCTGAAGGGGTGCACTAACCTAAGTGAGATTAATAAATGAAATACTTGAAAACTCAGTAATATGGGCTTTTATTTACATAATCTTCTCAACATTGACGACCGATGTGGCGCGGCGGGCAAATGTCCGCCTGCGACGCTTAACACCCTAATAGGTAATATATAAAATTACTAGTTATATAACATTCTGTTAATTAAGTCCTGCCTAGAGCTACGGAGGTAGCCTATCCAATAAAATAACCTGAGTTACAAAAATATAACACTCTAGAGCGAATACAACTTAGTAAAGGTTTCGGGAACGTTAATTAGGTTTTTAAAAACTAACTTTAAAATTATTGGAATTAAACAATTAATTTGAGACGTGTGAGACGAAGTTTATTCTCTGCACGATTGCTTAATTCAATCTTACTAACTAGGAGCCACAAGGCACAGATCGCGTGGGCGATGGAGATAAGCAACTCGGATGCAGTACCATAAGTGCATGCTTGCATTTCATACGTTCGGTGTTGTTATGAATGATGTACTGGCCGGTTGCATAACTCCTCCCTCCTTAAGTGCGAAATTATCCGGTTTCAGGGAAGCTGCAATCCGATCATTTCGCATTAACATGAAACGGTACACAGTAAAACTAATAAAAACGACGCTTAAAATTAAATACAGTAAGAGAGTGCCTAAACTAACACTTTTGGCCGTTACGCCACTGGTCTCATTTTCACTTTCACTAAACACGTTTTCTTTTAGGCTAAGAATACGTGAAAAATGCTTAATTTCCTCCAAATTGATATTCTTAATGTTAACAGTCGCTAATAAAGACGCGTTCACTGATTTTAACTCTGGTAGAGTTACAATCGGGGTAATCTTATTCTGAAGTTTTTCTGCAAACGTTCTGCGATAACTCAATTTATAACAGGTAAACTTCACAACCATCTGTAGTTGTTAATATATATAAGTACCATATACTGACTCTCTGATGTTATCATTGCCACATTTTTCCACCAATACTGTCGGTTTTCGAGTAAAAACAATCCAGCTATCCAAGCTGATTCTCTGAACCTTGGTATCTTCGATATCAACGGCATACGGTACCCATGAGGTTGGGTTCACCTGAAACTCCAGGAGCTGCTCTGCACAGGTCAGTGTAGGGAACTGAGCTACACTGTCGCTATTGCATAGGGAGTTATTATCCACAGCAATTTTCTCACACGCCTTAGTGACCGGCAGGTACTTCGAATCTTTCACCAAAAGGTACGGGAATTCGGGAAAAACTACTACAGTTTTGTTAATGGAATCTTTATAAATTGGTAATGAATATATTTTGAAATAGTTATAAATATAACTATCAGTGAGTGGAACTTTTAATATGAACGTTATCTGGTTTCCTTTTACATAAGCCTTTCTAACTTTAACAAATTATTCTCATCTGCTTTGTAGACTAATCCATTTATTTGTTCTATATCTTTCAATAGATATAATAGTTCGGTAGAATTTATAATCGACTGGTGTAGTACAGATACCTTACTGAAAGCCAAAGCTGTCTCTATTTCATTCAGCGCCACATAGATAGTTCTAAACATACTCAAAAACATATCAAACATACTTAGTGCGTAAGTAAGATAGAGGCAGGTGTTTTCTTTAAAATGTTGATATTTAATTACTTCTTCAATAACTTTTAATCGTCTGTCCAATATTAAGGTATTTTCATGTAATGTTTCTGTACTATTCACAAAGCTATCCAACATTCTGGTGATCATGGTTATCTTTTTATCCACAACCATTTGCTTAGAACCGATTTTCGAAATAAGAGAATCGTATCGAATAGCGTCATCGTTGTCCAAGTTACCTGAAACTGCTTTAATTAACGACCCCAGAGGGTTCACTAACCCTCTTTTATATCTATTTAACAGAAACGGAACCAACTGCCGAAGTTTTACTACAGTTGTGTTACGTATGTACTCTACTTGAGTTCTTGTTCCCATAAATTCATTGACAAAAGGTTTATGACTATCTACTAAAGTACTAAACTCGCTATATTTTAATATGTGATAATCTAAGTCTCTACCTATATGAGAAATAATCACTTGATAAACTAAACACAGGATTTGATGTATTTAATTAAGATTAAGAATAACTTATGTTTTTGGCTATTTATAATTTTTAACAAATAATACCAAGAACTAACAATACTTAAAATTTGATTAGCACTGTTTACTTAACTCAACTTATGCTATTTTAGAATTTCCTACGATAGGAAACCAGAATACGTTATAATAAAAAAAGTTCGATTCCGAATATAACAAAACACAAAGCGTAACAGGTAAGAAAGGATGGTGAAAATTCTACTCACCAGCCAGTCACCATCATGCTCGTTCACCTTCCAGATCACTTCACAATTTTATTTGGTTCGAACAGATCCGATCCGCCGGAAAACGTTAATTAGGTTTTTAAAAACTAACTTTAAAATTATTGGAATTAAACAATTAATTTGAGACGTGTGAGACGAAGTTTATTCTCTGCACGAATGCTTAATTCAATCTTACTAACTAGGAGCCACAAGGCACAGATCGCGTGGGCGATGGAGATAAGCAACTCGGATGCAGTACCATAAGTGCATGCTTGCATTTCATACGTTCGGTGTTGTTATGAATGATGTACTGGCCGGTTGCATAACTACTTAGTAGCTATGGTAACATTATGGGGATAATTATATAAACGTAATGGAATATATCAGGACTAATCAAATGTCACTGTCAGTTGTAACTTGTTATGTCAAAAACATCTTGTATCTCTCTCTATGGCGAACCGCGCTCTTCTGAGCTGCGCATTGTTTTGCTCCCTGAATAAACCAAATATTATCCCTGAAATCTACGTGTCTTTTTCTGAATTCTTCAGGTTATGGGATCCAGGATTACCCAAAGGAAACAGAACATGAAATTTTTAAAAAAATCTGCGTACTTTGGTACTTTGTTGAGTTGTCGACGAAAAAGAGGTTACAATCACGCGGCGTGCTCCAACCTCAACGGCAACAAACAACTGGCCCAGTATATAACAAAAACATCCTGAATTCTGTGGCTTTACAGCGAGCTAACCCATTCATACTTTGAGGGCGTCTGTTAAATTCAACAGGTATATAACTAGCACAATTAAGTAATTTTTCAGAAATAGATTTTACTAACAAAGTAGGTATTAAATCAGTATTTAATCAGCGAACGCTTAAATCACCACCAACCCAAATGTTTAAAAGTTTTCTCATGACTCCCAGACACACGGCATGCATATAATCGATCGGAAACAATGAAATTAAATCAATGGGTAGCGTCACAAGTGGAGATTCACTAAGATGGTGATCGTCATCTGTCTGTAAACGAAACTGTGAATCTGTTCTCCTACTCGCAGATACACTAGTATAAATGACTCGACCTTGAATATACTCACCAGGTTCTACACATTTGTCACAAGATGAGTATCCACCATGGGATTTCGTACATTTGATAAAAGCTCTAGCTGGAGCGTCACATACAAAACTATGAACTTTTATAATATAATTAGTTCCTTCAAAGTCAATTCCATCAAGTTATTTTCAAAGTAATTTGTTTAGTTCTTCAACGAATGGTCCCAAAAATAGATTCAATGGCGAAGGTTTAGAATTTCCACAAAATATGATTTGAGATATCACAAATGGGCGTGCGCAATTAAAGTTTTTGATTAAACCTAATATAGGCCATAGTTGAGTATTCGTGCTTTTAAAAAGGGGCAACCCATCCACATTAAAAGACAAAAATATTTCTTTACTTTTAATATTAGATCCAATAAATAGTCTTAATTGTGCTTGTATTTGAGTAACGAGACCAATGTGCACCAATTCTCCAGATTGCAAAGTATCTCTTGATACATAAAATAGGTGTATTTAAAAAAGTTCTGCTATCTCTAGGTAATTCAGGGCAAATAGGATAGAGAATTTTCAGAAGGCTATCTAGAGCATTGTGGGGAATTTTATGTTCTACGGTAGCCCATTTTCTTAATTGAGATGGCAAATCTTTGGTATTGACATTATTTGCAACACTATTCCCATTTTCAAGTGATGATGGTGAACAATAGTTTTCACTTAGCAAATTATTCTCTAAAGATGTTCTAAAATTGTTCTTATTTAAAATATTACTGTCAATACTACTATTACTTACTATTATTACTACTATTACTAGAGTGGAAGGAAAAAACCTGTTGTGCCGACCCCACTTAGTGTGGGATAAGGGCAGGAAGATGATGATGATGACTACTATTACTTGCAGCTGTAGCTGTGGATGAACATTGTTGTGAAGATGGTAAATTACTTGATGATGGTTGTGAGGAATTTGGAGCACTAAACCGTTGCATGTCTAAAATATTTTTTTGTTTTTCTTGTAAAACCCTTCGATACATTTGCCGCTCACCTACCACTGTTTTTTTCTTCCTAGTGGGCAACATTGCTAATTTCTTCGACTTTAGACAATCGTTTTTTTGCTCGCTCTGGTGCGTGCTTGAGCCACACCTTAATATTATCTTCTATATCTTTTTCTGTTATTCTTGGAGAAGAACCTTTTAAGCTTTCTGAAAAGAAATAATAATAATAATAAAACTCATTTATTTCCTTTTACAAAGTAGGTAGATAAGTATGAAGTGAATATAGTGTACAGTATTTATAATAATAAATTGAAACTAATATAAACATACCAATAATGAACTCCCGGAAGCGTAGCTCTGAAAATGGTTTATTCTCCGACCTTTTACCATAAAAGTTGAAATTGCTTGCTAAAGAGTCTGCCAATATGTTTCATTACTCTTGACACTTTATTTTTTAAATCATGTCCACCGAGGCTCTTTAGGTGGCCTGTCTAAAAAAAAAGAAATATCAAAATATTAGGGCTAGCTAGCCATCCATCCATCCGTCCGTCCGTCCGTCCGTCCAAGTAGGTCAAAGTGATAAATTGGGTAGTACAAATAAATCAAAAGTTAAATAAATAATTCTACACAGGACAGGTAAAAAAAATCGTATCCCCATCTGTGGTTAAATTGGGTGAGTGAGTGAAATGAAATCGGAGTGAGGGAAGAGATAATGTTGCTTGCGATTTGCAAATTGCTATACTCTGTGGTTGCTTGCGTGAAATGACGTGGCAGGCTTGTATTCTCTGTCTACGTGGCAGGCAATACGGCGCGGATTTGCAAAGCTAACCTAGCCATTGTTTTTTGTTTGTCGCGCACGGGCAGCGACAGGTGAGGATTGCTAACGTGAAATCTCCTACATCATACCTACAAAATAGTAGACATGGAAACGCAGACTAGGCGTGCAAAAAATACATAATATCCTACTTACAATAAAAATCTAGAATAGACTACAAAGGTCTAAAATTTAATAATACATTATTATAGGTACAACTAATAATACATAATAATAACATGCACAGTATTACAACAATATCAAAATTTTGTTACTTATTCCAGATGGTTCGGAATTAGAAATAAAAGACAAAGGGTGAAAGGATATACCCGAGAAAAGCTTCTTGAAGCAGTACAACTAGTGAAGCAAAAAAAGTTAAACAGTTATGTTGCTCCGGAACGATTTAATATTCCTCGGTCAACAATTATATCACATGTGCATGCTACGCGTGGACAAATACGGATAAACCCTGGAAAAGATACTGTATTTTCCGAATAATTTGAGCAAAAAATATCTTCGTATTTAAAAATAATGGAAAAAACCGGATTTCCTTTGACGGCAAAAGAAGTCAAGGCATTGGTGTCAGAATACATTAGCAGGAATGGTATAATTACGCCATTTAAAGAAGATATACCAGGTGACGAATGGCTTCGGGGTTTTCGCAAGAGAAACAATTTATCGATAAAAAAACCGCAGGCAGTAGAAATTGCCCGTAAACGAGCGTGCAATCCGTACACAGTGTATGAATATTTCAATTAAATAGAAAATGTTTTAAATGATCTTGACCTCACTGAAAAACCTGAAAGAATATACAACCTAGTCAAGGCAATGGGAAAATCCTATTTGCCCTGAATTACCTACAGATACTTTGCAATCTGGAGCAAATACAAGCACAATTAAGACTATTTATTAGATCTAATATTAAAGTAAAGAAATAGTTTTGTCTTTTAATGTGGATGGGTTGCCCCTTTTTATAAGCACGAATACAACTATGGCCTATATTAGGTTTAATCAAAAACTTTAATTGCGCACGCCCATTTGTGATATCTCTATTTTGTGGAAATTTTAAACCTTCGCAATTTAAACCGGTTTTGGTGACCATTCATTGAAGAACTAAACAGATTACCTTATGATTGAATTGACTTTGAAGGAACTAATTATATTGTAAAGTTCATAGTTTTGTATGTGACGCTCCAGCTAGAGCTTTTATCAAATGTACGAAATCCCATGGTGGATACTCATCTTGTGACAAATGTGTAGAACCTGGTAAGTATATTCAAGGTCGAGTGATTTATACTAGTGTAGCACCACCGCGCGCGCCTACTAGTGTGCTAGCGCATACACGCCCCCACGCTTGTAACCAGTCTACGCACACAGCGATAGCCGCTCGGCCGCTCGCCTATATAAACCCGCCTCGCGAACCGAGTAGTCAGTTTGTAATGGCGTAGCGCCTTCTGCGCTCGCCAGTAGCCCGGTAACGCTGTCGGAAATCGCTAGGCGATTATACCAGCATTTTAGTCCGTTCGAAAAAAAAAAAAAAAAACGAGTAGTCAGTCTGCGCTTGCGTTCCGCTGTATCCAGTACTGGAAGGGTGGCCCGCTCTCACAGACATACCCCTCGTCCCTCGCCCCTTGTGACGTATCCTTACGACCGTTTGGTCTCACGCTCTGCATAACGAACGTATCGTCAGGAACGTACATTATTACCTCATATACACTAGCGTACCTACCTATTGTAACCCTTCGAGTAATAATAAAGAAGAAAGAACTGTAGCAAGTGGTGTTTTCGTGAAGTCCTAACCTACAAGAATCCTACTTGTTACAAACTGGCGCTCAACGTTAAGGCCCGGAAACAGGCTAGTCCGACACACAGAACTAGAAGGATTAAACAAGAAATTGGAACAATGAATGTGTCATCAGAACAGTTTGAGAAACTATTCACCGTCATCGGCACGCAGCAGCGCCGTGGATCATTTGCTACCTGCAAGGTTTCTTTCAGTGGAACTAGAGATACCGAGACGGTGGAAACGTTCTTAGCTGCAACGACGGTATTTAAAACAGTGGAGCAAATCAGCGACGAAGATGCTATTCTAAGTTTTCCCCTGATTTTGAAAGAAGAGGCTGCCACCTGGTGGAATGGAGTGAAGGAACAGGTAACCACATAGACGGAGTTTCAAACGAGGATTCGCCATGCTTTTGCTCCAAAGAGACCGGCATACCAACTTTATCAGAACATCGTTTGTATCAAACAAGAGGAGCATGAGCTGACAGAGCTATTCGTGGCGAAGAAAAGGGCCCTCTTTGCACAACTGCCCGAGCCCCACACGGAAACCCAGCAAATTGACATGATTTACGGTCAGATACGGTACAAAATTCGAGTGAAGATGCCAAGAGAATCTATCACCACATTTGACGCTCTATTGAAGGCAGCAAGAGGAGTCGAATAGCTATTAATAGAAAAACAGCCTTTGGACGAGAAAGAAGCAGGTAATGTGAAGGGTATAGATAAAGAGAAGGATAAGGAGACCGCTACATTTAAGAAGAAGCGTTGTACCTTTTGTCGTTTGCCAGGACATACGATCGAGACTTGTCATAAAAAGCAGAAAAAAGACGCTTCTGCAGCGGGTAGTGGAACTTCCGTTTCTAAGCCACCAACAGTAACTGCCTCGGGAACTTAAGCACCCTCGCCTTCAGAACCAAAGTTTTCTTGCTACGGATGTGGTACCCCAGGAGTAGTCAGGTCGAAATGCACGACCTGCTCCAAGTCTCTAGGGAAGCAAGAAAAACCAAATGTAAGTTTTTGCTCTCTGGATGTCAAGATAGATGTTCGTCCTAGACCCACAATTGGGATTGGGGTAGGTAAAATCGTCGGCAATGCTTATGTGGATACTTGTGCAAAAACAAGCGTCGCGTCTTACGCGTTTTATAAATGTTTACGAAAACTTGGATTCCTCTTCGGGAAGCAACAAATCGTAGTAACATTGGCTGATGGTGGGAAAACAAAACGAGAAGTACTGACCGTAGATGTACCCGTTAGTATCTGTCACCGAGTGGTTCAAACAACGTTCATTGTTTTCCCAGAATCCCGTGAATCTCGGACACTTTTAGGTGTTGGATTTATACAAGACGCAAGGATGGTCTTGGATATTCCGCAGATGACCTGGCATTTTTTGGATGACCCGGGTGTCTTTTATGATTTGCACGATGAAGACTCGAAAGAGATATCAATGGTGCATGTAGAAGCAACACCGGTTCACTACACGCCATACCTACGGACTATACTGAGGAAAACCGAACTTCCAGAGTTTATTTCCCCAGTATCTATTACCCCACCAGATGATATAAAGATGCGTAGTAGTGAACTGAGGCCTAATCAAGATATGTTGGAACCCACATTGCCACAATCCAGCGCATGTGCTGCAGCAGATTTACAAGCAGCTAGTAGTCTACAGCTTGGGGAACCAGCGTTACCTGAGACTACTGCCTGCGACACGATGCCGTACCGTGTCGCACCGATAGATCTACCGTCACCTCCAACTAAACGTACGAGAACCCTATTTGACGGTTATTCACCCAGGTTTGTCCATTTTATGTATCGAGATGCACAGATGCAACTACACGATGCAAGCGTCCACTTGTCTCCGCATTCCAAGTCACTATTCCCTGGTGACAAGTAACTATGCACTGGGAGCTGTTTTGGTGCAGGGGGAGGGAGAAAATGAACATCCTGTCAAGTATGTCAGTAGACTGATGATCCCTGCAGAACGGAATTACTTTACCACCGAAAGAGAAGCCCTTGCAGTGGTTTGGGCTATAGATAATTTCCGAGGCTACATCGAAGGACTTCCAGTAACGGTTATCACCGACCAACAGGCTCTTAAGTGGTTAATGTCGTTACGGTCTCCAACCGGTAGATTGGCGAGATGGTGTCTCTTCTTATGTTATTTCAGATTTCACCAGAGCAAGCTCTTGGTGTATATCACACGTCTGCCTTGACCCCATACCAAGGCAGCACGAGCCAGCTTCCTCTGCCCGTTCGCTCTTTGAAGAAACGAGGGCGCCCGGCCAAACAAAAGCCTGCTCCTGCGGTAGCTTCGCAACCCACACGTGGACGTGGGCGACCTCGGAAAAACGCAGCCCTGAGCAACTAACCTGACTGTCTGCTCGTCGGGTCGTCTTCGCATCCAGAGGGGGAGACTGTAGCACCACCGCGCGCGCCTACTAGTGTGCTAGCGCATACACGCCCCCACGCTTGTAACCAGTCTACGCACACAGCGATAGCCGCTCGGCCGCTCGCCTATATAAACCCGCCTCGCGAACCGAGTAGTCAGTCTGCGCTTGCGTTCCGCTGTATCCAGTACTGGAAGGGTGGCCCGCTCTCACAGACATACCCCTCGTCCCTCGCCCCTTGTGACGTATCCTTACGACCGTTTGGTCTCACGCTCTGCATAACGAACGTATCGTCAGGAACGTACATTATTACCTCATATACACTAGCGTACCTACCTATTGTAACCCTTCGAGTAATAATAAAGAAGAAAGAACTGTAGCAAGTGGTGTTTTCGTGAAGTCCTAACCTACAAGAATCCTACTTGTTACACTAGTGTATTTGCGAGTAGGAGAACAGATTCACAGTTTCATTACAGACAGATGACGATCACCATCTTAGTGAATCTCCACTTGTGACGCTACCCATAAATTTAATTTCATTGTTTCCAATCGATTATATGCATGCCGTATGTCTGCGAGTCATGAGATAGTAGATTGTTAAGCAGCCTATACATGTTGGCCCAACGTTGCCGAGCGAAGGCCAATGCCAACGTGTAGACGGCATGTTTGCCTTGCCTTGCCATCGCTCGGTGTCGCTCGCCTAGTTGGCCGAGTGAATACAAGCGCCAACGTGTATAGAGGTCATTTGCAATGACTTGTCACCACTCGCGGTCGCTCGCGGTCGCTTGCGGCCACTCGCCTCACTTCGGAGCCGTGTCGGTTTTTTTGCACAAATCAAAGGCGCTTGTCTACGCTCGGCCAATCGTGTCCACATGTTTGTCAGCCCGCCATTACGCGTTTGGTATCGTACATCGTCGCACGTGTGTTCGAAAAAAAATGTTGTTCGAAACCAATGATGAAGTGTTTAAGTTTTTAGAATATTACGAAAACGAACCGGTGATATGGAATCCCAAGGATATCATGCATAAAGATAAAAAGAAAGTATGTACTGTTAACATCTATTTTATTACAGGAAATAGCTTACTGAATGTGAGCTCTCAAAGGAAGAGCTTATAAATAGCAATAGCCAGCTAAGGCGGTGAAAAAGTTGTTTTTTTATGCTGGACAATCCACATAGCATCATCTAGCCCCAAGCTAAGCAGAGTGTGTGTTGTGTGTGTGATTGAGAATTTATTTTAGTATTTATTAAAAAGTTTTGAACAAGATTTTATCACAGTACCTACCTACTCGTAGGTACGTTCTTAGCTACCTACCTAATGAAGTAGGTAGGTAGGTACTATGAAGATCTGTTCAGGCGTTTTCTTTAATTTAGTAGGTACCTACCAACAAGTTAGGTTCTAGTTTAGGTACTTTAAAAATTACTAGGTATTTGTTGTATTTCAGGTGAATGATGCCTGGGCAAGAATTTCTAAAGAAATGCATATTTCAATTCCTGAGCTAAAGAAGAAGAAGGAGGCCCTAATGGCTACGTTTAGGCAACATCTAAAGAAAAGAAAAGCCTCAATATCTTCTGGGTGCAGCGAAGAAGAAGTTTATAAACCCATATGGGCATTTTACAATACAATGGAAACATTCCTCGGAGATGTTTATGAATGTTCGAGTAAAAAAAATACATTGGTAAGTGTAAAAATAAAAATCAATAGTTAAACATAATGTAACATTTATTAAGAAAACATGGAATAACTAGACGATAGGGTACCTACATATGTAACACATAGGTACAATAATGAGTAGGTAGGTAGTTTCATTAGGTACATAATGAGGTAGGTAGGTACTTAGACAAACATACTCCTATTTTGAAGAAAGTGATTCGAAAAGTTTGACCTGACTTCTATTGCATTTCTTGGAGTTCTGCGGGGTAAAACTTGTAAGGGAAAGAATCCAGAATGATCTCTTTGCCTCCAAGAACCAGGTTGAACTAACTCGTCATTAACATATGTATCCAGCGCTCCTGCTGGAGTATAGACATTCCGAGATGTACGGCTGAGTCTCAAAAAATTATGTAATAGAACACACGTCATAGTTACAATAGATGCTTTTTCAACATCCAGCGCAATTGGCTGTTTGAATACTCTGAAAACGCTTGCCATAATACCGAAAGTGTTCTCGACGACAACGCGAGAGCTAGAAAGTATTTGGTTAAAAATTCTCTGAGGTGTGCCTGGCTCGTGATTTCCAGGGTATGGTTTCATAAGATTTGTATGAAGAGCAAATGCACCATCACCCAATATAACATATGGAAATTCGATATCTGTCCCTGGGAGCTGGCAATGTGGAGGGAAATTAATACTTTTATCAATAATTTTTTTCCATAATACAGTCTGTCTTAAAACACCACCATCACTAATACGGCCTTGAGCGCCTACATCAGCAAACAAAAAACAGTAATTACTATCTACTAGGCCTAATAGAACAATACTAAAGTCTCCTTTGTAATTATAATATTCTGAACCAGTTTTAGGGGGACATTGTATTTTAATATGTTTCCCATCTAGTGCCCCTACACAATGCGGGAATCTGAATCCTCTTGCGACATTCAGCCATTCCTCATGAGATGTAGGTATCTGGAAAAACAAAATAATAAGTGTTTATTATACATATGAGAAATATGACTTTATTTACAAAGAAAATATACAATCATACTACCTACAATACAATACAACAACAACAAACCAATACAATACAATAGAACCAGTTGAGCCTGCAAGTGGTTTTAACAGTCTAGAGGTAGATATTATACCTATAGCTTTGTATTTTTTTTTCAGACGCAAGCATTTGAAGAAGAATTTACTTCAACAGACCAACACATTGACGCTACACAAGAGCAAAGTTCAAGCTCTTCAAATGTAACCATGCAAGAAAGACCTACACCACCTCCAAAAAGAACTGTATTGAAGCGCCGTTCTGCCAACCCACCTGAGCTTGAAAGGGCAAGCGAACAAATGGAAAATGCATTAAATACCCTCAATACAGCATTAGCCAACAAATCAACACAAAGAGAAGATATGTGTGATCTCTATGGAAAATTATTAGCTGCCAAATTGAGAAAATATTTTTCAGACAATGAGCAGCAGGAAGTCATGTTCGAACTGGACAAATTATTAGCGGATAGAATAAGAAATCGCGATGCAATCAGTTCTGGTTCTTCTGCATCACAGGGTGAAATGCGCCGTCCCTCAACCTCTCAAAGTTTCTATCCAGATTCACCTGCATCAGTCCCACCACGGCCATTATCGTCTCATGGTTATCCAATAATACATATACCAGAGCAAACAAATATGTCTGGGAACATGACTACAATGTCCTCAAACCAAATCCATATTTTATCTGATGAGTCCATTGATTCAGCACAACTCAATCCAATTCTGCGTGAAGCTTTTTTTAGTGCAGTTGGTAATAGTTATAAATAATGCTCAATTTGTTAGTTTTAATAGCTGTTCATAAGGATTTTTTTAAAAAGATGGTCTGTATTCTAATTAAAAAAAAAATGACAAAATAATATGGATCTTTCATTTACCTTTACAGTATGCCTCAAAACATTAATGAGTGCTTCGCAAACTTCAGGAATGATTGTAGATATTATTTGGCTAGATATTTTAAATGTAAAATGTAAGCTTCTGTAATTGTCTCCAGTTGCTAAATATCTTAATGTCACGGCCAGTCGAATTTTAGCTGGTATACTCTCTCTGAAGTCGGTGTCTTTTTTGCTGATTATTGGACAGATTTTCTGGAGTAAATATTCAAAATCGCTATTGGACATCCGAACAAAGTTCTGAAATTCCTTTGATTCTGGTTCTTTCAGAAGTTCACATAGCTGATTCTCCATACTTTCTCTGTAAAAAAATAACTTTATATTACACTAAATTCCAAATAAAACCAGGAAATCATCTGATTATGGCTTAGGAGCCGATTGCAGATTAATACAGAATACAAAAAAAAAATATTACACTAAATTGCTACAAATTATGGGTAGGTAGCTAGGTACTTACAAAATTTACCATATTAGTAGGATTATCTTACCTTGTTCTATTTCTGTGAATACTCAGCATCCACCACCTTCTTTTTTGTCTTTTCTTTTTTACAACTTTTTTCCGGTATATACTGACGTAATTAATAAACGTGCTCATCAAATAAATAGTAGCAGCTGCTACAACTTCTACGTCCATATTGTTGTTAGTTTGAATGCACAACGCGAACTGACAGCACCCAACGTGTGGGCAGCTTCACTCGTCCAACTCATTCATTGGCCGCTTGCAATAGTTTGCGTAGACTTGCCAAACGTCTGGACGGTAGCACTTGCCTTGCATCGATTTTCCTACGCTCGCGTTGGCGTTAGCTCGCCAAACATGTATTGCAGGCTTTATACAAGGAGCTAAAATGACCCATTACCATGAGGTAGTTTTACTCCCGAGCTTTAGCGAGGGAGTAAATAGAAACCGAGTTTTAATGGGTTTTAGGTCCGTGTGTTACACTATACTTTTCACTTCTCTTGCTCAAAAAGGCCGTCATTGTAGCATACCAACATTTTCACTATTGTAAAATTAATTACGGTCACTACCAATTCAATTTGCAATTAGAGAAAAATTATAAAGATTTCGCACCAATGTCCACCAGAGATCGCCGATTTTAGTTCCATTTTCAAAATTAAAATGAAGTTATTTTTTTATGAAACAGTAATAAGTCGAGTTTTATTCATGATTATTCTACTTATGACTAAAAACTTTTTCGTTTTTGTAGGCTCATTCTCATTTGACACACAAAAATTAAAAAAAAACTTTTTCCCCTAGAGGATGAAATGCTACTTTATTTTTTATTTATTTTATTTATTTGTATGGTTATAGGTTGTTCTTGATATTTCATCGTGCAATTAAAATTCAACACCATGAAGCTCACTTCAGATCAGATTCAGAAGATTTATTATCGGAAGATAAAATGTCTGCAGAACCGCTACTTCCATTGCCAATACGCTGTTTTGTTGTCTCAAGATACGCACTGGGCTGCTCATGTATATTTTTTTGTAAATTTGAGGAACTACAAAATTCATTCTTTCTTTATTCTTTATTGTACACAGACCGATCTTTAACAGTGTAAATGCATGCACAATATGTTGAAGATGGGAAAATTGTAATCATCGTCTTGGCCTCGTGTGTATTCGTGGATGCGTTGTCGTAAACCAATCTTTGCCGTTGGCATCATGACACCACACGAGAAGGATCGGTTTTTGCTCAACCGTCGTCTTGGCATCATAGTTATTTCCGCCATCGTCGTCGTCATGTGAATTGAATATACTTTTTTACTTGACTGACAGCGTAGTTTATTTGAAAAACCTAGAGATCGTCGTTTTTGTAAAAAAGTTTTTGAACTTATCAGAAACTAAAAGCAACACCAAAATTAACAAATTAAGCAAAGTAGGTAAAAGTTTCTGATAAGATTGATTTAATAAGGCCAAAATATTACAGAAATGAAAGTGAATTGATAAAAGATCTCATGGAAGAACAAGTGCTAATGTCTATTTTAATTGTTGACTTTTTAAAGTTTTTGTTTAAAGTATGTGAATTTAAGTAGGTATATATGATGTCTCATGTAGGTAAGGTCTACCTAGTCGAATTATCTTTATAGTTCTCTGAAATATTGCCAAATAACTTGTAAGATTTGTGTTGATTAAAAAGCTGTTTGTTTTGATTTTGAAATGTTACCTAGATAAGGATAGTTATGGTATCCCCTCACCCCTCCGTCTTAGATTAAGTCTAGACTATAAGTTTTGCTGCATCTTCAATGCATTTCTAAGAATATGAGATGCGCTGATTCAGCCGTCTCCAATAGACCGGCTGCATCCGCTGCATGTACTTTATTTCATTAGAATAGTCACCTCCAATCGGTGTAGTCGTAATCATTTAGTTTTTAAATTAAAGTAGTTAACGTAATTAAAGTTTAGTTTTTTTAAAAAGCCCGAAGTCAACTCCCAAATCAACAGTGGCGCAGCCGCCGCGGATTTTCTCAGTAATCACTAGTTTTTCGCGACTTCTGATGTAAAAATTCATCATAAAGTGTGTAAAAATTCCGTGTAGTGTCAATCCGTCGAACCAAATAAATTATCTATTGAATCGGGTAAAGCAAAGCAATATGGGAGTAGCGGTCGGTTGGCGAGTAAATCTTTTTGCCAGTCCTTTCCCTCATCCTCCTATATTTGCGAAAATTGTTTAAGGGTTATTTTGTTATAATTGAGATAAGAACTCGCTCATTATAATTTCTTATTTGGTAAGCTTAGTATAACATTTTATTGAGTTAAACCATGTTCTAAAAATAGAACGTAACATAGAGCTAAGAAAAATTAATGCGGTAGATTAAAATTCATCTATGCTGTGTTAAATTAAATTAAATTGTTAATTAAAGTTTATTGATCTTTAAATCGATCTTTTATATAAATTAAATAATGTAACAAAGGTTTACTCTAAACAGAACTAGATGTCGCCACTAGTAGATTAGAACGCGCTATCGTTGCGTTTTACCATTTGAATGACTTCTCTGTAAATATTAAATATTATGGAGTTCTCTCAGGTAGCTAATTCTAATGCGGATACGGATTCTCCGGACCAGTTAGAATTAGAATACGATCCTCTTCAGCCCTTAAGTTGGCGGACCGGTTCCCGGACCCTGACAGACGGCGCAAAAGGTTGATCCTTGCCATCGGTGCACTTCGCCGCGGTCTGTTGTCATCCCTCTCGCACA
This sequence comes from Electrophaes corylata, assembly GCA_947095575.1. Classification (NCBI taxonomy): domain Eukaryota; kingdom Metazoa; phylum Arthropoda; class Insecta; order Lepidoptera; family Geometridae; genus Electrophaes; species Electrophaes corylata. The sequence continues at coordinate 2,066,619 of OX352719.1, read as the reverse complement.
ATAAACACCGTCCTACATAAAGTGCGTTTTATTCACGCCTTACAATATTAAAATAAAAATTATTTAAAATTAAAATATACTTAGAATTAGAAAAATATTTAGATTATTCTCCTATTGTTTTATTGCTTATTTTATTGTGTTTTACTGTGTTATTTTGTGTGTGTTAATTTTGTGTAATTGTGTAAAAGTGAGTTGCCTCCTCTGATTATTTTCTTAATTCGCGATGTCGCAGACCGTAATTCAACTTATTCCAAGGGAAGTTTCACAATTAATTCCTCTATTTAAAGGTGATAAAAGACAACTAAATTTATATTTGCTTAAAAATATTCATTGAATCGAATGTTTTTAATAATTTGAATGACCATTCTCTGGAGCAACCGGCAACTTGGAACCATAAAGTTCTTTTGATAAAATCTGTCATTAAATACTACGCCGATGTACGCCTTCATTATGTTCATAAAAATGTTAATATTAAAATAACAAATAGGCAAAAGTATAATAAATTGATTTTATTTCAAAGAGAATAAATAGCCATTCTTTGTATAAAATAATGTTTTTTTTTTTACTTGTCCACGCCTCGACATTTACAGTCTACCTACTATGTAATCTGATGAATGAGCTTGCTGACCGTACCTTCCACGCAAATTGTACACTTTTCAGACATAGACAGATAATTCGATTTCAGGCCTTAATAGGACTTTAATTTTTACATAAAAATGTGTACAATACAATTGCACAAAAAATGGTAATAAAAACAGTTAGGTATGTTTATTGGCAGAAACTAGATTTTTAACTACTCATTAGTGTGCGTGCGTCGGCATTTTGTTAACGCGCACATTCAAAGACAATGACACAGTTTTTGGTGTCGGGGCGTATCTAACGATTTAAATCTATGGTCTTTTATATTACAGATCAAGTCAGACTTCGATCGGGATGTCTAGGCAAGTCCATCTCCAAATATACCACCGGAAGGTGATCGGGAACGTGTAGTAGAGGAACCAGTGTTGTCGGAGTCAGAAATAGTTACACCCTCACGGGTTTCACCAGCACCAGCTTCACCTTCATATGGTCTCTTTGCAAAGTCCCTAAATATCAAAACAAAGAAACGACCCAATGTAGACCGTATAGAAAAGTCAATTCAACAACTTCAGAGTATAAAAGATCAAGTTTTATCCGACAAGACTAACAGAAGATGAATTTTCTTACTTTGGTAAGAATATCGCTAGTCAACTTCGGCAACTTCCGATAATGGATGCGCTAGATTTGGAATCTGAAATTTTGGAGTTAGTAAAACGAAAGAGAAAATCCTTTTTGGAACGAGAGTCTTCCCCTGTAAGTACCGCTGACTCAAGCTACACAATTGAAATACCGGAGCATATTTTACACGACGCTTGGTCACAAAATGGTGCATCATATGAACTAGAAGAAACGCAATCAATTTTGATACCTCAGACACAGGCACCACAACTACGAGACAATGTATTAGACCAAGCTGTAAGAAGCATTGGAGGTTTTGATAGTAGGTACAGCTAAAGAATGATTACACATGTAGATTTTTTAAGATTCATTAGCGAGATTCAGAGATAGAGAGCAAGCATCTCAAAGTTGTAGACCAGCAGAGCTAAGATGTGCACCACGACAAAATTTTGTCTACTCGTTTTCTCGTGAAAAATAAAGTTATCTCTTTTCGTCTACCTGTACTAACATGGCAGCGCCGAAAACTCGTCAAGATTTGTCAAATGAAGTGATAACGCTAAGTTTTGCTTATCTGTGGGTTTTTTGTCTTCAAACTCTAACATGTGCGCCCTTTTTTAAACGAATTTTGACATTTCGGCGCGACTATTTTCTCGTCGTACTTTTTGAGGACGAGATAGACAAAATGTTTTAAGAGACTCTCAACATAGCAATATCTCCTATACGACCCCAACATCCAGTAACTCCATGGGGTTATTGGATGTAGACAGTGATGACACATCCAATACTATACCAGTTCAATGTAATTGCACCCCCTTAGATCGTACTGAATGCATTAGGTACCTAGGCGTATTAATAGACAGTACACTAAATTGGAAGCCCCAAATACATTTATTTGCAAATAAAGTACGCAAGTTAATATATATTTTTAAAAAATTACGATCTAGTGCAGACTATAACACCATCCGTACTGTATATTTTGCATTGGCCCAATCGGTAATTTCGTACTGTATAGCGGCATGGGGTGGCGCACCAAAGACTTCACTTATTCGTCTGGAAAGAGCTCAACGCGCACTTCTGAAAGTAATCTATCTTAAGCCGATGCTCTTTCCCACAGAAGAACTGTTTTCGCTAAGTGGTGTGTTATCAGTACGCAAAATTTTCATATTAAATATAACCATGCGTGTACATCGCGCCCAGACTAGTGAAGCCAAACCGGCAGTTACCGCAAGCCGACGAGTGAAAAGTGTGTTCACTAAACGTTCATGCCGGACTGTTCTTGCTTTTCGACACTTCACCTTCTTGAGCCCCACTCTTTATAATAGAATTAATAAAAAACTTAGCATTCATCAAGAACCTTACAACAAATGTAAACATAAAATAAAAAAATGGCTATTAGATCTTAACTACGAGGACACCGAAGATTTGATTAAAATTAAATACTAATCTTTATAGTCAATAGAATAGATATATTATCATAAACTTAATATTAGAAACTAATTAAGGCGCGTACACAAACATTCAAACATGCTCCCAACACACCCCACACACACCCTAACCTCTCACGCATATACACAATATGTTGACGGGTTCTCCTGTGAAACCTTGGCTCTTAAGAGACTCGCGTTATCGGGAAAACCCCTCACATGCACCCACACACCCCAACACACAAACACCCCCCCCCCCCCCCCCACACCCCACAGACACACCCCTCATAAACACACCCTCAAAAAACACAATAGACTCACAACACATATACACATATACTCACCCCCCCCACACACACACTTAAACACACCCCCCCACACTTACACAATATACTTATAAAATTCCGTTTTATATTTTTGTTATTACTTTTATTTTTTATTTTAAGCTTTCAAGTTTTTTTGTTGTGAACGGCTGTCTCTTCTTTGCTGAAGGTTGGGTACTGGAAGCTGCGACACAGTGTTAACTTTATGTAGTTTCCAGTGTTCACTTTTTGTTATCACTCATATGTACTATGTTCACTATATATAAATAAATAAAATTGTTAGTGATCCGACTCACAGAATACTTTGTTATCCGACCTAACCTAAACAGAAACCAAAAACAATGGCAGTACCTTATTATAATTATTTATAGGTACCATATTTACGCACAACGCGAAGACCGGAAAATTCAGCGGAAAATTGTCAGAGACGTCTGCAACCCTTTTAGTTTGCCAGACGTTGAATTTAAAAGACTCTGGCGAATATCAAAGCCAATGGCGCACTATATAATCGAAAAGTTGGAAGTCCGATTTGGAGCCGCAGAGTGGCAATGGAATGCCAGTGCACCTGAAGGTTAGTAGATCATACCTACGCTAGCTAATTTTCCCAAATTACGCCCAATTGATTACAGCATCTATACCTACTATGGTTCTCTACCACATTTTTTTTGCACAATTTTATGAATCGGATAAATTTCTTTTAGGTTCTTGTCTCGATTCAACACTTGGCAAATGGAGGGTATCAGAGGCAGGTCGGGCAAGACCACTCGCTGTGTCACAGGTGCTTAATTGCTTCTACTATAAAAGTGATAATTTTGATGATAATTAATAAATAAATACTTACATTTTCTATTTTTCTAATAAACGTTAATATACCTACCTAAATGATATATTAAATGTGATTTTATCGTTCACTAGCTGACCCGTGCCCACTTCGTTGGGCGGTAAACATTTTTACTTACAAATCTTAACTGAAGTAGTACTCGATGTCGCCAACAGATGGCGTTATCATCATCTTCCTGCCCTTATCCCACTTTATGTGGGGTCGGCACAACATGTTCTTTTCTTCCACTCCCCTCTATCAGCCGTCATATCTGTACTCACTCCTTTCTTATCCATGTCATCTTTCACACAATTCATCCATCTTTTCTTTGGTCTACCTCTACCCACATATCCATCAACATTGATGTTCATCGCTCTCAAGGTTAAATGACTTTCATCCCTCCTCATGACATGCCCATACCACGCTACCCTATTGCTCCTCAATTTTTCCGTCACTGGCGCTACTTTCAAACTACCCCTGATATACTCATTTCGTATCTTGTCCATTCTAGTAACTCCACATATCCATCTCAACATTCGCATCTCTGCCGCAAGTACCTTTCTTTCATTAGTCCCTTTAGTTGTCCAACACTCAGATCCATACAATACGACAGGTCTAATGATCATTTTGTAAACTTTCCCCCTAAGTTTAAGGGGCATTTTCGGATCACAGTTCCTGAGACCTGTCGCCATTTCATCCATCCCGCATTTATTCTATTCTTCACGTCTCGGCCAATATCGCCGTCGCTCTGTATCAATGAGCCGAGGTACCGAAATCGGAACAAACTGGTGTATCCCTAATACACCATCTAAGGCTATTGGGATAAAATTGGATGGACCACCGAAGTCACAAAACAGATGCTCTGTTTTGGTTCTACTGATCTTCAGTCCGACACTCTCCAATTTATCCCACCATTTTCCTAGTCTGCTCTGGACCTCAAGCGCATCTTCTCCAACCAGAACAATGTCATCGGCAAACAGCATGCACCAGGGTGCTTCTTCCTGTATGTCTGATGTCAGAGCATCCATCACCAGGAAAAACAAATAAGGGCTCAAAGCCGACCCCTGATGCAAGCCTACACCCACATTGAATTTGGCGGTAACTCCGGCCTCAGACCGGACGTGAGTACTCGCTCGATCGTACATAGCTCGAATGAGCTGTATGTACTTCTCAGGCACTCCCTTAACTTTCATACTCCACCACAGAACCTCTCGGGGTACTCTATCATACGCCTTCTCAAGATCTATGAACACCATATGCAAATTTTTGTGTACTCGTCTGTGTTTCTCACAAAGTTGACAAAGCGCAAAGATGGCATCCATAGTCCCGCGCCCAGGCAGGAACCCAAACTGGTTCTGTGATACCTCACTTTCTTCTCTCATCCGTCGCGCTACAACCTTTTCCCAAATTTTCATACTGTGTGACATGAGCTTTATTCCTCTATAGTTGTTACAATCCTGTACATCACCCTTGTTTTTGAAGATGGGCACCAGCGAGCTGTTGCACCATTCGTCCGGGATCGCCTCTTCTCGTAACAACTTGTTAAAGAATAAAGCTAGCCACTTCCATCCATCCGCCAACAGATGGCGATAATACGGCATAAAATAGCGGCCGTTCGCAGTTTCGCCCGCGTGTCAGTTTTTTCCCGTTCACGTTATTTTTTCGGGATAAAAAGTAGCCTAAGTTACTCCTTGTTACATCAGCTATCTGCCAGTGAAAGTCCCGTCGAAATCGGTCCAGCCGTTCCAGAGATTACCCGGAACAAACAGACAGACAGACAGACAAACATTTAAAAAAATGCTATTTTGGTATATGTATCGCATATACATTCATATGCATGTAGTAAAAAGCGGTTATTTTAATATTACAAACAGACACTTCAATTTTATTTATTTGTATAAATTATTTTGTCACAATAAACAGTGCACAAAATACTATATAGGTACGAATTTGTTTCGTGTATCAATTGACAAAAGCAAACTGCAAACATTAGAGTAGGTAACCGAAAATCCAAGAAAAAAAAACACTTACATTGACAGTTTGTTGTTGTTTCAACTTTTTTTAAATTTGATATGACTTGGAGTTAAATACTTCAAGCCGTATTTAAATTAAGGATATGAAATAATAAAAACTTAAAATAATAAAACACTTTTGGTAACGCTGGTTTTGTTTGACTATTGTAATGACTTGAAAACTAATGCATTTTAAAGTAAAACAAATGAAATAATATCGCGAAGCCGACCAAATTGAACTATTCGATTTCGTTTTCTTTTTTTTTGTTTATCTGTGCTCCAACGCACACTGTTTTGATAGATATGATTGAATTTGAACTTTGTGCAGAGTTAATAAAGTGCAAATTGACTCTTTGACGTTAGGAACATACCTACATTGTTTAAACAACAGTGGGTGCTTGTAATTCAATATGAACTTTATGTTATAGCAATAAAGCTCGTTTTAGTTAGAAAACGTTTGTATGGGAAAAAGAAAAGGGCTGTTTTTAGGGGTTTTCCGGCAATTATTCGATTTTTTCTCGCCGTAAAAACCATCTTTGAACTTCAACAAACATTTTAAAAAAAGAATTGGCCAAATTGGTTCAGGCGTTGTTGAGTTATGCGCTCACGAACATTTTGCGATTCATTTTTATATTATAGATTCCATCCAGTCCTACCAGTAGTTCGATAGTCGAACTGTTTGGATGTTTTTTTTTCAAATTGTTATACTGACGGATCGAACTATTTGGAAACATGGATTTTATTCCAAATAGAACTACTAACCTCCAAAGTACAGTCATCGATCAACATAATTTTTGCTGCTTCTTGCTGCTCGCTCGCCGCGCGCACTTATTATACAGGGTTACCGGTTAAGTCGACCTAGATCCTGGAGGGGGTGGTACCACTCATAATTCCTGACTGATTTGACTAGAAAACACCCTACGCCAAACTTAACCGTTTTCAAGATATTGCACTTCGAAGTTTTTTTAAGAAAATACCGATTTTTCGTCTATTGGCTTATTTTTTAGGATTTTGACCTCTATTTTATTTGTGTTTGCGATTTTTGAGTAGTAGATGAGTTGCTTTCTTATTCTTAACACTAAAATTGCAGTTAAATTAACCAACTGGGTTGCAGTAGACGATTGATAGTTGGAAATGGAAATAAATTGGTAAAAAATTTTTTTTTTTCATAAATATTTAAAAAAATGTCTGACAGCCATGCTGCAGATGTGCTAAAAATATCTACGTTTCATTAGCTATCCAGCAAGGTATAACAAGCTAGGGTATTATTAGAATTCTTAGAAAAAACTTTGATGAAAGGGTCCCAGGTAGTAGTAAAAAAGAACAGTATTTCGCTGAGTTACTTGCTGCACCTATTGTCCTTCGTGGGATTGCGGTGCGTGCGAGCGGGATACCATACGATGTAAGCAGGAGTGAGCGAGAAAACACAATCTCGGCCATTTTATAGTGGTTTGGTTAACTTTGGTTAGTCTGCTTACGCGATTCGTCCGTGGTAGATGCGATACTTAGTGCTCTTCGTTTCTTACTCGACTTGGCTTGGATTTCTGGACTGTTTCTTTCTATTCGTGAACGTGCCTGCAAACTGGACTCTGATTTGTGCTTCTGATTTGGAACTGTTGAAGATGACGACGTTTACGAACGATGAATATGCATATCAACATATCATGTTGATTTGCTACGGGTACTGCAATTGTGTATCTGCACGAGCTCGTGAGGAATACATATCACGTTATCCGGGCCGCCGAATACCGGATGTTAGTGTCTTTAACGGAGTTTATCAAAGACTTAGAGAGACTGGCTCTGTTTCGAGGCGACGAACAGACCTGGGTAGGCCACGTGTCAATGATGAAGAAGAGCAAGACAATGAAATAGTAGGTACAACGGTTTAGATTGGATCCAACCACTTCAACTAATATTGTTGCCCGAGAAGTCCGAGAACTTGGACTATCGGAGTGGAAAGTGTGGTTTACGGTCAATACTACCGGCCTCTACCCCTATCATTACACGCCGGTGCAAGTTATTGATGAAGGAGATCCTGTGAGGAGGTTGGATTTATGCTCAATGCAGATTTAGAGGACCCAACATTTCTCAAAAATATCCTGTGGACAGATAAGTCGAAATTTGATAAAGACGGCATAACCAATTACCACAACGCTCATTATTGGGCCTCTAAATCACACGGAAATCCCAATAAGAAGCGGACAAAGGGATCACAAAGACTTTTGAAAAGATTCAGTTTGAATGTATGGATGGAAATCATATCGAAGCATTTGATTGGGCCTTACTTTCTTCTTGAAAACCTAAATGGAGAACGATATGAAAACTTTTTAAGAGAAGATTTACTCGAAGATTTACCTCTTAATCTCATTCGTGACATGAGGGTTCAGCATGACGGTTGCCCTGCACACTACAGGATGAGTGTCAGAGAATGGCTAGACACTAACTATCCCAATAACTGGATCGGAAAAGGTGGACCCATACCGTGGCCAGCTAGAAGTCCATCCCTGACCCCGATGGACTTTTATGTGTGGAGACACATGAAGAGCTTAGTATACAGCGAACCTAATCCAATTACATCTGTTGATGTTTTGAGACAAAGAATAATCGATGCGGCGAATGAAATAAGAAGGGTCTTAACAACTGGTGTAGTAAAAAGTGGATTAAGACACAGAATGCGAGTTTGTGTGCGAAACAGGGGTGGACACGTGGAACATGAATTGTAATTGTAGGCATTTATGTAAAAATAGTAATAAACGTAATTTTGTACCTGTTTGGATTGTTTTATTGTTTTCTGATGTAGGTACCATTATTTTATACCACTACCTGGGACCCTTTCATCAAAGTTTTTTCTAAGAATTCTAATACCGTAGCTTGTTATGCCTTGCTGGATAGCTAATGAAACGTAGATATTTTTTAGCACATCTGCAGCATGACTGTCATAGACATTTTTTAACATATTTATGAAAGAAAAAAATATTTTTTACCAATTTATTTCCATTTCCAACTATCAATCGTCTACTGCGACCCAGTTGGTTAATTTAACTGCAATTTTAGTATTAAGAATAAGAAAGCAACTCATCTGCTACTCAAAAATCGCAAACACAAATAAAATAGAGGGCAAAATCCCAAAAAAAAATAAGCCAATAGCCAAAAAATCGGTATTTTCTTAAAAAAACTTCAAAGTGCAATATCTTGAAAACGCTTAAGTTTGGCGTAGGGTGTTTCATAGTCAAATCAGTCAGGAATTATGGGAGGTACCACCCTCTCCAGGATCTAGGTCGACTTAACCGGTAACCCTGTATATATTTTTATGTTCTAACATAACCTAACCTATCCGAGTTGGATCCGCCTTAGACAGTATGAAAAAGTGGAAATTTTGGGCACATCGTAAATCGATGGCTGTACTTCGGAGGTTAGTAGTTCTATTTGGAATAAAATCCATGTTTCCAAATAGTTCGATCCGTCAGTATAACAATTTGAAAAAAAAACATCCAAACAGTTCGACTATCGAACTGTTTGGACTGGTAGGACTGGATGGAATAAAGGGATTTTATTTACTTGAATGTAGTCCTCTAACGCTTCATAGATGGCATCTAAAAATGATGACAGAAATTTAGATACTGCTACTGCTCTTTGGAACCAGAAATTGGAATTACTTTAAAGGGTTGAGAAACTATCGCCTGTTGCCAAATATCTCAAGACTATTTGAAGCTTTACCCGTGCAGGTATTGCTGGTCTCATAAGAGTATCTTCTTTTTGTACCTTTGTCTCGACTTTATTCAAAAGGTAATCAAATTGTTCATTATCCAGTCTTAGATGATTCTTATACGAAGCAGTGTAACGATACGTTACGTATATTCTTAGTTAGAGTTTTTTATTCCCTCAGAATAATCAACAGACGGTCAAACTGCTCTAATATTTTTATATATAGTGAAACGCGATGCGCTCGGGCATTGTCCGGACCGGTTTTCGGCCGACGCGGCGACTGGCGGAGCTGACTCGCTCTGGAGCCGACGCTCAGTCGACAGCACAGCCTCAAGGCGTATTCACGTTTGTTGTCGCACTACTTTACCGTTACACTTAATATTTTAAATTCTGTGTTCCCACCTCTGGGAACAACAGTTCCAGTTCCCGTTTACTTTGATGACCGTTGGCGTCGCACGCGTAGTTAATCGCGGCGACATTTTTCCGGTTTCCTGGAACCCCAGGACGCTGAATTTGGGAGCGGAGCGCAGCACGTAATTCACGCACGAAAATCAGTGTTTTGCTCTTAGCAATATTATGCGCTGAGCTATTGCCTTTCTGTCTAGCTGTCTAGCTGCAACACACGTAGCCGGCCATCCCTGCGGAGGCGTTGGACGAGGAAGCTGAAGGAGAGTGCGGTATTTCCGGACCGATCCGGCGTGGAATGTGACCTAGGCGTACCTACCTTACCCACGGCCCTATTCTTATGAATAAATTTGTACAATTTTATTCTGCCTAATTTCTTTCCTCCCTTGTCTTGTCACCCTATGTGACAGCAGGATCTTCCTGTTCAATTTCTCGGAGGAAATTGTTAGATGCTCCCTGTTGTCGGTGGCGTAGAATCCAAGAGCGAGTCCAAATTCTTTTCCTTTTGCGAGATGCCTTATCTCTTTCCCGTCTTAGCTCCTCTATCAGCAAGTCTGCGACAATTCCGATGCCACTTCGCACTAAATCCGTCATTTTTCGATGTTGACTGATAAAAATAATTGGAATAATGACGAAAATGATCTGAGTGAACTATGATAATATCAACAGCTATCCTAGTACACTCTTATGAAGCTACTCCTACGAGTCCACTCGGTCCGAGCCTGGTCCGAGCTGGCTTTGATCGTGTCAACGCGGCTTTAGAAGCTGATCAATCTCATGTTGAACGTGCTGAACCAACTCTTCTTTCTTCGGGAACTTTTGTTTTGCTGTGTTCCATAATTTTACCACCTCTTTTTGATACGTCATTAGAAACATACTTCATAGAAACTACTTTTCTGTCTCTGGTTCAAGTTTTGCAATATTTAGTTTTTAATCTATGTATAAAAAATCTACTGCAAAATTTCACAAACTACAATGAAGCAAAGGTTTTTTATCATTAATTTATTAACAACATTATCATTCAGAATTGTATTTAATTAATTTTTATTCCTCAGTTACGATGAGTAAATTGATTGGGTGATATTTTATGTACATTGACTGATTTTATATTTACTTTTTCACATTACTTGCATCTGGTTCCCGAACTGGGACAGTCAATACAATTATAAAGCATTGCCTCACAAATAAATTAGTTTCTAAATATAGCTATAGAGGAAAAAAGGAAAATTTGCCTTTAAAGGATTATCTTTAAGGACTATAATCATTCGTAAGTATAAAAGATTCCTGATTATACTTTTTGTAATTATAAAGGATTTTTTTCTATAAATATCCTAATTAGGCATACTGGTGTTAAGCCTCATGTGCCTGTAATTACACACCTTAAAAACCCGAACACAGCAAAGCTGCTTGGCGGCAGAAATAGGCATGGTGGTAGGTACTGCCCCGGACGAGCCCTTCACTAAGAGCTCTACTACTAAGATGCAATTAATTAACCTGACATCGATGAAGAAGATGAATCCCAATCAGTACTAAACAATTTTTTTAATAATACCTACTCATACGTTTAATACTCAGATAAGTACAGAACATAGGCCAATATCTACGCCATCACCACAGTCATCATATTCAGTGCCGACGCCAACTTCACAATCTCGACCATTACCAACGCCATCGCCGCATTCGTCTTCAGTATCAATGCCAACGCTATCTCCACAATCTCGATCATTACCAACGCCATCGACGACATCAAACCTTTCAACGAAGAAAAAATCAGCAAAACAAAAAACTCCATGGATGAAAGCATCCTCGATTATTTTAAGGCTAAACAAATAAGGGCAACGAATGCTCTACAATTGATATTTTTTTCAATGTACGGATGCACCCAGAATCTTCTTTCATATTTTCGTTTATTCTTGTAATATAAATACAGAAGAACATTGTTTTCATCGCTATGTATCAAACCTTTCATCGAAGAAAAAATTAGCAAAACAAAAAAACTCCATGGATAAAAGCATCCTCGATTATTTTAAGGCTAAACAAATAAGTACAACGAATGTTCTACTATTGATATTTTTTTCAATGTACGGATGCACCCAGAATCTTCTTTTATATTTTCGTTTATTCTTGTAATATAAATACAGAAGAACATTGTCTTCATCGCTAGAGTCACTAAATATCGTCGCACGAATGTTGCTCATGAAATGATAATAAATAGTCTATTCTATATCTAAACACATTACTGCTACTTACTATCCAATCCCATACTTACTTGCTAACTATTGTGCTTCAGATTACACATTACCACCATGACCATGACCCGGCGAGCATGTGACTTGCAAGCAAGGCTGAAGGTGGTTACGGATGAGCTCAAAGAATCTAAGGAGATTCAAAGGCAGCTACTGCAAGAACGGGATGAGAGTGAGGCTGAAATGATGGGGATTCTGGGCCAGAATAAAACCCTCAAGAAGCAATTGGCTGAGCTCCTTTCCCAGTATGAAGATGTTCGTGACCAAATGGAGAACCTTCAGTCAAAACTTGAACGTATGAACCAATGTCATGACACCTATGAGTTGGCGATGCAGAAAATTCAGGACTTAAAGCAAGAGTTACTCGAGTGTAAATCAAAAAATGAACTTTATGAATCAGTGCATATCTCAATACCGAACAATTACAATAGTCTGGATTTACAGTCAGAACTGGTCACTGTTGACCCTAACGCCTCACTAATTAGCTTTACTACACCTAAGTGCAAAAGTGTATTTCCATCAATTAAAGGAAGTAACAAAATAAAAAAATATGTTAAGCTTAGTAACTTCATAAAAAAAACTGAACAAAAACTAAAAAAACATAAAAATTTATTCATTCAAGCTAAAATCAGCAAGGAAAAATGTCAATTACGAGATGAATTGAATTCCTGCCATGAATTGCTTGCAAGGAGTTCAATAGAACAAGAGAGTATGTCTGCAACAATTAAAAAATTAGAAAAATCACTTAGTGACATAACCAGGGATTATAAAAAATCTGAAGAAGATTTTTTACAAATTGCTGGAATACTGAATGACGATAGTGTATATGTACAAGTATGTAATAATAGCTCACAGACAGACTCTCCTAGGTGTGAACAGCTGCTTACTGGCGCATCATTGGTCACTTCTGGACGGGTGGTGCCACTTGTACCTCATACAAAGGCTGTGCTACAGGAGGCACCACTTGTTGCAGTGGCGGAGCCTGTGCCAGCACCAGCACCAGCACCTTTCACACAGTCTCCGGTCAGACTAGCAAATACTGGCAGAAAGACCCGGAGGACTGTTATATACTCAGATAAGATAGAAATAGGGATGGGCCTGCTACTTAATGATCAAGTTGAGCAGGAAGTAACAAACTACTGCTACCCAGATGCTCCCATTAGCCACTTCATAAATAGCATAGTTATGGATAGGTGTCTTGACAGTGACACTACTATGGTAGTGCAACTAGGTGCTAGCAGTGGTGTAAAGCACCTAGAATTAATTAAACTTGTTGAAACTTTATTAGAAAAGTTAGAATTAGGGCTGGGAAAACTTATTTTATGTGCATTCCCATACTCTAACTCGTTGAGTGCTCAAGAAAACCAGAACATTTTTAAACTCAACCTAATATTATATAATTTGACATGTCGTCATAGTGACGTCTTATATTTTGACACTAATAACTTTATTAGAAATTTTATATTGACTAGTGATACTGTACACATGAATAAACGCAGTAAAATAACGATTGCTAAATTGTTAGCATATAATATTTTTGATCCTGTTATAAGTAATATAACACAGTCTTTAGACAAGCCCGTAGTTAGTAGCATTACTAATAAGGGCCTACGAGCAGTAGGGCCTATTGCCCAACATTTAAACTAGATTCTTCGACAATGGGAAAGTCAGGCACTTTACATGTGATACATCAAAATATGCAGGGCCTTCCCGGCAAGTTATTAGAAGTAGAATTATTTTTAAATTGTTTTAATGTAGATATCATGTGTATTACAGAACACTGGATATTAGAACTTGAGTTGCTACCTTATTTTGATAAATATAGAGTTGCGAGCTCTTTTGGCCGCAAGAGCGCTATACGTGGTGGCTCACTAATTATTGTTAAGAATAATTTAAAATGTAGGGAGCGTAAAGACATTGCAAATCTCAGTATTGAGAGAATTATTGAGCTGTCGTGTGCGGAGCTGGAGCGGCACATCGTTGTGAGCGTTTACCGCCTCCCAGACGCGGATTTCACCTTGTATGAATCCACTATGGAAGACGTTTTGCTAAAATTGTATAATTGTAACAAAACTTTAATAGTTTGCGGAGATTTTAATATAGATATTTCTGTTCATCCTTTATCTGAAAGATTTCTAAATTTATTTAAATGTTTTAACCTAGACCACCTATTTGAAGACGCAACAAGGGTGACACCAACATCGGCCACCTGTCTTGACAATATTTTTTGCAGTCATGTACCAGTTATTAAATCAGTGGTTAAGCATTTCGGTTCCGATCATTACGGTCATAGCGCGCGGTTTCCTTATGTAGTAGATAAACCAGAGGTATTTAACTATCGGCCTATTACAGACAACCGTATAAAGAAGTTTCAGAACAATGTTGAGCTAAATATATCCCTTATGCCTTGCTTGGCTGACCCGAACGAGCTTTACACCAATTTGTTCAATTTAATAAATAAAGAATACAATGATACGTTTAAACTAAAAACATGTAAAGCTAGCGCTAGAGTTAAGTTCACTGACTGGGCGACACCAGGTATTTATAGAAGTAGGAACAAACTGTACGAATTATACGCTGCTAGGGAATTAATGTTAAATGATCCAACGTTTATTTTACACGTAAAAATCTACTCAAAAATTTTCAAAAAAGTTTGTCAAGCAGCTAAATCATTACATATAAGAAATAAAAGTGAAAAATCTACAAATAAAATTAAAGCTACTTGGAAGATAGTTAATAACGAAACGGGCAAATCAAAGCCGCGTAATAAACAGATCAATTTAAACGTTAACAATAAAAATTTGAGTAAAAATATAGATGTCGCAAACGCTTTTGATGATTATTTCGCTTGTATACCCAAAGCATTGACTCAATGTTTGAATTCCTCTGCTTCTAGAGCGACAGCTCTATTAGAGACAAATGTAAAAAAATATGAGAGCGTCTTTAGTTTCAGATACATTAATGCTGATAAGATTGTATCAACATTTAAATCCTTAAACATAAAAGCTACTGAAGATTTATGGGGAATGTCTACAAAAGTACTAAGTTCTATTATAATAGATATTGCACCGTGCCTAGCCTATATTTTTAATAGATGTGTTGACAAGGGTGTTTTTCCTAATCTTATGAAGCACAGTAAACTCATTCCCTTGTACAAATCAGGAAATGAAAAAGATCCAGCTAACTACAGACCAATTTCGGTATTGCCTACGATAAGTAAAATCTTTGAAAAAGTTGTTCTTACTCAGTTGTTATCACACTTTAACCATACCGGGATACTTCATAGCCATCAGTTTGGATTCACCAAAGGTCGATCAACGACTGATGCCGGTACAATGCTCCTAAAGCATATATACGATGCCTGGGAAAACTCACAAGACGCGATCGGGGTATTCTGTGATCTGTCTTAAGCTTTTGACTGTGTGAGTCACGCCACTTTAATATCTAAACTTAAACACTACGGCATCCTAAACCGGGCAATTGACCTCATACAGTCTTACTTAACTGATAGAGTCCAAAAAGTCGATGTTGGCGGTGAGAGGTCTTCCGGGTCACTCATTGAAATGGGGGTACCTCAGGGTTCAATATTGGGTCCTTTTTTATTCTTAGTTTATGTAAATGATCTACCACATCTTATAGAGAATAGTAGTAAGAAAGAATGTGAAATAGTACTTTTTGCTGATGATACCTCCTTGGTCTTTAAAGTCGATAGACAAAAGAATGATTACAGTGACGTGAATGCAGCTCTGTCGCAAGTTCTTAACTGGTTCACCGTTAATAACCTTTTACTTAACGCTAGTAAAACTAAGTGCATTAAATTTACTTTACCTAATGTGGTCTTACGCCCAACAAATATTGTATTAAATGGGGCGTCACTTAGTCTTGTGGATTCTACTATTTTCTTAGGGCTTAATATTGATGCAAAAATGCAGTGGGGTCCACACATCAAAACACTTGCTAGTAGACTGAGTTCGGCTGCATATGCAGTTCGCACAATAAGATGGCTCACTGATGAAGCTACAGCTAGACTAGTATATTTTAGTTACTTCCATAGTGTAATGTCGTATGGTATATTTCTCTGGGGGAAAGCTGCTGATTTACAAACAATATTTGTTTTACAAAAACGAGCCATACGGGCCATTTATAAAATGAAACCGCGCGACTCCTTGCGAGAGCGTTTTAAGGAAATTCATATTCTCACGGTAATTTCGCAGTATATCTATGAAAATCTATTGTACACTCATAAGCACATAAGTAGTTTTAAGAAAAAAAATGATGTGCACAGTATTAACACTAGAAACAATAATAAATTATATATACCAAAATTTAGACTGCAAAAGGTTAATGGGTCATTTATGGGGAACACTGTGCGATTCTATAATAAACTTCCACAAAATGCCACTAAACTTCCTATTCGGAAATTTAAGGCCTACATTAAGACAAATCTTATAAAGAAAGCATACTATTCCTTAGATAGTTACGTTAATGATAAATCGGCGTGGCCAGATGTTCCGCTCGCTCGACCCGTTGGCAGCTAGGATATTTTTTTGTTGTTGCAATGTCTGTACTATTCTCTTATTTGAATGCATTAGATTGTAAGCATTACTCTTAGTTGAAGCGTAGCGTGTGCTGTCTTTTGAACTTCTGTTGTATATTAATATCTTGGTATGATTGCCTTAACATGTTTTTTGTCTTGCAATCACCTTATTAAGTTAGATTGCCACCACACTGGAGTTTCATTATTTACATTATTATTACTTTGTAAAAGGATCATACAAAAAAACGGTAGGAACCAAGCCGTAAGTTTCTTGCCGGTTCTTCTAGGCTTGGTCGCGAGGAACTGGCGCTTAGATTCACCTAGATTTAAGACGTTTCAAGATGATCCCTGCGGATATTACTGAATAAATGATTTTTGACTTTGACTTTGACTTTGACTTTGAGTCTCATTTGCGTAGCACCGTGAGCGGAAACGAGTTAGCCCGGTCAAATTAGACCAAAAAATAAGAGTAAAGTTACATTAATTCCCACCAAGCTGAAAATCAGTATGATTGTTTAAAATATGATTAAAAATAAAATTTGAAAGTTCCCCATCTTTACCCTGTATGGAATTTTTTTTATTCAAGGTCAAAGGTCAAAAAAATGAGTTTTTCGCGATTTTTACGAAAATGGTAAGTTTTATCATAAAAATACCAAGACAAAAATTGTAGATCATTAAATTATCTACAAAAAATGTTTTAATACTTTTTTTCTTCGAGCCACCGTTCAGTATTCAGTATGTTTATTGCCTTATTATGTAAGTAGGTTTAACATTGTCAGATCTTAGGACTAGATAAAATTTTCGTACCAATACACATAATATACCCAGTAAGGGTGTTGCAACAGAGTAATATAATAATCATTTAAAGTCACTATTTATAAAATCATCAATTGAGTAAAAACAACCTTTCAACAAAAGCTTTGTTAATTTAGTTTTAAATAAATTCGTACTGGTTATTATTTTTAGTTCTATTGGCAAAGCGTTAAATAATTTGACGGCCTGATATCTACAGCAATGTTTCGCGACATTTAATTTCGGACAGAAAGGCATTTCGATATTTTTCCTTCTTGTGGTAAGCCGGATAGTTGTTTGTTCTGCAGTTTCATAACGATACGGATGCTTGACGACGTCTACAAGAGTTACGAGAATGTAGAGGCTCGGAGCCGTTAGTATGTTTAGTTTTACAAAGTGCTGTTTACACGACTCCCACTGTGGTATTCTGACCATAGTACGTATAGCTCGTTTTTGCATTATAAAACCCCTTTTTATATTATAATTATAACTACCTCCCCAAAACTTAATGCTATATCTTAGTTTCGACTCTATAAGAGCATAATATACTAGTTTAAGTTGTTCAACTTTCACCTCATCTCTAAGACTTCTTAACGCATAGCAAGCGGAACTTAATGAATTTTCTACTGCCTCCAGTTCCGTTTTCCAGTTTAATAATTCGTCAATTTGGACGCCCAAGAATTTAGCGCTATTGGAAAACTCTACTTTTGTCCCTTTACAGAAAATATTTAATTTGTCTACCTTGTGAGAGGTTGACTTAAACAGAATTGCATTAGTCTTTTTGATGTTGAGATTTAGTTCATTAAATTCAAACCATTTGTTAAACGCCACAAGAGCATCGTTAATTTTAGTTTCAAGTTCTTGTAGGCTCTTTGCTGGAATGATAGCGTTTGTGTCGTCTGCATAAACTACCAACCCAATGTCAGGAACATTACAGCTTACGAAGTCCAGAAGATCATTAAGAAAAATGACAAAAAATATTGGTCCCAGTATTGAACCTTGTGGGACTCCTCGTTGAACAGTAACTGCTTTGGACCTTGTAACAACTTCCTGTCTGTTAATAATGCTTCTTATCTCCACGAAATGTCTTCTATTCGTGAGGTAAGATTTTATGAGACTCAACACGTTATTTCTGACTCCGTAATGCTCTAGCTTAGCCAGCAGTATTGTATGATCTATAGTATCAAAAGCGGAAGAAAGATCTAAGAATAGACCTGCCACCTTCATTTTATTATTTAGATTAGTAACGACATCGTTTACTAAAAAGTCGATAGCATCTACAGTACCAACATTCACCCGGTAGCCAAACTGACGTTGATTTAAGATTTTATTTAAATTTAGATGTGATACCAACCTATTTCTAATTATCTTTTCATAAACTTTAGAAAGTACGGGTAACAACGAGATTGGTCTATAATTTTTAGGATCATTCTTTTTGCCTTTTTTATGTATGGGAAGCACTCGGGCTATTTTTAGTTGATCTGGAAAAATGCTTAGCGTTACACAATCATTAATGAAAACTGACAGTGGCTCCGCTAATATATCAATATTGTCTTTTAATAAAGTTATTGGGATTTCGTCATGACCATACGATCCCTTTGCTTCCATATTTTTTACAATTATACGAATTTCATTTCTATTAGTTAATTCAAAATCCATGTCCTTAGCTATCCTCTTCGAATAATTATTTAAAAATGTTAGGGCTTCATTACATGTATCATTATTTCTATTGTAAGTTAAATTAAACTGATCAGAAAAAATGTCAGCAACTCTTTGAGCATCTTCAATAATTTCATTATTAATTTTAAGAGCGTAGTTATTTATATTTTTGATTCCTGACTTATTTCTATGTTTGTTGATTATATTCCAAATTTTTTTCGTTTTATTTGTTGCGTTCTCTATTTCCTTTCTTATCGCTAATTTTTTTGATGCAGACACCACTTTCTTATATATTATCAAATATTTATTTCTATACGCTACAATTGTTTCATGACAAGAGGCCTTGTCCATTGTATTAAGGAACCTTTTTATTTTACTAGAAACTCTGATACCATTTGAAATCCAGTTTAATTTGTTTGTTTTATTTGTTCTTATCCTGATTTTTTTTTTCTTGTATTGATTTTGGAATAGGTTTTTAAAACAGTTTATGAACCCATTTATATTATATGTACAAAGATTGTTTGCCTGCAAACTTTCTCTGAAAGTTCGCCTATTTAAATCTGAAAAAACCCTGCGCTTAGCAATGTAGTAGTCGTCAACTGGCTTTATTTTACGTGTGGACTCTAAAGTTAGTGTGCAAAATAGGCCTGCATGCCCATCACTAAGTCCATTGTTATCCACTTCCGAGCCGATTATATTTGCTTCAGGTAGATTGGTTATGATATTATCGATACAGGACTCTGAACCATTTCTCCAAAAGGTATTGGAAGATATAAGATACCTATAGTTATAGCACTTTAGAAGAGTTATCAGTTCACTTTGATGTTTACTCTTTTTAGTAAAATTTACATTAAAGTCTCCAAAAATTATACAGCTTTTGTTGAAAAAATGTTCTAATAATTGCTCTAGTTTAGTCATAAACTCACTAAAGTTCTTTACATCTGGAATTCGGTACAAACAGCAAATGTTAAGATTAGAATTAATATCCTTTACACCGCATACTTCAAAAATGTCTATTTTATAGATTCTCTTACAAAAACCTAGTTCTTCTGAATTACATCTATTAAGTGATAAGATGAGGGAACCTCCTCTTTTCTTATTAACTCTAACGTTACATGAAGCCATTTTATAATTATCGAGATTGAAGATAGATACAGTCTGTTTGTTCAAAAAATGCTCACAAATACATATATATTCTAGTTCTGTACCTATATCATTTAAATAAATTTTAAATTCGTCTTTCTTATTGAATATGCCACATACATTTTGATAAAAAAGGTTTAGTCGTCTAGAATTGGGCCCAAGCACTGGAGCATAATTACTGTAGTTGGCCTCGAAAAAATTTTTCACTTTCATTCTCATTTAGCACTTGCTCTACATTTTCCTCTGTCACATGAACTTGACATGCCGTACTCTGAAATGGAATACCAGAAACAGTCATATCTGTTTGTGACCACTTATCTGATGTATTTTTCTTCAGTACAACCAAAACATTTTTTATTGTGCTGATATAATTATTGTATTTATTTCTCTGGTTAATACGTAAGAATGCTCTATACAATAGTCTACTAGCATTTAGTTTATTAAAACCTAAGAAGCTAGTTTCTTCATTATCAAATTCAATATATTCTGAGTTAGTACAATTGCTGCACACATGTCTTATCATATGATTTAAATAATTTACATTTAATTTCTTATTTCTATATGTTTTACAAACGAGTACATTAGTCATTTTTAGTTCATTTAAGGTGTGATATAAGTACGATTGTACGTTTAATGGATTATAGTCATTTGAACCTGCCATTATAATAATAAAGTCTGATTTAGTAAAATTCTTGCACGAAATGCTGCACGAGCTCACCACTTGTTCGAACACTGCCCCCGGCTTTATTACAGACATCACGGCATAATTATGTCCTACCAGCCTCTGTAGTCGTTTTCCTACGCCTCTTCCAGTCTCATCAGACAAAAACAGTATCTTGTGACGTTGATCATGATGTTTTGCGCCAGTTTTGTTCAGCATTTTACCGACTGAGGTAGAGCAGGTGAGTTGGATACAGGATTCCTCTCGAGACTGCTCGGTTTCGGTTATTGCTGTGTTTGCTGTGTTTACGCTCTCTCGTGGGGTGTTATGCAAGTCATCATATGTTTTCTGCTCTGAGCGCTCCAACTCAGCCTCTCGGTTATCCTGAAGAATTTCCGATTCTTGTAACTTGAGTGGACTGATCTTGAAGCTGTCCGCTAGGCGACGTTTCGTACTCTTTTTGCTAGTTGACGATAAATTCCTTCGGAGCGACGTTACAGGACTCCTACAGATTTGTTTTAAAGCGCCTACTTCCTGTGCAAGTTTTGCTAATTGTTTCTTGAGATCGACATTCTCAAGAATAACATTTTCCAGTTCATTTTGAGTTGTCTGTAAGTTTGTCCTCAAATTAGTTATTTGTGATTGCATTTCTTCAAGATTGCCTGTATGAGAAGACAGTTCCAAACTTTTGCCCATCAAATCCATTGAGAGCGATGAGTCAAGTGAACTACTGGTATTTATCGCTTCGTATGAGCTTGATTTAGTTAGTTTAGGTTTCCTTCGGGTAGTAACCTTGCTTATACTTGTAGAATCCATTTTTTAGACTTCTGCTTCTACCGTAGAAAGTAGGCAGGGATGTATCCTTCTGATTTATTCCACCAGAGTTCAGGGTTGCCTCAGGTTATTTAGATACTACTCAAAAATAAAAATTGGCAGTGCAAAAAGTTAACCTTTGTTAGGATTTGAACTCGGGGACGCCTGATTTGTAGTCGGACCTTTGACAAAGTATGCCAATTGAACTATGGTCATAGCGACGAATTTAGGGCTTAGTAGAGATTGCTCGCATTCAGTGTATAGATCATCAAAAAGTTTACCCGAAATTACCCTCAAGATGGTTTTAAGATAAAGGATGACTCAGATGAATACGTTATTATTCTTTATTAAAAATGTAATATTGTAGATAATTCACTCACAATAACCGTGTCTGGGTGCTCTTACGAGATTATTCTTCTCAAAAACACTGATTCTTATTTTTGCACAGGGAGTTTTCTGCAAAACGATTGGGTCTATTTTGTCACTTAGGGTTTTCACTGTGTTAACTTTTTTACTTGAGTGATATTGAAGAAAACACTCACACGCGCGAATTGATATTAGACACACTTGTTAATTGCATTAGGACCTAAATTAAAGATGCTTTACTATTTATTTAAGATAATTTTGCGTGGAGCTTAATGTTTACATGGCAGCTAACGCCATCTATTGAACGTTTTTGAGATATAACGATTCAAAAAGTTGTAAAAGTTGTTATGTCATAATATTATGCATTAGTACGCCACGTATATACAGCTCTGACTTGTAAACAGTGGTACTGCCTAACTTCCTATTCTCTTCCGAGACCTAGGTTGTATACCGCAAGCACATTCGCACACTCGATAGATTTCATCTCAAATAAAAACAAGTTATAACTATAAAACTATCAGGTAAAATGAAACCCAGTCCCTTCATTTATACGCCATTGTAACCTTGAGACTTTTTTTTTAACTTAAATTGCTTTTATCTTTTCAATCTGCTAATATCCATTATTTTGCAATAGTTTCAAATTTAACAGGATCACAACTGACCCGTGGAAAAGGCCTACTGGGGAAACCACGTTAAAAAAACGCTAAGTAACTACCTCATAGGTGGCGTGTGGAAACGAGTGCATATTATGACGATTACAATTTTTACAACTTTTTGAATCGTTATATTTCAAAAACGGTAGCTCGTAGAAAAAAAAATATTGAAACATTTTTTGTAGATAATTTAATGATCTAAAATTTTTGTCTTGGTATTTTTATGATAAAACATACCATTTTGGTAAAAATCGCAAAAAACTCATTTTTTTGACCTTTGACCTTGAATAAAAAATTTTTCATACAGGGGAAAGATGGGGAACTTTCAAATTTTATTTTTAATCATATTTTAAACAATCATACTGATTTTCAGCTTGGTGGGAATTAATGTAACTTCGAATGTCTAAATTGACCGGGCTAAGCAGCACTTGAATAGCTTCGTGAGAGAAGGGCCCCTTAAATGCATTGTGATGGAAATTTCCATCAAACAATTCAATGTAATTTTTGTCGCTTCCACAGGGTATTTGGATTATGTTTTTGGTACATGGCAACTTTTAAGGAACCATAGTATCGTTTCCGAACGAAAAAAAAGTTCATTCTTCAATGTCAGCTGTCAAATGTCATTTCAAAATATCATTACGCGCTAGTTTGCTCGGTGAAGATTTCGGCTAATGTGATTGGAAAAAAGTGGTATAAAATTCTCACGGTTACTTCTCAGTTTATTCGTAATTGATGGATTTGAGGTCAGTATTTTGATTTATGTATATAATTTTGTTCATAAATAGAAAAATATGAAGAAACAAACTCAATATTGTTTTGATGTAAATTTACATCATCATGTAATGGCGTTCATTTAGCTTGTATGAAAGTTAGTAAAATACTATTGTTTTATTTGATTTCGTTTATCTTTTGGTTCCAGGTGTTGATATCTAGCAAAATGAATGACAGAGATATTGAACATTATTTAGCATCTTTGGAAGGTGGGTGGCTCTCGGAAGATGACATGGAGAAGTCTGATGAAGAGGAAGAAAATGTGCCTGGAACTTATGACAGAGACGAGTTACTGAACATGTTAGAAAGTGATGAGGAGGACACAGAAAACCCACAAAACCACGAAAGTGACCCACCCTAGGTTGAAAATGAGGTAATGGATAACCAGGTTGTGGACAATAGTGACCCTACAGGACACATATTTTCAGCATTATTAGATAAACGAAAATTGATCTGGAAAAAAAAGAACATTGAATTTGATGAGTCCAAAATTACATTCAAAGGCAATTCAGACCTAGGACCAGAGTTGTCACCATTAGATACTCCATATGCATGCTTCAACTACTTTTTCTCAGAAGA
Organism: Electrophaes corylata; assembly: GCA_947095575.1. Taxonomy (NCBI): domain Eukaryota; kingdom Metazoa; phylum Arthropoda; class Insecta; order Lepidoptera; family Geometridae; genus Electrophaes; species Electrophaes corylata. The sequence continues at coordinate 2,042,513 of OX352719.1, read as the reverse complement.
TTTCATGGCAAGGATAGTGGAAGAAACAAACCTGTATGCCACACAAAAAAATCCAGATTTCATGGCAAGGATAGTGGAAGAAACAAACCTGTATGCCACACAAAAAAATCCAGCAAATACAACTGCAACCAATTTATCAGACTTGAGAAAGTTTTTTGGAATACTTATATATATGTCAGTCCAACATTTTCCCAATATAAGAGCATACTGGTCTCCAAAATATGGCTATGAACCAATTTATTCGGTGATGTCTAATAACAGGTTTGAACAATTGAAAAAAATATTACACCTCAATAACAATGACCACCACAAGGAAATTGGTGATCCAGGCCATGATCGTCTATTCAAGATACGCCCTGTTATTGATGAATTGAATTCAAAATTTTCATCAGTACCTATGGACCAACGCCTGTCTATAGATGAACAAATGTGTGCAACTAAATTTGCACACTTTCTCAAACAGTACTTGCCCAACAAGCCTCATAAGTGGGGGCTTAAACTGTATGTTTTGTGCAGCTTACAAGGATTTGCACACAACTTTGAGGTTTATGCTGGGCAGGACCTTACCAACAAACCTGAGAATGAACCAGATCTGGGCTCAACCAGCAATATTGTCTTGCGTTTAGCTCGAGGTATACCAAGACGAGTTGGCCACATTGTCTATTTCGACAATTTGTATACTTCTGTGCCTTTGGTGTTCTATTTGGCAACTCAAGGAATCCTTTCAGTGGGACAGTTCAACAAAATAGAATACCTAATTCAAAATTACCTGATAAAAAACAATTTATGAATAAATCTACTCCAAGAGTTGCACATGAAGAAAGAGTGACAACATTTCAAGGTGTGGATATGAGTGTAGTAGCATGGAAAGACAACAAAGTTGTCACATTACTGTCATCTTATGTAGGTGCTTTGCCTTTGAATAATGTATCTAGATATGACAAGAAAAAAAAAAAGAAGATACAAATTCCATGCCCGAAGATCATAAGTGAATATAATGCCCACATGGGAGGCGTAGACCTTATGGACAGTTTTCTGGGAAGGTACAGAATAATAAGGATCAAGTCAAGAAAATGTTATATTCGTATTTTTTATCATCTTTTAGACCTGGCAGTGATAAATGCATGGATAATATATAAAAAAATGCTAAAAATGTACCTAAGAAAGATATTCTCAATTTAGGTACTTTTAGAAATGAACTGGCCTTCGACCTTTGTAACATGGGAGCAGCAAAAGAAAAAAGAGGTCGTCCAAGATCTAGTCTTCTAGAAAATGAAATCCAGGCCAAAAAAAAAAGAAGTGCTGTAGCAGTTGCCCCACCAAAAGAAGTTCGCAGGGATGGACAAGATCATTGGCCTTTGGTAGGGGGATCCTTGCGTCGCAAATACCCCAATTGTAAGGGATATTCAACTATACACTGTTCCAAATATTAATAAAATATAAATATAAAAAAAATATTAATCTTTGCCTCAACAAAAACAACAATTGTTTCAACAAATACCACAATGAATAAGTTTATTATCTCACTGCACATTTTGTTCTCAGTAGGTTAGTCTGATTACATAATGATGTAAATTTCCACCAACCCATTTTTTCTAAATAAATAAAGCATTTTTATAAATATATTTTTTTTAATATTTTTTCCTTGTTATAGAGCTAATCTTACGTCCAAATAAATTTAATTTTGGTTAAAAAGTTGAAATCATGCATTTAAGGGCTAAGAAGTTATTTTACACAGTTGTTCCAATTCACCACGTTTTGTTTATTCATTTTCAGGATTAGCTTTAATTTTCTGAGAAAAGTGGCCATTTCGGCGTCAGCGGGCAACCCTTTTTTTGTCGATTCGATAGTGAGCCCTCAGGCGGCCATTACTTCTTCTTTTACAATTTTTACAAGGCGTACGCGCACCTAAATATCTAAAGTTTTTATATTTTCCTGATTTTGGTGAGTTTTTTGCCAAAAGGTTCTCAAAATTCTCTTGTGTTATGGATAGTGTTGTGATTCAGATATCGATAGGGAAAGTCAGGCACTTTACATGTGATACATCAAAATATGCAGGGCCTTTCCAGCAAATTATTAGAAAATTATTTTTAAATTGAATGTAGATATCATGTGTAATTACAGAACACTGGATATTAGAACTTGAGTTGCTCCCTTATTTTGATAAATATAGAGTTGCGAGCTCTTTTGGCCGCAAGAGCGCTATACGTGGTGGCTCACTAATTATTGTAAAGAATAATTTGAATGTAGGGAGCGTAAAGACATTGCAAATCTCAGCATTGAGAGAATTATTGAGCTGTCGTGTGTGGAGCTGGAGCGGCACGTCGTTGTGAGCGTTTACCGCCCCCCAGACGCGGACTTGACCTTGTATGAATCCACTATGGAAGATGTTTTGCTAAAAATGTATAATTGTAACAAAACTTTAATAGTTTGCGGAGATTTAACATAGATATTTCTGTTCATTCTTTATCTGAAAGATTTCTAAATTTATTTAAATGTTTTAACCTAGACCACCTATTTGAAGACGCAACAAGGGTGACACCAACATCGGCCACCTGTCTTGACAATATTTTTTGTAGTCATGTACCAGTTATTATTAATAATAATGATAATATATCCCTTATGGTAACATATTATTTATACGAGTGTGAGTACCCACACAAACCATATGCGGTTAATACTATACAATAGTTAAGTAAAACTGTACTTACATAGAGGCCATGAGAGCCACAGTGGCCTAACTGCATTTTTTTCAATATTGCCTTTTGTATTGGAATCTGTTCTAAACGGTAAAAGTAATAGCGCTATAGTGGCCTACAATTATTTCTTTTTTTTCCATAGATGGCAGCATCTATCCGTTTTGCCTATTGGAAATTTAAAAGAGTTTGAATGCGCCATAGTGGCCTATGTGAGTTAGGCTATTTTTGCACTATGGCAACAAAAAGCTTATGTCATAATAACACTTAGGCCAACTGTCAAAGTCAAAGTTATTGCCGCTATTCTGTTGGTTATTTATTTTGTTTTTACGCAGAGACAATAATTTATCCAAGAAACATTGAATTGAATAGCATTTTTATTATTACGTTTATTCCTTGTTAATATGTTAAACACTGAAAATGAATAATACGGAACCAGAAACCCCTAATAGTATTGAAAACACAATGCAAGGTAAGTCAAACATTACTTAATTTATAATGTTTTGTCAATTTAGTGTGTTGTTGAAAACAATGTTCCATGCTTATTGTGTTTTTCAGAAATCTTTGGCGAGGATGAGGCTGATCTCTATCAGGATTCAGGCTCGGAATATTTACCAACAAGATCGCCATCACCAGCTTCTAGTTCTACAACTAGTTCTTCTAGTTGTAGACTCAGAAAATCGGCCTCCTAGTAACGATCAAAACACCGAAAACTCTGCAAACTACCAAGAAAATCGAAAGTCGAGGAAGCGAGTTGTCGTACTCGCTTCCTCGACTTTCGATTTTCTTGGTAGTTTGCAAGTAAGTGGAAACGGAATATACGTAAGCAGAAACGTGCTAAAGAAAAAGAATATAGCAATACTAAGGGAAATACTGTCCTACCTTCCAAAAATATTAACACGACCATCCCATGCAACTGTGCACAAAAATGCCATGACAAAATTGATGCTACACAGCAAAAAAAACTTTTCGACGGGTTTTATGCAATGGAAAATTTTGATTTGCAGTCATCATACCTATTTTCATTGGTAAAAGTACAACCTAAAAAAAGATGTTCTTTAAGCACCGATCGTGAACAGACGTTCTAATACCAGAGTGTATCATCTTCCAAATTCCGATGGATTGTCCACCATGGTATGCAAAGAATTTTTCAAAAAGGTGTTTTCCGTTTCTGATAGAAGATTAACCAGAGTTTTAAAACTTAAATTGGCAGTTCCTACACCACCTATAGACAAAAGAGGCAAGCATGAACGTACCTGTCAATAAGACAAGTGAAGAAAAACTTCAGAAAGTGAAAACATTTATAGATAGATTTCCAAAATATGAATCACATTATACGCTACACAAGAGCATGAACAGAATGTTTTTAGCTCCAGATCTTAATTTGCCAAAAATGTATAACATGTACTGTGATGATACTCCAGAGTACTCCATCTCGATTTATTATGAAACGGTTGGTGGATAATCTGCTAAATTTGGGACGTTTCGATCATCGCTTACCACAACCGCGGCACCAAATGATAAACACTGACGATGAACTCGACATTTTGATATACTTTGGCAAATCCTAAAAGTTCAGTGAGGGAAGGTGAAGAAGAAATCGGAGTTTCGAAAAGCCAAATACACCGTGTACTAAAAAAATACAGATTCAAAAGTTACATTGAAGGGCGATTAGTACAAAAATTACTGCCCGGTGATGCTGAAAGAAGACTTATTTTCTGCCATGAAATCGAGAGGCTCATCCTAGAGGATCAGTATTTTCTTAATAATATCATCTGGTCAGACGAGACAAATTTTAGTAATAATGGTATGTACAACCGACAAAATAATCGCATTTGGTCCAGGGAGAATCCCTTACGTATCCGCGAGACTAATAATCAAGTGCGTTTTTCGTTCAGCTGTTGGTGTGGGATTGTAAAAAACCGGGTCCTCTTAGTACATTTTTACGAAGGGCATTTGAATACGGAAGGGTATTTAGAAATACTTATGATTTTGAGAAATGAGATAAATAATCTTCCGGTTGCAGAACGACAAAACCTTACTTTTCAGCAAGATGGGGCTCCGGCTCACAACAGTCACAGAACAAGGGACTATCTCAATGAACACTTTCATCCCTGGATCGGTACAAATGGACAAATAAGATGGCCGCCGAGATCCCCAGATCTAACCCCGTTAGATTTTTTTTTATGGGGTTATGTAAAAAATTTTGTTTACAAGAACCAGTATGAAAGTGTCCACGAGCTACAAGCAGGAATCAGACGTTTTATTTTAAATATCCACCACAACAAGATCAAAAAATCAACAGGGAGCGAAATAACCAAAAGAGTGCGACTTTGTATTCAACAGGAAGGGACTCATTTTGAGCATTTGATAAATTGATTAATTTTGTATTAAAAATGTTAAAATTCATGGTCTTCCTTTTATTTCTGACACTATGTTATTTAGCAAAAAATAATCCTTATGATGAAGCCTTTCGATCGGTATGATAAAGCTACAGGATAATTATTTTTCTCGTGTAACGGGTTCGATTCTCGGTTCAACCATGCAATTATTTAAATATCTATGAATGCAGTTTAAATTGTTTTTAAAATTAAAATAATGTCTTCTTTCAGTAAAATGTTCCATCTACAATATTTAAGGTACTTCCCCTCCATGTGGCATGTCCGTGGGACGCCCTGTATATGGGACGAAACCATAGCTTCGAGAGGGCCTCCAGAAATTGGGTCTTGTTTGTTGCGCTACATCAAAGAAAATGTCAGAACCAAAAGATTAATTTTATATTCTGACCAGTGCGGTGGTCAAAACCGGAATATCAAGATGGACATTCTTTGTCAGTACATTGTAAATCATCCAGACTATACTGTAGAGCAGATTGACCATAAATTTTTTGTAAGTGGACATTCATACTTGGCCTGTGATCAGGACTTTGGATTAATAGAGAAAAAGAAAAAAATACTTTAAGAATATTTTCATTCCTGCCGATTGGATTGATGTTATAAAAGCGGCAAGAAATAGAAATCCTTTTAAAATAGTAAACATGACTAAAGAAGACTTTTATTCTACAAAAAAACTTGAAAACAACATAACCAATCGAAAGGTCACTGCGGAGAAATCCAAAGTGAAGTGGCTGAATATGCAGTGGCTTCTTTTTCACAAGACTCATCCATTTTCAATTTTTTTTAAATACTCCAATAATCCGGATGTCTTGTTTGAAAGTGTTGACTTAAAAAAAAGAAATTCAATTGATATTGCTAATATCAAGCTTGATTGTTTGTATCCAGAGGGAAAACAAATAAGTGTTGAGAAGAAAAAAGATTTGGTGGAACTTCTTCATTACATTCCTCCAATCCATCATGCTTTTTATACTAATATTAAGGACAGTTCTGCATTAAGGAATGATTTGGATGTGGGACAGGAAGACATAGATAGCGATTAAAATAAGTACAAGTAAATTAAGATTTAATTTAATGTTTGTGAGTATGTAAGGGTACTATTTCTGTAATAAATAATTTAGACTAACTGCATTTTTATAAATAAATATCGAAAACCCTAAATGCCAGAGTGACCTATCTGAAAATAAATAAGTCATTGTAATGTCTAGCCCTGATTTTAATCACTTAAATATAAAGTTTATTACATATCTATAAGATTTGGGCAGCATAGAATAACCTAAAACTTAATTGACTAAAGTTATAAGTATCCGAAATCAGGCCTCCTACTCTTTCCATAATACTGTAAACTTTTGTTTCTATAGTTAGGCCACTTTAGCTCTCCTGGCCTCTTATAATGTTGAATAAATAAATAAAAAAAAAATGTAAAACTGTACGAAAAATGTATGGGAAAATAGTCACTCCTTGGATGCCTGAGGATGGGAAGCGACGACCGGGCCGGCCGAGAAGACGTTGGCGGGATGATATTGACACCCACAGAAAAGATTGGTGGGAGACCGCCGAAGACCGGGACCAGTTGAAGATTTTGGGGGAGACCTTTGCCCAGCAGTGGGACACAATAAGTTAATAAATAAAAAAAAAACTGTACAAGATATTTCAAACTGAACTTTGTTTCTATGAGGGCATATTACTGAGAGGAACTAGAATCGTAATACCCTCCCAGCTCCGAGATCGAGTCCTAAAAGCTGCTCATGAAGGCCACCCAGGGATAGTAGCGATGAAAGCAAGACTGAGAACGAAAGTCTGGTGGCCTAAGTGTGACAAAGACGTTGAAAATATGGTTAAATCATGCAAAGGTTGTACTTTAGTATCAGCACCAAATCCACCAAACCCTATGAAACGTCGAGAACTACCAGAAGAACCATGGGTTGCTATTGCTATAGACTTGATGGGGCCGCTACCTACCGGAGACTACCTATTTGTAGTGGTCGATTACTACAGTAGATACAAAGAAATATATATATAAGATATGTCGAAAATTACATCTGCTGAAATGGTTACCCAACTAAAAAAGAGGCTTTGTTTCTTCTCAAATTCATAAAAGAAAAACTGGACAAAACGTTTCAGGTTGTCATTTATAATGATAATCAATCTGCACAAAAACTATGTTAAAATTCAATGTTTCATGCAAGAACAAAACACATAGATATAAGACACCACTTACAATATTTATGCACTAATGATATGGTAGCAGACCTACTTACAAAGCCATTATGTAAAGAAAAACATGATAAGTTTATGTATCAATTGTTGTATAAAAAGTAAATTGATACCTATCTAGATAAGTTATGTTAGAAAATGTTAAATGTTTTGAAGATAATTTGTAGTGCCTATTTAAAAATAAAGGTATTTTTGTATTAATGATTAGGTAAGTAAATAAAACAAAAAACATTGCCTGTAGGTAGATATATGTAGGTAAAATACAAGTGTATGATTGCTATTAGTTTAAGGGCCAGTGTTGGATTATATAAACGCAATTGAATCTATCAGGACTATTTGAATGTCACTGTCATCCATGACAGTAGTAACTTGTGTCAAAAAACATCTTGCATCTCTCTCTATGGCGAACCGTGCTACTCTGTACTTTCTCTTGTTGCGCTTCCTGATTAAATCATTTACTATCATTGAAATCTACTATTGTTTTCCTGAATCCTTCAAAGAAAACTAAAATTGGAAGCACGAACACTTTTGGCATTACGTACGCAAAGTAAACGATAGCTAGGTCCGTAAAGTAAGGTAATTCGATAGGAAATTAGTAAATCGGTTGTCATTCGTGCTACCATGTGTCGTCTCGATCCGTAAACCTAACGTGAATTACGTTAGGTTTACGGACCGTTACGATACGCAAGTGGAATTCGTTCGTGCTTACCCCCCAGTTCATTTGTGACGTAAGTAATGTTTACAACACCGATGCAAAACCTTCCTGTGAAAGTGAGTTATTATCTAAAGTGATTAGTGAAAAAACCATTAGTGTGCAACAAAATTTATTTTTGGTAATTTAGATATATGGAAACCTTTAATAAATAATAAGTGGATTTTTATACAATCAAAACCCAACAAAATGATGAAGTGAATGAGATGACATGAAATTTTTATTAAGCTTTAGAACACATATGAAAAATATGAATGGAAATCAAAAAATTGTTTTTAAATTGGGAATGCTGCAGTTGGTAAAAAAAATTAATACTAAGTACAATTCATCTCCATCTTCTTCACTGAGTTATGATAACTTCAGTCAGCGTTCAGTAACACCAGCATCAATCAATCCGTGGTTATTCCCCCTGTTATTCGTATATTCCTGTACCAGAAACTTCACCTAATATGTTATATCAAACGCAAACTCCATTGCCAAACTTTAGTTCATCTTCTTCGCAAAATAAAACTAAGAATTATTAATCTGCCCCAAACAATTCCAGAGTGGTTATTAACTCTTTTACACATCTGCCACCGCTTCAATCACCACGTCATCTCTACACATTACCTTCCACATCTCTCTATATTGATAATCTTCAACATGCCGAGGATACCGAAGCAGCAACTTATTTAGTACAATCTCAAGGACAAGAAGAGGAAAATAATATTGACAAATACCTAAAGTTTAAGCATTAAATAAGATTGTTGATTTGTTTTCATTTTTAAATAAGTACAGATGTAAAAATAAAGATAACTTACCTTAAGGTAATAGTCAGTTTTTCTTCCGTATCCAAAGATAATCTTATGCAGGTATTTTGCTTTATCAATTTATCACGTATGCCATTATGAAGTTCATCAAAAGAATTTATTGACATCCTGTAGAAATCAAAGAATTTATCTGGGTGTGCTCGTAACTTAGCTCTCTTCAAATAATACGAACTCTCATAGACTCTTCGAATATTTAGTGGATGTATCCAATACCGACGGCGTTTCTTTTTTTATTTATTAATAACAGAAATGCAATTGCTAATATATCGTCGTCCTCCATCGTCGTGCGTTCGCCACGCTATCACTATCTGTACTGAAGGGGATAAATTCCAAATAAATAAAAACGAACGTTTACGCTAGTCTCACTGAATTCCAATTCGAAATTACGCATTTGCAAAACGAATACGGAAAACGTATGTTTGCGGCCAGCCTTAAAGGGGAGGTGTTATACCACTCGACTAAGGGCGGCCGCATACACTCGGTTTCCTGATCTGATTCAGATTCGGAAACCTGAATGCTCAATTTACATACAAAATGTTCAACACGGCGCACAAGTTCTTACTATTTCCGAAAGGAAAAATACCCGACGTTCGTTTCAGAATTCATTCCGTGCTTTTGGGTAGACAGAACGGAAAAAAACCTAATGACGTCACCCCGAACGCAGTGCTCACATACATTTCGTATCGTTCGCCGCACATGAACGGAAATTTCCATTCAGAACCGCGCTAGCATTGTGTCGAATGGACGTGTTCTTACGATTTTGCGAACAAAATGTGTGAGGTCCAAAATTTAATTATATCTGTGGAACAATATCCTTGTATATGGGATATTAATCATGCAGACTACCACAACAGAGATGTCAAGGACCTCGCATGGGAGCAGATATGTAAAGAAGTTTATGATGATTGGGAAACGTGCACCGACAAATCAAACAAATGTAAGTATTTTAAATATTAATATTTTTAACCCTTAAACAAACGCGACGCTGTATAGAAATTACCGAAGATGTTATAACGGATTCACCCTACGTTTAGGTGTATCTTTAATGTATGTATACCCAAATATTTAAAAAACATAGGAAAATAGTTTTTTTTTGGTGGGAATATATTTCCCTATATTTGTATAGGTTATGTTTTCTTTTAATGGTGGGAAATTATATCCCTTCCTATGCTGTACTATGCTGCAAAGCTGGCACAACTAGTTGTTTCCCCCGACTTTGCTTATTTATCATATAGATCCTCTAGTAAGTTGCAACTTGTGAAGAAATTGTCGAAGGCGACCAGTGTGTTTACGGGCAGACTATTACAAAGTTGCATTACAACGTTATACCCAAGGCCTTCATTTTCGATATTATCTCCTTTTTCGTTATAGATTTCAAACTGGTATAAGTAGCCAGTCTTGGCGTCGCATCTTGCCCATACCTTAAATCCCCTTTTAATCGGCTTTTTTGGCATATATTGCTTAAGAGAGCACCGCCCCTTAAACTTAACCATACACTCATCGATTGACTGTACACTTGAATTGTATGCTTCTTCTTGATATACCTCGTTCAATGTAGTCATCAAAGGTCTCAATTTGTATAACTTATCGTAATCTGGAGAATCTCTTGATGGTTCCATGGTATTGTCGTTGAGGTGGAGACTTTCTATTATTTCCTCTAGTATTGCATTACTAGAGGATTTATATGATAAAGCAATATATGCCGTAGGAACAGTAAGATCAAACCGAAAAGATCTCCCAGAAATGATGAAAAAGCCACACAAAAATTTAAGACTACAAAAGCACGAATTTTCTGCAATGCAGCCGAATCAATCACAGCAATTAAATGGCTTGATACAAAAGACGTCACACTACTCACCACAGCACATCAACCACTTGACATCATGTATGTAAAAAGAACTCAACGAGATGGATCAAGAGCCCAAATTCTGTGCCCAAAAGCGATCGCTACATATACACTGAGCATGGGTGACGTGGATCTATTTGACTACTATAGATCCTCTTACGCAATAAACAGAAAATCGCGTAAATTTTGGATGCGTCTTTTCTTTTTTATGTTTGACGCATATATATGCGTCAAACATAAAAAATTGCGTAAATATATATGCGTAATTAATGCATACATCACATACAACCAAACTCTTACTGTAACACCACATTCACACCGGGAATTTAAGTTGCGCCTGGCGCGTGCGCTGATTGACAATTACTCTGAAAAAAAAGCGCCCATAAATGTGCCTTTCAAATGTAAGAAAGGTGGAGTGTTGATGAGATACGTCTGATAAATGTTGGTGAACATCTGCCAGAAGAAAGTAACACATACAAGAGATGCAGGTTCTGCAGTACAAAAAATGAAGAGAAGAGAACGAGAATGAAATGCTCCTATTGCAATGTACCCCTGTGTATTAGGGACTGTTTCAAGAACTTCCATAAAACAGAAACAAACTAGAATCACACAAGAGATATGAAAGAGTCCAAAAATTGTGATGAATAAATAAGTATAATATATATGACGGAGACGCTGCTCCAGTATGGTCCAGCTGGTCGTCCGCGATATCTGCACTGATGACGTCACAGCTGTCTTCATTATGGTGATGACTCATGACCGTCGGCAAAACATAAACCGAGTCAAAGAAACATTAAATAAGCCAAAGAAACACCAAGAACGTTGTCACTGTCGTTTATTCCGCACCAAACAAATCTGGTTTTTACAGTAGGTCCGAACGGTGCGGCGGCTCGAGCCAGACTGACTGCCGTAGAGCGCACCGCCCGTATTTATGCAAAACACAGCCGCGCGCAAGCTACCTCGCCACTAAGAGTGTTTTGCTTTTACGCGTCTTGTTGTTTTTACAATCAATTAATTAATGACCTTGTTAACCTTAAAATAATGAATCAACGCCTAATTAACTAATAATTCACTTAAAACTGAAACAAAACATTGTGATTTCAAGTAGCTCCGGCGTCTTGCTGACACCAATGTCGCCATTGCGCCGATACGGCCATTCTGACAGGCGGTGCGCGCTCTGCACCAGCCTCTGTTGTGCGTGATGTTTTAGTTCGTAGATTACTCGAAGATTACTCGAAGATTGCTCGAAGATTGCTCAAAGATTGCTCAAAGATTGCTCGAAGATTGCTCAAAGATTGCTCGAAGATTACTCGAAGATTACTCGAAGATTACTCGAAGATTACTCGAAGATTACTCGAAGATTACTCGAAGATTACTCGAAGATTACTCGTGGATTACTCGTAGATTACTCGTGGAAGAGGAAAGGCCTGATGCTGTGCTCTGGGCGGTCCTGTTCGCAGTGGTACACAGAGGATCTAAAAAAAGAAAGGTTTTGTACTCGTGGATTACTCTTAGATTACTCGTGGATTACTCGTGGATTACTCGTAGATTACTCGTAGATTACTCGTAGATTACTCGTGGATTACTCGTGGATTACTCGTAGAAGAGGAAAGGTCTGATGCTGTGCTCTGGGCGGTCCTGTTCGCCGCGGTACACAGAGGATTTGGGAAATACGACTAGGTTGATGCTGTGTGTTCACAGAGGCTCTAAAAAGGAAAGGATTTGTACTCGTGGATTACTCGTGGATTACTCGTGGATTACTCGTAGAAGAGGAAAGGTCTGATGCTGTGGTCTGGGCGGTCCTGTTCGCCGTGGTACACAGGGGATTTGGGAAATATGACTAGGTTGATGCTGTGTGTTCACAGAGGCTCTAAAAAGGAAAGGATTTGTACTCGTGGATTACTCGTAGATTACTCGTGGATTACTCGTAGAAGAGGAAAGGTCTGATGCTGTGCTCTGGGCGGTCCTGTTCGCCGTGGTACACAGAGGCTCTAATAGGATTAGCACTAGGATGATGCTGTGTTAGACACAGGGGTTCTTAAAGGTAGGAATAATTTTATGTTATTATTTTATGACTTGGTATGCGAGCTGATGAGGAGGTGGTTTGGATTGGAGTAGTGTCCAATCCCACTTCTGATGACGGAGACGCTGCTCCAGTATGGTCCAGCTGGTCGTCCGCGATATCTGCACTGATGACGTCACAGCTGTCTTCATTATGGTGATGACTCATGACCGTCGGCAAAACATAAACCGAGTCAAAGAAACATTAAATAAGCCAAAGAAACACCAAGAACGTTGTCACTGTCGTTTATTCCGCACCAAACAAATCTGGTTTTTACAGTAGGTCCGAACGGTGCGGCGGCTCGAGCCAGACTGACTGCCGTAGAGCGCACCGCCCGTATTTATGCAAAACACAGCCGCGCGCAAGCTACCTCGCCACTAAAGAGTGTTTTGCTTTTACGCGTCTTGTTGTTTTTACAATCAATTAATTAATGACCTTGTTGACCTTAAAATAATGAATCAACGCCTAATTAACTAATAATTCACTTAAAACTGAAACAAAACATTGTGATTTCAAGTAGCTCCGGCGTCTTGCTGACACCAATGTCGCCATTGCGCCGATATATATATAGGAAGGCACGAGACTCTCGTACATTGTTTGTCCATAATGAGTTAGGTAAGTGTGAACATGTTTTTATACGTAATGACGCAGTACGTAGGCCGCTAACAACGCCCTACGATGGTCCCTACAAAGTAATTAAAAGACAAGGTAAGGTTTACACTATTCAATTACCTAACAGAACACTAAGTATTTCAATGGATAGACTCAAACCAGCATTTTTAATCAATGATCAAAGCAGTGACGATTGTGCCAACCCTACTAAAGATAGTAATATAAGCAAAATTGAAACTGTAAATAAGAATTTAAAAGAGAGTGTGACTAGCGAAACTAAAGTAACTAAAAGTGGTCGTAAAATAAGATTACCAGTTAGATTTATTTGTTAAGTAAATATAAAATAATGGTACGTACTTATATAGAGACACAAAATACATTTATTATATCCTAACATTTTTAAAATTTATATTTTTTTCGAGTTTCATTTCTATTGCACAATGTTATTTTGTTTAAAGTTTTTACATAATGAAATTTATTTTTGTAAGAAATTTTCATGACTAGAGGTAATCAAATTACAAAAAGTGTAAACGTTGCGATAGGTACTTATTATTGTAGTCAAGTGCTCAATTAATATATCATTTAATAATTTGAATTCAATTGAATCAGTCCTCAATTTTTTTGTATAAATCATGGATAAATCATACAGCAAGGAAGAAGTAATCATTGCGCAAAATGGTGCAGTAGAGGAAGCTATGCAAAAGCAGAATACGACAACGTTATCCATTGTCATTCTTTTAGGAGTAATTATATTAATATCAGTGTTCGTATACTGTCGTTATCGTATACGCAATTGGATTACGAAGAAGTTCACGAGGATGATAGAAGGCCATGTGCCAACTATTCCCCGTGTACAACCAGTGTACAACAATAAATACGTCACACAACACTTAGGACTGGATCATATAGATAGAGAAAATATTTTGGCTAAAAACCTAACAATTCCAAAGGACCTCTTTAGGAATTAAGAAAATTATTCTGATGGAACTTACATTTATATAAACTTTTTATTCCAACGATTGTCATATAGTTTACATAAGTTCACGAATATACATATATATAATACACGAATTGTTTATGCATCCTAAATACCAGAATAGAGACCCTATAACAGTTTTAACAATGTTTTTTTAATGTTACTGTATTAACCCTTAATTTACCCAAGCACATTTTTTTGGTTTTTCCTTAATTACTATTGGTTTTTGGGATGTCAGATGCAAACAGAAGAGGAAACAAAAAGAAAAAAAATTCTAACTTTATTACTTTTTTAGATAATGGACGTCCCCTATACGGGACGTTTCTCGGTTTGCAAAGAAGTAGTAGTCGTTCGAGGCGTCCCGTATACTACACATTTCCTAAGATGTAGAGATTTAGAACGGCTAAGAAATTAAACAAAAACTTTAAAAATGATGTCGAAAAATCTGTTTTATTATAATAATCAAAATCTACATTGCATTTTTAGGTTTATTTGGTAAATAAAACTTATTAAATACAATTTTTTTGGTCTTAGATTATCTGAAAGTCCAGAAATCTGGTTCATATACGACGGCATTTTTCTTATTCCTATGACTAAAATAACTGAAGTAAAATTTTTTATATTTATTAGTTTTTATAGTGGTAACCTACACTATGGAAAACTACAAAGGTTTTATTATATCTCAAACGTAATGCACAGAGTGGGATTTGAGCGGATGGGGCTAAGCTCCGACGACGCAGTTGGTTGGAGCATCCTCATATTCAGAGGAGGGGACGTGAGTTCTATCACAGATATTTTCTAAAACTCGCCAAAGGTATATTTTTATCAATAATAAAGACCTGTTACATAAATTTTGAATCAAAATCTTCCTTTCTTCCTGTGTTGCCTTTTGCATGCACCTGTGCCTAGGAACTGTGTTCTTGCACTTTTTTGTCAGCGTGTTTACTACAATATCAGCAGTAGCTAACCTTTTTTTCGCACCTCGTGTTAGACAGTATATGATACTGTGCAGCAGAAAACAATACAGCATATACAGGTGTCGTAGTTGAAAACACAACAGGCGAATTTGAGACAGGATCTGAGAGAATAATATTGAATTCTTTGAGACACCAAAGATGAGATGCCGGACAGATCACGGATCACGGATGCGTAATAGGGATAGGTATTTGAAAAATATATGTGGTTTGTTTTATAAAAAACACATCTTATTATAATAGGTAATAGTATCTTTGCCGTCGTTGTCTTAATGTCATCTGAATTTTGATTCTCGTCTAGTAAATCCAGCCTCTCTATCGATGAATTAATCGATGGAGCTCCTAAGGAGGGACAATATTGCTCGTTTTTGCTTTTATTGAACTAAGATACTATCGTCCAATGGGGTATCTTCAGCAGTAACTAGCACCACAAGCTTCCATTCTCCTGAAAATTGAAAATTCTGTTCTGAAAACAAGAAAAAAACATAAATGAAGCACATAAACACTTTACTACACCTTTCGTAAAAGGAAAAACCAGTTCTAATTCTGTATTCTAACTCATATATTTGAATATTATGTATTTTTTGTGATATATAATCAATATTTAAAAAGTTATAATAAAAATTTGCAACTAATGTTCCATTTCTTGAACTCTACGTTTCAAGAAATGTGAAGTATACGGCACGTTGTAAAGTATGGTCAGAACGCTACGTAATAGGAAATGGGAAGAATAGGGGACGTGTGAATTGAGACCTATGTAAAATGAAAATAAAGCAAATAATTGGCATAACGTTTTCGTACGCTTGACAATTTATTCAAGCACTATATAATACTAAAATATCTAATAAGGGTGTCTAAGAAGAACATAATAAAAAAAAATACTTACCGTGAGCGCGTGCGACAGGTCCTCCTTCCTCAATGTTTTAATGGCCACCAACGGAAATTCCAGAAACGAATAGTCTCACCGATTTTTTACATAAATTTAGTTTATATACGAAATATTCTCTTATAATAATAAGACAAATAAACTCATTATTTTAGACGCTAGATTTTTTTAAAGATGATGTCCCGTATTCTTCCCAAAACTAGATTAAGGGTTAATAAATCATTATTATAATAAAAATATATTATTTATTTTGACACTTTATCAAAACTTTTATGTCTTAAATCTTCGAACGGACAGTTGTAACAGCAAAACTGTCATAGCAATAGTTGTTCCGGTTGAAAAGACCTATCCAACGACATACATTTTATTGCTATTGGAGGGTGGTCCCAGGTTCCATACATTTTTGCCCATTGTCCTTTATTCATTTATGGACTTGTTCACTGCAGTCATCAACAATAATGCTACACTCTCAGATGTGCAGAAGCTTTTTTATCTGAGAAAGTTTTTGACAGAGGATGCTCTAGCTGTTATTGTAAACTTACCTCTGGTAAATCAATCATATAAGGAAGCTCTGATATTATTAAAGAAGCGTTTTGACAATAAAGCAAGGTTAATTTCAAATCATATAAATGTTATTCTGGAATTGCGGTCCATGCAGAAGGGTACTGCCACTGCTATAAGGGCATTTATATCACAAGTGCAACCACAGTTGCATGCGTTAAAGAACTTGGAGCGGCCTATCCAAAATTGGGATATGCTTTTAATCACTCTTTTAACTAAGAAGTTAGATCAGTATACGTGTAGGGCCTATCAACTTGATAGAAATTTAGAAGTTCTTCCTACAATGGAAGAGTTTATGGCGTTTTTAGAAAAGCGTGCTATGGCGCTTGAGGATAGTTCTGAACCTAAAAAGTCGGTGAATAAAGTAAGTAATGTTGTCACTAAAAATAAAAGTACCTACAAATGTTTGTACTGCGATGGGACAGACCATGCTATCCATATTTGCCCTTCCTTCAAAACGGCTCCTATAGAAGACCGTACTAAATTTATTGAAAGTAAAAAGTTGTGCACAATGTGCTTCAAAAATCACACCGGCAAGTGTAGATTTAATTTCACTTGCAAAGTCTGTAGAGCAGGTCACAATACTCTCCTGCATAAAGACACCATTCCAGCTACTGAACACGTTACCACGTTACGTTAAGCACGTAGCGGCAATGAGTCGTCAATTAAGAAGAGTGAGTGTTTGGTTTTTTGCCTTCAAAATCTTGTGTTCTTGGGCTGGTTGTAAGAAGTTAGGTACGCTGTTAGATTATGACTGAACGAAATAACACATAAGTAGGTAGTAATGTGGTAATAATATACCACACATTGCTCCGCAAGTTTGCACACAATGCAGTCAATAATGACTTTTCTTGATTTCCTTTTTTAGCGGGTTTTTGTGTTGAGTTATTCTTCCAGTTCATCTTTGCATAACTTGTGCAATCTTTCTTCAAATGCCCAGGTTTCTTACACTTGAATCATACCATTTTTGAGTATTTTCTAGCCGCTAATTGATCGCGGTTTGATCCTTATCATCTCGCCTTTGCTGCTCCTGGAGTAACTTTGATTTGACCGCATCGCTTGTCAACTTTACATTGGAGTTTTCTAACGCCATAATTAACGAGTCAAAGTCCACCGTTAGACCACTGAGCATAATGACAGCCAAGAATTCATTATCCACACACGATCCAATATCTGACAATTGTTGGCCGAGCTCTGTAATTTTAGATAAGTAGCTCTGCATGTTTTCTGTGTCACACAGCTTCTCACCGAATAGCGATCTCAATAATCCCAGTCTCCTGCATAATCCCTTGTCTTCATATGCACGCTGAAGATTGGTTCAGGCTTCATAGGGCGTCTTTGCTTTGCGTACACGTGGCAGCGCAGATGGGCCAACAGACAAGCAAATTTTTTGCTAACGCCTTTTTCCTTTTTTTCTCATCTTTACAACAGCTCTAGTCTTTGTCGTCCTTGACGCAATCGTATAGATCGTGCATTAGGATCATCTTCAGCATTAACTTTCAATGGTTGTAATCTTCTAAACCCTTGAGTTTCTCGACAGGAATTCCGATCGGCATCGTGGTAGCCATGATTGCCGCGTGCGCAATTTTTCAACACGCCGCCCGGTGTAGGGTTACGTATTTTTAATATGATGAAAATACGTCTTGTTACACCAAAATACATTTCAAACGTCCTGGACCCATAACCTGAAGGGTTATTGTAATAAAAGGGAGTTATAATAAAGTTATAAAAACTCGTATATTGGTGTTAAAAAGTAATTTAGTGCGGCCTTACGCATCGAAGTTAGGCAGAAAGAGAAAGAGGAGAGCAAGACGACAAACACAGCAGCATGTCATACTGACATTGACATTTATACATAATTGGAGTGTTTACATGTTTGTTCCAACAGATACAGCTGATCGTTTGGGAGTCCTTTCTGTATAGATCGCAAATCTCCAAAATGGTGGCACAGGTTATTTTGGGGTCTTCTGGACATCGCATTTGTCAATTCATATGTCATTCATGGACTTGTAATGGAACAGACTACCGTAAAAGATTTTCGACGCTCTGTTACTTAAGGCTTGATGACAATGAAAGATGCTACTCAGAAAAGAAAGATTTCTACTGATAATACTGCGAAAGGCGGCTCTCCCAAAAGGAGCAAATCTGACTATTCCACTATAAAAGACGTACGCTTGGGTAACAGAGGCATCCATTGGCCTAAGTTCGTAGAGAACAGGGGAAGGTGTGAGGTTTGTAGTTTGAAGAAGATTCAGTCGAAACCTCATAGTAAATGTTCGCATTGCAACGTGTTTGTGTGTGTAAATGAAAAGAAAAATGTTTTGTTGAATACCAGGAGGTGAATCTGTAGTTAAAAACCTATTAATGTAATTATTAATAAGTCATGATTGGATCTCATTACTGTTGTTGTTTCTATCAAGTTCCTAACATTGTGATAGCACGAAGTTCCTGACAGTACTTTAAAGTCTAGGTCTTGGAAAAAGTACTTCTACTTAAGCCACTTTAGAGAAATAATGTTTGTAAACAAACCACAACAGCAGATTTTTAGGGTTCTCACTTCAGAATAATTCAACATTTCACACTTTTAATAGTTTTACCCTAAAAATCTATCAGATTTTTCATAATACCTTATTGTAAAGACACGTAAAAAACAATACTGATCAATAAACATTTCAAATCACATGTAAGTAATAATTTTTTACATTTTGAAATAAATTGGGTTGGATGGTGGATAATTTATGCCATCCCTAATGCTTTCTGGCTTTTTTGGAAGAAATCGTAAACATTTTTGCATTTTTTTATTATGTTATCAAATGAAAATACCACCAAGTACCCTACACTATCCGAATAGTTTACTGTTTTTCAAATTAGTCGTATTATTTATCTGACCTTGAAAAATGACCGATGTCATGTGGTGTTCCAAATCAATGGATTTCGCGTAAAATCTAACGGATTGAGGTGAAGGTTTGACGGAATAAATTCTTTGCTAGCGATTGATGAAACTTGTAACAGATTTCATTATAACTTTCTTTTATAAGTAAAAAAATAGTTCTATCTGATTTGATACGTGGCACTATAACCTGTGAGGGTAGCCAAAGAAAGTTATTGTTTTTGACGGAATTTCATAGTACATTTCACGGAATTTCGAAAACACTGTTGGCAACCCAGACGCTATCAATCAAATCAATCACTCGTCACTTGTTTGTTTGAAGTCGTTTAGGCATACGGGTATTATTGAGCTTGGTTATACGTTTTGTTTTGTTATTTGTTATTGGTTTTAAGTGTTGTTTGTTGGTTTGTTTTGGTGTTACAATGAGTGACCAGCCAGGTCCAAGCTCATTGAAGACTTTTTCATCGCCCCAGAAAAAGCGCCAAAAGAAAAGGGATCTAAGCTCTGCCGAGAAGACGACAGTAATAAACATTTTTAAGCTGGTTGAAGAAACTTGGCCTAAAGAGAAATACCCATATAAAGCCGAATTAATTTCAAAAACCGCCGAAACTGCGGGCATACCTTCTTTAACAGTATATACAGTTCTAAGAGAGTATAAAACTCAGCATCGTGCCATCTCACCAGTGGCAAGACCTAAAAGATTGAAGAAAATTGACAAACTCCTCGACTTTGAATTAAGTACTATCAGGAGAAATTTCACTACTTTTTCTTCAAAAAAGAAATGCCCACAGTGGACAAAGTATTACAAACAGTAAATGATGACGATGATCTGCCAAATTTTAAAAGAACAACCTTTCAAAAATTGCTTAAAAAACTCAAAGTCAAATACCTATCTGAAAAGATCAAGAAAAAGCACACTGATAGAGAAAAAAGAAATAGTAAAATGGGGGCGTAAATATTTGGCTAATATTGCAAAACTGAGAGAAGACGGGCGCCAAATTTACTACACTGATGAAACATGGTTAAATGAAGGTATGTATTTCAATTTAAGTTATTAATCTAAGCTTATAACAAATCAGTCTGCATATAGAAGGCTATTGCTAAATATAGACATCCTCCTAAGAGTTCCACGAGGAGCAGCCTTTTGTCGTCTTCGTCCATTAAAAGTTTTCAATATTTAGTTAAGTTATGATTATATAAAAATGCAGTTGCATGGAAACAGTTGAAGATTGCAGAAGCCTAATGTCTTAATATCATCCATGTCCAATTAAACTCTTTCTCAGTGATTTTATCAAACATAAAATATTTCAATATATACCTAATTATAAATTTTTTTTCTAGGTCAGGCAAAAGGTAAGGTGTGGCAAGATCTCACAATTCAATCCACACGAGAAGCTCACCGAGAAGGATTGTCAACAGGGTTGAAGGGGCCTACTGGTAAAGGAAAGCGGCTGATTATAGTGCACATTGGTAATTATTTATTTATCATGCATTTTTTAATAGACTTGACTGGC
Organism: Electrophaes corylata; assembly: GCA_947095575.1. Lineage (NCBI taxonomy): Eukaryota > Metazoa > Arthropoda > Insecta > Lepidoptera > Geometridae > Electrophaes > Electrophaes corylata. Next base: position 2,021,365 of record OX352719.1, on the reverse strand, counting down.
GCATTTTTTTTAATAAGTTCAAAAATGACTTATGTAGCATTTGTAAAATTACTTATTTTTTTTAGGAAATGCAGATGGATTTTTGGAAGGAGAATTCGTTTTTGAAAGTAAAAAAGGAGATGGGGGGGGGGACTACCACAAAGAAATGAATGCCAAAGTATTTGAAGTGGTTCACAAAAGTAATAGAAATAGTGGAGCCCCACTCCGTAATAGTTATGGATAATGCTCCCTTCTATTCTCGTCGACTGGAGCGAATACCTAATATGTCTTTAAAAAAAAGTGACATACAGGAATGGCTAATAAGTAAAGAGGTTTCGTTCCAGGAGACAATGATAAAAAGGGAGCTTATCGACCTGGCAAAACCATTAAAAGAAAATTACTCAGCTTATGTCACAGACACTCTAGCGAAAGAGAAAAATGTAGAAGTTCTGCGCTTGTCTCCATACCACTGTGAATTAAATCCAATTGAAATAATTTGGGGGCAAGTCAAAGGCTATGTAGCAACAAAAAATAAAACATTTAAAATGAATGAACTAAAAATATTATTAAAAGAACCCACGGATTGAATAACCCCTACTGCATGGCAAAATTGCATAAGACATGTAATAGGTGAAGAAAAGAAGATGAGAGACCTGGATGGTTATTACTGATAATGTAATTGATGAGTTAATCATCCAGGTCTCCGGTGTTGCTGGTAGTAGTAGTAGTAGCAGTGACAATTCAAGTTCTGAATCCGATGATCATTAATGACGAATCCAGGTTCTTCATTCATGAATGAAGAATTTCAGCGCTGGGTTTCTTCAATCATCAACGGTATACCACCAAACACTAGCACTCTGTTACTGATTTGGTTGATGAGCCCTACATAAAAGTGCGTATACAATTTTTACAATTGTATAAATATCAATAAATATAAAAATTCACCTACCATTTTGTTTTATTTAATCTTCTTTAGCAGTTTTATTGGTTTAAAAACTTAATTATTTATTCACAATCATCATCAATTATCATACTAAAGTGTTGTTAGCATTTACAGAAATGAACATTGATAAAAAATCTTTTTCACCTGTTACATACCTAGTATGTACCTAACCCGCTGACCAAGAGCTGCAAGCTTGCATTATGGACGTGTGGCAACCGATGGGCAATGACCGCTGATTCATTTTACTTGGATACCAGTTTTAGTGTAATTAATATTTTCGTTCTATATTTGGTACTTGCATCGACCAGACGTAGTCTCTGTTAAATTTAATAAAGATTTTTATTAAAGTACTTTCTCAAATCTTTTGGTTTTTTTTAAAACCATCGGCTGTGGCTATCGTAATTGGCGCAGCTGGTAGGATACTTCGAAGCAGTGAGTGTCTCGTCCAGATTCCACCAAATTGGATTCGGACGAACGGACCCCTGTTCGTTCTTTCAAGGACTTCATCGAGGTATCCAGAATCTACGGCACACGGCCGAGGGCGCACTCAGTAATCAGTGCAGAGGAAAACCAAATGTGAGTACTTTGAAACTTTCTTTTAAGTGTTGCCTCCTTTCCCACCATTTTCCATCCACGAAAAATCGGGGAGGAATCTGTCTCCTCAAGACAGGTTCGCAGGAATAGCGACGCGGATTTTTATAGGAAATTAGGTAGCTTAGATACTTTAGTTGAAACAAGTGAGGAAATCATGCCTATTGAACCAGACCAAATCTTTAAGGCTCTACGCCTGGTTCCCGAATTTGATGGGAATCCTAACATTTTAACCAGATTTGTTAGAATCTGTGACCAACTTGTGACGCAATATCTGAAACCCGAGCCAGGATACGAGTTATCTAATTTATGTGTCATAAACGGCATTTTGAACAAGGTAACAGGTCCTGCGTCTAGGACCATTAACGCAAATGGCATTCCGGACAACTGGTTGGGCATACGAAATGCTTTGATTAATAATTTTGCCGACCAGAGGGACGAGACTGCCCTCTATAATGACTTGTCCTTGGTCACCCAGGGTACCGATTCCCCACAGGAATTCTATAACCTCTAACCTAGAACTCTGTAGTTCGCAGAAACAGTAAAAGCAAGATGGAAAAATCTGAGCGTATTTTTTTAAAGAATGTGGAAAAATTAATAAGCCAAAGAGTGGAGACAGCGCTGATAAAATATGTAAAAGTACGTGGCAGTACCAAACGTTTCCTTCAATATTGAACAATCATGATGTGCACGAGCTGTGGTTTCAACAAAACAACGCAACATGTCACACAGCTCGTGCCACAATCGGTTTATTGAAGGAAACGTTTGGTAACTCGTGCCACAATCGGTTTATTGAAGGAAACGTTTGGTAACCGAATAATTTCACGTTTCGGACCCGTAAATTGGCCTCCAAGGTCGTGCGATTTAACGCCACTTGACTATTTTCTGTGGGGATATGTGAAGTCGCTTGTCTACACCGATAAACCCGAAACGATTGACCACTTGGAGGACAACATTCGCCGCGTTATTGCCGCTATACGGCCACAAATGTTGAAAAAAGTCATCGAAAATTGGACCTCCAGATTAGACTACGTCCGAGCCAGCCGTGGTGGTCATATGCCTGAAGTCATATTTAAATTATAATGGCAGAAGATTATCTTTCGAATAAAGTAAATTTCATATCAATTTAAAAAAAATATCTTTGTTTTATTCCATTTCAAAGTCCTATACCTCTAAAAAAAACACCCTTAATTATTAAATTTATGGCTAAAATCGTAAACCAAGTCAATTTTATTCAACTTTGGTTAATAGAAATGCCAAAGAGGCGAATAGATACGTAGTATGGGGTCAATAGATATGAAATACGGGGCTAATAGAAACGGGAAAGGTTTCAATAGAAATGAGAAGGGGGTGTATAAAAAATTATGGGCTAGGGCTGCCACCAAAATATTATTAGGTACCTACATCATTTTTCATAGAATTCATGTGTGTTTGTACGTGGCTTCCTAAACGAATGGACCTCTATTGATGCGGTTTTTTTGTGTTCGAAAGCTGACGTTATTTCATATATTATTATTATTATTATTAGTCTTAATGACATCATCCGGCGGGCCTTTACCACCGTGAACGTGCCAGCCATTCTCGAGCCGAATGGTCTGCTGCGTGACGATGGTAAACGACCTGACGGTATGAACCTTGTCCCTTGGGAGGTGGGGAGGCCCTTGGTGTGGGACGCTACTTGCGTTGACACACTAGCGCCTTCCCATCTGTCGAGGACATTCGTTGGGGCTGGCGCGGCGGCAGATTTTGCCGAGGATCTCAAGAGGCGCAAATATGCAGGTCTCGACAGAGCCTACAAATTTGCTCCTCTTGGAGTCGAGACTCTAGGTCCGTGGGGTACCGAGGCCCTCCGGGTTTTTAAAATTCTTTCGGGGCGTCTGGTCGAAGCGACGCGTGACCCGAGAGCTGGTGAGTATCTGGCACAACGAATCAGCATTGCCATTCAGCGTGGCAATGCAGCCAGTGTTTTGGGAACGCTTCCGATTGGCACTGATCTGGATCAGTTGAGCTACCTTTAGATCGTTTGCAACGGTCTGTAGATAGTTCAACTGTTTCACATGTATTTTGTACATACCAATTATAAATACTTGTATTAGCTATAATTTTCTTTGTAAATAAATGTATTTTATTATTATTATATATTATAATTTACGAATATTTGTTCAGGCGTTCACTTATAATATGTTAGGGGTTGCTCTAAAAGTTACATTTTTTGTTATGTATTTTTACGTTTATCAGTGAAAAGTAATATTATAAAAACTTTTAAGAGGTATTACAGGATATCGAATGTACTGTAAAAACTATAGTAACTAACCATAATCATATGAATAAACTTTTCTTTTTTTTTGTTATAGGCACAACCAAAATGCCACGTACTTATAAGCCTGATCCTACAGCTAAAAGATACCGAACATATGATGAAGATCAACTCAAAGAAGCCGTCGAAGCCTATCAAACTGGCAAATTATCCTATAAGGTTGTGGCAGATAAATACAAAATAGACAAATCTGTTCTGTACAGACATTGTACAAGAACTATGAAAAAGCACGGCGGACAGCCCATTTTATCTGATGATACTGATATGCACATGATAAAATATATAAATATATGTGCAGAATGGGGCTGCCCTTTAAATACCCTAGATTTTAGGTATATTGTTGTCTTAGGTACCTTGATAAATTGGGTAGGACGGTATCAAAATTTAAAAATAATTTACCGGACTTTGTTACTAGTTTTCTAAAAAGACACAAAGATGAAATCTCGAAAAGATACAGCCAGAATATAAAAAAAAGAGAGCAGAAGTATCACCAGAAACAATAAAATAATATTTTAAGGAGTTGGAAGTTTTGATAGCAGAAATAGAACCTTGTAACATTTTAAATTATGACGAAACCAATCTAACGGACGATCCCGGTCGCAAGAAAATTATAACTAAACGCGGAACCATATATCCCGAAAGGGTGATGAATAGCTCTAAGGCTTCAGTCTCATTAATGATAGCTGCTACCGCTGACGGAACTTTGTATTAATGTAGAATGCTAAGTTAATCTATTACAAAAATATAACGTAAATTCTTCCCTTATCTGTTTGGCATGCATGGGTGACCTACGGGGTACGTTTGGCATATTCTGAATTGCATTATATTCATTTTCGTATGTTCGCCAAGATCCACGTGTTATTATTTCACCATTTCTGTCAATCGTATCAAACGTTCCTGGGGCCTGATTGCGCTAATTTTACACATCTTCAAACGGTCGAAGTTACGTTGCAATTCAGTTGCGATTATAGTTCGGTTACGACCGACCGATGAGCCATATCCGTATTGCGATAACGTTCTAATGACAACCACAATTGAAACGTTTCACAGTCGAAGTTCAGACGCTGTCGATCACAGAGTATATATATTCATAGTGTTGTTCTATTGGATTACGTGTAGCAATCAATCAATCAACAATCAAACAGCGTCTGGAACTTCAATTTTGACAGCTTACAGTGACAGTGAGGTTTTAAATGACGTATTTGTGCATTCTGTGGGGAATTTCTTGAGGAAAAATGTAAACAAACAAGAAATTATTAATATTTTGTTTTGTCTTCGTGTGATTACTAAACTTAATTATCTAATCTTTATAATTTTAATTCTCGCCGGTAGCACTTCTATGTATAGTTTTGCTGGGATTACTTGTATGAAGTTGATAAGTGTAATAACAAAAAATAATAACGTAGGTATCAAATGAAAATATCAAAATAGAACTCAATAAACTAATAGTAATGTTCGTTTCTTTCAGGCATTGAATGACTATATGTACATAATCAAAGCAAAGTTAGTTCTAAATGATAGTTATAGAGCTACTGGAGGCGGACCTAGCTAGCACTATACAAACTTTGATTTCGTTAGAAGAGTCTGCAACCAATATCTTGGCAAAGATGTTGGCCCTCTGACTGAGGTTAAAAAAGATCAATTTGCCTCGAATTATGTAAGTACTATGTACTTGTTTAATGATTTTTTTTACTCCTAAATACATATGAAATGAATGGCCCCAAATAAAACTTTTGCATACTATAATGGTACTTATACCTATTTTATGTTACAAATTTATTAACTAGCTACTACTATACTATACGGTTAACACTTAGTAGCTACCAAAACCTAATATATTTCAATTTCAGCAGGTAGAAATGTATTAGAAGATTACCAAGTAATGATCCTCCACATAGAAGAAATGAAGGCAGAGGCTTCTTTGAAAATTGCAGGGCCTACCTTGAGCTATGTTCTAGAGTCTAGACCAATAGCTAAAAGACCAGTGCAGCCAATCAGTATTTAGTATGATAACTCAGAATAATTAAGTTTTAGTTTGTTGTACTTACAAGTAAAACAAAAGATTTTAACAATTATATTGTAATAGGTAGGTATTTTTATTAGTAAGATGATTACTACTAAAAGGTACTACCTACTAGGATGGAAGTCAGCGCAGCTAAACTTACAATCATCCATGTTCTAGTAAGATTAGCAATAATCAATAAGTGCCTATCATCATAGCACTTGATTGTGCTTACAAGTAAATTACAGACATTCACCCTTACTCTTTCAATTATATTCCAATTAATTATAATTGTGCTTAAATGATTTATGTAAGTAGCAAACTTAGTGTGTAAAATAAATTAAAATGGTTAATTTTTTTTGTAAGCTATAAGTATTTAGGCACCCCCAATCCTGAGATCCAACTAAATAAGTACCAACATATAGTAAAACTGATTATAAATAAATATTTTGATATTATGTGGACATTTTTTTTACACAACATCTAGCCAAGCATCTAGCTAAGTATAGTTTGTACTATGGGAACCAGATGACTGATAGTATACTTGTATACTTATTTTTTTGTAATTACGTAGGTACTTAGACCACCCACCACAAATGTTTGTTCTCGGTAGGGTTCGAACCCACCACCTACAGGGAAGAAGGCAGGGCTACTACCAACTGGGCTGTAACGGCTGTAATAATCAGTCAGTTTATATAGATGAACATTATTTATTTTATAAATACATACTTAATTATTATAACTTATAGACAAATTCACCATATTTAAGTAATACAACAAACACAGGTATGACAAAATTGAATGTATCCATGAACAACATCCCGCCTCAGTCAATTACACTTTAAAGATCAATCTCCTTATCTGCCCACAAGTCTTGCATAAATGTTTGCTGCCGTGAGAGTTGCAGCTGTAGCTTCTTGAGGTTGCATGCACTGCATCACATTCAGTCTATGGTGCTGATGCTGTTTATCAAAGATTGCTTGCTAGCCCCTCCTTTGATGTGAGCAGAGTGAACAGGATATGCACTAGACTGTGCAGCACATGGCATGCATTTGTTATTTTAGCAGCAGCTACAGGGAGAGTGAAGCTTTCTAACTACCAACAGGCACCTGCAAAGACAAACATTCTTTTAACCTGGATAATCAAAACTTGCTGTGAAACCTGAATAATATTCGTATCATTTATAAAGTAATTTTACTAAAACCAGGTAATTAGGTAAGTACTCAGATTGTATAAGTTCTCAGAACTGACGAATAGGATTGCAAAATTTGGGAAAAAAACAAAATATGTCTGGGCCGCTCTAGGCTCTAATATCTTCAGCATGAACTTTAGGTATCTAAGCTAACTTTTTATTTGTAGTACTTACTTTGTTTGGTTCAATGCAGTTAAAATGAGAAAGCTTTATATTTTCAAAATGGTCTTGTTCAAATCATCATCACTTGCGAGATAGCTTGCTAGCCCCCTACTTTGCTGTCAGCAAAGTGAACAGAATATGTGGTAGATTGTGCAGCATATGGTATGCATTTGTTATTTTAGCAGCAGTTACAGGGAGAAGAGAATAAGCATTCTAACCACCAACAGGCACCTGCAAAGACAAACATTATTTTAATTTAGATAATCAAAACTTGCTATGAAACCGGAATAATAAAAATATCATATGTAATTAGGTAATTTTTCTATAACCAGGTAGTTAGGTACTTAGATTATACATAGGTACATAGTTCTTTCCCAAAAGAATGACTGATGAAAACAAAATATGTCTGGGCCGCAACACAAGGCTCTAATATCTTCAGCATGTACTAAGAGTGTAAATACCTACCTGATTCAACTTTTCATTTGTAATGCCTACCTACTTACTATCTTCTAACTGGTTCTATAATGCAGTTGAAATGAGTATTTATTTTTTCATAATTGTTTTGTTCAAATTATCATCAATTGATGGATGGCTTTGGAGACATTGACTTGAGAAACACAATATATATACTGTCTCCACAATAGTCTGATAAGAACCAGAAGCATAGAAGGCCAGCAAAAGCTAAAACAAAGTAGTTTTCATTGCTAATAAGTTACTCATTTCTTGCAAAATGAAAGCATATTTAAGGTTTATTACCTTGGTTTCGAGTTCAAAGCAACGTAGAGAAGGTGGCATGTGAAGGTAATTATTTGACCAGCTAGCTCTTTGGCCAGCTTTTATTTAGCTTCTTTTTAGACTTCTAGATAGGATGACTTTTTGTAGATTTATTAGGTCAATTGGCTCGGAATTGGGGATTAGACGTAGCTACAGCTACGTCTACTCCTAGCTACCTCCTCTACTATTAAAAATACGCGTACATTAGGGTTTATAAGCTTAAAATTAACAAAACGATTCCCAACGATCGAGAAACGGTTGAGAAAAAGTTGCTTCCCTACCAACTTTAGCTCAACCGTTTGGTTGACAGGAGAAACGTACGAACTTCGACTGACTAACGTTTGAACCAAACGTCAAATTATTAGCGCGCTTCGGATCATCCAAAAAGTTGTCATACGGCTGAGGTTCGATTGCAATCCAGCTGAAAATAATTAGCGCAATTAGGCCCCTGGGGGGTATAATAATAATAATAATAATAATGCTGGACAGTCCACACAGCATCTCGGAGTTTTTTCGAAGGAAGTTATGTAGTAGTACACAGGTCATTGTTATTTCTGATACAGTAATGGGGTCTAAATCAATTGGACGACGGTAAATACGAAACACTGTAGTTAAAACTCCAAATGTGTTTTCGACTACTACCCGTGCTTTAGATAAACATTGATTGAATATTCTTTTTGGTCAACCAATGTTATGCTGACCTGGGTAGGGTTTCATAACATGCATGCTCAATGCAAAAGCACCATCTCCTATGAAAACGTATGGAACGTTAACGGCCGATCCAGGAAGTGGGCATGGGCAATTTATTTATGGTATAGGAAAATCAATTTCATTTTTACTGATTTTTTTCCACAAAAATGAATTATTAAAAACGCCACCATCGCTAATCCTCCCTTGGCATCTTATATCAACAAATATAAATTTTTAGTGGGCATCAACTAATGCCAATAGAACGATGCTAAACGTTTTCTTATAATTGAAATATTCGGTTCCCCTATGCGGTGGACTTTCTATATTAATATGCTTGCCGTCTATGGAAGCGAGACAGTGTGGAAATTTTCTTCTATACCCACTTTCTATATTCATCTAAGCATCAGCCGTTGATGGCATCTGAAAACAATCAAAATGAAGTAAATAAAAATAATTTATTTATTTCAGAGAGCGTTGTCAGAAGAAAATGAAACTGCAGCTAGTAAAGGTTTCGGGAACGTTAATTAGGTTTTTAAAAACTAACTTTAAAATTATTGGAATTAAACAACTAATTTGAGACGTGTGAGACGAAGTTCATTCTCTACACGAATGCTTAATTCAATCTTACTAACTAGGAGCCACAAGGCACAGATCGCGTGGGCGATGGAGATAAGCAACTCGGATGCAGTACCATAAGTGCATGCTTGCATTTCATACGTTCGGTGTTGTTATGAATGATGTACTGGCCGGTTGCATAACTCCTCCCTCCTTAAGTGCGAAATTATCCGGTTTCAGGGAAGCTGCAATCCGATCATTTCGCATTAACATGAAACGGCACACAGTAAAACTAATAAAAACTATGCTTAAAATTAAATACAGTAACAGAGTGCCTAAACTAACACTTTTGACCGTTACGCCACTGGTCTCATTTTCACTTTCACTAAACACGTTTTCTTTTAGGCTAAGAATACGTGAAAAATGCTTCATTTCCTCCAAATTGATATTTTTGATGTTAACAGTCGCTAATAAAGACGCGTTCACTGATTTTAACTCTGGTAGAGTTACAATCGGGGTAATCTTAATATGAAGTTTTTCTGCAAACGTTCTGCGATAACTCAATTTATAATCGTTCAGGTAAACCTCACAACCATCTGTAGTTGTTAATATATATAAGTACCATATACTGACTCTCTGATGTTATCATTGCCACATTTTTCCACCAATACTGTCGGTTTTCGAGTAAAAACAATCCAGCTATCCAAGCTGATTCTCTGAACCTTGGTATCTTCGATATCAACGGCATACGGTACGCACGAGGTTGGATTCTCCTGAAACTCCAGGAGCTGCTCTGCACAGGTCAGTGTAGGGAACTGAGCTACACTGTCGCTATTGCATAGGAAGTTATTATCCATAGCAATTTTCTCACACGCCTTAGTGACCGGCAGGTACTTCGAATCTTTCACCAAAAGGTACGGGAATTCGGGAAAAACTACTACAGTTTTGTTAATGGAATCTTTATAAATTGGTAATGAATATATTTTGAAATAGTTATAAATATAACTATCAGTGAGTGGAATTTCTAATATGAACGTTATCTAGTTTCCTTTTACATAAGCCTTTCTTACTTTAACAAATTACTTTCATCTGCTTTGTAGACTAATCCATTTATTTGTTCTATATCTTTCAATAGATATAATAGTTCGGTAGAATTTATAATCGACTGGTGTAGTACAGATACCTTACTGAAAGCCAAAGCTGTCTCTATTTCATTCAGCGCCACATAGATAGTTCTAAACATACTCAAAAACATATCAAACATACTTAGTGCGTAAGTAAGATAGAGGCAGGTGTTTTCTTTAAAATGTTGATATTTAATTACTTCTTCAATAACTTTTAATCGTCTGTCCAATATTAAGGTATTTTCATGTAATGTTTCTGTACTATTCACAAAGCTATCAAACATTCTGGTGATCATGGTTATCTTTTTATCAACAACCATTTGCTTAGAACCGATTTTCGAAATAAGAGAATCGTATCGAATAGCGTCATCGTTATCCAAGTTACCTGAAACTGCTTTAATTAACGACCCCAGAGGGTTCACTAACCCCCTCTTATATCTATTTAACGGAAACGGAACCAACTGCCGAAGTTTTACTACAGTTGTGTTACGTATGTACTCTACTTGAGTTCTTATTCCCATAAATTCATTGACAAAAGGTTTATGACTATCTACTAAAGTACTAAACTCGCTATATTTTAATATGTGATAATCTAAGTCTCTACCTATGTGAGAAATAATCACTTGATAAACTAAACACAGGATTTGATGTATTTAATTAAGATTAAGAATAACTTATGTTTTTGGCTATTTATAATTTTTAACAAATAATACCAAGAACTAACAATACTTAAAATTTGATTAGCACTGTTTACTTAACTCTACTTATGCTATTTCAGAATTTCCTACGATAGGAAACCAGAATACGTTATAATGGAAAAAGTTCGATTCCGAATATAACAAAACACACAGCGTAACAGGTAAGAAAGGATGGTGAAAATTCTACTCACCAGCCAGTCACCATCATGCTCGTTCACCTTCCAGATCACTTCACAATTTTATTTGGTTCGAACAGATCCGATCCATCGGAAAACTCGAGAAAACTCGTTTAAATCCCCGTGGAAAACTCGGAAAATCTGCCCCGGCTGCGCCAGTAGAGGTTTCGGGAACGTTAATTAGGTTTTTAAAAACTAACTTTAAAATTATTGGAATTAAACAACTAATTTGAGACGTGTGAGACGAAGTTTATTCTCTACACGAATGCTTAATTCAATTTATTTATTTATTTATTTATTTAACACTTTATTGCACAATTACCTACTATAAATAAGTGTACAAAAGGCGGGCTTAATGCTCAATCTTACAAACTAGGAGCCACAAGGCACCGATCGCGTGGGCGATGGAGATAAGCAACTCGGATGCAGTACCATAAGTGCATGCTTGCATTTCATACGTTCGGTGTTGTTATGAATGATGTACTGGCCGGTTGCATAACTAGCTATAGAGGACGAAGAAGTTGTTGAAAATAATGTTGTTGAAAATAAAATTGAAGTGTCTGTTTCTAATATATTAAAATAACCGCTTTTTACTACATGCATAGGAATGTATATACGATACATATACCAAAATAGCATTTCTTTTAATTTTTGTCAATGTCTGTTTGTACCGGGTAATCTCTGGAACGGCTGGACCGATTTCGACGGGACTTTCACTGGCAGATAGCTGATGTAACAAGGAGTAACTAAGGCTACTTTTTATCCCGAAAAAATAACGGGAACTGGAAAAAACTACCACGCGGGCGTAACTGCGAACGGCTGCTATTTTATGCCGTATTAACGCCATCTGTTGGCGACATCGAGTACTACTTCAGTTAAGATTTGTAAGTAAAAATGTTTACTGCCCAACGAAGTGGGCACGAGTCAGCTAGTGTATAATATAGACACATTGTTTATAAATAACATTAAAGAGAGGCTCTTTAATCGACAAACCCCATCTTCATCTCCCCACTCAGCCCCTTATCAGTCATATTCTGTGCCAATAACTTCACCAATTTCAATACGACCATCAACTTCCCAAACATCATATTCCGAACCTTTACCAAATAATTCACCATCGGCTCCATACCGACCGTCATCTGCTGAAACCTCGTATTCTGAACCTTTGCCAAATATTTTAGGTTCAAACCAGCCATCAACCGCCCAAACGTCACAGTATGTGCCATTGCTAATCAATTCACCCCAACCATTCACTTCTCAAAATCACGTTTATTTTAACCAATCGGGCTCGTCAAATTCTACTCCTACCATTCAAATAATATCCAATGAGTTGATTTCCCAAATAATAGAAACAAACCGTGTAAATGAAGCTTTTTTTTATGTAAGCTTTAATTAAAGCCTATGAAGACTTTGATTGTAAAAATTGAATTATTACGATACGACTACTTTTAAGTATAAGTTTTTTCTAATTACAAGATTCATGAAAAATAAAGCCAAGTAAAAAATAATCTTGAGTAGATCTTTAGAATGTCCAGTCCCAAAGATAGTTTAAAGTATTTTCGAAAAGCAGGGATTTATCCCCTTAATAAAAATGCTATCTCAGAAGATAAGTTCAACCAAGTTCTGCGAGAATGGAAACATAAATCAATATCAACATGTGATGCTACGAATATTATCGCAGATCCAACTAAGCAACCACCGAATGATGCCGACAGTTGCTCAGTACACAGGTACTGAGCAACCCAAATACAACCCGGAGTCGTTGCTAGCTCTCTCTTTAAAAAGCATCGACTTGACTCTAAATATTCCTAATCTTATATATTCGGATTGCCCACAAAATTCAACTGAAGAATATAGCGGTGATCGTATCTCTTTAAACCAGCTCAGTTATGAATCAACTAGCTCAGTGAACATCAGAAAGCCCAAAGTTCAAATTCTAGAAAACAGGCTTATCAGCTTCGAAGATCTACTATTATCGAGAATAAAAGCAAGGACCAGCTCCAAAACTAAAAGAAAGCGTATGGCAACTGGAGCTGAAGTAATAACCCGTGGCGATGTTTTAATAACTTTGGAGAAAATAGATAAGGAAAAAAAAAGTAAACCAGTTTCGTCAAAACTACAAGAAAAAAAAAGCAAAAGCAGAGCAAAAAACTAAAAACCACGTACAGGAAACTGAACACAACCCAAAACGAAGAAAAGAAAATATACCAGAGCAAAATGACCAAAGAGGACAAAACTTAAAAGCAATAGCAGAGGAGAACCCTAAAAAAGAAATACGTGAAAATAAAGAGAACCCCAAACCAAATGAACAAAAAGGACAAAACTCAAAAAAAAAAAAAAATGAGATAAATAATAATAGAAAAAAAAAGAAAACATTCGTCTTCGAGTGACACTGGCACAGAAATTAAATACGACGAAGATAGCGATGATTATGATTTTTGGGAAAAACTACTGCATGGTAGTAGTGATGATGACAAAACAGAAGATATATAACTCGATGATGACAAGGAAAATGATGTTAATGCAGTATGTAAAAATGATTGGGTGCTGGTTAAATTTTGCACAAAAAAGACGCTCAAACATTACGTAGGAGTTAGTTTTAAATATAAATGATGAAGGTTCTCCTGTAATAAAATATACACGAAGGAAATCAAAAGCAGAAACATCAACTATGTTTGCTTTCCCTGTGGTGGACGACATCTTTGAACTTAAACACACGGAGGACATTGTCACAAAATTGCCCACACCTGCAACTGGTCGACGAGGCCAAGTTACTTTTAAAATTTCTTTTAATTCTTTTAATATTCAGTAAGTGTGCATAATTTAAAAAAAAAACTTAAATGTTTAATACATAGTATGAAAAAAAAATATGTTTTAGTTGACCACCCTTGCCTCTTCATGTTTCCCTTACCCCAAATTCCGTTTTTAATCAATAATGTATACTTTAATTCTTATTTCGATGGAATAAAATTCATTTTCAATCAACGAAGTTTTTAGATATAAAATAGTTCTAGAATGATCAACAGAGGTACAATATTTATTAATATAAGCAGACCGTTTTCCTTACCCCTAAAAACAGGGAAAGTGGAACAAAAGCACCAGCCTAATAAATAAACATTTTTCGTTAATTAATATTATAGTCAGCTTAGATGGATGTTCGATCATGGAAAGATAACAGACATAAATGTACTATAGATTTATCAAAACTATAAAACGGCATTCTATAAAGCAGCTAGAACTTAAAATAATATGTAAGAAATAAAATATGTTCCTCTTACCCCACAACACCTTATCCTAATCTCAATTATAACATCAACAATAAAATTTATTCAGTGTTACACAATACATGAATGTTTGTGGAATTTTTCATCAACCGATTACAAATGCAAGGACAAGCGTAAAGCTGCGTATCGATTATGCGTTCCAAGAGATCGACATTGGCGCGCGCTCCAGCCGCGCGAAATGGATACCCCATTTTGGAACGCGCGCCAATGTGTTCGTTGGAGCGCACGAACGCGGAGCGGTCCGTTCCGGCGGGTGTCGGTTTTTTAGCGCGCATCAGTCGCGGCGCGCGCACCAATTGAGACGGACATGTTGTATTTTTTTGTGTTTTTTGCGCTCTCAATATGGATCACCAAAGTTGCCGTAAGTTAATACAATTGTATGGTACCAAAGAACTGCTGTGGAATAGCAAAAGTTCTTCGTATCACAATAAATCGCTGAGAGAAGATGCTTGGAGAGAAATGGGAGTCCCTGTACCGGAGCTAAAGAAAAAAATTACTGTGCTCTTATCATCGTACAGAAGAGAAAAGTGGAGAATATCTAAAAGCTAAATCACTGGCTCTGGTAATTTCTGACTCCATTTGAATTCAGAGATCCAATTAAGGCTGCACCCAGAAAATCGAATCGAAAACCTAGAAAATTAGGGAGAAGCATGATTGCTACCGACACTCCAGAAAAAAAAGAAATTGAACTGGCCAAAGCATCCAAGAAAAAAAAGAACGCCAAGGAAAAGACAATAGTTAGGAAGGTGCTACATGGTAGTTTTTTTTTTTGATGAATGGTAACACTTCCCTTATTTTTTATGTGCTAGCAACATTTCAACCATCAAATAATAATGTCAGTGATCAGACAGCCATCTTAGTTTACACGAAAAAAGCGCTACTCGGTGTGTGTTATGAGTTCGTCATTGGATTTTCTTGACTTTTTGGAAGCAATTTTTCTAGGTAAGTAATAAAATAGCTTGTTTGAAGTCTGTAGACTTAAAGCAAATACTGAATAGGACTGAATAATGTGGTTGTTTACTGAATTACATTGCATTGAAGTTGCTACATGACTTTGAGGTTACTTTTTTCACGCGTGTTTATTCACGTGTGTTACGATATTGTGTGACGTGACACACGTGAAAAATGTAAAGCTAAGTGTACATTTAAACAATTCTTATTTTTAACTATAAAAAAATATTACCTACGTAGGTAAATGTTTTGTTGAAAAACACATTACCTATTTAAAAAGTGATTCAGATTTTCTAACTCACCATTTGATTTCACATGTGTGCGTAAGCTAAGCTCGATAGCGCTCGTAAGGTTGCGTTTCCACCAAGGATGTGCGAGGATGTGTTGTGAGAGATGTGTTTGATAAGAACCAATAGAATCACTTCATTTACACCTAGCTTCGCTCAGCGCAGGTCTTCTATTGGTGGAAACGCAGCCTTACGAGCTCGCGCTAATTTTGTTTGCCACTGAGTAGCATAAATAATATAGTTTTACCTGTTGAAGGGGCTGTAGCATTGTTTACGCTTTGCAGATGCCACTAACACCTGCTGAACGGCATAAGCTCTATCGGGAGCAGTTAAAGGAGAAAAACCCTGAGAAATTTTTGGCACAAAAAATAAAAAATGCTGACAGAACTCGAGAAAAAAGAAAGAAAATAGTTGAATACGCTCCGTCTGAGCAAGAAAATATTAGAAAACAGTGGAGAGATAGGAAGAATAAAAATAAAGAAGAACCGTCATCATCCATACCTGAAATTATGCCATCTGCAAAAGACCCTCAGGTGTTAAAACAGAAGAGAAATCAATATAGAAGAGTGCTTTATAAATGACTGGGTACCAGAACTGTTGAGAGGACGAGGTACCGCTGTCTCCCACAACACCATACGAAAAGTGCTGAAAAAGAACCGCCAGAAACCTTATAAGATAAAAAAGGCTCAAGCATTCCTGCCTCATGATAGAGGTAGTCGTAGACAATACTGCACTTGGTTGTTGGGTCACCAAAACCCCAAAAAAAGCAAAAAAAGCTTTTGCTGAAAATGTGTTGTGGACGGACGAGTTCACCTTTACAAGGAATGGTATGTGGAACAGACATAATTCACACATTTGGTCAGAAACCAACCCATATGCCTTCCAAGAAATGGGACATCAGGTCAGGGTGAACGTCGGGGCGGGAATCCACCAACAAAAAAATTTAGGCCCGGTCTTTCTACCTCCCCGGCTTAATGGCGCCTCGCATCTCGAGTTGATACGAGATCGTATACCTGAAATGCTGGAGGAAATACCATAGGCCTAGATTTTAAACATGTGGTTGAAACCAAATTTGGCTTTGCAAGTCATATTCGCTCACATGCCCGGAGTTAGCAAGGTTCGCCGTTGACGGATACGTTAAGGAGGACATCATCATCATCATCATCATCATCATCAAACATGTGGTTCCAGCACGACGGCGCTTCAGCTCACCTACCTCGCAGTGTTCGGGACGAACTTAGCCTAAGCTAAAGTGTTAAGTAGTTTACCTTAGCTTTAGCTTTTTTGTTTCAGTATTCCACCCAAAAAAAGATGAATTGCTCAAGAAAACAGTGGACAATTTGGAGCTACGCGACAAACCTTCAAAAAATATTTGTATATACTTAATTACTTTCGTTATAAAATAAATCTATACTTATTAAAATGTGATGATTTAAATGTACCTAACTTTTTTAGGATCCAAGGCTGAAAGAAAATCAAATAAAAAAACCTGTTTTGCTCTTAGTTGATGGTCACAGATCCCACATGACTTTACAGGTTGCTGAGTACTGTGCAAACAACCAAATTCTTGAATACGCATTATATCCTAACTCGACCCATATTACGCAGCCTGTTGATGTGTCCGTATTGAAGTGGTTTGAAGAGGATTGATCTCGTTTGTTTAGTTATTTAAATAAAGCTGAAATAAACAAATAAATATACATACAATTTAATTTAAGGGTATTTTTATTTACATTTTGTAAATGGCCAAGTAATGGTAGAGGAAAGTGACCAAATATGGAATAGCATCCATAATATGGAATACCCCCATTTTTCTCAAATGCAAACACACACGCAATAAACAGTGATTTTCTGTCTCTTTCGCTAGACGTGGTGCTCGTCAAGTGGGTTCAGTGACTTCGGCGGAGAGGGGTAGGGTTAGATGGGGAAAATGTAATAGCGGGGCAAATGTAGGGAAATATGTTCGAGTTGTATTGAAAACACAAAACTAGTACTGCCATCTATGATATGCATTAGGTACTTTTTTAACAACGCACCTACCAATGGGGAGAAAAACTCAAAGGTCGACATAGATGTCGCTAGCATTGACTCTGCCTTGTAGTGTTTGTGTTGCCGTTCAAGTAAATTTGTTATTTCTGTTTTCGAATAATTTTATACATGAAATGTATTCTCTTTGGACTGTTTCACAATTAAAAGTGGTGTTACGTAAAAGAAATGCATCAACAACAGGGAAAAAAAGCAGTTTTGATTGAGAGGTAAGCAATAAACAATTTTAAGGTTATATTGATAAATTATCGATATTCTTTTCGAATCTAATAAGATGTATGTTTTTGACTCTCAGATTAGAAGCATACGACCGAAATTTTAATTTCAATGACAAACCAGAGCCTGGGACATCTCTCAGTGACCCACAGTATCGGTGCCCACCAACTTTTTCTTTCAAAGACATCAATGCCGACTCGCAGATTCCTGCTATCAATAGGCAAGAAATACAGTCGTACTTCGAAAGGTGAGTTCATTTATTAAATATCTTGTAACGTTTCTTTAGTGATACCTTTATATTTAGACCTTAGGACTAATATTAACGTAGGTACCTCCTTCTATGTTACATGATTTACTAGTGCCTAAAATGCTATTCTATTTATTTCAGATTCAATGCTCAGCCTAAAGGACAACTTATGTATGAAGCCAGGTGTTTGTTGACTGCGCGGTATACTATCGAAGGTGCAAATACATACATACAGGGCCAATGCAAAGCCCAAATGAAAAAAGTTGTCTACATTGTAAATGTTATGTAATTAACAAGTAATAAATTAACCCAAGTAATAAATATATTTGATACAGTTGTGGTGCTTATGTTAAAAAATCTACTCAATTCGAATATACACTTGTTTTGCCTTAATTTCAATAAAGTTAAAAAGAACTGATCTTCTGTACTAAGGTTGATAACTTTGCTTCAAAAATAGTTTATTTTATGAAAATATTGAAGGTACTGCAGTTTTCTTTAAGAATTTTGCCTCAGGCTCATACACTGAAATAAATAACATATTATAGAATAATTTTCTAAGAAAAATTATCTACTTTCAACCACGACTTATTAAGAATCAATCACACTTACCGGTATATTTACTTTGACCAAAATAATCATCAGCTATAAAATGAGCAGAGCACAATACAGTGTGCTTAGTTGCTTTAAAGTTTTTGATTCTCAACGCTTTTTCCCAAGATTTTCTACGTTTTGGATCCTTTGGAAATATTTGTCTCCCTTGATTTGTGCAATCTGGAGCACAACACTGCGTCATATTTAGATTATACAATTATTTTCGTTATTTGTTTACATTTTTAGCGTAAATTATGGATGGATTTTGAAAAGTGACAGGACAAAATTAAGAAAGTCAATCATGCGACATCTGGTGGGATAAAAAGGCAGTTTTTCACCCCATTTACGTGACCTTTGACAGATTGATGAGCGAATGAAGCGTCATAAGTTGAATGACGTCAGTGCCGCATGGTTATGCAAATTTACAACCTAATTTTAAATCTGTTGAAATCTGAGAAGAAAACGTAAGTTTTTGAATTTTTATTTATTTGTGTGATATTATTATTCCGTATTGGGAACTCATTTAAATGTATATTTTTGTTCAATTGCTGTTATGTTTTGGCTATTATTACATTTACCCCTTGAAGTTTTGACAAGGGGGCAAATGTAATAAGACAGCACGGGGAATTTGTAATGTTTTATTACATTTATCCCTTTTTTCAGATGGTGCGAAATTACGTCAAAAAGAAAGGATCTAGCCCTAAATACACTGAAGAAAAATTACAAAGAGCTCTTAATGAAATAAGAGCTGGTTCACTTACCACACACAATGCGTCCGTTCATTACGGAATTCCATTTGCGACGTTGTATTGTCGAAGCAAAGGAACTCGAGGTGCTAAAGGACGTAGAACTGGACTTCCCGAGAACGTTGAAAACATTTTGGCAACTTCTGTGAAAACACTGGCTAAATGGGGCTTTGGTATAAGTCGAAAGGAAATTTTAGAGCTACTAGGCCAGTACGTTAACGTAAATAAAACCGTAACCCCATTTGAGTCGTATAAAATCAAAGTCGGCAATCTGTAAATTTTTTGAAAAATGACTTATTGATATGGTCGTTTAGGGAATTTAAAATAACGTAACATATTTTTATCTATCTATATCAAATGCGGCAATATGTCGTCCAAAATCGACTTCGAAATTCAGCATTAGTTTCAAATCCGGCAATCTTTGGTAGTTCAAATTCAAACCCGGCCATCTGGCTCCGTCAACCAATCACAGGCGTCCAAGCGTTTGTGGCGTCGGTTGAAGTTTTCATAAAAGTGGGTCTCTGTTTTTCGTGATTTTTAATTGTTTAAGTACTGCAACTAAAAAGTTTTATCAATAATTCGAACAATGGATTATTATCCTACCCCTGTTACTAACTGGTTTTCTCGGACACGGCAAAAGGACGCAGAAAAATGGAAACGAACTTTGCAAAAAAAACTCAAGTAAGTTTTGTACAGGGTTGTCACCTATGGGAAGAAGGAAACGTTCTTGTCCGAGGAGAAACCTACAAAAATGATTTGGCCAAAAGCGCTAGCGTATGCCAACGCCAAAAAGTTATAGGCATGATAAGTCCGCAAGCCATGCCTAATATGAAACAAATCTTAAATTTCATAAGAGATATTTTTCTTACCTAGTGTGACACCCCTGAATATTTTTTAATTTGGTTAAGTTCAAATACGGCTATCTGTCAATAGGTTGGCGTCAAACATGGCAATGTGCATAGTGCTTGGTAACAAATACGGCATTCTTTGATTTTTAGTTTCAAACCCGGCATTCTGCAAAATTATTATCTAAATTCCGACTATATTGTTTAATAAAAGCTATATCCTGTGATATTATTCATTTACTACAGCTATTATCTAACTATTTTAAAAATGATTGTAGTATTATTATCAAAATATACTCAATAAAACGTTTTTATTGAATTTCCAAAAATCATCATAAGTACTGATTGCCGCTTTTGATTCTATACGACTCATTTAAAGGAGGCGTACCTGGGCAAGACTGGTTCCTTAATTTCAAAAAACGACATCATTTATGATAAATGATTTATCAATTCGCAAACCGGAACCATTGGAGTATGCGAGAAAAAAGGCTGCTACAGATCCATTCATCATCTATGGATACTTTGATCTCTTAGAAAAAGTTTTGACGACGACAAAAAATGTGTAATACAACATTTTGATTATCACGATGGCGGAATAAGGACAAATATTTTAGAACTCGATGCGTTGCCAAACTAAACTGCCGAAACAATCACACAATATATTGTCAACACCTTGAAAAAACATGGCATTGAACAAAAATTTGTTTCTTTTACTGCTGATAATGCCAACGTCAATTTTGGTGGCATTGGCATGGCAAACCTTGCAAGATCATAAAATTTCCAGAATCGATTTAGCGTGAACATGTGGTCAGGAGTTGCGAACGAGGAGTTGATTGGGCCTTTCGAGCTCCCATCCAGGCTAAATGGAGAAGCTTATTTAAATTTTCTAGCCAATGATTTAAATGGATTACTGGAAGACGTAAGCCTGGCAATCAGAAGAAAAATTGTATTTCAAAATTACGGTGCTCCTTGTCACATTGCGAGACAAGTCAAAAATCACTTAAACCAAACAATAGGGCGTGACGGGCCGATCAATTGGCCTCCACATTCGCCAGACCTGAACCCCATAGATTTTTTTATCTGGGGTTATTATAAAATAAATAAATAAATAAATATTTGTGGACATTTTTACACAACATCATCTAGCCCCAAACTAAGCATAGCTAAAAAGAAATTAAGTAAGTTTAAGAAAGTCTTAGTAAGGTTTTCTATGTTTTCCCTCACCGTTTGAAAATACTGGCATTGAATAGAAACCATTAATTAGTGCATGATCGTATTCGAACCCACATTCGACCATAGCATCAGAAGCAGGGTCACTCAAATGACTGGTCCGCGAGCGACCCCGGTATTTAAAAAACACATCTTAGTTAAAATATCTGAAAACTGATTAGTCTTCTGAACTCCGACCCGATCCCCTCTGCGTTTATGGAAACACATCATTTTGAGTTTGTTTTCGGTTGGTATGTAGTCGTAATAATTATGTAGATAAAATTAAATTTATTCTTATAATACAAATTCATTCTATTCATAAGTATGGCATATTTTTATGTTAACTTTTATATAATCACAATTTTAAATAAAATCACTTAAACATCTGAGATCTTGACACTTCAAAACTATCACATAGTTATTTATTTAAAGTTGTGTTTAATTTTCAACTTACAGTTGCTTTATTACGCTCAAATACGTTTCGAATTCCACTGCGCAACATACGAAGTAGCGATAACTTGACAACAGAAAGGCTACCTAGTTGCCCCACAGTGTAACTTAAAACTATTATAATATGAGACTTAATGTATATAAGACTTAATTTATATAAGACTTCATTTATAGCAGTACAAAATAGACAAGACACTCAACTAGAGGGTCTACGCAACAAAACAATAAACCAAGGTTCGTATTAGACATGGAACATTGTAAGTATAACTTACACATTACTGTATAGTAGTAGAGTTCTAAGTGAAGGGCTCGTCCGGGGAAGTACTACCACCATGCCTATTTTTGCCGCTAAGCAGCTTGCTGTGTTCCGGTTTGAAGGGTTTTGGTGCCGGTGAAATTACAGGCACATGAGGCTTCACACCTGTATGCCTCAGGTTGATGAAAGCAGTGCCTCGTAGGGAACCTGACGAAGGCATTGTTATAGGTCAGCATTAGATTCAAAATAGCTAGGTAGGTAACTTTGTGTTTGAGAAATTATTTTACTTGTACTTATCATGATACAATAAATCG
This sequence comes from Electrophaes corylata, assembly GCA_947095575.1. NCBI lineage: Eukaryota > Metazoa > Arthropoda > Insecta > Lepidoptera > Geometridae > Electrophaes > Electrophaes corylata. The sequence continues at coordinate 1,998,720 of OX352719.1, read as the reverse complement.
TCACATACCAAATATCGCTGTATATTTGTTGTGTATAGCTTTCAAAAATACAACGCTATTTTAAACTAATTTCCATTCCTAGTTCGTATACAGGGTGATTTTTTGAGAAGGGCAGGGCACCTCATATTCAAACTTCCATCAAAAGTAAAAGATTTAAAAAAATACTAAACATGCAATTACTGTTTTCTCATAAATCGAGGGCTAGACTTGTTTCACTACTTTTCTTTAACTCGCGTGGTTTCGGACTTGTCCATCACCGCCCTTCTCAAAAAAACACCCTGTATAGTTCCGTAAAGAAAAATGAGCAATGTGGTAACTGCCGAGTATGTCGCGTCATTTAAATAAGATGTCCATTCATACCTTACAACTCTTACGCTACTGACAGACTGCCTGACACGAAAGTGACAATTATGACTAAAACATTGTATACAATCTTTATCACTTATTATTAATCTTTGTCCTGATTGACTGACATATAGATAACGCATAGCCTAAACCACTGGTATCTTTCTTAGTGCATAAGGGTGGGCTAAGGAATTCCTGAAATTCAACCCCAAAAAGGCCGTAATGCTGTCCACGCGGACGAAGTTGAACGCCGTTCGCTAGCACATAACAAAACAATAATAATAATGTTTTATACGTACATACCATACAGAAAATAACTGATTTACATTTTTCTTATACACCATGTAATAAAGTAACGACTATCACTAAACCAAACTAAAGAATTAAATTTGTTATTTTGTCAGGGTCGCAGGGTGTAGTTTTCACTAATAAATTATTGAATAATTCAATTCAATTCTTGTTAAATGGCATTTGCGTAGTGTTGCCCAATATCAATTATAAAACTGACTGACATTATAGACAACGCACAGACTAAAGCACTGGTCGTAGAGACTTGACATTTTGAGAGTATATTCTTATTCGCGCGTTGAGGTGTACTAAGAAAGGAGTTTCTATAATTTAACCCCTAAAGGGACGCAGCGGGGGTTGAACTTTACTTGAAAATAACTTCACGCGGCGAAGTCGCGCGCGCTTCGCTAATCTATAATATATATCTATACCAATTCTAAGAATCTTTGTCCTGACTGACATATAGACAACGCCACGTCGTAGAGTCTTCAAATTTTCAGGGTATATTCATCTTGGTACGTACATGTGTACTAAGAAAGAAATTCTTAAAATACAACCTCTAAACGGCTAGCTGGGTTTGAAATTTGTATGAAAATAGCTTCACGCGGACGAACTCGCGCCCATTTCGCTAGTATTCAATATTGATGGAAATTTTCGCACAGCGGTATTCCCAAACGAAGTAAAGCTTGTGTAAGTAAAAATGTAATATAAAAATTGTAATAATATTGTAATATAAAAAAACCCGGCCAAAGTGCGAGTCGGACTCGCGCACGAAGGGTTCCGTACCATTATTTATTATAAATACAGCAAAACAATCACGTTTGTTGTATGAGAGCCCCTTTGAATATTTATTTTATTCTGTTTTTAGTATTCGTTGTCATAGCGGCAATAGAAATACATCATCGGTGAAAATTTCAACTCTTTAACTTTTACGGTTTATGAGATACAGCTTGGTGACAGACAGGCAGACAGACAGACAGACAGACAGTCAGCCAGACAGAACCCTAAAAATCAGCATGTAGTAGTAGTGACCGACGAAACATCCGACAAACAAGAAATATGTGTTTTTGCAGACTTATTTAAAACAGTGAATGCAGAACCAGAGCAGTCTTGCTTTTTAGCAAGTGTATATTTTTTTATGACGCGGCTTGTGGTTCCACTTGCTCAGCACTTGTAACAACAATAAGAAGATTTTTGATTATGATTTTTGTCGATATTTTTGGATTAGCAGGAATCACTACAACTTTTTTCGTTATAAAATGGTTGGATAAACAAATCGACAGAGATTGTTTTCGAAAACATGCACGACCCATTCATAGAAGGTATATTTCTTGTTTTTGCAAAGGGTGTTGCCCAAATTTGACAAACTCAATGAGAAGTAAATAAAAATTGGCGCTGTCATCACGGAGCTGAAGAGAAAAATGAGGGAAACGTATTCCCTTTCTACATGTAGAGAGACTATGTTGTCCAAAAAGACCCAAAGAGGAGTATTTCGTAATAATCAGATATATTTAGGGTTACAAGTAATGAATGAAATAGCTCAAAAGAACATTGAAGCAAGGCCATTTTTTTTTTATACTACTTGCCGATGGAACAAGCAGATGGTTAAGCAGAGAGAATTGGCTGCTGATTTACAAGCAAAAAACATTTTTTTAAAACCGGTTTGTGCCAAAGTTAGATTAAATGTGATTGCTCGAACGAGCTATTACAAAAAAAATACAAAAAACGGTCAGTCAGATGATCAAAGGATTTCCGAACCATCAAAACTAAGAATCTTTACAGGCCACAAACAGGTTATTGAGGATAGAGGTCTTTTTTTTTTATACAATTTGCTGATGGAACAAGCATATGGCCCACGTTATGTTAGGTGGTTACCATCGCCTTATAACAAAACATTGCCTTGTAGGTCACGTTAGTTAGGAACGTGCCCTACAATACACCGGTCTGCGTCCATCAACCCTGTAATTACACCGGCACCCACACCCTTCAAACCGGAACACAGCAAGCTGCTTGGCGGCAGAAATAGGCATGGAAGTCTTTTGAAAAATCAAATTCTTCCCGAAGATACATTTTGCAACTCAGAATCAATGTCACCAGACGAGTTTTGGGACAAATACTGAATTTTGCAGGACCATTATATTTTAACAAAATTGTTCTGGAACTTCTTTCTTAGCCACACGCGAACGATGATTTAGAGGGAACCTCTCAGCGTTCTTTATTTTTTATTTATGAAACGGCTAACGACATCTATACTAAATGTGACGCTATTGGCAAAACAGTGTTGAGTACATTGTTTTTGTAGAAAATTAAATAATAGCTGCGTGAATTTTAAAGCGAGCGAATTATATACAAGATATTATCAGGAAAATAAAAACCTGCATTTCGGACCAGATGAAGCCAATGAAAATATAAGAAACGACATCGATTTGCAAACTCTGAAAATATTTCGACATTTGTGAGTTTTTGCTGTGTAAAAGTTTGCTGTAATATAATTTTGAAAGTTATAAAATGAAATCTTATTGACTGTACAAGCTTCGCTTAGTTTGGAGACACGTAACGCGGTTCACCAATATTTATACCATTATTTCTCTACTAGCGGCTGCTCGCAGCTTCGCCCGCGTGGCAGTTTTTTCCCGTTCCCGTTATGTTTTCGGGATAAAAAGTAGCATATATGTTAATTCAAGTTACAATCAATATTTATTCCAAATTTCATCAAAATCGGTCCACTGGTAAGAGCGTGAAAGAGTAACAAACATCCATCCATCCATCCATCCATACTTACAAACTTTCACGTTTATAATATTAGTAGGAAGTAAGATTCCTTGGCAATTTGGACCAGTCTTGTTCCTTCCTGACAATGGAACACTTAGACGCTACGTATTATAATGTTCAGTTCACCATTAAACAATCCTTCGTATAACTACCTCTAGATTCAGTTCAGTCACTGGTTGGTATTGCGGTTGGGTTTTTTTGCTTACGAAAAAGCTTCGCCAGTCTTTTCCCCTGCTCATCGTTGTATTTCTTACGTGCGGCTTTTACTTCGTCCAGTAGTTTGTGTATGGATTTGCTTCTGGGGTTCAGATGAAGTGCATCCGTGAGATCTGAGATAGCTGCATCGTAGTTTTTAAGGGCGAAATTTGCAATGCCGCGCCTGAACCACGCCTTGTCATTGCCAGGCTTGTAACGTAGGTACTGCAAAGGAAATTGAACTTTAATTAACATAAACATAATTTTAAAAGAGCACTGGCGGTCCAGTGGGAGTGACTCAGCCTTCTGATCCTAAGGTCGTAGCTTCGAATCCGGTCACGGTGTGCGCAATGCCAGTGCTCTAAAACGGTGAAGGAAAAAATGTTGAGGGAACCAGTTAGTTTTCTAGCAGCGGTGATGGGCTTGCAACCTGTCACGTAAGGAATACCAACTTCTGCAAAATGTGTGTGCCAAATGTAATATTTGGACGTACCTCTGACTAACCCCCATAGACATAGAGCGCAAAAGGCAGAGCTACTACGAACTGAGCTGTGACGGTGATGTGATTATAATTGGAACTAGTTTGTTGTTATAAAAATCGTACCCTCCGTGCTAGATTTAACTGTGTTGCGGCAGGGTGCTTACTTTGACCATAGGGTACGAGACATCGTCACCTGTATGGCGAATTCACGAATCTGCAAAATACACATTTCACAGGAGAGCAAAAAAACTTCATAAAAATATGTTTTTGCACTTTTCAAATAGTTCCCAAGGACCTATTTTGAACTATTATATATTTTTGTTAATTTAGTTGAAAGTATGTTTAAGCTTTTCTTAAAAGCATTTTAAGCTGTTCGGCGTTAAAAAGTCATTTTCGTGAAAAGTGCAGATTTTTGAGTTCGCCATACAGCTTTTACTGTAAATAAATAAGTTGTACGCGTTTTGCGTATATGAACAGTACAAACTTACCATCGAAAGAGCTCGTTCACTATCTTTAAAATTCCCCATTTTCTGGAAACAAGCTGCTATGTTCATTTGGCACAGATCATCAATTTTTTGTATTTGTGATTTCACTAAAACAAAATTATATGATTACATAAAATTAAGTTCTTATTTCATGAAATAATTGAATACATTACATTAAAACTCTAAATTAATATTGCATTTAAATTAGGATAGTTTCGTAAAATAAAATTAAATATAAGCACCTGTGTTTCAAAAATAAATTAAATTGAACAGGTTTTTAACTACCTACTATTCATGCATTCGTACCTACACTAAGTTATGTCATGTACAGTGCTTCGAAATATAGATTATTCAATACATTTATTGTTTTCACATGGTTTAGTTTAGGTATAAACATTATTCTTATGTATGAGTAGGTACCACATGGACCCTGAATAGGGTAACATGGATCCTGACCTATAAAGTAAGTAGGTCGATATAGAAGCAATTTTGTAGGATAGTAGGATTCTTGCGTGACATTCCAGTTAGGCTATCTTTTTAGTATATATTGCACATTTACAATTTTTTATGTATAATACCATACTATAATACTTATTGTCAACCTAACCAACAACTGTTATAGCCGAAGCAGAGATCCCTCGTGTCTACACACAAGTTCCTACTTAGTTAGAGTGAGGAGTCAATTGTATTGTATGCATTTATTTCAGATAACAATAATGCATAGCCATAAAAAGGTTTTTCTATAATTATTTATAGTGTTATATAATTAAGTACATACGCAAATGCTTGCAAAACTTTGTTATTGGTTTTTTTTTTATTATATTATTGCATGCATGCCATAATGCATGTCCTTAGTGAATGTGTTCTGTGAGGTAATGTAGGCAGAGGCAACTGCTCACTATCAGGTAAATTATCTGCTTGTTCCACCCAAAAGAACTTATATTAACAAATATATCTCACTTACATTCATTCACGTTTTCAGTGATAGTACCATCATCGATGAGTGAGGACAAGTGAACACTGTAACGAAGACCCTTCTTGTACTTCCTGTAGGCCACATCGTAGTGACCCTTGGTAAAGTAACGGTTCCCAGCAGTCTTCACTGCTTCAATGCGCTGTATCCAGTCAGTAGTCTGGAATAAACATAAATTTTGAGGATTATGGTGCTTTGACGATCGATGTGGCGCGGCGGGCGAATGTCCGCCTGCGACGCAGGAGGTTGCGGATTCGATTTCAGCCTTGGGATAAATGTTTGTACGATCTGCAAATATTTATTCCAGGTGCTCTGGGTATTTTTCATGTATAACAAAAAATATCTATGTATGTAATGTATTGTATTAAGTATATCAGTTGTCTAGTACCCATAACACAAGCTCTGCTTAGCTTGGTTGATGATGCTGTGTGGATTGTCCAGCATTATTATTATTATTATTATTTGAGTTTAAACTGCACAAACAACTTTCAAGATGTTTGCTCCAGCAAAGCATAAAAAACATGTTGAAGCTATTTTAAAACCAACTTTAACCCGCACTGAATTCCTTTAGGGGTTGATTTCTAGGAATTCCTTTCTAAGTATCACTATGCACCATAACAAATAAACCCTGAAAATTTCATGTCCTCATAGTCATATGTCAGTTAAAGATTTTTATAAATAAAATAGATATTTGTAGACATTTTACCCTTGGAACCAGACAACTGATATAATACTTACATACATTACTAAGAATACAATATAAAACCTAGACAATATTGTTAGACTGGTATAGACCAGGCCTAAAATAAGGATATTTACAGGTATGGACTGCTGACAGTCTGCAGGGTGCTCCGGAAGTGTGTCCACAGAACCATCGTCACAGCATACTCCCCAGTCGTCATTCAATATCTCACCGCAATCATATATCATACACTCCTGTAAAGGTAAAAACAAAGGCTCTTATTCTTCTTCTTTATGGCACGTCCGGATTTTAAAATACTTAATTTTTTTAATAAAATCAGTAAAAAAATCAGATGTACAGAGAATTCCTTAGTACACTTTTTACACACCAAGATTATACACTTTTTATTACAATATTATGTCTTCACAACCAGGTGTTTAAGATGTGTGTTGCCTATAATGTCAGTTAGTCGAGACAAAAATTTGTATAACTGTAATAAATTGTTATATTTATAATTTGTTCGTTTTTATAGAGCTTACCTGCACTTCAATCACAGATTATATATTATCATAAAACTATTCCTTCGAGTAAGATTTGAACCCACGACCCTCCCCTTGATACGGGAATGCACTAACCAACTGCGCTATCGAGAGTTCTAACGACCCAAGTGAATAACCTTCGGAATGTTTTTAATACGGTACTTTAGCGACCGTGGTTTCATCTACCTACATGCTTGACGACTTGAACTGTTATTTTTGTAGATAGCTTATATAAGTTGAATAAACTAACATACCATAATAGGGACCCCAGTGTCAGGGTCTCCAAGCTTCTGGATTTCATCCACAACGCCCATCCCAGCCACCACCTCGCCAAACACTACATTTCTACCATCTGCAATTAATAAAACACTATCACAGGACTGAGATTGAAGCCAAAGGACAGTCTATTAACGTTAAAAAAAAAAAAAAAAACTACTTTAGACAAAGTCAAACTTCCATGGAAGCAAAGAGTTGATGAGGGAGAGAAGAGAGAGAGAGTACCGGTGACTTATTAGGAATGACCGCACCATCCTTCTGATCCTATGGAGTAAGTGTGGTTTCAAATTGATTGAATTGATAAAGAATTAGGTCCAAATCCATCAACTTTAAACAAATCCGTCTAAAGATCAGGTGGGTCTATGTCCAGAATTCGATTTAGATAGTATGACGATGAACATACCTAAATGTGGGCACGGAACAGTGGTGATGCAGAATTGGGAGGAATTTGTGTCCTTCTCTCCCCTGTTGGCCATGCTTAACACCCCTGCTTCATGCTGAAAGAAATGGTAAGTTAGTGTTTCTTTTTATACAAGTAGCTGATGGAACCTATAACAAATTTTTATTTTTCAGCCAGTATTGTCCCACTGCAGAGCGCAGGCCTCCCCTACCCAGTGGCGGATTTACCCTAAGGCTACCCTAGGCCCGGGCCTAGGGCGGCCAGATTTGAGCTTAGTAGGGCAGTATATGGTGGATGCTGAGAAAGGGGCGGCTGATGGCTTGGGGCCTAGGGCGGCCGAGACTGCAAATCCGCCACTGCCCCTACCTCCTTCCACTCTTCGCGATTTAGCGCTGTTATAGGCCAAGATCTTAGATGTGCATCAAGCTTATCGCGCCCTCTCTTCCTGGGCCTTCCACGTTGTCGAGTTGCGTTGGGTGGGATCCACTCTTTGGTGGTTTTTGCCCACAAGTCGCTTGACACGCGGCAAATGTGTACAGCCTAGTTCCACTTTAAGTTAGAGGCTTTATGACCAACGTCTGCAATTTATGTTTTGGACAACAAATAACAAATAGGTGAGGGAATTTTAATTAGTTTATACCTAAGTAGGTATAGTATATGTTATTCAGATATGTTATAAAAATTGTCTAGTTTCTTACACATTGAATTTTATCAAATCGATTTTATTTTCAGTTCAACGATGATATATACCTAAGCTGATGCATGCAGAGCATGTGGTTAACAAACCTGGGCCTGTGAGCAAGTTGTATTAAAACACCATTAAATTCATACAAAAAACCACCAAGGTCTAAGCATAATAAACTTACTTTTAATATAAAATTCTCATCAGGAAATGTAGGTCCGTAAATACTCTCCCCTCCGGTGCCATTTAACTTTGCTACATCTCCACTTTGAATCATAAACTGAGATACAGCTGAAATAGTTGATAAATACATTGAAATATTTTTGCCAGATATTCAAACCAAACAGTTTTTTTTAAGTAATACTTATACGACTTCCCAGCGCTAATGCGCTGGGAAGATGAGCTAAAATTTACTGCGGGACCCAAATGGAGAAGAGTTGCTCAAGATAGGAGGCAATGGAAACTACTGGAGGAGGCCTTTGCCAAAAGGCACACTGAGTTGAGAGACATCTTATAACCTAACAAACCATACAGCATAATGATTAATCTCACTCAGTGTAAACGGCTAAATAAATAAATAAATAAATAAAATACGACTTCCAACAAGGTTGCGTTAAACGTTTAACACTACCATGGAGGGGGTATAAAAGCACTGTCCTTTCTCTCGTTCTCCCATAGCCAGTACGTTTTGTATATTAAAGAAGTTTTACTTCAGTCATGTAGTCTAAAGCACACTTGTTTTTTTTTTCATGAGTAAGTCCTGATTCAAGCATAGTGCCTCAGGTTGATGTATGCCACATTCCTAACATGAGTGACCTGAGAGGCAATGCATTGTTAAAGTGGATGATCATTAACATCAGGCAAATTTAATAGAAATAACATGGCTGGACACAAAAAGAATCTATAAAAACAGGTGAAATTTACTAACAAGAGTAACATAAGTAATTCTTCTTTGAAAATTGGACTGGATTCAATATAAAATACCTACTAACCTCTATGAAATATAACACCTTTGTAGTGCAAGGGTTGTCCGCACAAGCCAAAGCCTTTTTCACCCGTGCAGAGAGCTCGGAAGTTTTCAGCTGTTTTAGGCACAACATCCTTTCTGAGTCTTATTACAATTCGGCCAGCTGAATAAAATAACATAAATAAGTATAAATTTAAATGAAATGAAAAGTGTGCACTAACACAGTAAGTGTGTAGTAGTAGTAGAGCTCTTAGAGAAGAGCTTGTCTAGGGAAGTACTACCACCATGCCTATTTCTGCCGCCAAGCAGCTTGCTGTGTTTCAGTTTTAAGGGTGCGGGTGCCGGTGTAATTACAGGCACAAGAGGCTTAACGCCTGCATGCCTCAGGTTGATGGACGCAGAGCAGTGTATTGTGGGTTACGTTCCTAAAGAATGTGACCTTCAAGGTAATGCTTTGTTATAGGCGATGGTAACCACTTAACATCAGGTGGGCCATATGCTTGTTCCATCAGCACATTGTATAAAAAACACTAAATAATTAGCATGCCCTCCAAGTACGAAGACTCATAATGTAAATACCATTAGCAGTTAGCTACCTATTTGACGGCAAAATAGGTTACATGGTAGACATTCATTGCGCTTGATTACCGATCGTATCTTTAACATCATTGTGCTTTGTATTGTGGTATTTGTATTTATGTCTTACCTTTCACTCCGAAGATGTAAATATCTAAGTAAACGAGCGGATTTTTTCCTTCCGTGTTCATTTTGTCTTGCGATTTTCTGTTTCGGTATTTGTCCATTAGGTTAGTTCAATTTTCTTGAGTTGCGGTGAAGTTTCCGTTGAGGTGCGTGTGATTTTTTCTCTAGGTTGCAGTTTGTGTGTTGTGTGATTATTTTGGATCGATCGGATTCCTTCTATCCGGCATCCATCCATGAATCCCCCCATTAAATATTTACTCACGTTGCACTGCAAACACCCATGAAAGTAAAGTAAGCCCGCATAAATGTAAACAGACACAGCCAGCCACCTATTTTTTACTGTTAGCTGAATGGAATCACAGAGTACTTTTTTATAATTAGATTGAGTGTGTACGGGCTGAATGGAATCAAATGAAAACAACACATTTCCTTGAAAGCCTTAACCACAGAATACTTTTGGTAAATGCCTCACTCAACAACTCAGTAGATCGGTCAGGCCACAGACAGAGTACAAAATATTACTAGTGTTGCCAGCACGTGTTCCCAAAAAAGGCTGAACCCCAATTTGCTAGGGGCTGAAGCTCAAAATTATCGAAACTATGCATTAAGTTTTATCCAAATGTATAGTTATTTGACTTATAAATTGACTATTGATAGAATGGAATGGAAGTGTTGTGTCTTTCATATTGCTTTGTCGTGGCAGAAGAATTTTTAAACAGTTCGTTCTCGTTCAGTTCAGCTCAGCTCGTTTCTACTCTGTGGTCTCTGTCTGCTGGTCTGGTCTGTGGTTTCGTTCAATTCAATTTACTCAATCAATGATGTATTTCGCTAACACGTATTTTATTTTAATTTCTTGATTAAAGCGGTCCATGTAAGTGAGACAATTTCAACACTATTTTTGTCCGCTACTATTTTTTCATACTCTTTTGATTCTTATCCAAATTAACCACTTGAAAATTTTATCTTTTTACACCTATCCTCCAATTATTGGTTTACGACTAAAGATTTCGTAGTTTCAGCCTAAAAATGTCATGTTCCGGCATTTACATACTGGATGTAAAAGGTAAAGTCCTCATATCGAGGAACTACCGAGGAGATGTCGACCTGGCGATCATCGATAAGTTCATGCCCCTACTCATGGAGAAAGAGGAAGAAGGAATGTTGACACCCTTACTGCAAACAAGCGAGTGCACCTTTGCCTACATCAAGACGAACAACTTGTACATTGTGTCGACGACAAAGAAAAACGCGAATATAGCTTTAGTATTTGTATTTTTGTACAAAATCGTTGAAGTCATGACTGAATACTTCAAAGAGCTAGAAGAGGAAAGTATTCGAGACAATTTCGTAGTTATTTACGAGCTGATGGACGAGTTACTCGATTTTGGCTACCCCCAGACCACAGACAGCAAGATTCTACAAGAGTACATCACTCAGGAAGGGCATAAGCTTGAAATGCAGCCACGTATACCCATGGCTGTCACTAATGCAGTATCTTGGAGGTCAGAGGGAATAAAGTACCGGAAAAACGAAGTATTCCTAGATGTTATTGAATCTGTTAACCTACTGGCTAATTCTAATGGAAATGTTTTGAGGAGTGAGATTGTAGGAGCTATAAAAATGAGAGTTTACTTATCTGGCATGCCGGAGCTACGCTTAGGGCTCAATGATAAGGTCCTGTTTGAGAGTACTGGCCGGGGAAAATCCAAGTCTGTTGAATTAGAGGATGTCAAGTTTCATCAGTGTGTGAGGCTATCCCGATTTGAAAATGACAGAACCATTTCATTCATTCCACCTGATGGGGAGTTTGAGCTCATGTCATACCGATTAAACACTCATGTGAAACCACTGATTTGGATTGAGTCTGTGATTGAGCGCCATGCCCATTCCCGAGTGGAGTACATGATCAAAGCAAAGTCTCAGTTCAAGAGGCGCTCGACTGCTAATAATGTGGAAATAATCATTCCTGTCCCAGCTGATGCTGACTCACCCAAATTCAAGACCACAATTGGCAGTGTGAAGTACACACCAGAACAAAATGCCATTACTTGGTCCATTAAGTCATTCCCGGGAGGAAAGGAGTACCTTATGCGTGCCCACTTTGGTCTGCCGTCAGTTGAATGTGAGGATCTGGATGGAAAACCTCCAATCCAAGTGAAATTCGAAATCCCCTACTTCACTACTTCTGGAATTCAAGTCCGCTATTTAAAGATAATTGAAAAGAGTGGTTACCAAGCCCTACCCTGGGTGAGGTACATAACCCAGAACGGAGATTACCAGCTTAGAACTAACTGAGCTATAACATTCCTTAGAATTAAGTGCACATTATTTTATGTATTATTATGAATATTTTGCAAGTTGTTAATTTTTTAATTAGAAAAAGTATGTAACGGATATAATCATAGTATTATGTATTTGACTATGTACCAATAAATTAAATTTCTGCATAGTTTTATTTTACTGAATAAGTATTTAATCTCGGTTCTTGCTGATCCCATATCATATCATTGAATTTGAAAATAAACTCTGCCCGCTGAATAGTATTATGGATATACTACCTACCTACTACGTTTAACGAACGATACGATGACGTCATCCAAAGTCGTATCATCGCATGCATGTGTTTCACGGCTTTCGAGTGATTAAGTCAGTATGGCGATTCTAAGTTTTTTTACGTTTTCCGGATACCGGATTTCGGTTTGCGAGCTAGTACATTTTGTATGGAGATACGATAAGCGCCCCTAGCGGTCACGTTGAAATTTCGTTTTGCGATTCTGAGTTTTTGCGAGTCGATGAAAACCGTGAGTGCGACTCGAAATCCAAAAAAATTGGCCGAGGAGCTCACAATTCTAACGGTTTTTGTCTAAAATGCGATTCTGAGTTAATGCGAGCTCGAAATGTGATGGCTTCGCACTCGGTTTTTCGAGCAAAATGAGCGACTCGCATGCGAGTCGCCCACAGAGTACTTTTTTATAGACGGAAATAGAGGGGAATCTTGACACCCAATCAGGGCGCAGCACAGTGGCGCCGTGATTGCTTAGCGATTACAACCAGAAACCTATCATGGTACCGACGACCCTGCCCCTACCCCCCCCCCCCCCCCCCCTACTACCCTTTATCCTACTGAGATTAGTACTATTTACCTATTTTCATTGTCACTATACATTAATACAAATACAAACAATACTTTTACGTAGTTAAAGAATTTATTTAGATATTCGCAGACATATATTTGATACAATACCATCTCATGGAAGTATGAATATACTTAAGTGTAAAGAAAGCTTATATAAACTGTTGCTAAGCTAAGTTTATTTGTTTATTTTGTACCTACAAAATGATTAAATACATTACTTTATGTAAGTATTACATTTTTGTAATAAAATGGCTTAGTTCTTATCTATTTTATGGATGGCAATGCAACTGAGTTTGTGCTTGCCAATGATTAAATTAAGTTCAGTAGTTACATTATGTTAAAGATGACCAAAAATTTAATAATCAGTCGGAAATAATAACAAATTAACCTAACCGTCATTAACAATAGCCGAATAATACAGTAAAATACCTACACCAGACTAGAATAGAATAGAATAAATATTTTTGCAACACACAACACACATACATACATCACAGCAGGTGCCTACACTTCTAATACGATAAAACACTTAACTAAACCTACCCCACCTATCTCACAAATACTTAAAGTAGATAAACATTATCAACGACAAATTTTAACATTTCATTGAATTGATTTTAATTTCTGTAAGTAATTTTTAAGTTCTGTATTTGACATTCATTGTAATATTTTTGTATTCAATTTTTGTTCATGTTGCATGTGACGTTTTAAGGCTACACTAATCGGTACGTTGTCCATACAAAGGCTGTAAGTGTTTAATGTCTACTATTTATTAACGTGCGTCCGAAGTTAAGTTTGATACTGAATTATCTTGCCGTTATCTAGGTACGTTACCCTATATGCTACAGTAAAATCGGATTACCTTGAAAGTTACAAGCGTTACAGGATTTAGTACTAAATCTTTCGACGCTTGTAACTTTCAAGGTAATCTGATTTTACTGTAGCATATAGGGTAACGTACCTAGATAACGGCAAGATAATTCAGTATCAAACTTAACTTCGGACGCACGTTAATAAATAGTAGACATTAAACACTTACAGCGTTTGTATGGACAACGTACCGACTAGTGTAGCCTTAAGAGCCATCTCCATTTGCACACCGACACGGTATTTTGCATGTTGCGTCTTACAATATTTGTCATCTATTTACACACATGTCTAAGTAAATAAATGATCTTTATCTTCATTTTAAAGGAGGTTAGGTAGGCGGCACCACACTGTCCCAAGTATTCCTGTGTGAACATGGGTTGAATAGGTCCCATCTCAGCATAATGCCGCTCCACATCGCAACCCAATGTGAGGCGACGCTGATTTTCATATAGAGCCTGAGTGCGGGTGACTTCACGAACAACGTACGATGTGAAATTACTATTATACCTACAACAAGAAACCTAGCAACCTATGTAATAACACAAATTAAAAAAAAAACAAGACAAATGAAAACCTTAATTCTATACAAACTCTTAAATCTACGCAAAATATCGATTTACTAAATTAAGTCTACTAAACTATCTAAAGGATCTAACACCAATGTCAAAAAAGTTTGTTACACCTAGGTACAGTCAGCTTTCACAACGATATTACAGCAAAACAATGAAATCTTACACCTCAAAAACGACAGTCATGAAATTAGTTGATGACCTTACTTATTTTTGGAATAATTATTATATAAATATTTTGAGCACCGCTATGAAACCATTTTGAAAGTTACAAACTGTATACATTCTAGTGCAGCTGACTATACCTACTAACTTACTAAGATGTTTTGAATCGAAACGGGATATGTACCATAATTTTTGAGTATGATTGTTTCTCGATATTTCGGCACAGTTGCATGCGCCATGATCACGGATCGAAATGTTAAACTGTCAGTCAAACTCCAAAAATCATGGTATTTAGTTTCTATCTAAAATATGATAGTTTAAAAAGTCATATAGCCTTAAGATAGTAAGTGTTATGATTTTCCCATACAACCCTAACATTCAGTTACACCGTTTTAGGGGTTGTTTTGAAAAACCCTTTATCATCATCATCATTTACAGATTGTAGAAGTCCACTGCGTCTGCAAGCGCAAGCGTCCGTGTTTGTTTCCAAGAAGAACGATTTTGAGCCATTTCCGTCCACTGAAATTCCACGATCCTAACAATGTCGTCACACCATCGGGTAGAAGGGCGTCCTACGCTTCGTGTTTCAGTTTGTGGTCTCCACTCTCGAGAACCTTTATTCTCCAGCCGTTGTCGTATCTACGAGCTATGGCTTGCCCATTGCCACTAAACTACGGATTTCCTAATTTCTGATTCTATTTTGTAGTGAAACTACCAGTATAGCTCTCTCCATAACCTATTGTGCTCTTTGGGCTTGTATATGAGACCAAGAGTTTGCGACCACGTCTCAGTTCCATAAGTCATCACTGATAACACGCACTGATTATAGACTTTCGTCTTGAGGTTTTACGGTATCTTCTATAACTTCGATGATATCCCTCCACACATGTACCGGCACGGATGCGACGTGAGCATTTGTCATGATTTTCATCTTACTTATGTCCATTTTAAGACCCACCTGTTGGGAGACAATATTAAGGTTTCTGAGTATTGTTCCTAGGTCTTCCAGCGATTCTGCCATGATGACTTTATCGTCGCCAAGTCAAAGGTGAGTTATGGATTCGCCATTGATGTTAATGCCATACCCATTCCATATTTGAAGCAACAGTTGCGCTGAACACATGACTGGCAAATTTTACATTTATTTTGCCAAGTTTTTAGAGTATAATATGGGCGTTTGTCGATTTGGGAACTGGCCCCACACCTTTATATCCAAGATTTTGCTTGTGGAATAATTGCAGATCCATCCAGATAATTCCCCTTTGTGCGTTTCTTCTTCAATTTCAAATTTCAAGCTCTTGCTAAGTAAATTATTTCTGATTCCTTTTAATAAAGAGGAGGATCGTACAGTGGCACTACTTTTGCGTTATGTACTAAGAATAAAAATGATCTTTCGAAGTTTCTTCTCTTCTTAAATAGGTACCTCTGAACTCATTTATAATATTATTACTTTTATTTGTTTTGCCAGCTTCAGCCTTATAGAGGCGCAAGATGAAAAAGAGTAAGAAATTGTCTGTTGTGTATATTTTCCATAAGTCACAAAACCAGTTACTTTATATTTCCTCTCATTGTATGTCACATTTGTTTGCAGTGATATTTCGTCATTATAGTAAAATGCATAACTCTCCCTTTCTCTTCATTGTGATCGCTTTTGCTTACAACAGAGCAAAAGTATTTTCAATTCAATAGCTTCATTAGACTTTAAGGGGATGATGGAAGGGTAAATATTTTTCTTAAAAATCTGTAGGCCTTAAGGCTTTGCTTGAGTATTGTCAGGGTCTTTATTTTTTAGTTGATGTTGAAGCACCTTCCTTTTTTTTTTTCTCGTTCTCTGAACTGTAAGAGAGTTAGCACTTTCGCCGATTTTGGCAGATATTCTTCAGTTTTTTTCTTTTTCTTCGTTGGTCATTCTTTGCAGTGAGAGCTGAAAATAAAAAAATCCGTTTATTAATAATAATTGATCGAGAGCGAAGCGATCGAACACCTCTGTGAACAACTTGGGCGAGTTTGTATGAGTTCAATGGCTTCGTAGTTCTTTTTAGAGTTCCGTACCCAAAGTAAAACGTAAGGTATAACGGGACCCTATTACTAATATACTTCGCTGTATGTCTGTCTATCTGTCCGTCTTTCACCAGGCTGCATCTCATGAACCGTGAAGAGTTGAAATTTTCACAGATGATGTATTTCTGTTGCCGCTATAACCACAAATACTAAAAAACAGAATAAAATAAATATTTAAGGGGCTTTTACAGCAAACGTGATGTTTTTGCCGTTTTTATTGTAAATAATGGTACGGCACCCTAAGTACGCGAGTCCGACTCGCACTTGACCAATTTTTTTTATACTACTACTGATGGAACAATTATATGGCCCACCTGATGTAAAGTGGTAACCTTCATCCACAACAAAGCATTGCCTTACAGGTCACGCACATTAGGTACGTGCCCTACAATGCACTACCCTACGTCCACCAACCTGAGGCATACTGGTGTTAAGCCTCATGTGCCTGTAATTCCAGTTCAGCTTAGATTGAATGTAATTGACGCTTGACACTTTTTTTACCATTAGTTTTTATATTTACGTATACCTAGCTCTAGGCCAACACAACATAAAAAAAATTTGAGATCTCGGTTTGCAGAAAACTACTATATTTAGGAATCTAGACACGCTTAAAGAACAGAGTTTACTTACAGAGGATAACATAATTTACAGTTTGTGTGTACACACAAACATACACAAAAAAGTGCACTAATTTAAATCATGTTCCTGTAATTAAACATAATATTTACACAGCAAACATAATATTTTTTTAACTTACCAATATTTTCTATTTCACTACACAGAAGACTGCACTGAGTCATCGCTTCAGGCTTAGCAGGTACATCTCTATCTGAAAATTATATTAAGCATTCAATTAATCACTAAATAACTAAAATAAATAACCCTAAAATAACAAAGCATTGCCTAGCAGGTCACATTAGGAACACTATAGTAATAATGCTGGACAACCCTTACAGCTTAGCTTAGCTTGGGGCTTGTGTTATGGGTACTAGATGACTAATATACATAGTACAATACATTACATACATAGATATTTTTTATTATACATAGAAAATACCCAGAACACCCGGAATAAATATTTGCAGATTGTACAAACATTTATCCCAAGGCGGGAATCGAACCCACAACCTTCTGCGTCGTAGGCGGATATTCGCCCGCCGCGCCACATCGGTCGTCAATATGCCCTGTTTGTGTTGAGCAAACAGAGGCATACAGGTGTTAAGGTCATGTGTGGTTAAAGATATTTCTTTCTTAAAGAACAGAGTTTACTTACAGAGGATAACATAATTTACAGTTTGTGTGTACAAAGTGTACTGGTTTGAGTCATGTGCCTGTGATTAAACATAATATTTACACAGCAAACATAATATTTTTTTAACTTACCAATATTTTATATTTCACTGCACAGAGTCGTTGCTTTAGGCTTAGCAGGTACATCTTTATCTGGAAATTATATTAAGCATTCAATTAATCACTAAATAACCCTAAAATAAACAAAATAAATAACACTAAATAACCCTACGGCTGGACATAGACCTCCACAAAATTTGTGGAGATTAGCCATAGTTGCCATCCTTGGCAAGCAAATTGGTTACCGCAGTGTCAGGGTTTAGTACTCAGAAAATGCATTCTGCTTATCTCCTGCGGTTCCTTAGTCGCTTCGCATAACATTCATGGGAATGGAGGGTTCATATTTGAAGCAAGGCCTTCTCGGCCTGATTTACTGAATTTTAATTTATTTACCTCGGCTAAATATATTAAAATTCAGTAAATCATATAAGAAAGTAATTTTGTATGAGCTAGGATTGTATCACGTTATAATAATAATACTATAGGATACTACATAGGAAATTATAAAGTGGGGTCCAACAGTCATTGCCCAACTGCACGGTTATTGACCGCTGATTCATAAATAGAAATTTCAACAATATAATTGTATTACTCTAATAAAATGGTTTTTGCTTGTCAGCCAAATGGCATTCCATAAAAACAGCAAGCTATAGCATGATTGCTGTCATAAAATGTGTATTTACTATAAAAAAGTCTTCTACGGTTTAAAATCTCGAGATCATTCTAAGTCTCTCATTCAATTAAATGCATGAAGGTAAAAAAGTAACATAAATAATCCTTCATTATGGAGATCCAGATGGCTCTAGGGCCCTGAGACCAGAGAGTTGGGACCATCATAAATGCAAATAACTTTTGATCTGTGGAACTACAAATTAAAAGAATAGTGTTTAGGGGATTTACAAAACATCTACTAAATCTAGACATACATTCCAAATCTCTAGCTCGATGGACCTAGAGTTTTGATGCCAATATTAATAAATTTTAAAACCCAACCTGGACGACCTAGGAACATTGCGAGGACAAACGGATAGTCTTTGGGTTACCTATGTCAGTGACTTAAGTTCCTCTCCGGTTACGATATCTCCGATTCGATCTCGTAAGTAAAGGAGCTAGCTAAAGGGTCCAAAGTTATATTAGCATAGAAAAGTTATTTACACAGCTTTGTTCCGGTTCCTGAACAACCTGGGACACAGCACAGCCAGTATACCCTACCGAACATTGGAAACACTTCACAGCACTCGAATAGTTAGATCGGAACACTTATTATTTATCAATTTCGAAAAAATACGAAATAAAAAGGAAAATGTCCGACCCAGTCGGTCGGCCATTTTAAAAAAGTACTCGGTAAAGTGTTGCCAGCACGTGTTCCCAAAAAACCCAATTTGCTAGGGGCCGATTTAACTGCAAAGGCCGAATTTCAAATAAATAGTAAAAAAATCGCACAAATTCCTAATCATTATTCACACAATAGATACTGTGGAATACATAAGTCAGCATTATAATGGGGACCCGTCACAGTTTTATCTGTGAATGCAGTTTTATAGGCCTTGAGAAACTAAAACATAAAGTGCAAAAATTTTTTTTCTACGGCCAAAACTGACTAGGTTATGGGCAAAATACCGAACGAGGCTCACTGACCGCGCGAACAGCCTAGCGTTGAGATATTGTGACGTCACGTCACAATGACCCAGCGCTAGCCGCCGAACCCGCGCGGTTTTATTAAAAAAAAAATAATTTAAACCAGAACACGACCCGCGCAGATCGAGTGAACTTTAATAAAATAATGGTGGAGAGCGCGAGCGCGGGCGAAAGAGAATCGAGACGTCACGGTTCCCTGACATGAGCTATCCGGCCGCCCCGCGGTTGGCTTGTACAAAATGTGTAATATCTTCGCAACCAATGGAACGATTTCAATGATTTAAAAACTATTGTACCTAAACAAGTAAAAGGAACACCATTACATAGATAATATATGCATTTTCCGACTTGGCACGGGAGCTCATTATAAAAAACTTACTGCTATCAATGGCGTAGAGTGTATATCGGCCACTTACGGCCAACCCAAACATTACCGCCACTTAACTCTATTGGCCCTTTTTGTTAGTTTTCAGTACTTCTGTAGATCGTAAAACTAAAGTATCTAGTCTCGATATCTAGGCTCCCTAACACATCTAGCAGTAGCAATTACATCCTGCGGCTGGTGGCCCCGAAAAGGTGATACCTACTGCTACATCTGACAGTACAGAGGAAGTGTGCTAGTGTGAATGAATTTATTGCTGTAATATTCCATGTAACATTGGAAAGGCCAGCTAGGGGCCGATTCTACTGAAAGGCCGCCGAGATGATCGAAAGCCTGAAAATCGGCAACCGAAGGGCCGAGCTGGCAACGCTGATCGGTGAATGAACCTGACTGACAAATGTTGCTTACTAAATTGTAGTGTTGCAAGTAGTAAATTAATTTTATTTGGACCGAAATGGACCGGAACGGACGAATGAACGAAACGGACCGAAATGGCCGCACCGTATTGTGGTGGTGTCATCTATGTCGGACAACCTGAACCTGTGCAGTGTGCACAGCGGCTATTTGTACCATACTTTTTTTTTTAAGATGGAACACCCTGGAGTCGCCTTCGGCAGCTATTTTGGCAGTGAGTGCCTTCGGTAAAAGCTATCGAAATGTTTGTTGTGAACTTTTCTAGTAATTATTTGTTATAGTGAATGTCGTGAATGTCTGCAAAGTTATAAATTTGCAAGGAAAACGATGGTTGAGGAAGACCACGCTCGCAATTTACAAGAAATGCGACAAGGATTACAAGGGAATCCTTCGACCCCTGTCGTCCGATGGCATCTCGGAGACAGAATTTCCACTGGATCGTACCAAAGGCCCGTTGGAGTAGCCAAAAATGTCTTGCAACCATCCTGCTGCAGGTACTTATATCTCCCAAGTGTTTTTATTATTAACCTAAAAGACTCCAACATTATATACTTAGCTGGTAGTAACCCACCGAATGGTTTACTTATCTACCTACTCCTCAAACCATTACCCTGCCATAAGACATATGTTCAACTTATTAACATAATCCCTAACATAGTGTTGTAATGTTCCGTTTCTTTGAGAAGTTGATAGCCAGCACTATAGGTCATCTTCCTGCCCTTATCCCACTTTATGTGGGGTCGGCACAACATGTTCTTTTCTTCCACTCCCCTCTATCAGCCGTCATATCTGTACTCACTCCTTTCTTATCCATGTCATCTTTCACACAGCCAGTACTATAGGTACTTACATTAAATTTTCATTGCAGATTCTACTTAAAGTATGGATTCCCATCATAGGATGTATTGACTGCAGTCATATTAAGACTTAATCCACAACTGAAGAACACCTCTACTTCTGCCAGAAGAACTATCATTCAATAAATGTACAAATGGTACCTATAACTTCTTTCTTATCTTAAATTTAAAATACTATGTTTGAAAGCTTATTTACAAATGTATTTTTATGACAGATCTGTGCCAGTGACTATCGGATTATAAATGTAAATACAAAATTTGCTCGTGCCAGTCATGATTCATTCATCTGGAATTGGTACACAACAATTATGTGAGAAACTTACATCTAAATAATAAACCAGTGTGGCTACTAGGTAAATAGTGCTGAAGATATTATTATTGTAATTAATATTAATTTATGATTTCAGGTGACTCTGGATACCCACTGCGCCCATGGCCCGAGAAAGCATCTACGACCGGACACATGACTGCCCAGGTCACAATTGAAAACACCCTTGGAAAATTGAAAAGGCTTTAGGCTTTATCTATGCAAAGGCAGGGTTTTGCATTACAAGCCGCTAAAGTGTGTACAAATTATACAGGCGTGTGCTTTACAACATCGCCCTCGATGTTGGTGCTCCAGAACATGGTTGTGATTCGGTGATCTTTTACAACCATTTTACCTCAAGATTTCGGAGATAATTAATAAATAAAACCATTAAAAAAGCTTAAAATTTTGTTTTCCTTTTTTCCTTATATACCTATACATATCATAATCATATACATATCTATTTGAATAATTTAAGCATTACTAAGTCAAGAAAGGTTTTAAGTATTTAAAATAAAATAATAATTTAAAATTGACTGAGATTTATTACATGTATATCTACTGTAAGTAATTTGTATTATATAGTACAATGGTTTTTTGTTTGATTTGTAGAGAGAAGAGAACGCTTCTCTTTTAATAGGCATCATGTCTCCCCATCCAGTTCCATGATATGTTGTCTTTCCGGCCTCTTATATACAAATACTGTTTTAAAGAGTAAAATCCCTTAGCTCTACAAACTCAATAATCTTAGGACAAACAGGGACATGTTCAGGGGCCAGTGAAATGTCAAGGTCTCACAAATGTTCTAAAGTTCATTAGATGACTTGTTGTTGTTGTTTTGGAGTGGAGTGCAGTGTTAGTGGCGAACACGAAGCACTGTGTAGACCGCAGGCGCGGAGAACGCTGCCCCAGGTGCCGGCGCGCTGGAGGTCCCAAACGTGCTGGAAACATAACATATATTATAAATTACATTAGCATAAAGTAGTTACAAAAGTACACTATCCTTTATTATTAAAAACAATATAGTTAAAAGATCTAATGGAGTTTTAATTTAGCATGATTTTCTAATATAATTGAAAATGAAAGTGTGGTGCCAGGGAACCCATTCATATAATGGGTAGCTATATAAATACCTCCAGACATGGTATTATTACAATGTATTTCACTCAACAAATCTTATACCAACAGTACCCCTTGGCCAGCATCCCTGGTTTGATTGAATGAAGGCGAACCGTAAGATTCTCTTGATGCAGCAACAGGATTGATAAAATTGCAAGAAGTTGGTGGATGGGATGGCTCAAAATCATTCTTATTAGAAGTTATAGGGGAGGTATGTCCACAGTTAACTTCTTGAGGCTGATGATTATCATAGAAAGAGAGATTTATGAAAATGTAACACAGTGAATGTATGCAATAATGGCACTTACCATCACTGTGGTGTTGGGCGATCAGGGTGGGTGTAAGAGTTTTCTTTGGAACTGAATTACTCTGTGTGATGCGATGGCTGTAAAATTAGAAATATGTTGTTAATCCATATTTGTTTTCATGACCATACAATGGATGGATATGCAAGATAGCATACATATTCATATGTTTTTGTATGTTTTGTTTTTAAATTATATTATGTATCCAGCAAGACAAGTCTCACTGAAATAAAGAGAAGGCTCAAAATAATTTTTACTGCAAACTTACACAGGAGACTGTCTAGTAGTGAACTTTATCAGGCTAATGATCGTCTAAGTAAGCGAGTTCCATGAAAGTAAACCATTGTAACACTGAATGTATGCAATAATGTAACGTACCATTGCCAAGGTAATAGGCGCTCAGGGAGAATGTGGGGGGCTTCTTCTGTATGTTTGTCTGTGAAGAAAAGTATGTGGTTAAACATAATCAGTTTTTTAATGACCACACAATAGAATGTTCGAAGAATGTCTTATAGGTAAGTAACAAACCTAAGTGTGCACCACCACAATTCATGTATATGTATAAATGAAATTGGTTTATTATTAATGATTTGGCTTATCTAGGAATTGATCAGGCTAAGTTTTTCTGGCTTCAATGCTACATCATTATATAACTAAACTTCATATGTATGTTACACATTCACTGAGTAATTTATACAAAGCATAGGCACAAAATTATGAAGGAATCTAGCTGTGGTAATCTTTATAAAATATGATACCGTGTCGGTGAAGATACCGGCCAGCAACTTGTGTTTGTAAACCAAAACGAACACGAACTACAATCCAATTTGTAATCAATTAGGTACTTACAACTCCATGAAATGTAGGTAGTGTCCTGTCTCAAATTGAGAAGGACTTGATTTATGTTAAACTTTCACAGTTTTCACAGTTTTTCCAGTCCGCCGCAATGCACAAAAACAAAATACAAAGAAAAATTGAGCGCCAAAGACCAAAACAAACATTGATACTTTGACATTGACAAATTCAAGAATGAAGAAAATGAATAGAAAGAATGAAATTATTGGTTCAAAACTCTGATCACCCTCTTCTCCCGAAACTAATCCATCTTCTTGATCTGTTTGATTCGAACGACCTTGAAAAACTTCCTTGTCTTCTTCGTAGCTATATTAAATTCTCTCAACTCCCGAACCCTGTCCACCAATACCCAATTAACCCACTCTATCTCACTCCATTTGAATCCTTAACCTTTCGTCCAAACATTATTTTACACTTTGGTATAGATAAGGACTCTTCAAACGCTCGAGAAATCTTCAACGAACAAATGTCTACCAAGTTCAAGGAATGGCATGCTATTTTTACAGATGCGTCAAAATTATCTTCGAATAGCTCTGTCGGAGCAGCAGTGTGGATTCCTTTTACTAGGATAAACCTTAGTTTTAAGTGCCCCTCCTCTACCTCAATCTTTACTGGTGAATCTATTGCCGTCTTAGAAGCAATTCTATTTATAAAATCCCATAACTTGAATAACTCTATCATATTTTCGGATTCTAAAAGCTGTCTTCAATCTATTTTATCCAACCCTTTTCGTTCCATAGCCCGATTCCCAACGATTCTAAAAATTAAAGACGCACTCTTCCAATGCCACCAATTAGGTATCAATGTCGTCCTTGCCTGGATTCCTGGTCACACAGGTATTCCTGGTAACGAAGCAGCAGATGCTTGTGCTAAAAATGCTGTAAATATAGGATGTCTTAACCATTTTAAAACTTATTCACACGATTTATGTCTTCTTCCTAAGTCCCACCTCCAAGAGGAATGGACCAAAGTTTGGAACATCACTAGAAAAACTAAAGGTAAACATTATGGTGACATTCAGCCGGAAATTCCCACTTACCCTTGGTTTTTTAAATTTCGCAAAGCAAATAAATCTACTACCTCAACTATTTGCCGCCTCCGATTAGGTCACGCTTGCACTCCAGTATTTCTGGCTAAACTAAGGATTAGGGACCATTCAATGTGTGAATGTGGCCTCGATGAGGGAAACGTGAACCACATATTTTTTAGTTGTCCGAAACTACGCCGATCCCTTTACGATATCCTCCCTCCTGAAATCCCCCGTCCTTTTTCCCTTAATTTTCTTCTATCTCTTACATTTATACCTATGATTAATTATATATTGTGTAAGTTTATTCATATAAATAAGATAAAGTTATAAATACATCCTCCATAACTCCTGAGTCTCACTTACAATAACCTCTACCTATATTATAATACTTTGCTGATTTATATTTTATATGTTACTAACTTTGTGTTTTAGATAAATCAAATTGATTTCAAAATTTTGGTCGATTCTCTCTCTGAACACCGACCATATTCTTAGCCGCACTCCTCTACTATGTTTATGAAACTAGCGTGAAACGGACACTGGCAGAATTGTGGCAATAAGCCACAGAGCCATAAATCAAGAAGTCAAGTCAAGTCAATAGATTTCATGTTTTGAAAACCATGTCAGCAACATTCTAAAAGTTAAGTCATATCGACGCGCCGTGTCATCTATGCGAGCATCCGATATGACTTATTGTGCGGCTGCGAATCAAGTGACGCTCAGACTGATCGAAACGACATTTGGTTTTACGGCGGCTCGCCAACCGTAGCTCGCAAACCGAAATCCGGTATCCGGAAAATGGTTAAAAACTTAGAATCAGCCTACTGCCGAAGGCGACTCGCATGCGAGTCGCTCATTTTGCTCGAAAAACCGAGTGCGAAGCCATCACATTTCGAGCTCGCATTAACTCAGAATCGCATTTTAGACAAAAACCGTTAGAATTGTGAGCTCCTCGGCCAATTTTTTTGGATTTCGAGTCGCACTCACGGTTTTCATCGACTCGCAAAAACTCAGAATCGCAAAACGAAATTTCAACGTGACCGCTAGGGGCGCTTATCGTATCTCCATACAAAATGTACTAGCTCGCAAACCGAAATCCGGTATCCGGAAAACGTAAAAAAACTTAGAATCGCCATACTGTATCCAAATCGTGAAAGCCCACAAAACATCAAGCGAGCTCAATTGTTCACCTACAGTGCTTCCTCGGGGACGCGCATTCAGTTCCACGCCACGAAACGCCTTATGCAAATGATGATGGTAGATATTTTTATCAATTAGTTTTTCATACCTAGCTACTAAATTTTTACCTATAGTTTTATTTCATGATTATATGCCATATAATTTATGCCCATGGATTTCATTGGCCATTTCTACATGAATTCCGGCTGCCTATTTCTGCCTGCGTCTTCTATGTCTGTGTGAGTAATTTTCCACGTTGTGAGTTCCTCGTGAGTAATAGTATTCTGTGGTGTGTTCTATGGTCGTACAATAACCGGACTCTGAGGAGGTTGGTAAATAAAAAAATAGTTTGTTGTTGTTTACTTTTATTCAATAATTATATACGGTAAAATAAAAATGCGATCGTTTGTAGTAAATAATAAGAAACAAAGCATTCAAAGAATTTACAGGAGATGTTACTGTGATTTATTCCCCTCTAGTGAAATTAAAATAATTAGGAGTAAGAATCCCAAACCGAAAGATGAACTCAAAGAGGAATCAAAATTGCAAGAAACCGAGGAAAATAGATCTAGAGAATTTAGAGTAAACGAAGTTAATATACAGATGATATCTCGTAATATTTATGATCAATTATTCAAAAGAACCAGTCCTTCAGTTGATCTAAACATTGTTAAAAGGTTTGATAGAAACTAATTTTAAGCATGAGGCTACTGTGTACATTTTTTTAGCAAGATCTACCATAAGAAACAAACTAAATAGTAAATTTCTGTGAAATTCTAGCTAGATCTAGACTTAGCCAGTACACTACAGATCTTGATGCTAAAGTTGACTCTCTTGCTCACAAGCTCGCTTTGAAATGACAAAAAGTTACTCTAAGTGAGTTAAGGTCTACATGACCGAGCCATAGATGACAGAATACTATACTAGAGGATCAGCACACTTAGCATGAGCACCCTAGATAAAGGTTTTGTCTTCCAAGAGAAGGCAAAATGTACTTTTTGATGGAGACTGTAAAAACATTCAGTCTGTTGGAAGCATAGCAATCTTTAGAAAGAAAATACATCTTGCCTTTTCTTTCTAATTATTACTTAATTAAACCAGTTTACTGAATTATTTATGTTCTGTTTCAGTTGCTGTGATAGCCTACAGAAGCTAGGTATTGATTATAATAAGTGTACTCATATACGAGATGTAGAAATTACTCTGCCCCAACTAGAAGGTAAAGATGTTGTTGAACACTTCTACAATGTTGCGGAGAAACAGTGCTCTTCATATAGAGAATTATTGAAAAAATTGGCAGAATGTAATCTACCATCTTTGCCAAAGGTAAGGTGCCTTACCTATTGTAACATTATAACATTAAACAATCATGGTTTTGATCAATATTTTGAGTAGAAACAAAACATTTACCATGAATTTTGAGTTGGATTGTTTTTCAATATTTTGGTTGCAGGCATTAGACTTGATCACGGTTTGAACTGAAACAATTAAATTCAAAAATCATAGTAAATATCCCTTTTTATTGAAAATTTGTTAACATTGTTTCAATGTTCACAATACTTAACTTCATGCAAGTAAACGGAAAGGGATTGTATATATATTTTTTATTATCTACCTGATAACGGCAAGGTAATGCCAAAACGATAAAAAAGAATGTGTGTCATTGTTATAAATAGGGCACAATTTATAGGTCATAAATATTTGTTTGAATATTTTTTTATTATCTTTAAGAAGTGATTGCCAAAGATGCCAAGATGGATCTATAACAGCACACATAGTGACCATACCTGCTTTAGATTTATTGACCTAAGTAAACCACCTGCGAATTATAATCTTTGGGCTTGATTTTTTCAAAATTTTCATTATGTAACTTCAAAAATTTCATTCAATATTTTTATTTAATTTATAGAGCTTGTTTCTTGAGTAGAATTGGTTAGTAATGAAATACCTTGTACTTACAGCAATGGTCTAAATCAGAAGGTTGGACTAGGTACACAGGTGATAAAGCAGTGCCGGTCCCTTATCCCCCTGATGATGCACTGGTTTTTGATGTTGAAGTGCTTATGTCAGCTGGCAGACGGCCCACAATGGCCTGCGCTGTGTCCCCAGAAGCATGGTGAGATTACACTTTCTAAGGTACTTCAACTCATTTCTTGTTCCTTCCGTGCGGTGTTAAGTACTACTTTCTCATACAAATTCTTTCACAATGAGTTATACTACTACTTCTAGTCTTATTATTTTATGAAAATTAGAATCTTGTGCTTATAAATTAGGTAACTTATATCTGCCCGCAGTTATAAACCTTTAGGATAATAAGTATCTAGTTATATGTTATTCGTAAGACGAAGTATAGATCGGATAGAACCCAAAGGACTGACGACATTGTAAGGATCGCGGGAAGTCGGTGGATGGAAAGGGCTCAGAATCGTTCTTCCTGGAAACGTATGGGGGATGCCTAATAGGCCTATGTTCCTGCCAATGTTCAGCGGTGGACATTGTTTGTTGATGATGATGTTATTCCAGGCTACGATTCTTTCATAATTTCATCCAAATCCAAATAGTCGCTACAGAGATGTATAAAACCAAAACTTCATCAGGTTCGTATTTAAGTTAGTGTGATTTCTACTACAGGTATGGTTGGGTGAGCAAACCCGTGGCTAACAACGAGTCTCACAGGGTCTATGACCACTTGGACTATCACCAGCTGATACCCTTAGAGACTGATGGAGAGGATCCTGGAGACACCACTAGTCCACGACTAGTTGTAGGGCACAATGTATCGTTTGACAGAGCTAAGATAAAAGAGCAGTACTGGTTGGAACGTACAGGTAATTTTACTTCATAATGCTAATTATCAGGGGCCTAAGCACGAACTGGCTATCGTGACGCTAGCGTTACGCTAACGTTATCAAAATGTATGAGATTTTGCACAGTGCCTCTATCGTGCGTAAAGGGAACTAAAATTGGAAGCACGAACACTTTTGACATTACGTACGTAAAGTAAACGATAGCTAGGTCCGTAAAGTAATGTAAGTCGATAGGAAGTTAGTAAATCGGTTGTCGTTCGTGCTACCATGTATCGTCTCGGTCCGTAAACCTAACGTGAATACGTTAGATTTACGGACCGTTACGATACGAAAGTGGAATTCGTTCGTGCTTACCCCCCAGATCAAAGAAGTCTTCTGATGGACATAGCGTGGTTTCCTTTAGTTAAAAGAGAACTTACCGAAGAATTGAAAGCTGTCACAGCTCAGTTTGTAGTAGCCCTGCCTTCTGTGCTGTAGGTGGTGGGTTCGATCCCCACCGGAAACAAACATGTGCGTGATGAACGTAAATGTTTGTTCTGCGTCTGGGTGTTATATTGTATTTTAAGTATGTATTTACAAAAAAAAAGTATCTAAGTATTCTATCAGTCATCCCATAGTACAGTCAGCTGCACTAGAATGTATACAATCTAACTTTCACAACGGTATTACAGCAAAATAATGAACTCTTACAACTCAAAAACTATAAAGTCATGAAACTTGTTGATGATCTTACTTATTTTTTGAATAATTGCCGCTTAAACATTATTAGCACAGTTGTGAAACCATTTTGAAAGTTACAAATTGTATACATTCTAGTGCAGCTGACTGTACCTAAAAACTATGCTAGTTTCGGGCTAAATGATGGTGTGTTAAAACGTCCAGAAATATTGATTAATTTATTTATTACTTATTAAAAAGAATTCTTTGTAGGTGTGCGTTTCATGGACACAATGTCAATGCATACGTGTGTGAGTGGGGTGACCAGCTACCAGCGAACGGTTCTTAAGTCAAAGAATAAGGAACCACACCCTTCGGACGACGATTGGATGCAAATCAGCTCCTTGAATAACTTAAGCGAGGTTAGTCATGCAGGGGGTGAGTTTGAACCCCGCACTGTGACCAAACATTTGTGTGATGAACATAGATGTTTTTTCTGTGTCTGTGTATTATGTCAATTAAATATTATTGTTTGTATAGCTTTATAACGATTGACGACCGATGTGGCGCGGCGGGCGAATGTCCGCCTGCGACGCAGGAGGTTGCGGGTTCGATTCCCGCCTTGGAATAAATGTTTGTACGATCTGCAAATATTTATTCCGGGTGTTCTGGGTATTTTCTATGTATAATGAAAAATATCTATGTGTGTAATGTATTGTATTATTAAGTATATCAGTCATCTAGTACCCATAACACAAGCTCTGCTTAGCTTGGGGCTAGATGATGCTGTGTGGTTTGTCCAGCATTATTTATTTATTATAAAACTAATGTAGTTTTTTAGATTTACAAGACTGTTGAACCACAGAAACGAGGGGACTCTTCTAATACAGGTTTTACGACTTAAAAGAAGAGATTCAAACCTGGAATTATGTACAAACTTGTAATCCTACTAATTATATAAACGCGAAAGTTCGATGGATGGATGGATGTTTGTTACTCTTTCACGCTCTAACCAGTGGACCGATTTGGATGGAATTTAGAATAAACATAGATTATAACTTGGATTAACATATAGGCTACTTTTTATCCCGAAAAAAATAACGGGAACGGGAAAAAACTGCCACGCGGGCGAAGCTGCAAGCGGCCGCTAGTTTCTAAATAAAACATTTTTGTTTTCTTCTTTGATACGTATTTTAAGTATGTTTTTCCAAAAACAAAAGGATATAAGTATTCTATCAGCTATCTTGGTACCCATAGTACAAGCTTTGCTTAGGGTTTTTTTTAATACAACTTGTTGATGGAACAAGCAGATGGCCCACCTGATGTTAAGTGGTTACCATCACCTATAACAAAGCATTGCCTCGTAGGCCACGCTCGTTTGGAACGTCACCGACGATGCACTACTGAGCGTCCATCAACCTGAGGCATACAGGTGTTAAGCCTCATGTGCCTGTAATTACACCGGCACCCACACCCTTCAAACTGGAACACAGCAAGCTGCTTGGCGGCAGAAATAGGCATGGTGGTAGTACTGCCCCGGACGAGCCCTTCACTAAGAGCTCTACTACTAGGTTTGAAGGCATTTTGTGAATGTGTGCCAATATTAATTCATTTAGGTGCACAATCTGTACTGCGGTTCGCCGATAGACAAAGCTACTCGTGACGTTTTCGTCGAGGGCGATATCGACGATGTCCATGCTCACTTTCAATCCCTCATGCATTACTGCGCGGGAGACGTCACAGCCACTCACAGCGTCCTGAGGGAACTACTGCCGCTGTTCCTGGAGAGATTCCCACATCCAGCCACACTAGCTGGGATGCTCGAACTAGGTTAGTAACAACAAGCGGCGCCACAATAAGTTTTATTGTAATAAAGTACTGTGTAAAAAAACATACCGGGGAAGTACTATCTGCTATCGTGAAGATTCATGAATTAGTAAGTAACAGGAAATCTGAGGGATGAAATAAAATTGATAATTACCAATATGTTTTCTATTTCTGTTGACGACCGATGTGACGCGGCGGGTGAATGTCCGCTTGCGACGCAGGAGGTTGCGGGTTCGATTCTCGTCTTGGGATAAATGTTTGTACGATCTGCAAATATTTATTCCGTTTGTTCTGAGTATTTTCTATGTTTAATAAAAAATATCTATGTAATGTAATGTATTGTATTAAGTACAATAACACAAGCTCTGCTTAGCTTGGGGCTAGATGATGTTGTGTGGATTATCCAACATTATTTATTTAAACTGATTTTATGTATAGGTATTATATAAATTTAACTAAGTGCCATGCTACTTGGATCTCAATAAATTTCGATAGAACCCCGTTTTATCGAGAATTCATGTAAAATTTTATCGATACATGCTTAGTCACTGAATAATGAAGATGTTCCAAAAATGATTGTTTTGCTCCAGGCTCCGCGTATCTACCAGTTAATTCAAACTGGCTGCAATACATAGATTCTGCTGAAACTGTCTTTGAAGACTTGAAACTTGAATCTCGGCAGCTCCTTTCTCTCAAAGCAGACGAGGCATGCAAACTGATGGCTAACGAAGCATACAAACAAGACCTTTGGATGTGGGACCAAGATTGGTCGACGCAAAGTTTGAAATTAAAAAAACAAAAGAAGGGTGACGTTCCACTCTCAAAATTCATACTGGCCAGTAATAGCGGAAAAGAAAAAAAAAATAACGATCCTGATTCAAATTTGGAACAAAGTAAAGAAACTAAAACCAAAAAGTTTGAGATCCTATGCGATGAATACATTAATGCAATAGAAGACGCGAAAGTACCGGAGATTACCAAAGAGGTTGAGGAGTTAAGCAAAAAGTTTGCATATCTTTATGATCTGGGTGACTTGTTGCCAGTGAAAAGGCCGTATTTGGCCGGATATCCGGCGTGGTACAGGAAGCTTTGTACCAAACCTGGAATGGACCCGGATTGGGCGCCGGGTGCTAACGGTATCACTACTAGTATGCAAGTTAGATTTTTTAAAGTATTTTTCTTTGAAAAACAAAAACTCTTATATTTCCACGTATGATAGATAATCTTCTCCGAACTATTTATAAAACAAACAATACATAAGATCTTTTAGAACTGAAAGTATAAAATAGACGATTAAAATAGTACTATTCCGCCATTTCAATCCCCATAGTATTGTATACCCGAATTGTATACATTCTATTGCAGCCGACTGTACAGCGGGGGTTGAAGTTTGTATGTAAATAGCTTCAAGCGGACGAAGTCGCGTGCGTTTCGCTAGTACCTTTAGATTTGTACCTACTATTGTTTTACTATGTTTTTGTGAGCTAGATAGGGTAGATTTAGTTAAGGTTAAACAAGTCGGTACTATGTCCATACAAACGCTGTAAGCGTTTAATGTCTACTATTTATTAACGTGCGTCCGAACTTTAGTTTGATACTGAATTATCTTGCCGTTATCTAGGCTCGTTACCCTATATGCAGTAAAATCAGATTACCTTGAAAGTTACAAGCGTCGAAAGATTTAGTACTAAACTTATACTATCTATTCTATTCTTATATTTATTTTAGATAACACCGAAGCTGCTCCGCCTATCCTGGGAAGGATATCCACTCCACCACATAAAATCTGAAGGGTGGGGGTTCCTTGTGCCCTTCAGCAGACAGCATGGAGGTTCTGAAGAACCCACACTCCCTTTAGATCAGCTGTTAGAGGCGTGCCCTATGAAACACTGCAAGGAGGCTGTGGATACAGATAGTTATGTACTACCTAAGACTGTTGAGGTAACTTTCTCACCGGAAACGGATATTTCCGTCTTTTTTACTAAGATTCCATCATCATTCATTACCCGTATCTCTTTCCTTCTTTATATGTGGCAGGTATGGTCGGCATGGTTACGCTTGAATTAAGGCGTAAACTTCACCTAGCTATCCACTACTGCCTTATTCTGCGTAACAGAGTAAACAATCCGACCATATTAGGCATGGTGCCAATATATGTACCTAACAACTACGTGCGCTGCGGCCGTCGACAGCATCGACTATTTGCTTGCCATACACCGCGAACTCGTCATGCCAATAACGCGCCAACTCTAAGAGCGCTTACTCTACTAAATGCGTATCTACACGAGGTTCAACATATCGACATCTTTAATGACAGCCTTCATACTATTTGTAACTCTCTAACTGTATTTTTAAGTTTTAAATTAAGATAGTAAGCATTTTGGTTTTTACTGTTAGCTTACTATCGTTACTGTAATAAATAAATAAATAAATAAATAAATAAATCATCATCAACCTTTCAACTGGCGGACAGTTGCCTACCTTATACGTTTTTTTTAATTCGACTTGCTAATGGAACAAGCAGATGGTCCACCTGATGTTAAGTGGCTACCATCACCTATAACAAAGCATTGCTTCGCAGCACACGTTCTCGCAGGTCATGTTCGTTAGAAACGTGCCCTACGATGCAATGCTCCATCAACCAGTTAGTATTCTAGCAGCGGCGATGGGCTTGCAATTGCAACCTGTCACGTATGGAACGCTAACTACTGCAAAAAGTGGGTACGTACCAGATGTACTATCTGGACATACCTCTGACTAATCTCCTTGACAGCCTTGAATAATCTCTAGTAGGTGCTTCATACTATATCGCATGCTATATTTTTTTTGGCAATTGTGGTTTTATTTTTTGTAAAGCAGGAATCATCATCATCTTCCTGCCCTTATCCCACACTAAGTGGGGTCGGCACAACAGGTTTTTTCCTTCCACTCTCTTCTATCAGCCGTCATCTCAGTGTTCACTCCTTTCTTACTCATATCATCTTTCACGCAATCCATCCATCTTTTCTTTGGTCTTCCTCTGCTTTTATAACCTTTCACATCCATATCTAACACTCTTCTAAAGCAGGAATATGTGATGAAATATAACAAGTACATAAAAAACACGTTAAAAAGTCTTTTCGTTGTTTACAGGAAGATTTAGGCAGAAGAGCATATTACGCTAGGAAGAAAATAGACGAACAAGCTGCGGCTAATCAGTACCACGGCCTGGGCGTATGGTGTGGACTGCAGTTACAAGGTACCACTTCTAGCTCTTACTACCAAAGTCAAAGTCAAAAAGCATTTCGTCAGTGGAAAGAAAAAAATGCTAAAGCGCCAAAATGCTACTTGTGGGAAATCAACTTTAAAGTTAATTTACTTTAGTTAATTTATTTTAAAGTTACACACAAAGTAAGTTTAAAAGTACACGTAGCATTTTGGCGCTTTAGCATTTTTTCCTTTCCACTGAAGATTTATTCAGTAAAATCCGCAGGGACCATCTTGAAACGTCTTAAATCTAGGTGAATCTAAGCGCCAATTCCTCGCGACCAAGCCTAGAAGACCTACTGATGTGGCGCGACTATGACGACCGATGTGGTGCGGCGGGCGAGTGTCCGCCTGCGACGCAGGAGGTTGCGGGTTCGATTCCCGCCTCGGGGTAAATGTTTGTGCGATCTGCAAATATTTATTCCGGGTGTTCTGGGTATTTTCTATGTATAATAAAAAAATACTATCCATGTATTGTATTAAGTATATCAGTCATCTAGTACCCATAACACAAGCTCTGCTTAGCTTGGGGCTAGATGATGCTGTGTGGATTGTCGAGCATCATTATTATTTCACGTACAGACACCGGCTGAATGTAATTATCTTCCAGGATGTTGCCACTTTCTACGTCTACCACACAAAGACGGGCCGAAATATAAGGTGGGGAACCCTTTAGCAAAGGATTTTCTTGATATGTTCAGTCAGAATGTTCTCACGGCACAGGGAAATGACGCTGAAAAGGTAATTTAATAAATATAATTTTTTTTGTGAAATTTGCTGAAGGAACAAACGTATGGCCCACCTGATGTTAAGTGGTTACCATCGCCTATAAAAAAGCACTGCCTTGTAGGTCATGTTCGTTAGGAACGTAACCTAGAATGCTCAGCGTCCATCAACCTGAGGCATACAGGTGTTAAGCCTCATGTGCCTGTAATTACACCGGCACCCACACCCTTCACACCGGAACACAACAAGCTGCTTGGCGGCAGAAATAGGCATGGTGGTAGTACTGCCCCGGACGAGCCCTTCACTAAGAGCTCTACTACTAGATTCTAAAGAGTTAGTCTTGAATATTTCAGGTGTTATCTTTCGGTCGTATGATGTCGTATTGGCGTAACAACAGAGAGCGGATAATGTCGCAGCAAGTCGTATGGCTGCCGCACGACAAACGGCCCGCTGCCGCGCGGCAATGCGGTGCGATATTACCGCAAGTTGTTGTTTGCGGGACTCTCACTAGACGGTGAGTTCAGCAATACTAAAAGAAAAAAAAACGTTTTTATCGCATGTCCGTCCCGGTTTCGCATGGGTTTTAGTGAAGATCCCTATTTTTTTTGAAAATATAATATAGCCTATGTCATCTGGGGATAGTGTAGCTTCCCAACGGTGAAAGAATTTTTCAAATCGTTCCAGTAGTTTCTTAGTTTATTCAATGCAAACAAACTATCAAATCTTGCGTCTTTATAATATTAGTATAGATAACTATTCGCATGTTCTTACTATGTCTTTTTATAAATAATAATAATAATAATGCTGGACAATCCACACAACATCATCTAGCCCCAAGCTAAGCAGAGCTTGTGTTATGGGTACTGATGACTGATATACTTAATACAATACATTACATGGATACATATTTTTTATTATGCATAGAAAACACCCAGAACACCCGGAATAAATATTTGCAGATCGTACAAACATTTATCCCAAGGCGGGAATCGAACCCGAACCCAATAAATAAACTTTAACTTTATATTTACCGTACTCGGAGAAGCAAGGAAGAAATTTACTTTATTTTTACATATCATTTACGAAAGCAAATGATGATGATAGATACATCAGTCAAAGAACAAGCACAAAATTAAAGTATTAGTTACAGAATAAATCGATTCATTATGTTTGTTAGCGTAGGACGTCCTTCTACCCGATGGACTGACGACATTGTTAGAACTGCGGGAAGTCGATGGATGGAAAGGGCTCAGAATCGTTCTTCCTGCTTGTGGGGGGCCTATGTCCAGCAGTGGACTTCTACAGGTTAAGATAAGATAAGATAATGATTATTTCCAACAAAATGTAGCCATAAGTACAAATATTATTATATTTGACGACCGATGTGGCGCGGCGGGCGAAGGTCCGCCTGCGACGCAGAGGTTGCGGGTTCGATTCCCGCCTTGGGATAAATGTTTGTACGATCTGCAAATATTTATTCCGGGTGTTCTGGGTATTTTCTATGTATAATAAAAAAACATCTATGTATGTAATATAATATTGTATTAAGTATATCAGTCATCTAGTACCCATAACACAAGCTCTGCTTAGCTTGGGGCTAGCTGATGCTGTGTGGATCGTCCGGTATTATTTATTTACTTATTATTTTACAAAAACAATCGGACTCTAGAATTAAAATTAACTGGCTTACACACTCGTTTAGAAACTTTACATTCCGTGCTAGTTAAAAACTGTGTTACGGCACAGATTAGATAAGTAGTTACGGCAAGGTAATGCTTCTCACCCAAAATGAAGGTTGATGATGATGATTGTTTGTTTCGTTTTAGTGCCAGTGAGCCCACCTGGATGACAGCTAGTAACGCACACGAGGAGCGGATAGGATCAGAGTTACGTGCTATGGTCCAGGCCCCGGTGGGCTACAAGTTCGTTGGCGCTGATGTCGATTCTCAGGTCAGTCTCCTAAATAATAATAATAATGCTGGATAATCCATACAGCATCATCTAGCCCCAAGCTAAGTAGAGCTTGTGTTATGGGTACTAGATATC
Organism: Electrophaes corylata; assembly: GCA_947095575.1. Classification (NCBI taxonomy): domain Eukaryota; kingdom Metazoa; phylum Arthropoda; class Insecta; order Lepidoptera; family Geometridae; genus Electrophaes; species Electrophaes corylata. Next base: position 1,961,387 of record OX352719.1, on the reverse strand, counting down.
TGATACACTTAATACAATATATTACATGCATAAATATTTTTTATTATACGTAAGGTACCCAGAACACCCGGAATAAATATTTGCAGATTGTGCAAATATTTATCTCAAGGCGGGAATCGAACCCGCAACCTCCTGCGTCGCAGGCGGACATTCGCCCGCCGCGCCACATTGGTCGTCAGAGTCTCCTAAATAAGTCCACAGCGTGTCAGATGGTTACACTTTACTGGCGTATTGAAGCTGCTGTCAGTGCCGGTTTTAAAAGATGATGGTGTTGGCCCTTAAGGCGTTGGGATTGGTGAACCATTGAAGAAGAAATCCACAGAATGTAAGGGCCGGCGCACATAAGCACGGCATAGTAAGGTATTCTTTAGGAGACGAATAAAATTATAACCTAATAATCTAAATGTATAACTCAAAGGTGACTGACTGACTGACATAGTGATCTATCAACGCACAGCCCAAACCACTGAACGGATCGGGCTGAAATTTGGCATGCAGGTAGATGTTATGACGTAGGCATCCGTTAAGAAAGGATTTTGATTAATTCTACCCCCAAGGGGATGAAAGTTTGTATGAAACTTTGTCAATTTTAAACCGATCGGGCTGAGACTGCATGCATAAAGCTACTATGATTTTATCCCGAAAAAATAACGGGAACGAAAAAAAACTGCCACGCAGGCGAAGCTGCGAGCGGCCGCTAGTTTATCTATAATTTCTAAAATTAGAAGAAGAAGATTTCTAAAATGACACCCGGTATAATAAGTGTGAATGTTTTTGTACCTGTAGCACAGGTTTTGTGATAAACCTATTTCAGGTACCAGTCTCTCGCAAAACAGGCTAGCTTGTTACATAACCCAACACAAGTTTATATAGGGTAGGTTTGTAGGAAAAATTGCTTTACAAGTATGTACTTACCTTTTATGTTCATCCCTGTTTGACCTACCTACCTATTCTCGTCATATATTATACCTAGATAATAAGTTAACCTTTTGTTGAGAGAAAATAAATAAACATTTGATTTGATTAATGTTATCAGGAGTTATGGATAGCGGCGTTACTTGGAGACAGCAGCAGAGGCATCAGCGGCGGCACTCCCTTCGGCTGGTCCGTGCTGGCGGGAGACAAGCGCACCCACTCCGACCTACACTCACTCACGGCCCGCGCTGCCGGCGTCAACCGCACGCACGCCAAGATCATCAACTATGCCAGAATATACGGTACCTAACCTATGCTACTGCTGGAATCATATGGTCCACCTGATGTTAAGTGGTAACCGCACCCTTGCCAAGATTATCAACTATGCCAGGTTATAACCAGTCAAATAAAAAACAAAAAGTTACTATAACAGCAAGTACATGGGCTACAAAACCTAACAGCAATTTTTGGCCTACTTTCCATCCTACTAATATTATAAACGCGAAAGTTTGTAAGTATGGATGGATGGATGGATGGATGGATGTTTGTTACTCTTTCACGTCTAACCAGTAGACCGATTTGGATGAAATTTGGAATAAACATAAATTATAACTTGGATTAACATATAGGCTACTTTTTATTTCGAAAAAATAACGGGAACGGGAAAAAAAACTGCCACGCGGGCGAAGCTGCGAGCGGCTGCTAGTAGAAAATAAATATCTTTGTACATTCTCAGCTATTGTTAACTATTGTTTTCTCTCATTATTAGTTTGTAAGTGTACGATAAAGTATTTTCATTCATTAATCTTTCTATCTTTTTTACTTTTACTTTATCAACCCGTGGCTTAGTAGTAATAAGTAATTTTTGTCAGGTGCCGGACAAAACTTCGCTGAGCGACTTCTAAAACAGTTCAACCCGACCATGACGATATCTGAAGCGAAGAGCAAAGCAGCGAAGATGTTCGCGACCACTAAAGGGAAGCGAGTTTACACCTTGAAGAAACAATACATGGACGGTTTCATGGACGAGGAATTAGATGATAAGGTACCTGAAAAAACGCTAAACAAAAAATTCTTCATGACTATATTCACACCAAAAAATTCTTGACGGTAAATGACCAATCATCATAATTTTCTCTTCCTTTCAATTTAGGCACATTTATTATGTAACTCGAGGTCGACATTTTGAGAAATAACACTTTTAATACTCAGAATTATTTGGAAAATTTTGCTGGGCCTATAACCTAATAGAAATACGATAGCTGTTGCCATAGACTAACTTTATTACCAAGAAAAATTGCATAAGCACATAAAATACATAGACAACTACATAGACAATACTGTCATAAGATACTGACGCTCTAGTAGTATGAATAATAGGATTATATTTGATATATTTTAACACATAGGCGGTATTTTACTTTTTTTTTACTTTGTCTGAATAAATACCTAATCAATTATTATTATTGTTATAAGTGTACTTAAACTAAGCAATACGATTATAAAATTTAAATTGTTTAGATGGTAGAGATGACGAGTTATCAAGCCATGCGTCTGGCGAAGCTGAGCGGCAAGAAGACAGAAGACATGTTCGAACGGCCGCGGTGGGTCGGCGGGACGGAATCAGACATGTTCAATAAACTAGAAGAAATCGCTGGTAAATACATATATCATCATAATAATAAATAATCCACACAGCATTATCTAGCCCCAAGCTAAGCAGAGCTTGGGGCTTGTTATGGGTACTAGATGACTGATATACTTAATACAATACATTACATACATAGATATTTTTTATTATACTGTACATAGAAAATACCCAGAACACCCAGAATAAATATTTGCAGATTGTACAAACATTTTTCTGAAGGCGGGAATCGAACCCGCAGCCTCCTGCGTCGTTGGCGGACATTCGCCCGCCGAGCCATATCGGTCATCATCATCTTCTACAGCCGTCTCAGCTCAGTTTGTAGTAACCCTGCCTTCTGCGCTGTAGGTTGTGGGTTCGATCCCCACCGAGCACAAACATTGTGTGATTAATGTAGATGTTTGTTCTGTGTCTGGGTGTTTTAATGTATCCCAAGTATGTATTTACAAGAAAAAAACATAAATATTCTATCAGTCATCTGGTTCCCATAGTACAAGCTATGCTTAGTTTGGGGCTAGATGATATTGTGTATTTTTGATTTGGACGTTAATTTCCAGATTCAGCAGCTCCTTCGACGGCGTTCCTGTCAGGTCGTCTGTCGCGTGCTTTAGAGCATGCCTCGGGCCGCTGGGCCGGCACTCGACTGAATTGGGCTGTGCAGAGTGCGGCTGCAGACTTCCTGCATCTCATGCTGGTCAGCATGGCACACTTGGCACCTACAGCCAGGTATTAAACCATATATCAGAACCATGGATATCACGTCCTGACTGACTGACATATAAACAACACACAACCTAAACCATTGGTCGTAGAGACTTGAAATTTTCAGGGTATATTCGTTTTGGTGCATAAAGGTGTGCTAAGTAAGGAATCCGTAATTCAACCCCTAAACGGGTACAGCGGGGATTGAAGTTGAGTATGTAGGTTGAAGAGATACTTGGTACTAAGAGATCTGGGCAGATATCTACCATGCCTGAGAATTAAAGTCATGAAGCTATTTCATTTTCAAATTTAACCGATTTGTTGTTCTCCAGGTTTTGCCTGAGCTTCCATGATGAAGTAAGGTATCTGGTACCGGATGAGCATAGATACAAGGCGGCATTGGCTCTGCAAATGACTAATCTACTAACAAGAGCTTTCTGTTCACAAAGGTACCATATTCTAATGTAATTTTAGTATGTATTTAGACAAAAAAAGATGCATGAAGTATTTTATCAGTATTCTGATTCTCCTAGTCGAAGCTATGTTTAGTTTGGGGTTAGAAGTCGTTGCATGAATGTTTGCCAATATTTTTTTATACAACTTGCTGATGGAACAAGCATATCGGCCACCTGATGTTAAATAATGGAAAGGGCTCAGAACCGCTCTTCCTAGAAACGTGTGGGGGAGGCCATGTCTAGCTGTGGACTTCTTCTACAGGGTGATGATGATGATGATGACGATGATGTTAAATGGTTACCATCGTCTATAGCATAGTATTGCCTCGTAGGTCACGCTCGTTACGTCCCCTACGATACACTGCTCAGCGTCCATCAACCTGAGGCCTACACCTACAGGTGTTAAGCCTTATGTGCAGGTAATCTCACCGACACCCACACCCTTTAAACCAGAACACAGCAAGCTGCTACGTGACACACATAGGAACGGTGGTAATACTTCCCCAGACGAGCCCTTCACAAAGAGCTCTACTACTACTGGTCTGCTATTTATTTTATTTGTTGCAGAGTGGGTATGAACGATCTCCCACAATCGGTGGCTTTCTTCACGTCTGTGGAGGTAGACCAAGTACTGAGAAAAGAATCTAACCAGAACTGCGCAACACCTTCCAACCCTCACGGATTGCTGAAGGGATACGGGATACCGGACGGAGAGTCGCTTGATATATTCAATGTGCTTGAGAAATGCAAGGAAAATAAAGACTAATCGGAAGTTTTGTCTTTTTATTATAGTTCAACTCTGTAACCATTCAAATCCATCATGTATTATTTTATAGGTATGTGTTGATACGAACGTGAACTGAAAGTTATGAATCATACCACAGAACATATATATCCTTAGGCACAGAGTAGGTACTTTTAATAGACTGGTTATGAGATAGTCTGGTTATTATACGTCCATGGGAAATAGCCTAGGATTTCACAACCAGAGAATGCACTGGCAGGATACAGTTTGGATATTGTACGTCCATGGAAAACAACTTAGGATTTTACAAAATAACTGGAACTTTTTGACTTTGGAATTATTGTTCTAGGGCGAAGAAAGCCTAAGCTTAGTTTGCTTGCATCACTTTTTAGGGAGGAAGTAAAATGTAGAATCACTAATTTTCCAGACCGTGCTTTCCTTACCAACATCATAGTTACAATATTATGCGTCGGTGCGTTTTTCTAGGTTTTATAAAGACTCGAAGTATGAATAAGGCATAAAACATAAGCTGGAAGGCCCCTACCAGCAACCTTTTTTTTTTTTTTTTTTTTTTTTTTTTTGTGGCATCTGTCCGTCTGCGGACAATTTTGCCAATGTCAAGTGTGGATTGAATAACTTCTTTTTAGTCAAGTCGAGTCGGTAAAAAAAGTAAAGTCAGCCGTCATCGGTTTTGAAGAAAAAGATGGCGTTTTTCTTCAAAACCAAAGGGAAACATTTTCGTTCAAATCAGGATGCCTCATAACACACTTTCATTTCAATTGTTTCACACTTGTGCTAGAACCTCAAGTAATGATGGTTAAAATACCACCAAAATTACCCATCAGAACTTAAAATAACACTAGAAAAACAATTAAAATGAAAATACAATGTTGCTTCCAAAGATGACAGAAAACGAATCACCAGCAACCTTCTACACGACTATAGAATTCAATGTCAAATGAAATAAAAGTCAATGTCACTTGTCATTTCACCGTGACCCCTTGTTTGTATTGCGCGTGCGTGACCGACCGTATTGCACATGCACAGAGTACTTTTTTAAAGACTTGATACCTACATAATGTGTGTTTTATTCGATAGCTGTTGCTAAGGCTAGAAGTTATTGGTTTTTATTAAAATTTTAGAGATTTTCCTGCTCGAAAACCTACCCATTGCAAGTTCTATTCATGCCTGTTAACATTTTCTCTCATTATGTCTAAAGTAACCAAGAGAAAACATGTTATGAACGAAGCACTTTGGGACGACTACGAACTCCCAAAAGAGAACCAAACTATAGTGAAAGTACTGAAAAGTAAAGGAAATAACTTACATGAGGTGAGTTCTATAATATTCTTATTGTTTCCGTTAGTTACACATTTATAAGTTCCCGCCTTGGGATAAATGTTTGTACGATCTGCAAATATTTATTACGGGTGTTCTGGGTATTTTCTATGTGTAATAAAAAATATCTATGTATGTAATATAGTATTGTATTATGTATATCAGTCATCTAGTACCCATAACACAAGCTCTGCTTAGCTTGGGGCTAGATGATGCTGTGTAGATTGTCCAGCATTATTTATTTTATTTTATTATTTATTTATAAAGTATATATTTTACAGTTCCAAGTATTTGGATAGTTGGTAACGTTCTAACCTAATGAGGAAGGCAAGAGGTATCTGTGGAGTGTTCTTCCTGGCATGAGGATGTAGATGTAAGCTTACAATTTATTTATATAGCAATAAAATACTATTTTAACACTTCACAGGTCTGTACATCAACTGGAGAAGAATACTTAGTATCAATGCCGACTAAGTTCAGAAAAAACATATGGGTGAAACGGGGTGATTATATACTAGTTGAGCCTATTCCAGAAGGTGATAAAGTCAAGGCAGAAATAGTCAAAATAATGAACAAAGACTCAATAAAGTACTTTAAAGAAAACAATGTATGGCCTAAACAGTTTGAAGATGATAAAGAAGAAATCAAGAATGATGACGATGATTTGTTTGTGAACACTAATAGACAAGTGATAACGCATTATGAGAGTGATAGTGACTCCAGTAGCAGTTGTAGTGACAGTAATAGCATAACATAGAGAGTAGATAAAAGTGCCTAATACTGTAAACTACTGAATATTCTGTAACTTTATGAATATCCTTACTGCCTCAGAACTAAATTTTCTACCTCTTAAGCCCTGACTCATTGCATAAAAGAAAATTGCAGAAAAAATTAAAATGGGTTTTACTTATATTTAGTGTAATGCTGAGATCTATATTCCGAAGTACGAGAAGTTACCTAGGATTTTTTTATATATTTATATTTTACCATTATACATTAATAGTACTAATTTTAAATCAGTGTACCTATCTACTCAGTTGTCTAGTTCAAATGCTAGGTACCTAACAATTTTAACTATGAAGCATATTATGTTTTAGTCTGGTGAAAATGAAATTAGTTTATTTTTAATTTTGTGTCTTTGACCTAGGTCTATGCCTCATAAATCCACCAACACCACAAGCTAGCTGATATTTAGGTCTTAAGTGCTTATGTGTTAACTACTGGTGCTTTTAATTACATAGGTACCCTACTTAAAACTAAAAGTTGTTCTGACGAGACAAGTCATTTGTTTTTTTTTGGCACATTTTTTGGCTTTTGTGAAGTGTTGCCCGCAGTTTCGTCAGCGCCACGTTTGTGTTTTTTTTACATTAACTCGGTACCTACAAGTTATATAGGAGACTTATAAAATAGTAAAAGAACATTGATAAACCTTAATTAATACAAATAAATAAAGTCAACTTCTATTGCTTGATCGAAGGAACAGACGACGACGCGACGACTGGTGCAGCTGTCCCATTAGCATTGATGTTTTGATTTTTACGATTTCATATTCTTTGGACAGATTTCTAAAAGTAAGGTCTTAAGTTTGTTTTTAAAGTTGGGAACACTGGTTGACGCCTGACGGATGGAGTCAGTGTTGTTCAGTTCTGATCTGATACCGGTATACAGTATACGACGGGATTTTCAGTACCTGCTTGATCTGCACCCTGATTGTCTATCTCAGGGTTTCCCAACCTTTTTTGCATGGTGCCCCCCTCCAGATTATAAAAATATATCCATGCCCCCCTATATTTTTCATCGTTGTTTAGTTTAAGTACCGTAACGAACAAAATTATGGGTTTATTTGTACGGCAGCTCAGTTATGTAGGATGACGAACAACACTAGTCAATGATTGGATGTCGATTTTTTTCTCATTCAATTCAATTTCTAGTATACCAACCATTGTTTTGATTCTATGATTCTACTAACACTCTTATCTTATCGTAATGGATTTAAAATTATAAAATGATCGCCCAGATAAAAGATCTAGTATTTATCGCGATATAACAAAGTGTGCAGCGTAACTGAAGCGATTTTCTTTTTTTGCGAATGTTTTGCTAGTCCCGATGGAGGATTATAAGTTTTTGTTCAAAGTTGTGTTGGTAGGGAATGCTGGTGTTGGTAAAACATGCTTGGTGAGACGTTTCACCCAAGGTCTGTTTCCTCCTGGTCAAGGTGCTACTATTGGTGTGGATTTCATGATCAAAACTGTCGAAGTTGATGGTGAAAAAGTGAAGGTGAGTGGGCTAAAACACGATCTTTTTGGCAAAATTATTGCATCACTCCGTGTTAAATGTTCGTGTTTTTGGCAATTATGTACTTACGTGCTAAACTTATAATTAGATGAAGACCGTACAAGGATACAACCTACCTACTAGCAATGCAAAAATTTCCTACACATTGTGTTTTACAAGTTTTCCTACCTACTATATTTATAGCAGCAACCTACCTAAGGTTGCTGCTATAAATAGATTTTTAACATGGTATTAAAAATCTGCTTCACTCATTTCGGTTCTTAAAGTATTTAACAGTAATACTTATCTTATTAACTAACATATTTTCTATATTGCTGGATATTTTTATATTATCTAGCCCCAATCTAAGCATAGCTTGTATGGGAACCAGATAAAACTGATACTTAAATACATTTTTTTGTAAATGTATACTTAGAATACAATATAACACCTACACAGAATCAGCAATGACTCAGCTTTCTCTATTCCTATACTAAGTATTTGTTTTAGCTACAAATATGGGACACAGCAGGGCAGGAAAGATTCCGCTCAATCACTCAGAGTTATTACAGATCAGCCCATGCTCTAATTCTGGTTTATGACATATCTTGCCAGCCTACGTTTGACTGTCTACCTGATTGGCTCCGAGAAATAGAAGAGTATGCTAATAATAAGGTGCTCAGGATATTAGTTGGTGAGTATCGTACTGATATTTTGATTGTGATAGTCTAGATTTTTTGTTAATTGGTTGTTTATTCTTCAATCACTCCTTAATGAATAGATTTGGATGAAAGTTTGAATAAATTTAGCTATAAAATTTACAGCAATCAACTAAAAAAGACCCAGCAAGCCTTAGGGAGAAAGTGCCTACCTGTACCTACCTAAGTACCTTTTGGATGACTTTGCTTATACCAATATTAAAAGTTGCCATCAATTTTTCAGGTAACAAAACAGACCGGGAAGACAGAGAGATCCCAAGACATATAGGTGAAGATTTCTCTGCTCGCCACGGCATGTACTTTCTAGAGACTTCAGCCAAGGAGGCGGAAAATGTGGAACGCCTCTTCATGGAGATTGCCGTGGAATTGATGGAGGTAAGGTTTTGAAGTTGAAGCTATATACTTTGCAGGGCTGGCAACCATTTGAGAATAAAAGTGACCACAAACCCGAAGAAGAATCATGAGATAACCACTCTGTTCTCTAGTGGCTTGCAATATGTCACACACAAAATTCTGTAAAGATAATTTGCCAAATCTTGTTTCTAAGTATTCCTCTGGCCACTAACTAATTTAACACTCAATGATTAAGAATAAGTGATGGTTGATGATTCATAACTCGTAGAATGTAATAACACATCTTTAGACACCTAGGATCTCCGTTTACTTGAAAAAAGAGGAAGGTTTAACACAGTAATACGCCTAAAATAAATAAATAAAGAAATATTGATAGTGAATATTTATTTACACACTTTCTAACCCATATTTTATTAAAATAGTTATTTAATAATTTTCAGCAAGCGAAATGCAAGGAATTGCCCAAATACGATGGCAGCTTGGGGCCGATCAACGGTAAGACTACATCGGTTGGTGACAGTTCGTGCTGTTCCCGCTAACTGTAGATACGAATTTAATTCTACGGATCCCTAAAAACCCGACCCCATTATGCTATGGTATATTAGGGTTCATGGGAAACACCTCAACGATATTGCGCAGAGGGAAAATACGAGAGAGAGCATGGTCAACTAGTGTGCTAAGTTATCAAACGTAAGCATTGTACTGAAACAGCGGTTGTATATTTATTAAAAACCAAACGATATATCAATAACTAAATAAGGAAACGCACTGTGAAAATATTAAATATTAGAGACACATCTAATCTTAAAGCAATCTTTTTAAAGATTAATTTATTAGAGAAGCGGCGGCGGCTGCAAATCGAACTTTGCATAGATCATAAATTGTAAAAGTTTGTCTTTGAGTACAACTATTGCTAAATCGGTAAAGTATTTAAAAAAAAAGTGGCAGTCGATTCTTACATCAGATTAATATACAAATAATCTCCAATACCCGAAGTATGCTCGTATCATTGACACTAACCCAATGCGGCTTTACACGCATTTATTGTAACTCTGGTTTACGTACGAGTAGCAATGTATGGTACACTAAAATTATAATGGCTAGTGGAATGAGCGTTTTGGCGGAGTTCTACATATGACGCTGTCGAGTAGATAGTGTGATATCCGTAATGTAGTTCATCAAAGAAGGGGTATATCTTATACTGTTTTCAAACAAATTTCAACCTTCGTTGTACTCGTTTAGGGATTGAATTTCAGCAATTTCTTCCCTAAACGGGAACTTCCAGAAGAACGCACCAAGATGAATGTACCCTGAAAATATCAAGTTTCTATAACCACTAGTTTAGGCTATGCATTTTCTATTTGTCAATCAGGGCAAGGATTCTATAAGTTGTATAGATCGATAGGTACAATGTGTTAATCGTTCATATCTGTGCTTACTGTTCGTACGCGAGACGCACTCACTGTATTTTTCCTCTGGGTACGCTGGTATTTTTATAAAGGATCATTTCAAAAGTTAGTGAATTTCGTTAAAATTATGATGGAGCTATAGATTTTTATTACAGTAGCATAGGACTTAGCTAAATGTTTTACAATTATTTTATTATATCAACAAGATAGTATTAGCAAATAGAATATTATTTAACTTACTTATTTTTGTATGATATTTATTCAGTATTCTGGATATTCTTGAAGTAGAATATTATAAAAGTACATAAGTACAAGTTATACATTATTGTTTATTGACTTAACATAAGTACATACTTTAGTAACTTACCACAGTTTATGTAGTGAAAACAATGTTGTTAAAAAATGACGTGTGTATTCTAATAAAAAGGGTTCTACAATTTGCTAAGTATTGCCAGTTCAGTTTTATACTTTATTGCCATTAGAAGTTGTATAATTTTCATTGTTGATTGTATATTTTGTTTAGTTTTAAGATGCACATGATCTCTTTATAAAAATACCATACTTTTGTATTTTATACTCGTAGTAAAACATTCCATTTGCTTGTAAGTGCTAACTTGTTGGTACAATGCTAAAGGACTGTATTGGTTTGCACTAATTTTAAAATCCGCATTCGTTGCTTTTAGAATTCAACATTTTTCTTGCATCATGCAATCGTAAAGATATCCCACTGTACTTACTGTAGGAGTCTATAGTTAAAGCTCTCGGGTGAAAACCGTATTCAAAAACTTTTCTTGGACCATATATTATATTTCTTTCTAAAAAAAGAAAAAGCACCTCATAGCTTTGTACCAACATTTAATTATACTGCTGTTGCAATTATTTCTGTTAGAAATTTTAAATTCTAGTGTTAAATACGTCGCGTTGTGTTTTAATATCGTTAGATTTAGATCTTTTGTAGTTAAAATATTGTAATATTGCTGAAATACTATTTAAAAGTAAATTATATATTAATTAAAACTGATTATACCTATAGTATAACATCACATGTAAAGGTACTTATTCCCATTTTCACCAACCTGGGGCCAGTTGCTTAAATTGTAAGTTTGATTGGGCCCGTTGGGAAAATCGTCATTTTTAGATGACTAGATAAAACTGGAAAATTTTCAACTTTTACTAAAAATTTGCAGATGGGAGTTGAGACATAAAATGGATATTTAGTAGATAATCACTATAAAAAAATCGAAAAAATCTTTAAAATATTTAAGTCTAATGTTAGCTTGTACAGACAGCGACAAAAGATTCAGTTTGGGATAACCACCTACATCTATAAACAGGTAGTTTTTTATGACACTTTCCTTGGCTGTTGCCTTGTTTTGTGTATATCTTTGAACGGTTCCACGCTAATGTAGTCTTTATTTTTATATGACATTATTAATATTATTCATGTTAATTTAATTGTATCTATCAGCCAGATTTAGAATCTGCTGGTCTGCTCTAAAATACTGCTATTTACTAGGGCTTTTATTTACATTACCTTTCAATTTAATTCTTGTTGATGGCCTTTGCGGAGTGCTGCCCGCAATTTCGCCAGTGTCACGTTTGTTAGACCATAGCACGACGGAGAATACTGTCTGACACTTTGGCGGTTTGAATAAAATATTATTCAAGAAAAAGATATGGCAATATAATTATCAGCCATTTTAGCTAACAGAGCTCTCAGCGACCTTAATGAATAAGACCATAACTGTTTATGAAGGTTTAGAATCTAAAAGCTCAATAAACAGTTATGGTATGATCTAAACTTTAGATCATAACATGTTTTTGTGAAGCCGTTCACAAACAGGCGCTCATACTTTAGAAATACAAGCGTAGATAGCCCAAGTAATTTTAAGGTTTCGTTTATAACATTTAATATTAACAAGCACATAGGTATAACCACCAATAGTGTTTTAGCAATGTGTTAATTTTACATTAATGGTAAATTTGAATATTTATTTTTCCCTTTGGAAGGTGTCTCTTTTTTGGATTTTTTTTAAAGTAAATACTTTTGTTATTTTTATATTTAAAAGTGTGAAACTCATTTTACACACTTTAATGTGGGAATTTATTTATTTTTAATGGCTTAGTTGTGTTTAACAAATTATAACATTAATATTTACTATGTGCAATAAGTAATTGAGAATTATCCTCAAAAAGTTTTTATTAATTATTTATTTATTGAAATCAGCCACCAGCATAACACAAAAACGATTGCTGTTTGTAAAAAAACTAATAGTAGCAAAAAATAATAGTTTATTTTGATTTCTCAAATTAACTTAAACAGCACTGTATATGTTACTAGACTGTTGCTTTTACCGCCTAAAAATTACAGGCACATGAGGCGTAACACCAGTATACCTCAGGTTAATGGACGCAGAGCAGTGAATCGTAGGGCACGTTCCTAACATGATCTGCGAGGCACTACTTTGTTAAATTTGATGTTAACCGCTTATCATCGGGTGGGCCATCTCCTTGTTCCATCCATAATGTTGTTTATTGTTATGTGGCTGGTTGGTTTATTGGATCTGAGAAGTATACATACTTATTTATTTTAATTTATATAAATCTACTTCAATATTTTATTAAAATAATTCTCACCAAAGAAATCGATTATTGTAATACTCGCAATAAATAATATCACTTTGGATTACTATGTTGGTTTGTTTTATTTTGTAAATATTATAAAGAAATAGTACCTACAGTAGGCGGATTCTCAGTTTTTTCGTTTTCCGGATACCTACTGGATTCCGATTTGCGAGCTTATTTGTATGGGGATACATACGATAAGCGCCCCTAGCGGCCTATGGGGGCACTAGTGTATCTCATAAAGTAACTTTTATACTGGTGTATCTCCATGCAAAAAAATCGAGCTTGCGAACCGAACCGAAATTCAGGTATCCGAAAAACGGAAAAACTCAGAATCCGCCTACTGGTCCTCAATTTAGGTAAGTACTGAGATACGCAAAGATGCGGCGTGTTTTCTTAGAAAAGAAACAGCGTTCCGGTTTCAGTTTGAAGTGTGTGGGTGCGTGTGAAATTATAGGCACATGAGGTTTCTGTGATGTATTCGTCACCTCATTCAACCCCATACAGTTCCAGGAAGAGTGATTATTAAAATCTTACCAAATTATCGTCAATAGACTATGGAAGAATGATACAATTTACATGTTTTTGTAACTACCTATATTGACATACAATAAACAGGATCTTATGGAACCCACATAGAGCTATGTTTATAGCACAGAACTTGAATCGTGAGCGAATGAGGGAGGCCGTCGTCTGTCGTCAGTCAGTCTCTGGCAATACGCAGTCATGCGTTATTCTATAGCTTACTATAGTGAACTTTCGTCTTGAGGTTTTCCGGTATCTGTGACGAGATGGAGCAATAGATGTGGCGTGATTTCCCGAATGTTAAGGTTGGATTCGTCGGTTGACCGAAGTTTTTGTCGCAGTTAGAAAAATTAGAGCAATAGGTTAATATTTTTAGCTGCCGGCAAATGTTCGAAGTATGCGTGTAACGAAACGTTATTTTGTAGTGTTGTTGATACCGATTATTTTCAATATATCAATGCCTGTCTTCTTGGTCGAGTAAATCATCCATGATTTAAGTTGTTGTAGGATAAGGACAGGACAGACTCACATGAGATCCGCCTCGCGTGTCGTGTCGCGTCAGAAACCTATTTGTCCTGTACAATTTGTATAGAAGTGATTCCATTCAAAATCTTACAAGAAACGGGCTCGCGTAAAACAAAATAGAAAACTTAGGCTCATGTAAACAAATCGATAGGTAGATCTAGATACATGATTTAACGCAAACAAATACAAGGACCTAGAGTAATACAAACTGTAGATAGACTGAGCACATAGTCGACTAGCTTAATAATGGTAAATAACAATAGTAGGTACTTTAAATACTAAATAGCAAAGCTTGACAAAACATCGTCAGCCTGTTGCAGGTGGTTTGAAGTTGTGGTTACTCGAGTTTATTTTCCAAGCCATCAGAAATAAATAATAGGTAATTGGTGGGACAGGTAGGTTTCTCTGACGTGCCTATAGCGCAGCTCGTTGGTCCTTTAAGTTTCACAGCAGACTGGACATTGTACTTTTAGCTATCACGCAACTACTTCCACTCGGCAGCAAATTCCACTTCACTTTCCATTCCTGGCTATTTATGTGGATGCCATCATCATCATTATTTTATTGCTACAATTTCTTGAAGCGCAGCAAAATCCAGGACTATATTTTCATGCCAAAGTTTTTATGACGTTTCGAAAGTAATCCTTGTGATTTTACAGGCTTTAGCTTACAACAGTTACAACTGACAAGAACTGACAGAACCTTGAGTTTTGCTAATCGAGTATAATGTCAATGATAAATGTTTTTAAATCGAGTCGTATTAATCGACTCGCAATGAAGCATTGGTGTACATAATATCGATCGGTCTATCGCACTGCACGCATCGCCACCCTAATGTCGCTTTGAAATGGCCGACGTTTAGGGGGAGTGTCTTTGTAAATTATAATTTCTCAGTAGTTTTACGAGTTAAGGTGAGTAAATTCCCACTTTTAAGTATATGTATTAACTATCATTAGTGTTTCATTGTTTTAGAATCATGCGTGCTGATTTTCTGGTAAATGAATGCATTTCCGGTCTCGTACCCGGCCAAGTAATTCAAAACAATAGACTTGCATACGTTTTTAGCATTTTTCTTTGTTATCTTTTAGTTTTGGCTGTTACATTTATTTGTGCAAACAAACCGCAAGTTGTCTTATCTATTCTATGTCAAAGAACAGTTTTTTACTATGAAAACGGCACGAAAAACTATGAATTAAGTTTTAACTGGTGCTATAACATAGTCCTAAAATCTATGCTAGTTATGTATCTTACCTAAGGTCGTAATAATTTATTCACCTACATTTACTGTAGTGTAGATAGCTACGGTAGTTTTAAGAAATATAATAGTTTATTTTTCCAGGATAAACACCGTACACATACATTCCAAATCTAAAAGACTGATTTTTCTACAAGTTCGTAACCATGGCTTGGCGATTCAAAGCCTCAAAGTATAAAAACGCGGCACCTATTGTGCCTAAACCAGAAGCATGTATCCGAGATATCTGTGTGGGTTCATACCAGACATATGGAAACAATATTTGTGCATCAGCAGCATTTATGGCATTTAACTGGGAACATGTAGGATCCAGCATGGCAGTATTGCCGCTAGATGACTGTGGTAGGAAGAGCAAGACAATGCCACTACTACATGCTCACTCTGATACTATAACTGATATGGAGTTTTCGCCGTTCCATGATGGACTGCTGCTGACAGGATCTCAGGACTCTCTTGTAAGTGTTGTAGTGAAATTACTTTAAAACAAGATTCTTGTATCATTTTTACACAATATCAGTATTTAAAAGTAAATTACAGAACAGGTTTCCTCTGTATTGTATTGTCTCACAGATCACTTGCCTCTGTTCTATTGATTACTAGGTCTGCTTTCTGTGCTGTAGATCTGATACTGATTTGATCTCCACTGAGAGCAAATATTTTGTGTAAAGAACATAAGTGTTCTCTGTCTGGGTTTTATGTTTTATTCTAAGTATGTATTTACAAAAAAAACTACAGATAAAATTATTTATCTTAAACATAGTGTTATAGTCATACTCTTACAGACAATATTAGATTTTAGCCATGTTAATGTATGCTAGTCTAAATGTGCCTTGAAGCATAAAACTTTTTGCAATCATTATTCATCATAATGACGCAAATTTCTTTCCTATTAGCATTTATATTGCTGCTCATGATGATCCAAACTAACAAATTCAAACTTTGGTGATCTACTAATATGTTTTGATAATGATGAAGAAAGGCTCAGAACAATTCCTAGCCTCATTTGGTATTGTCATGCATGGTGGAAAGAAATCCTCTGAGATTGGATTGATATAACTTTCTTAATACTAAGGATGTCTACGGGGATCATCAAAGGCACAGCACATTATCTTTTTGTCAGAGGTGTTTCTTAATAAATGCTGACATACATTTGTCACAACACCATATAGTTTCAAGCTAAGCAAGGCTTGTATGGGATGAAAAAATGTATTTAAGTTTTCTATCAGTTATCTGGTACTGATAATTTTTATTTTCTTTCTTTAATTAGAATTGTGTGCCCTTACCTATTCTTAAATGCAACTCAAACTAGTGAAGATCATATTCGGGTACAACCACTAAGTGTAGTCGGTGCTAGACATTGACATTTTCAGAATTTGGAAACCGTTTTTAACTTATAGTACACTTATATTACATGGGTATTTTTTGTGTATCACCTTTTTTATTTATTTTCCCAACATTTTGGCTTTGTTGTAATAGTTGTGATCGCGAGCATACTCTATGGGTGGAGTTTTAAACTGTTCTAGCATGTCTCATTGAAAAATTTTATATTTATTCATTTACTTATTTACATAGTCGTACGTAAGTCAATACAAGAAGCCTAAAATAAAATACTACTAATAGGTGCAGTCGGAACTAGAAATTGACGCTTTCATCGTTTCGAAATTGTTTTGGAACCATTCTAGCATGTCTCATACTATATTTCAATTTATTTGCATTCGCGTTGTGTTCCGGTTTGAAAGGTACGGGTGCCGCCGCCGCGCCTGTGCAATATACAGTTACATGATACTTAACACCTGTATGCCTTCACCTGCATTGCATCGTAGGGCACGTTCCATAACGTGCGTGGCCTACGAGCCAATTCTTTATAATAGCTTCTACTTATCATCAAGTAATATGAGCTAATTTCTAGAATGACTTTATTTTGAACCTTCGTCCAACTTTTCGCGATTGTCATGGCAGTGCATCGTAGGCAATGCTTTGTTAGGTGATAGTTACCACTTAACATCAGATGGCCCATCTGTTTGAACTATCAATAAGTTATATTAAAAATTAAACTACTCATGGCACATTATTGTAAGGTAATAAAAAAAAAGGTGAAAGACGACCGATGTGGCGCGGCAAGCTAATGTCCGCCTGAGTCCCGCTTTGGGATAGATGCTTGTACGATCTGCAAATATTTATTCCGGGTGTTCTGGATATTTTCTATGTATAATATTAAATACCGATGTAAGTATGCATCACTGCGTCCGCGTGAAGTAATTTTCATACAAATTTCAACCCTCGCTGTACCTTTTTTGGGGTTGCATTTGGGAATTCCTTTCTTAGTACACCTCTACGCATCAAGACAAATACACCCTGAACGTTACAAGTCTTTACAATCAGTGGTTTAGGCTGTATGTTGTCTACATGCCAGTTAGTTAGTCATAACAAAGATTCTATTAATTGGTATGGATAATCACTCATCGGCACAGGTGTCCATCTCAATGTTCCATTTCTCACAAAAAGTTATGACAAGAATTCAGTGGCTGCATGCAAGCATATAGGGTCATTAGTTCCTAATTATTATTGAACAAAGTGCATAGATAAACAAGTGGAAACCTACAGATAAACATTTATCTGTTGTTTGAGTTGTAACCATAATTGGGCATAGTGTTTTATTTACACTGATATTTCAATGACGACCAATGTGGCGCACCGGGCGAATGTCCGCCTGCGACGCAGGAGGTTGCGGGTTCGATTCCCTCCTTGGGATAAACGTTTGTACTATCGGCAAATATTTATTACGGGTGTTCTGGATATTTTCTATGTTTCCGGGTTTTCTGTGCTGTGTAGATTGTCCAGCATTATTTATTTATAATAAAAAAATATCAATGTATGTATTGTATTGTATTAAGTACCTATAATAATAATAATAATAATGTAATAAATCAGTCATCTAGTACCCATAACACAAGCTCTGCTTAGCTTGGGGCTAGATGATGTTGTGTGGATTGTGCAGCATTATTATTATTATTAATGACTAATACTTGATTCCAATAACCTGCGAGCATCGGTTAGTAGTACTACGGGTCGTTGCCTCTCACAAACTTCCACATCATTGAATAGTTTAAACTGTCACTGTATCATTAACGGATGGAGAACCGTTGCTGGTCGAATAAGTCTTCATCTTGAGCTTATCTGAGAACCATTGGTTTTTTGGGGTTCCGTACCCAAAGGGTAAAACGGGACCCTATTAATAAGGCTCCGCTGTCTATCCTTCTGCTGTCTGTCAGTGATAGTTAGAGAGTTGAAATTTTTGATGATGTATTTCTGTTGCCGCTATAATAATAAATACTAAAAAACGGAGTAAAATAAATGTTGAAGGGGGCTCTCGTGCAATAAACGTGATTTTTTTGTCTTTATTACCTATAGATAATAAAAACGGCAAAACGGTACGGAAACCTTCGTGCGCGAGTCCGAATCGCACTTGGCCGGTTTTATTAGTAATACCTACTAACAGACGCTTGTAAGATAATAGAACCGGTTACTAACGAGGCCAACCGGCTGATACGCTATAAGAACGAGTTCGATTCCCATAATAGAATAGAAAAAAAGAAATATCATTACTATTTTAATCCCTAAGCACGGTGGATATCCCTTCCGAGATATTCTCTCTTAGTACCAAGTACCTACTCGAGATTCTTCGATTTTGCCTCTAAATCTGATTTTATTCTTCCTCCAGGTAAAAGTATGGCACATTCCATCGGATGGTTTGAAGGAATCTCTCTCGACTCCTGAATGCTCTCTTTACCACAAACAGAGACGGGTGGAGAATGTAGGTTTCCATCCTGTCGCTGATGGTCTGATCCATGTGGCTTCTGGACATGAGCTCGCTTTGTGGGACTTGACCACACAGAAGGAAGCTTTTGGTAAGTTTTATATAAATTCAAATGTTTAATTTATATAAATAAAAAATAAAATATTTAAAAAATATCAAAATCTAAATACATATATATAACTCAAAGGTGACTGACTGACATAGTGATCTATCAACGCACAGCCCAAACCACTGGACGGCATCCGCTAAGAAAGGATTTTGATTAATTCTACCCCCAAGGGGATAAAATAGGGGATGAAAGTTTGAAAGATAAACTTTGTCAATTTTAAACCGATCGGGCTGAGACTTTGCATGCATAAAGCTACTATGTATTTTCACTGCCACGCAGGTGAAGCTGCGAGCGGCCGCTACTTTTATATAAATTAAAGTTTGGTGTGCCTCGTTTTATTTTTGTGTCCATTTAATGCTGTGAGAGTTGAACTGATTGATGAGAAAGAAAGAAAGAAAGAAAATATATTTATTTATCCTCAAACTACACAAATTGCACACATGAATAACAGGGTACTGCGGTACACTTGGGTTACTTTACATGGCATACAAAAAAGCACATTGCATACAACTAACTTTGGTAACCTACTTAGCAAGGTTTGTGTTGCTTGTGTTCATGAATAGTATAAATACTACTTTAATGGTACTTAAGGATGAATTTACATTAAACTCTTTATGCTCTTTATTTATGCTGAGACAGGGACCAATTTGGCCCACTAATTATTATTTTGTATTGTAGTTTATAAGTACCTAGATGTTTTAATTTTATTTCACTTTTTCTTTTGTTTATTTGTATTTTCTTTTGGGGCCAAATAAATGAATTTTCTTTCTTTCTTTCTTTCTTCTTTCTTAACTAAACCGAGGACAAGCTACGGGAAAATAATATTATGTTTGAAGGAGTTACAATTTATAACAATTTCTAAAAGATCTTAAATCAATAAAATTAATACCGTTACAAAAATAACTAAATAAATGTTAAAGGATTTTTTAATGTCACTGAAATGCTTTTGTATTTGTATATTCCAAGCATTACCTAGTTTGGGGCTAGATATGTGAAATGTACACAAGTATATATTTACCCGTCTCTCACAGTAAACAGAGACCATCCTGAGGTGATCCAGTCAACATCCTGGAAGAGAGACGGCAAGCTCCTCGCCACCCAATGCAAGGATAAGAAGCTCCGGGTTCTGGACCCCAGGGTTCCTACTCCAGTGCTGGACGTAGCCAACAGCCATCAGAACATCAAGGACAGCAGGGTTGTGTGGCTTGGAGACCAGGACAGGATACTGACAACTGGTGAGTTATCAGTCGTTTCTTTGTTTTGTAATGACCTCTGGAAGTATTATAACATTTTAAGAGATATAATGTACCATTTGGTAAAATTTAACTGCTGAATGTATGTGCCTCACACCTAAGTTGATAATCTTCTAACTAAGTAGTGGGTTCTATCCTCACCGAAGGCATACATTTGTGTGATGAATATAAATACTCATTCATTGTCTCTATCTAATTTCTCATTCTATTTCTCATTCTATTTGTCATTCCATTTGTCATTCCATTTCTCATTCTATTTCTCATTCTATTTCTCATTCTATTTCTCTCATCAGGTTTCGATTCAGCTCGTCTCCGCCAAATAATGATCCGGGACGTTCGCAACCTCTCCCAAACCCAGAAGACGTTGGAGCTGGACTGTTCCACCGGCGTCCTGATGCCGCTATTCGACCCTGACACTAACATGCTGTTCCTGGCCGGCAAGGGAGACACCACCATACTTTATATGGAGCTGACTGACAGGGAGCCTTATCTGATCGAGGGGCTCAGGCATTCCGGTGAGATTTGAAGATTTCTGAATCTTCCTTTTTTTTAATAATGTTGGACAATCCACACAGCATCAATTGGCTCTAAGCTAAGAAAAGCTTGTGTTATGGGTACTAAATGACTGATATACATATACTTACATATATACTTAATAATATAATATATTACATACATAGATATTTTTTATTATGGATAGAAAATACCCAGACCACCCAGAATAAATATTTGCAGATCGTACAAACATTTATCCCAAGGCGAAAATCGAACCCGCAACCTCTTGCGTCGCAGTCGGCCATTTGCCCGCAGCGCCACATCGGTCGTCATTATTTTTTTTGAACATGTAGTATATTTACTATTGCAAAATATTGGTATGGACCAAATACTATACCCTCTGACTACCCCTCTTAGATATCCTCAAAGAATCTTGGGTTGGCACTACTTGGCAGGCCCTAAGAAATGTATACCGTGCTTGGGGATTAAAGTCAAGAAATAGTCGTGTGGTATCTTGAATAAATCTAATTTTGTAAACTTTGTACAGGCGAGCAAACCAAGGGCGCTTGCCTAGTACCGAAGAGAGCACTACGCGTGATGGAAGGCGAGGTGAACCGCGTGCTACAGCTAGCTAGCTCCACCGTAGTGCCTATCATGTACCAAGTACCCAGGAAGGTAAGGCGATTTCTTATTTATTTATGGTGTAGTGGGTCCTAATGCAAAAGTATCGACAGCTCAAAAATGATTTTTTTAGACGTTATACTACAAACTCTAGTAATGCTTTGACTATGACATTTATTTAGCTAAAGCTAGACCTAAATTAAAACCCTTCCAGTTCTTTCCGTGGGTGTCGTAAGAGGCGGCTAAGGGAATGTACAGTCAGCTGCACTAGAAAGTATACAATTCTTAACTTTAAAAATGGTGTAGCAGCGTCATAATAAATATTATCATGGCAAATACTCAAAATTTAAGCCACCTGAATATAATTTCATGATTTTTTATATTATGTTGTGTAGAAGTTTATTATAATGTTGTGATGACATTTTGAAAGTTACGAATTTATACATTCTAGTGCAGCTGACTGTACAAGAAATTGGGCAGCAGCAATGTTATGCCCCAAGGAAGGGTTTGAATCCACAACGATTTTTGATCTCCCGAATTGCAGACTAATAATAAATTAGGATTTACTAAACTTAGCTAAATAACATTCTTTTTTTTTTAACGTTAATAGACCATCCTTTGGCTTCAATCTCACCTGATGGTAAGTGACGATGAAGCCGACGATGAAGCAGAACGGTTTTAAAGACACCTTGCCTTAAAGATACTTTCTTAAAGATTCTTTTTATAAATTGACCAAAATTTGCTTATTTTTTCCAGAGCTACCGCGATTACCATGCAGATCTGTACCCGGACACCGCCGGCGCGGTCACCTACTTAAGCGCACCGATGTGGCTCACCAAACAAGACCACCCACTCCCCAACATCTCACTCAACCCTAACGCCAACAATTCAACACAGGTGTGTTATAAATTCACATAATTCGACGGTTTTTCTCAACACGAACGCATGCAGTAGTACCTACTAAAAAACTCTGCGTAGCCTCGAAATAGTTAGACAATGTTTTGTCTCTTTCGATCTAATTTGAATCTTTCTGTCAATGCAAAAAACAAAACATGGTGCAACTATTTCAACGTTATGCTCAGTTTGTTAGTACCAGGGTTAGAGTTCTCTTTAGTAGTAGTAGAGCTCTTTGTGAAAAAGTATGTTCGGGGAAATACTACTATTGTACCTATTTCTGCCGCCAAGCAAGGTTATAGCTGTGTTGCATATGGAAGGTATGGGTGCGGGTACAATTTCAGGCACAAGAGACTTAATATGTTTTGTCTCAGAATAATTAGCAGATAGTCTTTGGTGAAGGTGCTCTGTGAGGTAATGTAGTTATTATAGACATAGGTACCGTTCAACATCATGTGACCCATCTGCATTTTTCATCAAAAAATACAAATTCAGCATTATGAATCCGGTCTTGTAAGAGGATTTTTAGGTATAGTGGTACAGTCAGCTGCACTAGAATGTATACAATTTGTAACTTTCACAACGGTGTTACAGCAAAACAATGAACTCTTACGCCTCAAAAATAGGAAAGTTATGAAATTAGTTGTTGAAATTACTTATTTTTTTAATAATCGTCGCGTAAATGTTTTTAGCACCGCTGTGAAACCATTTTGAAAGTTACAAATTGTATACATTCTAGTGCAGCTGACTGTACATTGATCAACTGTCTTTTGTAGTCATTAATTTACCCTTTAGACTAAAGTGATTTCAGACACAATATTATTACATCTATACTAATTATAAGAATCTTTGTCCTGACCAACTGACTGACTGGGATATAGACAACGCATAGCCTAAATCACTGGTCGTAGAGACTGAAATTTTCAGAGTAGATATATTCGTCTTGGTGCGTAGAGGTGCTAAGAAATTTCCGAAATTCAACCCTTAAACGTGTACGGGGTTGAAGTTATAAAGGGGTATAGGTATAAAAATAATACTAAAAAAAATTAAGTTTGTTTGAATGATTTTTTATTCATAGGATTTGTTTGCAGCCTTTTTTTTATTTTGCAATGGTTTTTTGTTTGTGGAGTTTTTTTTTGTGTTGCTGTGTAGTTTGGATTAGTTAGTGGGTGAACGTGGTTTATAAAGTAAGTAAATTAACATTTTGTTTTAAAAGCTATTTCAAAAGTTTTTTTTAGCATTTTTTAGTTATAACTAACGAAGGTTTTCATTTATTGACTATGATTTGCCTGTCAAAAAAGTTAAGCCTAGTTTTCGCATGATTCATAGTTTTTTTTAATATAATTACCTATCTATTAATATTGTATGTTATTTATAACAATAATCAAGAAATACCTTTCTAGATCCACCGTGGAAATTTAGAAGAAGTGGTTAAAACTATTCTCACCATGACCCCGCCGAAGAAAAACGAAATCAAAAAACCCGTAACAATTCAACAAATCGAAGATAAGCCCAAAACAATTGAAACGCCCATCGAAAAAGACGAAGACCGCATCGACTTCGTCAACGTAAAAGACCTCATCAAAGGCATGGAGAAGCAGAAGGACCCAAAAGAGAAAGAAACCAACGGCTTCCACAAGAAAAACGATCACGATAGTGAAAACGAAGCTGACGAGAACGACTCTGACAAAATAGAAGGAAAAGTGGAAGAAAACGGGACGGAAAACAGAAAAATAGAAAAAAATTATAGCTCGGATTCGTCCGAATCCAACTTATCTAGAAGCAGCAGTATTGTGAACGGGTCTCAAGTGACAGCACCTAAACCTTTGCCTCGCTCGTCGATATCTGAAGGTGGAGCGACTGATGACAGCGAGGCACCGAAACCCAAGCCTAGGACAACCAGTCACTCGTCGGGGTATAAGGTATTGTGTAGATTTTGATACCTTACAGGTTGCAAGGTATTTCTAATTGTATTAGCTTGATTAGTGTGCAGTTCAGTTGCAGTGTTGTGTGGCTGCGAGGCATTGCTTTGTTAGTGATAGATATCACTGAATATCAATATCAATACGTTTACCTGCCAATTGGGGGCCTAGCATGATTAAATTTTATATATGTTGCGAAGCGTATCGTTTCGACAACACGGCATCGATAACGCAGTTACCGCGATGTAGCGGTAAACATGTTTACTTTTCATTTTATCGCCCAACGAAGTGGGCACGAGTCAGCTAGTATAAAATAATCTGGATTGCTTACCTGACGGAATTTGCTAAGACAAGAAAATAAAATAGTTTTATAAAGTATTTTTGTGAGCTGATTTTGTCTTGTTTGTTTTATTTATTCTAGAATAGATTGATATATAATCTC
Source organism: Electrophaes corylata (assembly GCA_947095575.1). Lineage (NCBI taxonomy): Eukaryota > Metazoa > Arthropoda > Insecta > Lepidoptera > Geometridae > Electrophaes > Electrophaes corylata. Next base: position 1,936,345 of record OX352719.1, on the reverse strand, counting down.
TCTACTTAATCTCTTTGCATTTACAGTAGTCTCACTAATACAACACTGCACGGCACTTCCATTAGTCACCTCCCTAATCTCGCCCCGTGCTTATATTTACCGTGCATTCCTCTCTGATGCTGTTTTCAATGAAAAAAGTGTAGCTTAAAATGTCAAGTAAACTGCAACATAAGACTAGTTTTGTAAGTATTTTATTTACTATAATTTTTTCTATGCAAACCAGTAATCCGAACATTCCAATAATCCGATACCCCGTAGTTTTAGTTAGTGCCCGATTAGTGAGACTCTATTGCATATATTTAGTTATACATTGCACAGTTGGGTATATTTTACCTTTTTCCATAATTTTTAGAGCGTGTGATATCATAATAACTTTTAACCTGCCGTTGGTATGGTGATAAAACGAAAGATTGACTTCTCCCTTGAAAGAAGATATCTGAGGCATAAATGTCTACTATGCCTAAAGTAACGGTTGTACACTATTATTATATTTAATTTAAATGTTATTTCCAGCCTCGGCTTGGTCCCAAACCGTTCTCCACAACTCAAGGCAGCGATGAGTTCTCATTCGACAAGGTATTTTCTGTACCCTCTGTGCCTGGACTACCGAAATCTGAATCAGGTATGTTCATAACATTTTTAGTAGAAGGGCTCTTTATAAAGGGCTCAAAGTTAAAAAGCATTTGTTCAGTAATAACCAGGGATGCTTGTTTTTTACACGAATTGCTGATGGAACAAACAGATCTGTTGCGTCGTGGTACTATTAGTACCACGACGCAACACACATACAGGATGTAACATTTAGATCGGTCAGTATGGGAAACTCTGAGACTATAAGACGTACGATTCCCGATGCACTGCTCTACGTGCATATACAGGATGCACGCAGAGCAGTGCATCGTTGGTAACCAGTTAACATCAGGTGGGTCATTTGCTTGTTCCATTAGCAAGTTGTATAAAAAAAAATACAATGAAACACCCAGACACAGAACAAAAATATCACATAAATGTTTTTCGTCGGTTTAGATAAAACCCACAACCTATAACGCAAAAGCAGAACTACTACGAACTGAGCTGTGGATGCTGTTAAAAAAAAGTGTGCTTTAGACCACACGGCTGAAGTAAAACTTCTTTAAGGCTAAACAAGTCGGTACGTTGTCCATACAAACGCTGTAAGTGTTTAATGTCTACTATTTATTAACGTACGTCCGAAGTTAAGTTTGATATTGAATTATCTTGCCGTTACCTAGGTACGTTACCCTATATGCTACAGTAAAATCAGATTACCTTGAAAGTTACAAGCGTTACAAGAATTAGTACTAAATCTTTCGACGCTTGTAACTTTCAAGGTAATCTGATTTTACTGTAGCATATAGGGTAACGTACATAGATAACGGCAAGATAATTCAATATCAAACTTAACTTCGGACGCACGTTAATAAATAGTAGACATTAAACACTTACAGCGTTTGTATGGACAACGTACCGACTTGTTTAACCTTAATATACGAAACGTAACTGGCTATGAGAGAAAGAGAGAAAAAACAGTGCTTTCATACCCCCTCCATGGTAGCGTTAAACGCAACATTGTTGGAAGTCGCATTAGGAGTATTACTTCAATAAATGAAATTGTTTTGTTTTGTAGCGACTTCTCCTATCTCAGGAGTGGCGACGCCCGTGTCATCGACCCCGCTTGCTAGAGATGCTTCTGAAGAGAAGGACAAGTCCTTATCTCCTACTAGTGACGTCGAAGCACCCAATAAAGGTTGGTATAATGTGGTTAGTTTCGATGTAAGAAAGTTTCCTTGCTCATTTTTTTTTTATACAACTTGCTGATGAAACAAGCAGATGGCCCACCTGATAAATATCGTTTGACATTTCACACATAGTTATCTAGCCCTAAACTACCAAAGCTATGGTACTATGGGAACCAGATAGGTGATATAATATTACATGATTTAACTTTTTATCGAAATACATACTCGCTACATAAGGATCATACAAAAAAACGGTAGGAACCAAGCCGTAAGTTTCTTGCCGGTTCTTCTAGGCTTGGTCGCGAGGAACTGGCGCTTAGATTCACCTAGATTTAAGACGTTTCAAGATGATCCCTGCGGATATTACTGAATAAATGATTTTTGACTTTGACTTTGCTTATTTACAACTTCTGTCTTGTAAATTTCAAAATGTACTTACAACAGATAAAAATAACATACATGTTTATATAAATTTTTGTTTTGTGAATCGAACCTATAACCTACAGCGCTAAAGGTAGAGCTATTACGAACCGAGTCCTGTGACGCTGTGTTAGCCTGATTTTTGTCATTTTCGCAATCGGAACACATTGAACTGAACACTTAAAACATAAATGTTCAATACATACCGGGTGTAATAAGACTACTTCCGAAAACTGAAACTGCGCATTCAGACCATGATTCTGATAAAAAAAATCCCAAAAAAAATCGACACTGGTGGTTTCCGTGTTTTCAGCATAAATATCGATAATACATAATAATATAAACATAAGTATCTAACTATCTTAACTTCTATAACTATAATAACTATTTTAAAATGACAAAGTTGCCAAATCAATCTAAAGGAAATCGCAATCATCTGACCGGTGCATTGCCATAGTGGTCGCCGTCACCGCGGGGATCGTTGACCGCTGTACGAAATACAAAACTGATTGTTGAATAGATATTTCAGTAAAATAATCGTATTGTTCTAAATGTATTATTTGTTATTTTGTAGGTTTTTAACGTTGATATTTCTATGCAAAACTTAATATAAAATTTTTGTAAATTACGAACAGATGAATACACGAACGGTAAATCTGACACCAGTTTGGAAGAAGAGGTGAACTCCTCGGATTCAGGCTACCGCCCCAAGACGCCCGGCACTGCGGAGAGACGCAAGGTCTTCGAGAGCACTGAGTAAGTTATAAGCCATGGCACAGATCTTGAATCACGGGCAAATGTAGTGGGGGTATGCGCACGGGAAAATACTTACCTACGCTAAAAATTACTTCTCAAATTTTCTAATCTTAAAATAATGGGTTGGAAAACATTTATAAAATAATTTCATATGTTGTTTTTAAACCTATATTATGTCAAAGACAAGATCTTTAATTATTTCTCCTTCTTAAAACAAATTTTTACCCCCCTGTTCTTTTTGGGGCAAATTTCGGAAATGTCGGAAAAAAAAATTTATTTTTATTGCAGCGGTAACCAGTCCATCGCAGATCGTCGGCGTGCGTATGAGATGCGATCTGTTAGTGTGGCTGTGGAGTCTGAAACACCGCCTTCGCCTGCACCATTGAGGTAATTGATATAATTACTAGTTGTCACCGAAGCATCCGGAACTAGACTACTAGTACTAGACTAGTACTAGACTAGTAGTAGTAGAGCTCTTAGTGAAGGGCTCGTCCAGGGAAGTACTACCACCATGCCTATTTCTGTCGCCAAGCAGCGCAGCGTGTTCCGGTTTGAAGGGTGTGGGTGCCGGTGTAATAACAGGCACATGAGGCTTAATACCTGTATGCCTCAGGTTGATGAACATAGAGCAGTGTATTGTGGGTTACGTTCCTAACTAACGTGACCTACAAGGCAATGCTTTGTTATAGGCGATGGTAACCACTTAACATCAGGTGGACCATATGCTAGTTCCATCAGCAGATTGATTAAAAAAAAAGCCTTCCGTGGTTTCACATAATTTGGAGTACCCGAGTAGAGAACCCCACTTTGTTTACTTTTACTTTCACCGATCGATCGTCATCGATGTGGTGCGGCGGGTGAATGTCCGCCTGCGACGCAGGAGGTTGCGGGTTCGATTCCCGCCTTGAGATAAATGTTTGTACGATCTGCAAATATTTATTCCGGGTGTTCTGGGTATTTTCTATGTATAATAAAAAATATGTTTGTATGTATTGTATTAAGTGTATCAGTCGTCGAGTACCCATAACACAAGCTCTGCTTAGCTTGGGGCTAGATGCTGTGTGGATTGTCCCGCATAATTACTTTATTATTATTATAGACGCAGAGATTCGTTGAAGTCTCGCAAGAGTCCGGAACGCGAAGACAAGCGCGCCTCCGTGCCAAATGTTACTACAAAGAGAACATCTACGGTATTCGGTAAGTTTACACTGTTTACAGCAGCCCGAACAACACACTAAAATCTACAATCCTGTCTCAGGAACTACAGCGTCCCGTAACTAAAAGTTCGATTAATAAAACCGGTCAAGTGCGAGTCGGACTCGCGCACGAAGGGTTTCGTACCGTTATCTATAATAAAAATTACATAAAAATCACGTTGCTGCGCAATGTAACTTGCAGGTCGAGAATTATACGTTAACATTACGAATGTAAAATTTGTTCGTACTAGAGCCTCAGTTCACTATGGCTACCACGTTACATTAAGTGGGCCAAATACATAGCATGTAGTATAAAAGACAGAGAGGGAGAGAAAACAGAAACGGCCGTACGATTTGAATCCTCAGGCACGATAAATAGCCCCTCAGACCTCTTAGTACCAAGCATCTTTGAGGACGTGTAAGGGGATAGTCGGAGGAACGTCTAAATTTTATATTCGGCACAGAATCCTGTATGAAATCTTTTTAAACGAACATGGATTTCTTTTTTTACTATTCTCTTTTTTCAGGTAAAGTATCAAAATTCCGTCATCTGAAAGGGACACCGGGACACAAGTCGACACACGTTGAAAATATCAAGAATATTAGTCGACAGATTTCTGGCGAATGCAATGGATTTTATGGTAAGTGAAGTAATCCTACTAATTAGGTATTACATTAGAAACTAATGATCTGAGCCGTGCTGGTTCCGGCTTGTGTTTGACTGTCAAAATTGGTCATCTAGTACCCATAACACAAGCTCTGCTTAGTTTGGGGCTAGATGATGCTGTGTGGATGTCCAGCATTATTATTATCTCCCATGAATGTCAGAGGAACGTACCACCAGAGGAGCAGCTTCTCATGAGTGCTAAACACCGACACTGCTTCACCAATCTGCTAATAGAGAGGCCTATGTCCAGTACTGGACTTATTTAGGCTATCGGCGTGACGACATTATTGTTTCAGCTAACGGAGTCCGCGCAGCCGTTCCCTTATCTGGCGGTGGAGGCCGCCTCGGCATAGTGGAGCTGCCAATAGGAGCTTCCCCCCGTGCGAGGGCACCCCCTACACATCCCGCAGGAACTCACCCCCCTGCGTTACTTCATCCCGCGCCCTTACAAGACTGGACTTGGGACCCGTTCAGGGATGATAGACTGATAGTCGCTTGCGACGATGGGGTGGTGAGGGAATGGATTATACCTGAGAATGGTGAGTTATCGTAGAACTGTCAATTTTGCTGTTTGTAACGGCAAGGAGTGAAAGAGGGGTTATTCACTCCTTGCCGTTATGGGGACAACAGTCTTACGCACCAATTCATAATGAATTTGATAAAATATCCGCGCGTAACACTGGAAAGTTATAATTATGATAGGATAGGAGCTCCGCTAGGGGACGATTCTTGCAATTGTCAAGTCAAAGTCAAAAATCATTTATTCAGTAATATCCGCAGGGATCATCTTGAAGCGTCTTAAATCTAGGTAAATCTAAGCGCCAGTTCCTCGCGACCAAGCCTAGAAGAACCGACAAGAAACTTACGGCTTGGTTTCTACCGTTTTTTTGTATGATCCTTTTACAAAGTAATAATAATGTAAATAATGAAACTCCAGTGTGGTGCCAATATAACTTAATAAGATGATTGCAAGACAGAAAACATGTTAAGGAAATCATACCAAGATCTTAATCTATCATCTAGTCATAATTTTATCAGCAAGTAATTATTCCAGGTCTCACAGAATCCACCAACGAGCCACACCGCTCGTTCTCAGCACACCCGGACAAGATCTACCTGGTCCGTTTCCACCCCACTGCCTCTGACCTGCTGACCACAGCGGCCCATGACCTGACCATCAAGCTCTGGGACCTGACAGAGGAGACTCCGACAGCTAAGATCACATTGACCGGTCACACGGAACAGATATTCGCTATTGACTGGTCCCCGTGTGGGGAATACCTGGCTACTGTTTGCAAAGATGGACTTGTTAGGGTAAGCATACTTGAAAAAGGTTTATAATACATCATTTTAGTGTGTTATGAGCCGTTTAAGGGTGTCATGGGCAGTCAAGGGCGCCATTAGCCTTTATAATAATTAATTTATTAATACATAATTAAAAAATTATAAGTCAGGGTGCAAAAAAGAAGAGAATTCATAATCAAATTTAACTTACAGCTAAATCAATTCATACATTCATTCTTTCGAGACTATCATGAATCTTTAGGGAGTGTCATGAATCATTTCAAAAGGTCATGGGTTATTATGGAGTATCATGAACTGTTTAATCATGATAGAGGAAAGCAGAGAGAAAAAACCTGTTGTGCCGACCCAACATGAAGTGGGATGAGGCAGGAAAATGATGAACTGTTTAATTACAAAAGTTCCTAAAAATCCTAAAGCTCCTAAAGGTATGCTGTCAAGGATGCATCAAAACCTAAGCCCAGAGCTATAGCGTCTCGTGTATGAAGCACAGTTCGTAGTAGTCCTGCCTTTTGCGCTGTAGGTGGTGGGTTCGATCCCCACCGAGAACAAACATTTGTGTGATGAACATAGATGTTTGTTCACTGTCTGGGTGATATTCTGTATTCTAAGTATGTATTTACAAAAAAAGTATGTAAGTATTCTATTAGTCATCTGGTTCCCATAATACAAGCTTGGGGCTAGATGATGTTGTGTAAAAGTGATGATATATATAAAAAAATGTATACCGTATGTTGGGATTAGTTGTACGGTACGTCCCCAAGTACGATGGATATCCCTTCAGATGTCTTAGTACAAAGTACCCTGTCTTGATTCTTCGAGGATATCTAAAAGGGGTAGTCAGAGGTCCAGATATTACATTTGGTACAAATTTACAGTTGTTGAATGTTTTTTTTATTTTTTTATTGTTATATAAAATACATTTTTTTTCCTAGTCTATCCCTTCCCACTGCTGGGCAAAGGCCTACTCCATTTATTTACAAAGAAAATTATAGCTAATACAAGTATTTATAATTTGTATGTACAAAATATATGTGAAACAGTTGAGCTATCTACAGACCGATGCAAACGATCTAAAGGTAGCTCAACTGATCCAGATCAGTGCCAATTGAATGTGTTTAATTGTTATTTTGGATAGAAACGGGATATTTACCACAATCAAATCAAACAGTCAACACATGAAACAATCAAACTCAAAAATCATGGTAAATATCCCGTTTCTATCCAAAATATTGATCAAAACCATGATAGTTTAAAAAATGTTTAATTGTTGTTGCAGATATACAAGCCCCGCTCGTCTCCAGCGGCCATCCGTGAGGGTCCCGGCCCGGCGGGCAGTCGCGGCGCGAGGGTAGTCTGGGCGTTGGCCGCGTCACATCTTATCGTCACAGGATTCGACAAGTTAGTGCTACTATACTTTACCTGTAAAGTCAAAAAGCATTTATTCAGTAATATAATAGTAATAAAGTAGGCAACACTCTGTTATAGGTAATGGTAACCACTTAATATCGGGTGGGCCCTAACAAAAAAAAACAAAAAATATATATATGTACTAGCGGCCGCTCGCAGCTTCGTCCGCGTGGCAGTTTTTTCCCGTTCCCGTTATTTTTTCGGGATAAAAAACAGCCTAAGTATAAATAAATATTGATAAATAAAAAAAAATAACATTGATAAATATTGTGAATTATGCCTATGCTAAATAAAAGTATATTCTATTCTATTCTATAAGTATATGTTAATCCAGGTTACAATCTATATTTTTTTCAAATTTCATCCAAATCGGTCAACTGGTTAGAGCGTGAAAGAGTAACAAACATCCATCCATTCTTACAAACTTTCGCGTTTATATAATATTAGTAGGATCCGCAGGGATCATCTTGAAGCGTTGCAAAGCTAGCTGAATCTAAGCGCCAGTTCCTCGCGTCCAAGTCTAGAAAAAGCCAAGAAAGTTACGGCTTGTTTCCTACCGTTTTTTGTATGATCCTCTTACAAATTAATGCTATGTAAATAAAAAAAAACATATTTGTAGATCGTACAAACATTCTCCCTCGTCGGAGGCGGACATTTGCTCGCCGCGCCACATCGGACGCGTTAGTAGCCTATCGGTCCAAAACATTTTGTATAGAAAATGTTACTCTAAAGCAGCCGGCACGTTTCTGCTCCTTCTGTCTATCCTATACAAAATGTCTGAGACGGTCGTGACTGCGTCTATCCATGTTTTTTGACTTGACAAAATTGCACTGACTTTCAATATATTCACTTAAAACTGGCAAAAGTGTCTGTCGAATGACGGACAGATGCCATAAATAAAAAAAAAGAAGAAGTACATATGCATGTATTATTTACAGAGTGTCGGAACGTCAGATTCTCCTCTACAAAGCATCGGATCTGTCTGCAGCGGTCTGTACGGTCGGCTTGGATGTCTCGCCTGCTATTCTACACACGCATATCGACCATGACTCCGCTACCATCTTCCTCACTGGACGAGTAAGTTGTGTACTAACTTTTAATGCCCGGGAACAGTACCCAACGAACGTCTGTTAGTAGTATTAGTAGTACTAGTTCTTTAACAAATCTAGAGCTAGCCTGGGGAAGTACTTCTATCATGTAGTCCTGTGTTTCGGTTTGAAAGGTGTGTGTGCAGGTGCAATTATAGACACATGCGCCTTAAAAGCTATACAACTCTGCGTCAGGACGCAGATCAGGACGTAGAGCAGTGCATTATGGGACACGTTCATTTATTTCGTTTTTTCATGAGATACAGCCTGATGACAGACGAACAGACAGACAGACAGCGGGTCTTAGTAATAGGGTCCTGTTTTACCCTTTGGGTACGGAACCCTAAAACATCGTGAAGAATCTAGTGTTCTAATTGCGACTATGTATGGAATACCAACTACTTCAAAATGTAGGTAAGTGTACTTATGCACGTGTACTTACGTACGTGTACTTATCGTTTGCAGGGTGATTCAACAATCTACGCGTACGAAGTCACGTGCGAGCCTCCATACTTGAACCCGCTATCTCACCATCGCTCCCCTTCACTACACCAAGGCATCGCGTACTTGCAGAAAAATCTATGCGCTGTCGAGAAAGTAAGTAACCTATTAAGGCTCTAAACTAAATTTAAGTTAATCGTAAACAGCTAGGTACCCACGATACAGATTTTATCTAGTGTGGATACCATTGCTTATCTATTGATATTAATGAAATTTTGTTTGTGAATAAACCTTTGTAAACCGACTATTGTAACTTTTGTTTAACGCTTTTGTTAAATAAATATAGAGGTCCTATTCTAAGCCTTGACATTAAAAAAAAATCGGCAATATTAATCCTATAAGTATTTAATCATTTTGATTGCACATATTCTGTTTTCTAGGTGGAGTTTGCGCGTGCGCTTCGTTTGACGAACGGGAATATTGAACCTCTATCCTTCACCGTGCCCAGAATAAAGGTAACAATGATTCTGCTTCCTACATCATCAAAAATCCTAAAGTATTTGCCATTAGCGGTAGCTCATCCATATGGTGACAGCAAATCACATTGCTTAATAAAGCCAGGGTAACTCAGGTAAGCTTATGCTGTGCCCATTTTGTAAAAGGATCTTACAAAAACCGGTAGGAACCAACATTGCGTGACATTAATAACTTTACTGCAGAATGTTGCCTGGTTGCGGCGCAGTGTAACTGTCATATTTTTTGGATCTCTGATAGTATAAATAAATCATGTATGGTTATTCCAGAGTGAGCTGTTCCAAGACGACCTGTTCCCCGCGACCCTGGTCACTTGGGAGCCCTGGCAGACTGGCACGGACTGGCTCGCTGGCAAACTGTGCAGTGCTCGCACTGCCAGCTTGCAGCCACCGGGCATGGAACCTCGTGAGTATAATTTGTTATCCTGGATGGGGTCTTGGCAGACTTCTGAATACAGCCAGGAGTATGAAGTTGATTCTTTCGCCGCGTCTGTCTACCTGCACGGATGAAAAGAAAAAGATTAGCTGAAAAATCTCTGATTCACTCTAATGTACCATAACGGCTTTTACTAAGCTTTCACTATTAGAATAGGACACAAATTTCCTTCCAACATTAGTCTGAGATATTCCACTGCTGGACATAGGCCTCTCTATATTTTCATATTTTTCCATATACAAAATAAAATTGTGTAGTCAAATTGTAATGATTTGTTCCAGTATCTGCGCACACGCAGTCTCCAGTAACGCGAGAGTCGAGTGCTAAGCCCGCGCAGAAACCCAAGCCTGATCTCATCGAGTCACATGTGCCTCTGAGCACTAAGGAGAAACAAGACAATGTAAGTGTACCTCTCTCTCTCTCTCCCTCCCTCCTCTCTCTGTCTCTCTCTCCCTCCCTCCTCTCTCCCTCCTCTCTCTGTCTCTCTCTCCCTCCTTCCTCTCTCTGTCTCTCTCTCCCTCCCTCCTCTCTCTGTCTCTCTCTCCCTCCCTCCTCTCTCTGTCTCTCTCTCCCTCATTTCTCTGTTGCTCCCTCCTCTCTCTATACCTCTATCTCTAATTTCCTTCTCCTGCAATATTTTTCTCTTATTGCGGACGAAGTTGCAGGCACCAGCTAGTCCCAAACAAAAATTAATAAAATATGTGCCAGGGTTCCCAAAACGGTGAAGGAAAACATCGTGAGGAAACCAGTGAGTGTTTTAGCAGAGGTGCAATAGGCTTGCACCCTGTCACGTATGGAAATACAACCTACTGCAAAATGTTGGTGTGCCAAATGTGATGTTTGGACTAACTTCTGACTACCTTCGTTAGGTATCTTACTTATATCTTGGTACTAAAAGATCTAAGAGGATATCTAGGTACTGTGTTTGTAAAAACTACGGGTTTATGTTTTAAAGATATTAAATTATAGCTAATTATATAAATATATTTACATTTACATTACATTTTACATTTTTGTTTTACATTTTTGGTAGATTATATTTTGATATTTGCACTTTAGCACTACACTGAAGCTTCATTATTACATATTCATTATACATTATTTTTAATTCTTAAAAGGATCATACAAAAAAACGGTAGGAACCCAGCTGTAAGTATCTTGCCGGTTCTTATAGGCTTGGTCGCGAGGAACTGGTACTTAGATTCACCTAGCTTTTTTCTTCTTTATGTGACTTTCTGATGGAACAAGCATTTGGACCACCTAATGTTAACTGGTTACTATTACCTATTACAAAGCATTGCCTCGCAGGCCACGCACGCAAACATGCCCTACGATGCACTACTCTGCGTTCATCAACCTGAGGCATACAGGTGTTAAGCCTCATGTGCCTGTAATTACACCGGCACCCACACCATTCAAACCGGAACACAGCAAGCTGCTTGGCGGCAATAAGCATGGTGGTAGTACTTCCCCGGACGAGCCCTTCACTAAGAGCTCTACTACTACCAAAAGCTTTAAGACGTTTCAAGATAATTCCTGTGGATATTACTGAATAAATGCTTTTTGACTTTTGACTATTCCAGATACTGAAATCAATGAGTGCGAAAGTGCAGATAAACCTAAAACTCGAGCAAGACAACATGGAGGGCGTAGACGAAGCAGAATGGGATCAGTAAGCGTGCAATACTTTTAGGCCCTTAGTGAGCCGGCTTGACGATCTTGAACCTAATACTTAGTGCTATACGGTTGAGAATTTAATTTAAAGAAATTGGATCTAATTGTTTAGTTTGGAAGTTTTAATAAGGCTTGCTTTAAAACAATCAAAAAAGGCAGCAATTTACAACCGTATTACTATGCGTTAAAGTTCAATATCGCAAGCTGCTTTACACATTAGAATAGTACCGAGACTCAAGTCTTTGAGCGATATTTGACATGACATTTTGGCGTACTCGAATCCTATGCTCAAAATGATGGACTTAGATAATGTATACCAGATAAATGTACTGACATACAATATTTGTCGATGTTTGATAAAGAACATTGTTAGATAAATACCCGTTTTCACTAATACTTGCACCACTATGGTAGACTACCATAAGAAACAAGAGCTTTGTATTGACATTTTAAGTTACACTGCGCGTTGTCCAGGCAACGAGAACACGACTAACTGTGTCTGAGCTGTCGCGCAGTGTAACGCAAAACGTTAATATTTATAACATAAGCATTCATTTACCTAGTGCATTGTGCCACAGTGTCCTAGATTATAAAAACACAGTATTACTGGTACAGTCAGCATCAGAAGATAATTACTTTCATTATTTCAAAATTGTTGACTCTTGAGTATTTTGATCATAATACAATTCTTCAGTTAGAAGTTTTACATCGTTTAAAAAAGGTGAAGGGTACCGCTTTACATGAGGTGGGCCATCTGCTTAACCCGTGAGCAAGATAAAAGATCAGATCAGTCGCCAACTGAAATATGCAACAATATCTTTCTGCCTACCACCTAAAAAAATGGTCTAATGTAATGGTGATTGTGTATAGATATTAGTGAAAACGGACATTAAATTCCCTATAACATGTAATTATATACCCATTCCAATGTACTGACTTCAAAATATTTTATAGATCTTTTCCTGTATAACTATATACGCAGAGTTTTAAATATGTATTGTAACTAGAGCAATCAAGAAAACATTAGCAAAGTTTCCTTCCTAATTAAATATAGAATAAGTTTTGACAACCCTAAAATCACCTTCGTCTGTAACATGAAAAAGTGAAGTTAGATTCACACTAAACCTCACCGTGACCATTGTCGAACTCTATTTGGATTGAGTTGAATTTATACACGTCAGAGTCCGTGGTTGGGCCTTGGTGGACTGCTTCACAATATTCAGCTATATTGTCGTTCGAATAAAGTTCAAACTCGATGGGAACATCTTTCAACCATCATAACCATTAATCATTACATACGGCATTATTTCAGCCATGTTTCAAAATTACACATGTCATTTATAAACTTGTATACTTTAGCTTATGAACGGTACCTTTCTGATATGTATGGTTACCACTTAACATCAGGTGGGTAATCTGCTTGTGCCAGCATACTTCACACTAGTAATTTTATTGTTTCAAAAGATTGAAACACTTATATTGTCCGAAAATAAGAACAGAAGTAGAAAAATTGAGTTTTCATACAGGGTTGTCAAAAGTTTTAAAGGAAAAAATACATATGATTTTTTGACATAGGAGCCTTATATAATAGAAGAAGGCCTTTGCTATATTACAGTACATATTTCTAAAACACGTTGTATAGCATTTTAATATCTTAGATATAAAATAATCGCGTTTAGGATGTAGGGTAACTAAATTTTTATTGGCACTGTATGCTATAGAATTTGATATCTATGTGTTTAGAGATAGAGGTGGTTTTTGCATAGCAGATAGATTATAATCCTACTAAATTATAACTGCGGAAGTTATGTTATCAAGATGAAACTTTTTTATACCATTTTTATTATTAGCATTGCCTTTACATCGTAGTAGCCTATATACATGTGCCAAACATAGTGTTGGACTTGCCTCTGATTCACCTTTAGAGATCCTTAGAGATATTTATCAATCTATGCATCCCAAATTCTTATAGGGTCAAATACAAAACGTAATTTAAGTACCAAGAAGTTTCAACGATAAACATAAGTTCGTATCCGCAACAAAACGTTCCGTTGTCATTGTCGTTCATACCACGCAGTGAAATTTAAAAATAAAATCATTACTTCGTTTACAGTGTGGGGTAGACCTCCTGTGTTTGATACCAGCCGGGCTAAGATGTGCAACGCGAAATATGTCGCGCTTGGCACGAGATATTTTTTCTATTGATAGACATTTCAGAAATTGTAGATAAAATACCCATAGATAAGCTAAACATTATAATTAAGTCTTCATTTGACTGAACGAGATAGATTTTTGGCACTGGCATGTTAGCACAGGAAGATAAAAAGAGATATCTCTATTTTGCACGAGATAGCGAGTAGACGAAATTTTATCGCTTTGCACATCTTAGCCCGACTAGTTCTTACTATCCCATTGGTAATCTGGTAGTTTTAGATTACGTTTTGGAAGAAGACTGATGATGTTTAATCCGGCCTCTGACTACCCCCTTGGTATTTTTCAGGGATTTTGAGTACTAAAGCATCTAAGGTTGTCTGCAGTATATGTGAGTAAAGCATGAACTCTTAAGTTAGTAATTTTTTTTTTAATGGTAATTATTATCTGCTATGCAAAGGTTGCTGAACAAATTATAAACGTTGTGATCTCAACGACCAAATCAATTGACGATGCTCACTATAATGCTCACGTTGTTATGCATTTTGTTTGTCACGTGTTTTTGAGGCGTATTTAAGTACAGTCAGCCTCAAAATTTGTAAACAGTTACCTAATCAGCTTACAACAGCTTTTATAAGAAATTTAGATAATTTTTGCATTTTTCCAATTTTATACCTTTTTTAAATTATGGGTCGACTTGGATACTTTATTTTGATGCTGACTGTACATCATATTCTTATTTACAGTTGTTGCCTTTTTTATTAATTCAAATCATTTTGGAGTTTTCAGTCGTAATCTAAACGACACTGGAATTTTATTTGACACACACCTTAAAATAATTCTAGAAAAACAATTAAACATTACTTCCGAAGATGACAATGCATCATATAATCTCTATTTTAGTTCTTAAATGTTTCCTTAAACAACAGATGAATTTGACATTGGGTTAACAAGGAACACGCGAATGACAAAATAATTAATATCAACAAATCGGTGTCAATGTCATGTTTTCTATTCGTCTATCAAAAATAGCTTATGTACTGTCAGCGACTAATGTATACACGTATCTAGTTTGTAAAGATCAAATCTTGAACGATTTTGACCAAAGTTTTTGAATATCCATCTTGAGACAAAGATAAAGATCATTTATTTGCTTAGACATGTATTGTGTGTAAATAGATGACAAATATTATGAGAGGCAACATGCAATACCGTGTCGGTGTGCAAATCTAACATTCCAAGGTGAATCGTTTAAAAAGAGAACACATACACAAGATAAAAATATTATAATTTTAGAAAATTTCACATTTACCAACATCCATATAATGAGTACTCACGGTATGAAATACGCCTCAAAACACACACAACATTCCTACATATTGCCATAATTAAATGCATTTATTTACTTGTAATTATGTATTTAATATATTTATAGATAAAATAATTGTAAGTGGGTTCAGCTATCAATACAATACGATGGTAATGTAATAGTAAGTAATGATCTTAGCGTATAGAAGCGAAACTCTTTTGATTTGTTACGTATAGACAAGCTTCTCGCGTATATATTCAAGTTGATCCCGAAAGAACACTAATCTAAAATGATACGTACGTAGTAATAAATACATAAATGTTATGTTAAAAAAAGTGCTAGTCAATTTAGAGCGACCAAAAACCTGTGTATAAATGCATTATTTGGGTTGCATCTAAAGTATCTAATGCCCAGTTCCAATCCTACGTGCGTCCGTTAGTAGCATTACAGATCGCTGCCTGTCAGTGTCACTGCAACATTAGCCAATAGGATTAAGGCTAATCTATAACTCCGCAACAAGCAACAATTCTTAGTAATACTAACGGACGCTTGTCCGGAACCGGGTATAAACACACTTTTACAGATCAGTCTGTAAACGTATACTACTATCAAATCACATTTTGTACTAAACAGTGTCCGAATGCAAACAGAACGACTTTCGCTTCTATAGCCTTATTATTATCGACCTCGGGTTAGTACCAGTAATCTATATGTTAGAAGAATAGGGTATTCGTACGAATAGGGAATTGAAAAATGATATTATTTCAATAGTGTTTTAGAATAATATGTAGCCGTCATTGCAAAAGATACTCTAAGCTATTACACCTTGAAAACTAGGCTGCTAGCTCATAGTCTTGACTCCATACAAGCTTCTTGTGTCATAGGCATCGGTAATTACCTGCAGTACTATTGCTCTACAACATCGAGACCCATCATCTTCCTGCTCTTATCCCATCGCCAATATAATAGATCATTCAAAAATGTACTCCGTTTTATTCATAAAAAAGACTGAAGCCCAATTCTTGTAACAAAATATCATTAAATTCAAGTTTCAATCATGTCAATCTCCAAATGTCAAACGGAACTGACATTTCAGACAGGTCCAATTTTGACTATCTTTCAACTTGATCAAATTTGGGCCTACTGTCTCCGCTCCAAAAAATACGAGAGTTGGGCC
The DNA here is from genome assembly GCA_947095575.1 of Electrophaes corylata. Classification (NCBI taxonomy): domain Eukaryota; kingdom Metazoa; phylum Arthropoda; class Insecta; order Lepidoptera; family Geometridae; genus Electrophaes; species Electrophaes corylata. The sequence continues at coordinate 1,920,028 of OX352719.1, read as the reverse complement.
TCTTGAGCTCGGTTAGTAATAGCTGCGCTATAGATTGTGGGTTTGGTCTCTACCGAGGACAAACATTTGTGTAATGAACATGGATGTCCGTCTTGTATTGAACGGACGTGTTTTGTTTTCTCTCTGCCCTTAATAATACGATAAGGCTTCGCCCCGGAGATTCCGGTGATGTTCGGTTTGACTAGTACTGTTCCTCAGTGGCAGACACAGGGAGGTGATAGAACGGTCCTATTCTAACTCGGGGTCACCACACACAGCTACATCCAAGGAGGGGATTTTTGTAACTACGTGTGATCTTTTAAATTTATGACTGCTATCAAACTGCAGGAAATATGAAGCCCCAATACTTTTGCAATGATGGTTACATTATCTCCATCAACAAACTGGCAAGTTTAGTATTGCTAGATGTCAGTCTATCGTGTTTGCTCAATGCGCCAAAGAGTTTCCATTTTAAAACATTTTATAAGAACTTGTGTATGCATTTAAATTTAAAACGTTTGTTTTTCTAGCCGAGTAATGAGCAAGTTACAAAAGCATGGCAGGTTAAAGCTTAAACAGGATATTGATTTTATGCTTTGTTTATATCTAAATAGATTTTTATAAGACAGTCATTTAAAGAAAAATGTCTTACTACTGCTTCAAACAGTGAGAAGTTTCTCAATTCGGTTATATTTTTTTATGTTTATATCCTTGTCTATAAACTTTTGTAAACAGATTTGTTGTTATTTTCTCTCATAAAAAATCAATCAAAAACGGTACAGTAGTTTGGTTTCTAAATCAAAATAACTAGAAAATATGTCATTCAAGTAAAATAAGTTGGTTTTTCAATGTATTTATTGTTACTGACACTAACATTATTAATTTACTCGCAATAACAAAGAAAATAACAACAATACAAACGTTACTAAGATATCATTACGCTTTTTTGAGTTTTTTTTTAATATTTGTGAACATTTTTAAAAAACATCATCTAGACCCAAACTAAGCATAGCTTGCTTATTACTCTAAAACATTAAATTAAAATTAAAATTGACTAAAGTATTGTTTGAATCTCTTGTTTATAAATCGTGAATATTTGAGCAATAAACGAACGTTATCTCTCTCACTCATTATAATAGAGCAGGATAGAAAGCTTTCTATTTACTTAATGTTACGTATAAACGTAAATTTTATTCACTAGTCAAAAAGTAATCCTTAAAAGCATTGTAGGCTAATTTCATCAACACATACTCTTAAAACATTCGCTAAAATAATATCGGGGACAGCCGATGTTAGAAAATATCTGTATCAAGATTGGTTAAGTTAAACTATAGAACTTGCAAATGTGTTGGTGAAGTCGAGTCTAAGGGTCTGTACTACCATTTTAAGAGTATATTTCTTGACAAATACATAATCTTTTATACATGGCAAAGAGATTAAGGCCCAAAAATCTGATTTAATTTTATTTAGCTGATCACGTTTATCAAGATAAACATGTTTAGCGTAAATTTAATAGCGACTTAATTTACCTTGTGCAAGATGCAACGTAATTAGCTTCCTAAATGCATTTAGGGGCTCGCTAAATACATTAAGTGATCGTCGTGCAAACGGGCCCTACTCTTGTACGACAAGAGAGAATGTATCTCTTTTTTGATCCGATATTTTGTTTAGAGTTTAGTCAATTGTGTTTCGTGAACTTGTGGTAAAGAAGTCAAGAAATATAATATAAATGTAGTAGAGGCCCTGTGTATATCAAAATGTATTAACTTATCGGTATATTTTATAGATAAGGTTATGTATTTTAGTTTTAGAAGACTTGCTTTATAATCGTGGCATTAATGAACTACCCTCTATGGTACAATGTATCTCGGCCCTTTATTTTGACCTAAAATTATTTCAATGCAATGTGTTATTTTCGTTGAATAAAGTATGTTTTTTTTATACATTTACTCGAATCAAAATGATACCTTTACTTTGGTACTAACATAAAGTTTGTTTATAGGTATAGCATTACCGTTATATAATTTAATAATAATCAAATGTACCAGAAAAGGGTTTATATTGTAATCTTTGGTTATTTACAACATGCACAATAATTTTATAGACAGTATTTTGTAATAACTTTTCTTAATATATGAAATATCACCAAATCGCACTTTTCTTTAAACTACAATAACATCTTTTGCACAAAACATTGAAAGGAAACATGTTATGATTATGGCAGAATCACATTAGACCTGCCCCCGTGTGTCGTGACACGTCAGAAACCTATCGGTCCCGTACATTTTGTGTAAAAGTGATTACACTAGATCAGACGGCGGGTCTGTTCCCTCTGTATCTATATCAGTCTGTTCTATACAAAATGTCTGAGACGGGAAGGGGAATTCATTCAATGTCTTTTTGTAATACAATAGTAATTCAAGGGACTGTATTGTTGTGACAATAATTTATTTCAAAGCCTCCAGTCAGTCTTTCTTAATAATATGAATTGTTTGGTGTTTGCTACAAAATTATAAACTTCGTGCCAATTTCTTTTAGACTTTTATATGGCATCTAATGGCAGTTTTTGAACATTTTATTGTAATTTGATACACATTGAATTACAGATGTAACCCGAAAAAAATAGAAAAGTTATAAAACAAATTCACTAAAACAGGTAGTCTTACTAAACACGTGATTTTGAATAAAATTTATTGATATTTAAATTTATTTACTAAGAAATAACATTAGGTACAGAAAGAATTATTCTAATACTATCTTCTACCTTGATTCGTATGTGTATTTCATATTACAGCCGTTGTACACAACCCTGATCAGAGGTGAAACTAACTTTGTGTGTCAGACGAATAGAGATACCTGGTTTCGTATTATTTAATTGCAACCGATACTAGGTATTATCAGTATTGTGCAAGCATTATGTCCCTGTTTAGTAAAAGTGGTTTATAATTTAATGGCTATGGGGTTTTTTCGTACGTTGTTTTCCAAACTTGTCAAGTACGTTGCTAACGCCCATAGTGAACCAGTCACTATTTTTGGTGGTAGAGATCCAATGGGTTTCAGATGAGTTTTTGACAGCTTTAGGATACGACCGCACTGCGATAAATAGCTGTTTTTATTACTTACGGAACCCTGTATTTAGGATGAAATTAATTCACAGTGTACGGTCTCCGACTTAAATATCAGAAAAATTGTGTGAGTGCGTGTTATTTTGTATTTTTGAATGTTGTAAACCTAGGTACCAGATTATTGTCATACCCTAGCGGTAAGGTTCAATAATTTAAATATATTTTGATTATTTTGCATTTTTTTATTAAACTCTTGCTAAATTATTATCGTGGTTTTATTATATCTCTGATTCCGGTACAGGTCAATTCTTGCAGCAGGAGGAACCTCCTGAATCTGCGTGGCTCAGATGTTCAGCCCAGTCCGGCTGCTAGCATACATTTTTTCAATGTCTGTACCTACTATTCTCTAATTTTAATTCATTAGATTAGTAAGCATTACTTTGAAGCGTAGCGTGTGCTACCTTTTGTTTTGAACTTCTGTGGTATATTATCCTAATGCCTAAACATGTTTTCTGTCTTGCCTTCGCCTTAATAAGTTAGATTGGGACCATATTAGGTTCATTATTTACATTATTTAAGTTTGTAAAAGGATCATACAAAAAAACAAGCAGTAACTTTCTTGCTTGTTTTTCTAGCCTTTGGTCGCGAGGAACTGGCGCTTAGATTCACCTAACCAAGTGTTTCAAGATGATCCCTGCGGATATTACTGAATAAATGCTTTTTGACTTTGACTTGTGCGAACACAGGAAACCTATTCATTTGAATTCGCTCGTTCGCTCTAGCGTAATGGAATTATAAGCACTTTCAACAATAGTACGGCAACTGTTTTTGTGCACAAATCTCAAGCTTCGTACACAATATAGGTACCTTCACAACAATTAACTATTTCAATACTGTTGTGTACTTATCTATACGTCACGACCCTCTTGTTTACCTACCGACTGGGTAACTAAATTGTGTATCTACCCTTGTGCTGTGTATGACCCTTAGAAATTACAGAGTGCGCGTTTACGATTGACGCGCAATTATTCATTAGATTAGTAAATATATTCAGTACTTCGTAAGCGGACTGGTTTCCGGCCCTTTTTTAGGCACCCTATTACTAAGACTCCGCTGTCTGTCTGTCTGTCCGTCTGTTAGGAGGCTGTATCTTATTGACCGTTATAGAGATTTGAAATTTTTGACTAATGCAAGTGTAAACCGGACTTAAGTAAGGTATCTACTTATTAATCAAATACCCGCGTGACACTTATTGTTTAGAGCCAAAGTTGCCGCATCATTAGGATGCGAGCTACAAGGCTAACCTTTGGCCTGTAAACTTAGGCCGTGGCTATATTGAGGTCAATTGGAGATCGCACGTACATCTTGATTAGTGAAGGTCGGTCCCGCGAATCAATGGGAATTTTTTAATGATCTGGGGCCGTACCATCACTAGGTACTTATTGCGATTTCTAAACACTCTGGTGCGATCAAGGAACTTCAGTCGACAAACTTTATCTATCGATTTTTATCTACACCCGCTAGTAGGTACAGAACTATACTCGACATATTTTATTGAGTGAGTTCCTTGTTCGGTAAAACCTATCGAATGTATCGACCTAGCATTTAAATAAGTTCCATACAACTCGATAAATTTCGATAAAACTCCGTTACATCGAGAATTTGGGTCAAATTTTATCTTTTGATACATCCATGGTTGTGGTTTAGATTCGATGACATAATAGGACCTACCAGACTCTTACGATCACGTGTTATTGTGATTTCACTCAATACCTAAACCACCAACGTCCTGGCAAAGATATTGATAGTCATCAGGGTAGACTGACATCCATAAACAAGATGGACAGATAAAACATTTCAAACAGACATTGCTGTGAGCGACACCTGTCCAGCAACCCAACTAGTTTTTAAGTCAGTGTTTTTTCTTGTGGGTAGGGAGGTATATGAGTTTTGTGCTCGAAATAAATGTATTTTATTTAATATTTTAAACTGAATCTTTCCGTTTGGACAGATTCGATGAAATTTATTCTGACGTGATACGGTTCATGTTGTATCATTGAATATGTCCAAACGGAACGATTTAGTATAGGAATCGCAATAAGAGTCAATGGTAGGTAAGGGGTACACACACTCAGATGATTCTGTACCATGACTTTTAAAATTGTTTATGGCACTGAAAAACTATGGCAAGAGTAGGTAGGTACCATAGTTTATCATCATATCATTATCATAGTAGTAAAGGCTTGTTGTAAAAGGCTCGTCCGGGTAAGTACTGCTACCACTGTGCCTATTTCTACCGCCAAGCAGCGTTACTGTATTTCGGTTTGAAGGGTGTGGGATTGTTGCTGGGAAATGAGGGTGGTCTTATCTCCGATGGATTTCTCGGGCTGATCAAGGTATGAATAAGCGTCCTAAATAAGTCCATGATATGGCGTAAGTTTTGCCATAGTCAGTGTGCCACCACGGTTGGCAAACGGGTTAGGATCACAGTGTTGGTGTACCTACTGAATAGATGCCCTCTTCTGGTGCAATTCTTATACAACAGTCGCCTCTTATCGTCTGTGAGACGTCTGTAAGAGGTAATGGAAGGGACGTAGGTATATAAAACACGAGGCATAAAGGTAATCTAAACCCGGACTCGGTTAATAAAGATAAAAATAAATAAATGGTTGTGGACATTTTTACACAACATCAACTAGCCCCAAACCAGATGACTGATAGAATACTTTAAGTTTTTCTTTGTAAATACATACACAGAATACAATATAACACCCAGACACAACGAACATCTATGTTCATCATGCTAGTATTTGTTCTCGGTGGGGATCGAACCCACCACCTATAGTGCAGAAGGCAAGGTTACTACAAATAGCTGTGACGGCTGTCAAAAGAGAGTGACATAATAAAACAAAATAGCTACCTACATAATGATACTAGGTACCTCCTAGGTAATCAAGTACCAAAGTAGGTACCTACTTATTTTATGATGGACATGCAATGCTAAAGTAGAGCTCTTAGTGAAGGTTTCGCCCGGGGAAATACCTACTATAATCATACCTATTTCTGCCACCAAAGCAGCTAGTGTGGATACCGGTTAAATTTAACACATGTATGACTCTGGTTGATGTTCACAGAGCAGTGAATCGTAGAGTATGTTCCTAATGAGCGTAACCTGAAAGGCAATGCTTTGTTATGGTAACCACTAACCATCAGGTGGGCCATCTGCTTGTACCATCAGTAAGTCATAAAAAAACTAAACTGTGACGACGACAATGTCGTCGCCAAGTGCGCTTTATTTATTTTCAAGTCTAAGCACACCTCCAACAACACTCTAAACCCGAACTGAAAAATCCGCAATCAGGTTTCCTCTATTCAAGTTCCGTACAAATTGGGACCATTCATGAATTGACGGTGACAGAGGCACGGAGTTTAGAAAACCATTTGAAAATATTTTCAAACGACAACAAAAACAACTACGCAAGAGACTCCAATTAGGTACATTTCTACATACTAAAAGCCTTCAATAATCATCAAAATCGGTTCACCCAGTCGAAAGTTCTGAGCTAACAAACATTAAAAAAATATAGTCGAATTGAGAACCTCCTCCTTTTTTGAAGTCGGTTAAAAAAATATAAAATAGTAAACGATCGATAGGGTACGTAGCTATTCGGATTTGGGATCCGCGCCTTTGATACGTTTAGTTGGAATGCCAATGCTATGTAACCCTTATAAAATCGAAGTCCAACCCAACAACTGGAATGGTTTATGCCTAACTTGTGGAAACACGCGACTTCGTCCGCGTCAAGCTCATTTCATACAAACTTCTTAGTAGGTAGGTATACCTCTACGCACCAAGACAACTACCTATATCCTAAAAATTTCATACTTCTGCGACAAGTCGTTGTCTTTGTTAACAGATGGGCTTCTCTCGTGTGTTAATCAGTTGAGGAGTGAGGAGTTGAATTAATGAAAATACTTTTTAGTTGGCACGAATGATAAACGCACGTACGAGACGACTGACTTGCATTTCCCGCGGGGGCGGGACGGCCGCATCAGTCTCACATAAATGTCTAGTTGCACATTCTTTGTGTCCCTACATCTTTAAGTCAGTCAGTCTGTCAGGACAAAGATTTGTATAAATGGTATATAAATATAAGCAGTAGCGAAATGCGTGCGACTTCGCGTGACTTTGTCATACATATGTACTTGTTTTGGGGTTGAATTTCAGTAATTCCTATACCTATACGCACAAAGATGAATATACCCTGAAGAAAAGTCCTTATGACCAGTGGTTTAGGCTGTGCGTTGTCTATAAATCAGTCAGTCAGTCAGGACAAAGATTCTTATAATTGGCACGGATTGGATACTTAGGATTTAGGAGAAGGCGGGATCACTAGACCACCGATGCTCCGGTGTAGCAGAAGTACCTCTATTCATTTTTTTTATACAATGTGCTGATGGAACAAGCATATGGCCCACCTGATGTTAAGTGGTTACCATCGCCTTTAACAGAGCATTGCCTTGAAGGTCACGTTCTTTAGGAACGTAACCCACAATACACTGCTCTGCGGGCATCAACCTGAGGTTTACAGGTGTTAAGCCTCGTGTGCCTGTAATTACACCGGCACCCACACCCTTTAAACCGGAACACAGCAAGCTGCTTGGCGGCAGAAATAGGCATGGTGGTAGTACTTCCCCGGACGAGCCCTTCACTAAGAGCTCTACTACTCTAATTCAAAAGCCTTACAGTATATCCCCATCGGTGTTCGGCCATCTGTACTCGATAATGTATTCCATACCGTTCTGCTCAGCCCCCCGACACACAGCGTGGCTTCAGATAAAGCCGACACGAGTTGTTTGTTACACCTAAACAATTAACCGACGAATTTGGTATTTCATTTGAATAGGAAATGGAAACGAATGGATGCGGTTGGCCAGAGCCGGAGTCAAGTACTATTTTATTTTTATTTGACGACTCATGTGGCGCGGCGGGTGAATATCTGCCTGCGACGCAGGAGGTTGCCGGTTCGATTTCCGCCTTGGGATAAATGTTTGTACGATCTGCAAATATTTATTCCGGGTGTTCTGGGTATTTTCTATATATAATAAAAAAATATGTATGCATGTAATGTAGTACCCATAACACAAGCTTTGCTTAGCTTGGGGCTGTAGCTGTGGATTGTCCAGCACTATGATTATTATTATTTTATGATCTTGGGAAAAATAAAAGATAAAAAATGGAAAACTTTTACCCAGTTATTTAATCTACCTATCTGTCTATACCAATTATAAGAATCTTTGTCCTGACTGAATGAATATAAGCCACTGGTCGTGGAAACTTGAAATTTTCAGGGTATATTCGTCTTGCTGCGTATAGGTGTACTCAGAAAGAAATTCCTGAAATTCAAAGGGTACAGCAGGGGATGAAATTTGAATGAAAATAACTTCTATAATAAGTCACTCGCGTTTCGCTAGTGGGTACATAAATATAAAATACGACGAAGGTTTTGTCATTCGAAAGAATCTCACAAGGTGGTATCTTATAGATTAACCCCTAGCCTAGGAAGTTCTTGGGAAGGCCGTAACTCAATACTGGCTATAAGTTTAATTCAATCTAATATAAGTTATAAATACAAACAAAGTTAATGCATTTAAACCTAAAAACACCCTTAGGTTATGGCAAGTTTATAGTAAGCAGAATTGAACATATCTCCCACTATTCCCAACAATTCCCCAGATCTATCTAAATTGGTCTAAAGTTTTCCCGCAGACAAATTCTAAAGTCAAAACTGTGGCACACTATCTCTATAAACTCTCTCCTAACCTACCCTCAAGACTAGGAGCTCCTACTTTAGGTACTGTCGTTTTTTATAACTATATAGGTACCTACTCATTACGAGAACCTACGCTACGTTGTGGTGACTACAGCAACTCCCCGACAAATTGTACAAAGCCATATTTGTTTCTTGTCTGTTCTGTTTTCTAAGCTTAGTAAGTACCGAGCTACTGGCGTCTAAATTCTCCTTTCGTACATTTCAAAGTGATCCTTATGATATCATCGAATAAATACCTTTTTACTTTGGCAAACAATGCCAAGGTTAATATTACTCCTTGCTTCAACCCTGCCTGCTTAATTTTGCTCTAAAATATCTATTGCCAACTGCCGCCGTGTGGCAAGTGAATGCCTAGGTAGGTAGGTACATTATGATGATTGCGTTCCGCATTTTACGGCACAGGTATCCTAGTTTAATGTTACAAGCGAAATAATTGAATAAGAGATAGATTTTATTGATCTGTGATCTTTTATGACCGAATGGTACTATTGAACCAATAAGTACCTAAATAAAAGCTTCACATTTCAGTGAGGTTGGATTAAGTTATATGATACATACATACAGGGAGCCCGACAGACCCTACGGCCCCCTTTCCTCGGGCCGTCGAACTTTTTTTTCCAAAAAGGTTAAATGATACATACCTCATGATTGGTAAGATTTAAGAGCTGTTGGGTGCGGGTGCTGGTGAAATTACTGGCAGCCTGAGGTTGTGATGGACGCAGAACTTGCATAACGTGCGTGACCTGCAAATACAAACCGCAACCCCCGCTGTACCCATTTCGAGGTCGAATTATGGGAATTCCTTTCTTAGTACACTACGCACCAAGACCCTGAAAATTTCAAGTCTCTACGACCAGTGGTTTAGGCTGTGCGTTGTCTACCTATATGTCAGTCAGCCAGTTCAAAGATTCTTATCATTGGTATGGATAGATACAGCTCATTTAGTAGTAACTGTAGGTTGTGTCGCCCCTTACCGAGAACAAACATTTGTGTGATGAACATAAACATTTGTTCTATGTCTGGATGTTATACCAAAAGTATATCCCCCTTTGGAAGCTCTTATAATCATCATTTTCCCTGGTAAATAGAAGCATTTCTTGTTTGTTTGTTGTTACCCAAGTGGATTTTAATTAGAAACAAAACAGTCACTGTTTTATCAAAAACAGACGAAAATAAATTAGCTTTCCATGTTAAATCCACACTAACATTAATTTAAAAGTAAGTTTGTCTGTTTGTCGCTTAGTCGAGCTCTATATATCTGATAATATCATTGCCTTGAATGCCTACTGTGCTTAAATTCTGAAAACTGGCAGCAGCATCGACGCTCTAAGGTTCCAGTACACCTTTACCTGTCCACACTTTACGTCAGCGGATTTATTCTCATGAAAACGATAAACAAAGTTTCGTATTGTCGTTTTGTGTTAAGTACCTACAGTTTCTCAGTCTTTAGTGTCTTTCATTCTTTCAATCAAACTAATCCTGTCTGGCTTCCGGGCTTATAGACAATGCACAAGCTGCTAATCGTATACTTAAATTTTTCAGAGTATACCAACATTTTTGATGGATGGGATCTTGGGAATTCTTGAAATTCAATTCCTAAAAGGGTGTAGCACGGGTCAAAGTTATGAGTATAGCTTCAAGCGAACGAATTCCAGCGCTTATTCATGCGTCAAATGCTTTCCTTTAAATGTAGCCACAGGTAATACATTTAAAGGAAGCCATAATATCCAACAGAAGACGTTTATGCGCTGTTGACTTCGATCAATGATTACCCTTAGATGACGGGTCACATACAAAATTATAGCTAAAACTTGTCCGCGTGAATATCTTAGACGAGTAAACCACTGGTTTACTCACTTATTCACTTACTCAGTATATTCACTTTAGACGAGTAAACCACTGGTTTACTCGTCTAAAGTGAATATACTTAGACAGCTACATTTGTTTACTAATGAAGTGAGAAAAAAATGATAAACAGTTTAAGTTCAACCTAATTACAACCAAGCCTCCTAGTAAATAATATCACTAATTGTCAAAACAAAATAAAAGCTTACTTACTAAGTGAGCTCTTCTTAACCGAGACGAATTTTTTGTACTGACCCTATTATCATTAGTAAGTCATCAAAGGGTATCATTGATCGAAGGCTTTTGATTTTGATACTTTATACCTACTAGCGAACTGCGCGCGATTTAGTCCGCGTGAAGTTATTTTTATACAAACTTTGACACCCGCTGTACCCGTTTAAGGGATGAAATACAGGAATTCCTTTCTTAATACACCTCTACGCACCAAGACGAATATACCCTGAAAATTTCAAGTCCATTCGACCAGTGGATTAGGTTGTGCGTTGTCTATGTCAGTCAGACAGAACAAAGATTTTCATAAATGGTATAGATATAGATTCCGTTATTCTGAAATCATCTTCGCTATCAAGAAAAACGAAGTCCAAGTGGTATGAAGCCGTGTACAAAAGCTAGTAAAATAGAAACACAGGATGGTAAGGACTAAGCGGCCACAGTAATGTTTAATCATATTAACTGAAGGTTTAATCACCATATCTTGTTGGAAGAAAATGCGCGGGCTAATGAATTTCAGGCCTCGTTGTGTGGATATGAAGTTAGCGGTTTAAACCGAAGATATAAACCTTTTTTCCGTACTTAAATTATAATATTCAGTAGTAGAACTCTTAGTAGGGCTTGTCCGGGAAGTACTACCACCATTCCTATATCTCCAGCTTGCTGAGTGTGGTTACACACCTGTATCAGATTGATGGACGCAGAGCAGTGCATATAAGGTACGTTCTTAATGAACGTAGCCTGCTAGGCAATCTTTACGGTGGTGTGGTGGTAATCGCTCAGCATCAGGTAAACCATCTGATTGAAAATAATAAAAAAAAATTAGGGATCCTTACTAAAACCCGCGCGAAGCTGGGATGCGCCGCTAGTATTCATTAATCAATAAAGAGTTATCTATTTATCTAGTTTAACTTTACTACCACTTAATCCTTGGCTTTCTTTATGATTATTATAGTAGCTACTTGTGTGGCCTGACGTCACAAACATCAGCGTGTCGGCTCCCTCGGCAGGCCATTTAAACTCCCTTTTGATGTGCGACCCACTTTCAAGTTTTTTGCATTTTTCATCGCGTCCCATCTCTGACGTAGGGCGTGCGCAGTAACGCATCTCTTTTCAATAAATTGACGGATTACACGCCGGTCACACAAATAAAATTTCTGAAGGGAAAACTTCTTTAGGCGCGTTGAGCACTTTTTGGGTACACAAAAATCATGGATCTCGCATCATCGTCACTGAACGCTTTCCATGAGCTATATGTTATATGTATACTGTGTAAGTATGTGTGTACTTTTTTAGTTTTCACTTCTATCGGCAGTCCCCGAAGGCTGCCTACTTTTTTTGTAATAAAATTGTCCTTACAAAATGCTGCAATCGCACACTAATCTTAGATTTGTTTAGAAAATCCTAAGAACCCTAAGATTCGTTTTTTGTCATCTTTTGAAGCAACAAAGCTTGCTAGTATTATTTTAAGTTCTGTGTGTGTATTTTATTCAATATTACTTGAGGTGTGAGTAGTTGAAATGAAAGTGTAATATGGCATCCTGATTTAAACGAAAATGTTTTCCTAGGATTTGAAAAGAAACGCCATCTTTTTCTTCAAAACAGCAGACATTACTTTTTCTTAATGACTCGATTTGATTAAAAACGATTTCGGGATTCGTTTTCTGTCATTTTTGGAAGCAACGTTGTATTTTCATTTTAATTGTTTTTCTAGTGTTATTTTAAGTTCTGATGGGTAATTTTGGTGGTATTTTAACCATCATTACTTGAGGTCTTAGCACAAGTGTAAACAATTGAAAAGAAAGTGTGTTATGAGGCATCCTGATTTGAACGAAAATGTTTCCCTTTGGTTTTGAAGAAAAATGCCATCTTTTTCTTCAAAACCGATGACGGCTGACTTTACTTTTTTTACCGACTCGACTTGACTAAAAAGAATTTATTCAACCCACTTGACATTGGCGAAATTGTCACAGAGACAGATGCCACAAAAAAAAACGATTATCTACTTTTTTTTTTGTGGCATGTGTCCGTCTTGTGGACAATTTTGCCAATGTCAAGCGGGTTGGATAAAATACTTCTTAGGACTCTGCAAATGACGGACAGATGGGATTAGGTTATATCTTGTTTGAAGGCTTTATTCAAATCCAAAGTTACGGTACTGTATCACTGCGTTGTAGGCATGACTGATTGTGATTGCGCTAAAGGATCAACTTTCCAAAAATTTCTTTGGGCCTTATTATTTTGCTGTTTCGCGAAACTAAGTAGGTAATGAAATTATGACGAACAACACGATTACATTTCACGGATGAGTGATGCAATATTTTTCGTTCGCCTAGCTTCGGCTTTCGGCCTAGGCTCGTGATGATTATGAATAAATATTTTAAATCTTAAATGCGAAAATATGTATTCAAATGTGTTCCGGTTTTAAGGGTGTGAAATTACAGCTACATAAGGGTTAACACCAGAACATCTCAGGTTGGTGGACGCAGGGTAGTGCATCGTAGGGCACGTACCCAACGTGCGTGACCTGCAAGGCAGTGCTTCATCAATGGTGTTGGTTACCACAACACCAGGTCAGCCATATGCTTGTTCCACCAGCAGTAGCATAAAAAAAAAGAAAACGTACCTTCATCTTAGCGCAGCTGACTACATAGCTGTGCTAAGAAGCCTTTCCTTTTCCATACCGGCTTCAAACTTTGCATTATTTTTATCACAACAGCCATTTTTACTTGAGAGTTACATCTTGGTAAAATATCTTGTTTTGATAACAATTGTATGACATAAGCGCTATCATTACTAGTTCCTTAGTATTTACTACAACCCAACCATAATCCTTACAACGGCATCCTGTGGGGGCGGGCAGTGTGGTAACCTACTATGCGTCATGGCATTCCTTCCATATTCACGCACAGTCCATTTGCTCCCACATTGTTTAAACGAGACTGAATTGTTTTTTATGGGTTTGATTTAGTTTTTAGGTTAGTAGTGCCTACCTCAATACGACCTCCTTCCTCGCATGCGTAATTCTCACTGCTCAATGTCAGACCCGTGCATCACTTTCCCTTTGGTTCCGATCTCAAATCAAATCAAAAAACCATTTATTCATTGAAATCTTAAAGCTAATCGTCATAACGTGAACCTAGCCAGATCCTCGCCTAGAAGAACGGGCATGAAACTTACGGCTTGGTTCGTACCGATAACGACCGATGTGGCGCGGCGGGCAAATGTCCGCCTGCGACGCAGGTGGTTGCGGGTTCGATTCCCGCCTTGGGATAAATGTTCGTACGATCTGCAAATATTTATTCTGGGTGTTCTGGGTATTTTTTATGTATAATAAAAAAATATCTATGTATGTAATGTATTGTATTAAGTATATCAGTCATCTAGCACCCATAATACAAGCTCTGCTTAGCCCCAAGGATAGATGATGCTGTGTGGATTGTTCAGCATTATTATTATTACCACTTGGTACTTGTAGGTAGTTTTATTACTGTGTCTAAAAAAACGAATGTCATGATCCCGTCTAATGTGTGACGAGAACAGTGCTTCGAAAGCTATTCCTCAATCACGGTAATATAGAACATTGACCTCTGAAACCATTCCGGTTTTCAATGAGCCAGTGTACGCGCCATAGAGTACGAAACATCCGGAAGAGTAGTTCTAAATTAGAAAATAAAAAGAAAAAATTCCAAAAAAGAACTCTTACTAATAAGCACAACATTTGATTGCGATTTTATACAATACAACGAAAGCTGTTAAACACTGTAAATGTTGGCTATTTAAGTACTGTATCCAATATCCCTACTAAAATATGTTTCATTCCGTAAAATCCTCGCTTCGCCATCGACAGTAATATGTGGTTATTCAGTATTTAACGGTTAATAGTCAGTGGGTGCTATACATTCAGCCGACCGATACCAGCCCATTCGCGCGCTTTTGTTCACAATTTAAAAATAAAGTATTTTACGCACTCGTGAATAAGGAAAGAGGTTTTACAGACTCAAAGCAAAAAGGTTTCAGGTGCGAGTATTTTGTGGAAAATAAAAAACATTTTTCACGTTTCTCTTTACGTACCATAGACAACACATTTTTCGTCATCAGAAACACAGTGAAATGGATTGCATTCTACCTGTGAAGTGCGGGAATAGAAAATAGTGGCTTTGAACATGGGACTTGGATTGAAACTGGGTAAATTCTAAGGTAAGTTGGATTTAACTGTTTGTACTATACGTGGTGCGTATTAGTTTAGTTTTAAATTGGTTCTAGTGTCTATGAATCGTCTGCTGGGCAAAACAGCTAAGCTAGAAATCTGAGAATACTCTGGTAGGTAGTGTATTAATAGGTGTATGGTGTAGGTACCTATATAAGTGTTCTGTGCTATTGATAATTAAGTAGGTATCTGTTTTGTATGTATTTTATAATAATTGGGTTTTTTCTTTATTATTTCATACAGCATTACCACCCACTCTTCATTACAAATGTTAACTGGAAGAAAATGCTAATAAGCATTAAATTCGCCTTATTTTTTGTGCAATAAATTCTAATATAATATAGAGAAGGCACGACTAGATAAAGGAAAAGGAAAAAGGTATCAATCTGTTATTTTATGGTATCAATTATTTTTAAGCCATGCTTGTGAGGAACCAGCTGAGCAAGAGGTGTAGGTTTGATTCTTGCGAGCCAATCCGCACATTTAGTATAAAGAAAGCACTGAGCAATTAAATATGTAGATGGACATAGCGTCAGAGGCAACTTTTCACGCATACTCTGATTTACTAATCTTTAGTATTGAGTTCAGAGTGTCTACTCTGACAAACGACAAAAGAAGTTTCATTACGTAATTTTGATTTCCACTGCGCGGCATGCCAGGTAGCGACAACGTGAATGTGGAACGGCTACCGAGTCGCCCAGCAGTGTAACTCAAAAAAGCAGTAAGTAGTGTATCGTTTTTCCGAATAAATTTCCATCTTGCCCACATTATCTGAGCCTAGTCGAACTAATCCGTGGGAAAAACATGGCCAACGCACGAAGCTAAAGCCTCGTATCCTCACGATATTTTCCTTCAAAGTCCTGCACACGTGTATTAATTCACTTGCTTATAAAATATTCAGGATAATGAGGCGTTTATCGATTTTATATGGCCTAGTTTATTCATTTCGTCACGCAGGCAGGTCAAACAAAGAAAGGAAATTGACCGGTAAGTAATGTCACAGTATTTTTAGTAATTATAAAAACACATCAATAAATTTACAAGTATAACTTCGATAAGTTTTAAATTGTAGGTGAATCTAAGCGATGATGGAGCTTACAGGTAGTCACAAGTTACAACCAAGCATACCTAGTAATATGGGAACCTGATTATTAATATAATACTTACTTATGTGTAAGTTTTTTGTAAATACTTACATAGAATACAGTATATCAATCACCCAGACACAGAACAAACAGCTATGTTCATTACACAAATGTTTATTCTCGATTTCTCGGTGGGGATCAAACCCACGACCTACAGCACAAAAGGCCGAGTTACTACCAACTGAGCTGTGTGAATGTCTGATTTATTCGGCAAGCTCCAAGATAAAAACTGGCGGATTTTTAATATTAAAAAAAAACCATGATAATTAATCACATTATTTAATTAACAAAGTACCACATTTTTGAGATAAAAATAAAAATGATTATTATTGAGAAAATATCAATAGGGGTCCAATTAACTATTTAGAGCTTACTACTTATTCTGGGGATGGGCGAATTGCTGCCCAGGAAAGGATAGTGGTGCGGGAGTGGTACTACTACGGGGAATGCTACCCTAAATCAAAATCCTACCACTCCAAATTTTACATATTTGAGTATGTGGCATATTGTATTGGTTTTTGAATCTCATTGCGTGGTATCGGTAATTAAAATGCTGAGTGATGCCTTGTTACCGCGCAGTGTGAACTCTGATTTAGATACGAAACGCTACATGTCAAATTTATTCATGTTAGCCTTCAAGTTGACATTGCATGTGCTAGGTCCTGAAAATATGAAAAACACGCAAATTATGAAAAGTGTTACGACGACAGAATGTTAGACTGAAAAAGCTTTTACTCAAAAATGCTAATTGCTTACGAAAACACGATTGAATATTTGTGTGGATTTCAATATGGTAGTTATAACATTCACATGTCACATTAGTATTAGATAGATAGATAGATAACTCTTTATTGTTAACCACACAAAAAAATAATACAGGACATATACATAGCTTGGTTGAACAATGGGCGACCTTATCGCTGAAAGCGATCTCTTCCAGGTAACCTTTGTACGGAAAGAATAAAGCTAAATGTAATTGACGGCGGTGTAGTAACTAACAAAATATTAGTTAGTATTTAAGTAAAGGTTAGTATTTTACGGACTAAAGAATTTTTTAATAGGTACAGAAAAAATAAATAAACTGATATAAGTATATTGCTATTGATATTTTGAGGGATTTTTTTTATGTGACATGTCAATGGAACCTACAGATGGCCCACCTGATACCTATAACAAAGCATTGCTTTGTAGGTTACGTACGTTAGTTACGTCCGTACAATGCACTACCCTGCGTCCACCAATCTGAGGCATAATGTAAGCATACAATTCAATCAAGATTTCTATTCCAGATATCAACATGTTTCTTCTCTTCCTACTGGCGTGCTTGACCACAGGATCATCATTAGAAGTGGAAGTGTCCACGGAATGTTCCACATGCATTCTGGTCAACACGACATGCTACAACGTCACGCATATGCTGGACCTCGATGCCCCGTTCAGGAAGAAAATCGTAATCCACAAATTGGGAGTCCAGAGGGCTCTAAACCGACTTTACTACTCGTTTGAACCGGCTATCGAGGATGTGGAGTACTTCAAAGTAGGCTTTGTGTATTTGGATAACCAGAATGTCACCGGAGTTATATCTTCACAGAATTTGATTATTAACTTTGGGACTTTTGATATTGATCAGAATAATGGAATGGTTTATCTCGGTGGTAGTGACGGCGTGTATGTATTAGATACAAGACTCAATAACCTTATGCCTTACAGCAGTCGTGGTGATACTATTCACAGCCTATTCTATAAAAATAAGGTTTATTTCGTTGTTGACAACACGATGGGTATCGTTGTGAAGAAAGGGGATACCTTCGACACTCTTCTTGAATACATACCTATTAAACTCTTCGTAGTAAATAAGTATGACGTCATTGTATTTCTTAATAGGTTTGGTCTTCATGTTGGGAAGGGTGAGACTGTGTATCGGCTATCTAGAAACGCGTTTTTCAGAGGACTCACAATGGATCTAGATGGTAATGTATTCACGTGGTGGGTAGATGGTATATACAAAGTTATTATTGACTCAAAGAACTTGTATTATTCTAAGTTGGTAAAGTATGTTGATATAACGTCCATAGGTGCTATGACGTTTGACAATTCAAACAATATTATATTTAATGTTGATAGGGGTTTGTATAAGATGACAAAATCGGAAAGTGGTTGCGGTGATGTAGTTGCTTAAACTTTAATATCAAAATACACACATAGAATTTAAAACACACAAGCAAAATATAAAATACGTACATTTGAGCATTTAGTATGAACAATCAAAAAACCGTTACTTATTTTTTTTTGGCATATTTGGTTTTGACTATTATTTGGATTTTTTATTTTCTTTCTTTTCTCTTAAGAAGTACTGTACCTACCTAGAAGTTCTTACTACCTACTTATTTTGAAGCACCCAATGCAATTTTTTTTTTGAGAACCTTATTTATTGCTTGTAATAGAAACGCCCACATTTAACCAAGATTACTGTGCATGCTGTGTTTGCCTGTAATTGGTTTCTCATGAAGCTTAAGACATTTAAGTCTGTTATTTTATGCTGTAATCATGTGTAAACTGTTGGCAAACATAATAAATAAAAATAATATACATTCAGAGTTTGAAAATTCTGCTGAAAAAAAACGAATATTCACTGCAGCAGATTTTTTGAAACTACAGTTTCAAAACACAAATTTTAAGCGCTAACTTTAGGTGATATCTAGTTTAAGTACTTCTTCTTAGTGTTCTTAATGAGTGTTAATAAAATTATTTCATAAGTATTTATTGGGTTTCTAATTACTTTCAGTATAAAAAAGTTTTCAGGTTAATTTGAGCAATTAGACTTTAAGGCAGCATTAAGTACTTCATAAACTTGGAAAGTTATCGACAAATGGTTATTTATTTTCTGTTCCTACTTACTAATATATTACTATTACATTTTTTTATAGTTTTTATAGTGCGGAATTACAATGATATTATGTTATCCCAAAGAAATGTAAAAAAAATATTCATTCGGGTCGTTTAAACTCTCGATAGCGCAGTTGGTCAGTGCATCCCCGTATCAAGGGGAGAGTCGTGGATTCAAATCCTATTTGAGGGAATAGTTTTTGGGATAACATAAAGTACTATTACATTGTTACCTCAATCAATTTGATTTGATAAAACTTTGAAGTGATTTAGTTCGTAACCTGTAGAAGTATATGCTACAACAAGTATATGTAAATTACAATACTTAAGCGCGTGAACTTACCTCTTTAGTCCTTCTAATGGCCAATTTGTTTGGAAGAAAGCTCTTTTTAGTGTTAAACTCGTTTTTTTGTTCGAGTTCTAACGTTACAAACGTTATCCCAACTGACGTTATACTGATGTACTAATACCTAACATCATCACACAGCGGATGGACTATCTGCTTGTTCCATTAGCAAGCCGTAGTAAGTAGTAGTAGAACTCTTAGTGAAGGGCTAGTCCGGGAAAGTATTATTTCTGCCGCCACGCCAAGCAGCTTGCTGTGTTTCGGCACATGAGCTTTAACACCTGTACGCCTCAAGTTAATGGACGCAAAGCAGTGCATCGTAGGGCACGTTCATAATGAACGTGACCTTTGCGGCAATGCTTTGATATAGGTATCCACATCGATAGGACCATCTGCTTGTCACATCAGCATATTACCGTTTCAAAAAAACTAGTGTGCTTTAGACCACACGACTGAAGTAATTCTTTTAATATACGAAACGTAACTGGCTATGAGAGAAAGAGAGGAAGAACAGTGCTTTCATACCCCCTCCATGGTAGTATTAAACGTTTAACGCAACCTTGTTGGAAGTCGCATAAGAAGTATTTACTTCAATAATAAAATGTGTTTACCCCACCACATAATCTGAAATAATATGTGTTGACCACAGGCCATAAGTTCGAAGACTTAGGTTCCTAATATACAGATTGATGTATCGGTTTTATCATCGCCCAAATAACTCCTCAGATATGTAATCTTATCCGGCGGATTCCCTCACACAATAAACCAATTACGCAGCGGCTATAAAAAGAATCGTGTCATCAATAAAGCTAGTTTATCAAGAAGAAACAATTATTGAGACAAGGACAAGGTTAGCAAATAGATTGCTTGATTTTTTCATTGTTGATCTACACCGGTGGTCTTGTGGGAGCGATCCGGCCTTCTGATCTTCTTCGTGGGCTCGTATCCAGTCGTGCACTAATGGGTTTTTCTATTCGAAAATTATGTGCAATGCCAGTAGGCGTATTCTGAGTTTTTTCGTTTTTCGGATACCGGATTTCGGTTTGCGAGCTCGAACTTTTTGTATTGAGATACGATAAGCGCCTCTAGCGGCATAAGGGGGCACTAGCGTATCTCCATGCAAAAAGTTCGAGCTCGCAAACCGAAATCCGGTATCCGCAAAACGTAAAAAACTCAGAATCCACCCTCAGTGCTCTCAAACGGTGAAAGAAAAACATCGTGAGGAAAGCCGTGACTTAGCTAGTTCCAACCGTATTGGCCATGCCTTTCCTGTGGAATAGTCTGACTAAGCTGTGAGGATGGAATAGGTAGGTACTAGGTAAGCCTATTGCATCTACAGCCTATTCCCTGCCCCAGGCATTACAGAGTCCTGTTTAAAAGTGCTAGAGGCACGTTTGAAAGTCGCTTCCGAAGCTGCATAAATTATCCACAATAGATGCAAAGGCCTATTTAGGTAGGTACTTTTACTTTTTCATTGTTGGATTGGAGATAAGTATTGGACACTACATAGCGGAAATGTGAGCATGGCCTGAGGCTTGCAGATGTTCAGCTTAGAAGAAGTATTTGTCACTTTAATACTGCTTATCCAGTGCTGCCTAGCGTGGGCATGTTCAAAGCACGCTATAAAAAAAATACAATTGTGTACAAAGTGCGAGGTAATGCTTTGTTACCACTTAACATCAGGTAGGCTATCTGCTTGTTCCATCAATAAGTCGTGAAAAAAATGAGCATTCGCACTTTTTTTCGATATATTTCGACCGTAGTTAAACGGTAGCTACTTTCAAGCAACCAGAGTTTAAGCAAAGATCATCCTTAGTGAAAACGGTAGCGTAAAACCTTTATACTTTTTCCTCTTCATTGGTGCTAGTAATTTTTTACAGGATATAAATTGGGGTAATATTTTCCGAGAATTGAGACGTTGAATGATGCTTAGACCTTTGATGGTAGGCAAAGTCTTTAGTCTTGTTGATTAAATATTACAGGATAAGACCACGTCTTTTTCGGTCGCCAAGCTTGCTGTTTGAAGGATGCGGGTGCCGGGGAAATTACAGGCACATGAGGCTTAACTCCTGTATGCTTCAGGTTGATGGTCAGGTGCATCTTAAGGCACGTCCTAACGAACGCGACCTGCGAGGCAATGCTTTGCTATAGGTGATGGTAACCACTTAACATCAGGTGGGCTATCTGCTTGTTTCAGCACATACAGCAAGTCACATTAAAAAAAACACCCCCTTGAAACCGGAACACACTGTACCCTAGAGGTACAGTGGGGGATGAAGTTTCTACAAGCATCTTTTACGTTTTTTCACGCGACCAAAGCAATAGGTGAAAGTTGGTGTTAAAAAACCAGATTTTTATTAAAATAATTTCTCAATTCATTTTCAATACACGTGTTTATAAAACCTAATTGAATAACGAGGTCACGTGATCACGAACACGTGACGCCTTTTGAACCTATCAAATGTTTACAGTCAATCGTTTCACACGATTTTCGATTTTCTATTCATCGAGCTTTGCTATTAAAAGGTAATCATTATTCCGAAACGTGAGGGGCTATAATCGCGTACACAAGAGCACAATGCTTCGAAGGGCTGAAATGGCGGGGACGTGTGTAGTTCAGATTTATACGAAGGGTCTTTTAAATGACGCGACGGAAACAGCCGTAGTTTAAGTAATTCTTTGGCATCGTTTAAATAACTTACTTGAAGAGTGAAGTGCCACCTACAATAAACAAACTAACTACAGTAAAATATATAAAACTAGCTGACCGGTGCCCACTTTGTTGGGCGGTAAACATGTTTACTTACAAATCTTAACTGAAGTAGTACTCGATGTCACCAACAGATGGCGTTAATACGGCACAAAATAGCGGCCGTTCGCAGTTTCGCCAGCGTGGCAGTTTATATCAGTTCCCGTTATTTTTTCGGGATAAAAAGTAGCCTAAGTTACTCCTTGTTACATTAGCTATCTGCCAGTGAAAGTCCCGTCGAAATGGGTCCAGTCGTTCCAGAGATTACACGGAACAAACAGACAGACAAAAATTTAAAAAAATGCTATTTTAGTATATGTATCGTATATACATTCCTATGCATGTAGTAAAAAGCGTTATTTTAATATTACAAACAGACACTTCAATTTTATTTATTTGTATAGATTTTGTCATAAAACTATATTACATTATGAATTAATGTCCTTTTTACCTGCACTTTTTACACCTGCGTAGGGAGCCGACCTCGCGTCGGAGCCGCGCGGGTACCTAACTCATAGATCTAAACTACTCCCCTGCACGCGCACTCCCAACTTGGTGACGCTCACTTCGCAACGGGCCGTGCAGCAGAAAACGTAATATTTTAATTTCGCCATAACTTCAAAACCAAACGTCCAATTCTAATCATTTAAAGACCAAATATTATCTACATGAACTGTACTTAGTGATAAAATAATTTATTTTGATAAGGATTAATAGTATGAGTAAAATAAATGCGTTTAAATGTAGTCCAAAAAAAATTGAAGATTTTTAAATAAAAAAATGGTTGTTGTGCCTCACTCGACATAGATAGGTATAGCGTGTCGCTGACTTTTTTGTAGATATTTATAAGATCTACAATTATGTAGAACATTTTATGGTTTTATCTTTTATAGTTTAGGCAGCGTACGCAAAATAAGTAACTTTTCTGGTTGATTTTTTACACCTTGTGTCTAAAAAACCCAAATATTTTACGGAACGCTATTTTTTTCCAAAATAAAATATAGCCTATGTTACTCAGTGATAATGTAGCTTTCTAATGAAAAAAGAATGATTAAAATCGGTCCAGTACTTTTTGAGTTTATTCATAACATACAAAAATACAAAGCTTTCCTCTTTATAATATTAGTGTAGACTAGCGGCTCGTCTCGGCTTCGCACGGGTTTAGTAAGGATCCTTATTTTTTTAAATATAATAGGTATAGTCTATGTCACCCGGGGTTAGTGTAGCTTCCTAACGGTGAATTTTTTTTTTAAATCGGTCCAGTAGTTTCGGAGCCTATTCAATGCAAACAAAAAATGAAATCTTTCCTCTTTATAATATTATAGATAGATGTACAATGGGCAGTCTTATCACTAATAAAGTGATCACTTCTTTATGACTAGTATCTATGTTTTAGTAGTAGTAGAACTCTTAGTGAAGGGTTTGTCCGGGGAAGTACCAGACAGGTAATTGTGAGCTTGATAGTTTGACTGAAAGTTGATAGTTTGAATTATCTGTACCGTGAGCTCGGTCCGAAGAGGCTCGAACATACCCGAACAATGGACACCAAATCCGGAATCTGTTACTTAGTACAAAAAAATGGAAAACAATGCTAGCGGTGAAGCTCAAACGCAACAGCAAATTTTAGCGTGGTTTTCGACAGTTTGCAAACTGAGCACACGGTAGGAGGCTAGCCGCAATACAAACAAAGCTGAAGGTGGGAGCTAGATCTTTAATAATATTGTTTTATGATACTGTTGGTGGAACAAGCATATGGCTCACGTGATGTTAAGTGGTAACCATCACCCATAACAAAGCATTACCTTGTAGGTCAAGCACATTAGGTACGTATCCTACGATGCACTACCCTGCGTCCACCGACCTGAGGCATACAGGTGTTAACCCTCATGTGCCTGTAATTTCTCCGGCACCCACACCCTTCAAACCAGAACACAGCAATGCGAGCATGACTGCTTGGCTGCAGAAATAGGTGCGGTGGTAGTGCTTCCCCGTACGAGCCCTTTCACAAAGAGCTCTGCTTCTACGATAATAAAAGAAGTATTTCTTTACAAGAACGTAGCTTCTGAAGCACTAGTGGTGCCAGCGGCAGCTACATTATCGGGGCTACAATAGACGCTCGGCGGATCATGCGAGGCACGCGCCGCGCAGAAACGAATTCATTTGTAACGAAAAAGTTGCGAGATTTCACACTAGACTGGAAAGAAACTGTTTGGAGTAGGCTGTTCTGACTGAAATTTTGTTGTGGTATTCTATACGTGATGAGATGCAAGCCTATTGCCACTGCTATAGTATGCTAAGCTTCATTACATTATCTTCTTTCGTTGTTTGAGAACACTAACTTTGCACAAAATTTTCATATGGAAATGGGAAAATCTATTGGTAAGCGACCGTATCCTGCATTAGGATCATAATGCGGGCTCACTCCCATAGACACTCAGTGCTTTATGCCATGCCATGTGCCAAATGTAATATTTAGATGTAGTTCTGTTGTAGCTCTTGATCCTCAAAGAATCTTGAGCCGGTAATAATTGGTACAAAGGGATCTGAAGAGATATCTCTTTCTTTTATTAAGATCAAGTCGTTTGAATCTCTCAGAATACTATTTTGTTTGTTGTTGGATAGAAAAGGCTCAAAACCGGTCTTCCTGGGAATTCATATAAGAGGCTTGTATCCAGCAGTAAACTTTGCAAGCTGCCAGATTATACCAGTGCAACACCAACCTGAAGAGTAACCGTGAACTTTATAGTTTGTCTGTCTAATTATCTGTACCGTGAGTTGGTTGTTGTTGGTGTTTCTGTATTTCGGTTTGAAGGGCACCGGTGAAAATACAGGCACATATTCCTCAAGTTAATGGACGCAAGACAGGCAGTGTATCGTAGGGTGAGTCCACTACGATATGGCCTGCGATGTTATGTTTTGTGGTAGATGACGGTTTCACCTGAGTGTATAAAAAGCTGTACCTCACATTATGTCCTACACAATCTACCACATCCAAATTAACGTAACTTCTAGTTGGGTCCCAAAATCAGCGTTCGAACGTTTAGAAAAGTTGGAGAATGCGAAGTGTTGTGAGTTTGGACCCGATTTCTCAACAGTTCTATTCATAGCATGATGCTGGACTAATTACTTCGTCAACTTCATTTTGGACTAGATTTTTTAGAAGAAATCTGTGAACTTTTTAGCTTTCAAGGTTTGAATCCTGAAGAACCGGCTAACAGTAAGTTCCTACTGCTATTATAAAAATAATGTCATTCCTATTTTGGCCACTGACTTTACGGAAATTTAATAATGCACAATGATATTTATTTATTATCTGTACTGAAAGTCCCTAGAACTCGTTAAAAATGAGCCTGAATTTAAGTTTTTACTGTCGTCCAAGCATGCGTGAGGTGAAAGTATAAAAATCAATTGTTAACACGTTCAGTAAGCCACCACTCTGTCAGAGCCTTGCACCATCTGCCATCACCAATCTTAGCAAGTGACCGTTTCCTTTCATGATATCCAAAAAATACTTAAGATGGCAATTTTAACAGATGTCTACGCTAATATCGGTCATCACATAACGGCTACAGCTTTTCAGAAAATCAGGGTTTTCAAACTGTTTTTGTAATTGTACTAAAACTTGGCAACCATTACTAAAACAGGCGCGTTTTGCTAATGGTTGTCGTTTTACAAGATTTCTCCGAAAACATACTTAATCGAATTGAGGGTTTTGAAAATTGCTGAGCATAAGGCAGCAGAGTTTACTGAAAGAGGTTCTAACGGTTATTCGTGGCTAGCTGTAGTGGTTTGTGCCTTAAAATAGGATCCCTCCAATACCTCCCATGAATGACGGAAGATGCCAGTAAGAAAACATACTGTGATGACTGGCAACACTCCCAAATATGACGCATTTACAAGCAGTGGACTAAAAGCTTAGTAGTAGAAGAGCTCTTTGTGAATGATGAAAAAATAGTAGATTGTTATACAAGAAGCTAAAATGACCCATTATATACGAGGAAAGCTCGGGAGTAAATAGAAACCGAGTTTTAATGGGTTTTAGCTCCGTGTGTTACACTATACTTTTCACTTCTCTTGCTCAAAAAGGTCGTCATTGTAGCATACCAACATTTTCACTATTGTAAAATTAATTACGGTCACTACCAATTCAATTTGCAATTAGAGAAAAATTATAAAGATTTCGCGCCAATGTCTTTTTTTTGTTTCTTCTGTAGCCGCAACACATTGCATGCATTCTACCAGAGATCGTCGATTTTAGCTCCATTTTCAAAATTAAAATGAAGTTCTTTTTTTATGAAACCGTAATAAGTCGAGTCTTTATTCATGATTATTCTACTTATGACTAAAAACTTTTTCGATTTTGTAGGCTCATTGTCATTTGACACACAAAAATTAAAAAAAAAACTTTTTCCCCTAGAGGATGAAATGCTATTATATCCCCGCTTTGGTATGCTACAATGACGGCCTTTTTGAGCAAGAGAAGTGAAAAAAAAATTGGTTCTGTGGCTAGCAGTTGTAGTTTAGCCTCAGTTTAGTTTAGTAACCTCACAGCTCAGTAGCTCTGACTTCTGTGCTATAGGTTGTGGGTTCGATTCCCACCGAGGCCATGTGTTCTGTGTTTGGGTGGTATATTGTAGTCTATGTATGTATTTACAAAAAATATATAAGTATTCTATCAGCTATCTGGTCCCTATAGTACAAGCTTTGCTTATATAGTCTTGAGCCAGATGATGATGTGTAGTAAAAATGTCCACAATTTTGAAGAATATTGTTTGTGTGTGTGTATTATGTATAGGGGGGTGAGAGGGGGTGTATGGTGTGCATGTTTTGCAAGTTCCGCAAAGGTCTCCCCTCCTGAATACTTAAACGCAGCACATCTCAAGTCGCGATTTTTTGACAGGACAGGTTGCAATAAAAATCTGTCGAAAATTCGTAACTTGAGACGTGCAAATCTGAGATGTCATTAATTGTTTGGGGGTCTATCTCTTAAGAGTCTTGTTATTGCGAAACTTGCTCAATTTTGTGGTATCTGACTGTCCTTGGACCACTGGTACTCTTACGAGATATAACGAGTGATATAACAATTATGCGAATGCGAAAACTGCTCTACAAACGACGTGCCCCATGAGTAGGTAATAACACGTGCTTTCAAAAAACTGAGAAAGAATAAAAAAGAGTGTGCTTTAGACCACACTAAGGCAAACTTCTGAAGTAAACTTCTAAGGCTAGTATACGAAACGTAACTGGCTATAAGAGAAAGAGAGAAAGAACAGTTCTTTAATACCCTCTCCATGGTAGTGTTAAACGTTTAACGCAACCTTGTTGGGAGTCGCAAGAAGTATTACTTCAATTATACATTTATTTGACACGCGTTTTGCACACAGAACGGACAAAAAACAGATGCAAAAAGTAGTTACAGTGTGAACAATTGAAATGAAAATTGTTATGAGGCATCCTGATTTGAACAAAAATGTTTCCCTTTGGTTTTGAAGAAAAACGCCATCTTTTTCTTCAAAACCGATGACGGCTGCCTTTACTTTTTTTACCGACTTGACTTGACTAAAAAGAATTTATTCAACCCACTTGACATTGGCCAAATTGTCCGCAAGACAGGTGCCACAAAAAAAAAAACAGAAAGTAGGTCTATAGCTTAGCATTATAAGTCCAGTCTAGTGCCGTATGGCATGCCAAAAAGGTTTTACTTTTTTTAGAGAAGTGTTTACAATGTTTATTTCAAAGCTTTGCGAACAATACTACTAATTTGTCAAATGCCTCTTTAAACGTGTTATGAAGGATCTCGCGACGTAATTTATCATCAGTGAATTGAAGATTAATTTATAATGTAAGTAGGAATATGGAGGGAATTTGAAGAGGAATTATTGTAGGTAAACAAGGTATTAAAGAATATCGCGTAGATAATTTTATACCTAGGATTTTATCATATAGACAACTAAAATAGTTATACCTCCAGTGGTCTCGTGGAAGTGACTCAGTCTAAGACACTGGGTTCGAATCCGGTCGTGTACCAATGGATGTAGGTATGTGTGATGCTAGTGCTCAAACGGCGAAGGAAAACATCGTGAGGAAACCAGTTTGTATTCTAGCAGCGGCGATGGGCTTGCAACCTGTCACGTATGGAACGCAACTGTGGGTCTGTGGCAAATGTAATATTTGGACATACCTCTGACTACTCCCCTTAGACGGTCTCGAAGTATCTCGCGTAGGTACTAAGAAAATTTTACTATCACGGCTTATGAGATACAGCCTGGTGATAGAGAGACAGACAGACAGCGTAGTCTTAGTAATAGGGTCCCGGTTTACCCTCTGGGTACGGAACCCTAAAAAATTAGATTAAAAGGTCGCTCTAAAAAAACTACGTAGGTCCATTGTTATTGTGTAAATGTATGTCAATACTTATTTACTATTTTATTTATTAATATTCAATGTAATATAATATATATAGCATTATGAGCAGTTTTTCATCCATGCGCCTATTTTTAAGACGCTGTAAGGCCTGCATACATTAAACCCAAGACAAATAGGCACCTACATCAGCAGAATCAGTTCCAAAAAAATACTTTGAACTTTTTATCCCAAAGTGAGTCTAATTTACACGAGAAATAATCTAAACCCTAATAAAACCTCTCAGTGAACCTGTCCTACGTTATTAAGTAGCTTGTTGAGATATCACCTCTTCGTGAAGGAATTTTCGGGAGATGCGAAGGAATGCCGCACAATAGTCTACCGCTTTATTTGACTAAAAAGCGGTGGAAGTTATATGACGCAGGTTGTGCAGCATAGTTGTCACCCATAATGAAACCTGGCACGTAAAAGGACTTTACGGCACGAACGTGCAGCTGCTGATCCTGGACCACCTACAGGTTTATTTCCTTGTACAAAATGTGGCCATGGCTGCCGCTCCCGAATAGGTCTGTTGAGTCACAGCTTAAAATGCTTACCTAGGGTTAGGTAAGCATTTTACCTGACGCTTCTCTAAATTATCTTTCGTAGATGAAAGGGCCAATGATTGTGCAGCATGAGTACTGTTTTTGTATTGTTTTGTGAGGTGTCAATAAATATTTTTCTATTTCCATTTTACTGTATAAATTCCACATTTAGAACGCTTGGTGGCAATAAGCTAATTACTAGGATATATTGTAAGTAGTATAGATTCCCCGGTTCTGGCTCACCGGCTGGCTCACTCAAAACGTGTGGGGAAAAAGAAAATCTGGGAGATCACCGGCTAAAAAAAAAAAAAAAAAAAAAAAAAAGGTTTTTGGGGTCGCTGAGTCGATCTGTGTGGTCCATTTTGCTGTAGCTGTAACGCATCGGGAGATACGATTCAGCTTGTACAGGTCCTACTTCGTTAGCTAATCACCCATTAGCTGCTAATGACTCCACACGCTCGGATTTCTATTGTTACTAATTACTTTACGCGCTCGAACATTGCATTGTTTACTAATTACCTAGGTGATTAGGGTGTCAATCGTGAAATTAAACATGCTTCATTCTATTACACATTTTTATTTTCCTTAAAACAGATTTTAAATAATTTATACACAAATATATCGTTGTTTAGCTTACTGCTGCGAAATAATTTTACAAAATCCATCATACTATTTCCGTAAAACTTGTAATATAAATATGTTAAGCAATACTCTCCACAAACTGAAGTGAAGTCATGCTGAAGTCTGTACCTATTAAAATCCCACTGTCTTGTAGTCCTGTTCAAGAAACTTCTATGATATGCCGGAGGTGGTCGTCCATAGGAATCAAAATACTGACCAACTCCATTACTCTCTATGTGAATGGCTATCCAATGAGAGCCTGGTTCACTGTCGGGGTCCAAATTACTTATTAAGTATATTGGAGTGTTAATATGTAAAGGTAGCCTGTTTGCTGGATAAACATGTTTTTGTAACATAGGATGTATGAAATGCAAATATTTTTGAATTTCAATTGTGTTCATCGTAAAGTTGTGATACGTTCTATCTTCAAATTAATAATGTTAAACTAAATAGGCTGAACTTCTTTATAAAGTGTGGAATGAAATAAAAAGTATTAGAGTAATGTGCTTATGTTTTTTTATTTAATAGCTTTTTAAAACTAGGTTTATACAATGTCAACTTAACTACTATAATCTACGGTTACATTACGATTCTTATCTATTTCAATAACATTATCAAATTCTGCATAAACAATACAGTTAATTGTCTGAGTAAGTGTAGATTCAAATCGAACCTCTAATCTAACACTACCATGTTTTATAAGGTTCCAATGGGTATTTGAATTAGAGCTGAGATCAGCTGTTAGATCAAATGCTAGCAAACAGTACCCTTTTGCATATTGTTCTCTAGATATCCCATTACCTTCATTGAGAAAATGTATACCTGTCCCCGAAAAAAGTGTGTGATAAGCTGCAGTAAAAATATTACTCTCAAACGATGGTTGCAAAGCTTTTGAAGGTATTTGCTGACCATCAATGTATAAACAAAATGTATTCAAATCATAGTTTTCAAAATTAAATGGGTTTTTAGTCAAACTTCCATTAAATGCTGCATTGTTTACAAATCCAATAATACATCTTTTAGGGACTTGCCCCAGAAAAATATTATCGAGAGTTTTACCCTGAATACCAGAAGGTATGGTTAACACTTTAACTTCTGCTCGAGTAATAGGATATTTAGCAGTTGTAGAGGCTAAAACTTTTTGATGGGCTAGTAATACAGTTGGATTGATTCGTGCTCTACGAACAATAAGAGTCGCATCTGTAATGCATACTTTAAATTTGAAATCAGATGAAGAAGCCATAAGATTAAATGTTTCCCTAGACCGAACTAATTTTACACTCATTTCAACCCCATTAATTAAAAACTTTTCCTGGTTAAATATATCCCCATGAAGATGACCAATCATTTCTATCTCTTTACTTTCACATGCTAGCTGTTGTCTTTTAGTAAATCCTTCATTTTTTTCATCGCTTGAATTCATTTTATCAGCTGTATCTTGATACCAAAGAGCACAAGTCAAGTGAGAATCTTTGGCTGCAGGAGCATAGTTTAGCAAAGTTTCTATGTAAGCACGATATGCATACGTATTGTTTGGAGGTGATACAAGCTTCTGATTCAAATAAACATCTAGTTGACTGAAGAGTGAATGAAGCCAATTATTAACTGGAGCTACAATGCTTGATGCTGCTATTTTAGTTGAGTCCTGATTGACTATTTTGGCTTTTATGTGTAATAAAGTATGGGATAAATCTATATAGTCATCCCCTGTCCCTGGTACTTGAAATTCTATGGGTCCATCATCAGCAAGAGATGAAATGGGTTTGTAGTGTATCCATAATCCGCTTTCTATGCTGGTTTGTGTAGATGGTAAGGCGAATAAATCCAACTCTGATTTTATACACTCACAAGAATGACTATGTAAAAACGACATTTTTATTTAATTTTATGAAAATATATCTTTTAAATTGTCAGTTCTTGATTTTTTAGTAGCTTTCACTTTGGCAGTTGACGGTAGACTGTATGAAGAAAGCCGTTTCCTTTTTGTTATATATCCTGAGCCAGACATATTTAATTTATCTATTTTATTATCTGCTTTCCTTTTAAGATTTGAACTTGCTTCTTTAAGCCGAGTTTTGATGGAATCCTCCATAGGGCGAGCGCTAACCATATCCGATAGAAGACCAACACCAGCGTTTAAAGCCTCTTTACCTATAACTCTAGCACCACTAGAAAGTAATGGTAGAACAGATCTAAATAATCCACCTAAAAAACTACCGATGCCATGACCACGTTGATAAGGTGCTCCTTTATAAATCACCCCAATCCCAGAACCAGCTTGATGTGAGTAATAATGTTCATACGGGCAAGTTATGTTATCACGAGAATACATTATATTTTTCTGAAATGAAGCTTAACACACACGGTTCCAAACTGGAATGGTATTTTTTGACCCGTGCTGGATCTTATATCTACTTCAATGGTATCAAACTCTCTACGCATAACAGGTAAGTAGTGAGGAGGTGAAAAAACATGCATTTTATTTGCTCCATAAATATACTTCGCAGGATCCAATGGTATAATTCTCAATAAAGGTGTCATAACATCCCCCACTATCTGAGGTTCAATAATATCACAATAAACAAATAATTGATACGGTAACCCTAAATGTAAATTTGCAGGACATTTACCTAAGCCATTACCTACAAGATTTCTGTTAGGTTCAAAACCGAGTTGTAAGCCTAACTTAGGTGATAATGTTAACGATTTAATAGATTCATCCATAATAGCGGCAGACACAAACTTTGATATTTCATCATATCGAAATTTAATTTTCTCCTTTATACTATTTATTGCCGTTAAAATATGATTAATATTATCATAATTTGTTGCTGGAATGTGAGTTTTATAAAACACCAATGAAGGTTTTACTTCGTGCGGCATTAATTTTAGTTTTGTTATGTAAATGACATTTTCATGATCTTGCACAGTATACATTGTGCAAGGGTATTGAAATTCAACAACTCCAACGGACCATTCTCCTTCAAGTTTTATAGATTTCGGTAATTTTGTTGAAAATCGTGTAGTCATATTCTCTGGAAAATATTCCATGGAACTATTACTAAGTAATGTTAAATAAAAACTTTCTTTTATCATATTGCTTTTAATTCAGAAACTGAAATCCAACTATTAAATTTATCTGGATAACCTTTCCACTTCACTAACACTTGCTTTCTGATACCAGAATAGCGTGAACTTATTATTTTATCTATTTTATACTTTGAGGTGGAGTCATAAAACACCTTTTGTAATTCCTTTTCATAAAACGTTCCAACTATAGCTTCCTGTTTTAAATCTTCTAGTGTATACACAACTAATGGAGATCGTTCTATTATTGAAGTTACCATAAATATTTCATCACTCCAGTTGGATTCATAACCTTTTTGAAATATATGCTTATACTTCGTTATTCTTACATAATCTCCAATGCGAAGTTTTGGTAAAGCTGTACTTGTGATACTTTGAACATTTTTTCTATCATACAAGTTATTCCATACTGTTATTATATTATTCGTATTTACATCACAAGGACACATCTTGATGCTTGAATGATAGCTATGGTTATAAGCATATATTAGATCTTGTAAAACATCAATGTATTTATATGTATTTTTATAGGTAAAATAACGCCACATTCTCATCTTGAGTGTTCTTTGAAATCTTTCAACAACGCTAGCTTTAATATCAGGGTTATTTGTTGTATAATAATTAACATTTTTCGACTTAAAGAATATTTGAACATCTTTTGAAACAAACTCAGTTCCTTTGTCTGATTGTATATGAGTTGGTGTTGTATTAGCCTCATCAAAAATGCTTTTAAAACATGTTTTAATGGTTTCAGAGTTTTTACTTTTCAAGGGTCGGGCATATGCATATTTGGTAAAGACATCAATAACACAAAGAATGTAATTAAAACCATTGTTATATTTAGAATAACTTCTCATATCACTTAAGTCAGCTTGCCAAAGTTCATTAAGATTAGATAAGACATATCTGTTTCGTGGAAATTTTCTGTGAACCGGTTTATGTAGTGTGTAGGTTTCTTGTGATTGTAACCAACTTTTAACATCTTTTCTATTCATTTTACCTTTCATAGCTCTAGCTAGTTTATCAATACTAGCATACCCAGCGGGGTGCGCTGGGTTATAGTAGATGTTGTTTATTTCTAATAAGGACTCCATTTTTCCCAATCAATCTTTTGTTTGACTCTTCTAGTAACTGGTGTTGAAAACACCTCCTTATATGGTGAGTCTTCCTCTAATTCATTTACCTGAAGTTGCTTTAAATAATGGAGTCTTTTTGGATTTCCAATGTAAATTAATGGTGTTTTAATATCTTTCAATGCTTGTGTGAATTTTTCCCATCCTATTGGATCATTATTTTTGAGTGGTCTCAAAGAATCATTTACTAAGTCGATGATATTACTTCCAGGAATTTTTTCGTTGCCTACAGTGATTGTACCGTCATCATCCCAGCAAATTTTGTTTTTATTCGAAGATATCAAATATAATAATCTCTCACCTTTCTTTGCATATGTTTTAGGTACCAAGCTGAGTATGTGCTTAGGAGAGTAAATCGAATTTCTATTCAAACCAGAAATTTCTTCTGGTTCCTCGTCTTTGTTTGATGTCTGATTAGCAACTACTTCTTTTACATCGATGTTTTTGTTTTTACTATCAATTATAACATCATCTGCTACCTCACCCCCGCTCTCTGCTCTCGGAATATTTGAAACTAAAGGTATTTCAAGAGGTTGACGTCCTTCTTCGGAAAAATGTAAGTATCTTTGTAAAATTTGTAAATATAACATACATTTTTTTCTATCTTCCATGTCACTTTTCAAAATATTTTGCATTTCAGCGTCTAATCGTGACATTGGGTTATCAACGGAATCATGTTGGTTAATTTTTTCGATTACACTTGGATCAATTAATAACATTTTCTTAGCGTGTTCCATTTTTTCAAACAATAGAACCAACTAATCCACTCAGAATTGATCCCAATATTATAGGCAAAAAAGATCCTCCTTTTTGAACAATCAAACGTTTACGAACTTGTTTAGTACTTTTTCGCACTAGTTTGCGAAGCAGGTTTTTATATTTTTTTAACTTTTTCTTAGCTTTTTCTTCTAGATATACTTTACCCCTTAAAACGTTATGAATGCATTCACAAATGCAATTAATTTCTTCTTCATCACAAGATTTTAAAAGTGCTTTCTGATATTTTGGTTTAAGTGTATGCAAAGCACTAAGTAAATCTTTATGCGTCTTTAAGCTCTGATGCATTATTTATGAATGACAGAAATTTGATGGTTCTTTGCATATTTAAATAGTTTTGTTGGAACATAAACAGTGCAATATCTGTCTGAAGGAAATATTTTGGTTTTAAAACGGCATATGTCGCTAGTGTCTTGTTT
The DNA here is from genome assembly GCA_947095575.1 of Electrophaes corylata. NCBI lineage: Eukaryota > Metazoa > Arthropoda > Insecta > Lepidoptera > Geometridae > Electrophaes > Electrophaes corylata. The sequence goes on along the minus strand of OX352719.1, from coordinate 1,884,754 downwards.
TAAATCTATCATCAAATAACCATGAGCCTCTTTAGTTGCATCTTTGTATGAATCTTCCATAAATTTTGTATTTTCTGGTGATACTTGTCGTGCTCAATGTGATACTTGTGGTCCACAATGGCTCCATACAGCAAGAAATAGAGACAAATGGCTATCTTTGGAGGAGGCCTTCACCTGTGAAAGGGTTCTTGCAAATAAAGAATAATTAAAAAAAAAAAAAAAAAAAAAAAAAAAAAAAAAACTTAACTTTAATCTACTTTTTTCTTAGGTACTTTAATTTTTTTCTACTTTATTTATCTAAAACTTTACTTATATTATTATTTAAATTTAAGCATTAGATTTACTTATTACTGTTAATTAAGTGTTCACACTGCAAGAAATAAAAGGCTTTTTATTTTATTTTTATTTTATTATTTTATTTTATTTTTTATTTATTTTATTTATTATACTTGTCGTGCTAAATATCGCATTTGAGTTTTATCACGAGGATTTTTAAAATAGATGATGTAACCAGAGTTCAAAGATATATCTCTCTGACCTTTACCTTGATGAAATAAGTTTTGTGTTATATAGAAAACACTTAAATTTCTATGATGACTACCTTTTGTAAATATATCAACAATGCGTCCATCGGATTCTCTCATGAGATCATCAATGATTACTAGCTGAGCCTCTTTTCCATCAAACATGCTGAGATCTGGTATCCCTTGACAATAGTTTATATTTTTGAGGTTATACAATGGTTGCATTTCATCAAAACACCAAGTAATTTGAATAAACTCAACACTACAAATTTCTTTTACATACTTTACAAAATTTGTTACGAAATTAGATTTTCCACATCCACTTGGACCGGCCACTATTGCAGTAAATGGATGAATGAAATGAAACATTTTTAATGCGAGTGTTGATTGTTAGAGGCTTGTGAAAATAATGAGACAATTTTCGAATATCAATTGTTTATATTTCATTAACAAGTTTCTTTTACAATACAAAATGTAAAAGTTCTTAATCTAGTTCTTAAGTTTACATGATAACATTATAATATTCACAAGCTATCTTTTATTTACAAATACTTATTAAACTATATTACAAATTGAACTATATTTACATTCATTCCTTAACATGTTGGCTTAAACAAACTTATCTAAAATACAATAGGCACCTTATCGTAGTTTATAATGCCCCCAAGCCAATGTGTCGACATTATTTGGTAAGATAAATCTTTTGCTATCATTAAAAGATAAACACATTTTGTTTACTTGCTGAGTAAATATCCTATGTTTAAGTGATTTGAATAAAACCATGGTACTATATTGAATATTTTTATCAAATAAGCATGATCTATAATTTTCCATTTTCATATTTTTTGTAACACATTTCTTAACGCCTTTAGCCTTTGAAATAAATTTACGTTCAACATCTAATGCATACATTTTAGATCTTAATCCAACAAATTCCCGAAATATTTTTCCATTATTTTCGTCTTTGAAGAAACCTAACTTTTTTTTATTTATTTTTGGATAGCCAAATATGTTGTCATCTGGATAATCAGATGTATCAAACTTTGAAGACAGATCTGGTTTAATGTCTTCATAAAAGTTATTTGTGAAAACATGATATATCAAACTATCAGTGTCAGTGTAAAGTAATTTAATGCTATTGGTGAACTTCTTAAGCATAAAGTTATAGTGAAAGTCATACATTAAAGTTTTGGAAATATCCAAGATGCAAAAACCTAAGTAAATGGGTTTGTTATGAAACAGTTTCGTTTTTCTCAACTGAACTGCAACTAAAGTCTCTCCAAATATAGCTAAACTATGAAATTCCGGTTTTGCCACTAAATCTTGTACACCAAGAACTTTACCTTTGTTTTCCCAGTGTGTTAATAATTTAACGTTTACCCTCTTTGCAATATTTTCCATTGTCTTTCCAAATACAGAATTATTCATTAATTTGTAAAAATCTTTTTCAAAATCGGATTTAGCAGATGTTCGTAGAGTAGTATTTAAATCTATGTAATGTTTTAACCAAGGACTTTGTTTGAATTTTAAAATCCGATGAACTTTTGTTAATTTCATACCCATCTCAATGCATTGTTTCAAATTTCTATAGTGGATTTTATATTTAGTTTTATTATTTAGGTTTGTCACTAATTTGATATCTTTAGAATTTCCAATTTGAACATTTTCGGGGCACAAAGGTAAATCAGAATGCAAATCGTGAAGTTCGATAGGGTACTCCAAATCTACTTCTAAAATAAAACCGTATTCTGCATTTTCAGAAACATCAAAGTTAGTATTAACATTTACCCATTCAAAATCACCAGTTGGAAGGCATTGAGACATAGCCCAACCGTAAAGATTATTCGCATCAAAATAAGTTAAGTATGATATTGGTTTATCTTTATTATAATCTTCCATAAACTTGTTATTAGCTTTTGCATACCGATTACTACACTGTGATACGCCTCCCCGTATACCAGCCCTAATAAAAGCAACCATCTCAAAATCCGTTAATAGTTCTAACTCTATTTTAGTGTATTTTAACATAGCATCCCAACTTAGTCCGGGTGCTGTATAGTAATGAGCTGGATCCAAACCATATGTTTTTAAACATAAAGTTCTAAAGCTTTCAAAAACATCTGTTAACAATAAAACATCAGTTTTGAGATAAAGATCAGAATAATCAGACATATTGCGGCAATTAAAATGTTGCCAAATATCTTTGGCATGATTGTAATCATCATCTGACACATGGGAACCAGATAGTGTGCTATAAAATTCATCTTTGCTTGGAAGTGTTGTTTTTTTCAAACTGTCTTCAGATGACATAAATTCATATGGATATATACCTTTCTTTCGAAGACGATTAAAATCTTCATTTTTCGGAAAGTTATGTTTTAAAGACTTAAATTGCTCATTGGATAAGTTTTTTGCTAGCTGATCAAGACTGCATGGCAAAAATTTTAAGGAATCCACAAATCTCAAGCTGATTTTTTGATTATTAACATTTATAGTTTTTGAAAATGAAATATATTTTTCTTTGGTTTGGGGGATAACATCAATTTCACCTTCAACACAATTTAATGCGTGAACAATGAAATGGGCATCATAATTGCTTAGGTTATGAAAGAAAACTGGAATATGACTAGGTGATCGAAACTTCGTTGCGCAAACTTTATGTGCAACACCTCGAAAACAACCAGTTTGCCAATCATAATCGATAAAATTTTCACTGCCTAAATTACTCTCACAAATATGACATATTGTTGCATTTAAAATTTCATTTTCCTCTTTAGTTTTCAATGGTTTAGGACAAACTGGAAAACTATTTTTTCTACATATTATTTTTAAATCTTCATGCAAACGTTTCACGAATTCTTGTGCACAATTTTTTCCACTATAAGTCTCATATTTTGATAATGTATCATCGTATGAACATTTGATATAGTAACCAAAACTATATGGTTCGTGTTCATGAATATTACTAGTATACGCTTTTGTCGGATTGTTAAAACATGAATTAATCGGGTTAAGAAAAGCTTCAAAATCAGCATATACAACAAACGGTATTTTTAACTTCTTATTATATTTATCAAACTTCAATTTATCATTGGATATTGGTTGACCATACCAATCCTTTGATGTTTTGTAACCATTTGGTAATTCTGTGACAATGTGAGCACAGTCATGCTGCTGATGGTCAATTAACCTTTGTTTTGTAGGAAAGTGAAGTAAACATCCATCACAAATATGGACTGCGTGGTCTTGATTGGAAATTTGTTTGCTTACGAGGCGCGACATGTTTTTTATGTAACAATAATGATTATTTGTTCCGTTTGAAATCAGTAATAAATTAACGTGTACGTCTTTGCGAGATTTTGTTAAAAATAATGGACCGATCACACTATGACACTTTTTGTCTTTGTTGAACTCTAAACCAAACACGTTGATGCTAATATTGTTCATTTTTTCAACTTTTGGTATATCAGTTAACTTTACAGGAAAACGTATCCCATCAAATTTTAATTTATTAGAATTCATAGTATAAGATGATACTCGATCCGCATTTTTATTTACTGGGTACAAAGCAGATAGCAGTGCCCACTTAAAACACAAATTATCAACATTTTTAACGTTGACTACAGCTTTTTTTGTTCTAATATCCATTGGTAACTCAATGAACGAAGTACCACGAAGTGGATTAAATTTATTTACGTTCATATCAATTGCTTTTATTTCTTTAAGACTCCAACCACTGTCTTTTTTCTCAAAAGAACTTATTTTACTTGCTATGGTGTCACACAAAGATGAAAACAAAATATTTAGATCATCCCCTTGAAAAATTATGTAATTATAGGTTTGGAAATCAAATGTTTGAAGTGAATCGTCTTTAGTTTGTTGAATAAAATCCGCATGCAGAACAAAGTTAACTTTAAAAATTGTATGCTGTTGAATTGATTCTTCAATTAATAACAAAATCTCATTTTTAAAGGAATTCAAAAATAATTCTGGTGTTTCAACGTTTTTTATAGGTTGTTCACTTTTACTATGAATCTTATATGAAATTATTCTTTGGCCAAAAGCTGAGTCGATAACTGTCACATTTTTTAAAGAGTTGTGAACTTTTTCAAGTTTAATTTTATGGAGATTACTTCTCAAATGATTCGCAAAATACCTTCTTTTAACTAAAACATGGCATGTGCTACATATCACCTCATCACTTTCATTGTCGTTGGTAGATTCTGTTGTTGATTCACCGTTTACATTGCTGGATCCTGCTGCATTAGTAGATGATCCATCTTCATATCGTGTTCGTTTTACAATGATGTTAGCATTTTCAGTGTTATGCACTCTCTTTAGAGCTCCTCCAACTTGTTGTCTACAACAATAAAAAAGCGTTATAAACACAATTCTGGTTTTAAATTAAACAAAATAAAAAAGCGTTGGCATAGTTATGGATGTTACTTACATTAAATTTTCTTCAACAACGGCGCATTCATTGTATAACATCTCATCGTATTGTTCTTCAAATAACATACCACAGTCATTATTTGCCATTTTGTTCAGGATATATCGGTGATACAAGTCAAAGATTTTAAACTGAACTGATGCTACTCAAATGTTTGTATGAACTATTTATAAGAATTTAATAAGTACCTACTACTTTAAAAAATATATATATGTTATGTATATTATCTACTAGTTGTTAAAATGATATTTTTTACAAGTTGGAACAGCGACAATTTCTTTAGTTACATTAAAAATTATTTTTTTAGCACTTTCATAGTTTTGGTTGTCTTCATTGGCAAAATACTTAAGTCGATAACTGGCATGCTTCCATTGCTCGTTGGAAGCCACATTTTTAATTTTTTGCAGATTGAAAATCTCTATTTTTATCATGTACTTTGATTGTGGTCCATCATCTTCGTTAGTTGATAGAAACACATTGCCACCTTCACGGTGGGCATGTGAAACTGTGGATGATAATTTTCTTTTTTTTACTTTTGAGATTTCGAATAAATTGTCCAGGCTTTCACTTGATGATGATTTTCTTTTGGACTTATTTTGAGGCAGCCGAATTTTGTCTATTTTTAACTCCTGTGTATCATCATCTGAACAAGCATAGTAATAATTTTTAAATGTGTTTTCTTCTCCAATATTGAAGGAGTTCTGCAAAAACCATAATTATAAACATTAAAGTTATTGAAATGATTTATGTTTATAACACATCAATCACATAATTTTGAAAATAACTTACCTCCATTGTTCTCTGTAGATCACTTTAACACACAACTCACTAAATTCGATTTGAAGACTTTAAAAAAAAAAAATTATATTAATTTACAAAGGAATATTGATATTAACTCATAGGGCAGCAAATAATAAATGAACTGCCCTCAAGCAATCTATACCACTTGTCGATACATTCAGATTAATCGATACGATACTTTGGCGTGTCTCCAGTCCTCCAGTGTAACCTGACTCCTGACTTGCAATGCACAAGCAAGGGAATGTGAATAGTTGAAGAAATGTGAGCCCAGCGTGTTATATACTAAGTCTTTCGACACTATCAAAACCATTAGTAATTACTCTCATCAACAAAGTAAGTCAATAAAATTACAATTGAAAGTAGCTATCAAGACCATTAGTCATTATCTCCATTAACAAAGTCCAAATGCGATTTCGTTAGTTATCACTTTCACATTCCTGCATTTTATATGATACACATAAAAGCCAAAATAGTCAATCAGGACTCAACTAAAATAGCAGCATCAAGCATTGTAGCTCCAGTTAATAATTGGCTTCATTCACTCTTCAGTCAACTAGATGTTTATTTGAATCAGAAGCTTGTATCACCTCCAAACAATACGTATGCATATCGTGCTTACATAGAAACTTTGCTAAACTATGCTCCTGCAGCCAAAGATTCTCACTTGACTTGTGCTCTTTGGTATCAAGATACAGCTGATAAAATGAATTCAAGCGATGAAAAAAATGAAGGATTTACTAAAAGACAACAGCTAGCATGTGAAAGTAAAGAGATAGAAATGATTGGTCATCTTCATGGGGATATATTTAACCAGGAAAAGTTTTTAATTAATGGGGTTGAAATGAGTGTAAAATTAGTTCGGTCTAGGGAAACATTTAATCTTATGGCTTCTTCATCTGATTTCAAATTTAAAGTATGCATTACAGATGCGACTCTTATTGTTCGTAGAGCACGAATCAATCCAACTGTATTACTAGCCCATCAAAAAGTTTTAGCCTCTACAACTGCTAAATATCCTATTACTCGAGCAGAAGTTAAAGTGTTAACCATACCTTCTGGTATTCAGGGTAAAACTCTCGATAATATTTTTCTGGGGCAAGTCCCTAAAAGATGTATTATTGGATTTGTAAACAATGCAGCATTTAATGGAAGTTTGACTAAAAACCCATTTAATTTTGAAAACTATGATTTGAATACATTTTGTTTATACATTGATGGTCAGCAAATACCTTCAAAAGCTTTGCAACCATCGTTTGAGAGTAATATTTTTACTGCAGCTTATCACACACTTTTTTCGGGGACAGGTATACATTTTCTCAATGAAGGTAATGGGATATCTAGAGAACAATATGCAAAAGGGTACTGTTTGCTAGCATTTGATCTAACAGCTGATCTCAGCTCTAATTCAAATACCCATTGGAACCTTATAAAACATGGTAGTGTTAGATTAGAGGTTCGATTTGAATCTACACTTACTCAGACAATTAACTGTATTGTTTATGCAGAATTTGATAATGTTATTGAAATAGATAAGAATCGTAATGTAACCGTAGATTATAGTAGTTAAGTTGACATTGTATAAACCTAGTTTTAAAAAGCTATTAAATAAAAAAACATAAGCACATTACTCTAATACTTTTTATTTCATTCCACACTTTATAAAGAAGTTCAGCCTATTTAGTTTAACATTATTAATTTGAAGATAGAACGTATCACAACTTTACGATGAACACAATTGAAATTCAAAAATATTTGCATTTCATACATCCTATGTTACAAAAACATGTTTATCCAGCAAACAGGCTACCTTTACATATTAACACTCCAATATACTTAATAAGTAATTTGGACCCCGACAGTGAACCAGGCTCTCATTGGATAGCCATTCACATAGAGAGTAATGGAGTTGGTCAGTATTTTGATTCCTATGGACGACCACCTCCGGCATATCATAGAAGTTTCTTGAACAGGACTACAAGACAGTGGGATTTTAATAGGTACAGACTTCAGCATGACTTCACTTCAGTTTGTGGAGAGTATTGCTTAACATATTTATATTACAAGTTTTACGGAAATAGTATGATGGATTTTGTAAAATTATTTCGCAGCAGTAAGCTAAACAACGATATATTTGTGTATAAATTATTTAAAATCTGTTTTAAGGAAAATAAAAATGTGGAATAGAATGAAGCATGTTTAATTTCACGATTGACACCCTAATCACCTAGGTAATTAGTAAACAATGCAATGTTCGAGCGCGTAAAGTAATTAGTAACAATAGAAATCCGAGCGTGTGGAGTCATTAGCAGCTAATGGGTGATTAGCTAACGAAGTAGGACCTGTACAAGCTGAATCGTATCTCCCGATGCGTTACAGCTACAGCAAAATGGACCACACAGATCGACTCAGCGACCCCAAAAACCTTTTTTTTTTTTTTTTTTTTTTTAGCCGGTGATCTCCCAGATTTTCTTTTTCCCCACACGTTTTGAGTGAGCCAGCCGGTGAGCCAGAACCGGGGAATCTATACTACTATTGTATTTTCTCTGTAAGTTAATTTGTAAATTCTTTTGAGAAAATAAATGATTACTCCTACACCTATTTTTTTTCTAACTTACCAAGAATCTTTGTCCTGAGGCCCAGTCAGTATCATTCTCAAGGGGTACATAATAATAATAATAATAATAATTTTTGAATTAGATTTTGATGTAATTTGTTTGCAACCACTTCGAGACCCTTGCAAACAAATTTTCAAAAAATTATTTCAAGCGGTAAAAACAGGCAACATTCATAATAAAATACACACAGACAAACATAGAACCTTCTGCTTTTTTGAAGTTAGTTAAAAATATGTCGGTCGCCGTTTTGTAGGAAATGAGAGCCCTAGATTTCGAACCGTAAATCCTAATTTAGACAAACGAGCGCACTAGGCTCTAGATAAATGTTGCCATTAAAATTTTATAAGGTAATATTTTTCACTTTCTCAAATATATTTTATTTTAGCTTTCGAAACTGGTAATCAGTGGTATTTCGGCATCATTTACTTTCTTTTTTAATAGTATTTGTATTAGATCCTGTTACCATAAGAGTCTATAAAAAAGATAAACTGACAGGGAATATTGTTAAGTTTGTATGACGTCTTCAGAAGGGGATAAGGCTCAAAATCGTTTATCCTGGAAACTCAAAAAGGCTGATGTTTAGTATGAAAATAAAAGACAAGAAAATAAACAGCCTCACGTATCGGTGCCGGTGCAATTACAAGGAGAAGAAATTTACCACCTTAGGTCTCAGAGTGATGGACGCAGCAATACCATATAAGTGTCCTCAGGAATGTGCTGTGTGAGGTAATGTTGTTATAGGCAGAGGAAACGGCTCAACATCTGGTGAGACAAAGATCTTCTTCGTATCTTTTATACAATAAATTACACAGTTGTATTTTTATACTTAGAACATAGACATTTTTGTATAAATTAAATTAAAGGAGACAATCTAAAGAAAATAATTTCAGCTAATGTGGTTTTTCACGCTGAGATAAACTGAAAACCCCAATTTATATTTATAATAGCCTTAACAATAATATAAATTGACAATTTAAAGATTCATTTGTTAGATAAACGATTGTGAAAGCAATTCGGAGGAATATAAATTTGCTTTTTTATTGCATTTACAATTTATCTCATTTAAAAAACTATCAGCTGTGTTTTTATATGAAGGTTTACTGTAGAAATAGTATTACTTTACAAGTGAACTTGAAAATATTTGATTGTAAATCAGAAAGGGTGAAGGGTCAGCTTTCGACAGAGGTACTGGGTCATTCTCACTGCAGAACTAACCAATATATGCATATTCCCGTATTGTTTCAGACCTATACTTCGCTCAAAGGACGCTTTGACTTCCTAGCTTGAAATAATTGACTAACAGTAGACGGTCTAACCTTTCAGTGAGCCAGCTAAAGTGAAATTTAGTAAACACCTCCAGTAGATAGCAAGACCGGTAACTTTAGAGTGGTAACGCTTTAAACATACGTCAGACGCGACTTACGCTGGTGACATCTGACGTAGATTGAACTAAGTACCGCAAGGGGAATAAAAAAAAACAAAAGGTGCCTCATTCCTAGTCACCGACATAGCTCTCAAAACCATCAAGTTGAAGTGGTTGAAGGCCATATAACTCGTAGAACCGATAACCGCTGAAGAATAAAGGCTCTCGAATGACGACCACGAACTAGAACAAAACTCTAATTATCATTTATCTATAGACAAGGGAGCTTATCGGACAGCTCCAAAGCGCCACGTAGCTTAGGTAGGTAGGTAGCCCTTCTATCCGACAGACTGACGACATTGTTAGGACTGCAGGAGATCGATGGATGTAAAGAGCTCAAAATCGTTCATTCTGTAGAGGTCTATGTCGGCCTATGTCCAGCAGTGGACTTTTACAGAGTATTTTAAAGCAAACTCACGCGTGCGAGTTGCTTACATAAAGCAAGTTTTTTATATACTTTTGATAATCGCATAATCGACAAGAGAAGCTCTCTTCTCAATGGCGACAAATGGTCGCAACTTTAGACCTCGACTTCAGTTTGTCGTCAGTTTAATGATAATCAAACAAACAGTTGCAGGTGTCTCACAAGACGTGTGCTACTATGTTACCGACAGTGTTCCAAGTTGGTGCCTAAGTTGGGGTTGTTAACTATTTCCACGTTTGACTGTACCATCAGGTATGCGATTTCTTGTTAGGATTATAACCGTAAGGATTATGCAAAAAAAACAGTAGGAACCAAGCGAATGCGAGTTTCTTGGCGGTTCTTCTAGAACTCTAAAAACCTTATCTCAGGCACTACAAGGAGTATGAATGAAATAGATGCCCCTGGCGCTGTATCCTACTAATATTATAAACGCGAAAGTTTGTAAGTATGGATGGATGGATGGATGGATGGATGTTTGTTACTCTTTCACGCTCTAACCAGTGGACCGATTTGGATGAAATTTTGGAATAAATATAGATTCTAACGTGGATTAACATATAGGATACTTTTTTATCCCGAAAAAATAACGGGAACGGGAAAAAAACTGCCACGCGGGCGAAGCTGCGAGCGGCCGCTAGTAAATCATATATAAAAGATGCCTGTTTACTCCTAAAGTCAATGCTTCTAGGAGTTTATCTGTTATTTTCTCATTAAAGATTTGAGCCTTACACATACATGCTTGTAAATATTTAAAGAACGTTATAGAGATACTTAGAGTGGCTAAGTAGGTATAGTAGCTACTTAGCCACTCAAAGCTTCTCTTAAGATATAAACTGATCTAACTCTAAATTGAGCGACGTAAGATTCTTAGCATAAATGAGAGGCGACTGAGAAGTTAATTAATTTTTGATTAACATAAATAATTAAATCTAAATCTCAATGAAATAGCCAGCTAAAAACCACTTTGATTTTACTAAAAACTAATTATTTAACTTAATTTGTAGTAATTGAAACACCGGTCTGTAGGAATAGTTAAATCAAATTCAAAAACTGATTATTCAGTAATATACAGAGAGTAAATACTTCTTGGGAGAGACCTACGTCCAGCAGTGGACTAATATAGGCTGATGATGATGATGAAATGCTTCACCAGTGGCCAGATGTTCCGGTCGCTCTACCCATTGGCAGCTAAGATATATTTTTGCAATATCTGTACTATTCTCTTATTTGAATTCATTAGATTGTTATTTATTATACTGTTAGTTGAAGCTGTCTCTTGAACTTCTGTGGTATATTATGTTCTTACTATTTTTTTCTTGCTTTGACCTTATTAAGTTAGGTTAGGTTGGTACATTGGCAATAAGTTGGAGCTTAATTATTAATAAGATCGTACAAAAAATTATAGGAACCAAGTCTTGGCTAGGCTTGGTCGCGAGGAACTGCTTAGATTTATCCAGCTTGATGTTTCAAGATCCCTCTTGATATTACTTAATAAATTCTTTTTGACTCTGACTTTGACACCAATCTAGACGCCAGTTCCTCGCAACCAAACCTACTTAGGTATTTCTTACTAAGAAATCTGAGGAGATACGTGCTTGGGAAAGTCGTGATGCTACTTATATTTTTTTCTTTTAAAACAAATATGAAAGATTGATATTTCATTTTTATATGCATTACGTTAGTACCCTTTTGTTACAAAGATAAAGAAGTTACAAAATAAAACAAGGGTAGTAGGGCCCCTTGCAAACCAAAATACATAATAACTACTTTTATGACTTCGGAACCCTCTCCCTCAAAGACTAGATTTGTTAATAAATGTGGTTTATGTTTGTTTTGTTATATTATGTCGTATTGTTCACTTGCATGGATACAGCAACCCCTTTCTTAACACCAAGTACAATAAAAAAACGAGTGTGCTTTAGACCACACGCCCGAAGCAAAACTTCTTTAATATACGAAACGTCACTGGCTATGAGAGAAAGAGAGAAAGAACAGTGCTTTCATACCCCCTCTATAGTAGTGTTAAACGTTTAACGCAACCTTGTTGGAAGTCGCATTAGAAGCATTTCTTCAAAAAATTTAAAACACGTTATGTGGTGTTAGTTTTTATACAGCATGTTGATATTAAAGGGCACCGGTCGTGAGTGACCCCGCCTTGCCATCCTAAGATCGTGGGTTCAAATCCGGTCGTACACCAATGGACTAATGAATTTGACAACCGATGTGGCGCGGCGGGCAAACGTCCGCCTGCGACGCAGGAGGTTGCAGGTTCGATCCCCGCCTTGGGATAAATGTTTATACGATCTGCAAATATTTATTCCGGGTGTTTTGGGTATTTTCTATGTATAATAAAAAATATGTAATGTATTGTATTAAGTATATCAGTCATCTAGTACCTATAACACAACCTCTGCTTAGCTTGGGGCTAGATGATGCTGTGTGGATTGTCCAGCATTATTATAATTATATTATTATTATGAAAACTATACCTCGCAGGTCACGCACGTTAGAAACGTGCTGTACAATGCACTACCCTGCGTCCATCAACTTGATGCAAATAATAGTTAAGCTTCAAGTGCCGGCACCCACACTCTTCAAACCGAAATAAAGCAGCACACTTTTAAAAAAATACCCTTGGGTTTGTCAAATTTATTAAACCGGTCTTGCCAGAGGCCTTGAGGTTACCAGATGCACATCGAGACTTCGATGTCAAATTTCAGCCCGATCCGTCCAGTGGTTTGGGCTGTGCGTTGATAGATCACTATGTCAGTCAGTCAGTCACCTTTGAGTTATATATATTTAGATTAATTTAAGAGATTAATTATCAGTTTTCACGGAGATCACGTCATCATTATAAATTTGAATAATGTTGGGAAAGTGAAACCGGTTTTACCCTCGATTTGAAACACCCCGAACTCGTGCCTTCCGCCCTCGCATTTTTCAGTAATTGGACTTCATGCCCAGGGGTACATCACACCCTAAACTTTTCTCATTATGTTGATGATGAGAGACGTGTGAACGCGACAGTAAAGTCTTACTCTTATTACGTAGCTGGCGACAGGCTTGCAAACAACGTAAAAAGTTAAAGTCAAAAAGAAAAAACTCAGAGTTCGCCTACAGTAACATCTATAGATAAATTATCAACAGTTCAAAATTATGTCTAAAAACTGGTAAAACAAATCAAATTCTTTATTGCGTTTCATGTTGTTACAATAGGTGATTAAAATGGTAGATAAGTTTCAAACATAAACCCTGTTAGGGCACAGAAAATATAAAATTTCTAATTTTAAATTTCTAAAAGGGTAACGGTCTGTAACGGTACTTTGTACTAGTTTCTGTGGTATCGTTAGTCGCTATTCAGAAAATGCACCATGCATTTTCTGAATCTTTTGCCTAGTACTTGTCATGTTGGACTGTAAATTTACCTGATGGGCCCGACCTAACGTCCGGAGGAAACCGGAGATAACCGGTTTCTACCTGACAACGGCGCCATTATGCCTGTCGCGTATTGAGTAATAAGATCGGGAGATACACAATGGTAGCATTGGTGGTCAAGATTCTTTAAGGATGTCTAATGGGGGTAGTTAGAGGTACGCCCAAATACTATTTTGGCACTTAGGTACCCATATTTTATCGCCGCTGCTAGAATACTAACTGGTTTACTCACGTTAATTTCCTTCACTAAGTGCTGTGTTAAATGTTCATAATTGTTTTTTTTTATTATAATTATATTTTAAATTGTACGATACACACGAGCTTCCATTGATGATGCTGTTAAACTGGAGCGCCCGTTAATTAGTTAAACACGGTGAACATTTATTTATACCTTATTTATACGTAATTAATGTGGAATTTATCGCCAGTAAGCTTTTAGGGTCGGCGCACAGCGCACACGGTGGACGCCAAAGGTCGCTGGCCAGTGACACAAGGCACCGCTTTTTGTTTCGTGTCGCAAGAATCTGATAAATACCGACACTCACTGCTAGCGCGATACTCGACTTCTCTGTGACGTCGTCATCAAAGTAAAAAACATCAGGGGATTTGAGTTGACCGCGTGCTTAAGCAAATAAGTTGTACGGTGACGTACACTTTTATGTAGGTGACTGAGTCGGCATTTTACTCAACCTCGATAATTTTATAACAAAGAACGTCAGTGCGAATCTAACAACCAAGTGAGAGCGACACGGGTCGGAAACACCAATCAACTTTTAACTTTAACTTATTAACTATTAAATTCAGTGTAAACCGGCCCCGGTGTTTTAACTTGATAACTACAACTGCGCACTCAAACTAACATTGTACAGTCTAACTGGACTGTACATAAGTATTTTTTTGAAACAAGCGGATGGTCCATCTGATGTTAAGTGGTAATCATCAGCCAAGCAGGTCACTTTTTTTTTATCATTTATAGACAGTCCTTTGGCTTCAATCTCACCTGGTGGTAAGTGACGATAAAGCCGACGCCGTAAAGTGCCTGCAACTTCAGGTTGCGGCGTTTTTTGGCTGCAGCAAGTGGTCTGTGTGCGTCGAGCCTTACATAGCTATAAATTAGTGTGCCGTGTGTCGTGCGAATTGAAACGATAAATTGACTATGATGTGCCGATGGGCCCGCCTGTTGTCTACCTATGGGTGGCGCGAATTCGATTGATTCTACAAACTTTGTTCGATCTATTTTTTAATCCCTATAGGACCTTGCATACATTAGTTACTTTGCAAGAATCATTTGCGGGATTCTGTAGTGCCTAGTAAATGGAGAAAGCTTGCCCACCTATACCGTCCTCACAGCTTTCAGCCTATTCCACAGGAAATACATGGTTTGTTATAGGTGATGGTAACCATATCCGTGGAGTGGGGCACTGGTGACCCGTATCACAGGTTTCTAACCTATCTCAAGCACCAGTCTCACACAAAACAGGTTTACCCCTAAGTTTTGTACCCATATTAATAACGCTGTAATGTGTGCGAGAATAAACAAGTTATTTATTATTATTATTATTATTTAACATCAGGTGGGCCATTTGCTTGTTCCATCTGCAAGTTGTATAAAGAACTTCTGATTATTATATATTTTTTTACTCTATTTAAATTAACAAGAGCCGAATTAGGACGGCCTTGAAACTCCCGTCACCAGAGATAGCCACTGATTTTCTACATTTTATGTCCTTATAGCTCATGTGGTATTAGTTCTACCTTCTGCGCTGTTGATTGTGGCCCCAAGCTAAGCAGAGCTTGTGTTATGCGTACTAGATGACTGATATACTTAATACAATACATTACATACATACATATTTTTTGTTATACATAGAAAATACCCAGTACACCCGGAATAAATATTTGCAGATCGTACAAACATTCATCCCAAGGCGGGAATCGAACCCGCAACCTCTTGCGACGCAGGCGGACATTCGCCCGCCGCGCCACATCGGTCGTCAAGTCGATCTATAAGTTGTTATTGAAAAATTTACTGGAAAATGCATAGAAACTAAATCGTATAACAAGATATTAGGCTTAAAATTAGACAAAACAACATGTTTTTTTAACAAATATAATAAAACATTATTTAAGGACATTTTTACACAACATCATCTAACCCACAGATATAGATATACACATATAATATCTGTGATTTATCCCCAAACTAAGCATAGCTTGTATTATGGGAATCAGATTACTGATAGAATATTTATTATAAGTTTTCTTTGTAAATAATATTAATAACACCCAGACAGAGAACAAACATCTATGTTAATCCCACAAATGTTTGTCTTTAGTGGGAGTTGAACCCACAACCAACATCACAGAAGGCAGAACTACTATTAACTGAGCTATGCGGCCAGTTCAAAATTGGGTTTCAAATGGAAAGGCTTAATCTATACATACCAAAACAATTTTAAACAGATGTCTTTATGTCATATTAATATTAAGTATTAATATTAAAATAATTGTACACGAGTCTAAAATCTAAAATATGGGTCATCATAGGTTATAAAACCTGCCAAGAGATGTCGCTACTGAGCCGGTGATAACTGTTAATAATGTCCTGTCCTTGTCGCTCGCGGACGATAATACATCCATCTGTCCTTTGCTATTTAAAATATACCATTTAAAAACTTTATTACGCGCTATAAAAAAATAATTAAAAAGCGAATGTGGTAAAACAATGTTTTAAAACAAAATTGGAGTTACAAATTAGTCGATATTTCTGTAAGTTTTTGAGTTATGACGTCAGGAAAGGACGATTCCTAGATCGCGCTATGGTTATTTTTTCGCGCGGATAAGTGTGTAGGGCTGTTTAGACTTTATATACCGGGGGAGTCCGTGTCTACACAGTGAAACAGCTGTGACGGGTGGGCTGTTCTAATCCACCTGTCAATGTCGGGTCGGCAACTAGCAATAAGCGATATGCAGTTGTACGCATCAATTCGGTACCACGGCTCAGCAAGCAGTCGTAGGTAATCACGGCGGAAGTCGTCAAGAGGTGGGCCCTATGTGCCCAGGGTTCAAATGCCCAATCAGGCTGAAAGTATGCCACGTCAAGGTCAAGGCCCGCTAGAGGTCAGAGCAACGAGGAAACGGTCCTCAACCACACTGTGTAGACGATTTGACTTCTCTTTTGACTTTTTTTAAGAAACTATACTTTTATTTGATCTTTATCCAAATATAATTCATACAGGTCAAAAGTCAATAATAGCTACCACATTGAGTTGCATTTATTCAAATGCAAATGTGGTCAAAAAAACAAAGGGCCGCCCTCAGTTTTTTGCATAACAGACACATACATACTTTTAAGTATTTTTGTGTAAATGCAAGTACAGTCGACTGCATCAAGATGTATATCATTCGTAACTTTCAAATTTATGTCATATCATTAAAATTTACTTTTACAAGGCAAACATAAAAAATATATCTTTGAAACTTCTTTATCAAAGGTTGCTATAATACAACGTTGAAACTCATAGCTTATTTTACCCATCCTTGTCACTTCACAGATATACAAATATCGAGATGCATGTGCACATGCATCTCGATATTTGTATATCTCTGGACTCTTCTCTCACCAGGTCCTTTGGTAGTTCAAAATATGCGAATACAATAAAAACGTAGGTAATAATTTTAATTCTTTTTATTATAAAGCGACTGTTATAATCGTAGGTTTTAATTAAATCTTTGTATGTATAAGGTGGACTCTAACTTGTCTATGAATAAATTATTATACTCTTTAGTTTTTTTCTACAGGTAACTAATTCTTATAGAAATTAAACAAAGTCGTAAGCACGCACTTTGGGTTCGTTCATTTATTTAGGGCTGTCGTTTAAAAATGTCATTACCACAGAGTCAGCTTTCTATACCTTGATTTATTCACGCGCGCCCCTACGCATGATATATGACGCAATTTATAATTTATATATTCTGTATTTTATTTTATACTGGCTATTTTAACCAGGCTTTGTCCATTATCCCTAAAAAAATAAAGAGTGAAATAGGACCACGAATGTAATTTAACAGAATAACATTGCCTAAGTATTATAATAGTGTATAAAATAAATAAGTTTAGAATAGTGGTGAGGCACTTTTTTTGCTATAGCACACAGGGACCTAGGTACTTCCTTTTGTTTACTTTTTATCAGTTTTGTATGAGTGTGTGTTTTTGTAGCAAATGTGTCTTTTTTCTATAATTTTTATTATATGGGACTGATTACATTTTTGAATCCATTTGTCACTTCCTAATTTAGTGTGTAAGTTTTTTTTGTGTATGTAAATATACAAAAAAAACTTACACACTAATCAAAGTTTTGTTTCGTATTTCCCGGTGAATTATTAAAACCTAATTGTTATTAAAAAAAATAACATTGTTTAGGTAGATACATATAAGTTCTACCACCGTTATAAAGTATTAAACTGAAAAAATATACCTGCTTATAAATTTTTGGTTTTTGAAAATCATGATAGCGAATATAGTTTTTTCCATCAAAATAAACTTTATAAATTAATAATAATAATAATGCTGGAGAAAGTGGCGGTTATTGCATGGTTATAAGAGCTTGCGAGATCTACTGTACTCACAGAATCACTAATTTTATGGTACATACGTACGTAAGTACGGTGGTTCTCGGAGGCAGCAGTGGGAATAGTCTACGAAAAAACGCGGTGACCATGCGTTATTATCGCAAGAATATCGCACGTGTGTAGGAGAGCCTTAAATCTGCGTGGGTTTTGTAATATAATATTCTGTTTTGTTTGATTTATGAGCAGGGTTGTTAGATCAGCACAATCTCTACGTGACGTATGCTGATTTGGCTAAACCCATCTTTTTAGACAGTTGGGTAAAAATGAAATAAGGCTTTTGTTGAAATGTTAATAAAACATTTAAGACAAATAACTTCACGGCTTTTAAGCCCCAGGTATGGTAGATATATATTTTTAATACAACTTGCTCATATGACTCACCTGATGTTAAGTGGTTACCATCGCCTATAACAAAGCATTGCCTTGTAGGTCACGTTAGTTAGGAACGTGCCCTATAATACACTGCTCTGCGTCCATCAACCTGAGATCATCATCAGCATATTGTTTAAAAAAAAAGCTATAACGGCTATCAATTGACACCTGCAGCCAGCTACTACTAGGCTACTAGTTAGGTTTAGTACTAAATATTTCGATGCTTGTAACTTTCAAGGTAATCTGATTTTACTGTAGAATATAGGGTAGGTAACGAGCCTAGATAACGGCAAGATAATTCAGTATCAAACTTAACTTCGGACGCACGTTAATAAATAGTAGAGATATTCAGTTACAGCGTTTGTATGGAAATAGTAACGACTTGTTCCACCTTAAGTAGTAGGTATTGTGGCCTCATGTGCTCCAATACTGCTCGTAGTAACGCTACTAAACACGCCCGCAACTGACCGCATAGTGTCGCATTAAAACCCCATTACAGAGCCGATGCTGCGATATGTTATACTACTGCACTGCATGAACAGAATGCCCTCATTCTGTACGCGATCGCTTATATCGCAACGACACGTAACCGGGATGGACCCGGGTTTTTCTTATAAAAGAAACAGAAATTTTAGAATACAATAATAATAAACAATAATAATGCTGGACGATCCACACAACATCATCCCAAGCTAAGCAAGCAGAGCTTGTGTTATGGGTACTAGATGACTGATATAGTACTTACCTAATACAATACCTACCTAACATGCATAGTTTTTTTTGATTAGATAGAAAATGCATAGAAAATGTTCTAGGTATTTTCTATGGAAATACCTGGAATACCTAAATATTTGCAGATCGTACAAACATTTATCCCAAAGCGGGAATCGAACCCGCAAACTCCTGCGTCGCTGGCAGACATTCGCCCGCCGCGCCACATCGGTCGTCATAATAATGCTCAATAATAATAGAACAATCCACACAACATCATCTAGTCCCAAGCTAAGCAGAGCTGTGTTATGGGTACTAGATGACTGATATGCTTAATACAATACATTACATACATAGATAATAAACATAGACATAAACATAAACATAATTTATTTCCAATCTTAATTGGTACAGTCAGCTGCACTAGAATGTATATAATTTGTAGCTTTCACGATGGTATTACAGCAAAACAATAAACCCTTACGCCTCAAATAATAAAAAGCCATGATATTAGTTGATGACCTACTTAATTTTGAATAATTGTTGTATAAATATTTTTAACACCGCTGTAAAACCATTTTGAAAGTTACAAATTGTATACATTCTAGTGCAGCTGACTGTACATATTTTGCTTGTAACGTCCTTCCTAGAATAAAGCTACTTAGATCTAGATTTTGAAATAGCTACCTAATACAAAGGTAGCTATATGAACAATTTTGACTGGAACAAATAGGTAGGTAGTTACAATGTAGATATTTATCCCAAGGCGGGAATCGAACTTTTATAATTATACAGGTTGTACCGTTGTACCTACATAAAAAGTATTTTTTCGTAATACGTTATTCCTTCTTACTGTAAAATACTTTTTCCGCGAAGCAAGTTCCAATGGCATTCAATTCGATACAAATTGTGATTCCATTTTTTCCAATTTTCATTTTGTTACGTTTGCGTTTTGTATAGGAAGTGGCTTTTTAGCATAATTTTGTTTACCTACTCTAGTTTTTTGTATTGGAAAAAGTAAATAGATACTTCTATGATGTTATTAAAGCACAAGGTTTACTTAAAAGGACAGCAATTTTCATACCAAACATCACCGCCTCGCGATCTTCCCAATGTTGTTGGTTTATCCGATGGATGGTCTCATGCTTCGTCTTCTTGTTCGTGATTGCTACGAGATGTTAGTATCATTATGACATGACAGGACTCGATGTGTCATTGTGAGATAAAATGACCCTGTAAGTTTTTTTTGTTGGTGAGCCTTTTTGTCTGAATTTTATCGCATGTAAATAAATTTCTTGGATAAAATATCCACGTTTAATCGAAGTCTTTAGACTTTTTGTGTAGATATTGAAAATTTCTACTTTATACAATTTTTTAATAAAAGATCAAATTACTGGTGGGTAAAACACGGTTTCCCAAAGTGACGGTCTTCGTAATTACGGTTAGCGTTCTGTCACGTCGTTGTGCTGTGAAGCGAAACTTGCATCCGAGAGGAAACGATGGTACTTGTAATTGACAGTTTTGTAAGGTTTGACAGGTCATGTCGTTCTGTCATTCTTTCAGTAACGTCATTAGCAGCCTGTCGAAGTCCACTGCTGGATACGTGTCGGAAGAAAGATTTTGAGTCGTCTACGGACATTCCACGATCCTAACAATGTCGTTGGTTCATTGTCTTCTAGGATGGAAAGACGTCCAACGATTTGTCTTCCGGTTCGGTCGTGGTAGTGAGAATATTTTTTCCCCGGTTGTCAGTTGGCCTGCCCATTCGTTTTATTAAACTTTTGTTGTTGGTTAATGTCGTTAATGTCGTTGTTGGTGGTGATTGACGTACATTCATAACGTAGGTAGATGCTTTGCTAGGACTTGTTAAGTGATGTGAAGTAGTAGTAGTTTTAGTAGTAGTATCTTTGTGAAAGGACTCGTTTGGGGAACTACGGTGGTACCGTACCTATTTCTGCAGCCAAGTAATGATGCTCGCAATGCTGTGTTCCAGTTTGAAGGTTGTGGGCGCCGGTGAAGTTACAGGCTCATGATTCTTAACACTAGTACCTATGCCTCAGGTTGGTGGACGCAGGGTAGTGCATCGAAGGGCACGTACCTCACGTGCGCGACCTACAAGGTAATGCGTTGTTATAGGTGATGGTTACCACTGAACATCAGGTGGGCCATATGCTTGTTCCAACAACAGTAGCATAAAAACAGTAAGTGATAGTTAATATTTGAAACATTTTTTATAGTACTTGAGTAAGTAAGTAGTTTAAAAAAATGTTGCGGTCGTTTAACTACGGTGACCGCTTGTTACAAACTTTTTCTTTAACGTTTGATTAGGTTAGCAAAACCGAATCATTTGGTTTGAATTTTTCATTATCAATTTGTAGAACAAAAAGTTTGAAAACCAAAGTGATGTTTTGAATAATTTAGCGTCTTTATTAAAGACGTGGTGAAGAGCTTGCCCCTGGCACTAATAAGCTTGGCGTAACGTTGAAAAAGTTACACTGTATTTTGTCTTTTGCATTGACAGGAAGTTACAAATGAGACCGAAAGAGACACAACTCGGTGTAACTTTTCCGAGGCTACGCCGAGTTTATGACTACTAGGGTGAGTATGTATTTACAAAACAAATTTTCACATATAAGACCTGTAGCAGGTTTATCGAAATTTGAGTTTAATGATATTTCGTTACAGGAGTTGGTCTTCTGTTTTGTAGCATATAAATAATTTTCAATGTATATGTGTACGCCTGTAACTTTACTGGACTTTCAGCTTAAAGGATATGGATCCTTTAATGCCGGTGCTCTCAAACGGTGAAGAAAAACATTAAGAGGAAACTGGTTAGTATTCTAGCAGCGGCGATGGGCTTGCAACCTGTCACGTATGGAATAACTACTGCAAAATGTGGGTACGTACCAAATGTACTATCTGGACGTACCTCTGACCCCCCCTTAGACATCCTCGAAGAATCTTGAGTAGGTACTTGGTACTAAAAGATCGGAAGAGATATCTACCGTGCTTGGGAATTAAAGCCGTGATGCTATTTTTAAACCGAAACAGGTATAAACAAACTCAGAGTCAAACTGTACCAAACTCATTATAACCATAATTATGCATCCACCTCAAAAGTCAAACACAGAAGTGCTTCCGCAGAATTGCAAAATTAATATTCCTATTGTTTGAATTGATTCTCAAAGTTCAGGTGCGAATTTCGGTCGAATAATTTAATTAATTAGATATTTCCCGCGCTTTTAAGGAGTTCCTCGATTTATAACGTTAATTAAATTGTGTGGAAATGTGCTATTGATATTGTGTGGTCGGTAAAATTAGTAAGTTTTAACCAACTTACTTTTGAACGTATTAATTATACCTACCGAATTTCATGCCCGATTTGCGTCAACGCTTCGAACAAATATAAATAAAAAAAACGAGTGTGCTTTAGACCACACGACTGAAGTAAAACTTCTTTAATATACGAAACGTAACTGGCTATGAGAGAAAGAGAGAAAGAATAGTGCTTTCATAGCCCCTCCATGGTAGTGTTAAACGTTTAACGCAATCTTGTTGGAAGTCGCATAAGAAGTATTACTTCAAAAAAATGAGTGTGCTTTAGACCACACGACTGAAATTAAACTTCTTTAATATACGAAACGTAACTGGCTATGATAGAAGGAGAGAAAGAACAGCACTTTCAAACCCCCTCCATGGTAGCGTTAAGCGTTTAACGCAACCTTGTTGGAAGTCGCATTAGAAGTATTACTTCAATATACATATCTACATACTTACAAACTTTCCATATTTCCATCAGATTCGTTTTCTGTCATCTTTGGAAGTAACATTGTATTTTTATTAGTCGTATTTTAACCATCATTACTTTAGGTGTACCTAATAGCACAAGTGTGAACGGTTGAAATGAACGTGAGTTATGTGGCATCCTGATTTAAACGAAAATAATTAATTATTGAAGCAAAATTGCCCAAGATGCCGTAGAAATCTTCAATCGCAGCAAAAGTACGCCCAATTGGTAATCGCTCAACGTAGGTATAGCTTAAATCAAATCTACTATATCCGTTCTATTAACGCATCCACCGTCCGTAATCCTCGCTAATCGATCGAATATGAATCACCGTAAAACAAACAAATACTCCCGATTTGCCGGCGGATCCCTAAATGCGGGGATTTGGGATCGTGGCAAGTCCCGTATCGCAGATAATGGTTGCAAATTTGCGAAGCTTCGGCTAAGCTCAGACACAGTGTAGAAGCAAAAAGCGTCTTACAATAATTGTTAAAAAAATCGGAGAGTACATGAAGTTCTAAAACGCTGTTGGAAATCACCAGGCAATTATATCAGTATTTAGTAGAGCTCTTAGTGAAGGGCTCATCCGGGGAAGTACTACCACCATGCCTATTTCTACCTCCAAACAGCCTGCTGTGTTCTAGTTTGAAGGGTGTGGGTGCTGGTCAAATTACAGGCACATAAGGCTTAACACCTGTACGCCTCAGGTTGATGGACGCAGAGTAGTGCATCGTAGGGCTCGTACCTAACGAGCGCGATCTACGCCTAAAGGTGATGGTTACCACTTAACGTCAAGTAGGTCATATGCTTATTCAACCAGCATTAGCATAAAACAAAGAAAAAACAGTCAGGACAAAGATTCTTATAATTGGTATTATATAGTATCTGTGGACATTTTTACACGTCATGCTCCAAACTAAGCCTAACGTATACTATGGGAACCAGATGACTGTTAGAATATACACGTTTTTTATATGCATACTTAGCATATATATATATAACATCTAGACAGAGAACAAACACACGTTTGTTCAACATGGTTGTTGAACAATAACATTTGGGCGGTGAACATTCATCTTACAAATGTTTATCTTCGATGCGGATTGAACTCACAACCTAAAGCACAAGAGGCATAGCTACTACTAACTAAGCTATGAGGCCAGTCAATACAATACACATAATAGACACAGTTTTACTGTTTGGTTACACTGTGTCTCAGATCTGGGCATTGTGAGCGTTTGGAGCAGTGGTCCTCTTCTGTGGCTTGAACAGGAAATGCAGGTAGCCGTGATTTACTGCCGAAATCCAACTAAAAAGAATAATCAAGCTTCTACTATAATCCTTTTAGTAGTATAAGTTTAAAAGCAGTAGAGCTCTAAGTGAAGGGCTCGTCCGAGGAAGTATTACCACTATGCCTATTTCTGCCGCCAAGCAGCTTGCTGTATTCCGGTTTGAAGCGTGTGGGTGCCGGTGTAATTACAGGCGCACGAGGCTTAGTACCTGTATGGCTTAGGTTGATGGACGCAGAGTAGTGCATCGTAAGAGCACGTTTATAATGAGCGTGACCTGCGAGGCAATGCTCTGTTATAGGTAATGGTAACCACTTAACACCAGGTGGGCCATCTGCTTGTTTCAGCAACAAGTCACATAAAAAAACCTACTAATATTAGGTACAAACAGATGTTTGTTATCGGTGGGGATCGAACCCACAATCTACAGCAAAGGCGAAATCAACTGTACTGGGATTGTCAAATATTATCCCTATTTAGATTTAAAATATAATAAGATTATATTTTATGCTGGTTAAAAAATATATCAGGAATGAATAAAAATGAGAAAAGAATGCTTGGAATACTAGGTACCTACTTAGAACGTAAGTACTTAGGTTTGAGCTCTCCCCTTTCTCTCCAGGAAAGTGGGTAACTTCCCTACTCTTTCACCTTGACAATTAGGAAAGAATATAACAGTTACAGTAAGCTTTTCTTTTTACGAAGCGACAAAACTTTTCAAATTAACTATACTTATTACGATGGTCCACGACAAAGCGCGGGACAAAAAATATATGACTTCACGGAGCAAAAACAACGTTCCACAGACTATAAAAAACAAACGGGCATTACGAAATTGGATGTAATGGGGGAAAATGCGAAAGCAAGAGCGCGAACGCAAAATCGTGCTGAAAAAATGGACAAGAGCGAGTTGGGCAGTTGAATTCTGGGATTTTTATAAAACTAGATGAAAATTAGACGTTTGCCAAATTGTAATATTATATTTAAATCTCTGCTTATTATTGGACTCACAGCTCAGTTAGTAGTAGCTCGGCTTTCTGTGCGGTTGTGGGTTCAATCCCTACCGAGAACAAGCATTTGTGTGATGTACATAGATGTTTGTTCTATGTCTGGGTGTTGTATTGTATTCTAAGTATGTAGGTATTTTCATAAAACGTACCTAAGTATTCTATCAGTCATTTGGTTCCTAAGCTATCCCATAGTACAAGCTATGCATAGTTTTGGGCTAGATGATGTTTTTAAAAAAAAAACCTTTATCTCTTTACCTTATCTTATCTTATCAAAATGTTATTTGTTGTTTTTTTACGATGCCTAATTAAATTTCATGGCAGACACATCGTTAAGTTGCTCTCATTTCTTTTTCAGGGGCTTCATTCTACTTATATAAAAACTGAAGGGTTGTAGTTTGATTGTTTGGCTTTAATAGGCTCCGAAACTACTGAACCGATTTGAAAAAATCTTTCACCGTTGGAAAGCTGTGTATTCCCGGGTGATATAGGCTATGTTATATTTTATAAAAAAATAGGGATCCTTACAAAAACCCGTGCAAAGCTAGTTTATAATAAAAATACTATTAGTAGGATGAACAAGAAGAAATTTATTTACGAAGCAATCAGAGCTATATTAAAGTTGAAGAAAAGTACGGAACTCCAACTGTAAAAGAAACACAAGTAAATTGCTACATAAATTACGCAAAAGAATCTGTAATTCAGTGGTGGAGTGTTGCGGGGGAAAACGGTCCCTTAATCACAATTAACAGTCTGCGTTGAGAGTAAAAAATAACAACGTTAGAGACGAGGTAAGAGCTATTTACTTTTAGAAATAATTAATGAGTAGATTAATGAAGAAGCATGCGGCTTGTAGAATCAACAGCCTTTGGAGAATTGAGGTTCTCAAATGGCGAACACGTAGTGGGCGGCCTGTGTCCGATGGACAGAAGCCTTTGAAGATTTTGTAGGAAATCAGTGAAGGATATCCTTCACTGATTTATGTTGATAATCTATGTTTTACTTTAGTCCATATTCTTAGATCTATGTCAAGCGTTTATAATCTTCAATACTCAATACTCAATTCTTTATGTTGATAATCTATGTTTTACTTTAGTCCATATTCTTAGATCTATGTCAAGCGTTTATAATCTTCAATACTCAATACTCAATATTTATTGTCATTACATGGTGGGTTAGGATGTACAGACAATAGGGCCGCTGGGGAGGTTTCGGCTTAGATTAGGACCTTTCAATCACCTCCCAAGAATAAATAAATATTGACACACATTCACACAGCGTCTTATAACCCCAAACTAAGCAAAACTCGTACTATGAGAGACAGATACCTGTTAAAATACATTACAGGCATAAGGCGTTTTTTGTATAATCCTTTTTACAGAATTATAAAATGATGGGGGTTCTGTATCCAGTAGTAAACTTCTTTAGGATAATAATGATAACCTTAGTACCTCCCACGGTTTCCAAGGTAGCAAAAGCAGACGGTAGGTCTACTCTTAGAAACGATAAACGAAGTTTCGTATTGTCGTTTTGAGTTACACTACGCGGCATGTCAGGCAGCGACAACTTGACTTTTGACGGCTACCGAGTTGCCCCGCAGTGTATTACAAAACGACAATACAAAACCTCATTTATCGTTTCTAAGAGTAGACCTGCAGACCTGCCAATAGATGCCGGTGCCGTAATTAATAGCACGCTCCAGCAGCGTCGGATTACTCTGCTGCCCCGGGATGTGTTCGGCATCCGATTTATCAGACCAACTTGAAATCCCTATCAGGCTTATTGCGTAGCAAATTCAAACTATTTGGAATTATCGAGATTAAGTATGATGTTTTAAATACAAAATAAAAATGTCAGCAAGGAACGGACCTTTCGAAAATTCAAAGTTTACGATTTTAAGAAAACACATTGAATGTGGACTTCTTAACCTCGTTATATGACCACAAACAAGGTTGTAACTCAGAAAGTTAAGGTAAGGAAAACGGTAATTTTTCGGGGTTCAGGCTAACTAATCTGAAAACATAAAAAAAATAAGTAATAATAATAATAATGCTGGACAATCCACACAGCATCATCTAGCCCCAAGCTAAGCAGAGCTTGTGTTATGGGTACTAGATGATTGATATACTTAATAGAATACCTACATTACATACATAGATATTATTTATATGCATAGAAACTACCCAGAACACCAGGAATAAATATTTGCAGCTCGTACAAACATTTATCCCAAGGCGGGAATTGAACCCGCAACCTCCTGCGTCGCAGGTGGACATTCGCCCGCCGCGCCACATCGGTCGTCAAAAGTAAGCATGTATTCAAACCAATATCATAGTGTTACCTACCTTATTGAGTTTTATTAGTTCATTTGTACCAAAATTCCGGTTGCTCTGTTCGATGCATAATAAAAAATATCTATGCATGTAATGTATTGTATTAAATATATCAGTCATCTAGTACCCATAACACAAGCTCTGCTTAGCTTGGGGCTAAATGATGCTGTGTGGATTGCCCAGCATTATTATTACTATTAAATATGCCAGCTTACCTTTAAATGGGTGCTAATAATAGCTATCATGGTATAATATGGACAAAAGTTCTGCTGTGTTCTGGTTCGTTGTGAAACAGTTGCGGTGTGCCAACTTTGTGGTATTGCATTCACTGTGTACCTTACCCTGATTCTAGACCACTTGATTCAGGTAACATCTATGCTTTACTTTACATCCTACTAATATTATAAACGTGAATGTAAGTTTGTTTGTTACGCTTCCACGTGAAAACTACTAAACTGATCATCATGAAACTTTGTATTCTTGGAGGTATTAGAAGTAGCATAGGATATTTTTATGAAAAAAAAAATTACGAAAGATTCAATGCGAGTGAAGCCGCGGGTAAAAGCTATTAATATAAAGAGGAATGATTTGATTGTTTGTATTTGGATTAAATAAGCTCCGAAACTACTGGACCGATTTGAAAAATTCTTTCACCGTTGGAAAGCTAACACTATTCCCGGGTAACACAGGCTATATTTTGTTTTCAAAAATTTTTTTAACATTTAATAACAATTAAGTTTTATTAATCAAAAACATGAATTTATAACGTGCATGACCTAGGGCAATGCTTTGTTGTAGGTGATGGTTACCACTTAATATCAGGTGGGTCAATACCTTAGGCCGATGGACGCGGAGCATCGTAAGAGTACGTTCATATTGTGCGTGACTTGTGAGACGATGGTGTTGATTACCATTTACCATGAGGTGGGGTTGTTTTATCATTGTTGGCCATGTTTTTTTTTGTAAGCGTTTGTAAGTAAATAATTATGAGCCGAATATTGTGGCGTTGAATCGGGGCCGGAATGGCTACGCCGATAAATTCTCGATTTAGGCAGTCGATAACTTAGGCGTTTAGAGTTGAAGTTTCAATATGGGGGTACATTTTGCAGACTAGTCCAGTTAGCCCCTGTTCTGCAATGCCCCCCTACATCCGGTGACGTCACATTTGAAACTGGACATGAGTTATCCGATTTGTTAAATTCCCTTATTACATAATTCGCAACCGGTCAATGTGTGTAAAACATGCAAACAGGCTTTGTATGTATAATCAAATCAAATCAAATCATTTATTGCATGAGATACATGGTAGAAAGGTGGTATTATATAATTGCGAGCATCAATGTATTCTGCCGTATCAGGCGTGCAATGTCTAATATAGGTATTTACATTATTTTAGGTCATTAAGAAATCAAGGTCAATTAGAAGAAAATAATTAAATAGTATTATAGTTATCGACAAACAAGCTGTTCGCTGACTGACGTACTACGTGAGCTGCGTAGTACGAAAATTAATATAAGAAATACGTTCTACGCAGTTTAATCACGTGATATTTCAGAGGACAACTTGTTTGTCACCAACTGTACTATAGATGATAAACGTCAGGGGCTGAATAAACGTTACTTTCCATCATAGGACGAGTAGGCGTACGGGTCAGTCCCCTTACTTGGTAAACATACCCCCTATTCGTACGAAGCGTTTCGGTTCCACCTTCATTATGCGAACCGCTAAGGAGTCGAATTCATTGCCAGCGTCTGTTTTCCCTGAACACTATAATCTAAATCTCTTTAAGGCAAAAGTGAAGTTGTCTTCTAGACCGTTCTGCTTCATCGTCGGCTTCATCGTCATTTACCACCAGGTGAGATTGAAGCCAAAGGACTGTCTATCAATGTTAAAAAAAAATAACTTAGGGATGCCGAATGTGCAGTACCTCTAAATATCCTGGTTCTCACTTGCTGTTTGTGTTTATTTTCCTAGAAGGTATATGATGTTTAGCCTTTACGGTGGTGACATAGCCACTGTGTGAAAAAACTCCCATGTTTTCACTCATGTGGCTTGCTGTGTGACATGAGTTATGATCTGTTTGATTTGTTCAGGTGCACTTTTCACTCAAACTCTTGTTTATGGTACACTAATAGTGTGGCGTGCGTAACAAGTAACAACTGATACTTTGACTGATTGTCTGATCGCGACGTTGTTGGCAGTGTTTACTTTTATTTAAACGGGTCGCGATTTTCATAATATGTCAGGCAGGACATGCTAAATTAAATACATGTTAAAAAAAATGTTACAGGCATGGTAGCCATGGTAAGCGTCTCTAGGTTCTATTCTCAAAGATGTCTTTAGGAGTAGTCAGAGGCAAACTCAAACATGATGTTTAAAGTTAATTCCCGAAGTAGGACAGCTAAGTTATTGGTTTCCAGCCCACAGCCAAAGTTAGGTTTACCTGATTCCCAATAGGCACATATCAGGTCTTCGTAAAATAGACTTTGTTAGCTAACAAACACTTCTAGAGAACTTTGAGCTGTGTGTCTTGGACATAGAGTCGAAAGTCAAACGCTTGTTAGTTTTGATGACCGAGGGAATATGTGAAGGAACTAAGGAATGTGTGAGTTGGTATACAAGTTGATTGGGTTAATTTATTCAGCTCTTAAAACGAAGAGATCCCAAAGGCCTTAAGAAATAACTTTATTTTTATACAGCATGCTGATGAAACAAGCAGATGGCTCCACCTGACGCTAAGTGGTAACCATCACATATAAAAAAGCTTTGCTTTGTAGGTCACACACGATAGGTAAGTGCCCTACAATGCATTCTGCGTCCACCAACCTAAGGCATACTGGTGTTAAGTCTCATGTGCCTGTAATTTCACCGGCACCCACACCCTTCAAACCGGAACACGGTAATGCGAGCATCACTGCTTGGCGGCAGTACGTTGGCGCATGGGTATGGTGGTAGTACTTCCCCGGACGAGCCCTTTTACAAAGAGAGAACCTATAACTAAAAAAAAAAATTACCTTACATAGTTCCAAGCTGTGTTCTCGGCTCCACACGATATAATTATTTACTAACTAATTGTTATATATACCTATATTATTTTAATGACCACAAGAGTCAAAATATCTACAGGAAAAATGGCGTACTCACTAAGAAATAATAAAACTAAACGCTTTCAGACAAAGAGGTTTCACTCAAAGTAAATTATTTTCTTGATAAAATTAAAAATGTAAGCATAGTGGGATAAACCGCAACGTAGGAAATAATACTATCGTAGCGAAGTGAAACTCATCGACACCAGTTCTTACAAAGGTAGGAAAATATAGTAGCTACATGACTTAATCCTCAGGCATGGTAGATATTCCTTCAAATCTATTAGGACTGGAGGACAAGGTTGGAATGTATGTTCTCCAACGAAAAACGAAGATTTACCACCGAGCGACTAGCCTAATAGGGACTAGCCTAAGGATTTTCCACCGGCGTCCTAGGTATGCTGATGGTGTTCGAAAGTATTCAAATAGCCATTTCCGTGAAAACTTCCTAAGCACGATTCAGGATAGTTCTTACCTGGCTTGCTAGATGGCGCTACAAGCACCAAGTAGTACCGACTCAAGATTTTTCGAGGTTGTCTAATGGAGTCAAAGGCAGTAGTGGGTATTCCTTACCTGACAGGTTGTAAGCAGCTAGAATTTTAAATGAAGCTAAATAGTGTTTTCGTTGATTCAGTTTCAGTGGGCTTGAGAGAGCGTGTACCGTATTGTATGAGTTTCATATCTACAAGCTTAAAATAATAACTCATCTATGACTAAGCCACAAGCTTTTAAAGCTAGAATTCTTTTCAAGTTTCCAAGAACTTTGTAAGCGAAAAATGAAACGAAATCAATAGAGTGCTTTAGTAAGGTAAATAAATTGAGAAGGGTGGGTGGGTGTAAATTGAAAATAAAGGTTTAAATATTGAAATATTGAAATGAACCTTTGATTACGTATCACGCGACTAAACTAGTCATCCGTAAATAAGTTTGCTGCATATTTTTGTAAAAAATATACGTTAAAAAGGCGTTTATACTTTGAAATCTTGAGTCGGACTCGCGCACGAAGGGTATCATTTTCTATAATAAAACGGCGAAAAACTTACGTTTGTTGTATGAGAGCCCCCTTAAATGTTTATTTTATTCTATTTTTTAGTATTTGTTGTTATATCCGCAACAGAAATACATCATCTGTGAAAATTTCAACTCGCTAACTATCACGGTTAATGAGGTACAGCTGGTGACAGAGGAACAGACAGACTGACACACAGATAGCGAAGTAATAGGGTCTCGTTTTACCCTTCGGGTACGGAACCCTTAAAAACAGAGGACCTAGCATATAATTTGACATTTTTGAAATAAGCGTATCGTGATCGATATATCAGACACAGAAACAGCCTCATGACTTTCAATCCCCCTGCACTGTAGAGATCCTCATCAAATCTCTCAGGCCTACCAAGTAGTACTAAATTAGGATTCTTTGAGCATGTCTAGGGGGGGTAGTCAGAGGTTCAACCTAAATATTACATTTGACATTACCCACATTTTGCTGTAGTTAGTATTCCTTACGTGCTAACGTGCCAGATTGCAAGCCCATAGCCGCTATTTTATCAATATTTCAATTGGGGAGTGTTGCGTGTCGCGGAATGTAACTAGTATGTCAATAAATGTTCGTGCTAAGACCTCTGTACCACTTACAAAGCGGTAGAATGTGAAGTGTTATACTACCGAGACCATAGATTAAACGATAGTTGATACGTAACGTGGCCTAAGCGTTTTACTTCTCCCTTGCCCTATGTGAATTTATAGAGACTGGGAGCAGAGATTTATTTCCCTGCTAACGGCCAGGAACCTAGGAGCCGAGGGTGCATTAACGCAGAAAAATGTGGACTGGGAACTGAAAGACCATAAAAGAAAGACAGTTTCGTTATTTGGTAAAAAATTGTGGCGCTAATATAAAGTAACATATATAAAAAAAAAATAACATCACGACTTTAATCCCCAAGCACGGTAGATATTTATTTTATTTTTATTTTATTTGGGACACAAACAGTACAATAGTAATATATAGTAGATTATTTAAGATAATACCTACATAAACCAGCGAAGTTTCCACTGTAAAATCATACATTTAGTGCGTGAACAGACTGATAATTAAATATCTCTCCCGATCTCTTAGTACCAAGTACAGTCAGCTGCACTAGAATGTATACAATTTGTAACTTTCAAAATGGTTTCACAGCTTTGCTAAAAATATTTACACGACGATTATTCAAAAAATAAGTAATTTCATCAACTGATTTCATAACTTTCCTATTTTTTGAGGTGTTAGAGTTCATTGTTTTGCTGTAATACCGTTGCGAAAGTTACAAATTGTATACATTCTAGTGCAGCTGACTGTACCTACTCGAGATTCTTCGAGGATGTCTAAGGGGGTAGTCAGAGTTACGTCCAGATAGTAAATTTGGTACGTACCCACATTTTGCAGTAGTAAGTGTTCCATAAGTGACAGGTTGCAAGCCCATCGCCGCTGCTAGAATACTAACTGGTTTCCTCATGATGTTTTCCTTCACCGTTTGAGAGCACTGACATTGGCTCGAAAGTCTTGAGTACTTTGTACAAGTTTGCTTAGTTTGAGGCTAGAGGGCGCTGTGTGTTATGGGTACTAGATAACTGATATACTTAATACAATACATTATATATAGGTATGTTTATATTATACATAGAAAATACCCAGAACACCCGGAATAAATATTTGCAGATCGTACAAACATTTATCACAAGGTAGAAATCTAACCCGCAGCCTCCTGCGTCAGGCGGACATCCCCCCGCCGCGCCACATCGGTCGTCATATTATATTCGAGTATATTCAGTGTTTTTTCCCCACAACTTTGTTTCATTCAGTTATGAAGACCGACAATACACCCATACTTTAAACGTTTATTACATTTTTTACACGTTTCAAACTGGAACACAGCAAACTGCTTGGCGGCAGAAATAGGCATGGCATATAGAGGCATAGATATTGTCATTCGGGCCAACAATACTATTATCTCATTAGAGATTCTGCGTAAACCAGTATTTAGCTAGCTTTCGACACTCGTGCATCGAGCTGGTTCATTCGCAGCTGAATACGATTACTCCCTATTCAACACCAACTAGAATACTGTGTCCATGATTTCGTAAATTCATCACTTTTTGGGATAAAAAATAAACTTGCTTCTTTTCATTTCTTGTACAAGAGTCTAGTGGTCTGGTGGGCGTGACTCCACTTTTTGATCCTTTGGTCGTGGGTTCCAATCAGGTTAACATCAGGTAGGCCTTTTGCTGTTTCCACCATTATTCCATTTGTAGCATAATAAAAAAAAATGAGACTAACTAAGAAAGGAACTTCTGCCAGGCTAAACGCGAGATATTTTTTCTATTGATGGACATTTTTGAAATTATAGATAAAAGACCCACAGGTAAGCTAAACATTAGCATTAAGTCTTTATTTGACAGATATATATAGATGAGATAGATTTTTGACACTAGTATGCTAGCACAGGAAGATATAAAGAGATATATATCTATTTTGAATGAGATAACGAGTAGACAACATTTTGTCGCGTTGCACATCTTAGCCAGGCTGAAATTCAACTCCTAAATGCGTACAGCGGGGGTTGAAGTCTGTATTAGACTTTTAAACTTCACACGCATTTCGCTAGTGTAATATTAAGATAAGCGGGAGAAAGGGCATCATTAATCAAGTTCACAGCTTCCCTCATATTTTGTCTAATTACGAGTATAACGGTGATTATGTGTCACGTCTTACGTCGTCAGGATTTGTGGTGGCAGATCACCCCTAAGAGTAATGTCTAAGATTAATGCGTGTAATGGAATATTCATTAGATATTGTACTTAATCCGGGGTTTTTGCAAGTAGCGACTGAGGAAGTACGATTTGTTTTTTTATGCTACTTGTGGAACAAGCATATGGCCCACCTTATGTTAAGTGGTAAGTATTACCTATAACAAAGCTTGGCTTTGTAGGTCAAATATGTTAAGCACGTCCCCTAAGATGCACTATCCAGCGTCTACCAGCCTGAGGCATACTGGTGTTAAGCCTCATGTGCCTGTAATTTCACCGGCACCCGCTTCCCCGGACGAGCCCTTTCACAAACCTTTTTTTATTTTTCCCTGACATTTATTACACTTTTGGTAGTTCGTGTTCCGGTCTGAAGGGTGGTGAAATTACAGACACATGAGGCTTAGCACCTGTATGCTTCAGGTTAATGGACGCAGAGCAGTGTGTCGTAGGGCACGGTGCTAACGAGTGTGACCTGTGAGGCAACAGTTTATTATAGGTGATGTACCGGTTAGGTCATTTGTTTGTTCCGTTAGCAAGTCTTATGAGAAAAATAATCCTATCAATATAATATTATAATTGTTGGTGAAAGAAAAACACAACCGTAATTTTCCAAATTATGTTTATATTTCTTATTGATTGATTATATAAAGACTCCTTTGAACTTGACCGTTACGGCGTGTTTAGACGACGCGAAAGACCACGCAGTGACTGCGGCCGCAGCGCGGTTGAGAAAATCAAGACCAAGTCTATATTCCAAACGTCATATTCAAGATCGTCTTTATATTTTAGACAATAAGAAAGTTCAAAGACCTGTCAAGCGCGGTTGACTCCATATTAGAGAATTTCAACGTTTTCTCTTAGTAAATAGAGTTGAAACCACAGTGGCCGCAAGCATTTACTCGTACTCATTCGCTATTCCCCTGAATACTTTATTTTGGAAATGTTGGATTATTTCTTGTTGGATCTTGATATTTTTGGTACAGCCTCGAAGTTGTATACCATAGGTCCATATTAGCATAAAGGCTTTATTCTAATGTGTCCATATTAGTACATCCTGTTGTATTATATTCCCAGTTCATCTTTTTCTTTCTTGACATGGGTTTTCTTGACATTAGATTTGCTTCAAGCGTCATAGTCTACCTTCTTACTCTGGAAAGTTGAGCCACTTTTTTTTATTTTAATTTGATTTTCATTAAAAACACGTTTCCTGGATTCAATAACCGCATAAAAAGTTGAACCCTAGCAAAGAGTGTAGAGGACACTCAACTCATAGTTAAAATCATGTTCCGGGAATCTTATAGTCAAGTGAAGGTCATTTTTATTATTTTCAAAATAGAGCCCCGTGGACCCCCAACGTTCGCGTGGTCACTGCGTGAAATCTATCGCGCCGTATAAACGCGCCCTTTGACATTACCTACGACCTGAAATCGGGAAAATAAATAAAAATGGTAAGTTTTAAATACCCGTGTAATATAAATGTTCAAAATTTTAGGAAATTCTAAAACAGTTTACTAAAAACTATGGTCACAGTAGCATCATTGATAGATACTGCATCGATACTCAGTCACGCGAAGAAATCGTTCAGCAAGAGAGCACAGGGGCATTTATACAACAATCGTATTATTGGATAGCTTCATTGAAATATGATTAACCAACATTTACCTACATACTTTTTTATTTAACTCGCTGATGGAACAAACAGATCAACACAACAACAACAACAATCAACAGATGATCTTCCTGCTGAGGTTATACTAAGGATTGTGGTATGGGGTTCTTCAAAGAGAGCGTTTTAATATTTTTAAAGGGTAGCAACGCTTGTAATTCCTTTGGTGTTGCAGGCGTCCATAGGCTATGGTAACCGCTTTCCATCAGGTGGGCCGTAAGCTTGTTTGTCAACTTTGTTGTATAAAAAAAAACAGTTGGTGCAAGGCCTTTAGTACAGTATTGCCTCGCAGGTCACACATTAAAAACGTGCCCTACAGTGTACTGCGTCCATCAACCTGAGGTATACAGGTGTTAAGCCTCATATGCCTGTAGTTTCACTGCACTTACAACCTTCAAACCGGAATACAGTGCGAGCATCACTACGGTAGAAATAGGTACAGTGGTAGTTCTTTCCCAGACGAGTCCTTTCATAAATCTAGAAATACTAGAAATCCTTCTAATATTATAAACGCGAATGTTTGTAAGAATGTATGCATGTTTGTTACTCTTTTACGCTCTAACCTCTTACCGATGGACCGATTTGGTTAAAATTTGGAATAAATATGCTTAGATTGTAACCTGAATTAACATATAGGTTACTTTTTATGTCGAAATAATAACGGGAACGGGAAAAAACTGCCACGCGGGCGAAGCTGCGAGCGGCCGCTAGTAAATTAATAAATGTATAGTTGTTTTCCACATATCCTACACAAAAAGCAGATTTATTAGTGTTTTATGCCGTGGTTCAGGAGTGCGTGTAAGCAAACGATACGCCCTATAATTGAACGATAAAAACCTAAGCCGAGACGACATTAAACGTAAAAGCCTATAAAATTTTACTGCTTTCCTACACAGATTGATGTAACAACTACAGCCTGAAATGTTAATGTACCAACATTACTTAGAGATGTCGAAAATAACCCAGAGACTGTTGAGTAGACAAATTTACATTCTACTTGCGATATCGCTTGTTGAAAAGTACAAAATGTTTATGACGTCACGCACGTGACAGATTATAATTGAGAATGTCAATGTCAAAAGTATATTATCATGGCAACCCAAGAGCATGTTTTAGAATGAAAGAACTATAAACATCGAAATAAGTAAATAATACATATTTGTGGTAACAGTGTAAATTATAAACAACGGTTTAGTTTATAATGGCTCATGCAAGGTTCATTATGCGATATAAGATATGTGAGTATAAAAATGACTACCTTACCTTGTTTGTTATTGTAGTGTTTGAAGTATTATTTATGTCTGACTTTATTCTGAGAATATTATAAATTGATACGAAAATAGTATAATTCATCACGTAACTTTTAAAAAGGTTCTGTTAAAATGGTAAAGAAATGGTAATAGATTAGGGACGTACGAAATTTGTCTAGTAACACACTATTACAGAGTACTATTTCTCCTAGCTATTATTATGTGAGGTATGCATGCAGTAGATTTTTTTTATGATATTGCTGGTGGAACAAGCATATGGCCCACCTGATGTTAAGTGGTAACCATCACCTATAACAAAGCATTGCCTTGTAGGTCATGTACGTTAGGTACATGCCCTAATATAATGCACTATCCGGCCTACACCAACCTTGCATACTGGTGTTAAGCCCCATGTAAAAGATGTAGTTTTGTCTTAGTAATATCGTAAAAAAATGGT
Source organism: Electrophaes corylata (assembly GCA_947095575.1). Classification (NCBI taxonomy): domain Eukaryota; kingdom Metazoa; phylum Arthropoda; class Insecta; order Lepidoptera; family Geometridae; genus Electrophaes; species Electrophaes corylata. The sequence goes on along the minus strand of OX352719.1, from coordinate 1,846,706 downwards.
GCAATTGGCCCCCTGGGGGTCTAACATGACTCGTAACAGTAACTCCTGCTGTAGTTTGATATTATCGTTACAAATTGATAAAAGAACCAACGATTGACCAGCGTGTATTAAATTATATAATTTTTTTTTATTTTCACTTATTTATTACAAGTTATTATTAGACAAAGTGCAAGAAAGAAAAAAGAACACTAAAAATCGCAGAAGTAAAAACTGTGTCGCGAATTATACGCAAAAATTAATTTATAAAAATTAAGTTTTGGACACGACTACCTAAGTCTTGAAACTAAGCACAAACTCAAACGAACTAAGAACCAGACAACTTTAATCAGACTTCTGATTAAATTTTATAAAGTCTTAGATTCTCTAAAAAGTACTGACTGTAAACGAATAACGGTCAATACAATAATCCTACTAATATTATAAACGCGAAAGTTTGTAAGTATGGATGGATGGATGGATGGATGGATGTTTGTTACTCTTTCACGCTCTAACTATACCGATTTGGATGAAATTTGGAATAAACATAGATTATAACTTAGATTAACATATAGGCTACTTTTTATCCCGAAAAAATAACGGGAACGGGAAAAAAACTGTCACGCGGGTGAAGCTGCGAGCGGCCGCTAGTATAATATATTTATATTGTGTTTTTCAGTGTAAGTATCATAAAAAAAAAACATCGCATAAACATTTATCCCAAGGCGGGAACCGAACCCTGCGTCGCTGGCGGACATTCGCCCGCCTCGCCACATCGGTCGTCGTAAATAATATAATATGGTAATAATTCGACGTGCCTCTGACTACTTCTCTTAGACATCCTAAAAGAATCTCGAGTAGGTAGGTACTTGATACTAAAAGATCTGAGGGAATATCTACTGAGCTTGGGAATTAAGTTTGTGATGCTATTTTTATTTCTTTTTTCTATAATATAAAGCTCCGTGTGGTGTAAATCCAACTATTTGATTTGTAAGCAAAGTAGAACTAGTGACATAAGCACCGCAATATAACGTCCGTCTTTTACAGAATAAGAGCAAGCACAAGGCGCAATAACGGCTGGTGCTTCCAAAATTACAGGCACAATAATCTGTGACCTAGAAATTACAGACCCACAACTGTCTCGACACGGTACGATATAACCCAAAGAGATACGAAACTATAAGTAAGGTGTTCGTAGATACAAAAATACTAAATAATTCGGATGTTTAGATGTTTTTTTTATATTTGTTACTTTGTTTACTTAGTCATTTAAGAGACGTCATAAAAGTAATATTTAAAGGGAAATATCTGCGGCCTAATTCTTTTAACGACTTCTCTCGTATTCTCATTAAATTCAAGTTTGGACCGTGTCAATCTCCAAATGGTATTCTTTAAAACTGACATTTCAGACATGCCCAATTTTGATGAAATTCTTGTTTCAAGCTTGTCTCAGCTCAAAAATAACAAGAATTGGACCTTTGTTGCTTTTTAGATTGGTTTAATAGATATTGAATATAATCGCGAAGTAGATTTCAATATCCCAAAATTTAAGCACGGGGTTAAATAAAAACCCGTAACCCCTTGATGCGGAGCTATATGGTAGCCAGGAGGAAGAGTTTAATAGAGGCTCGTGGCTTTCGTCGTATATTAAAAAAATCTTTTTATGATATCTTTAAGTGTTATCGGCACTATGTAAAGTGGTAAAAACGTATCCTACTACTAATAAACTCGGCGTAGCCACGAAACAGTTAAACCGTGTTTTGTCTTTTCTGATTCGAATCTATTTGTCAATGGTTTTTGACAGGCAGATTGGTGACTGCAGTTAACCATCTGTAATACAAAATAAAATACTACTGTCAATCCCCTTACGATATCCATGAGAGGAAATGGCAACTCAATTCAATGGTAAGGCAAATTATTTAATTCAAGGCCAACGCTTAAACTCGCATCTATATCGGCGCAATGAAATGGTACCAATACTCTGTTGTAAACAGAATAACGCCGCGCTCGACAGTAAAACGCATTAATGATTGTTTTAGGGTTCCTCAATAAAATTTACTGCGGCCCGTACGGAACATAAGGTGCTTGAAAGATGTTTGTGTAAGCTGGATGGAATAATTCCTGATATCATAATATAATTTCTGTTGTCATAATCTTTCATCTTTGAAATACCGTTGGTTTATTGTAATAAATAAATAGCATTACGTCTTCTATCTCCATGCAAGAAACTGTCGGTTTAAAAGAGAAACAGTTTCAGGAATTTAATTGTCAGGTACGGTATACATCCCCTCAAATCTCTCATTACTTCTTGGTAATAAGTTTTCTTTGAGAAAAGTCACTAAAGATTCTTCGAGGATGACTAAGGGGGGGTAGTCAAAGGTACGCCAAATACTACATTTGGTACAAATTAGAACCTAACTCAGCATGATGCGGGTTACCAACGACCACGATCGTCTTTCATCAGCCATTGTATAAAAAAATATACGAACTTACTATACTTACTACCCTCGCAAACTCTATCACACGTTATCGAGAATAATTCTCTTATATCTCGAAACCCATTCACACACACTTCCATACATCTCTCTGGCTCTACGAAACGCGATGGGTTAATTTATTTGCCGGCACTTTCGTAGATGCTCTACGAATAGTCTGAAAGCAAGCGTGGATTTTTTCATCTGTGACTTTTTAATAAATTGGCTTAGATAGTGCGAAAAACAACAAAAAAACGTATTATAATAGCTGTTTGGCATTTCATCCAAAGCATTAATAAGTTTGGGGCTAGAGGGTACTGAGTGAAATGTTTGTTATTTACTTAGTATATTCTAAAAAGTACTTGTAGTGCTGCTGGGACATTTCTAAGCAGCTGTTTGGATCAATCTAGCACTAAACGCAAGACAATAAAATAAATATAAATATGTATGGAAATTTTACACTAAACTATTAAAACCAGTTAGTATTTTAGCAGCAGCGATGGGCTTGCCACCGTTCACGTATGGAATACCGACTGCAAAATGTACGTATATGCTAAATGTTTGCCATAGGTAGGTATGTCCAGTTAGATATCGTCGAATAATTTTAAGTTAATACTACGTGGTGCTAAGAAATCTGAATATATATATCCATATCTGGGGGTTAAAGTCACGAAGTAATTTCTTTATCTCTTTCTAATGTCGGAAACAAATAAATAGGATGACTTCTTTATTTGAGAGTAGTAATATTGCACACGAATTTGAGAATTAGTAAAACTATGTGCAGTGGCTGTGATTCAAAACCACTACTTTAAGATTGGAAAGCAGGGTTAATATGTTTTGGCTTCTTGCATAAAAATCAATAATTTAAGAAAACCATCGCTTTCTCTCTGACTAAAACCTACGAAATACGTAGACCTACTACGAAATACGCGGAGGCGCTACGAATTACGTAGAGATGCTACGTACGGATCGTAATTTTCACAGAAAATGATGATTGTTTTACTTTGACAGTACATTTTCATGAGCGTGTATTTTTTGCGTGAATTATACGACACTACGGAAGTATACAATGACTTTTATATCGTGCGAGCGAATATTGTTTAAGGGAACTGGGTTACCTCGTTTTATGAGACTCTTCGGGTACCTGTCTTGACTTGTAAAATGAAATAGGCTCTGCTTTGTGCTGTAGGTGGTGGGTTCGATCTCCATCGAGAACAAACATTTGTGTTATGAACATAGATGTTTGTTCTGTGTCTGGGTGTTATATTGTATGAACAAACATGTGTTCATCACACAAAGTTTTGTTATCCGTGGGGATCGAACCCACAACTTACAGTGCAGAAAGCAGAGCTACTACTACCTGAGCTGTGACGGCTGTCAAAGTTAACTAATCTATCCACTGACCTCGCTTGCAACAGCTTCCAATTTAAAACCGTCTATTTCCAGCAAAAATTAAACTTTAAAATTGAGTAAAAACCTTCACCAGGTGACAGCGGGCGGTACTAATTACCGCGAAAATTATCTTCCCCACCTTTTATCCCCTTACCCCTCTATACAGCCTTCACCCCCGCAAATGGCGAAGCTAAAAGGCAGACACTGTTTACAAGATGAGAATTTTTGTAAGTAATTTTATATTTTAGTGAGTTTAGAATTTCTGTTGTTTTATAAAGTTTTATGTTTGTTGTGGATCAAGGGATTTCGGAGGTTTATAAAGGATATGTTTTCTCAAATGGTGAAGGAAAACACCGTGAGGAAATATGTTAGAATTCTAGCAGCGGCGATGCAGCCTATCACTTATGTTATACTACTGCAAAATGTGCGTCGCCAGATGTAACATTTAGACAAACCACTGACCTCCAATAGATAGATAGATAGATAACACTTTATTGTACACAAGGAAAATTTGTTAAAAACAGACCAGGTTAACAAAGTTCAATGGGCGGCCTTATCGCTGAAAGCGATTTCTTTTAGGCAACCTTGCTTATAGACATCCTCAAAAAGTTTTGAGGGATATCTACCGTGCGTTGATTAACTTTCGGCACCACTGAAAACCAGCGCCATATGAGCAATTGCGCTTCTTGGCATATGCTGAGTGGATGCCTTTTTTCGCCACTTTCCTTTTAGTTTTATAATAATAAAAAAAAAAAAAAAAAAATGCTGGACAGTCCACACAGCATCATCTAGCCCCAAGCTAAGCAGAGCTTGTGTTATGGGTACTATATGACTGATATACTTAATACAATACATTACATATATAGATATTTTTTATTATACATAGAAAACACCCAGAACACCCGGAATAAATATTTGCAGATCGTACAAACATTTGACTGGCCTCTCAGCTCAGTTAGTAATAGCTCTGCCTTCTGGGCTGTAGGCCGTGGGTTCGATCCCCACCGAGAGCAAACATTTGTGTGATGAACATAGATGTTTGTTCTCTGTCTGGGTGTTATATTGTATTCTAAGTATGTATTTACAAAAAAAAAAAAGTATATAAGTATTCTATCAGTCATCTGGTTCCCATAGTACAAGCGATGCTTAGTTTGGGGTTAGATGATGTTGTGTAAAAATGTCCACAAATATTTATTTATTTATTTATTTATTTATTTATCCCAAGGCGGGAATCGAACCCGCAACCTTCTGCGTCGCAGGCGGACAATCGCCCGCCGCGCCACATCGGTCGACAATCGTCGTTTTATATCTACTTTGTGTTCTTTGTATTTGTGTGGTGAGAATAAATATTTTCTGTTTCTATTTCTATTACTTTGTGAAGGTATTTCCTATATTTTCTGTCTTACTTTCGCCTGACTACGTTAGATTGGCATCATACTGGAGCTTCATTATCATTATTAGGCATTTTTTACTAGGCATTAGGCATTATCATTATCATTATTAGGTAAAAAAGCTCATACATCCAAGCCGTACGATTTTTGCCTGATTTTCTAGGCTTGGTCGCAAAGAACTGGTGCCTAGATTCACTTAGCTTTAAGATGATTCTAGGTATTCCGTGGATATTCGACTTCGGATACTTTTAACCTGGAAAGAAAACAAAAAATGCCATTATATAAAAGTAGAATGGAACACTCGGGCCTTCTTGATCGATCACTACTAAGCAAATTATAAGTTGGTAAACCAATTTTAGTTGCAAGTTGAAGTGGTAATGGGCAGGCGTTAAGCATATACATGGAACGTTCGCTAAAGTACCGTATTAAAATCTTCCCAGAGCTTATTTCACTCGATTAGGTACTTATAACCGACTATTTTTTGTGTGAGCCATGTTTGTATACAAAGGTACCTAGGAAGGTTACAATCAAATTGTACCAGTACCAGTACCTAACTACAAACATAGCATTTGTGGAGTTTAGAGTTTTTGTTAGGTACCGTATGCATAGGTACATGGATTGAAATGTAATTAGCTGTCGTTTATTATGATCAAATAAAGTTATTATTATTATTATTATTATATTATTATTATTTATTAAGTAGAACTCTTGATAGCGCAGTTGGCTAGCGCATCCCCGTATCAAGAGGAAGGTCGTGGGTTCAAATCCCACTTGAAGGAATAATTTTTGGAACAATATAAACATCTTTATACATGCTGGTTTCCGCTGGGGAATAAAGGTTTTCGAGTGGTGACCACAAACCGGAAGACAAAGCGTTGGATGCCCTCCTCTTACCTTTGTTGATGGACGATATTGTTAGGATCGCGGTAAGTCGATGGATGGAAAGGGCTCAAAATCGTTCTTCCTGGAAACGTGTGGAGGAGACTTATGTCCAGCAGTGGACTTCACGGGCTATTGATGATGATGATAAAACCAACTTCCCAACAAAAATTTAAAAAACTTACCAAACTTTATTAAAAAAAGTTTCATACATTCCATATTCAAACCAAAGCGGCTAATAAATAAAAATAACAGTTATTCACAGATGAAATTAGAGGCTTTGAAAGAGAATAAAGTTTGCAAATCCTCGAGAAATTTGCTTATCCGCGCTAAGCCGTGAATTCTGTTTGTTTACTTTTTCATAAGTTCGTGAATAGGTTAATGCGATGGCAAGAGTTTTTAAATAGAATGTTGTTTTTATATACTTTTAAAAATAGAACGTTGGTTTCAACGACTTACTTTTTTTTTCTTTGTGACATGGACTTGCTAAGATTGAATGCCAAACAAAGGATTTTAGGTCTGTGGTAAAAATGTCAAAGATGAAAAAAGGTGTGAGTAGAGATTATCACTGGTACTAGAAAACTTGGAGTAAAGTAAACTACTACTCGTAGTTTCACTGTGTTTCGTCTTTTGCATTGGCAGGAAATTATAAATTAGATCGAAAGAGACAAAACATGGTGTTTAAAAATCAAGTTTATTCGTAGTGGGAGTTTTGGGCGTTCACTTTGTCATTTGTGGCGTAAACGTAAACATATCGTACTGGTATCTGGTATAGGTTATATAAAACCTGTGTTATAGTTCTTGATGCCTTCCTTCGATCGTGACTTTTACAAAAGGGACAATAGAAAGTCTGTTATCCTTATTAAATAGTACATGATAGGTATGGTACCTTCATAGGTAGGCTAGATTTAGACGTAAAATAAATAGGGCCATCTGCTCGTTTCATCGGCAAGTTGTGTAAAAAAAAACGAGTGTAGATACTTTAGACCACACGACTGAAGTAAAACTTCTTTAATATACGAAACGTAACTGGCTATGAGAGAAAGAGAGAAAAAACAGTGCTTTCATACCTCCTCCATGGTAGCGTTAAACGTTTAACGCAACCTTGTTGGAAGTCGCATTAGAAGTATTACTTCAAAAAAAAAACCTTAAGTAACATCTTCGCAAAAATGTGAACATCACAGCTTAATGATTCATTTATTCATTCATAATCTTTAGTGCCTTAAAAAAGTCTTTGTTTCACCTTCTTATAATAACTACAAATTTCCTTACAGCATTACATAAATTGAGCAAAATATCACAAAAGACCAACTTACCCCACGGAGGGAGAGTTTGGGTTGATTTCCTGAATATCCCAAAAGGACACATACTTCAGACATTCAACCCGAGGCGTCCTGAAACCACTGAATATGCTGAAAAAATTCTGATCACGACGTAAGTCTGAAATATGTACACCCAATAGACTTGCTTTTATTAAACCATATCTTTGTAAACATAAATTGCTTATACATGTTTGTCAATAGGGCGAGGACTCAACAAAACAAAAATATCGATGAAAAACACTTTAAGCTATGCGAAACGGCAAAACCAGCGTAATGCCTGAACTGGCATGAACACTGGCGTTTTTTTTTCGAACGGACTAAAATACTGTTTTAATCACCTAGCGATTTCCGACAGCGTTACCGAGTTACATTGGCGTGAACGTGTTTTCATAAAGGTAATTAGGCAATGAGTATGTAGCGCCATCTATCGAGCGGCATCAGAACGGATTGACTTCAAATGCAATCTAGGACCCTAAGATCTTTTATCGCTTGATAAAAGATTTTTTTTTTCGTAGAAGGCCATACAGTCCTATCTTTTCCTCCACAGGCTCACCATATGCATACCGTCACAATCAGACAATCGAATCGTCGGGTTTAAGTCGAAAATCAGACATCTAAATAAGATTCAGGTATTAAGATTACATAATATTATGCTAGGGTCCATTTTTTGCTTAAGACCAAAATATAATTGTGCTGGTCGTTTTACACTATCGATACTATCGATACAAAACGTACGGTAGTCGATAATACAGAAAAAAAACGTTAAAACACGCGTTTACTCATAAGATGCTGTTGCCCATCCTTTACATTTTTTATATTGTTACACGCAAGTTATAATTATTCTTCTAACGAAGTCATTGATAAATTGTATGAAAATCGATAACTTTAATTCCTTTTTATCGACGCTTCCCATCACTAGCCGGTATTATAGCCGAAGGGACGAAGGAAGCCGCTCACATTAAAACGGCACATTCCGTGTTTTATTCGTTTATGATAAGGACGTATGTGCCCATAGGATGCATTTATTCGACAATACAGGAAACTTACGGCATTTAAGCCGAATACAGGCGTAATATTGTTATTAGGGTTCCGCACTTCTGAAGAAAGAAAATAAACGGTAAGATCGTTTATATGTTCGTTTATCTGTCAAGACACTCACTTATGTCCAATATCCTACCTACTATGGGATGTTGCTTATCAGATAAACTGTCTCTTTATTGGCTAGTTTAAACTATCACTGTAACAGATGAAGGCTTATCCGCCAATCAACGATTTTATTATTATATTGAAACCGGGCATTAGACTGGTAATTGAATTTTCATTGTTGTCCAATATCCTTCGTGCATCCGTTGGTAGTACTACGGGTAAGCCCATAGAATAAGAAGGGTAAGCCAGTGTAAGGTGTCAGTGTAGTATTAGCCAATGAGATGAAAGATGGCAGAAATAGGCATGGTATATATTCTATATTTTTGGTAACAACGTTCAACTTCCTGTTAAGCGAGTAATCGTACGGCAGCCTAAAAAAAATGGATAATTGACATTGATTTTCACTACCGCGCGGCTACTGTATGAGAAATCTGAAGAGGCTCTTAAACTGATTTCATAATTTTTGAGATTTTCCGTGTCAGAGTTTATTGTAATGCTGAGATACCATTTTGTAAGTTACGAATTTATACATTCTAAGAATTTGGAAATATTTGCAGCGTTAACTGGCTAACTTAAATAAAATGCAAAATACTTTAGCTCGCTTCCGGAATCGAACTATAAAAAAACTCTGCTGTTACGACTTGCTATCATTTCGCAAGGAAGTTCTTTGAGAACTTTTCTATATTAAAATAGCACCGCAAAAGTTTTGAACTGTAAAATAAAAAGAACCCTTTGGTTGCAAATCCATTTTACACCTGCCGTATTTTTTCTTATCCTTTTATTTTGTCACCTTCACTTTTTACCTTTGCCCGACTGCCTAGCAAGAAGGTAATGGTTTATGTAGACATATATTTTTATCTGGAGGTGTCAATGAGTTTTTTTACATCTGTTGTCGACTCAACTGAATGTAACTTTGGTTATCAAGCAAGGTTTTGATGATAATATACCGTTGGGCCTATAGATGGAGCTACCGTCGCTTAAACACCATTTAATTAATAATAATAACACTAGACAATCCACACAGCATCATCTAGCCCCAAGCTAAGCAGAGCTTGTGTCATGGGTGATATACTTAATATAAAACATTACATACATAGAATTTTTTTATTATACATAGAAAATACCCAGAACACCTGGAATAAATATTTGCAGATCGTACAAACATTTATCCCAAGGTGAGAATCGAACCCGCAACTTTTGTCCGCCACGCCACATCGGTTGTGGAATACCTATGTTAATATATCTCTATTATTTAAACTCTATTACCTCCTACAATAAGATTCAAACTGTCTTACGTTTTATCAAGTTAAACATAAAAATAACACCTATACCTAATACCTATGTTAATAGATCTGTATTATTTAAACTCTATTACCTCCAACAATAAGACTCAAACTGTCTTACGTTTTATCAAGTTAAACATAAAAATAACACCTTCCAGATAAAAATATTACGTTTTAATGCACATAAAAATCTAAACAAAATCCGCGGCCACATTACACTTCAGTGCATTTTATGGTTTGTTCCTTTTGGAAGTCGTGAAGATACGCCCCCGGTGCGATTACAGACATGGCTGTTAAACCTCTGGACCCGGTATTACCAGCTAAAATAATATTTTTAAGCCTAAAATATGGTCGCGAGAAGATTTGCTCGCTGCTCGAGAGGAGTAAAAATCACTCTTTTTAAGGCGTACTGCCAGTCCTTCTACTCGAGTAGCTTATGGGTAAATCACACCCGCAGGGCTGTCAGTACTCTGCGAATACAATATAATAATATTTTTAGGATGCTGATGCGGCTGCCTCGCTTCTGCAGTGCCTCGTTGATGTTTGCAGAAGTAGGGGTAGATGGGTTTCACGCGATTTATTTATTTATTTTTTGGAAGACTTACAGCACTAATTTACATGTTAACTAAAGCTAATCTAGCAACTAAAGGCTAATAACAAGTCTCCACTGTTAGTGACATCATAGCTAGGGAGCACTAGAACGTACAAGCAAAAATGTCGGTTGCCAACTAACAAGGTACCTACAGAATGCTATTTAACCAAAAACAAGAACTAAAAAGAAAAATAAAATAAAATGAACTGTAACACTGATAAAAAACATAATATTAATAGCATAATGATAGCTAAAATGACAAATAAATTTACCTAATCAAAAAACTTAGAGCTCAACAAACGCCTCATCCTTGATGTGCTGCAACTGAATACATCAATAATGGTACTATGCTGCTTATTGTAAGTATCACACGCACGCAATAGATACGAGTTATAACGGTAGTTAGTACTCACGAATTTTAAACTGAATGTAGGAATACACCTTCGAGATCTGCTAAGAACGTAGAACTGTAACCTACTCAACAACTCAGGACAATCAATTTGACCGGCCACCAACTTACCCAGATAAAGAACATCTGCAATATCGCGTCTACAAGAAAGCGGTAAGAGGTGATATTTTTTACATGATAGTTCATAGTCATGAAGGTAAGATCTTGTTCGAAAATTTAAATAGCGTATGAATTTCTTTTGTATCAGCTCTAATCTATCACTGTACGTTGCATAGGCGGGGTTCCACACCTGAGAGGCATATTCTAAAATACTTCTTACATAAGTGCAGTATAAGATTTTTCGAAAGAAAGTGGCCTCTACGCCGACGTACTCAAGACAGCTGAAATGGCATCCTCAAAATGATTATCTCCCGACCTGAGTGCCCCATACAAGACAGATGGATGAAAGTCACGATGGGGTTGGACGTTATTTAACATTACTTTATTTTTAATATTTCTATTTTAATTTTGATATTATCTAATATTTTATTTTTGATTTAGCTATGTAACTTTCAGTAAGTATTTAATTGTATAATTGACATTTTATTGTAATTTGATTGTTATTAAGTGTTTTAATAGTATTTTAATTATGGATGTGAATCTGAAATAAAAAGTTTAATAAATAAATAAAAAAAATCCGCAGTACATTGCAATTGTGTTTTTTGTGTCTGGGGTGTTAGTAAGCAGGTTTGTATTGACAAAAGAGTATTTATTAGTATTTCATGGTTTCATTTGTTTGATTGGCTCTTACTTTATATCAAGTACTCGTACCTAGTGTGTCTAGTATTTTGATTTTCTTTTCATACAAAATATGCGTTTGTACATTTCAAATGTAGTTTTTTTTCTTATAATTTTCGTTGGCCTTGCATTGTAAAACTAAAACTTTCAGGGATTTTAGGGATTTTCAACCTTGATCTTGGGATTGATCTTGGCCGGGGTTTCTTTTCATACAAAATATGAGTTTGTACATTTTAAATGTATAAGAATGTGATTGGTTTTCCTCATAATCTTTTTTAACTTTGCATTGTAAAACTAAATCTTCATTTTTATAAATCCTTCGAAAGCTTGATGTTACGCCTATATTACAATGGTTGGTTGTTATTTTACGATAAAGTTTTGTGAGTCTTTTTACCTTGGATTTAGAGTCCAGTCCAGATTTCTCCAATGCTTACAACGACAAAGATGATCATTTTAAAACACAATAGCTAGACGGCTTATCTCATGCATATGGAGTTGAAGAATTTGAATACATCCTCAGTTTACCTCACAATGGCGTCTGAAAGCTTATAAAAAACTGTTGATTTAGCGTAATGAGCAAATTTTTATATTTTTATATAAATAAAAATGTAGGCAGCTGTACGCGATTTTCATGTGATACTAATGTTTTTTTTCCAAGCATATGCCCCACCTGATGTTAAGTAAGCATTGTCTTGTAGGTCATGCACGTTAAGTACCTGAGTATCAACCTGAGGCATACAGGTGTAGAGCCTCATGTGCATGTAATTTCACCGGCACCCACACACTTCAAACCAGAACACAGCAATGCGAGCATTACTGCTTGGCGGCAGAAATAGGTACGGTGGTAGTACTTTCCCGGACGAGCCGAACTTTCACAAAAAGGACTACTACTAAACTAACTCTAATGAGAGCAAAATATTAGTAGATTATTCTCTAGTGTGTTACTTTTTTAACTATTTAAATTTGCCGAAAAAACCTAGTACCTAATGGAACTCGTTGTTGTCGTCTGTTTTTTCCGTCACGTATAATTTGGATTTTTCAAAAGAGTGAATTGGTATCTTCTAGGTAAGCGTGCTACACCGCCGACCGCATCATCACTTAACATCAGGTGAGATTGCGGTCAAACGTTTACCTAAACCGTACAAGAAAAAAACCTTCATCCTAGCAATACCTAGTATCTATTACCTTGCGCCAGATTGTCAAAATAATTTTGAGATAGAAATAGCTTTTAGCCAACGACAGTACAATGTTGATTTGAAAGCGATTCTTCACGCACCGCAATAAAACAATAACACAGTAACTACGGACAGCACTGCGAAAGAGCTCTTACATAGAACCATCAGTTACAGTAATCGCAAACTCTCTTGTCACTCACGTGTGTGACGTGTAAGTGATCTATAAAGTGTCTACTACTGCGCAACGCGGGAAGTAAACGTTTTCTTTGGTGACGTGATTTATTGAATGACTTACAGAAACATCCACTTCGTCCACGAGAAGCTATTTTCATACAAACTTCAACCCCTGCTGTCCCTCCGTCCCCGTGTAGTAAAACTAACTCTGAAACCTGGAACTGCGCATAGTGCGCATTCAGATCTAGATTAATAACACGAGAAAAAACCTACATATTTTGTCCACGCGCACACGCGCTTTCGACAGTAAATCGTAAAACAAACAAAAGCATCTTACTATCTCAAAAAAGCGTAAAAACGAAAAAACAGTAATCTAAATAAAAAGCGGGCATCGTCTGATCGGTGTGAACCTAGGTTTCTAAATACCTACTTGTGCACTAGATTGTCACATTTGTGATTTCACATTGTGATGTCTTGGAACCTGTAGAGTTTTACGATAATAGGCCAGTTTATATACCATATTTTCCTTTACCGTTTGAGAAGACTGGCATTGCGCACTTAAATTTTCGATTGAAAAATCTATTGGTGCACGACTAGATTTGTACTCACGACTTAAGGTCCTTAAGGACCTTAAGATCAAAAAGCGGAGTCACTCCCACTAGAACATTGAGTGTGCTTACTAAGAGGAATTAAATGTTAGGGAAATTAAATGATTAATTAATTAATCTTAGTCCTTCAGAGTAGGCATCGCACCGACATCGTCTCTAGCATTATCGGTATCTATGGGCGACGGTAACCACTTACCATCAGGTGGGCCTTGAGCCACGATGCCTGGCTGATTTTAAATAAAATTTTTTAAAAAATACTGCGGGAAGGGTAGAGCCATGTTCCCCTAGCTACTTCGGAATACCAGTACTGACTGATATAGAAGTCGCACGGCATAGTTCACGTGATATATCGAGCACGTCCCGGCGTAATGGCTGACATTACGACGATGCGACCCGCCGATGGATTTCAGCCTTTTTCTATATTACTGTATTTGGTACATGGATGGAGTTTTATCTTTAAAGCTACTGATCTTGTCTTATCTATTGAATAGCAAAACACGAATGACTACGCCTGCGAGAAACTACTTTGTACAATTTTTGGAGATCTTGAGTCCGATCCCTTGGGGATGTGAAGTGCGAAAACACTTTAAAAAACTGTATTGCGAGTTTGTTGGTTTTGTTTTATACACTGTACACCGTTTAAATGTATTATTAATGAATTTGTTAATGCGAGCCGTAGTGGCCTGTTTGCCGGCAAGATGGAAGAGAGAGAGCGAGACAGAGCGCGAGACAAAGACAACAATATTTATTATGACTTTTGACAGTAACATTAGATTTAGGATGACAATACTAAACAACAATGTTATTATGACGACTTCTATAGATAAAATTTGTTTGTCGAGCGAAGTTCCAGTATTTTAAACTTAAAATACAAAATGGAACAGTTAGACCGTTACATAAACAAGTTGAATAGTTTATTGAAAAAAATGGTAGGTATTCATTTCGAATACCTACTAAAATAAATTATAGGACCATGCATTTTATTAATTTTAGACATCACATTTTACAGTAACATTTACTGCTTAATAACTACACAATCGATATCTAAATAAAAATAGTGTTAGTTTTATTTTCCAAAACGTCCGGGTTCGATTTCCGAGCGGAGTACATTATTTTTTAAATGTATGAATGCAGTTTTTCTTGTTACTAAAATCGATGACATGGTTTCTAAGAACAGATCTTCGTATCTCTTGTAGTTTTAGATTTTCCCCTACTGACCGATTTAAATATTATATTGGACCCTGTATATTCGAGATTTATGTTCTATACTAATTAATAACCGTTGTAGCATACTATTATATACATACCATTCCTTTAAAACTCATAAATAATTGAATAAATCTTTTTATTAATTAGCACCATCATCGGCATTCAATAGCCTTTAGAAACTTCTGGGAAGTTTTTGAGCCGTGTTTTTTGTAAGCGGTACAAGAGAAAGCACTTATGCTTAAACTTGGAGGAATAAAAAACGAAAGAGACTTTCAATAGCTCTCCGGGTCGTAAGCTATATTTTTTATACAACTCACTGATTGAACAAGCTAAGCCCTCTTGATGTTGAATGGTAATCATCTAGCCCTTTTTTGTGCTACTGCTTGTGGAACAAGCATATGACCCAACTGATGTTGAGTGGTAATCATCACCTATTACAAAGCATTGCCTTGTATTACAAGCAATGTAATTACAGGCACATGAGGCTTAACACCTGTATGCCTCAGGTGTATGGATTCAGAACAGTGTAAGTAAGGCACGTTCCTAACTAACGTGACCTACAAGGCAATGCTTTGTTATAGGCTATGGTAACCACTTAACATCAGGTGGGCCATATGTTTGTTCCATCAGCAAATTGTATAAAAAAAAAGACTTGAGGCCAAATTCTCAAAGTTCCTTTGAGCTGAGTCGAGATTGAAACAAGAATTTGATCCAAATTGGGCCAGTCTGAAATGTCAGTTTCAAAGAATACCATTTGCAGATTCAGACGATCGAAACTTGTATTTGACGAAATTTCGTCACGAGAATTGAGTCCCAGTTCTTATTTGGTTTTACGTACCTCTAGGTAGGTATTCTTTATTACTCTATGACAAACCTTATTCGTACTTGTACGTACAAGTTGGATAACATGAGGAAGGAAGTAGTTTAAGTCGAAATTCGGGAATGTTAGGGAAAAGAGGCTTACGATTCGCCGGGGGACAACATGGGAATTATAGTGTTTATGACATTTCTTTTTACAGACTATCCTAAATGCAGATGTGGGTACTTTAAACACTGAGTAGTTTTTAGTAGTAGTAAAACTCTTAGTGAAGGGCGCGTCTGGGAAAGTACTACCACCATGCTATATTCTGCCGCCAAGCAGCTTGCTGTGTTCCTTACCTTCATAACAAACGTGACCTGCGAGGTAATGTTTTGTTATAGGTCATGGTAATCTTAAGATTAGGTAGAAGGGTAAGAAGAAGATCAGGTAAGACTGCTTGTTTTATTGGTATTAATTAGTAGTAGTAGAACTCTTTGTGAAGGGCTCGTCTTGCTCGCTTTGTGTGTGTGTGGATGCCGGTGAAATTACAGGCACATGAGGCTTAACAGTATACCTCAAATTGGTGGACGCAGGGTAGTGCATCGTAGAGCACGTACCTAATGTGCGTGACCTACGAGGCAAAAAAAACTTAACTAAGCTTCAAGTCATTTGACGCATACGGCCGCAAAACACCGTGACACACGACCATCTTGGTTGTCAGTCGGATAACCTAGCGATTTCGTTAGAATATAACTTTGTCTACGGGCATTGGTCTGTTTTTCGTCGCTCTGAGCAAGTGTGGAAGGCGTGTTAGAGTAATGATTTCACTTTGAAAAGTTATCGAACTTTACATCAGAGAGCAATCCATCTTATTCTCGCTTCGCTCACTTCACACGAGCGTCTTATATTGTTCTACACTCACTGTTTTATAAAGCTTGCATACACATAGCGATTTATTTGCAATAAAATCTAAACTGTAATTCCCTAAGGGCGCGTTTAAATTATGCGAAAGATATAGCGCGGTTTTGCGAGTATCGTTTTGTGGTATCCTTGTATCGTCTCAATATTCGGTATACTTATTGGTACTGTAAAAACTCTCCTATAAGCTAATTGTCATCGACTGCATCATCACTTAACACCAGGTGAGATTGCGGTCAAACGTTTACCTATAACCTGTAAAAAAATTGTTGAATTTTCAAATAGTTTGTAACCGATTTCCTAAAACCAGGAGGTTCTTAAATTCACAATTTTTCGGCAGCAATACACAACTCAATTCGAGTTGACAGTACCGCTTAGTGTGCATAGACATCTATCTAATCCAAATAGCCCACATTCACCCACTGCTGAGTATAGGCCTCTTCTTAGGCACGCCACTCTTTCCGGTTCTGCGCCAAGAGAATCCATCGAGGTCCCACTGCCTTCACAATGTCATCTGACCATCTGGCTGGTATAATACATAGACATAATAATATATATTTATTAGTTCTAGGGAAGGGACAGTGTAATTCCTAAATTTACTCGTGCCAAAGGCTTACGGGTTTTCCAAGAAAGTCGGTCCCATTCACACTTCTAATAAACGGTAAACTCCATACTTGTAAGGTTATTTTATTGTGCGCTTAAAATATATCCTGCCACTGTGTGTTGTGTCACTCATTGAAATTGAAATTATTTATTGATTTACAGACATTACAATTACATTATAATCATATTAATTGTTGCTTATAATGTCGATAATGAATATTTAAAATTATAAAATATGGACACAGTTTCACACAATAACATTTCCTTGTAGGACAACATTGGTACCCAAACTAGGATGGCCCTGTGTAATGATAAAACATTGATAAAAAATTGCAAGTTTAGGCATTATTTATTAATATTTATTGTATATTTTCACTTAACTTTATTTGGAAAACAAACAGTATTATAAACTAGGTAAACAACAACCTAAATAAATTAATTACCCATTTATATGTATACGCATATATGTATATAAAACTAAATACAACAGCTGTTATTAATAGAAACGGGATATTTACTATGATTTTTGAGTTTGATTGTCTCCCGATATTTGAAACTCCAAAATCATTGTAAATATCCCGTTTCTATCCAAAATATTGATCGAAAACATGCTATGTAAAAAGTTATATTACAAGAACTATAATATATAATTATATTTGAATTTTTAGCTACATTTATTTAATTTACATTGTAGTTAGATTACCTATGTAAGGTAAGGACACCGGTGTTGGACGACTAACCAGTAATGGACGAAAAAAAATGAAATCATTAAAAATAAGAAAAATAACATTGATATTTGCAATCGCAATAGTCTAATGTAAACGTTATAATATCGTTCTGTCAAATACAATGACATTTATTGATTCTACCATTTTGTTCAAAATAACGATGCTGATGTAGTTGTAGTGGTGTTGTTATTTTAGTTTTATCCAGATTTACTAAGAAAATCATTAAGGAAGTAAGTAGAGAATTTTGGTAATGATTTAAGCATTAATCGTTGTACAATAAACAAACATTATTTCATGAAATGAGAGATTATAAAGAAAGCTAATTTAAAAGTTTATTTTTGAATTGTATAAATATTTTGGAAATTATTGTCGATTTTCATCACTGGATATTTTATTTCATAGGTTACCAATCATGGACAAGTGTCGAAACTTATTTAATTTTTCATTTTAATAATGAATTAACTAATAAGTTTGATCTTTAATTACTAAGTAATAATATCGTTTTGAAAACTCATTCCAATAATGGCTTCCAATAATGTACACGAGTGTCCATTACTGGAAAAATCATACAATCCAATGTTGGACATATCAAGAAGATATTATATAATTTTCCTACAGGAATGGCGCCAAGGATAGATTACACACTTTTGCAGATGTACCAGGCTAAACCAGCTATCAAAAATAGGGCTAAAGTTGCAGCTCGGCTTAACGATACGGTGTACCGAGAATAACTCTATAAGTACAACAAAATTTCAAGCATAAATCAAAAGTAGATAATTCAACGAAAGTAAGTGATACAATCATAATGGCATAATGGCGGAATCGCTGGAAGACCTAGAAACAATGCTCAGAGACCTAATATTGTCCCCCAACAGGTGGGTCTTAAGATGAACATGAGTAAAATGAAACTTATGGCAAATGCTCATATCACACCCGTGCCGGTATATGTTGGGAGCGGTATCATCGAAGTTGTAAACCACTATGTATATTTGGGTCAGACAGTCCAACTAGGAAAGTCCAACTTCGACAAATAGGTAAGCCGACGAATCCAACTCGGATAGGCAGCGTTCGGGAAATTACGGCACATCTTCTCGTCACAGTTACCGCAAAGCCTCAAGACGAAAGTCTATAATCAGTGTGTGTTACCTTAGTTAGTGATGATTTATGGAACTGAGACGTGGTCGCTAACTATTGGTCTCATACACAAGCTCAAATTCGCACGAGCTATGGAGAGAGCTATGCTGGGAGTTTCACTGTGAGATCGAATCAGGAATGAGTAAATCCGTAAAAGAACCAAGGTCACCAACGTAGCTTTCAGAATCAGCAAGTTGAAGTGGCAGTGGGAAGGCCATATAGCTCGTAGAGCCGACAACCGTTGGGAGGAGGTTCTCGAATGGCGACCTCGAACCGGAAGACGAAGCGAAGGACATCCTCCTACCCGATAAACTGACGACATTGTTAGGACCGCGGGAAGTTAAAGGATGAAACGAGCTTAGAATCGTTCTTCCTGGAAACGTATGGGGGATGCCTATGCCCAGCAGTAGACTTCTATAGGCTAATGATGATGGTGAAGTGATACTAACCATCAATCAAATATCCAAGAACCAATAGTGGTTGCAAACACACAAAAGCCAATCATTCATGAACCAGCCATTCAAGAACCAACTATACCTACAGGAATCAACCATTCAAGAGCCAACCATTCAAAAAAACAATCGGTCGAATTCTAATTGTTCAAGAGCCAACACTCAAGAGCCAAACATACAAACAAATTAAACTGCACAAAGCATTTAAGATCCTATCACGCCTAATATTCCAGAATCGATTACCCAAAAACATTATTCAAGAATCAGAAAAGTTATTCGATCGTTTCCATATGATTTAGAAATCTCCACAGGCAGTAGACAAGAAACATATGTGCCTATCCAAGAAAAAACACCAGTCATAAAAAGACAAGGTATGTATATACTGTCATCATTTTAGAAAATCTTTTCTGGCCTGATGAAATAAAATCTAAGAAAGGGAGGAAAAGAAAATTAGAAAAAAACATTCCGTGTGCTTGGAAGTAGTATCATGAAAAGAAAGACTTGGAAAAGGAAAATAAACTACTCGAGAAAGAACGCGAAGAAGCGTGCACATGCAAGGAAAGAAAAAAGACAGTTGGAACAGAAAAAATTAAATAGTTAACTAAAGCAACCCCGAAAAAGGAACCGCAGCTATGATATAATATCTTCAGATGAAACAGCATCTGTTTAATGAAATTTAGTATGCTGTGAGTGGTGATAGCTATTTATATTTTTCTATTTCTATTCCATGGTTTATCATAAATACACATGCAAAAATTATTAGGTGGTATGTCCATAAGTGGATGTACATAACTAGGTCTTGTTCATAATTGGGTGTCCATAACTAGAGTTTGTCCATAACTGGGTGTCCATTAATGGATTTTTGCTGTCCATTACTAGGAAAATGCATGGTGTGATTTTCGTCGCATTTATCTCGTAAGTGAAGGTTTTAATCGGTAGTTCTTAGATTGAAAATTATAGCTTAATTATTTAGCTATCAAATGAGCTTGATCTGATAATGTTCTAACAAAAAAAACATAGCGAAATTATCAAAATCAATCGTCACGACCCCGTCACGACCCTTAATGTGTCCATAATTGGTGTCTTTACCTTAGGTGATAATCATATTACATTTTACCAACGTGGAGTACCTAGATGTGTACACAGAGTACAAAGGGAGGTAATATGTAAGGTCATCTGTGAAATTACAGGGTTCAAAGCTTGTAGGGTGAACTCTGGACGTTGCCCCGTGACGTCACAATATCATGTCATACTGCAACGTTATTATATTTACTCTGAAACATGATCCCGATTTATTAAATTATTCTCTGAAATTCATTGTGCGACCTAAGTTAGACATAAGCCTCCCCTAATTTTGGGGTTTGCTATAGTCATTACGCTTGATAAGAGGATAGGTGACCGAAGTGGTTTTTATTACACGGGAGATGCTCCTAATCATCTCCTAGTTCCACATTTATGGGAGGTGATCCTATTCTAGGGAGGGGTCCTATTCCACAGAAAACCAGCGCTAGGGTAAGGATATACCGTAGTAGGTAGGTAGGTCTGCACTAGCGTTATTGCTGAGTAGTGACCATTTTTGTTAATATATTTTATTTGTTCGTTTGTAATTTAAGTCTAGTTTTAAGCTTTTATCAATCTTTATGTTATTTATCGACGGATTTCAATCAAATTTGAGAGGACATCATTCTACACGTGGTGTTGCAAAAAAAAACCAAAAAGGGATAGGAGAAAGGCGGGAAAGGGGGGAAAATTTACTGTGGCATTATATATAGACGGATTTTAATAATAATAATGCTGGACAATCCACACAGCATCATCTAGCCCCAAGCTAAGCAGAGCTTGTGTTATGGGTACTAGATGACTGATATACTTAATACAATACATTACATACATCGATATTTTTTGTTATATATAGAAAATACCCAGAACACCCGGAATAAATATTTGCAGATCGTACAAACATTTATACCAAGGCGGGAATCGAACCCGCAACCCCTGCGTTGAAGGCGGACATTCGCCCGCCGCGCCACATCGGCCGTCAAATTATTTTCGTCAAATCGTCAAATTATGTCAATTATGTTCGTACATAGTAAAATTGTCTCCTCGTGAGTGCCTCGCCTTAAAATAGCGCAGAAAGACTTTTTCGCAATACATAGTCGAGTGCTACTGATGTAAATTTATTGCTCTCATTGTGAGAAACGGTTGAGCACCCTTGAATAACGGCACCGACTATTGACGTGTCAATGAAGAATTTAAATATATTACTCTTTGATTTAATGCTTTTGTTGACGCGTTTCGTCACGTGATCAGCCTATATAAGTCCATTACTTCAGTAGTAATAGAGCTCTTAGTGAAGGGCTCGTCCGGGGAAGTACTACCACCATGCCTATTTCTATCGCCAAGCAAAACTGTGTTTCGATTTGAAGGGTGTAGGTGCTGGTGAAATTACAGGCACTTGAGGCCTTGAAGTGTATAATAATAACAATAATGCTGGACACTCCACACAGCATCATCTAGCCCCAAGCTAAGCAGAGCTTGTGTTATGGGTACTAGATGACTGATATACTTAATACAATATATTACGTACATAGATATATTTTTATTATACATAGAAATACCCAGAACACCCGGAATAAATACTTGCAGATCGTACAAACATTTATCCCAAGGCGGGAATCGAACCCGCAACCTTCTGCGTCGCAGGCGGACATTTGCCCGCCGCGCCACATCGGTCGTCAAAATAAAGAAATATCGTCTAATTCAAGTTTCAAAGTCAAAGTCCAAAAGCATTTATTCTGTAATATCCGCAGGAATCATCTTGAAAATCTTAAATCTAGGTGAATTTAAGCGCCAGTTCCTCGCGACCAAGCCTAGAAGAACCGGCAAGCAACTTACGGCTTGGTTCCTACCGTTTTGGTTGTGCCAATCTCCAAATGTTAGGTCTTTAAAACTGACACTTTTATTGTTTCTAAGAGCTCTGCCTCACCAAGACGCCATGGCGACGTCGCCGGCTACGTATCCAAGCAGTTAATATTGAAATGTATGCTACCTAACTCACGTGGCGACGGTATGGCGACGTCGCCAAATTGGAAGCGTGGCCACGAGCTACAGTTCTCTACGTGGCTTCTGGATACTCTGGCGGCTTGGCGACGTTGCCACTATAATGTACACGGTAAACTGCACCTCCCTCACTCAGTCGCCAGTCAGCCGCCATTTTGGACGCTCACTCGAAATATAGTACCTAGTTGATGTTATAAATAATGAGTTTCGATACTGAAAAATTTATAATAGAAATTCAAAACCGTCCTTGTATATGGGATAGTTCATCTAATGAGTATTTCATATTTTTTTAGGATATTTTCGTAAATCTCCATACAGTTTAAAAAAAATACCACTTCGGCTTCGATCTGATATAAAAGGATGAACCCATAGTTTCTTTTTTTTCTATTTTTCTACGACGTAGATAACAAAGAAGTGCAATTTCTTCTACATCCATTCCTGACGACGTAAATGAATTGACTGTCGAGACGCCATGGCCACTCGACTTGGCGACCTTCGGATGCCAGAAGTAGCCAGGCCTGCGCCGCTGGCGACGTCGCCATGGCGTCTTGGTGAGGCAGAGCTCTAAGAGTAGACCTTTACACAGCTTATCTTTTATGTAAGTTAGTTTTTTTTTCTATTTTCTACTGTGTCATAGTTTTTTACGGTTGTCTGGAAGATATCGCGTCCAGCGATAAGACCGCCCATTGTAGGACAATGATTTTAGTTTCTTTTCTTTTGTATTAGTAAATAAGTATTTTTAGTTTAGCTTAATTGCTAGCTTTTGTCCTCAATAAAGTTTATTTTATTATTATTATTATTATAGCTATTAAACTGAACGGTGAGGATATAAAATATTTTCTTAACCCATTTGACATTCAAAATAACTTCCACGATTCACGTGTTCCCTTAACACCAGTCTCATTTTATAACCCTCAAAAATGTATTACCTCTGGGACAAAATAACCCCGATAACAGTTTATGCATGCAAAATGTGTTATGCTGTCGATTTTTTTTTTATTTATAGTACGACCCTGTGTGTCCCTGTGTACCTTTCAATAAATTTTGTATAAGGGCGACGAGAAAGGTTTTATTGATTCCTTTAGAAAATACTGTGACTTCGCTTTTGTGAAATCATCCCTAAACCTGTAAAGCTTTCTGTGATAGAAGTTGATGGAACAAGTTACCCACCTGATGTAAAGTAATTTTTGTGACCTAAAGTGGAGCTTGTAGGTCGCTCACGTATCAAGCATATGGCCTACCAGATGTTGAGTTGTAATTAAAAAAAAAAACTAACACTTGTAACGAACCATTACCTTGTAGGTCACGCACGTTAGGTACTTGCCCTATGATGCACTGTCCTGCGTCCACCAACCTGAGATATACTTGCGTTAGGCCTCATGTGCCTGTAATTTCACCGGCATCCACACTTTTCAAACCGGAACACAGCAATGTGAGCATTACTGTTTGGCAGTCGAAATAGATAGGTAGGTAGTATATAGGTAAGTAATACGAGTAAATAGTATGTAAATAACAATATGTAAGGTAGGTAGGTATAAGTACTTCCCCGGACTTCCCCTTTCATAAAGAGCTTTACTACTACTAAGATTTAATGACTTTAGGTACCTCTTAGGTAGGTACCGTTTTGTTTGTAATGAATCGTAATTCCTTGAATTATAAACAGTCAGGCAATATCGTTACAGTTTTATATAAATATCATACAAAAATACTAGTTGCCAGCTATTTTGATGAATTGAGGAAAATCAGCAACGTATCTATGGCACCAACGGAGGTGGTATGGTAACGACCAATTAGTTGGAATGAAAAAGAGCTTATCGACCCTTTGACGCTTGTTGTGTGCCTAATATTTTTGTTGACGTGATTGTATTTTATATTTTGCAAAGATAATTTAAAACAACTAGCAAAAACTACGCGACTTTGCTCACGTAAAGTTATTATTATTATATTCTTAAAGTTAAATTCTTAATTTTATTACTTGCTGTCGCATGTTATTGCTGTATTATTAAGTGTGATTATTATTTGTATTTTCTTTGCTCAAATAAAGTTATTATTATATTTGACGACCGATGTTCCTGCGGCGGGCGAATGTCTGCCTGCGACGCAAGAGGTTGCAGGTTCCATTCCCGCCTTGGGATAAATGTTTGTACGATCTGCAAATATTTATTTCGGGTGTTCTGGGTATTTTCTATGTATAATAAAAAATATCTATGTATGTAATGTATTGTATTAAGTTATCAGTCATCTAGAACCCATAACACAAGCTCTGCTTAGCTTGGGGCTAGATGATGCTGTGTGGATTGTCCAGCATTATTATTATTACTTTTTTGTAACCATGCTTAAAATACTATACAAAACCCAGGCCGAGAATAAACATTGATGTTCGTCACACAAATGTTTATCTTCGGTGGGGGTAGGGATCAAACCCACGACTACAAAAAGCAAAGCTACTACTGTGTTGTGAGACCAGTAAAATTGCTAAATGCTGCATTCAAATCACAATAAATAAACATAATGCGAATAGAACTTCCCCATTCAGCGGACCGGACCAAACCGAATTCAAAAGTTTATAATAAATTGTTCTTGGATTTTGTTGTTGGCAACAATCGTAAATAAATATTAAATTCACTGTAAATGAGAATGTCCAAGACTCAAAGTGACTGTCGCTGTTGGTGGCTTTAAAGCCACCGGTTCTTCGGTTAAAATGATCTTGTTTGTTAAATAATTAAAGCGAATTTACAGTTTGGTATTTCTGTATTTCTACGCTTTAAGGGAAAAGACAGAATCACTTTTTCTTGAACTGACATTCCAAATACAGGGAAATCTAGTTGGGAGTTGGAGATCAGACATGTGCACCGTATGTACTGTTTACCTAACTTGGTACTTGATCAAATTTATATAGTAAACTAGCGGCTGCTCGCAGCTTCGCCCGCGTGGCAGTTTTTTCCCGTTCCCGTTATTTTTCCGGAATAAAAAGTAGCCTATATGTAAATCCAGGTGACAATCTATATTTATTCCAAATTTCATCCAAATCGGTCCACTGGTTAGAGCGTGAAAGAGTAACAAACATCCATCCATCCATCCATTATTATAATATTAATAGGATTTACCTACCTTGGTACTTATTTATGATCAATTTGTTTATGTGACCAAGTTTGAAGATAAAGGTGGCTGGGTAACCTATGATCAAATTACCTAACTACAAAAATCCAAGTTTTTTTTAATGTAAATTTGTATAGCTAGGGTAGGTACTCCTTACTCATAGGTACTTGCAATGGTATGTTTTATTTTTTATAAGTAATTCCAGTAGTTTTTAGTAGAACAGACAATTGAATAGTTTTTATTTGTGATTTTCACCGATAAACTGATGAAAGTGACCCTGCCTTCTAAATGTAAGGTCGTGGGTTGAAATCCGATCGTGCACCACGAATTTTTGTATTCCATAATATTTTCTATTGCCTATATGCGCAATGGCAGTGCTGTCAAACGGCGAAAAAAAACATTATGAGGAAACCAGTTTTTAGCAGCTGTAATGGGCTTGCAAACTTTCACGTATGCCAACGACTGCTCAATGTGGATATTGCCAAACGCTATATTTGGACGTACATCTGACTACCCCTTTAGACATCATTAAACGCTTATGAGATGGGTACTTAGTACTTAGTGGTCTGAAAAAATATGTACCGTTCCTGGAGATTATAGCTGTGAGCTATTTATTTTCCTTTCCTTCTATTGAGTTTCAGGCTCTTTGTAGCCTCTAAAGTGTAAATACCAAAATCTTCCTTAGTATCCCGATTATAAATTAAAATTTCCTGGAATAAATACGTACGTTGTTTGCGTTGGACCCTCGTCAGGGGGCGTCTTGACGTCGCATGTCTGGATTTAGGGCTCGTACATAATGCCAGTGTTTTTCGGGAATTTTCAGGAATTTTGTTAACATGGACTTGCCCTTGTTCTTGTCAGTTTAAAAAAGGTTCGAGCTTTTAACGATTGATCCTTTTAATTTATTAACATAGAACCAGAAGGGGTCCATGAAAAATTTGCTTCGACACTCTCTCTCTCTCTCTCTCCCTTTCTAGTACAGTCAGGTACGCTAGAAAATATCTTACAGTATGACAGTGAACTCTAATACAATACAAACTCAAAAATATTCAGTCTAAGTTAAGTCTTAGGTTTTGAGTATTTACACACAGCATACTAGGTACTCGACATACATTGTATGTCATTGTATGTATTGTATAAAAAGACCAACAAAATAAAAAAATATTTTGTTGGTATTTTTTTGGCAGCGCCATCTAACCCCAAACTAAGCAAAGGTATATGGGAATCAGAGGCCCAATTTTCGTATTATTTCTGAGCTGAGACTAGATTGAAACATCAATTTGATTGTCAAAATTGAAATGTCTGTTTAAAAAAAGGCCATTTGCAGGTTGAGATGATCGAAACTTGAATTTGACGATATTTTGTTATTAGACTTAGACCCTAGATAACTGACAGACTACTTAAAAACTTTTTTCTTCTTGTATATACATAAAATACAATATACACCTAGACCTATACAATATACATCACACAAATGTTTCTTCTCGGTGGACATCGAACCCACGACCGCAGAGCTACTGAGCTGTGCGGCCTTTATTCAAGATTCCAATGTGCTCACGGCTCAACACTAAAATTAATTTTGTTTATGCAGAATTTTATGAGAAATGTTCAGTCAAGAGGTCCAGTAACGCTTTTCAACAATTGGTCACCGTCTTTATCATGGCCGCTATACCGCTGTAATAAAACTACTTCATAAGGAATACTCCAGGAACGTGTAAAGTTACCTACAAAAAAGTCTGATAGAGCATCACTTGGAAAAAAAAACATGTTTGTTGTATGAGAGACCCTTTAAATATTTACTTTACTCTATTTTTTGTTATAGCGGCAACAAAAACACATCATCTGTAAAAATTTCAACTCTCTAACTATATATTCATGAGATATAGGTTCATGAGATACAGCCTGGTGACAGAGGGACCGACCGACAGCGGAGTCTTAGTAATAGGGCCCCGTTTTACCCTTTGGGTACGGAACTCTAAAAAACTATTAGTTTGCAAAATTTTTGACATAAGATGGTATAAAATGTGATGAAAAGATGGTCCATCCGATGTTGATTACTTGTTTTGTTTTCATTGGCTTCGTCGCAGTAACATTATGACAGAGAACGACCCGTAGTACCGATGGACGCTCGTAGAATGTTGGCATTGGGCAAGAGTAGGCTACTGACACTGTAATTTACGATCGTAATGTGCAGGCAGCCGTTTTATAGAAACCCAAAGCCAACGGTATACTTTTAACGCTAAATTAACGACGTCCCGGATTTCACGGCTCCTCAACCGTGCGCTCCTGGTGTTTTAGGCTGATCTTTTTTAACGTTCTGGATAAATTTCCGGGAATATACTCAATGAAAGCCACAAGACGAAAGTCTATAAATAATTAGTACGTTTTACTCTCAAACGGTGAAGGAAAACGTGAGGATGCCAGTTTAGTATTCTCGCAGCGGCGATGGGTTTGCAACCTGTCATGCATGGAATACTAGCTACTGTTAAATGTTGGTATGCTCCAAATGTAATATTTGGACGTACCTCTGACTACCTCCATTAGACATCCACCAAAAATCTCGAGTAGGGTAGGGTAGGGTAGTAGGGTACTATTTTATGTATTAAATTGGCAAACCAACATAGCGGTGAAAAATTTTTTTAACAGTTTTAAGTTCAACTTAATACAACCATGTCGCCTAGTAAATAATGTCACTAATTTTTTTTTTTTTATTTTTTTTTTTATTTTATTTATTGGGGTAAACTAACAGTGACACAATAATGGCTAAGGTAGAGAAGTTTAAGGTAGACAATTATTCTAGAGTGACACCAACTCCGTTTACCACGGATTACTTAAATATTTTAAACTTACATCTAGGTATAGCATTATGTTAGGTTGATAGTGCTTATTTTAGTGTTAACAAAAGTGTCATAAGTTGTTTTTTAAAAGTACTAATTGTCAAAACAGAAAAAGAGCTCACTTAGAAGTGAGCTCTTATTTACCGAAATGGATTTTGCGCCAACCCAGGGTCTATCTAGGGTTATAATTGATCGAAGCATTTAGCTATGCATTCGAAATACAAAATTATTGTATTACAAAACCCGAACAGACTCCGAACAATGGTACGACCATTGTTCGGAGTCTGTTGTCTATTGTTCGGGTATGTTAAAGAATATGGACTGCAGGTTCGTACCAAAAGCCGTTGCTGAAAGTTCTAGTTTCAAAATTATTGTTTTCTAGTTTAAAAAAATCTACAACTAGCTATAGAGCACGAAAGTTGGCGTTGTTTTGACATTTTGCAGTCGTCCTAGCTCACGGTAGAGGGCGGTTTGGTCATTCAAAATCATGAATCAATTCTAACTGTGTAAAAAGAACCTTAAGGAGTTTTAATTGCAAATGCTGGATTTATAGCCTGTCCTACAGGAAGAGTTTAATCTTATAGTGCAGTGCACCATTTAACTTGCCCTAACTCAATAGTTGTAAGTAATTGTAGGGGTTATTCTAACAGGCATGAGAGAAAAAAGAAAGAAAGAAACTGCCTTACGATTTAAATCCTGAGATACGGTAAATATCCCGTCAAATCTTTAGATCTTTTTTGAGAAAATATCTCACCTTGTATCAACAAAAGATTCTTGGGGATATTTAAGGAGGGTAGTCAGAGGTTTATCCAAATATTACTACTACCAAATTTTTTTTTTATTATTTTGTGATTTTTTTGGTCTATTGTGTTTTGTATTGTTGTTTTAATAATTTTGAGATTTACTTTGTTTTTCTTTGTAATTTTGAATTTAAATTTGTAATTTACCTTAGCTGTGTTATTTACCTTCCTGATGTAACTCTGTGAATATTAGTCTAATTTTAGACTATCTATGAAATTTATACCATTATTATTTCCGCTATATTATTTTAAGTGTTTAATACTTACCTGTGTTAGCTGTGGTTACCTTTAGTGGATAATCACAGGGCGGGACATTTTTGTTTGAGTTTAGTCTAAGTTTTGTGCTGGCGACCCTTAATAAAATAAATAAAAAAAAAAATTACATTTGGCATTTACTGGAATAATTTCCTTACGACTAAGTCTAAAAGAACATGCAAGAAACTTATGGCTTGATCATCACCGTTATTTTGTATGATCTTTTTACAAGGTAATATAACAGGTGCATGTCCCGTTGCTTGGTCCAGGTCTTCTCGTGTAGACAAGACGTGTCTCAGAGAGGACAACAAAGCAAGTGTTCTATAGTCTGTATCTCTCCGCAGTTGCACTTTCTCTTGGAAGGGTCAATAAAACCCCACTTAGAAAGTTCTTCTAAAATGAAGGAGATTTCTTATTTCACCATCTTTTCAACTAAAATATCGAATGCTTTCAGAATAGTGTATCGTCTAATAAATTCAAGCCATGTGGCAGTGTTTAATTGAAGCTAAGTGGAGTTCGTGCAGCAACAAGTGCGTACTCATGAGTTCTAGGTTTTAGCTTTTAATTCTTAATTTTCTTAAAGAATTTGTTAATAGAATACGGAAATGTTTGTTATAAGTAACCACTTAACACCAAGTGGGTCAGAAAAGCAATCAGAAGTTGAAGACGAAAATTGCTTCACGCGGGCAAAGTCGCGTGCGTTTCGCTAGTTTTACATACTTATATCTAAATAATCCTTGTCTCTTGTTGTTATTATCTATAATACCGTCTCAGGTGTCAAATTTTCACCTACAAACCAAGGCAGATATTGTTTTCTAAAAATAAAATGACGTTTTTTGCATATTTTCAGTCTTCATTCTTCTATATGGCACCTATCTGTCATTCGACAGACAATTTTGCCAATGTCAAGTGGTTAGTAAAAGTTTTTAGTCAAGTTGAGTAAGCTAAAAACAAGTGTGCTTTAAACCACACGACTGAAGTAAAACTTCTTTAATAATACGAAACGTAACTGGCCACGAGAGAAAGAGAGAAAGAACAGCTTTCATACCCCCTCCATGGTAGTGTTAAACGTTTAACGCAACCTTGCTGAAAGTCGCATT
This sequence comes from Electrophaes corylata, assembly GCA_947095575.1. Taxonomy (NCBI): domain Eukaryota; kingdom Metazoa; phylum Arthropoda; class Insecta; order Lepidoptera; family Geometridae; genus Electrophaes; species Electrophaes corylata. The sequence goes on along the minus strand of OX352719.1, from coordinate 1,816,114 downwards.
AAAAGTATCACTTCAAAAAGAGTAGCCGGTTGTAAAGTGGTTTTTACGGCGTTTCTCTTCAAAAATCTAAGGAAAACCTTTTCAAAAATTGCGACTTTGACGAGCTCTGTTATATATTCAAAGTCGCTATGTTAGCTTCACGTGCCTGTAATTTTACATGCACCCACGCTTTCAAACTGGAACACAGCAAGCTCTTTTTATACAATTTACTGATGGAACAAGCATATGGCCCACCTGATGTGAAGTGGTTACCATCGCCTATAATAAAGCATTGCGTTGGTCGTTCGTTAAGAACGTAACCTACAATACACTGATCTGCGTCCATCAACCCGAGGCAGACAGATGTGTGCCTGTAAGTTGCTTAGCTACAGAAATAGAGTAGTAAGTACGAGCCCTTCACTAAGAGCTGTACTATTGATACCGTCATGACGGTCGCCGTATTTTAAAGAACATAAGTCTTACATCAAACACCCTTTGTGTCTGCCGTTTCTGAAGTAGTTAGTTCGATTTTGTCACATATACCTTTTATTATTCAAAAAACATGAAAGAATACCGAAGCTGTTCTCTGGAATTTTGTTATCCTATCCTTTATAGGGTAGGAAAAGGGTAGGGTAGGTGCTAAGGGTGTGCTCCTGTTATGATTTGCCTTTGAATACACCTCACTAAGTTAGATCAACACACAGAAGCGTCAAGTTACATTATATAGTGACTGAGATCACATAAAAAAATCACAAAAACTTCATTACTTAATCCCCAAGCACGGTCGATATCCTCTCAGATATCTTAGTACCAAGTAACTCGAGATTGAATGACTCAGGAGGTTGCGGGTTCGATTCCCACCTTGCGATAAATGTTTGTACGATCTGCAAATATTTATTCCGGGTGTTCTGGGTATTTTCTATGTATAATAAAATTATCTACGCATGTAATGTATTGTATTAAGTATATCAGTCATCTAGTACCCATAACACAAGCTCTGCTTAGCTTGGGGTTAGATGATGCAGTATGGATTGCTCAGCATTATGTATTATATTAACTTAAACATTTGAAACTCTTGAGAAACAGAAAATCTGAAAGATATCAACCACTAGGATTCTGTGCCTATTTCATTTTCCCCCATTCTAACAATCCCAGTAACCCAATTTTCGTGCAAAACGGCACGTCGTAAATACGTCGCTTTCATTTTACCGTTCCGTAATTAATCTTGTGTGAGAAATGGGAGATGCAAGCGACGCCAATGCTTAATAAATATATTCTCTCCTTTACTACTCGAGCACACGTGGATAGATTTTAGGTGCCTAGTCTTTCCTGGATGTGGCTATTTTAGGGTTCCGTACCCAAAGGGTAAAACGGGACCTTGTTTCTAAGACTTCGCTGTCTGTCTGTCTGTCCGTTTGTCACCAGGCTGTATCCCATGAATCGTGATAGTAAGAGAGTTGAAATTTTCACAGATGATGTATTTCTGTTGCCGCTATAACAACAAATACTAACAACCAGAATAAAATAAATATTTAGGGGGGCTCTCATACAACAAACGTGATTTATTGCCGTTTTTACTATAGATTATGGTACGGAACCCTTCGTACGCGAGTCCGACTCGCACTTGGCCGGTTTTTTTTGTGGCCTTTATTCGTCATTCAGAAAATTTTGCCAATGTCATGTGGATTTTTTATATAATATTTAATTTACTCCAGATCTAGTATTTAACACCTGTATGCCTCAGGTTGATGAACGCAGAGGAGTTCACTATAGACACCTTGCGACCTTCAATATAATGCTTTGTTATAGGCGATGGTAACCACTTAACATCAGGTGGGCAATAAGCTTGTTCTATAAGTTATTACATAAAAAAAAAGAAGCAGGTACGGTGGTAGCATGCACCCGGACGAGCCCTTTCAGAAAGAGCTTTACTACTTCTAAAATATAGTATCTATAGTATATGTATAGTATATTTATGTATAATAATAATAATAATAATGCTGGACAGTCCACCCAGCATCATCTAGCCCCAAGCTAAGCAGAGCTTGTGTTATGGGTACTAGATGACTGATATACTTAATACAATACATTACATATATAGATATTTTTTATTATACATAGAAAACACCCAGAACACCCGGAATAAATATTTGCAGATCGTACAAATATTTATCCCAAGACGGGAATCTAACCCGCAACCTCTTGCGTCGCAGGCGGACACCGCGCCATATCGGTCGTCAACTTTGGGTCGTCGGTAACTTTGATATATTTTGTTACAAATGTATCCACCGGAAGATTGAAATCAAAAGCGTTTGAAAACGGCACGATTGAAGCTGGAAACACACCAAAAGCATTTTATTGCTCGTTAGTAATTGAGGAAGTCAACTACACAAGCAGCCATTCTACCTAACCCTTACCAATAAAGGATATCCTCAATAAACATAGTCAAACCCACAGCCGCTTGTGTAGTGGAGGCGGCCCCCTTATTCTGGAGGTGGTTAGTTTTTACAACACATACCCTTCCGGGTGAAAGTGTGGTGGTTACACAAGTTTTTTTTTTAAATATTTTTTTGTTATTTTGGAGATTTTTACACATCATCTAGCCCCAAACTAAGCAAAGCTACGGGAACTAGATGAATGATGTAATCTATCTATAATAATAATATTAATGCTGGATATACCACACAGCATCATCTAGCCCCAAGCTAAGCAGAGCTTGTGTTATGGGTGCTAGATGACTGATATACTTAATACAATACATTACGTACATATTTTTATTATGCATAGAAAATACCCAGAACACCTGGAATAAATATTTGCAGATCGTACAAACATTTATCCCAAGGCGGGAATCGAACCCGCAACCTCCTGCGTCGCAGGCGGACATTCGCCCGCCGCGCCACATCTGCCTTCGGAAAATGGGGCCCTATCCTTGTAAATGTAGTTAAATTCAAGTTTCGATCCTGTCAATCTCCAAAATGTCATTTTTTGAAACTGACATTTCAGACAGGTCTAATTTTGACAATCAAATTCTAGTTTCAATCTCGTCTCCGCTCAAAAAAATTACGAGGATGAAACCTCTCTCGAACCCACGTTCAGACAGTGTGTTGCCTACATTACCTCCACCATTGTTATATTAATTAATAGTATACTCCATGTATTTATTAGCTATGTGGGATAGGTACTGTAATTATGATATAGGTACTGCGAGCAAGGCCAATTAGGCTATTTAGTCATTTTGCATAGACTTATTTTATAGGCATATGTGATTTAATTTTGTTTAGCTAAGCACGTTTACCAAGATAAACATATTTAGCGTCAGCGTTATAGCGGCTTAATTTCGTTTGTGCAAGATGTTGTACGTTCAACATCTTGCACAAGCGAAATTAAGTCGCTAATAGCTTCCTAAATATATTTAGGGGCTCGCTAAATATTTTTCGCGAGCGTATGTATGTATTTACAAAACGAATTTAGAAAATTTAAACGGTTTATAAATTTTCTATCAGTCATCTGGTTCCCATAGTATAAGTTATGCTTAGTTTTAGGCTAGTTGATGCTATGTAAAAAATAAATGTCCACAAAAATTTATTTATTTATTTAAAGGCAATGCATTAGAAATTCAGCCTTTCCACCTATTGTGACGTATGACAATCGAATACTGGTACTCCATTAAATCAAATCTGTTCTCCATTGAAACGCTTCCATTGATGCTCTGTACCTAGCGAGCACAATACGCGCGCTTGCCAGCCGGCAATGAATACTGAACAAGCCTTGTCCGACAGCTTGTGTACTTGTCCGGGAAATGATTTATGTAAGTGTTAGACGTTCCATTGTCAGGTGGAATAAAACAGAGACCGAAGAACAAACTATACCTATCATATGACAGAAGAAGTAACAGTATAGTGCACCTGATGTTGAGTGGTTCCCGCCGCCTATTACAATAGCACCATTAAGTGGTTCCGGATTAGAATAGGTGACAGAATAACTTGATTTTAAGTCGTTACCGTTGTCTATAGCAATTGCACCAACCAGTGGTCCTGGATTAGAACAGGACCTTTCCATTACCTCCCCTGGATATTGAAAGAGACTAAAAGGACTAACCTGGAAATGGGCAGTAACTGAGAACTAAATACCGACACTTTATACTGTCAATCCTTCTGTCAACCGTATTATGGCAAACCCCCTTAGTGACACACTTTCCCGGAAGAGTTATTTCAAAGAACTCTAATACGACTTCGTGCGATCCTTACAATGTCGTCGGTCCATGAAGTGGGGGCCGTCTACATGATCAAAGATTCCAAAGCCTTACAAAACAAAACCTACACAAACCTAAGAGCGTCTTAAGTGAGAGTTCGGTCTGAGCGACAAAGGGACCGGATGTGACCCGCCTGACCGCGCTTCCGCCAAAATGGCGGCGGAACCGTATCCTGCCATTGTGCCTTGCTATTGAAATGTTTTGATTACTGTGTAGATGACAACAGAATATATCTCTAAGCGTTATTACTTGTTAGCTTTATTGTAGTTCAGAGACAATGAAGTATTCAGAGTGATAGTGCCTTACGCAAAAAATACGGTTCTTTTTAAAGTTAAAACAATAAGAAAATCCGTTGAAAAATCATTATTGAAAGAGCGAGCAAAGCGAGCTAAGCGCTTCAGTTTCGAGATTGGCTAAAATGTTTTTGTCCGTCTATCCGTCTGTCTGTTCTCGCTCACAGTTTGCATTTTCCAACCTTGAACTATTTAAAATTTTTAATCAATCGTGATTTTTGTTTGGTATAGTATGTATTTGTATGGTTAAGTATGCATCGACTGATTATAATAAAATTTGAGAGGCACACTAAAAAATTCATTTCCCACAAGATGTTACAAAAAAAATTCAGTCAGAGGGTAGTGGATGGGGTAAAGAAAAGAAGTTTGCTATAAAGTTATCCAGGGAAGGATTTCACATAAAATCCTGAGTTGATACTGCTTGGTATTAGAAGATCTGAGGGGATATCTACCGTGCCTGACTATTAAAAGTCGCGAGGCTGTTTCTTTTTTCAAGAGAATAAATTTGTGAAGCTATTTAATTATCTTTTTGCGCAGTACGTCTTCTGTACGTCCATTTATCTTTAAGAAAATGGCAATCTCGAATTATATTACTAAACTAATAGGTTTAAATTAAAAGATTGGAATAAAAAAATCAAGATAATTATTCCATTCCAAAAATAAAGTAGGAACGTTGAACTTTTCTTTGATTCATTAAAAGACAACAAAACTAAAAACCCACCCCTGGGATTTAGAATAATAAATTAATGTCACCCTTTAAATTGTCTAAATTGCCAACTTACTAATGGACGTTTTAAACAAATTAAGTTAAAGTTAGTTAAATCAAGTCTTTAAGGTTTATAAATCAAATTAAAGTACATTATTCTAAGTGAATTAACCTGAAATGAGAAACATTTGTTCAGGCTGATGGAGAAATATTTTTACCCGGAAATATGTGTTCTCTGCACATATCCTTTACATACTGCACCTTTTACATACATTGAGCTAACGTGGTCTTCACAATGTCATTTACAATGAAATCATTCAACAGTGTCCTATATGTCTTCCAGTTTGTGGTCGCCATTCAATGACACAGTACCCATTGAGGAGTAATCGTAAGTTCAATAGTTTGTTTGCTTAATTATCTGCACCATAGGCTCAGTCTGAACTGGACCGGACAGATACTGACAATGGATACGAGGGCAAAATCGTATAAATCCGGTTTTTTCCCATCACTGCTTGGCGGCAGAAATAAATACCTTATTTCTGCCAATTCAGTCTACTAATACTACAGAAATATAAAAAAAACACGTTGTTTTAGAATAAAATAGAATAGAAGAATAGAATAGAAAAGAAAAATATTTATTTAACACATTACCACTGATACAGATACACCACAAATACACCAAACATAATGAAATTAGGCTAGACAGATGGCCACAGTAGGTATAACAAATAAACGTAAAAAAAAACAAATACTTCTAACAAATAGCAGCTATAATCTGGAATAACATTTTGAATATATTTAGCCAAAGCATTAAGTACGTAATTTTGCATCGGTATACAGGATGATGCAAGCTCATCGCGTCGTATTAATGCAGTAACAAGCTGCATGTACTTATTTGCATATAAACAAGATGCTCGTCCATTTTATACAGGGTGTTAAAATACTATTTCAGAAAATTTTAAGGGAACGTATATGCTATGCTTCTTGATCAATTTGCCAAAGTTAGGATTTGTTTTTTTAATTATAAACTCATAAAAAAAATAGATTGGTGAACATTTCACATACCCCTAACTAAGCAAGTCTTGTACCATAGAAATCAAATAACTCAAACAATACTTACGTACTTTTTTTGTAAATTAACTATGATAAACTGGTATTTGCATGTAGATGATCTACACAGTATCAAAGGCACCTTTTACAATCATGCCCTTTTTAAGGGTCGATAGTTTCTGGGGCAGGATTTTAGATGGATTGTCTAATCCATTAATGTGCTGGGCATGTTTTTACGCAGCACCTTTTTTATCTTTACAGCTTGCAAATTGTGCGGGGCTAACTAAAGTATCACTATGTTTTCCTGTACGAGTGTAAATAAATTAAATTCAAACTCCTACCCACGCCCTACCTACTGTATAAATATAATTATTACACCTACATTGTTGTACAGTATTTTTGTTTCTTCCCTCGTCTTATCGTCTTATGTATGATACATCCTAGGGGTAATCGTGAGATCGATACTTTGACATATCTGTTTATCTAATTATCCATACAGTGAGCTCAGTCTGAACAGGCCCGAACAAGCCCCGAAGAGACCCAATCAACGGATACGAGAGCATCTTCGATTAAATCCGGAATCCACTACTTAGTACAAAAAGTTTAAAAGCTGTCTACCCAGCACGATAACAACGGCAATGTTGACGTCAATTTGCAGGATTGTGCAATCGTGCTATAAGGGCCGTATAAACACGCCCTAAGAGCTCACGGTAGAGAGGCTTATCGTGACACCCTGTATATTTCCAGTATATCAAGAGCGCACTGGTAGTCTAGATCGATTCCGTTCGTGAAATGTACGTGCAAAATGCTAGTACTGTCAAACGGTGAAAGAAAACACCGTGGGGAAACCCACCGCTTAGTACACGCACGTATTGGCCAATGTCTTCCCTGTGGATTAGGCCGCCTAAGGCAAGCCTACTCCATTTAAATTTCTCTTTCAGGTACTAAAGTATCCTGTAAATAATTAAAAAGTTGAAACTTTAGGGTTTATTTTTTTACGCTGTATAGACTTTTTGTTGATATTTTTTGTTGGCTTCTGCGTCTCCGTTCTGTTTTAACCTTATGTTTTTGAAGTAATACTTCTTATGCGACTTTCAACAAGGTTGCGTTAAACGTTTAAAACTACCATGGAGGGGGTATGAAAGCACTGTTCTTTCTCTCTTTTTTTATAGCCAGTTACGTTTCATATATTAAAGAAGTTTTATTTCAGTCGTGTGGCACACTCGTTTTTATTTTAATAAGAGTTTAGCAGCTAATGATATTAAGTTTCAATCTGACAAGGTCATTGGTACTCGGGCTTAGAATGGACCCCCATTATTTCGTGTGAAGTGAATCTCTATAGACGATTTAACTTGCTTAAGCTTAGTGGATTTGTCGGTTGAATGCTCATGCTATCTCTATCACTGGGACTTGGTTGATGATTTAAAATGAACTTTAACGTGTTGACTTAAGGTGGTACTTGTGACTGACTTGCTCTCTCGATAAACATGGGTTATTATTATACCTACACTAGCAAAACGCGCACAACTTCGACCGCGTGAATTTTCATACAAACTTTAACCCTCTCGTTAAGCTTGGAGCTTGGAGGAGGCCTTTACCCGCAAGGGGCCTTAAAAACAAGTACATATTATTTAAACTAGAGTTATTTAAATATTTTTATTTTTTCGTGTTATTTTTAAGATGATAAGTTTGTTTTTATGTAAGAGTGAAATGAGGAATAAAAAGGCTATATTATTATTATTATTATTATACCCCTTGAGAGTTGAATTCCGAAAATGTCTTTCTTAGTAATCAGTGCAGTGTAGGGCACGTTAGTTACGAACGTGACCTGCGAAGCAATGCTTTGTGATAAGTGATGGTTACCACTTATTATCAGGTGGATCATTTGCTTGTTCCATCAGCAAGTAGTGTAAGGTAAAAGCACCTACAATATATTCCTCTGCGTCCGTAACCTGAGACATACAGTTGTTAAGCCTCGTGTGCCTGTAATTTCTCCGGAATCCACACCCTTCAAACCGAAACACAGCAGCTTGGCGGCAGAAATAGGCATGGTGGTAGTACTTTCCCGGATGAGCTCTTAACTAAGAGGTCTACTACTACTATTTTATGAGAGAGTGAAACTTTTGCAACCTATACATACTACTTATTCCATGTTCCACTTGATTTCCACTCGGCTGTGCAAAAACCAATGCTTTGTCTTCTCTTATTGGGTAAAAGAGATAGCTAGATACTTGTAATAAAGGATATGAAAGAGAGAAAATTTCTCAATGGTATGAAAGGTAGGTACTTGTATAATCCAAACGTGATTGGATTATCAAAAGATTTTTACAGTTATTTGTAGTAAATTTCGGAGAAAAGATTTTCTGTAGTTTATATTCAACATCCTGATTACGTATTAACGACAGGTCTGCGATAGGCTAAAATAAGTTAAGCTTTGCTTTTAAACTAATCAATGGCTAGAGGGTAACAGCAATAGAACGACTGTTAATTTATATAGGTACTAAAACGTGTTTGTTTTGTATGTTTCCGTCACAAATAAAAGGTTTTTCCTTCTTCTTTCTTTCTTTTCAAGTTCAATGCATGTAATATATTGTATTAAGTATATCAGTCATTTAGGCTTGGTCGCGAGGAACTGGCGCTTAGATTCACCTAGATTTAAGACGTTTCAAGATGATCCCTGCGGATATTACTGAATAAATGATTTTTGACTTTGACTTTGACTTTGACTTTAGTAACCATAACACAAGCTCTGCTTAGCTTGGGGCTGGCTGATGCTGTGTGGATTGTCCAGCATTATTATTATTATTATTAATGCTCCAGCCTGCCCGCGACCACGACTATTACAACTTAGCTATCGCTATCGCTACTGTACTTTCGTACTGTAGTTTACATAATCAGCTCGTCGGGCTACCTGTATTACAAATGTTAAGTCAATTATACTGTTTCTGTGACCTCTCTCTCCTTTGCTCAAGGGAGCATGATTATGACATATTACATTTTGTAATTGGTACGTACGGGAATTCCGTTTGTAATTTATGTCGAAATAAACTATTTAGGAACTGCCATCTTGACTAACCGAAGTTGTAAACAATAGGTTAATTAAAGAGTAAAAAACCAGCCAAGTGCGGGAACTCGCGCACGAAGGAGAAGTCAGTCATCTAGTACCCATAACACAAACTCTGCTTAGCTTGGGGCTAGATGATGCTGTGAAGATTGTCCAGTATTATTATTATTATTATTCGAAATCTTTATGCTCCAGCGGACTGTGGTGTTTCCAGTCTTAAATAGCCCATCACTTTTCGAAGATGTTATAAAGGGAATAACATTTAAGAAGAAAGAAAGAAAGAAAATATATTTATTCATCCCCAAACCACACAAATTACAAACATGAATATCAAGGCGTGTACACTGTAGTACCTACACTAGGTTTACTTAACCTAACTAAAGAACAAAAGTTAAAAAAAACTACAGATAACCTAGTTGGCCTACTTTGCAGTAAGGTTTGTGTTGCTTGGGGTTAAATAGGTCCCTGCCTCAGCTGTATGCAGCATTGAACATGGTGTGCAATGCTGCGCTGGTTTTCAGACGGGGCCTTGCGTGAGGACAGGAACATTAACGAGGAGCACAGTGGTCATTATCACCATAAGCACGTTTTACACGTAATATATTCATAGGAGAAACATTCACAGTTGGCAACACTGATTCCTGACATCTCACTAAATTATTACCTGTGGCTTGCGTGCATATAACGCGCGCGGCGCTCAATCGTAAGCGTTTGTTTAGTCTGTGGTTGTTTATGAAAATTTAGACGTGTTTCTGACTACCCGTTACAGATATTCTCAAAAGAACTTGAATAGCTACTTACTATGACACTACCGAGTGATCTAAAAGGTCTACACGTGCCTAGAAAACACAGTCGTGAATCTTTTGTATTTTTTTTTATCAATTCGCTGATGGAACAAGCATATGGCCCATCTGATGTTTAGTGGTTACCATAGCCTATAACAAAGCATTGCCTTGTAGGTCACGTTACTTAGGAACGTGCCCTACAATACACTGTTCTACGTCCATCAACCTGAGGCATAAAGGTGTTAAGCCTCATGTGCCTGTAATTACACCGGCACCAACACCCTTCAAGTCGGAACACAGCAAGCTGCTTTGGCGGCAGAAATATGTATGGTGGTAATACTTCCCGGACGAGCCCTTCACTAAGAGATCTACTACTTCTTATATACCTACCTATTATGTACGTGTATATTTTTTAATTTGCATTAATATTACAATCAGACACCGCTAGTGACAAGGGACTTGTGAACTGGAAAATTACTTGTGAAAATACACAATAAGCTCAAAATTGAATCACTGAAATCGTGGGTTTTTTGATGTGTAAATAATTCGGTATAAGTGTTGTTTCCTTTGTAACTTATTTCAACTAAAATAAACCTTATATAATGCTATGTAGATTTGAGATTCGGATGGCGGTTTTTTTTAATCTTGGTAATTTATTGACGTAAATGGACTGTAAGAATATTTTGAAAGCATTATTGTTTGTTCACAGTGGGCATTTGAGTTGGTATTTTGAAATTCAGATTAAAATACGGATTAAAATAAATTCAATTATGTATTTTTTTTATTTTTATATGACTTTTAGATTAAACTGATGGCCCACTTAATGTTAAGTGGTTAATGACATCTATCACAACTCATTACTTTGCAGGTCACTTTCACTGCAAAACCAACTACCCTATCTGGATGTTCCTCTGACTACCCTCCTTAGACACCCTCCTTAGAGGATATCTACTGTGCTTTGAGATTAAAGTCGTGATGCTATTTTCTTTTATTTTTCTTACACTTTCGTTCGTGTCTTGCTGCTGCTACTCTGCGTCCATCAACCTGAGGCATAACAAAGTTAAACCTGATGTACCTATAATTTTACTGGCACCCACACCCTTCAAACCGGAACACAGCAAGCTGCTTGGCGGCAGATAAAGGTATGGTGGTAGTACTTCCCCGGACGAGCCTTTCACTAAGAGCTCTACTACTACTCGTTCTTATAATAAGCAGGCCTATTTTATGATAAGTGGTACCCATCACCTATAACAATGTTTAGTCTCACAGATCATGCACGTCAGGAACGATGCAGCACTTAAATTCTTAAGCTTTACGACTTTTCAAGATGATGTTTGTGACTGAATAAATGCTTTTTCACTTTGAAATGGAAGGGAATTAATAAAAACAATAGATTCACGCGAGCGATGTCACGGGATTTAAACAGATAAAAACGTACCTCGACCTGATAAGGAGTGGTATACAGCTTCCACGGCCTCAGTAAACACGACACGCCACATTTAACAAATTAAAGTACAATGTTAGAAAAAAACCCGGTAAAAACCGTCGCTAGAATTTCTTTTAGAGTAATTTAGATAGCTGAAATTAATTGCGGCAGGTGGGTTACTAATTTGACTGGCCTCATAGTTAGTAGTAGTTCTACCTTCTGTGATATAATAGGTTGTGGGTTTGATCCCCACCAAAGACGAACATTTATGCGTTGAACATAGGTGTCTGTTCTTTGTCTCGTTATATTGTATTCTAAAATATATTTTATGTATTCTAACAGTTTCATAATCATTTCTGGTTTTCATAATCCCATAGCTAGATGATGTTGTGTAAAAATTTCCTGAAATAAAAAAAAACTATAGCTAATCTACACGACTGTTTCCAATTTTTTTTTCTAATTAACCGATTCCGGTTTTTTTTTTTTTTTTTTTTTTTTTTTTTTTATGCCATAGCAGGCAGACGAGCAAACGGGCCACCTGATGGAAAGTGGTCACCGTCGCCCATGGACACCTGCAACACCAGAGGCGATGCCGATGCGCTGCCGACCTTTAAGGAGAAGATTAACCCGTTTCTTAAAGAATTTCATGTTGTAGCTCTGCGGGAAGACCGAAGATGGAAGGTCATTCCACAACTTACTCGTGCGCGGTAAAAAAGACCGTAAAAAACGAGTAGTTGTGGAAAACCAGCCATCCAGGTGGTGCGGATGGAACTTGATTTTGCGGCGCGTAGTGCGATTGTGGAATTCGGCCGCGGGCACCAAATTAAACAACTCCTCGGAACACTCCCCATTGTATAGACGGTAGAGCACACAGAGAGATCCTACATCTCTCCGTAGACTTAAGGGATCTAGACCGTCTGTGAGCTTGGAATCACCGACAATACGAGCTGCCCTACGCTGTAACCGGTCAAATGGAAGGAGTTGGTATTGAGGCGCTCCAGCCCAGAGATGAGAGCAGTACTCCACGTGGGGACGGACTTGTGCTTTATACAGCATAAGTTTCTGAGTCGACGTGAAGTACCGACTTGCTCTATTAAGGACGCCGAGTTTCTTAGAGGCCAGTTTGGCCTTACCTTCCAAGTGACAACGGAATTGGACATCACTCGAAATGTCGACACCAAGGATTCCAATGCTCTTAGATATATTGAGGGGAGTGTTTTGGAATTTAGGAGCTTCGACAAAGGGGGTTTTTTTAGCGGAAAACGCGCAAACTTGTGTCTTCGTGGGGTTAAAGTGGACAAGATTTTGTTCACCCCAGTCTGAAACCCGCTCCAAAGAAGTCTGAAGCTCAGACACAAGTGAATTCCGGCACTCTTCCACACGTTCCCGGGAAATGTTTGCTCGGCCTGTATATTGCACATCACCAGTACTGTCATCTGCATAGCAATGTATATCACTTACATGCAACATATCATTGATATGCAGAATAAACAGCGTAGGTGATAGCACAGAGCCTTGTGGGACGCCAGCATTTATGGATCTCATATCTGAGCAGGACCCGTCTACTACGACTTTAATGCTACGCTCCGATAAAAAACTAGCTGTCCAGTTGCATAATTTCTCCGGTAGTCCGTAGGCTGGAAGCTTCGATAGAAGTGCCTTGTGCCAGACCCGATCGAAGGCCTTTGCGATATCTAAACTAACCGCAAGAGCTTCTCCCTTGTTCTCTATGGCTTCTGCCCAGCGGTGAGTGAGGTACACAAGAAGATCACCAGCTGAGCGACCATGGCGAAAACCATACTGCCTATCACTGATCAGCTGGTGCTCCTCTAGGTACCCAAGGAGTTGATCGTTGATGATCCGCTCCATCACTTTAGAGAACAAGGAGGTAATCGCAATAGGCCTGTAGTTGGATGGGTCTGAGCGGTCACCCTTCTTTGGTATTGGGTGAACTAAGGCTGTCTTCCATGAAGACGGAACTATTCCAGTGGAGTAGGAGTGCCTGAAAAGGCGCGTTAGCACCGGTGCCAACTCAGGAGCGCACGTCTTAAGCACAATAATAATAATAATAATAATAATGCTGGACAGTCCACACAGCATCATCTAGCCCCAAGCTAAGCAGAGCTTGTGTTATGGGTACTAGATGACTGATATACTTAATACAATATATTACGTACATAGATATTTTTTATTATACATAGAAAATACCCAGAACACCCGAAATAAATATTTGCAGATCGTACAAACATTTATCCCGAGGCGGGAATCGAACCCGCAACCTCCTGCGTCGCAGGCGGACATTCGCCCGCCGCGCCACATCGGTCGTCAAATAGTCGACAATAGCAGGAACCCCGTCTGGCCCACTCGACTTATGGATGTCAAGGGAAAAAAGAGTTCGGCGCACAGCACTTATTCGATTTATTCGAATGAAAGAAAAAGAAAAGAAATAGCATCACGACTTGAATCCCAAAGCACGGTAGATACCCCCTACGACCTCTTAGTACCAAGTACCTAATTATTCAAGGATGTCTAAGGGGTAGTCAGAGGTAGGTACATCAAATAGTACATCTGGTACATACCCAAAGATACGATACAAAGATGTACGTAAATGACGTATCCATTGTTCAAGTCTATTCAGGCCTGTTCGGACTGAGATTAAGATGCAAATAATTAGACAAACCAACGACCGAGCTCACGGTCTCCTCTGGGATGCCGACTTCATTTAGAAGAAGCAGATACAGATAAGGAAGATGATAATAATAATAAATCTAGCCCCAAACTAAGCATAGCTTGTACTATGGGAACCAGATGACTGATAAAATACTTATATACTTTTTTTTTTGTAAATACATACATGAATACAACACCCGGACACAGAACAAACATTTGTGTTCATCACACAAACATTTGTGTTCATCACACAAATGTTTGTTCTCGGTGGGGATCGAACCCACCACCTACAGCACAGAAGGCAGGGCTACTACAAACTGAGCTGTGATGGCTGTCAAATTAGATGATTAGTTCTTAAGATATCAATCCTTGATTCAAGACAGTACAGGTTCGGTATTACCCATGTAAGTAATTCCAGCAACACAGATCTGTTTACGCCACATTTGTTGGATAATTTCCCCGGAGAGAACATCCAATCAGAGCGGTGTAACACTGCATGGATGCTGCGTTACATTGTCAAATTGAATCTAGTTTGTACTGATTAATTTGCGGCCTGATACTCTCAGGAGATAAAAAAATGCTTCTAACATTTTGATGGATAACAGTTTTATTAGAGCGGTCAATCATTTGAATGTTAATGTGCCAAGCGTTGGGTCCACAGAGACCTAACACCATCATAGAAAGACATTGTATAGATAAATCCATACCAAGAATCTTTGTCCTGACTGAGTTTGATTTTGACTTTGACTGACTGACTGACATATAGTCAACGCCTAGTCTAAACCACTGGTTCTAGAGACTCGATAAAAAAACTGATCAGCGTTTAGCATACAACAGCATACAACTACAGCGTTTGTATGGACAACGTACCGACTTGTTTAACCTTAAGTGCATAAAATAAAAGAAATGGCATACATGGTAACGCAAGTAAAGCCGTAGAATATGCTTGTCATTCATTTTACCACATAGCTCGAGGCGTACATTGCTTAGCTAATATTGAAGATTTGGAAATATGAATATTCATATAGCAGTGAGCTTCTGCAATATTTACTGACAAGGCATTATCGCGTCATAATAAACAGTCTTAAACCTTGCGGCTATGATCCCACACAGAGCGTCCCCGCGGCGATGAGCGGGTATCAACATTATTATTAATACGTTCATGACGTGAAGTAACCTATAACTGGACTCAATTTTTACGAGTTTACTTTTTTCAAAAAAACGTAAAAATAAATTAACTAACTAAAAAAGTAGTTAAAAATAAATAAATAAATAAAATAAAAAGGTTTTATTTCAGGTAATGCTTAGTCCATAAGTTCACGATAAAAATATTTCAAACACACATAAAATGAAACACAACAGTACAGTACATAATAAAAAAAAGTGAAACAGGACGATATAATAAAAACACAATATATAAATGTGACAGAAGTCAGCTGAGCTAAGGACTACTCAATGCAGGAAGTATTTTCCTTCAAACTGTTTATCATTTTTTTCTCACTTCGTTAGTAAATTAATGTAGCTGTCTAAGTATATATTTACGCGGATAGCTTTTAGCTATGATTTTGTATGTGACCCATCATCTAGGGATATATATATATATATATATATTTATTTTATATTTTTTTTTATTTTTGGGATATCATTGATTGAAGATTAGAATTGTAAATCGCGAGTAATCGGCTGATTTATGCTTTTTATTACTGCTGTTGTAACTAGCATATGGCCCACCTTTTGTTAAGTGGCAACCTTACTGCCTTTTAGGTCACGCACGTTAGGTACGAACTCTACGATGCACTACCTTGCGTCCACCAACCTGAAGTATACTGGTGTTAAGCCTCATGTGCCTTTAATTTCACCGTCACTCACATAGCAATGCGAGCATCACTGCTTAGCGGCAGAAATAGGTACGGTGGTACTTCCCCGGACCAGCCTTCTCACAAAAAGCACTACTACTACAAAAGCTAACAATTATAAAATTTGGTCCATAAGTTGGTAAGTCCTTGGTTGGTGAACTCCCTTGTGTCATATATCGCCTTATTAGTCCGCTGTGTAAGCCAGACTTATTGGGTCAGGCTGAACTATCCCCTAGTTTAAATAAACTTGCATATTTTATAACTAGTTTAAATTGTATTATTTCATTCATCAGCCTAAAGAAGTCCACTGCTGGACATCCAGGCCTCATCTTTTAGGAAGAACGGGTTTTACGGAACGAGCCTGTTTGTGCAACAGGGAATACAAACGAAAACTCCTCAACGGTATTTAGACATAAATTCTCTTGCATGAAGTGTTTTTTTTTGGAAAAATGGTTTTAGAGATTTAACACCTTTTGGCCTCAGGTTGAGCTGCACGCTGAACAGTGCATCGTAGGGTACGTTCCTAAAAAGCGCGACCACCGAGGCAATACTTCGTTATTTACCAATTAACATCAGGTGAGCCATCTACTTGTTCCATTAACAAGTTATATAAAAAAAATGATAACACATCGGGCCTAGTAAAATTAGGTAGCCACAATCAGGCTCCGGTCTAGTAGGAGTTATCCTGCCATCAAATTTTAAGGTTGGTTTGAATTCGGTCATGGACCAATTGATTTTTCAAATCCAGTGCTCTCAAAGTGTGGTTGTGTAAAACAGTGGTGAAGGTAAACATCGTAAGAAAACCAATTCATATTCTAACAGTAGTGACGGGTTTTCAAACATCCACGTGTGGAATAACGACTACGTGTACCAAATGATTTTTTTGGACGTACCTCTGAATCTCCGTTAGACATTCTCAAAGAAACTTAAGGGTCATCATCATCATCATCATCAGCCTATAGAAGTCCACTGCTGGACATAGGCCTCCCCCACACGTTTCCAGGAAGAACGATTCTTCCATCCACCGACTTCCCGCGGTCCTAACAATGTCGTCAGTCCATCGGGTAGGAGGGCGTCCTACGCTTCGTCTTTCGGTTCGTGGTCGCTATTCGAGAACCTTGATTCCCCAACGGTTGTCGGCGTAACTTGAGGGTATCTACCTACAATTAAGAAATCTCCGGAACATTTCCCATATTCGGAGTTTTGTTTCTTTTTTCATGGATTCAAAACATATTCTTTAGCATAAAAAAATGCTTAAAGTACGAGCGAAATAAGGAACAAAAACACGTAGCAGTCTCGTAGCTTCCAATAATGAATGCTGAAGCACTATAGCCTACAGGAGCGCATTGCAAGTACTGAAACTTCACAAATTATAAAATGGGACAAGGTGAGAGCAGGCAGTGGAAATATTTGGAAGAAATTCCTTAAATTTTTCTTTTAGATAATGTATAACCATGTGTACCAATTATAAGTCTTTTTCTATGTATAATAAAAAATATGTATGTATGATGTATGTATTAAGTATGTCAGTCATCTAGTACCCATAACACAAGCTCTGCTTAGCTTGGAGCTAGATGATGCTGTGTGGATTGTCCAGCATTATTATCAATATATCTTTGTCCTAACTGACTGACATTTATACAAGGCACAGCCTAAACCACTGGAAGTGAAGACTTAACATTTTCAGGGGATATTCTTCTTGGTGTGAAAAGATATACTTAGAAAGGATTTGCCAAATTCAAGCCGAAGTTTGTATGAAAATAACTTTATGCAGACGTAGTCGCGTGAGTTAACTAGTATAACCATATTTGTGGACATTGTGTATATTTTTTAATTATACAGAGGTTGCGGGTTCGATTCCCGCCTTGGGATAAATGTTTGTACGATCTGCAAATATTTATTCCAGGTGTTCTGGGTATTTTCTATGTATAATAAAAAATATCTATGTACGTAATATTGTACTGTATTAAGTATATCCGTCACCTAGTACCCATACGCCAAGCTCAGCTCTTAGCCGCAAGCTAAGCTCTGCTTAGCTTGGGGCTAGATTATGTTGTGTGGGATTGTCCAGCATTATTTATTTATTTATCTGATTACCATTTTTGGTAGGTATCCTGATTACGTATAACCTTATTCCGTCTTGACATTATATCTTGTACCACACCCATTTCGCCACCAGCAATGGCTGCCGAAGTTTTGCATCGATTGCTGATATTAATTTTCAAAAAAGTTTATATCACTCTGAAGTTATATTTATTTTCGGAACCGATTTGTAGGAAGGACTTTTGTGAACTTCCTAAACGAGACTTTATTTGGAATAATATGTTTTTTTCCTCGTTTCTATTAAAATAAAATAAAATAAAATAATAATTTAGATGAAATATAAAGTTCTTTTAGATAAAGTAGACCAACAAACAATAATATTATGTACGTAGAGGTAATTATAAATAATACAAAGTAAATACTTAATTATTCTAAACTAGCGGCCCGTCCCGGCTATGTACGGGTCCCTAATTTTTTTGAAAATATAATATAGTCTATGTCACCCGGGGATAGTGTAGCTTGTGTGTGTGTGTGTGTGTGTGTTGTTTTCATTTCATTTCATTTCATTTCATTTCATTTCATTTTTTTTTCCCAACGGTGAAAGAATTTTTCAAATCGGTCCAGTAGTTTCGGAGCCTATTCAATGCAAACAAAGAAACAATCAAATCTTTGCTCCTTAAAATATTACTAATATTAAATTTCGTATAATGTATATCACATCACATAGGAACTGCAGACAAACTTGGAAAGTTTCTATTCACGCTATACTATAGAGTAGTAAATCATATCAACTACGGTTATTGAATTTTTGAGTTCTTAATGGCTACGGTGGCTAGATATGGGCTAAAGTTTACAATAAAGCGAGTATACTTTGAATTAATGTATTTTCTATTTAAAATGCCAGTCCTCTTAAACAGTGATGGAAAACATCGAGAGAAAACTGGTTGGTATTTTAACAGCAGCTATAGGTTTGCAACCTGTCACGTATGGAATACTTACTTCTAGAAAATGTGAGTATGTACCAAATGCATTCGGTACATACTCATACAAATGTTGGACGCTACCTATCGTCACTGCTAGAATATAGTATTTTCATTCATTCACAAAATACTAACCGCCATAATAGCTTATGACTTGCCCCTCTAAGCATCTAAAGTCTATCATGCTAAAGTAAATGAATCCTGCTAAGTTTTCCAACGCTAAAAATAAAACCAATCTCCTCAAATAAAGCTTACTCATCAAAATAAAACTATCTTCTCAAAATAAAACTCTCATGATAGTAGTCAACTTCCTGCCGTCTACAGACTCATGCCAAGTCTTGAAAAACTACATACATTGCAAAAATATATTTTTATACAATATTAGAAAATATACAACTAATTAATAAAATGCGCGTGATTTCGTCCGCGTGAAGTAGTTTTCATTAAAACTTTAACCGCCGCTGTACGCGTTTAGGGGTTGAATCTCGGGAATATACCCTGCCAATTTTAAGACTATATACGACCACTGGTTTAGGCTGTGCGTTGTCTATTTGTCAGTCAGTCAGTGGGTATTATTGATACACTTAAGAAAACCACGAAGTTACGAATTCAAATCTCACTCATTACGACTTCAATTCCCAAGCACGTTAGATATCCCCTACGATCTCCTTAGTACCTAGTACCTACTCGAGATTCTTCGAGAATGTCTAAGGGGTAGTCAAAGGTGCATCTAGATAGTACATTTGATACCCACATTACCCACATTTTGCAGTATTTTTCACATATAAACTGGCATATATTCCATAGGTGACAGGTTGCAAGCGCATTACCGCTGTTAGAATACTAACTGGTTGCCTCACGATGTTTTTTTCACCGTTTGAGAGCATTGGCATTGCGCACATCAATTTTTTGAACAAAAAATGTATTGATGCGTGACCGGATTTGAACTCTCGTCGGTTAGTTTAGAAGGCTTTTGTTACTTTGGGACACAAAACATCTTTGTCTTGCCGCGAGTCTGTACGCTAGACCCAAAACAAAACTCAGAAAACGTGTTTTCCGCTAGCAACTAAGATTATTACCGTGGATTTATGATGACTTTATCTAGAGATGCTGAGTTTTTACATCGAGTCCTAATTGTTACAGAAAAGAAAGATATTCTTATTCTCTTCTGAGAATAAAAGCTGTAAAAATTCTTGATGTTTTGATGCTCAGTGTTTGGGTTATAAAAATATTGAATGCATTTTTATATTCTGCTTTCTTTAGCGAAATTTAATGTGGTTGATATGGTTTATGTTTTAGCGGTATTATATATTCAGTGATACCGTTTTATCTATTCACCAACAACAAACAACATTTTTATCGGTTAAAACAAATAATCCGACAACATTTACAATTAATAATAAACGTTTGTGACTGATAGAATACTTACATACCTTTTTTTTGTAAAAACATAATACTCTATACAGATAGAAAACAAATCTGCTCAGTCGGTAGTAGCTCTGCCTGTAAGTTGTGGGTTCGATCCCCACAGAGGGCAAACATTTGTGTTATGAACATAGATGTTGTTCTCTGTCTGGGTGTTATATTATATTCTAAGTATTATTAAAAAATCTGTCCTCTGGTTCCCATAGAACTAGCTATGCCTAGTTTGGGGTTAGATAATGTCATGTCAAAAGTGTTCACAAATATTTATTAATTTTATTTATTTTAATTTTTGGTACACCGAATAAATAAAATAAAGCTAGTGATGCTGTCTCATTTCTCTTCATCATCATCAGGTTTACCTTTTTTTTCACAACTTTCGTGATTATCAATTGAATGGATATGTAGGGGTATAAATGAGAGAAGTGTTAATAAAATAGAGAAATTCTGTTGGTCAAATCGATGTCCGTAGAAAAACGGACAATCCTCTTCCGATCCATTTCCGAAACAGGCGAGAGACGCCTCGGAACAAACGAGTCATTAGTAGATTCTGATTCGAAAAAAGCGGCCACCGTAATCTATACCAATTTTAAGAATAAGAATAAGAATAAGAATATTTTTATTTTTTTTTTAATTTAAAAAGCTATGTTCTGTCTGACTGATATATTGATAATGCACAGCTTAAACCAGTGGTCGGAGAGACTTGAAATTTTCAGGGGGTATTCGTTTTGGTGCGTAGAGTTATACTAAGATAGGAATTCACGGAATTTAATCCCTAAACGGATATAACGGGGTTGAAGTTTGTATGGATGTATTTGTGGCTTTTTTTTCACAATGTCATCTAGCCCTAAACTAAGCATAGCATGTGTTATTTGAACCAGATGACTAATAGAATACTTTAGTTTTTTTTGTGTGACTTTCTTTTGGAACAAGCAGATGACCCACCTGATGTTAAGTGGTTATCATTACCTATAACAAAACATTGCTTTGCAGGTAACATTCATTAACGAGCCCTAAGATACACTACTTTGCGTCTATCAACCTGAGGCATACAGGTGTTAAGTCTCGTGTGCTTGTAATTATACCGGCACCCACACCCTTCAAACCGGAACACAGCAAGCTGCTTGGCGGGAGAAATAGGCATGGTGGTGGTACACATGCACGACGTGCAATAGTTTAGCAGCACCATTGCCGGTTGCCGTTTGATGAAGAATCCAACCTTTATTAGTGCAATGGTTTTATTTCAACATCGCCCGTCTGCCAGGCTTTGAAAGAACAAATAGAAATAATACATTTAATAGATCCCTAGCAAATAAACAGGTATAACTCAATGTGAAATACTATATAAATAGTATGTTCTTTTCTTAAACTTAGAACGTACCAATTACCTATTTCTGCCGCCAAGCAGTGATGCGAGCATTGCTGTATTCCGGTTTGAAGGGTGCCGGTGAAATTATTATATTGAGGCTTAGCACCAGTATGCCTCAGGTTGGTGGACGCAAGGTAGTGCATCGTACCTAACGTGCGTGGCCTAGGCAATGCTTTGTTATAGTTGATGGTTACCTGTTAACATCAGGTGGGCCATATGCTGCTTGTTCCACCAGTATTAAAATAAAAAAAAGGAATACTAAAAAATTATTGGTTTGTTTTTATTTTTTATATATTGCTGGTGTAGAAACATGGGCTGAAAAAACGACAAAACAGCCATCTAAATGAAATCGCGATCACTGATCGGTGCGTTGCTCTCGCGGCCGATCAAGGACCGAGTTGCGGTATTGCACGGAAAACATCGCTACTTGATAATTAAGAACTTCAGCAAAAGAAACGTATTTCTTTACATCTATTTGACTGACAGCCAAGCGGTATTCTATAAGACCTTGCTGTAGGTAACTTTACACGTTCCTGAAGAATTCGGAAGTGTTTTTATTACACCTAGTACAATATGCCGAGACTGAAGAGTGAAAAACAAATATGGAGATATGTGCTCGACTTAGCAATATCGCACGTTGAAAACAAAGGTGACACTTAACAAAAAACTAAATTTTTCAGTATGGCCATTTAAAGTTTTTGTAATTTTTCTGGGATCAATAACTCGACTATAAATTGAAAATGACGTACTGTTGTGGTTTTAAATAATAGTTCAGATATTATTTTATCACATTTTAGTTGATTTTAATTAAATTATTCGGTAGATATGGCAGCAAAAATTAATTTAAAAAAATGTTCAGTAAAGTGCCACTTTTGCTCTAACATTATCAAGTGTTGTTTTGCGTAGTGCCTTAAATTTCAAAAAAGTTCAAGCATAGTGCCAGTTTTCTTCTGAAACTGACAAGTATTATTTTGCTTAAGGCCCTTAGACTTACTGACACTACACAAAATATGACACTTTTTCACTTACCCCACGAACAGTTATCGCCGGTGTCCGGGCACAAACTGGTTTAATGTCGGTTTTTGTTTAACAAACCAGCTCAAAACCTTAAAGTATGAAGTGACACATGGTGACGTCTAGGGGTGTCTAAGTGAACTATAAGGAAACGGATCTTTGGAGATGACGTAGTTTTTCCCGTAGATTTCAAATGTCGCTGTAACTCAATACCGCCAAATTTTGGATAGTGTCACTTTTGTTTTCAACGTGCGATATGTCGACTGTTTTAGCATCCGTGTTCATTACACCATTGTTTATTGTTGGCCACAACCACAGTGCAGAAGGCAGAGCTGAACTGTGAGAGAAAGATAGTTCAACTCGAGTAAATAACGCTAAACCTGGTTGCTGCAAAGGGGGTTAAAACTGTTATTTCGTGAGAATGTTCGCCCAGTACTTAAGTTAAGCTGTGTTCTGTTTTTATGTACTGTAACTGTCTTGCTGGTCTTTCAGAAAGTAAATGATGTAGAGAGAACATTGGCTGTAGTTTAAAATAAAATGCACTCTATTTTATATGACGCGTAGGAATATAATGCTGTTAAGCTGCTTTTAGCAATGCAGTCATCTCAAAAAATAAAACAATTTGTTGTTTTAATAGTAGTTAGGCTCCTAGTGAAGGACCGTATATCTGTGGAAGGAACTGATCGAAAAAGTACAACTAGCATGCCTATTTTTACCGCCGAGCAGCTTTGCTGTGTTCCAGTCGCCTTTTGACTTTGACTTTGAACCTCATCATCAAATCATCATCATCATCAATAGAGGTTAATTTTGTCTGTGACATACATCTAGGTTGGAAATGTGTATGTAATATTTTTATAAATGTCCAACGAAAAAGTACGTGAAGTAGTTTTATTACAAACATGAACCCTCATTACCCATTTAGAGGTTGAATTTCGGAAATTCCTTTCTTAGTACTAACTCTTCTCACCAAGGTAAATAATATTAGTATTTTTTATTATACCCAGAAAATGTTAATCTCTACAACTAGCGGCTTAGGCTCAAGGGTCCAATACTCGTATTCTTCAGCTGATACGAGATTAAAACTAGAATTTGACTGTCAAAATACCTGTTTGAAATGTCAGTTTCAAAGAATTCCATTTGGACGAAATCGAAACTAGAATTTGACGACATTCCGTTACGAGAATTGGCCCTCAGATCAGTTTATAAAAAAGAAGCCAGATGGGTCATCTGCTTGTTCCATCAGCAAGTTGTGTAAAAAAAGTTATAAAAGTTAGTTAAAGTTTATGAAAAAAAAGGTTATAAATATATTTAAATAACTGTGGTTTTCTTATATCTTACACAACGGCAGAGCTCATTTAATTTATAACTTTATTTCTTCGTAATTACGTTGTGATTTAAAATTATACGCATCCTAATATTCTATTATGATCTGTTATAAAAGTGGTGCTTTCTGTTTTCTACCACAACCAAGTTCTTTTTAAAACATTACGTTATTCCTCGGATGCAACTCTTAAAACATTTTGAATGTAATTTTAAAAGTTCCTGCGGGACCATTTGCTAAGTGCAAAATAACAAAGATAAAACTGCGTTTCAAAGTAAAGTGTTGTTACATTAAATTTTACAGTTATTGCACAGATCGGACGGTACATGGACTTGGATGACGGTAAACAGAAGTCTATGCTAAAGCCTGTGGTGTACGCTGGGATAGTTTTTATCGCGCTTTATAGCAACAAATAAAAAAAAATTAAAAAAAGCGGACACTTTAGTCCGTTTTTTTCATGTTTTCGGCATCAATATGGATAATACATCGTAAAATAAGCATAGGTAAGTTCGTTTTTGGAACGAAGTTCCTTATCGCGCGTTGTGAAAGGGGGCTAGACGGAAAAAATTCTTACGAAAAGTTGTCACGACACTTTTTGCTATAGTAAGCTGTGCGGCGTCGCATGTTTCTCTGTCTGTCTCTCTCTCTCTTATAGAAAGCAAGCCAGATATTTTCATTTCTATTTCGGATTGAAGTTCGTTCCATCCGGGTGTCCCTTGACACCTCTCAAGTTTTTTTTTTCGTGTTTTCGGCATCAATATGGTTAATACATCGTAAAATAAGCATAAGTACCTAATTATTATATTCAGAAATACAATGTTGGTTTATAAATAAGAACTTCAACAAAATAATCGTACTTTTACATCTATTTGACTGTCAAGTGGTATTTTATAATATAAGACCTTATTGTAGATAGTTTTACACGTTCCTGGAGTATTTGGAAGTGGTGTTATTACAACCGGTATAATCTCACTCATATTGAACACTTATATTACTCGGGTATTTATCGCGTATTACCTTTTTTATTTATTTTCCCAACGTTTCGATTTGATTTTTGATTTGATTGATTGGTTAGTAGTGTGAAAACTGACAATATGGATACCGAAGATCAAGTGAGGGTAGTTGTTGATACTGCCACCGCTTCTCAGTGACGGTAGATCTCAAGTTCAATGTTCTGCCCGCGACCACGACTATTGCAACATAGTCGAAACGTCGGGAAAATAAATAAAAAAGGTAATACGCGATAAATACCCGTGTAATATAAGTTTTCAATATGTGTTCCGATCGCGAAAGTTTAAAAGATACTAATCTCACTCATGGCTAAAAGTATCTATACGGGAGTGGCAGCCACGGCCATTTTTTCACAAATAAAGGACCCCGAGCATGTTACTGGGTTTGTGGCACGTTGATGACGCTTATGACTCTTCGAGCTAGGTGCTATCGTGAGTGATAACACCGGCAGCTATGGGTTTTCACCAAGCGTCATGATTATATCGATGTTTATACTTATAGTAGCGGTGTAGACGACCGCTGTGGCGCGGTGGGCGAATGTCCGCCTGCGACGCAGAAGGTTGCGGGTTCGATTCCTTCCTTGGGATAAATGTTTGTACGATCTGCAAATATTTATTTCGGGTGTTCTGGGTATTTTCTATTTATAATAAAAAATATCTATATATGTAATGTATTGTATTAAGTATATCAGTCTTCTAGTACCCATAACACAAGCTCTGCTTAGCTTGGGGCTAGATGATGCTGTGTGGATCGTCCAGCAATATTATTATTATTTATTATTATTATAGTATAGCTTTATAATTGCTCGCAGTCCGCAACTACCTTTAATTCGAGTTCAATTTGCGGCGAGTAGTTTTCCACGAACAAACGTTTTAACGGCTGACTTCGCCGACCATTGCCAATGTTTATGACATTCCCTCTGATTGTTTCTCTCCGACGCTGAGAAAATGATAAAATACGAAACTGGCCTTTATGTAAGCTTACCCTGGTAATCTAAGACGCGAGCTAAGAAAATGTCAAGCCCGTTTGGTTTTGATAGCATCTTTGAAGGAGTTGGTAATTTTTTGACTGGTGTTTTTGGTGGGTGTTCTTAAATAGTTAAGAAAAGCATCGCGAAGAAACTAGTTAGTATTCTAGTAACGGCGATGCGCTTGGAACCTGTCACAACCTGAACAGCCTGTCACAGTCACAGCAAGCTGCTTGGCGGCAGAACTTTTTGTGGTTTACTTTATAAAAAAAATACTTTACATTTCATTTGAAACCCAAGTTAGTTGCAAAGCGATTTTAATTCCAGCTGAAACCTGTACTGTCAGCATTATGTTTGAAAGCGCAGTAACTTAATCGCTGTATTCGACACACGTCATTGTGCCGGTTGTTCCGGACTCGGAACTCTCTCCTCTGGGATTCCGGGTGGTGTGCTTTAAGGTACAAGCTTATGGCGTAGCGTAGCTTGGTTCCGGGTGGTGTGCTTCAAGGTACAACCTTATGGCGTAGCGTAGCTTGTTCAAATTGGGCATTCTTTACCGTAGAAGCTCGTCACAAGAAACTAGATAGGTCTATTGCTAGACATAAACCTCTTCTACATAATGTAATGCTGGTTAAACAAGCATATGGCCCACCTGATGCTACGTGGTTACCATCATCTATAACAAAGCATTACTTTTTAGGACACGTACGTTAGTTATATACGTGCCCTACAATGCACTATCCCGCGTCCACCAACCTTAGGTATACTGGTGTTAAGCCGTAATGTGCCTGTAATATTACCAATCACATCCAATAAGCACCAGAGGTCTAGTAGGAGTGACCCCGCCTTCTGATCCTAAGATCGTGGGTTTGAATACGGTCGTGCACCTGAGGATTTTTCTATAAAAAAATTATATGCGCAAAGCCTGAAACGCTGTAGGGCAACATCGTGATGAAACCAGTTAGTATTTTAGTAGAGGCGATGGGCTTGCAACCTGTCACGTGTAGAATACTAACTACTGCAAAATGAATCAAAGTAAAATTTAAAAGTACCTACCTCTGACTTTAATTTAGTTAATTTTGTTTTTAAGCTTTTTTATCTTTATATATTATATATTAAAGAACACCCGGAATAAATATTTGCAGATCGTACAAACATTTATCCGCTGAGAGTTCGCTCCGCTCGCTTGCCGAGCACGCACGTCTCTTCGCCCGCTCCGAGCTCCCGCTCGGACTGCCCCGCCGCCGGCCCCCGCGCCCGCTGCCCGCCCCGCATCGTGCTACCGGCGCTCAGTGTAGCTACCTGTGCGTCGCTCCGTGGGATAGGCCTTGCCTATCCGCACTTTTCAGTGCGCCTGCACTTGTTTCTTTGCAAAACGTCCTTCTCAGGACGCTTGGTTTCTGACTATAGCAAGTACCGAAACAACGTCCTTCTCAGGACGCTTTGGTTTCTTGACTATAACAAGTTCCGTCACAACGTCCTTTTCAGGACGCCTTGTTTCTTGGCTATAACAAGTCAAATCCACCTTTTAGTGGTCAACCAAGGGATACCTTGCGGTGTTAACGAACTTGGTTGGGCGTGGACCCGGAGCGTCGGTTTTCCTCCTTCAGAGGAACGCCTAATCCGGACGGGTCTGGAACCACCGGCCTTGGGGGATCTCCTAGTCGACTGTCCAGACCTATTAGGATACACCCTACTCGCAAGAAAAAAAGCGGCGAGTAGGACACGCGAGTTAGGTAGGACACTGAGGCCTCACCCCTTCCTGTCTATCCCGGCGGGAAGGTCACTCACTTACACACCTCCTGAGTGTTTCCCCTCAGGAGGATGGAGCAGCTGGTCCTCGGCGACCTCGCCAGCCCGGAGGATGCCCTTAGGCTTATCCGGGCGGTGATTCGTCGGTTCCCGCAGCTTCTGACCGACTTAGCAAAGGAGCTGCCTTCTGCAGCTCCTCCCGCGACCCGCGCCCTCCCGGCCCTTCAGGCCAAAAAATCGCAAAAGACACGTTCGGTGACCCTTCAGGCCTCCGATGTATCTAGCGACGCCTCCTCGGCCCTTACGGCACCCGCGTCAAAACTAGTTTCGGCCCCTAAGGCATCCGCGCCGCGTAAAATTCCTTCGGCCCTTATGGCAGCCGCGCCTAAAAACAAATCGGCTCTTAAAGCACCCGCGCTCCCCCCTCAAGCCCTTCAGGCACCCGCGCCCCGCGTAATCGCAAATGCCCCTCAGGCGACCTCTGCCGTTGTAGTGGCCGACTCGCCCCGCTCCCCCTCACCCCTACCGCCTCGCCCTCGTCCCCGCCCCCTCCCCCGCGCTCGATCCTTATCGCGCTCTCGCTCCCGCTCGCGCTCACCAGCGCGCACTCGCTCTCGCTCGCCGATGCGTACCCGCTCGCCCATCCTGAGCTCGAGATTGTCGCACGACAACTCTTGCGAGTCCATGGATGCGGCTCCTAGCCCCCGCTCTATTCAGACGGAGGCTTCCTCCTTCGCGGCTTCACCGCATTTCTCGTCCGAAGAGGACGAAGCTGCCGGCTTTACGGTGGTTGGCTCGAAGCGGAAGAGGCCTCTGGCCAAATCTGCTCCCGTGCCTCCCGCTAAGGCTCAGGCCCTCCGCCCTCCTACCCCGACCCAACCTTCTCAATCGGTCCCTGCCGATAAGAAGGAAAAGTCCCCTCCTCCCATTTTCCTTCGTCAGAAGGAAAAATGGGACCACGTATCATCTGCCTGTAAGGCGATGAACATCCCCTACACCCATGCCCGTAGCACCCGGGATGGGATTAAAATTCAGCTGCCCTCAGCAGCGGCTCACCGCAGCCTCACCTCTGTCCTCCGTAACGAACGCATAGGTTTCCACACCTATGCGCTCGAAGACGAACGCCTTCTGCGTGTCGTCATCCGCGGCCTCCCTGCGGAGCACTCCACTGAGGTGATAAAGGCTGACCTCCTCCTGCAGGGCTTCCCCGTCAGGGAAGTCCATCGCATGTACGGCGCCAGATCAAAGAAGACCTTTGATCTGGTACTAGTCGTACTTGACCTAACTAAAGAGGGCAAGGCCATCTTTAACCTTAAAGCCGTCAACGGCCTCTCAGGCTTATCGGTAGAGACTCCTCACCGTAACGGCACCCCATCCCAATGCCACAGATGCCAACTTTATGGCCACTCTGCGCGAAACTGTTTCTCCCGACCGCGCTGCGTCAAGTGCCTGGGTGACCACGGCACCGCTGACTGCAACCGCTCTCGAGACGCACCTGAGCCGCCTAGTTGTGTGCTCTGTCAGGCTGTGGGACATACCGCGAACTATCGCGGCTGCCCCATGGCCCCCAGAGTGAACAAAAAGGTGGCACAGAGGACGCCCGAGCGCGTTGCGCCTCCCAAAACCCCGCAGTACTCTAAGTCAACCCCTAAGGTGACTGTAGTACCCGCGCCAGTCCCGTCCCACAATGCGTGGAGCCGTCCCCTCCCTACCTCCAACTTTGCCCGTCAGGCAGTTCCCCTCCTCCGACCCCAGCAGCCGTTCATGCCTGCGTACGGCTCCCCGCCTGTAGCCCTCCGACCCTCCTGGTCGAGCTACCCACCCGGTTTCGGATACGGAGAAGGCCACTACTCCGATCAAGTCAATGATTTCACAAGAAATCTGCAAAATATGCGAGATCCGATTCAAATCGCAAATTATATTGCTCTAAATGACCAACTTCTTAGGTCCCTCCGTTCCCCCTCCCGCGTACAAAATAAAAAACCAATATGTTAGTACAAAAGGAGAGACTAAAACCCCATTCCGTCACCGTAGCGTTTTTCAACGCTGCCGGTTTAAAAAATCAACGCGACTTAGTTCACGACTTTTTGACCCGTCATCAAGTCGATATCATGTTAATACAGGAAACATTCCTAAAGCCCTCTATTAAAATCCCCCGAATGGCTAACTACCAATCCATCCGCAATGACAGAATAGGCCAAAGATTAGGCGGCACCCTGATCTATTTCAAAAGGTCTCTGCATTGCATCCCATTAGACACCCCTCCCCTATCCAATTTAGAAGCCTCTGTCTGCAGGCTAGCGATGACCGGTCATCCATCGATCATCATAGCCTCTTGCTATCTTCCCCCATCTAAGACCATGCTCGAAAGCGATTTAAATTCACTCTTTAGTCTGGGAAGCTCCGTCATTCTGGCTGGAGACTTCAACAGTAAAAATATCATGTGGAATTGCCACGTCACTACCCCGAACGGCAGGCGTCTTGAGAGCGCAGCCGATGCCCTTAACTTCGATGTCATCCCTCCAATGACTCCCACTCATTATCCCACTGCTATTGGGTATAGACCCGACACCCTAGACATGGCGTTGCTTAAGAATATAACTCTTCGGTTGCATTCTATAGAAACGCTACATGAGCTGACGTCAGACCATCGACCTGTCCTCATGCGTCTAGGCTCCCCTCCCGTCTCGACCCCTCCTACCAAGACTGTGATGCAATGGCATAAACTCGAGAAAGCTCTTGGGTCTATACATTCACCCAGCTTGGATAGGATCCCTGACGATATTTTATCCCCCGATGACATTACCGTTGCCGTCGACTCCCTGACCAACCATGTCACTACCGCTGTTAGCGGATTGTCGAAACAGGTACCGGCGGCGGGTGACCACCGCTGGGCCCTGCCAGACGATGTGAGACGGTTGATCACGGAGAAGAATGCCGCGATCCGTCGGTATAGCCGTTGGCCTTCCGACCTTAACCGGCATAGGCATCGTGTAGTGGAACGCAATCTTAAGAATCGAATCCGCGACTTTAGGGACGAACGGTGGGACGCAAAGCTCTCCGGGATCGAGCCAAGCCATCTGGCTTACTGGACGCTTGCTCGATCCATGAAAGCCGACAACGTCTCCGTTATGCCCCCTCTTTCCCGACCCAATCAGACCCCCGCATTCGAAGACGATGAAAAGGCAAACTGCCTAGCAGAAAGCCTCGAATCGCAATGCTCCCCTAGTCTCGCTCCCGTTGACCCTGAACACCTCGCTACGGTGGACAGTGAAGTCGAACGGTTAGTCTCTCAGCCCCCTAGCGCTCCTCCTCTTCCCCTGATTAAAGCCTCTGAGGTACAGACGATTATCAAGGGTCTCCATCCGAGAAAAGCCCCTGGTGCTGACGGCATCAGCAACAGGGTGCTTAAGAATTTCCCCACCGTCCTTATTTACCTCCTAGTCAGCATCTTCAATGCGGCTATGGCAACTTGCACTTTCCCCGACTCTTGGAAGGAAGCCACCGTTATTGGCATCCCCAAACCAGGCAAAAAGGCTACAGAGCCTTCTAGCTACCGCCCCATCAGTCTCCTCAGTTCCCTGGGGAAAATCTACGAGCGACTCCTTCTGAATCGTCTCTGGTCCCACGTTACCGAGCTCAAAATCCTACCCGATGAGCAGTTTGGCTTCAGAGCTAGACACTCTTGTCCCCAGCAAGTGCTCCGCATCACGGAGCACGTGCTCTCTCGATTTCACCATACCTGGCCGGCAGATACTGGTGCAATCTTTCTCGATGTGGCGAAAGCTTTCGACAAGGTCTGGCACAATGGCTTGATTTACAAGCTATCCAAACTCGGAGTGCCAGACAGGCTCGTGCTAATCTTACGAGACTTTTTACTCAATCGAAGCTTTCGCTATCGCGTAGAGGGTACCCTTTCGGACCCTAGACCTATCAGAGCTGGTGTCCCTCAAGGATCCATTCTCTCTCCCCTCCTATATACGCTGTACACCAGCGACGTCCCTCGCACCCATCAGGTGGAAATAGCCCTATTCGCCGATGACACAGCCCTGTACACATCCGATCGGAACGCCGATCGGGTGTGTATAAGGCTGCAGAAGGCTCTCGATGCACTAGGTGCATGGTTCCGTAAATGGCGGATAGAGGTTAACCCGACGAAAAGTGCCGCCGTGTACTTTTCAAAGGGTAACCGTAATCCTTCCAGATCCGTCACTCTCTTTGACGAACCCATTCCCTGGGTGAAGTCAGCTAAATACTTAGGCGTAACCCTTGATTGTCGTCTATCCTTTGTCAAACACGTACGCACTGTACGTAACCGCGCCAAATTTATTCTTTCGCGCCTTCAGCCACTCGTATGCAAGAAGAGTAAAATGTCTCTTAGAAATAAGTTGACGCTTTACAAAACTTGCATACGACCTATCATGACTTACGCCTCCGTAGCGTTCGCTCATTCGATCAATTTAAAACCCCTCCAAGTAGTTCAAAATCGATTTTTGCGCACTATCACGGGTGCCCCGTGGTACATGCGTAATATCGATCTTCATCGAGATCTCGAACTCGAATCTATAGCCGAATTCATGAAACGCGCCTCCAGGCGGTTTTATGATTCGGCTCCCCACCATCCGAATCCCTTAATTAACTCGCTACCCGATTATCCAGTAGATCCGCCCGTTAAACGTACCCTCCGTAGACCTAGACACGTTTTAGGTGACCCAGATGACACGATCACCGCCGCGAATGCGGCGGAGGTCGCTTCATCGAGTCCGGACACAGGAAACACTCCACAATCACACCGACCCCGGCGGCGGGGTCGAAGACGTCTCCCCGTTAACGCCCCTTCAGGGCGAAGAGTCTCTCCGTAGCTCCCTTCTCCGGCAACAGCCCAAGCCGAGGTCCGTACCTAAGTGGTGCCCTTGTGCTCGTTGCCAACAAAACCAATTTTGTAATGGCGTAGCGCCTTCTGCGCTCGCCAGTAGCCCGGTAACGCTGTCGGAAATCGCTAGGCGATTATACCAGCATTTTAGTCCGTTCGAAAAAAAAAAAAAAAAAAAAAAAAAAAACATTTATCCCAAGGCGGGAATCGAACTCGCAACCTCCTTCGTCGCAAGCGGACGTTCGCCCGCCGCGTCACATTGGTCGTCAGAATGTTAGATTAAAGTCGTTGGGCTATCTATCTCTTTTTTTATAACCAATGATAAAACGCTTATCACTTCTGGCCAGTCCTACTCCGAGGGCTATGCTCAGCACGTTGCCTTTCATTCCAGTTCTTGCTCCTGCAACTCTAGGATTTAACCTTCCAAAATGAGTGTTATTTAAAAACTTTTAAGACTCAATTTACATTTTCTCCACTTGTGTGGAATTTGTGCGATTTTAGAACGAGCTTTTGTGTTTTAAATAGCCAGTTCTTTAGCTTTGGTTTGTTAAAAAAATTATTTCGTTAAAAAATAGATTTTTGATACGGTTGAAAATTAAATTTTATATATAAATATTGAATACCAACTACTGTAAAGTGTGTATGTACCTAGTGTAGTATTTGGACGTACCTCTGACTACCCTAATTACACATCCTTAAACAATCGATATTTACCGTTCCTGGGAATTAAAAGTCGTGAGTCTGTTTGTTTGATGTGCATGCCTCCAGCTTCCTCATATGGAATATGCAAATTCTGAAAATGCCAATATTTAGTTCATATTTAGTACCATCATAGATTACAACCATAATTTAGGTGCCAAAAAAACAACGACGCTACAAGCCTTTGAAGGTGTGTTAGCTGAAGTAACATGCCACCAGCTTCCTCATTCAGTGTGGGCAAACGAGTGCTGATAGAGCTATAGAACAAATGCTAGCATTTAGTACCAGATGAGTGCACTAGGTAGCAAAATTTCCAAACCTGCAGCTAAAAAACTCTCGGAGTTATAAGACTTCATCAACGTGTAAGCTGACGTACCGTTATTTCAGCACGCACATGCTGGTTCTCTGAAACGGCTGCAGCTATAGACACGGTTGATATCTCCAGATTCAGTGCACAATTGGTGCCAAAGGTACCAAATATTTGAGGCTTCTAGGTTCAAAACTCTTTGAACTACAGGCTTTTAGCAACGTGTAAGCTGGGGAAACGTTTCTCCAGCTGACACATGCTGGATCTCAGAAACGGTAAGAGATAGAGATTCGGTTGATATCTCCAAATGTCAATATGAATTAGTGCACTTGGCACCAAAATTTTGGAGTCTCTAGGACCAATAGTTACATCACAAGAAGCAAAAAACCATTTAACGGTCAACAAATTCAAACCAGTTTTCGCTTCTATAAAAGCGCGGCGTTGCCGCTCTGCACGCTACAATAGCGAGCGAACATTATGCTTGTTCTCTGTCTGTTTTTATATCTGTCTCTGGATACAACGTGTGTTGCCAGTTCAGTTTTAGTAGGTCGATAGTTTTATTCGAGTCTTGTCAGAACAGGTATTATAGGTACGAGGTACTACTAAATAGGTACTTTATTTTGTCTAGTTTAACCAAATAAAATAGGAACCTAATTAGGAAATTGGGTTTGTATGTACTCAAATAGTTGATTTGACGACCGATGTGACGCAGCGGCCTGTGACGCAGAAGTTTGCGGGTTCGATTCCCGCCTTGGAATAAAATGTTTAAACGATCTGCAAATAATGAATCCGGGTGTTCTGGGTATTTTCTATGTTTAGTAAAAAATATGTATGTATTTTTGTAACGTCAGATTTGGAATTTAAAATGGCAGGTGCACATGGTGGTACAAAAAACTGACATGGGTGTCTTTTTCTACTAATTTGGGGGTGCTGATTATGAATATCTGGTCAGATTTGAAATTCAAAATGGCGGGTGCACATGATGGTACAAAAAACTGACATGGGTGTCTTTTTCGACTTATTTGGGGGTGCTGATTACGAATATGTGGTCAGATTTGGAATTAAAAATGGCGGGCGCACATGATGGTACAAAAAACTGACATGGGTGTCTTTTTCGAATAATTTGGGGGTGCTGATTACGAATATCTGGTCAAATTTGAAATTCAAAATGGCGGGTACAAAAATGGTACAAAAAACTGACATGGGTGTCTTTTTCGACTAATTTGGGGGTGCTGATTACGAATATCTGGTCAAATTTGAAATTCAAAATGGCGGGTACAAAAATGGTACAAAAAACTGACATGGGTGTCTTTTTCGACTAATTTGGGGGTGCTGATTACGAATATCTGGTCAAATTTGAAATTCAAAATGGCGGGTACAAAAAATGGTACAAAAAACTGACATGGGTGTCTTTTTCGACTAATTTGGGGGTGCTGACTACGAATATCTGGTCAAATTTGAAATTCAAAATGGCGGGTACAAAAAATGGTACAAAAAACTGACATGGGTGTCTTTTTCGACTAATTTGAGGGTGCTGATTACGAATATCGGGTCAGATTTGAAATTCAAAATGGCGAGTGCACATGATGGTACAAAAAACTGACATGGGTGTCTTTTTCTACTAATTTGGGGGTGCTGATTACGAATATCTGGTCAGATTTGAAATTCAAAATGGCGGGTGCACATGATGGTACAAAAAACTGACATGGGTGTCTTTTTCGACTTATTTGGGGGTGCTGATTACGAATATGTGGTCAGATTTGGAATTAAAAATGGCGGGCGCACATGATGGTACAAAAAACTGACATGGGTGTCTTTTTCGAATAATTTGGGGGTGCTGATTACGAATATCTGGTCAAATTTGAAATTCAAAATGGCGGGTACAAAAATGGTACAAAAAACTGACATGGGTGTCTTTTTCGACTAATTTGGGGGTGCTGATTACGAATATCTGGTCAAATTTGAAATTCAAAATGGCGGGTACAAAAATGGTACAAAAAACTGACATGGGTGTCTTTTTCGACTAATTTGGGGGTGCTGATTACGAATATCTGGTCAAATTTGAAATTCAAAATGGCGGGTACAAAAAATGGTACAAAAAACTGACATGGGTGTCTTTTTCGACTAATTTGGGGGTGCTGACTACGAATATCTGGTCAAATTTGAAATTCAAAATGGCGGGTACAAAAAATGGTACAAAAAACTGACATGGGTGTCTTTTTCGACTAATTTGAGGGTGCTGATTACGAATATCGGGTCAGATTTGAAATTCAAAATGGCGAGTGCACATGATGGTACAAAAAACTGACATGGGTGTCTTTTTCGACTAATTTGGGGGTGCTGATTACGAATATCTGGTCAAATTTGAAATTCAAAATGGCAGGTACAAAAATGGTACAAAAAACTGACATGGGTGTCTTTTTCGACTAATTCGGGGGTGCTGATTACGAATATCTGGTCAAATTTGAAATTCAAAATGGCGGGTACAAAAAATGGTACAAAAAACTGACATGGGTGTCTTTTTCGACTAATTTGGGGGTGCTGACTACGAATATCTGGTCAAATTTGAAATTCAAAATGGCGGGTACAAAAAATGGTACAAAAAACTGACATGGGTGTCTTTTTCGACTAATTTGGGGGTGCTGATTACGAATATCTGGTCAAATTTGAAATTCAAAATGGCGGGTACAAAAATGGTACAAAAAACTGACATGGGTGTCTTTTTCGACTAATTTGGGGGTGCTGATTACGAATATCTGGCCAGATTTGAAATTCAAAATGGCGGGTACAAAAAATGGTACAAAAAACTGACATGGGTGTCTTTTTCGACTAATTTGGGGGTGCTGACTACGAATATCTGGTCAAATTTGAAATTCAAAATGGCGGGTACAAAAAATGGTACAAAAAACTGACATGGGTGTCTTTTTCGACTAATTTGGGGGTGCTGATTACGAATATCTGGTCAAATTTGAAATTCAAAATGGCGGGTACAAAAATGGTACAAAAAACTGACATGGGTGTCTTTTTCGACTAATTTGGGGGTGCTGATTACGAATATCTGGTCAGATTTGAAATTCAAAATGGCGGGTACAAAAATGATACAAAAAACTGACATGGGTGTCTTTTTCGTCTAATTTGGGGGTGCTGATTACGAATATCTGGTCAAATTTGAAATTCAAAATGGCGGGTACAAAAATGATACAAAAAACTGACATGGGTGTCTTTTTCGACTAATTTGGGGGTGCTGATTACGAATATCTGGTCAAATTTGAAATTCAAAATGGCGGGTACAAAAAATGGTACAAAAAACTGACATGGGTGTCTTTTTCGACTAATTTGGGGGTGCTGACTACGAATATCTGGTCAAATTTGAAATTCAAAATGGCGGGTACAAAAAATGGTACAAAAAACTGACATGGGTGTATTTTTCGACTAATTTGGGGTGCTGATTACGAATATCGGGTCAGATTTGGAATTAAAAATGGCGGGCGCACATGATGGTACAAAAAACTGACATGGGTGTCTTTTTCGACTAATTTGGGGGTGCTGACTACAAATATCTGGTCAAATTTGAAATTCAAAATGGCGGGTACAAAAATGGTACAAAAAACTGACATGGGTGTCTTTTTCGACTAATTTAAGGGGTGCTAATATTCGTAATCAGCACCCCCAAATTAGTCGAAAAAGACACCCATGTCAGTTTTTTGTACCATCATGTGCACTCGCCATTTTGAATTTCAAATCTGACCCAATATTCGTAATCAGCACCCCCAAATTAGTCGAAAAAGACACCCATGTCAGTTTTTTGTACCATTTTTTGTACCCGCCATTTTAAATTTCAAATTGGACCAGATATTCGTAGTCAGCACCCCCAAATTAGTCGAAAAAGACACCCATGTCAGTTTTTTGTACCATTATGTGCACCCGCCATTTTGAATTTCAAATTTGACCAGATATTCGTAATCAGCACCCCCAAATTAGTCGAAAAAGACACCCATGTCAGTTTTTTGTACCATTTTTTGTACCCGCCATTTTGAATTTCAAATTTGACCAGATATTCGTAGTCAGCACCCCCAAATTAGTCGAAAAAGACACCCATGTCAGTTTTTTGTACCATTTTTTGTACCCGCCATTTTGAATTTCAAATTTGACCAGATATTCGTAATCAGCACCCCCAAATTAGTCGAAAAAGACACCCATGTCAGTTTTTTGTACCATTTTTGTACCCGCCATTTTGAATTTCAAATTTGACCAGATATTCGTAATCAGCACCCCCAAATTAGTCGAAAAAGACACCCATGTCAGTTTTTTGTACCATTTTTGTACCCGCCATTTTGAATTTCAAATTTGACCAGATATTCGTAATCAGCACCCCCAAATTATTCGAAAAAGACACCCATGTCAGTTTTTTGTACCATCATGTGCGCCCGCCATTTTTAATTCCAAATCTGACCACATATTCGTAATCAGCACCCCCAAATAAGTCGAAAAAGACACCCATGTCAGTTTTTTGTACCATCATGTGCACCCGCCATTTTGAATTTCAAATCTGACCAGATATTCATAATCAGCACCCCCAAATTAGTAGAAAAAGACACCCATGTCAGTTTTTTGTACCACCATGTGCACCTGCCATTTTAAATTCCAAATCTGACGTTACAAAAATACATACATATTTTTTACTAAACATAGAAAATACCCAGAACACCCGGATTCATTATTTGCAGATCGTTTAAACATTTTATTCCAAGGCGGGAATCGAACCCGCAAACTTCTGCGTCACAGGCCGCTGCGTCACATCGGTCGTCAAATCAACTATTTGAGTACATACAAACCCAATTTCCTAATTAGGTTCCTATTTTATTTGGTTAAACTAGACAAAATAAAGTACCTATTTAGTAGTACCTCGTACCTATAATACCTGTTCTGACAAGACTCGAATAAAACTATCGACCTACTAAAACTGAACTGGCAACACACGTTGTATCCAGAGACAGATATAAAAACAGACAGAGAACAAGCATAATGTTCGCTCGCTATTGTAGCGTGCAGAGCGGCAACGCCGCGCTTTTATAGAAGCGAAAACTGGTTTGAATTTGTTGACCGTTAAATGGTTTTTTGCTTCTTGTGATGTAACTATTGGTCCTAGAGACTCCAAAATTTTGGTGCCAAGTGCACTAATTCATATTGACATTTGGAGATATCAACCGAATCTCTATCTCTTACCGTTTCTGAGATCCAGCATGTGTCAGCTGGAGAAACGTTTCCCCAGCTTACACGTTGCTAAAAGCCTGTAGTTCAAAGAGTTTTGAACCTAGAAGCCTCAAATATTTGGTACCTTTGGCACCAATTGTGCACTGAATCTGGAGATATCAACCGTGTCTATAGCTGCAGCCGTTTCAGAGAACCAGCATGTGCGTGCTGAAATAACGGTACGTCAGCTTACACGTTGATGAAGTCTTATAACTCCGAGAGTTTTTTAGCTGCAGGTTTGGAAATTTTGCTACCTAGTGCACTCATCTGGTACTAAATGCTAGCATTTGTTCTATAGCTCTATCAGCACTCGTTTGCCCACACTGAATGAGGAAGCTGGTGGCATGTTACTTCAGCTAACACACCTTCAAAGGCTTGTAGCGTCGTTGTTTTTTTGGCACCTAAATTATGGTTGTAATCTATGATGGTACTAAATATGAACTAAATATTGGCATTTTCAGAATTTGCATATTCCATATGAGGAAGCTGGAGGCATGCACATGTTTGTTTGTATATCTAAATATTCCAGACATCAAAAAGTCCTGGTAGCATTTAAAATTGCTTCATATCTAAAACAGGACTACACCCCTTATACATCCCTGAAGAATCTGAAGTAGGTATTTGATACTTAAAGATCGGAGGGGATATCTACCGTGCTTGGGAATTAAAGTTGTGGTGCAATTTATATTTCTAAATATATACAACTCAAAGGTGACTGACTGACATAGTGATCTATCAACGCACAGCCCATACCACTGGACGGATCGGGCTGAAATTTGGCATGCAGGTAGATGTTATGATGTAGGCATCCGCTAAGAAAGGATTTTGATTAATTCTACCCCCAGGGGGATAAAATAGGGGATGAAAGTTTGTATGAAACTTTGTCAATTTTAAACCGACCGGGCTGTGTCCTTGCATGCGTAAAGCTACTATGGTTTTATCCCGAAAAATTAACGGGAACGGGAAAAAACTGCCACGCAGGCGAAGCTGCGAGCGGCCGCTAGTATTATATAAAACAGGAATTTTGACCCGGGGAAACAAAATAACGGAAACAGTTTTTAAAAAACCTAGTAGTAGGTACCTACCCTTTTATTAGAAGACATTAGTGTTAAGTGTAAAGCGAAATTAGTATTTAAACTAAAAAGCTACTAATTTTATGGAGCAATGAGCAAGATGTTCGTGATTTCTTTAGTACTGTTCCTTGTAATACTTTCTTCTGCTTAATCCCGCTTTATATGTAGTTTTACCTACCTTAACACCTTGTATAGTGTGTGTTTTAAATAGGGTTTTACTTTATTATTTTTGCCTAGAAGGAATTATTTTGTTAGAAGTTAAAAGTTAGGTATTGTCAGGCCTCACAGCACAGTTGGCAATAACTATGCTTTCTGCGGAGGTTGTGGGTTCGATCCCCACCAAGAACAAATATTTGTGTGAAGATCATAGGTGTTTGTTGTTTGTTTGTTGTTTGTTGTGGTGATCATAGCTGAAGCATATAGGTGATAAGCCTCATGTGCCTGTAATTTCACCGGACACACCTTTCAAACCGGAACCCAGCAAGCTGCTTTGCTGCTAAAATAAGAATATATAATAATCGACTTGTATTAACTTGATTGCAGTAAATAGTGTTGAAGAAAAGCAAACAACACTGTATGTCAAAGTCAAAGTAAAATGACAGCTGTCTGTATTGTATGTCATGTTCGGCGCTTCCTCTTCCCGTTTCTCTGCTGTCTCACTCCATCAATGTGCACTCTAAAAAGTGTTTCAGAGTTTAATTTCTACAGGTTATTGGCCGTCCTAGACCATTTTAGCACCATTTCGAATACACAATAAGCCCGCGTTATGTATGGTCATGTAAAATAGCCATACTAGTTTAAAAACGTAAAAGTTTTAACGAGTCTCAAATACGGTTATTCCTTCGGGAATACCGGCTTTTAAGCTTATATTCATTTCAGCGGAAAGTCTATCTAGAAAGTGCACGTACCAATTTAAATTTTTAGGCAGAATTTATTTTTATTTGGATGATAATTTCTGCCTAAAAAAGCTATTGTTATGTGAGGTCATGACTACATATTATTGTGAATAAATTCTGTATTTCTGTACTTTTAGTGTAAAGCGCGTGACTTCTTAGGCGTGAAGTTATTTTTATTTATAAACCCTCGTTGTACCCCTTTAGGGATGAATTTTAAGGGTTCCTTGCAACTATGCTAAACACGCTTAGCCTAAACCACTGGTCGTAGAGACTTAAAGTTTTCAGGGTATATTTGTCTTGGTGTGCAGAGATGTGCTTAGAAAGAAACTCTTGAAATTCAACCCCGAAACGGTACAATGGGGGTTGAAGTTTGTATGAAAATTACTTCACGTGTGTCTCAATATGTTCTTCAAAATAATAAACAATAATTAAAAGAAAACCAGCAACAGATACATTTCAACTCAATTTTCTTGTTCATTCAGATTTAGGAAATACAAAATTGGCGTTCCGTATAAAAAGCAATGGCCACACGGACCCGACACGGCGTAAAAATCGGTGAATTCGAACGATAAATGCTCGCTGTAACGGCGATGGCCGTAATCGATTCCAATGCGAGCGATTATTCGAAGCTATTTGAATTGCTGTATCTACTGCTACCTACACGTATTCAATCTGATCTAAAAACACATTTTTTTTATTTAAACCAATTGATTTAGCATATAAACAGCTACATGATACAGCAAACATAATAATATAAACAGACTTTTGCATCTATTGTAAGTGATTGTAAGTCATGCCTCTATTCACAAAGTCAAAGTCAAAAAACATTTATTCAGTAATATCCGCAGGGATCTTGAAACGTCTTAAATCTAGGAATCTAAGCGCCAGTTTCTCGCAACCAATCCTAGAAGAACCGGCAAGAAACTTACGGCTTGGTTCCTACCGTTTTTTCGTATGATCCTTTTAAAAGGTAATAATTATGTTAATAATAAAACTCCAGTGTGGTGCCAATCAGACTTAGTAGGGTGATTGCAAGACAGAAAATCAAGAACTTAATATATGACAAAAGTACGCGCACACGACGCTGAAGTGACTGAGGCAGGATTTTAGACGGAATAGGCTGACAAACCTCACATGCGTGTAATTATACTCAAACCCTTCAAACCAGAACACCGTAAGCTTGGCGGCAGAAATAGGTATGTTGGTAGTACTTTCCTGAACGACTCCTTCACTAAGAGTTATCTACTAAAAATATCCAATCTATATCCTATAGTGACATAATGTGGCAGTAGTGATCATTTAGACTGATGATAATGATTAATATTTTTTATTTGAAATAAAATACTTTTATACTTTTATAGTATAAAGCGTTAGTTGGGAAATATCTCTATGAAACAAGATGAACAATTTTTTATCCATTCGCGAAAAATAAAACTACATGAATCCAGTTTCATCAAAGAAATTCTCTACTCTTTATCCCAACACAACTTTGAATAGAAAAAGATACTAAATGACCTCAAAGAACTTCTTCTACAATTCAAATAAGTAAACTTGAGTTTAGGCGTCGAATGGTTTTAGGCCACAACCAAGAATATGCGTAGCGACTACTTTTTCTGCTACAGTATTTGATAAAGTCAAATAAAAAAAACGGCCAAGTGCGAGTCGGGCTCGCGCACAAAGGGTTCCGTACCATTATGTATAAATTAAAGCGGCAAAAACTCATGTTTTTTGAATGAGAGGCCCCTTAAATATTAATTTTATTCTGTTTTTTAGTATATGTTGTTATAGCGGCAACAGCAATACATCATCTGTGAAAATTTCAACTCTCTAACTAACACGGTTCAAGAGATACAGCCTAATGACATGTGCCGTGACGGGTGAATATCCGCTTGCGACGCAGGAGGTTGCGGGTTCGATTCCCGCCTTGGGATAAATGTTTGTACGGTCAGCAAATATTTATTCTAGGTGCTCTGGGTATTTTCTATGTATATTAATAAAGATATGTATGCATGTAATTTATTGTATTTAGTATATCAGTCATCTAGTACCCATAACACAAGCTCTGCTTAGCTTGGGGCTAGATGATGCTGTGCTGTGCTGTGCTAGTGTATCCAGCATTATCATTTATTATTATGTCAGTCAGTTAGTCAGGACAAAAAAAAATTATAATTGACAATGGTTTCTCATAATCGCTTCCGCTCATGAAACAAAACACCTAAAGAAAAACTTCCAACGAACTAGAAGTTTCTTATGCCTCTACGCCGTAGCTCCGTAGACCCGCTACGAAGCTAGGTTCTACATACGACTGTGTAGCCTACATTATAAAGTTTGTTTGTCAGTAGTATGTCTATTGTACTGAATCAGTTGGCTAAGTTGAGCATAGTTCTGCGGGGTAAATATTTATAGAAAAATAAGCAAGAAAGAAATAATGGCTTACCCCCTTTTTCATCCCCAAGCATGGTAGATATCCTCTTTGATCTCTTAAACCCAAATACCTTCTTGAGATACTTTGGAGATATCTAAGAGTAGTTAGAGGTAGAAGTAACGCTCTTAGTGAAGGGCTCGTCCGGGGAAGTACTACTTACTTGCTTACTTCCGTATTAGCGTGTTCCGGTTTGAAGGGTGTGGGTGCCGGTGTAATTACAGGCACACGAAGTTTTTTTTATACAATTTCCTGATGGAATAAGCAGATAGCCCACCTGATGTTAAGTGGTTACCATCGCCTATAACAAAGTATTGA
This sequence comes from Electrophaes corylata, assembly GCA_947095575.1. NCBI lineage: Eukaryota > Metazoa > Arthropoda > Insecta > Lepidoptera > Geometridae > Electrophaes > Electrophaes corylata. The sequence goes on along the minus strand of OX352719.1, from coordinate 1,772,310 downwards.
CTCGCAGGTCGTGCTTGTTAGGAACGTGTCTTACTCTGCGTCCATCAACCTGAGGTATACAGCTGTTAAGCCTCATGTGCCGGTAATTTGCCCTTTAAACCAGTATGCCTCAGGTTGATGGACGCTGAGTAGTTAAGCATCAGCAAATTACATAAAAAAAAATATCCCACAATTTATGCGAGAAAATAACTGCTATTTTATTTTGACGACCGATGTGGCACGGCGTGTGAATACCCGCCTGCGACGCAGGAGTTTGCGGGTTCGATTCCCGCCTTGAAATAAATGTTTGTATGATCTGCAAATATTTATTCCGGGCGTTCTGGGTATTTTCTATGTATAATAAAAAATATCTATATGTGTAATGTGTTGTATTAAGTATATCAGTCATCTAGTACCCATAACACAAGCTCTGCTTAGCTTGGGGCTAGATGATGCTGTGTGGATTGTCCAGCATTATTATTTATTAATTTATTAAATAACTCCACGTAGGCGAAGTCGCATGCGTTTTGCTAGTTTATTTATAAGTCAGTCAGTCCGGACAAAGATTAAATTGGTATAGATATTTATCTCGTGACACGAATGCCCGAGATTCTATAGGTGAAGGTACCCATACTTCAGAATCCCATCTGATCCCGATTCATTTATATGGTGTCGAGTGTATGGGCAGTACTTATGTGAATAGCTCTCATAAGTTAAGGGAATATGAGTATTATTTCATTTTTATGAGAAAGGCCTCACATTTCTTAGCAATGACCGGAGGTTAAGTGGTGTTATCGGTCTTTGGAAATATGAGATTGTGATACGTTCTAAGGTTTATCAGACGCGTATTTATTTGTCACAAAGAGACAGTTAACACACAGCTAGATTACCCTCACAGATAAATATAATGCTGGACTATCCACACAGCATCATCTAGCCCCAAGCTAAGCAGAGCTTGTGTTATGGGTACTAGATAACTGATATACTTAATACAATACATTACATGTATAGATATTTTTCATTATACATAAGAAATACCCAGAACACACAGAATAAATATTTGCAGATCGTACAAACATTTATTTCAAGGCGGGAATCAACCCGCAACCTCCTGTGTCGCATGTGGACATTCGATCGCCGCGCCACATCGGTCGTCTAACAAATTGGTAGTAGGCCTGCCGTCTGCAGTGTAGGTTGTGGGTTCGATCTCCACTGAATATATCACGTGTAATATTTTATTATTAAACCCAAAATAATAACTAAAGTAATTTGCACTTAGCCTAGATTTCACATTTAAATTACCGACTTTAGTAAGTTTTAAAAAATCTTCACCCCAAAATAATAACAATAATAATATTTGTACACATTTTTAGACAACATTTAGCCCCAAACTAACCAAAACTTGTATTATGGTAACCAAATGACTGATAGAAGCTTATATACTTTTTTTAAATGTTTATTTATTTATTTATTTTATTAAGGATTGCCAAGAAATAATACACAAAACTTAGACTAAACTCAAACGAAAACAATGTCCCGCCCTGCGCTTATCCACTTAAGGCAACCACAGCTAACACAGGTAAATAAAAAAAGATAAAATGAAAAGATAAAAGATGGTAAGATAAAATGTTTACCTTTGATGAGAAAAAAACACAACTTACAGCGCAGAAGGTAGTGCTACTTCCAACTAAGGCTTTCAAATATAGTAAGCAATATTCTTGAATTGGGAAAATGATTCATTAAATTTTCTTTCTATTCATAACACACAAAACCAAACTTGAAGATTTCTAAATATTCATTAAAATCGTTAAACAATAAAGCATCTTTCATCGTCTTCTTAAACTCTAATGGAGTTTTCTACAGTTGAACACCACTCATTAGTTCCGCTTGCATACTTAACCTTTATCGCTATCGACAACCGCTGGGGAGGAAAGGTTCTGGAATGGCGACCACGAACCGGAAGACGAAGCGTAGGACGTCCTCCTACCCGATGGACTGACGACATTGTTGGAACCGCGGGAAGTCGATGGATGGAATAGGCTCAGTTCTTGGAAACGTATCGGGTAGGCTTATGTTCAGCAGTGGACTACTAAAGGCTGATGATGACTTGATCTTTGAGAGCCACTGGCTTTTTCGAGAGCCAGGGTTCTACTGCAAAATCGATTTTGATACTGAAACGCTTTTGGAGTAACTACATTTTGGACAGGCCTATTATATTTTTGCGGCTTTGGTATCACTGCGGACATATGGCCTATTGTGATCGAAAGGCCTAATTTTGACAATAAAGTTCTTGTTTCAGCTCAAAATATGGATATGATATGCTCAAGATATGGATATGTTCAAGATATGAATTGGCCACTTTATAAAATGCTGCTGGAACTTTTGATTGTTGTAGTACTGCACCAAACTCTTGGCTGCCGATAATCCGGCAATTAATCATCTGGTTTGATGAATGATGGTATCCATCGCAGCGCAAACAATTTCAAAGATTTTTAATAAGCTCGCGAAATACGAAAAATGTTTGCTTATACTTTGATGGGTCTTCTCGTTTCCTATATGACGTACTATCATTATCTACACTTATCTGATTGTTTGTTTGTTTGTTTGCATTGAATAGGCTCTGAAACTACTCGACCAATTTGAAAAATTCTTTCACCGTTGGTAAGCTACACTATTCCTGGGTGATATAGGTTATATAATATTTTCAAAAAAATTAGGGGTCTTTATTAAAACCCGTGCGAAGCCGAGACGGAAATTTAGTAATAAATAAATTAATAAATATTTGTGGACATTTTTACCCAGCATCATTTAACCCCAAACTAAGCATAGCTTGTACCTTGGGAATCAGATGACTGATAAAATACTTCAATGTTTTTTTTCGTAAGTCATACTTAGAATACAATATAATAATAAAAAACCATTTGATTTTTATATAACCAACAAAATTTACTATATTAGATACTCATTGGTCTAGGAGGCGGGCGTTGAGCTGCATAGTTTTTTACTTTTGCGGTCTCACCGTTTTAATGTGTAATTCGCTCACCCTGTATTGTTTTGAATAAACTATTACTATTACCCTTGTACTAATAAACTCGTCACGTTGATATAGTTACACTGTATTTTGTCTTTTACATTGACTGGTTTAAATTAGATCGAAAAAGACAAAACGTAGTGTAACTATTCCGAGTTTAAACTGAGTTTATTAGTAGAAAGGTTAAACTTTGGCTATCACTGTGATCACCAGACTAAGAATTAAACGTATTCAGCAGGTTAACATTAAGCGTATTATTAATATGAGGTCCAAAGAATATATTTTAACCAAAGCCCCTTGTGTAATGACTGATCATAAATAAATATACTCTTCTTTCAAAAACCTTTTAAACGTAATATTATTATTCAACCCTAATTTCACGAGGCATAACCGTAATCAAAAGAATGTTCAATAGATTTATGGTACGGAAAACGTCGAAATTCTTCAGATCCAACCCGTAAAATTCAATGCTCGAACAAAAACCTTTTGGGTTATTATTTACATGCCTTTAAAAAGCAGTGGAAGAAGCTTTTAGAGGATTGAATCGTCAAGAAGGCAACCTCTTGAACTGTGGCTATGAAATACTTACGCCATGACATCTGTATGTCACAGTGCCGTTTCTAAGAATAAGAATATTTTTAGTGCCTATCTGTGTAGTAAATAAAGGTGTTATATGTCGACGTACAGTCAGCTGCACTAGAATGTATACAATTCGTAACTTTCAAAACAGTATCAAAACTTTATAGTGAACTCTTAAATAGTAAAAACTAAAAAATCGTGAAATTAGTTAATGACTGACTGTATATAAAAATAATAATAATAATGCTGGACAATCCACACAGCATCATCTAGCCCCAAGCTAAGCAGAGCTAGTGTTATGGGTTCTAGATGACAATACATTAAATACATAGATATTTTTTATTATACATGGAAAATGCCCAGAACACCTAGATAAATATTTGCAGATCGTACAAACATTTATCCCAAGGCGGGAATCGAACCCGCAACCTCCTACGTCGCAGGCAGACATTCGCCCGCCGCTCTACAACGGTCGTCATAGATAGATAGCGGTGTGATAGCGGATGACTAGACTAGGTATGTAGATAGAGATAGATAAAAAACGTGTGTGTACAGATATGGTGGCTTTCAGAGGGTTGTGGAAGAAAAGAACATATTGTTCCGACCCCATAAAGTGGAATAAAGTCAGGATGATGATGCTCCAATATTGTTTTATTTCCACAACAACCAACCATGTTAGCCCGATTGGCACGTGTAGCTAGCCACCACATTAGTTATTTCAACACTGATCGCTTCCCCCATGGCCCAACAACGGTGTTCCGCTTGATATTCTGAATAGGTCCTCATTTCATCGGCTCCATTCTCCGTGGCACTAAATTGGCATTGTTGCCGGCGTTACGTCGCCTACGATACAATACAGAGATGTTGATACAGTTGCTATATTTCTCAGTTTAAAATCTCTGTGTCAATAAGGAAAGGGTATGTAACTCAAGCGTTTTTTATTCTTTGAAAGGTTATGTGTTATATATGAGTATATTATATTAATGGAAGTATATAGGCGACCTGATGTCAAGTGGCTACCTATAGCAAAATATTGCCTTGTAGGTCACGTTTTTTAGGTAGCCTACAATACACTGCGCTGCGTCCATCAACCTGAGGCATACAGGTATTAAGCTTCATGTGCCTGTAATTACACCGGCACCCACATCCTTCAAACCGGAACATATTAGCACAAGGGTATGACACAAAATGTCATTTACACAATTGCTCGAATCGCTAGAATCGTAGGTCACAGAACTATCACTTTATACTGCAAAAGTACGTAGGTACGTCGTACGGTCGACGCCATTACATTTCTTCTTCTTTTTTCTTTTATTTCTTCCGTTCTGTCTTTTGACAGACAATAAACTGCCAATGTCAAATTTGACTACTTGATTAATTTGTCTAGATATTATGTATACTACCAGTTGATCTCACGGAAAGTGCGCGCGACGACCAATAACAAACAACCGGTCAGCGCTTCATAGCTGCAACGAAGCGCTTTGTAAAGTGAGTACGCTAGACGCACGCTACGCTGCGCAAGAGCTTTCTTCGCTTTTTTGTGAACTTACCACCGCGCCACGGCTCGCTAAAATATAGTTTACGAAAAGTTCACATAATAATTCACAAGATGCCGCCACCTGTCTATAAAAGTTGCGGAAAGTGTAAACAACTGATTAAAGAAAGAGCTATTTTGTCGTGTATTAACTGCAAATTACATTACCATATCGAATGTAAGGGCTACGAAAAAAGGTACTTCCTTCTAGATGCCGAACGTAGAGCACAGTGGCAATGTGATATTTGCATCCGAAAAAGTTACAAAAGTAAAAATGCACGAACACCACCGTTAAAAAGTCCTACCCCGATGCCGAGTACATCAGCGAGCCGAGTGGTAGAAAGCACTGAAAGCTGTGTCAAGCTAACCAACTCTTTTGAGACTCTAGATCTTAACAACTGCGGCGATGACGAGGTCGATGACCCCTTCCAAAATGTTACTCTACGAGGTAAAAAGCACAGTAGAGCTCATTTCGATGACGTAGACTTAACCCAAGGGGAATCAGCTCTTGAAATGACCACAGCCCTGAAGGAGTATATCGCAGAGCAAATGACACATTTTACCCGTCAGCTGCTCACAAAAATAGACGGGCTTGGATCTACCATTCAATCATTCAATTCCCGCTGTGATAACATCGAGAAAAGGATAGCATCAATCGAAGAGCAGCTCAACGAAAAAGTTAACGAAAAGGTCAATGACCTAATGCTAACGGTCAACAGGTTGCAATGCGATCTCAACGACAAGGAGCAGGAACTGCTGATGAACGAGGTCGAGATCTCCGGAGTACCTGAGATAAACGCGGAAAACCCAGTTCACGTCGTCACTGTCATCGCCAATAAACTGGGTGTCAACATCTCGGAGAGCGACGTGGTCAGTGCGGTTCGGATAGGCACAAAACGCGAGCCCACAACCAGCGGCAATGGTGGTGAACGCGCCCCTCGAAGTCATTCCAAGCCTCCCCCCACCGCTCCTGCCACCACAGTCGAGTACGAATCTGGGCCGCGCCTGCTTGTGGTTCGTCTGCTACGACGCGCTCAGCGCGATGAAGTATTGCATGCGGCACGCGTCCGTCGTGGAGCCGATACTGCGGGCCTCAGCTTGCCGGGCCCCGTGCGCCGTTTTTATATCAACGAGCGCCTTACACGCACTAACCGGCAGTTATTCCGCCGCGCAAGGGAGGAGACCCGACGGTTGCAATGGAAGTTCGCATGGACCCGGGGCGGAGCAATCCTAGTCCGTCGCGAGAATGGAGAAGCCGCCATACGTATCCGTACGGAACACGATCTCGTGAAGGTTTTTGGTGTGGAATCAGTTAGTGTTATTTAATTGCTGTCATAACTTAGTGTTATGCTGTATTCAACAACATTTAGCATCGTGTTTATTTTTTATTTTAAATATTTATAGTTTGTTTCACTATGATCTCAATAGAAACTTTATTAACATATTTTTTGAGTGCAATATTATTAGTATTTTAACATTAGATTATTATGGCTATAGAGTAAGCGTATGTAATTGCTGTATAATTTTTTATAAAATATTGCTTAAAAGGGGTGGAGGTAGTTTATCCTATAACATTTTAAAACGCGTACGCCTGTCAATGATGATGATATTTGAATTTTCCAATGAACGTCACTTATCAAGCCTCAGATTAATTTTGACTAACTGCAAGTATATTGAAGCGCTTCATGCTTTTGTGATACAGTTTATTAAAGACAAATACATGTCACTCGGGCTACTTAACAAAGGGTCTTTGGGTACAAAGCATGATGAACTGGTGGTGGCTATATCGCGATATCCGGTAGATATAATGGCAATCAACGAGACTTGGTTGCGGGAGGGCGAGGAGGCGCGTGCACCCGTGCTGCCAGGCCACCAGCTGCGGCACGCACCGCGCCACTACGGCAGCGCAGTCGGCGGCCGCCAGCGTGGCGGCGGTGTTGGCTTCTACATCAAGCGCGGTGTCAGCGCGCGTGTGCTTGCTCACCCTGAGACCCCGGGTGTCGATCAAATGTGGTTACGTCTCACAGTCAACGGACTCAAGCTAGCGATAGGCACGGCTTATCGTCCTCCATGGCAAAATGTTGAAACGTTTTTGGATGCACTTACGGACACTGTTTCCTCGCTTTCCACTTTTGACTACATCATATTGACAGGTGATTTTAATGTAAATCTGTTAGAGTCCGACTCTGATACGAAAAAAACATTAGATTTTTTAAATTGCTTCGTTTTAGAACAATACATCAGCGTTCCTACTCACTTTACTGAACATAGTGCTACATTAATTGACTTGTTGTGTTCCAACCTACAACTTCTCGATGTGGTAGTGAATCATATACCAGATCTGAGTAGTCATTCTTTTATATCATGCAAGCTCCGCGTTAAGAAACAGAAGCAAACTCCAGAATGGATAGTTTACCGGCCACTCAAAGATATTGACATAGAAACCTTTAACCTGGATCTTAATAATATAGTAACATTGTGTAATAAATATGCACCGGTTAAGAAAATACTCATAAAAAATAAATCTTTTCCCTGGATTACGTATAATGTTAGAGCGATGATGAAAACGCGCGATAAAGCTCACATACGGAGCCGTATAACTGAAATTGATAAACATAAAAAGTGTTATAAAGATCTAAAAAGTATTGTTAATGGAGCTCTTTACACTGAAAAACAGTCATACTTTAACAGCAACATTAATAAAAATTCAAAAAAGCCTCGTCTGTTATGGAACAATATTAAGCAAAGTGTAGCTAATTTTAAAAATAAATCTGTAGACCTTCCACCACATCTTCAAGACTCTAACGTCATAAACAACTATTTTTTAACACTACCAGGCAGTAAAGATATCGATATTTCTAATTTAACATATTTTGAGTTTCATAGACATAGCCCATCTGTATTCAGCCTGCGTCCCATCAACGAGTATGATGTTAGTCAAATTATTAAATCTTTCTCCACAAACGCATCAGGCATAGATGGTATATCTATGGACATGATTTTATTAACACTTCCGCAGACCCTCTCTTTGATAACAGCAATAGTTAATACATCAATAACAACAAACGTATTCCCTTCTTTGTGGAAAACAGCTACAGTAAAACCATTACCCAAAACCACCCATCCAAATAATCTTAAAGATTTGCGACCCATTAGTATCCTAACCTTTTTGTCCAAAATCTTAGAAAAAGCGGTTTCCATGCAAGTCACTAGGTATCTAGAACTCAACAATATTCTACCTAAAAAACAGTCCGGTTTTAGAAAAGACCATAGCACCGCAACGGCCCTGTTGGATGTAGTAGATGATATACTGGCTGCTCAGGATGTAGGGGAGGGGACCATTCTAACATTATTAGATTTCTCACGTGCATTCGATACCATTAATATCACGCTTTTACTATCTAAGCTCGCATACTACGGTTTTGACTGCGCTACAGTTAAATGGTTTTCGAGTTATCTCAGCGGACGTTCTCAGTTGGTCCAGATTCGTAAGCCAGATGGATCAGTTTTAGAATCAACTACAATGCCTGTAACGCGTGGGGTACCTCAGGGTTCCATTTTGGGACCAATACTTTTTATTCTGTACAGTGCTGATATAATTCTTAGAATAAAAAATTGTAATTACCACCTTTACGCTGATGATCTGCAGCTGTACATTTCTTGTAAGCCGTGTTATATAAATAAAGCCATCAGCGCCCTTAATCAGGATCTAGATAACATAATCTCTTGGTGCGATTCTAACAGCTTAGTCCTGAACCCTGCACAGTCAAAATTTCTCGTGTTTGGATCGAAAAACCAAATTGCTAAGATGCTTTCGTCTGATCCTAAAGTGTACATCAGTGGTACCTCAATAGACCGGGTTACAGAAGTCCGTAATTTGGGTTTGCTGATGGATGGCTCGATGCACTTTGAAAATTATGTCCTTCAAACCGTTCGAAATTGCTTTTATAGGTTATCAATTTTGTATCGAGTACGCGATTATCTTAATACTGAGGTACGGATCATGTTGTGCGAATCGCTTATTCTTTCCAAACTGAACTACGTTGACAACGTTTTTGGTGCATGTTTGTTGGCCCGTTCGACAAAACTTGTGCAGCGTATTCAAAATGCGTGTGTCCGTTTTTGTTTTCCAATACCATGTAGAGCTCATATATCTCCATTTATTAACAGCCACGGTCTTCTAAACATGAAGTCACGTCGCGCTTTTCATTTTGCAAGTCTTTTGTTTGGTATAATAAAAGGAAAACTTCCAAAGTACTTGTATGAGAAGCTTAACTTTTCTGCCCGTACTGTCCGTCTAGCTATTCTTTTAATTTGTCCACGCCACCGAACGACCGCGTTTCGTGGCAGCTATCGGTATGCTGCCACGAAATGCTGGAATAATATACCTCCTCCCATAAGAAATAGAAGTACTATTTATTCTTTTAAAAGTTCTTATAAAAAATATTTATTTAATATACAAAAATCTATTCAATAAGCGGTCGTTCCTATAGTTACTAGTTTAATTCAGTAAGTTTTATTTTGCGCTATTTTGTTATTTCTATATTTTAATGTGATTTTTGTTTTGTTATTATTATTTTTGGTTCTTTGTTGTATTTTTGTTTTTGTAGGTATAATATTAGTATTAGTAAATCTTTAATTTTATATCAATAGTATTAAATGGGACGCGTGTTGCAAATGTTGCTGCGCCCTTACCTTTCGGCGCCGCTGAAAACCAGCGCCATATGAGCCATTGCGCTCCTTGGCATATGCTGAGTGGATGCCATTTTTCACCACTTAGCTTTTTAATTTTATATCATTGTGATTTTTGTATTTTTCTGTGTGGTGTAAATAAATATTTTCTATTTCTATTTCTATTTCTACTTAAGATTTGTATAAGTATTTGTATTTTGTGTGTATCATTCATGTAAATTTAATAATATATGTACTATGTAATCATGTTATCTCGCCCGTGACTTCACCCTTTTAAGGTACTGACTGAAAACCAGCGCTTCTCCCAGCGCCACAACGCTTGGGAGTGGCATTTAAGCTGAGCCTGGACCTGTTTGGCCACACTCACATAGGGAAAGGCAGATACTCACATTGTAGTAGGTAGGTAATGTTCCTATAGTGGGGAAACGTTTGGAGTTGGTACAAAGGTGCTCATTATTGGCTACTTATCTACTAGGTTTCCTAGGTAGGATTAGGTAGGTAGGTACCTAGATTCTAATCTTTTGTTTGTTTTTTGTACCAACTTCTTGTAGTACAAGTTTCTGTTTATTGTAGGTACTTACCTATGTTATGTTGTCTCTTTTTCCCTATACTTATTTCTTATCTTTGTTTGTATGCCAACCTATCTACCTCTTTTAGATGTAATTCTCCTTATGTGTGTGTGTCAAATAAACGTATATTCTATTCTATTCTATTTAAATTAAGCTAGATTATTTATACCCCTGTAGATATAAAAATACACAGTTAAACAACATAGCATCCGGTTAGTAGTTATGATGTATAGCCGGTTATAGTAAAGTCCTCAGGTCAAACGTCGCTTATACTAGTCTTCTGAAAACCAAAAGGCCTTTGTGCTCTACGGGCCTTGTAAAACATTTTTTTTTAAATACAACTTGCTGATGAAACAAGCGGATGACCCACCTGATGTTAAGTGGTTACCATCACCTATAACAAAGCATTGCCTCGTAGGTCACGCTCGTGAGGAACGTCACCTACGATGCACTACTCAGCGTCCATCAACCTGAGGTATGCAGGTGTTAAGCCTCATGTGTCTGTAATTACACCGGCACCCACACCCTTCAAACCGGAACACAGCAAGCTGCTTGGCGGCAGAAATAGGCATGGTGGTAGTACTACCCCGGACGAACCCTTCATAAAGAGCTCCACTACTACTGAATGAACAACATGTTTTTGAATTTAAAAGTAATTTTTATTTATACACGCTACGCTGGAAAGTTTGACCAAAAGTTCTTCTGGCACATCCCTCGCAGTAATCACAACGGTAGCTGTCAGTCCATTTATTTGCCAGTTGGCAGATTACTATCGACTTCTCTTTTGTAGCGAGGCGAGTGGTTTGCGGTCGTTGCTTGCAATGCTGGCTTGTTTCATGGAGTTTATTTAAAATGGTAATAATAATAATAAAAATAATATTTAAAATATCTTTTAGGATTGGTCGCGAGGAACTGGCGCTCAGATTCACCCAGATTTAAGATGTTTCAAGATGATCCCTGCGGATATTACTGAATAAATGCTTTTTGACTTTGAATTTGAATAATCTGTGGCAAGTCCGGAATAAAATACTGACATACATTTTACACAACGCCATTTAGTCACAAACTAAGCAAAGTTTGTACGGAAACCAGATTACTGATGATTCTAAAATATTTTTGTATACATAATTACATAAAATATGACGACCGATGTGGCGCGGCAGGCGAATGTCCGCCTGCGACGCAGGAGGTTGCGAGTTCGATTCCCGCCTCGGGATAAATGTTTGTACGATCTGCAAATATTTATTCCGGGTGTTCTGGGTATTTTCTATGTATAATAAAAAATATCTATGTACGTAATATATTATATTACGTATATCAGTCATCTAGTAGGTACCTCATTCATACATACAATCACGCTTGTTTCCCATGGGGGTAGGCAGAGACCACGGATTTCCACTTGTTACGATCCTGACATAATCATTTTTGATTCATTCACTCTCATACATGCTCGTCGTCTTCTATGTGATTGACGTACAAATACAAATACAAAATACAAAATATTTATTTGGAACAGTTAACTTAGTTACATAACAAAAATGAGGTACGATGATAGGCTACAGTAGTTAGAAAACTGTGTCGTAGCTATCAACGCCCGCCTCTTACAAAATATAGATATAAATAGTGTTCCAGACAAAGATAACAATGTAACGTTTAGTGTGGGTGAGGGTGAGTACCTATGTGTGTGTGTGTGTGGGGGTGCATGGGTCGTGTCGAGGGTTCACCTGATTCACACCAGTCTCATAGGAGTCTGGGTAGCACAGGATAAACCATGTGAGGTGTGGGGGTGTGTTGGTGCGGGGGGGGGGGGGGGGGTATGTGTGGGAGGGGGGGGGGGGGGTACGCCGAGGTCTTCCCCTCCCAACAATCCCATTCACACTAGCATGATGCATCTGTTTCGTCAATCTTCTACCATCCATCTTCTCTACATGCCTAACACTTCTTTCACATTAAGTTCATTCAAAACGAATAAATTACCACCGACACAGTTCTCAGAATCAGCATGTTGAAATGGCATCTAACTGTAAAATAATTGCTTTTAAAACCTAAATCCAATGAGATCCAAAAAAACGGAGTTAAATTCAACAAAGAAAAGCGAATTTGTTCAAACACCTACAGAAATCGGTTCGGCGAGCTCCGTGGATCCACAGGTAGCAACTACATCTTGATAGATAGGTTCCTTTTCCGGTCCTTTGTGTGAGTGCCTTACTTTAAATAGGTCATTTACAATAGCTGGTTTTCTCTAGGCGTCCTAGAATTAGTATAGTTTGCTCAATCTAAATATATATAACTCAAAGGTGACTGACCGACTGACTCACTGACATAGTGATCTATCATACTGGACGGATCGGGCTGAAATTTGGCATGCAGGTAGATGTTATGACGTAGGCAGCGCTGCTGCGAGCGACCGCTAGTGGTAAATATAACTGTACGATCTGTAAATATTTATTTCGGGTGTTCAACATCATCTAGCTCCAAGCTAAGCAGAGCTTGTGTTATGGGTACTAGATGACTAATATATTTAATACAATACATTACATACATAGATATTTTTTATTATACATAGAAACAACCCAGAACATGCGGAGTAAATATTTGCAGATCGTACAAACATTTATCCCAAGACGGGAATCGAACCCGCAACCTCCTGCGTCGCAGGCGGACATTCGCCCGCCACGCCACATCGGTCGTCACCGTATATTATAACATATATTTTAAAAGATTTTGTGATTAATTTACTTAGCTATTCTCCTACTTACCTGTGTTTGCTATCCTTACAAAATTTAGATAAGGTATGGCCTCGATAGACGGCGCATACCTACTTTATTTTATTGTCTTTTGGAGGGAAAAATGTAGAAATTGATGTCAATTTGGTGACGGATCGTTTGTGGAATGCTGCCAGTTATGAGGGCTGTTTTTCTTGTTTTACTACTTATGGGGTAATATTACAGAGAGATGAATACTTTTTTGATGCTATGGAGTTGAAGTGAGTCACAAAAAAGTACCTACCATAAGAATTTTGTTGAAGTTATTGGCTTTTTCAATAGAAAAATAAATATCACCAAAAGTTGTTTTGTAATTTTTATTTTTAATCAATCTTCAATATCAATTTTATTATACAACAGTGTCATCTTAATCCACTTGACTGTAACAGAGGTAATTTTGTTTTCCCTGGTCCACCTGTACTTTTTATGTATGCACACTTTTTACATAACCTGCCTACCTACAAACAAACTACATAAATCAGTACATCGTAGGGCACGTTCCTAACGACATGACCTGCGAGGCAAAGCATTCTTATAGATAATGGTAACTACTTTACATCAAGTGGGTCATCTGCATGTTCTATCGGCAAGTTCTATTAAAAAAACATATTTCTATAGGCCTTTAAAAAGTCCTTCGGTACAATAAACTCAGCGTAACTCTAAAACAAATTTTAGGAAAATTGGCTAAAGTATTTTTCAAACTTTGTACAAGTTTGAAAAACGATGTACAACCACGTCATAAGTTTGGCAACGTCGTATTGTGTATATTGTGTAAGATCATAAATAAAGATTACCCAGAACTTTGATCAATTACACTAAGAATATCCCGCTATTCACTCGGCCGCAGCGACAATAAATAAATATTTGACGACCGATGTGGCACGGTGGGCGAATGTCCGCCTGCGACGCAGAGGTTGCGGGTTTGATTCCCGCCTTGGGATAAATGTTTGTACGATCTGCAAATATTTATTCCGGGTGTTCTGGGTATTTTCTATGTATAATAAAAAATATCTATGTATGTAATATAATATTGTATTAAGTATATCAGTCATCTAGTACCCATAACACAAGGTCAAACTTGGGGCTAGATGATGCTGTGTGGATCATCCGGCATTATTTATTATTTATTTATTTGTGGACATTTTTATACAACATCATCTAGCCCCAAGCTAAGCATACCTTGTACTATGGGGGCCAGATGACTGACAGAATACAAATGCACGCTTACTTTTATAAATTCACATTAAAAATACAATATAACACCCAGACAGAGAACAAACAAAAATTCTTACAAGAAACGAACCGTTGCGTGAATATGCCTTATTTTAACAGTGCATGTGCATAAGTGCACGCGCAATATCCTTAGCGTAGTTTATCACAGACCGGGACCGTTCAGCACTCTAGATGACACTATATAAAATATTCTTGCAAAGGTTTGAGTTATTCTCTTATACCCAAGATATATCTAACAAAAAACGAAGTATTGCCAACAGTAAAACATTAAAAAACGAGTGTGCTTTAGACCACACGACTGAAGTAAAACTTCTTTAGTATACGAAACGTAACTGACTATGAGAGAAAGAGAGAAAGAACAGTGCTTTCATACCCCCTCCATGGTAGTGTTAAACGTTTAACGCAACCTTGTTGGAAGTAGCAATAATAATGCTGGACAATCCACACAGCATCATCTAGCCCGAAGCTAAGCAGAGCTTGTGTTATGGGTACTAGATGACTGATATACTTAATACAATACATTACATATATAGATATTTTAGTTATACATTGAAAACACCCAGAACACCCGGAATAAATATTTGCAGATCGTACAAACATTTATGCCAAGGCGGGAATCGAACCCGCAACCTCTTGCATCGCAAGCGGACATTCGCCCGCCGCGCCACATCGGTGGTCATATTTTTAGAAGTATTACTTCAATAATTCGCTGTAAATAACAGTTGAGCTAATTCAATTGCTGTAGATTCAGGTAAGGGCGTGACATAGCAACCATACACAGACGAAAAAGTACTATACTTTTTCGTTTCTTTATTTTAGCCCTTTACTGTAATTGGTCTACTCACATATTCAAAAATCAAGTCTCCTATTCAGTACGTCAAGTCAGATAAAACTTCTTCTTATTGGCGTACGTGTTCGACCGTCGCAACTCGTGAGCTTTTCATAACAAAACGTTTTCCGACCGCCCGAGGTATTACTGTGTTATTCCCTTTTACGCATCGAAGGAAACACGCCCTACTTCAAAGATAAACTTTTTCTGCATACTTACCCTGCTGAGAAAAATATAACCTTATTTATCAGAACTTAAAGCTTGTTTTTGGGGTAAAAAAGTGCATTACAAGCAAATGTGTGCCTGACTACGTGACATGATAGTGATGAATGGAAGTGTAGTAAAGAAAGACAAATTTTGTATCGTGTTTTTGGATCGTTAGCTAAGATTGGGGTTTGCGGTTGGAATTGGTTTTAGGGTCGAAGATTTATGAGTTTTAACTCAAGGGTCAATGACTTTGTCAATCTCGGAAAAGTGGTTCAGGCTGTTTACGATGAGAGTTTAATATCGTAAATGTTGTTGGCAACGAAATAACAATAGCTGTTATTTACAACCGTTTTATTAAAATTATAATCAGCATTGGACAGCCGTCACAGTTGGTTGGTAGTGTCTCGGTCTTTTAAGCTGTAGATTGTGGATTTGATTCCCACCGAGAGTAACTATCATAGACGATAATGATTTCAATATTGATTCCTGAAAATTCAACTTACAAAAAAAACTTTAAAACCTTTTAGGCCACATTAATTCATATTTGCCAGTAACAAATAGTCGTCGAGACAGGGTGCCTGAAAAAAAGTCGAAAGTGGATAAAAGTATTTTTGGGTCAAAGTTTTGATTGAAACATCCCAAAAGTTGCCATGAGTTTTGCCTAATAAAACCCTGAAAACGAGATGTCCCCCTATTAGGGACGGTACCTCTGTGGCCCTGAGGGCATTTTTCACGAGAAGCCGGAAAATTACAATACCCCAGATTTCAGAGGGTCGAAAATGTAGTAAGTCACTCTTATTATATGTTCACAGAAAATTGTTTTTAGGAAGAAGAGTTTTGTAGGTTTTTTATATATATTTTGGTGTAATACCTAATAATCATACAAATACATTTTACATTTACATAGATATTAAATAATAAATAGATATTTGAAGACGTTTTACACAACATAATCTAGCCCCAAACTAAGCATAGAGAATACTTATTATGTATCTATAAGTTTATATTTTTGTAAATACATAACACATAGCACCCACTCGGAGAACAAACATCTATGTTCATCAAACAAAAGTTTGTCCTCGGCGGATATCGGCCCCACAGCACAGAATGCAAAGCTACTTCTTACTAAACATCTAAGCTGTGAGTTAAGTCATAGGTGCGAATATACAGACGTATTCATAATAAATTATAATAAGAAAATATAGTAAAATCTAAATCCCTCTAATTAAACATAGTAATTCTAATCCCGCATTAGAATTTCTTAATTAGGTGTGGGTATTAGAGACTGCAAAGTACCATTTTTTTTTTATATAACTTGTCATATTATTTTTATATAACGTTGTGATATTTATGCAACGTCATCTAGCTCCATACAAAGCAAAAAGGATAACTATAGAATACTCTTATACTTTTTTTTAAATACATACAGAACAAGCAACTGGGGATCAAACCCACAACCTGCTACGCAGAAGGTAAAGCCAACCAACTGAGTAGTGAGGGTAAAAACTCAAAAAATCCATATTAAACTGAACCCTGTCGCTAAAATTTACCTAACCCCATAAAATCGGTCTAAATCGGCCATGCAACTTCGATGATAAAAATCAATTTTCAGAAACTGTCTCTTACGCTATTTTCCAACTTGCCCGTAGATTTATTGAGTCGCCCGCTTCACACGGCAATGGTTATTGTTAAAAAGTGTTATGGAATGTTACAGCCGAGGGTCTTTGAGTTCGGGATAGCTTTGTGAGTTAGAGAGTGTCGGAGTTATCAATTGGAACTATGTCGAACTTACGTTACATTTTATTGGAGTTTTAGCAATTTATTACAAGTTTTTTCATACGACTTGCTGTTCGAAAAGATAGACTACCTTTTTTTATATTACTTACTGAAAGAATAAGCAGTTGGCCCACCTGATGTTAAATGGTTACTATCACTAAAGCATTGCAACATGCACTGCTTTGCGTCTACGCGTCTGAGGCACGCAGGTGTTAAGCCTCATGTGCTCGTAATTACACCGGCAACCACATCCTTCAAACCGGAACACAGCAAGCTGCTTTGGCGGCAGAAATAGGTATAATGGTAGTGTTTCTCTACACGAGCACGTCCCTAGACTATATAGCTCCCTAACGGTGATGGAAAACATAATTAGTATTTTAGCAACGCCAATGAGCTTGCAACCTACTACAAAATGTCAGTATATGCCAAATGTAATATTTAGATGCACCTCTGACGAGTCCCATTTGATATCCTGAAAAAAGCTCGAGCTGGAACTACTTGGTAAAAGGTCGGATGGTACTAACAGGTCTATATATATCTACCGCGCCTAAGAATTGAACTCGTGATGCTATTTTTTTTATCTAACGCGCTTGTTGCTTAGTTTACTTGTTACTAATCCACGCAAAGTCGCGAGTTAACGCTAGTCCAGCAGGTTTACTCTAAGAAACCATAAACGAAGTTTCGTATTGTCATTTTGTAATACACTGCGGGTTAACTCGGTAGCCGTCAAAAGTCAAGTTGTCGCTGTCTGACATGACGCGTAGTGTAACTCAAAACGACAACACGAAACTTCGTTTATCGTTGCTTAGAGTAGACCTGCTGTATATTCATGAAAATCGACAATTGTACTGGAACACAGCACAATGGTATCGTTTCAGCATTTAAACTGCTGAAGGAAGGTTATGTAAACGTTCTAAAGGAACATATACAAAGGTTTCATCATCATACATCGTTTGACATCATCGTTTTTGATTCCCGTCTTGGGATAAATGTTTGTACGATCTGCAAATATTTATTCCGGGTGTTCTGAGTATTTTCTATGTATTATAAAAAAAAGATGTATGTAATGTATTGTGCTATGTATATCATTCATCTAGTACCCATAACACAAGCTCGGCTTAGCTTGGGGCTAGATGATGCTGTGTGGATTGTCCAGCATTATAGTATATTGTATTATAGGGCACTGATAGTCTACGGATACTTTCGTCACTGGTAAGCACTTAGTCACTGGTAAATGACTAACTGGTTTCCTCATAATATTTTCCTTTACCGTTTAAGAACATTAATAATACACACATAGATTTTTCGAATAGAATAATCCCTTGGTGCACGAACAGATTTGAACCCACGGCCTCAGGTTAAGAAGGTACGTTTGCTTCCACTACACTACCAGTGCTTGTGCTTTCCCTAAGTCTTTTTTTTAGATGGCTTGCCTGATGTTAAGTGGCCACCATTACCTATGACTAAGCATTGTTTCGCGGGTCACGCTCGTTAACGTGCCCTAAGATGCACTACTCTGCGTCTATCAACCTGATCTTAGTCTAAGATAAATGTAGTTTTTTTATAGGTATCCTAGTCTACTCTCCGCTTAAAATAAAACTGTAAAAGTGGAACTTCAAACTCTATTATAAACATTGAGAGTATTAACCTGTACCTTTTATGGCTTTGTTCAAGGAATTTAAACCTTATTGCAACGGCTAAAAGTGCTGTTCTAGATGGATAATGTTCTACATTTTAATATAGTTTTATAATAATGTTATAATATTGCAACGAGTTTTTAAAAGGATGACAAAGTTTTTAAAGACTCGAGAACATTTCGTTATCACGTACCTATTTACCTACGTGGTGAAGAATGCAGTCATAGGGCACGTTGTATACGGGCGTGCTCTATGTGATACAATTGCTGTAGATATTGGTATCAGCTCAACAGCAGGTGGAGTATTAAGCGTGTTGTGTATAAAAAAGAAATGTTTTTGGCTTGTAATCTGTCAGTATGAAATACCAACTTCTACGAGAGCAAAATGTACCTACTCAATGTATTATTCGAACGTACCTCTGACTTAGAATAATAAGAGCACCGGTTGTCTAGTGGTCGTGATCCCGCCTTCTGATCCAAAGGTTCAAATCCGTTCGTGCACCAATTTATCTGTTCGAAAAATTTATTTATTTAGTGTAAAATAATGTGCGTTAGATGCAAATTATTAAAATGTTTTATTTTGTATATTTTATTTTACTAACAGAACACGCGCAACTGTGTTAGCGAGACTTCAACCCCCACCGCACCCGTTTAGGGGTTGAATTTTGGAAATTCCTAGTTTACCTTTACGCAAGATAAATATACCCTGATAACTTATAGTCTTTACGACAAGTGGTTTAAGCTGTGCGTTGTCTATATGTCAGTCAGTCAATCAGAAGATAAACTCTTATAATTGGTATAGATTTTGTATAAGTTGTCTGAACAAGAATCAAAAACTAGGTCCAAAACAACACTCAACTTGCAAGTCAATTACTTAGTAGGTACCCTTTAATCCTATCGTGGGTGGTAGGCTAAGTTATAGTCGTGTTTTCAGCCAAAAACTTCATCGCTTATGGCGGTATTCAGGGCAGTATGTTGCTTTCAAAGGTTTTATTATGTGAAGTTAGTTTCGTATGTCTGAGCCGCGAACGATAGCCATTCTTTGATTTTAAATTCGCTACACTGCTAATATCTTAAGGTTGACTGAAAGACTACTGAGCGATAAGGACGCCCATTGTGGTACTCTATGATAACTATAAAAAAAACTTATCTATACTTAATATTATAAAGAGGTAAAGTTTGTGAGGTTGTAGGAGGTATTCTTCGGATCTACTGAACCGATTTCGAAAATTCTTTTACCAATAAAAAGCCACGTTATTTGTGAGTGTCAATTATTATTAACCCGAAAAATGAGAAGTGAAAATGTTTACCGCTCAACGAATAACGAATTAGTGGGCACGGGTCAGCTAGTTTATAAGTAAATTTAACTGACTACTCATCCCATGCAACGTTCCCTTAGAAGCCTAGGAGATTATTCGCGGGAGGGAATCAAGGAATACATATCTATGCCAGGACTGTCACGGTCAGTTGATTGTTGGATTCAGTTTCTGCTAACAAACAATTGTAGTCCTAACTCCCTCTCTGCAGAATGGAGTTAGTTTTCCAAGTTCCCTCGCTGTGTTTCCGACCATGAATTCAAACTTGGTCGAGAGGCCAGGGGCCCAGGCGGTCTAAATTCCGAATTTGATGTTCGCTGCGCTCAAATTCAGTTGGAACATTTTCCATTGGTTTATTTGATAGGATGTCACAATTTGGATTGCATGCATGGCTATTTGTGATCAAATACTGTTGAACTAGCGTTTGGTTGAACACGAAGTTAAAAAAGTACTATCATCGTACCTATTTCTGCCTCCAAGGAGCTGTGTTTTGGCTTGAAAGGTGTAGGTGACATGGCACATGAAGCTTATCATCGGTATGCCTCAGATTGATAGCCGCAGAGCAGTGCAGCGTAAGGCACGTTCTTAACAAACGTGACGACGAGGCAATGCTGGTATGATGATGGTAAGCCATCTGCTTGTTCCACCAGCAACTCTTATAAAAAAGAGATGATTTTTTTTAATGAAGACCTTGAGGCTTTGAAAGCAATATAATATAACCTATAGATTCGTAATCAAATATATGAGATGACATTATTTTAGTGTTAAATAGTGCTAATGCTGGACAGTAGGTAGAACTACTACCAACTGAGCTGTAACGCCTGTCAAAAAGTAGATAAATTTGTATTGCCGTGGAAACAAAATGTATCTCTTATGCGCTACAGAGGTATTTGTGTTACTCCAAGGCAGTACAACTCCCGAACCCTCATCAGATTCATCAAAGGTGTTCTGTTTACTTCCCTGGCAGGTACAATCCCTGCTTTCTTGCGAATTTAGCAAGTTAAACTTCCTCATATAATTCACGCGGGCTTCAACCAAAACATGAGATTGAATACCTCAAGCTCTGGGTTTCTCAGCAGCGGAGGGCGTTATATGATAAACGTAAATGATTTGGACTTTAAACCTATCCTACTAATATTATAAACGTGAAAGTTTGTAAGTATGGATGGATGAATGGATGGATGGATGGATGTTTGTTACTCTTTCACGCTCTAACCAGTGGACCGATTTGGAATAAATATAGATTGTAACCTTATTTATTAACATATAGGCTACTTTTTATCCGGAAAAAATGACGGGAACAGGAAAAAACTGCCACGCGGCCAAAGCTGCGAGCGGCTTCTAGTATAGTATTATTTTCGTCTTTTATGTTAGTCATTAGAATAGAATAGAAAATAAAATACTTCATTGGACACCAAAACATAAAATAACAATTTACAGAAAAATACTTATGACTAGTATAAGTACAATGGGCAGCCTTATTGCTAAACAGCGATCTCTACCAGACAACCTTTGGATGAAATGAACTATGGGTAATTTACATGGGGTGCTAAATGTTTAATTGGAAACAAAAAATTATAAAAATATGTAATGATGTGTAACTTTGTACACCTACATACATCATTTACTTATTTTACAAATTACATGCATATGAATACTGTAAAGATTATTATTGAATATTATTATATCTACCTACAAAATATGAAATGTACAAAGTAAAAAATGTATTCATTGTGCGATGGAAGTTGACAAATAGTATATAGTGCACCCGTGGCATAACATTTTTTTTTTTCAAATAAAAACGTGCATGTACTTCTTACATGTTAACTTAGACTTAGTTTTTTTCTACTGTTTCTTTTTTTCGTTGTTTTTTCTTACTGTGTTGCTTAGTTTTATACGGTTGTCTGGAAGATATCGCGTCCAGCGACAAGACCGCCCATTGTAGGACAATGATTTTTAGTTTCTTTTCTTTTGTATTAGTAAATAAGTATTTTTAGTTTTAGCTTAATTGCTAGCTTTCCACAATAAAGTTATTATCATAATACTAACGGACATTCGTAAGATATTGGAACAGGAGCAATCTCTAACGCTACATTTGAGATAAAAAGACGTTGGCAGGTTTCTAGAAACCCAAGGCTTTCAGTAAGTTGTTAACATTTTCGCTCACATATTTCAAATACTTATTTTCTCTTACGCTTTACTTACAAGCAAAACTCCCCCTTATTCTTGGTCTACTAAGGTATATTTTGAGGATTGTGTTATTAGGGAATGTTTCAAGTTGGCTGCAGTGACAGCTACATGGGATTACAAAATGTTGAATAATTTCAGCAAAGGTGTGTAGTAAGTTTAAGATTGACGTAAATTTAAGGTATGGAAAAAGCATCCTTATATTGTAAAACTTAAAGGTGCAATTCCATGTGACTGGGTGTAGTTCAGGTTTTCAATGACGGCCATGAATCAGAAGACGAAGCATAGGGCGCCCACTGCATGATGAACCAGCGTGTGTAAATATCGCAGGAAAAATAATAATAATAACGCTGGACAATCCACACAGCATCCCCTAAGCCCCAAGCTAAGCAGAGGTTGTGTTATGGGTACTAGATGACTGATATACTAAATACAATACATTACATGCATAGATATTTTTTATTATACATTAGAAAATACCCAGAACACCCGGAATAAATAATAATAATAATAATAATAATGCTGGACAATCCACACAGCATCATCTAGCCCCAAGCTAAGCAGAGCTTGTGTTATGGGTACTAGATGACTGATATACTTAATACAATACATTACATATATAGATAATTTTTATTATACATAGAAACACCCAGAACACCCAGGATAAATATTTGCAGATCGTACAAACATTTATCCCAAGGCGGGAATTGAACCCGCAACCTCTGTGTCGCAGGCGGACATTCGCCCGCCGCGCCACATCGGTCGTCAATTATGTTACTTATTCTTCTCTTCTTTTCTCTTTTGGTCATTCCACAGTCAATTTTAAGAACAAACTGAACTAAATTGTAGCATTTTTTATTCAAGTCAAGTCAGGCTGTCGTTGGCTTTAAAAAAAATGACGTTAAAAAAACTGATAATATTTGCCACGCCATATACATATACTCTAGTGTGCTTTGGACCTTACAAGAGTAAGCTGTTAAAATCTGCTGGTAAATTCAGGCATGCATAATGTAAATAAAAGCCTCACAATGCAGCAACCCCCGTCATAATGCGTCAATTACATTTCCAACGTGTGGGGCGAAACACTATTACCATTTGTGACAATACATTGCACCAGAAGCATTAACATTTGAGGCACGACACAACCGTAGCAGTTCACAAGCAGAACGCACGTTTTTGTACGAAATAAAAACATTTTTGTACGATAAAAGTACGTTATCGTACAAAGTTGACACATAGTACAATAACGTTTGACAATTCCAAGTTTAGAAAAGGACTTAGGTACGCAGTCCGCAAGCCCTTAGACCATAGTTATTATTTCAGTCTTTCTTGCATATTGTCCATAGATAATAAAAGACTCAATTTCAAACTTAAACTGACCGAACTTGTCCGAACGAACTATAATTTAATATACCTGTAGTAGGTAATTTCAAGATATTTTACTGAAGAATCTTTATGCTATATTAAACGGCAGAAAAAAATACGTTTGTTTGAGTTTTTGGGAACCTCCATAAATATTTATTTTTATTCTGTTTTTTAGTATTTATTTTTATAGTGGCAACAAAAATACATCGTTTGTCAAAATTTTAACTCTCTAATCACGGTTCATGACACAGCCTGGTGACAGACGGACAGACAAACAAACATACTGTTAGAGACATAAAATAATATAATAGATAGCTATAATAGAAATTTATATTATTTAAGAATGACTGGCAGCACAGGCATGTAGGTGGCAACCCCGAATTGTCTGTGTTTGTCTGTCTGCCATCTTTATCCAAAAACTAAACTCATCTCGCCTCTGTTAAAATAATTTATAAATCTCTTTGTTATAATAGTTTCATTATTATAAAATAATTGAACGTGATTCGCCTTTATTTACGAATCACACCACAGACGGCGGAGTCTTAGTAATAAAGTCCCGTTTTACTTTTTGGGCACGGAACCCTAATAGGTAACAATTTTGGGATAAGTAAAAGTGTTGGTTCTTGCATGGTTATTAGGGCTCGTGAAGCCTACTATTCTCACAGAACCACTAGTTATGTTCATAATTTAGTCCTTTCTATATTCACTAACATCTGTGAAACCATTCAAAGCTGTGGTTAAATTATCGTCAGCAGTTATCACATTGTTCAACGTTCTAGTTGATTATCTATAATGTATCAAAATATTGAGTTTCATGATAAATAGCTTAGCGATAATTATGATGCTT
Source organism: Electrophaes corylata (assembly GCA_947095575.1). Classification (NCBI taxonomy): domain Eukaryota; kingdom Metazoa; phylum Arthropoda; class Insecta; order Lepidoptera; family Geometridae; genus Electrophaes; species Electrophaes corylata. The sequence continues at coordinate 1,747,765 of OX352719.1, read as the reverse complement.
TGTGTTGACAACTTGTCAAATAGTGTTGCATATATGGAAACGTTATTCTAATGCGTGTGTGGGGGTGAGTGTGTATGTTTGTGGTCATTAATATAAGTAAATTTGTCAACATTTTCACACAACATCTTCTAACCCCAAGCTAAGCTTAGTCATCTAGTTCCAATACAAGCGTATTGGAACCAGATGACTAACAGAATACTTGATATACTTTGTTTAAATACATATAGGATCATACAAAAAAACGGTAGGAACTAAGCCGTAAGTTTCTTGCCGGTTCTTCTAGGCTTGGTCGCGAGGAACTGGCGCTTAGATTCACCTAGATTTAAGACGTTTCAAGATGATCCCTGCGGATATTACTGAATAAATGATAAAAAAAAAAAAAAAAAAACCCAGCCCCCAGTCAGCTCAGTCGCTCAGTCTCCCATACCCAGATCTCTCTCTGCGCTCAACGCCCTCCTAGATAAGAACCCTGACTGTGATGTGTTTGCGTATGAATGGAAGGTAATGTTATCGGAGTGCTTGGATTTTAGTGAGAAGACTGTGTGAATTAATGACGTGTGTTTGTACTTTATTTACTCTAATAATTTTGATGACAAGGTATATTATTTTCTTTTGATTATTATTCTTTTTGACATTATTCTTTGTTTCAATTATTGAATTTATTATTATGAGCTATGTAAATTAATTAATTTGTGTAATTGGCTGCAGCCGTTCAAATTAAATTAAATGAATAAATTACATTAAATTAATGAATTACATACTTAGAATACAAAATAATGACGACCGATGTGGCGCGGCGGGCGAATGTTCGCCTGCGACGCAGAGGTTGCGGGTTCGATTCCCGCCTTGGGATAAATGTTTGTACGATCTGCAAATATTTATTTCGGGTGTTCTGGGTATTTTCTATGTATAATAAAAAATATCTATGTATGTAATATAATATTGTATTAAGTATATCAGTCATCTAGTACCCATAACACAAGCTCTGCTTAGCTTGGGGCTAGATGATGCTGTGTGGATCGTCCGGCATTATTAATTATTATTATTAATTAATTAATTAATAATACCCAGACATAGAACAAACATCTATGTTCGTCACACAAATGTTTGTTCTCGGTGGGGATCGAACCCGTATTATATGTATAATTTATATAATACACAAAACTTAGTTGTTGCATGCCAGGCTAATGATAGTAATAATAATAACGGTAGGAACCAAGCCGTAAATTTCTTGCCGGTTCTTTTAGGCTTGGTCGCGAGGAACTGGCGCTTAGATTCACCTAGATTTAAAACGTTTCAAGATGATCCCTGCGGATATTACTGAATAAATGCTTTTTGACTTTGACTTGGACTTAGTTTTGACGGTTTTCCTTCATCGGTAGAAAGCACTCATTGATTCAGATTCGAGCCTACGACCTTAGGGTCACTTTCAGTAGACCACCGGAGCGGTGAGAAAATGTACCTCAAATAAAAATCCCTACCAATGAAAAAATGTCGTAAAACCCGTATACAAATTTTCATTTAGATTGGTTGTAAAATACGACCTAGGCAGAACAGAGACATTGCGTGCACTTTGGTTGTGAAAACACTTGATATTTTTACAAGCACACGTGAGGAGGTTGTAATATTAGTAGGATATATTTATTTTATAAGAAAATGACAGCTTATACAAGTATTTGTAGTTAGTATGTAAACACACGTGCACATATTTAACGTTTTCCTTTTTTAATCTTGCTAAAGTTTTTGAAAAATACAAAATGGCGGACAATTGGATGACAAAAAATTTCGTACCCTTTTTTTACCTGGGTCATGCATTAAAGCACACGGAAAATCTAATCCCATTTACAAACCGTTTTAATTCAAACACGGCCTTCTCATAACGTCAGGCTTGACATGCCGTGCGCGAATAAACACGACACGTTCCCCTTGGCACATGTACGAGGCGGCTGTGTATACAGTAAACAGAAAAACCGAGGTCACGGACATAGTTCTCAGAATTACTGTTTAAATGAGATTAAGCTATATACCACGTAGAACTAACAACGAGGAATAATGGTTCCCTATGATAAAATAACTCATTTAATGTTTTTCCGGTGGTCTAGTGGGAGTGACCCCGCTTTCTGATCCTAAGGTTGTGGGTTCAAATCCGGTCATGCGCCAATGGATTTTTTCGTTCGAAAAATTTATGTGCATTGCGCACATAAATTTTGTTCCAGTGCTCTTAAACAGTGAAAGAAAACATCGTGAGGAAACCAGTTAGCATTAGACTGTTAGAGCAGCGGCGATGGGCTCGCAACCTGTAACGTATGGAATACTAACTACTGCAAAATGTGGGTATGCACCAAATGCACTATCTGGTCATACATCTGACTACCCCCATAGACATCCTCAAAGAATATCGAGTTGGTACTTAAAACTGAGAGATCGGAGGAGATATCTACCGTGCTTGGGAATTAAAGTCGTGATGATTTCATTTTTTAATCAGACCATAATAATGTTCATCAACACAACAACGCAGAAAACAAAGCTACTATAAATTTTGCTGTGAGTGCTACTGTAATATCTATATATTTTTTACTGTAATTTCTACAAAAATTTTGATAAAAAAACACAAACAACCTCACAAACTTTAATTCCCAGGCATGGTAGATATACTCTCCTGTTATATCTACCAAGTCAACCAACAAATCAAGGTTATTTTATTCCACACTTATTACACACTGGTATTTATCACGTATTCTTATTTATTTTCTAATATTGTGTTCCGATCGCAAAAGTGAAAAATTTCATAAAAAGATATTTAGAATACTTTAGCTAAATTATTATTTCATCCTGGCATTAATTAGCATCCGTGTGCACGAGCAAAGGCGCACATTCGTCATGACGTCACATTTGAATGTATTTCAGCAAGTTAAATTGTAAAAGCAGGTGTGGCTGTTAACTCTGGCCTAAATACTGCAGCCGAATAGTGATATACGTGTTTGAAATAGAAAGTTACACTGTACCGTAGCATTGAGCTACGCCGTAGCTGTGCACTACGGCGTAGCAGCTCGTAGCAATTTTAAGGTAGTTTGAAAAACGCTAATGCCAGTCAAATTTGCTCAAAAAGGGACTCTCTGTCACTGTGGTCGGCACTTCATGACTGAAGAACGTGATCACTGGATGTCTTAGTGATGGAGTGGATGGCTTGTCTCCAGCGCGTTCTGTTAGTCACCAATTTAACTACTTTGACTTCAAGCTGGTCAGTCAATCGTGTTGGAGATCTACCACGCGACCAGCAAAAAGGGATAAACATGGGAAAATCAAAAACACACCGTAGGGCACGTTCTTCACGAGTGTGACTGACGAGGTAATACTTTTCTGTTTTCTGTTGTCCTTGGTGCATGTAAATCGAATCCACAACATTCACCCGCTGCGCCACATCTGCCGTCAAAGTATTAAGATTGGGCTCGACAAATCGCGAGACAGTTTTTACTTCTGCGATTTTTAGTGTTCTTTTTTGTTTCTTACACTTTGTCTAATAATAACTTGTAATAAAATAAAATAAATCAATACTTTTATATGGCATGTACCTGTAATTTCAAGGATGTGATAAAATGTGAACTCGCCTTAATGCTTAGGTCAATCGTTGAGGTGTGAGAGCCGCCCCTATGGTCTCGCTCCAGTAATGACACACATTCATTGCGAATATCGCATCCGTTCATGATTTGTGGCAAGTGGACCTAGCATGGCATTACACTCTAAATACAAGCCTATTGATGTTTAACTGCATTGAAGCTATGAGAGAAGATAGAAAATACTTTATTGTACACCACATTTATTTGTATAGTTTTTTTGATTAGTAACCCGTACCGTAAGCCTCCAAATTTCATGCAGTAGAAAGGTCACAAACACAAGGTTCACAAACAGTTATAGAAGTTTTCCAACTTCTATAACTGTTTGTTTTGATGCGTTCGAAATATAAAGTTATTGTATTATGAGACCCGAAGAGACTCGAACAGGCCCGAAAATACCCGAACAATGGATACGAGACTCTCCGTACAAATCCGAAAGCCGTTGCTGAAAGTTTTTGTTATGAAATTATTGATTTCTAGTACAAAAAAATCTAAAACTATCAAAGCTGACAGGCACGAAAGTTAGGCTTCGTTTTGACAGTTTGCAGTTGTGGGTATTATAAGAGCTTACGCTAGAGCTTGGAGTCAAGGTTTTTTTTTACAAAATTTGCTGGCGGAAAAAGCATATGGCCCACCTGATGTTAAGTGGTTACCATAGCATACAAAGCATTGCCTTGTAGGTGACGTTTGTTAGAAACGTGCCCTACAATACACTGCTCTGCGTCCAGCAACCTGAGGCACACAGGTGTTAAGCCTCATGTGCCTGTAATTACACCGGCACCCACACCCTTCAAACCGGAACACAGCAAGCTGCTGCAAGGTGTACGTGTCCTAACTTAATCTATCAGGTTTCACTGTTTAATTAATAGTTTAAGTTGAAATACTGAATCAAATAGCTCTATGACACCCGTTTGGAGATATTGTTATAATTACCTTTGTCATAGTATAACTCTTTCAGTAGCGCAGCTGTAATAAAAAATATTACTGCAATCAAACACATAATCTGCCCTAACACTGCTCTGCTTCCATCAACCTGAGTCATACAGGTATTAAGCCTCATGTGCCTATACTTCACCGGCACCTACGCCCTTCATTCCGGAATACGCTGTGCTGCTTGGCAGAAGAAATAGGCATGGTGGTAGTACTTCCCTGGTCCCTTCACTACGAGCTCTAGGACCATAATTTCTTTTCTATACCTTGTATGATTGCCTACCATGTTTTCTGTCTTGCATTCATGGAGCTTCATTATTTACATTATTAATTATTTCTAAAAAGATCATACAAAAAAACGGTAGGAACCAAGCCGCAAGTTTCTTGCCGGTTCTTCTAGGCTTGGTCGCGAGGAACTGGCGCTTAGACTCATTAGATTTAAGACTATTCAAGATGATCCCTGCGGATATTTCTGAATAAATGCTTTTTGACTTTGACTTTGACTTTTCTTTTTCTCAAATGATTACACTGTGGAATCACATGTACCAATTAAACTATAGATTAGTTTGTCCCAACTCTGCGTCTCCGCGATAATTATCATTTATCACTCTCAAGATGTTTGAGTTTGAACGTGTATTTGCGTAGATGTGTCGTAAAGCAGGCTTAACATGCTACGTGTAGGTACATATGAAACAACACAGCTGCTAAGCCACATTTACTACTTATCATAGTAAGGATTTTTGAAACTCTATCTCGGTGGCTGTTCGAGTGACGCGTGACCCGAAGCCTGGTGACTAACCGACTTAAGGTACTTAGAGTTTTTTTTTTTTTAAAAGGCATTTATTCAGTAATATCCGCAGGGATCATCTTGAAACGTCTTAAATCTAGGTGAATCTAAGCGCCAGTTCCTCGTGACCAAGCCTAGAAGAACCGGAAAGAAACTTACGGCTTGGTTCCTACCGTTTTTTTGTATGATCCTGTTACAAAATAATAGTAATGTAAATAATGAAGCTCCAGTGTGGTGCCAATCTATCTGAATGCAAGACAGAAAACATGCTAAGGGAATCATACCAAGAACTTAATATACAACAGAAATTCAAAAGGCAGCACACGCTACGCTTCAACTAATAGTAATGCTTACAATCTAATGAAATCAATTAGGAGAATAGTACAGACATTGCAAAACCATATCCTAGCTGTCGATGGGTAGAGCGATCGTAACATCTGGCCACGCAGATTTATCATTAATGTAGCTGTCTAGGGTATAGTAAGCTTTCTTCATAAGATTTGTCTTAACGTAGGCTTTGAATTTTTGAGATCGGAGAGGATATCTACCGTGCTTGGGTATTCGAGTAGCCCTTTCTTCTGCTGTAAGTGGTGGGTTCGATCCCCGCCGTGAACAAACATTTGTGCGATGAACATAGATGTTTGTCCTGTCTGGGTGTTATATAATAATATATTCTAAGTATGTATTTACAAAAAAGTATGTTAGTATTTTATCAACTATCTGGTTCCCATAGTGCAAGCTTGCTTAGTTTGGGGCTAGAAGGTAAAATATATTCACTAGCTACGTGTGTAACAAATTGAATAAACATTTACAAAACTAGCCTCTATCGTAAGGTTGTTCCCAATGTAGCTATTCCTGAATAGCAAAAATATTGCTACAATTTTTTCTACACCCCGAACAACACATTTTCGGCCACCAACATAACTTTCCCTCATAAAATCTACCAAAAATCTTTATGAATAAAAATTTACCCATGCGTTTAAGTGCCGGGTACCTCAGGATGGGCATAAAAAGTAACAGGCCATTAAGGGTCCTATCGACGTCTGTCCTAGGGTCGTTAAGGACCCCGACCGATTTATAAAGGGTTTGTGTGTACAAGAGAGGGCGAACGGTTACAGATAGGTTAAGAAAGCTCTTTGAATAAAGATCCTAGGTATCGAATATTCTTTGGTACTGTGTAGGTAAGTAAGCTTAAGCATTTTCTTTGATCCTAGAAATATTCTTTTGTCGTCAAAACCAACGATAAAATATTTTATACCTAAAGCAAAATGGAGTACTAAGCTTCACCTAATCCACGTTCTGAAAACCACGAGTCAAGATATTTTAATGTTTGCGAACAAATAAATAAAAACAAATAAATAATGCTGGACAATCCACACTGCATCATCTAGCCCCAAGCTAAGCAGAGCTTGTGTTATGAGTACTAGATGACAAAATAATTAATAAATATGAGATGATGAAATATTTGTAGAAATTTTTACACAACATCTTCTAGTCCAAAACTAAGCATAGCTTGTGTACTATGAGACACTCATAACTGATGTAATACTTACAAACGTTTTTTTTTTAATACATCAAATTGCTCAATGGGGATTGAACCCACAACCAGCCAAAACCAGCTCAAAATGCAAAGCTTCTATTAACAGAGCTGTGAGACCAAACAAATTGTATTTCTAGAATTTTCTACCGCTTACAAAGCTCACATTCGTCTAGATTTGCTGACTTTCGATTCTGGGCCCATAACTTGCGTTTGATTTGTCCGTATTTATTTATTATCTATGGCACCGAGCGGCCGTCAAACGCTGAGTGACGATGTCCGTTATGGCTGGCCATTATCGTAAATCGAAATTACTATTAGGACGCAATGTCTAAGTTATAAGCAGTAAGCATTGAGACTATTGGCACAAATATGGTCTTTTCTTACTTGTTACAATGAGGGAGACAATTGTATTTATGCTGTGGTTGCACTATCAATAATTTGTTGCTGTCTTTGTTTTATAAGCAAAAAAAATACGGACTATTAGATAGATAGATAGACAGATAACTCTTTATTGTTCACCACACAGAAACATAATACAGGACAGTAACCTTTAATTAATATACATGTAACACATGTAACTATTACCATTTTATTAATGTACATGTAAGGCAAATATCACTACAATTTTTTCAACACCCTGAACAACATAATGTCTTTCAGCAACATAACATCCCCTTATAAAATCTACCAAAAATCTTTATGAATAAAAGTAGTAGTAGTTTTTTAGTAGTAGAGCTGTTAGTGAAAGGTTTGTCCGGGGAAGTACTACCACCATGCCTATTCCTGCCGCCAAGCAGCTTGCTGTGTTCCGGTTTGAAGGGTGTGGTTCCTCACGAACGTGACCTGCGAGGCAATACTTTATTATATGTATCTGATGGGCCATCTGCTTGTTTCATGGACAAGTCGTATAAATAAAAAAACCGGCCATGTGCGAGTCTCTCTCGCGCACGAAGGGTTCCATACCATTATCTATAGTAAAACCGGCAAAAAATCACGTTTGTTGTATGAGAGCTCCCTTAAATATTTATTTTATTCTATTTTTTTATTGTATGACAACAGAAATACATAATCTGTGAAAATTTCAATTAACTATCACGGTTCATGAGATAAAGCTTAGTGACAGAAAGACAGACAGAAGGATAGACAGACAGTAGAGTCATAATAATAGGGCCCCGTTTTTACACTTTTGGTACGGAACCCTAAAAATACATTATAAATGAGTTATATAATATATTTTAGTTGATTGGTTAAAGGTTCTGAAATCCTATTACTTTCACCAAACGATCGCCCAAATATTACACAAGCGTACGAATAATTGATAGATGACGTAGTGTAAGTATAGTATTTATCTATGCATAGTATAGTAATAGTATAGTATACAGAGGTGGTACAGCAGCCAATTACTTTCTGTTTTTTGACATGATAACGTCTTATAAATCGATGAACGCCGGCTGCACGCACGACGTGTAAGCGAGAGTGATACAAGTGATAAAGAGGCACGATGTTTTCTTATGACGTTATCACGTACAATTATCCGTAAACCATTTTTTAATCATTGATGAGCTTTGGCTTCAATTTCAAGTGGTGGTAAGTGACAATGAAGACGACGACGAAGCAGGACAGTCTAGTCTAGAAGATAATGTCCTCCTAATCGTATTCGATTATGGCGAACCCTTTGCATAACCTAATCTTTATCATGAGCCCTAATATGGCTTGACAGCCCGAATTTAGTTTTAAACACCCTATCACATAATGAACAGTAGAGCTGACCAGCACTATTAAATGTGTAATTGTAGATGCGCTTTGGACGGATTTTTCTGAGCAGCCGCTTTTCGTCAAGAGTCGCTAGACGAGCCTCTTCAAAAATTTTGACACCTTTGTGAACGGTGGAACGCCATTCGACCCGGTTCGCAGCAAGAGCTTCCCAGTTGGTTTGGTTTATTCCACAGGCGGTTAAGTGTCGTTTAAGGACGTCTTTGTAACGAAGGTATTGTCCCCCAGGTTTACGCTTGCCGTCTGATAACTCTGAGTAGAAGACAACCTTTGGTAATCTATCATCGCTCATTCGATGCATATGGCCACACCACCTTAGCTGGGTTTTAATAAGCAAAGCTTCCATGCCCAACATGCGAGACCTGCGCAATACATCAGTATTGGTTATCCAGTCTTGCCACTTGATTCCTAAAATATTGTTGTGATACATGTGAAATGTATCCAACCTCCTCACGTCAGTTTTATAGAGACACCAAGTTTCAGCAGCGTACAAAAGAATTGGTAGTATGAGGGCCTTGTAGACGCATAACTTAGTCTGTAGCTTGATATCGTGTGATCTCCATAGGCGATCATTCAAGCGCCCAAACATAGCTGCTGCTTTTGCAGTGCGAGCAGATATCTCTGACGCCAAAGTATTGTCGTTTCTGATAAGACTGCCAAGGTGTTTGAAACATTTGACCTCGTCAAGAGGCTTACCATCTAGATGTATAGTATTCTCATCAGAGACGCTCCCTCGAGGTGGTTGTTTGAGAATTTGTGTTTTTGTAATACTTATAACAAGGCCAAACCTCACACAAGACCGTTGCAAAGCACGAAGTCTAGAAGATACCTAGACGACGACGATGACCGATGCGGCGCGGTGGGTGAATGTCGCCTGTCCGCGGGTTCGATTCCCGCCTTGGAATAAATGTTTGTACGATCTGCAAATATTTATTTCGGGTGTTCTGGGTATTTTCTATATATAACAAAAAAATAGGTATGTATGTAATGTATTCTCTTATGTACATCAGTTATCTGACCTGGTGGTAAGTGACGATGAAGCAGGACGGTCTAAAAGACACCTATTTCTTGCTTTAAAGAGATTAAGATTATAGTGTTCAGGGAAAACAGACGCTAGTAATGGGTTCCACTCTTAATCGGTTCGTTCTACTACTAATAAAAGAACTACTATTACTAATCCTTGGCCTTGGCATAACGAACACGCTTAGTTCAAAACTACACCGCCAAAGTTGACTAAACTTGTACAAAGTTACTTAGCTGTGGTAGGAAGTGTAGCTCTCTTCACTCACCATAAAGTTACATAATGTTATTATCGCTACACACTGTTTTTAATATTTCCAAACAATTCTCGAACATTGTTCATTTGGTTAAACCGGGGAGCAGTATCGGGCGGACAATCGCGAACAAATAGCGCAATTTGTCTTGTTTTTTGTGTGCTTTACTGACACACGGGCGAAGAGTTTGTACAACATAATGAATGCAATAGTACTTGTGCTAGAAAAAAACGTGACGAAACGTGGTTTATAGGTTGTCTCAACACCTCTATCATGGCTTTAGGACAGCAATTCTGATGCCAGTTTACCGTAAAAAACAACTCCAAATGGTATATTCTTCGAGTTGACTTTTTTTTCTTTTATTGTATTTCTTCAGTGGTTTCAGGAATTTCTTTCTTAGTACATTGATGGATTGCAATATATGTATTCTCAAAGTTTCAAGTCCCTACGGCTTAGGCTGTGCTTTGTCTGTATGTTAGTCAGTGTATTCTTATAATTAGTACATTTGTGGATAATTGGGTTGATAAAATTCTAAGCAATTACTTAATTCACACTATACTTACTGTAAATGCAATTTCTTATTGTCCTGAATAAAACTATAGCCATAATACTAATAAGCTTGACGTATCGTGTTTTTATTTAATATTTAGTTTAAACAGTAAGTAAATGCGCACTACCCCCAAAAAATGTTATTCCTACTACCCAAAAGTTAGCTGGTAGATAATGCTATATAGCATTAAGCCGCCTATGTAATTTTATTTTAAGTTGTTCAATAAAGAATTTCCTATTTATCGTTAAAATATTTACTCCGTGTTTTGTCTTTTGCTTTCATATGATGTTTCAAATTAGATCGAAAGAGACAACACACGGTAACCTAGGCCTAGTTTGCTTTACTTAACGTCTGTGAGTGGAATCATCGAACAGGCGGAAATAAAAATAGAAGGCTCTCGTGATTGTCCCACTATGAATATGCATCTGTATGTATCAAAGTGTTGCACCATGGCCTTTCTAAGCTTTATACTGGGGCGCGGTGGTTTAGTAGGAGCGACCCCACTTTCTAATCCTAAGGTTGTGGGTTCAAATCTGGTCGTGCACTAATGGATTTTTCTATTCGAAAAAATTATGTGCGCAATGCTCTCAAAAGGTGAAGAAAAACATCCGTTGATAGATGCTGAGCAGTATATAATAGGGCAAGTTCCTAACGTACACACCACGAACCAACGACACCCACACGTTGTAGGTGGTGAGTTCAATCCCCACCGAGAACAAACATTTGTGTAATAAACATAGATGTCTGTTCTCTATCTGGGTGTTATAAGTATTCTAAGTATGTATTTACAAAAAAGTGTGAGTATTTTATCAGCTATCTGGCTCCCATAGTACAAGCTATGCTTAGTTTGGGGCTAGAAGGCGTTGTGTGAATGTGTGTCAATATATTTTTTTAATAGCTACGGTAGTACTTCCCCGGACAAACTCTTACACAAAAAGCCCTACAGCTAAATTATAATGGAAATTGGGGTCACATCCCATATAACCTCACAGGTCTGGTAGCCAAGGGACGATATGGATACCATAATGTACCTATCCATTACAGCACCCATCATTCAAACTGATCCAATATATTACTGACGTCTTATAAATATCTTTAAAATGGATATCAAGTTGAGAGGAATGTATCACAAGAGTGAAGACGAGCAAGCTATAGAATTATGATGAAACGAAGTATACAAGTTCATACTATATATTTTTTCTTGATGTGTAATAACCTAAAACTAAGGTGACAAGGAAGTATTCAAAATGTATGAGTTTTTTAATAGCTATTATTCTATCGAGGGTTTAATTCCGTATAATATTCCAAGTTTTAATAAACTAATTTAATGAATATCCCACATTTAATCATTTTATAATTTTTCGCATTTTTATTTTCATGTCATGTATTTTATTATTAAGTTTTTTTTTTTAACCTATACTGTCCCACTGCTGGGCAAAGGTCTCGCCCATCCCTATTTTATAAAGTAAAATTTATTTAACATTAAACAGATAATAGTAAAGCTCTAAGTGAAAGATTCGTCCGGGGAAGCACTACCACCATGCATATTTCTGCTTTCCGGTTTGAAGGGTACCGGTGAAATAACAGGCAAATGAGGCTAAAAACCAGTATGGCCCTGTTGATGAACACAGAGCAGGGCATCGTAGGGTTTTGGTTTGATAAGTGTGGGTACGTACCCACACTTATCATGCAAACGGAATAAAACGAATTCATCACGAAACAACATGCAAACGGCGGTGGTCAAAGTCAAAGTTAGGTGAATTTAAGCGCCAGGTAAAAAAAGGCATACAACTGCTCTGTAGTTTAGTATCACTCTTCTTAGGTCCCAGAGATAAAACTAAAAGGAATATTGTTTGAGTGTCGCATCTAGTGATGTATGATCATTGATCGCTCTTGCACTTCGATATTGAACTTTGAACCGTACTGATGTAATAAATCGTTTTATAAGCTTCAAATAGTTTCTATTTATATTGAAAACATTGAAGTTTTCAATTCAGGACCCAAAACTTTGGGATTGTTTACGTAATAGTTCATCTTCTTAGACTAAAGCTTCATTTATTTTGATAAAACTTCTAGTTTCTTATTGTTTTCGTTGAAAAATTTTGGTGTAGTTTATTCATTTCTAAAAAAAATTAAAGCACTTTGTTACATTATTTACATAAATGGGTAGCTTAAATATTACATTTCGTATATACCCATAAGTAGTTTGTAGTAGTTGGTATTCCATTATGTGACAAGTTGCAAACCCATCGCCGCGAAATCCTACTAATAATACATAAATATTTTTGTCAAAGTCAAATTGTGTTTATTTGTCACAGGTACATGTAACAGTATTGTATTTGTTACAATGGATTTCTAACATGTTATGGCATGCAAAATTTAGTTTAACATTATAAAAATTATCAAAACTATTTATATACACGTAATGCACATCAAATTTGTAAAAACATACAATGTTTGGTATATATAGATACATAAGTAAGTATATCAAATTGTATGTATTAAGTTTTGCGACCCCAGGACTATAAACCGACTAAAAAGAAATAAAACAACATTGCAAACTCCAATCAAAACACTTGGTATCTCTAAAGTGGGCGTTAAGCTTTATAACGACCTCATCTATGGTTGAATTGTGCAGAAATAGTCAGTGAACAAAGACGTAAACACATAAGTTGGTTTAAAGCCGTTTTATTTACAAAGAAAACAATAATCTTAGAGATAAATATGATGAGAGATGGGGCAGAAAGGTCCTGGAGTAGAGACCAAGGACTGACCACAGAAATGTGGACAGACCTCAAATGAGATGGACCGAAAACCTGGTCAAAGTTGCGGGAAGGAGCTGGATGCGGAAAGTCCGACTACGAAGGAAAGGCGTGCATTGGAAGAGACCTTTACTCAGCATTGATTGGGTGGATATAGGTCGAAGAGAGTGAAAAATATAGGCTCACCACTTTAAATCATAGGCACGGCAGATATATGGTAAAATGTCTTAATTTTGAAGTAAAAAAATTCATAGTTTATTTTCTCCCGATAAAGTGTCGATTTTATCATTTGTCTCTTAGTGTGTCTACGGTAAAGGGGCAATTCTCATGCATTTGAGCTCTAGTGCTAATAATGTTGGCATAATGTTGAAATCTAGTTGAAATAGTCACACCGTGTTTTGTCTTTTGCAATATCAGGCAGTTTTAAATATATCAAATAAAAAAATAAGTGAAAATGAAAATAACGTATAATTTCTGACATTATTTCTTTAGCAATTGATTGGAGCCAACTTTATCTATCAACACCATCGTATGTTTAGTTGAGAGAGAAAATATCGGATCGCTCGACTTGTCTACATAATGTCTACTGCGTGAGAATTGCCCCCCAGACCTTTGTCTAGATTCGCGGTTTGCTAATTAAAAGGCTACGGTTCCAAACAGCCCATTTTATGGTTTCATCAACCAATAATTACTTTTGCCTTAACGATTCCTTGGTAACGAGTACATTGTATTTTATTGTGTTTATTGTATCTGGTTTTACCCTATTTAAACAGATCTTTGCATCTATTTTAGATGATGCATAAGAGCCCCCTTTCTTGTATGAGAGTTAAAATTATCACAGACGATGTGTATGTCTGTTGCCGCTATAGCAAAACAGAATAAAATAAATATTTAAGGGGGCTCTCATACAACAAACGTGATTCTTTGCCGTTTTTACTATAAATAATGATACGGAACTCTTCGTGTGTATACCAGTTAGCATTATAGCAGCGGCGATGATCTTGCAACCTGTCATGAATGGAATACCATCTGCTACGAAATGCGGGTATGTATCAAACATTATATCTGGACGTGCCTCTGATAACCCTTCTTAGACATTCTCTAAGAGTCTCGAGAAGGTAGGTACTTAAGAGATCTGAGGGAAGATCTACCGTGCTTAAGGATTAAAGTTGTGATGCTATTCAATTTATCGTCTTATAGTTAAGTACCTAAATGCTAGTTCCACATGACCAAGCCTAGGAAAATTGGCAATAAACTTACTGTTTTTCGTGTGATTTACTTCCACCATCTTTTATTTATTTCCACGTTACTGTGTCCTACTAACCTGTGAATTTTCCTTCCAAAACAAAACTAGGCTATAAATCATTGGCATCGAATAACTGAGTGAACTAAGCCATCAATAACAGTATTCATATCACGCAAAGTATAAATAGGAAAAAAAACCTCAAGCAAAATATAAATCAGGAATTCGTACTGCTTGCGACATGGATTTATATGTGAGGGTTTGAAGTGGCTCCAGCTGTGGAATTATTACCTTACTGGAATAAGTCTTGAGGCTTTTTGGTACCTTAAAACACCCTTTACTCTCAGAGCTTAAGCAAAAAAGGAAAAGAGACAGAAATAAAAAAACGAGAGCTTTAGACCACACGACTGAAGTAAAACTTCTTTAAACGAAACGTAACTGGCTATGAGAGAAAGAGAGAAAGAACAGTGGTTAGATATCCCCTCCATGGTAGTGTTAAACGTTTACGCAAGCTTGTTGAAAGTAGTATAAGAAGTATTACTTCAATAATAATAATGCTGGACAAGCTAAGCAGAGCTTGTGTTATGGGTACTAGATGATTGATATACTTAATACTATACATTACAAACACAGATAAATTTTTATTATACATAAAAAATAACCAGAATACCCGGAATAAATATTTGCCGATCGTACAAACATTTATCCCAAGCCGGGAATCGAACCCGCAAGCTCCTGCGTCGCAGGCGGACATTCGCCCGCCGCACCACATCGGTCGTCATAATATATAGCCTATGTCACTCGAGGATAGTGCAGCTTCCCAACGGTTAAAACTTTTTCATATTGGTTCACTAGTTTCGGAGCCTTTTCAATGCAAACAAACAATCAAATATTTTCTCTTTATAATATTAGTATGGATTTTAAGGTTTGGTAACACATTTTTGAATACCGTCGCTTGCATGAGAAAAACTGTGATGAAGAGAAATGATTGAAAGTTTCCGCCCAAAGAAGAATTCACAATCTACCTGCCCATGGCAGTGACGGCAGATTGATGAAGCATTTCTGACCGTTAACCTGTTCCAACATTTACAGAATTCCTTCATTAAACAGAATGTCTGGTATACGTACTGGTTGACGACCGATGTGGTGCGGCGGGCGAGTGTCCACCTGCGACGCAAGAGGTTGCGGGTTCGATTCCCGCCTTGAGATAAATATTTGTACGATCTGATAATATTTATTACGAGTGTTCTAGGTATTTTCACACTCTAACCACTAAACAGATTTGGATAAAGTTTGGAATAAACATAGATTATAACTTGGATTAACATATAGGTTACTTTTATCCTGAAAAAATAACAGGAACGGGAAAAAACTGCCACGCGGGCGAAGCTGCGAGCGGCCGCTAGTATACAATACTTTTGCTATCGCCATCTCTTACTAAAACGCAATGACGAATAGTGACAGGGCTAATTTAAGAAATATTTAAATTTAAAAAAGTTAGTAATGTTGAGACATTTTCTGAGTCGGAGGCCATTTTGTAGCTTTTAGGTTTTTTTTCTCTCTTTCGTCGATAACTTCGGACAACCGATGTGGCGCGGCGGGCGAATGTCTGCCTTGGGACAAATGTTTGTCCGATCTGCAAATATTTATTCCGAGTGTTCTGGGTATTTTCTATGTATAATAAAAAATATATATTTATGTAATGTATAATTATGTATATCAGTCATCTAGTACCCATAACAAAACTTTGATTAGCTTGGGGCCAGATGATGCTGTGTGAATTGTCCAGCAATATTATTATTATTATTAACTACAATACCGTAAACTGGACAGGCCATTGGACAGTAGCGATAATAGTGATAATAGTAAGATAGTAGTGTATGGTGTAATTAAATGCACATGAGGTTTAATACCTATATGCCTCCGGTTGATTGACGCAGAGTAGTGCATCGTAGAGCACGTTCGTAACGAGCCTGAATGCTTTGTTATAGATTGTAACCACTTAACATCAAGTGCGCCATCTGCTTGTTCCATCCGAAAAAAAACTATTATTTTCATTAAACTACCGTCAAGTCTTCTCTAGTTCTCTCAATATATCTTTAGGCCTCCCCAAGGCCTCCAACGCAACGGCTCGTAGGATGGATAAAGTGTTTTATAGAACAATCTATCCGCTGGGTTATAAAGATTGGCCTCGAACTGACGAGAGGTGGAGTTATCGAGCAATGCATTCCCGGACTCAATCCCATGCAAAATTTATATGTTCCACCTGAATCGAATCCACACTCCACCAATGATTTTTGCTAAAAAACGGTGACCGTAATGTCGGTGACTTAAAAATAAAAAAATAGTTCAAATATTACCGTTGGCTAATACATCAAAAGTAAAAGATTAAAAAAAAAAACGAAATATGCAGTTGTTATTTTCTTATAAATCACGACTTTTCTTTAACTCGCGTGGTTTCTGACTTATCCATCACCGTCCTTATCAAAAAACTAACCTGTAAATAAAAAAAAATCCTAAGACTTAATTTTTCATCAAGATTTTCATCGGGTCATTTGAATTCTCGATAGCGCAGTTGATACCACATTCCCGTATCAAGGGGAGGTTCGTGGGTTCAAATCCCACTCGAGAAAATAATTCGGGATTAATATAAAACCAGTATATAAGAACGGTCGTTTTATAACGGTCTCCGGTTTCAAAGAACCAAAGCTCTACTAACTGGTACGCAGAACAATCGCGAGCATAAAAACAATTTAAAAAAAAAACCACTGCACGGCCTAAAACTATTTGTTTTGGGGTTATATGTGATACCGTGTATCCTATACCAAGCTCTATAGAACAAACGTGATTGTACAAAATGCAAAACGACCTAACAAGAAAAACGAGTGTTTTAGACTACGCGACTGAAGTAAAACTTCTTTAACATTCGAAACATAACTGGCTATGAGAGAAAGAGAAAGAACAGTGCTTTCATACCCCTTCCATGGTAGTGTTAAACGTTTAACGCAACCTTGTTGGAAGTCGCATTAGGGGTAGTACTTCAAAATACCAAAGTAATTAGTACAAAATAATGGTTGTGTTTTTTTCCAGGGCCACTTTGAAGTCTAAAATAGTGAAAGCTATAGAAAACTCGAGTTAGGAGTTAAATAATAAATAAATATTAGCGACCAATAATAATATTCGTTTTATTATTAGACGACCGATGTGACACACATCATATAATGAAATATTTGTTGAAGTTCAAGAAAGGTTTAAAAGGTAAGAAAATATAAAGAAGAAATCTTTTATATGAAGTTGGAAATTAACCCCCACCCACCTCGCACACCACCAGATGCAGATAGAACGCTTTATTGATTCTAGATACATTTGCTGTTTCTTTTAGGCTTGGTCGCGAGGAAATGGCGCTTAAATTCACCTAGATTTAAGACGTTTCAAGATGATCCCTGCGGATATTACTGAATAAATGCTTTTTGACTTTGACTTTGACTTTTGACTTTTCAGATAATAAAGCCCATTCACATATAAATATTCCACAAGCTGTCACCCGGCTTAAGCCAACACAGGATTACATGGAATATTTTATGGGAAATATCTATAGGTATTTGTTAGGGCAGTGACACATTGGGCAAGACATCTGCTAATACATGTTACAGTTACTGCGTTCAACATTTGGTAAGGAGCGTTCTAAGGCTATATGAATAAAACCATACCATACCGTACCATGCCACGTCACGCCAAGGCTAGATGGTGTTTTTGAAGTAATACTTCTAATGTGACTTCCAACAAGGTTGCGTTAAACGTTTAACACTACCATGGACGGGGATTGAAAGCACAGTTCTTTCTCTAATAGCCAATTACGTTTCATATATTAAAAAAGTTTTACTTCAGTCGTGTGGTCTAAAAAGCACATTGGTTTTTTTCTCTCTCCTGTTTTTAATAACCATTGGTTATATAAGTTAGCTGACCAAGTAATCAGAATAAAATAATTGATTAATTTAAATTATTATTACTACTATAAAAAATTCAATCGTCTTATACCTAGAAGAATTTAGTTTTTCGCGACCAAGCCTCGAAGAAAAGTTTCTGGCCTATGGGGTCCTTGGGAAAAACTTGCGACTTGGTTTCTACTGTTTTTTATTATAATTCTTTAACAAATTAATTAAATTTCATCACCCATTTTAGTCAATCGTTAGAAAAGTTAATATGTTTATAAAACACATAAAACCGGCTTTAGCTTCTGTATGGGTGTATTTTTTTCGGTTAAACGATTTAAAACCAAACTATTGGACTCACGACCACGACTATTGCAACATAGTCGAAACGTCGGGAAAATAAATAAAAAAAGGTAATACGCGATAAATACCCGTGTAATATAAGTGTTCAATATTGGACTCAGTTTGCTAAAATAAATGTCTATGGGACACATCTGATAAAAATCCTTTCAAATAGAGAAATAAAGTATTAAATTAGGAGTTCTGAAGAAAACATAAAATTCAACCTAATATAAAGAAAAAAGTTTTTTTTTTCAAAACAACACGTTAGAACCAATTTTCCTACTTTTAAGTCGGTTGAAAATAAAAAAATCGCGTGGCCACTGTGTATCACAGCCTTAAGCCCAGTACACAATAACACAATTTACCTACCTACTTATTAATTCGACGTGAGGCGTATGTTAATTTGTAAATATTTAGGTCGGAGTGTACGTGAAAAGAATATTAATGATTAAACCTTCGTGTTATCTTCTGAAGCCATTTTATAAGTTTTGTTGGACTTATTTTAATGAGAATTTTAAATGACAGTGAAACTGGGTCAATCGTGTTATCCTCATGCGTACACGTAGAGCCGTTGTCTATGGTGGTTCTACCCTGGAATAGATGTCGCTAGAGGTAACTAAGGTTACACAAGGAATGGGCAGTAACAACTAAATCAGTACAGAAGAGTTGTAAAGCTCTCAATAGACTCACCCGGGGAAGTACTACCACCATGCCTATTCTGTCGGCAAACAGCTTGCTGTGTTCCGGGTTTCAGGAGAATCACGGGCATATGAGACTCAACACCTGTATGCCTCAGAATATACGCAAAGCAGTGCATTTTAGGGTGGGTATGTGCATAACGAACGTGACCTGCAAGACAATGTTGTGTAATAGGTGACATTAACCACTTAAAATCAGATGGAACATCGGTTTGTTCCATCAGCAATCTCATAAACTCACTCAGTACAGAACAGTACAGCTTCTAGTAGAGTCGTCTGGGGAAATACTACCAGCATGCCTATTTTTCCGGCAAGCAGCTTGCTGTATTCCGATGTTTTGTTTGTGTGGGTGCCGATTTAATTGTAAGCACGTGAGGCTTAACACCTGTATGACTCAGGTTTATGAACACGTAACAGTGCTTCATAAGGCACGTCCCTAACGAACAGGACCTGCGAGTCAATTTTTTTTTTGTGGTAATAACCACTTAACATCCGGTGGGTCATCTCCTCAAACTACCTAAACTTATCCTCAACTATATTTTTAAATGTTAAAAAGCATTACTACAAACAATTTGCAATAAACTCCTTCACATAACTTCGTATTGTCAAAGGTTGTGCCTATTTGTTTTATGAAATTTTCGAGTTTACGAGTATTTTTATAGCTACATATATTTTAGACTTTATCGCTACCTGGCGCAATAAAATGGTGACGACTTGGAAGAGCCGGAAATCGGAAACCTCTACCCGATTCTCAGACAAACAAAATTAATAGACTAGTTTAGTTTTAGTTCGTTAGTTTGTTTTTTACTAAAAGTATTTTACTATTTGACAACTGATGTGGCGCGGTGGGCGAATGTCCGCCTGCGACGCGGAGGTTGCGGGTTCGATTCCCGCTTCGGGATAAATGTTTGTACGATCTGCAAATATTTATTCCGGGTGTTCTGGGTGTTTTCTATGTATAATAAAAAATATCTATGCATGTAATGTTTATCATATATTGTTTTAGGTATATCAGTCATCTAGTACCCATAACACAAGCTCTGCTTACCTGGGGGCTAGATGACGCTGTGTGGATTGTCCAGCATTATTATTATTATTATACATATACTTACACCCTTGAATTCCTTGTTGGAATGTTTTATTCTGACGTAAAAGGTAATATTGTAAAATATAAATATTGTAAAATTTCATCATAATCCATTGAGTAGTGTGAAAGAGTAACAAACATCCATATTTACAAACTTTCGCATTTATAATAATACTCGTATAAGGTAAGGATTCTTGTTGTTCTCTAACTGTCGTAAATTTTTACTGTTTTTGTTTTGTTTAGAACCTGTGGAAATTCGTAAATAGCCATCAGCATACTGAATCCTTTTTTTAAAGATACATGTGTTTATTTTCAAATTTGATTCTTTGTACCTAGCTGTAAGCTTACCTAAAATCCTAAAATAAAATAATACTAACAAATGTTTATAAAATATTGGAACCAGGCATTAGCTGGATGAAGATAAGTTCCCGTCATATAAAAACTAGTCTGATTCCGATATTGGTCAAATGACTTAACCAGTTTAGTAGTATGCCGACTCTATGAAAATGAAAACTCTTAGGCGCGACCTATTTCTTTTGTACTTTTGCTAGTGAGAAACCAAATAGACAATACAGCACGACCTCACACGACCTCAATTTAAACCTTTCAATTAGTTTCGCTCTCTTGGTATTTTTCTATTATCGACACTAGTTTTTTCGTCAATGGTAGTTTTGATCAAAACCCAGACCACAGAACCTCAAATAATGATGACAAACCGTCACAAAAAAATTGGCTTACCTCTTTTATCTTCTCTAATTCTCTATACGGGTCTTCTTGGGTCTTGAAAAATGGTACACAGCGGTTGACTGACCTCTTATCTGAGATAGTAGTAGTTAGTAGTAGTAGTTTTTTTGTGGAAATAACATAATATCTCTCTCCAAATAAATAAATGAACTTTATTGAGGACATAACTTACTTACTTAACTTACTTAATGCTGGACAATCCGCACAGCATCATCTAGCCCCAAGCTAAGCAGAGCTTGTGTTATGGGTACTAGATGACTGATATACTTACTACGATACATTACATATATAGATATTTTTTATTATACATAGAAAATACCCAGAACACCCGGAATAAATATTTGCAGATCGTACAAATATTTATACCAAGGCGGGAATCGAACCCGCGACCTCCTGCGTTGCAGGCAGACATTTGCCTGCTGCGCCACATCGGTCATCAAACACAAAAAAAACTTATAAGCAACACAAAAAACTACTAACTTATAAACAAAACAATCAAATCTTTCTTCTTTATAATATTAGTAGTATTAGTATTAGTATGCATAATGCACGTGAGCTGACTATCGCTGAAAGCTCAGTTCTTGATTAGAACTTACTCGAAAGTCAAGGCTTCTGGAACCTAAAGTCGAAGTTAAGTTAAAATAAGTGAGTTTTAAGTTGGCGAGAGGGCGCAGTCGCATGTAATGGTTTAATTTATAAGCGACTTGCTTGTGCAAAAAAATCAACTCTTTCAACATAGCGTTTCATTTTCACCTGTATTGTGCGGTGGAACTCATCACCAGTCTGTTTTGCCTGACTACTTTAATCTGGATCTCTTTAAGGCAAAAGTATGTTAAGATTGAAACCACAGTCTATTAACGATAAAAAAAATAATATTTATTTGAAATCACTCTTTTAAATTGAAATTTAATACAGCTCTCAGTAAAGGGTTCGCCCGGTGAAGTACTACCACCATAATTGTTTTTGCCGCCAAGTAGCTTGCTGGGTTCCGGGTGTGGGTACCGGCGAAATTACAGGCACAGGCTTAAAACCTGTATAGCTCAGGTTGATGGACGCCGAGCATTGTAGGGCATGATTCTAACGGTCGTGACGTGAAAAAAAAACAAATTAAAATAGTGATAAACAGAGTGTTTCATTCAGAGCATTTTTGTTTTGTGCGAGCGAGTCCTTACCTAAAGGAATAGTTCTATTATGATTCAACCGTTCGTGCGCTAGTCTGACTCGCACTTGGCTGTTTTTTTTTATATTCTTCGTGGAACCCCAAATCGCTTCCTCCTTTGACTTGCAGCTGGGGTTTCGACACGCCGAGTTCTCAGCATTGGAATCTGTTTTCGCAACGAACACCAACTTAAATTAAAGCTTAACCCGCCCGACTTTAACTTAAAGATTGCCTGCTAATGCTTTACTTTTAACGCATTCTTGATTACTGAAGCATAAAGAGCCTTGTCAATGCCGCCAGCGACGCAGAAGGTTGCGGGCTCGATTCCCGCCTTGGGATAAATGTTTGTACGATCTGCAAATATTTATTCCGGGTGTTCTGGGTATTTCTATGTATAATAAAATATATTTATCTTAAATATATATTTAGTATTTCGTAAAAAGAATCACACAAGGCGGCCTTATAAAAATGGCACGTTTCTTATGAACGTGACCTGGGAGGTGGTCTGCTGAACATCAGGTGTGGCTGCTTGTTGATTACATTAGCAAGCCGTATAAAAGAAAAACGTTTTTCACACAATATACTGTATCTAGGGTCTACCAAAAAATATTTAATCTTGTTTTCTTTGCTCAGTCGTTTTAAATGCACAAAGGGCAAAATGCTTTGTTTGATGTAGCGTAATAATGCTATAGTTTCAGCGAACAACACGTTATTAATCAAAGATGCTGTGGGAGAGGTAATCTGGACCACGTCTTGGAAATCACGTTCGATACAGTCTGCGTGTACACAAATACGAAGATTGATTTTCCACCAAACCAAACTAATCTACTGATAGAATTTGAGTAGGAAAGAGTAGTAGGTTCAAGTTCCATGCGTCGACAAATGATAAGCGCTAAATTAGTACCGACTACATCAAAAGTAGATGACGATTATAATGAAATGTAAAAAAATATATTCAATAAAATTAACTTTGTTTGTAATTAAGTTTGTGCTGTTGATTGTTGTAGTTTATTTATTTTCAAAACATAATAAACGTAGTTAGGTATATTTTTACACAGTATGTTTTTTTGTCGATTAGACTACGATTAGACACAAGAAAGCGTGTTTCACAGATTTCACATTATTGTATTTGTTTCAATGTAATTCTACCATGCTAATGCATGCAAAATAACTTACTTTTGACAAACAACTTAGTCCAACGCTTGTAAGATATTCGAATCGGGCATGACTAGCTTATGCTTGATTTCATCATTCTACGAGCATCCGTTAGTAGAACTACGCTATAATTGGCCGTTACTTATCAGACAAACTTAAAAAAAAAACTGTGGTGTCCGTTATAACACAGACAAAAAATACAAAATGTGAATAGCGATAATTTTGCTCAAGCTTATAGTAATATACTCCATGTGCCCGCATTCAATCGCCTTTGTTACTTCATTTCTTAGCATATAGCCATACATCTCAGTTAGTAGTAGATCTGTCTTCTGCGTTGTAAAATTTGTGTAGTGAACATAGACATGTTTTCTCTGCCTTGGTGCTATATTGTATTCCTTGTGCTTGCTATGTTCCGGTTTGAAGGGTGTGGGTGCCGGTGAAATTAGAGGCACATGAGGCTTAACACCTGTATGCCTCAGGTTGGTAGACGCAGAGTAGTGCATCGTAGGGCACGTTCCTAACGAATGTGACCTACAAGGTGATACCTACTTTGTTATAGGCGATGGTAACCACTTAACGTCAGGTGGGTCATCTGCTTGTTCCATCAGCAAGTTGTATAAAAAAAAGAACTTGTACAGAACAATCATCAGTGTTCATTCCACAAATGTTTGTTATCGGTGGGAATCGAACCCACAACATACAGTGTTGATGGAAGAGCTATTACTTACTGAGCTGTGACTGATTGGTCACTGACTTTCCGCCACCTCCATAATACCTTCGATCAATCAGATGAAGCCGGACGTTTCGTTGTCCACTAAAGGTGAATGAGGAAGATTCGTTTTCATTTCTTTCGATGATCTTTGGAAGCACCAAGTTGTTTTAATTGTTTTTATCGTTTTATTTTTAGTTCTGCTGTGTAGAAATTAAATAGAAATAGCATCACGACTCTATTTCTATCCTCTCTTTCTCTTTACGTTCCCCATAGTGCAACAAATTATAGGCAACATTCATTTTTCATCCGAGCCGCTGATTGTTTCAATGATCTGACAGACTTCCCCGATTTGGATATATTTCTGTCTAAAACATTTGCTTATAAAAAAGCTTTATCTAACCACTGGTTTGAATCGGTTTTTAGCTGATTGGCTTGCTTTACTTTATTTCTTATGTATATCTACTACTTACTAAGTTTTTTTTAGTTGTGTATCATATAATTCAAACAAGTTCTTTAGCATCGTATATGCGAAAACATGTAATTGGTGATTAGTATAATTAAGTTGTTTTATATATAGGTTTTACCACTGTTTGTTTTCCAAATAAAATAAAATAAATAAATATTCACCATGCACGGTAGATATCCTCTTCGATCTCTTAGTACCAACTATCTCAAGATTCTTCGAGGGTATGTAAAGGGGGTGAAAGGTGGATGAGTGCTGTAAAGTGGAGGTTGGTTCTAAATTGATTTATTCCTCGGCGATCATACAAGATTAGATTAACGGCTTTTTTCGGCTCTAGAATCCATAGGTTGTTGTTTGAATAATATAATAAAGGAGATTTCACGAAGATTTGAAAAGAATAAAGATTTGAATTTTGATGAATAGATTTTGAATAGAAAACACATTTAGGCACAGTGGGAGTTTATATTTTTTGTAAAGAACTTTGATATAAGTATTTGAGGAACTTTGATATAATGTATTGAGGTTTTGAGTTACACTGCGGAGCAAATCGGTAACTGTTCCACAATGAGAATCTTATCTTGTAAGCAATAGAGACATCATTTGGATGTAACGGATTTAAGGTAGTTCTATAGATTAGTAGGCTATAGATTTTTTCCACCCTGTATATTTACAAGAAAAAGTATATAAAGTATTTTATCAGCTATCAGGTTCCCATAGAACAAACTTTGCCTATTATGGGGCGAAAAGGCGTTGTGTGAAAGTGTATCAATATTTATTAAAAACTATGGTATGGTAGATAGGTGGGATGTCTGACAAATAGCTACGTCTAGGCAAGGCCTAGTTGCAAAATTTTACACCACGAGTTTTATTTTACGTGCAGTAAAAAGAAGAAAAACGCCTGTATAAAAAATGCCTCAACACACGAAAATGAAAATAAAAAAGTTTTTATGCAAGAGGAGTAATACTTCACAGGGCGTTTGACTGTAGACTATCCAATGAAGCATAAGTCTTAATTAAGTCGTGTGTTAAATTTGTGTTTATGTGTATATCAGTGCATCGAATAAGGCAGCTAAGTTAGTAATTTGGCAGCTAAAGATACTGTTGTATATCTATCACTTGAAAATCTTGACTATCTATCACCGGAAAAGTGAACGCCTCCAAAGATAGTCGAGCGCTAAAAGATTTGTAGGCTGATTCTAGGTATTTTACGTTTTTTTTTGTATGGGGATACTATAAGCGCCCCTAGCGGTATATGGGGGCACTAGCGTATTGCTATACAAAAAATTCGAGCTCGCCAACCAAAATCCGGTTTCTACATAACGTAAAAAACTTAGAATCCGCCCTCTGAGGAGGTTGAGCTATACATGTTGCAGTCATTAGGCAGAAAAGGTATTAAGTTTATAAGTAAGTTTAAAAAATACTAAGGTGCTATTATTCGCTAACTAAATTTTAAACAGTAGTAAGTACGATGGTAGTACTTCCTCTGACTCTTTCACACAAAGTATGAACATTGATCACTGGACAATGTTGTTGGATGTTCTGTGGTCAAGGTTCATACTGAACAAGCAAGGCTCTGTGTGTTATTAACCACTCTGAGGTTTAAAAGCCTTCCGGGCTATAGAAGACCGGGAATCGCATTTTTTGTTCGAAGCCGAGAGTTATCACTTTAAAAACCGCAAAATAACTTGATTCCGAACAAGTTCGAATATTGGAATATTTTTTTAATGTTGAGTGTAGTTTTAAACTAAAAGTTTGGCATTTAACCTAGTTTAAAGAATACGCTTCTATTATTGGTAGCTAAAATAAGTTGGCGAATGTTATAAAATAAAACTCCTAACGTAAATTTAAATGTTTTAACACAAATACAAGATAATTTGCCACATGGAAACTCATCATCATCATCCTGTAGAAGTCCACTGAGAATTTTATTCCCCAGCGGTTGTCGGTCCTAAGAGCTATATGGCCTTCAAGTGGCTGATTTAAAGTGCTATGTCTTTGGACCACATTTCTGATTTTATCTCGTGGTGAGATTTTTAGAATCAAAAGGTTTAGGTGGGAATCAAACCAGCGTAAAAGCCAAATCTACTACCAACTGATCTCGACAGCCGTCACAGCTCAGTTTGTAGTAGCCCTGCCTTCTGTGCTGTAGGTGGTGGGTTCGATCCCCACCGAGAACAAACATTTGTGTGATGAACATAAATGTTTGTTCTGTGTCTGGGTGTTGTATTGTATTCTATGTATGTATTTACAAAAAAAAAAGTATATAAGTATTCTATCAGTCATCTGGTTCCCATAGTACAAGCTATGCTTAGTTTAGGGCTAGATGATGTTGTGTAAAAAAAAAAAAAAAACATCTCGTTTACAAACTAGCAGTAAACAGATAGAAACATAAAGCGAATTCCTTAGCAGTGGACTAACTAATTTGCAATTTGAACATCCACACTCAACGAGTATCTACAGAACAATGCAGTATGAAGCTTATATTGTTTTTATCTACAACTATAGTTGTTTCTCCTAACTTTAGTCTCTTTACCCGTGGAATAGGACCAAGTTAAAGTCAAAAGGCAATTCAATGATATCACAAATATCGAGCATGAGGGCACCGGTGGTTTAGTGAGAGTTACTCCACCTTCTGACCCTAAGATCGTGGGTTCGAATCCGGTCATACACCAACAGATTTTTCGGTTCAAGAAATTTATGTGCGCAATGCCAGTCCTCTCAAACGGTGAAGGAAAATATCGTGCGGAAACTCCTATATGCCAACGCTTATAGTCCAAACACACCCGAACAAACCCGAACAATAGATACCAGGGAATCTTGGTACAGATTCGGAATCTATTTTATAGTACAAAAAATATAAGATAAATAAAATAAATAAATAATGCTGGACAATCCACACAGCATCATCTAGCCCCAAGCTAAGCAGAGCTTGTGTTATGGGTACTAGATGACTGATATACTTAATACAATACTATATTACATACATAGATATTTTTTTTTTATACATAGAAAACACCCAGAACACCCGGAATAAATAATTGCAGATCGTACAAACATTTATCCCAAGGCGGGAATCGAACCCGCAACCTCCTGCCTCGCAGACGGACAATCATCGCCCACCGCGCCACATCGGTCGTCAATCAATCAATCAAGACCAATCAATCAATCAATCAATCAATCAATTTCTATTGTGTTTTTACTTCTTTGTGTACAATAAAGAGTTAATCTATCTATCTATCTATCTATCAAGACAATGCTACTTGCTAAGTACGATAGCAACGGAAATTGTGGCGTCGTTTTTTACAGTTTGCAATCAGGCTATAAAAGCTCACGGAGCTACTTAAAAAGTCCAACAGACAAACTTATTTTTTATATGTATACGTATATACGTAGACAGTAAATGCAGATACAGTGGAGTCAGTGACCTATGAAGTGCGATGCTTAGAAAATATAGTTTTTATGAACTCTCTAGCGAGGCGGTGCGATAAAATTAAATTAAATTGTAAATTTTACATGAAGTAACTTATTTTACATGGTGTAAAGTCGTGATAAGGTTATTTTAGAGACATTTAGATGGGTAAAAAACTCAAAACTGCCTGTATAAAGCTAGCGTAAAGACTTAGATAGATAACACTTTAGTGTACACAAGGAAAATTTGTTAAAAACAGATCAAGTTAACAAAGTACAATGGGCGGCCTTATCGCTGAAAGACTTACTAAGGTAGTTGAAATAAAGTTTTTTTTTTAATATAAAGTTAAAAGCTTGATTTTACAGAAAGTTGTAGTAGAATTGATTCTTGACATATTTTTCATTCGAAGAAGTAGTACTTAAGTAGTTTAATTTTTTTACATTTTGTTGAACATTTACAGATAGATATTATTTAAAATGTTGTAAATATTTTACATTATTGTAATTTGACTCCTCTATTTTGTATTCATTTTACAATAAATAAATGGATTAACACCTTTCTGAAAGTAGAATAAACTCAGGAAGCCAACAATCTAATCTTCTACCACATTTTTAAAGAAGTCATTGTCTATAGACAATGTATCAGCCTACCCGCGACTAATGGTGCGTGAACAATCAATCCGGGTTCGATTCCCGACCAGTCACAGATTAATAGACTCTTTGTACTGAAGTCTCCACCGTTCTTGCACTATCGGCGTTTAAGAAGTTTCTTTTGGTAGGTTTAATTTTATCTAAAACACAAAATTATGCCAATGAATGAAGCAAAAGAAGTATGGTATTCTAGTAAGTAGAAATTGTAGTTTCTGTCTACTATAATAATAATAATAATACTAATAATTCCACTCAGTTTATTCATCTTTTCTCTACCTTCATTCATATTCATCACTATCCTGGTAACATGACTTACATTTCTGACACATACATGACGACCGATGTGGCGCGGCGGGCGAATGTCCGCCTGCGACGCAGAGGTTGCGGGTTCGATTCCCGCCTTGGGATAAATGTTTGTACGATCTGCAAATATTTATTCCGGGTGTTCTGGGTATTTTCTATGTATAATAAAAAATATCTATGTATGTAATATAATATTAAGTATATCAGTCATCTAGTACCCATAACACAAGCTCTGCTTAGCTTGGGGCTAGATGATGATGTGTGGATCGTCCGGCATTATTTATTTATTTATTTCTCCTCATAAGATGCCTGTACTTCACTAGCTCTTCAATCGTACCCTCAAACCTTACCTCTTTTTAAAATCCATTTTAATTATTGTGGTGCCAAAAGGTGTTTCTTAAGTTGACGGTACTGTTTTGGTAGGGGTCAGACCGTTTGGCAAGTGACTAGTTTATTTATGGCAGGGCAGCCATTAACGCATGGACTCCTTTTAACAGGGCGCTGGGAAAAAGGCATTGAAATGGTGTTTTCTATGGGTAAGCGTTGATTTACTTACAAATAGGTAAGCACCAGTTTTGAAATATAGTATTTATCGTATTGCTGTGTTCCGGTTTGAAGGGTGCGGGTGCCGGTGAAATTACAGGCATATGAGACTTAACACCAGTATGTCTTAGGTTGGTGGACGCAGGGCATTGCTTCGTAGGGCACGTACCTAGATACTTCGTTATACGAGGGTGGTCTGAAAAGTTTCCGACCTCAACATAAAGATAGCAGCACTAATAAATAAAAGCTAGTGAATTTCGTTGTTCCATCTGTTGACAGTTATTCACTAAAGTGTCAGCCATTTTGGACGCACAGTTGTTATGTAACAGTCGTTTGAATGAGTTGATGTGTGTATTTTTATGAAAATGGACAAAATCGAGTATCGAGCTGTCATTAAATATTTGTTTTTGAAAGGCAATACGCCTACGCAAATCAAAGATGAGTTGGATTCTGTGTATGGGGACTCTGCACCATCATTTACCGCAGTGAAATTTTGGGCAGCTGAATTTAAACGTGGCCGTAAGAGCTTGGGAGACAATGAACGTGCGGGACGTCCAAAAACTGCAACTACCGACGAAAACATCGCCAAAGTTTACCAAATGCTAGACGACTGCCGAATTAAAGTGAGAGAGATAGCAGAGGTGATGAACATGTCGAAAAAAAGTCTTTTTCACATATTAAATCAGAATTTAGCCATGAGAAAGCTATCCGCGCGTTGGGTGCCGCGTTTGCTCACGTTAGACCAAAAACGTGTTCGAATGAACATGTCCAACGCTCTGTTGGCGTTGGGTTACAGAGATGGGAGCATCGCTGGGAGAAGTGTGTAGAGTTACAAGGAGACTATGTTGAAAAATGAAAAAAAAAAATCTGAAAAAATGTCTTGTATCTTTGTTAGGTCGGAAACTTTTCAGACCACCCTCGTAGGTGATGGTTACCACTTTACATCATGTGGGTCATATCAAAGTCAAAGTCAAAGTCAAAAATCATTTATTCAGTAATATCCGCAGGGATCATCTTGAAACGTCAAATCTAGGTGAATCTAAGCGCCAGTTCCTCGCGACCAAGCCTAGATATATGCTTGTTCCACCAGCAGTAGCATACCACAGTCACTATGACCTAAAGCTTCATGTATCTGTAATTTTTATTAATGTGCTGGTTTTGTATTAAAAAAGGTTTGAAAAGGTAGTCGCTTAATCACGTCATATGGCTGCTTTTTGAAAACAACGCTGGAACGCGACTCATTTATCGCAAAGTATTCGCACAATGAACACAACAATCAGTCCGAACTCGCGGACAATGGGAGCCGAAAATGAGCTCTCTCATAGCTTATACAACAGCTTTGCTAAACCTGCGGCCGGTCGACCTGTGTAACACAGGTAATTTTTTACCAATACGCATGAACAAGATATTCAAGAACTAGTAAAGTTCTTTGAAAGGGGGTTTTTCGTGGAAGTTTACAATGCCTCAAAGCCACTAAACAGCGGTGCTATATTTAGGGTTAAAGGGTGTAGATGTTGGTAAAAGAAGAAGTACCAAAATGCTCTCAACGGTGTAAATGCTGAGTTGGACGCCAATTTGTGACGTGTAGGTACTCGGTACTAAGAAACACACATTTACAAGTATAACAACTGTTATGTATTGTTTATACGTTTTCGTACGTGTTTTTTATTTTATTTGTTGTATTTTTGTTTAATTATTAAGTGTTTTGAATTGTGTTTCCGTCACAAATAAAAGTTTTTTCTTTCTTTTTTTCTTTAAATTCCAATGTCAATAAATGTAATCTAACGTTTCTACTACTAGGTTAAGAAAGGTGTGGATGCTGGTAATATTGGAGGCAAATGCGGCTAGACACCTGTATGACTCAGGTTGGTGAACGTAGGGTTATGTATCGAAGGAACGTTTCTAAAGTTCGTGTGGCTTAGCCATGAAAACGTAACGGACAGACGTTTGGGTTTATAAATGGTCTGTAAAAACAATCTACATTAAAATAAACATAAGATTAAGTAAGTTACACGAGTTGCTACACTTTCGACATAGCTACTATAGCCAAAAGACGAAGTAGGCAAATGCCTCTCCACCTGATGTATTAAAGAAATGTTTGTGATCGCAAAGATTGGTTGAAAATGGTTCTTCTCGGAAACGTATACATACTTATGTCAGCAGTGAACTTCTTCAGGCTGTTGATGATGAATTTTCACATTTCATTCAAAGATTATGGCCAATTTTTGGTTTGTTTCAATACAATTCCAATTTTGCAAATAACAATGGCAAGATCGTTCCTATAGTTGTATTAAAAGCGGTTGTTTTCTGCAGGCCTCTTATTGCAGGCCGTAAAAAAGAAGGTTGAGCACATCTGCTCCTGCTTAAACAATTTTGAGAACAATAGTGGTAGGTTTTCCAGAGTTTTCCTTTCTTGTTGCCTCGTGTGTTCAGACATTGTTTATGACAATTGGATTTTGTACGGATTTACTGCCAATTTCAATCGTTTTTGAGCAGTAGCGATGGACTGGCAACCTATCACTTTGGATTACTATTGTGCAAATTGTAGGCCTGTAAAAGTGCCTCATAGTTTTTTTCTGCTTCTTCTAGTGGAACAAGCGTATGGCCCACCTGATGTTAAGTGGTAACCATCACCTATAACATAGTAGTACCTTGCAGGTCTGCAGGTCACGCGTGTAAGGTACCTACGTGTTCTACGATGTCCACTCTGTGTCCCCCAACCTGAGGTACACCGGTGTAAAGCCTCATGTGCCTGTAATTTCATACTATATTCATATAACAATATATACACAAAATTGGTCCACTGGTTAGAGCGTGAAAGACAAACATCCATCTATCCATCCATCCATCCATCCATCCATCCATCCATCCATACTTACAAACTTTCGCGTTTATAATATTAGTAGGATAATATACATAATATTAAAACTGTTTTAAGAACCGTTCTGTATTTTAAACCCACGCTGTTTTACAAAAAACTTACTATTACAAA
Organism: Electrophaes corylata; assembly: GCA_947095575.1. Taxonomy (NCBI): domain Eukaryota; kingdom Metazoa; phylum Arthropoda; class Insecta; order Lepidoptera; family Geometridae; genus Electrophaes; species Electrophaes corylata. The sequence continues at coordinate 1,715,103 of OX352719.1, read as the reverse complement.
CTCTTGGTCTCAACATAATATAATGTAGCCACAATAACAATGTAAAATATAAAGCCCTGTCCACACTAAGCACATTAGCCCCATTTCCAAGTTTAGCAAGCGGAGCATAGTGCTATTGAAAACTGCTGTAAAAGCACGTACTACAGACACGCTGGCAAGAGAACTTACATAGTTCAGGAGATATATGAACCTTATTAAATGTTGAATATCTTTTTTCATTTTCAAATAATTTACTTAAAATGATTTTAGGCCAACTGTAGCATTTAAAACCTTTACACAAAAACTGTTTTAGTAATCTTACTTAAATGAATACAGGATGTCATAAGATTCCTGAAAATTTCAGGGTTTAAGGTACCTAGCAGTATGAACCACTTTTTCTGTGTAATCAATACTATTAACACTCACACATTCTAATGTGCCCACGCAATATTGCTAAAAATTACAATATTATAAGCACAATATTGAAAACAGGTGTTTGTTCTGTGACGCCAAAGAGTATCATCATCATCGTCATCATCAGCCTATAGAAGTCCACTGCTGGACATAGGCCTCCCCCATACGTTTCCAAGAAGAACGATTCTGAGGCCTGACAGAGAGTATATGTATTTACTGGAACAAATGGATTTATGTATTCTATCAGTCATCCGGTTCCCATATAACAAGCTTGACTTAGTTTGAGGCTAGATGACGTTGTGTCAAACTTATAGTACCTATTTATTTATCTTATCTTTATAAGGTTATCTTAAGAAAGATAACATAAATAAAAACCTATAAAAATTAAATAATGTTAGTCAAAAACTGTATAATAATTCTAGAGGATACGCGCGTGATGATGTTTTCATACAAACTAAACCCTTTACTATAAAGATTTTTATCAAAGCCTTGTTGTGAGACTTGACTAAGTCTGAGCGGTCTAAAATTTAGTTATCTGATTAAGGCCTTAGCTTATACGAGCTTGATTATAGGTGACGAGTTGTAAAAAGACCTGATCTCTTGCACTACATACCCTCAAATCTTGAGTCTCAAGTCACGAAGGGCGAATTGCTGAGTCACTAAGCCCCTACCCCAGGGCATTTTAAGTACCCGTTAACTGGATTTTTCTTATAGCCCGGCCGCTCATTGAAAATTTAAATAGAAAAGGCGATATATGTATTGACCTGACATATACTGGTGCCTATAACCTAAAAATATAATATAAATATTTATTCCAGGTGTTCTGGGTATTTTCTATGTATAATAAAAAATACCTATGTATGTAATGTATTGTATTATGTATATCAGTCATCTAGTACCCATAACACAAGCTCTGCTTAGCTTGGGGCTAGATGATGCTGTGGGGATTGTCCAGCATTATTATATTATTATTATGTTATATTATATTATTATAATTATCACCACTCTTCAAACCGGAACACAGCAAGCTTGGCGGTAGTACTTCCTTGGACGAGTCCTTAACTAAAAACTCTACTACTACTACTACTACTACCAAGATGACGATGAGATGATATAGATGAAACTAAAACAAAAATAAAAAAATACCAAAATTATGATGAACAATTAAACATATTGATCAAAATCACGTTATCTTAAAATCTAGTACTTGGTCTCATTTTGGGAATAAAAATATTTTTTCTTGCATGTGTAGTCAAAGTCAAAGTCAAAAAGCATTTATTCAGTAATATCCGCAGGGATCATCTTGAAACGTCTTAAATCTAGGTGAATCTAAGCGCCAGTTCCTCGCGACCTCCTCAGTACATGAAGGTGTTATAAAACTAAAACTATAAGAGCAACAGTTTATCCGTTTCGAACGTACAATAACTATAATTTATTTCTAGTAATTTATTTTTTGATATTTACTTTATAAATTTATTTACAAAGAAAATTATGACTAATACAAGTATTTATAATTGGTATGTACAAAATACATTTGAAACAGTTGAGCTATCTAAAGACCGTTGCAAACGATCTAAAGGTAGCTCAACTGATCCAGATCAGTGCCAATCGGAAGCGTTCCCAAAACACTGGCTGCATTGCCACGCTGAATGGCAATGCTGATTATAATAATAATTTATTATAATAACGAAAGCCTAATCCTTCTAGGTTAACTCCGTTTTTCATCACAGAAAAACTTAAAGTTAACTTAACCTAAACATAGAAGCAGTCTTATAAAGACTGGGGTCTGTCGGAAGAATCACTTCTGGATCTTTCTGACCATGAAGGTAAATAATGTATGTAAGTTCATTCGCCTTGTTTGGCAGACGAATATATTGACCCTGCTTTCTTATCTTCCCGTAGAAGCGATCTCAGCCAGAGATAAATTGGCCAAGATACAGGCAATACTTGAGTAAGTGGTGTTCTGTGTTATATGTATGCTGTGTATATATGTGTACTTTTTGGCCTAATTTTCACTAATATCGGTAGTCCCCGAAGACTGCCCCGCATTTTTTTACTTAAAAGCAGGCTTGAACACTGTTGAAAATATACTAATTTTAGAGAAGGTAAATAAACATTTTAGCTGATGACCTCACTTAGTTTTTGATTAATTGACGTGCAAATATTTTTAGCACCGCTGTGAAACCATTTTGAAAGTTACAAATTGTATACATTCTAGTGCAGCTGACTGTACCATCAAACTGAAAACGATACACAAAGAACTTTTGAGTAAGTGAATAAAGGTAATTTAATTGTATTTTCCTGTGTCGCTTAAACCTTCAATTCATTCAAAAGCCATTGTAAATGAATGATGTATTTCCTGTGCTTTATTATTTCGTAAGTCCAAAAATAACTGATGAAATATTCGTCTGCGATGTGAATTACTGGCATTTGCTTATTCCGGCACTTATTTCCGCTTGCACAACGATCTAATTTAATTTTCTTTAGCTAATCACATTTAAAAAAATGAACATGTTTAGCGTCAGCGAAATAGCAACCTCCTGCGTCGCAAGCGGATATTCGCCCGCCGCGCCACATCGGTCGTCATTATTATTCTAAGAGGTTTCGTGTTGTCGTTTTGAGTTCCACTGCGTGGCATGATAGGCCGCAATCACTTGACTGTAAAATGCGGTACCGACACCTTGCAGTGTAACTTAAAACGTCAAAACAAAACTTCGATAACCATTTTCAAGAATAGACCAATTTTGACAATAAATAAATACTTACATAAATATTTTGTAGACATTTTCATACATCATCTAGCCCCAAACTAAGCATAGCTTGTACTATTGAAACCAGCTGACTGATAAAATACTGAAATACTTTTTGTAAATACATACTTAGAATACAATGTAACACCCAGACACATAACTAACATCTATATTCATCACACAAATGCTTGTTTTCGGTGGGGATCAAATTCACCACCCACAGTGCAGGTAGGCTACTACGAACTGAGCTGTGACGACTGTTTTTTAATCCAATGTGCTGATGGAACAAGCCTATGGCCACCTGATGTTAAGTGGTGATGATGGTAAGTGTCAAATTATAGTTCAATCTCGTCTCATCTCCAAAAAAATGCGTGAATTGGACCTACCTACCTTGGATTAAGGTAGTCTCTAGAATTCCCATTATTGAACCTTAAAAGGAACGTGAGCCAACATCATTATAGCCACTACATGGACATAACAAATTCTATTATCTCTAATAAAATTGGGTCCGTATAATACTCAACAAATCATGGTCACTCCATAATAAGAGGCCTATTTATCTGGAAAAACTTGGTACCTCAAATAAAAGTGGTCATAATATAAATTTATAGGCAATTTGCGGAAAGATATACAGCCTTCTTTCGTCTTTTGTGTTTTGCTAATGAAAGTACTTGCTTTTGTGGTTATACCTTGCGTTTTTTCCACCCGTCTTCTCAAAGGGATGGTTGTATGAGTTCTTTTGTAGCATTCTGTAGTTTTACGTGAAAATTTATCGAGTTTTGATGAATAAAAATCACAAAAAACCAGCCAAGCGACTCGGACTTACGCACGAAGAGTTCCATATTATCTATAATTAAAGCAAAAAAAGTCACGTTTGTTGTATAAGAGCTCACTTAAATATTTATTTTATTCTGTTTTTTAGTATTTGTTGTATATTTTTGTATAGCGGCAGCAGAAATACATCATCTGTGAAATCTGAGAAATGGGCAAACATAGCAACTTTTTGGGTGCCTGAAGATGGAAGGCGACGTCTGGGATGGCAGAAGAGACCCTGGCGAGATGATCTTGACGGTGAAGGATTGGTGGGAATCTAAAGATCGAGAAAGGTGGAAGATTTTGGGGGAGATGTTTGCCCAGCTGTGGGACACAAAATGTTAAATAAAAAAAATATAATAATTTATTTGTAAAAGTTTTCATCGAGAACTAACTTGCATTAACTACTTTAATATTATACTATGCCTTAATGTCCTTGTTTTGTGATTTTTATTCATCAAACGTCGATTTTCAAGAGCAAAACTGCTAAAATTATCCGGAAAGCACGTTTTTGTGCTATACCTTTCATGCTATTTCTTATTTATCGATCTGTAGTGACTCCATTGTAGCTTTTACTATCCAAAGCCATTTCAATCAGCATTGGTTCAGCTAGGCGAATAATGGACGCTAAACTCACTTTTACGGCCGTAAACCTTCCATAGTGACTATTGGAACGTGCACAAAGTTACGATTGACGACGTTTTTTTTTTACCATCACCATCACAAAGAGCACCGGTAGTCTAGTGGGAGTGACCTAATTCTAAGGCCGTGGGTTTGAATCCGGACGTGACAGGTTGCAAGCCTATCGCCGCTGCTATTATTAATATTCTAATTAATTTCTTCACAGTAAATATAAATAATAATAAATAATGCTGGCCAATCCACACAGCATCATCTAGCCCCAAGCTAAGCAGAGCTTGTGTTATGGGTACTAGGTGACTGATATACTAAAACAATATAATTACGTACTTACATAGATATTTTTTATTATACATAGAAAATACCCAGAACACCCGGAATAAATATTTACAAACATTAACCCGAGGCGAGAATCGAACCTGCAATCTCTTGCATCGCGAACATTCGCCCATCGCGCCACATCGGTCGTCAATGTTTTCAATGACAATGTTTTCCTTTACCGTTTGAGAGTACTGGAAAAATTCATTGGTACACGACCGGATTCGAACCCACAACCTTAGATCAGAAGGCGGGGTCACTCCCACTAGACCACCGGGGCTTTAAAATAAAGATGGCATTAAAGATATACTCTTTAGTAAAATAGGCATCTTTTGTAGTGATTTACACGGCATCAAAGAGGATATTTTCAATCGTGCTTCTATTACGGGACACTAGTGCCTTAGACAGGACTTAGGATGAACTTAGTAGGTGCTAGGCAAGGCAAGCCTATTTCTTAGTTTACCAGTAATCTAGTAGTAGTAGAGCTCTTAGTGAAGAGCTCGTCCGGGGCAGTACTACCACCATGCTTATTTCTGCCGCCAAGCAGCTTGCTGTGTTCCAGTTTGAAGGGTGTGGGTGCCGGTGTAATTACAGGCACATGAGGCTTCACACTTGTTTGCCACAGGATGATGGATGCTGAGCAGTACATCGCAAGGCACGTTCGTAATGAGGGCGATCTACGAGGCAATACTTTGTTATATGCGATGGGACCACTTAGCATCAGGTGGGCAGGTAACATCATAAAATAATGTATGTCCGGTCATTCGCAAATCGATTTTTGTTAATAGTAGGCACGAAAAAGTTTGGTTGACGAATGTTTTTTTATATAAAAGATTAATCAGGTTTATAAAGAAAATAGAGTCACGTTTGGAAATTTATTATATAATATCATGAAGGAAAACATCGTAAAATTTTACGGCACACACAAGCCATTAAGGTTATGTTTAGATAAGAAAATGCGGTAAAATCTGTTTTATAATATCTTACTTTAAACGGAATTATTTTGTAAAAATGCCAACTGGAAATATGTTGTAGGTATTCTTATTAACTGTGAATACGTTTTTTTAGGGTTCTGTACCCAAAGGGCAAAAGATAAGAGATAAGGGGAGATTAAGACTCCGCTGTCTGCCAACATTGTAACAATCCATCGGGTAGAAACACGTTCTACGCTTTGTCTTCCAATTCATGATCGCCATTCGAGCCCTTTATTCCACAGCGGTTGTCGGTTCTATGAGGCCCGCCTATTGATTCTTCAACCTGCTGATTATCGGTGCATTTGGTTCTGCTACGGATTTCCTCAATTCTGATTTATCTCCTATTAAGCCTCCCAAAATATCACTTAAAGAAGAAAAAAAACCGGCCAAGTGCGAGTCGGAGGTGCACGAAGGTTCCGCACCATTTTCTGTAATAAAAACGACAAAAATATCACGTTTGTTGTATGAGAGCCTCCTTGAATATTTATTTTATTCTGTGTTTTAGTATTTGTTATTATAGCGGCAACAAAAATACATCATCTGTAAAAATTTCAACGCTCTAACTATCACGGTTCATGAGATACAGTCTGGTGACAGGCGGACAGACAGACAGGCAGACAGACAGACAGTGGAGTTTTAGTATTAAGGTCCCGTTTTACCCTTTAGGTACGGAACCCTAAAAAGCAACAGCACAGGAGAAGAACCACTTAGAGCCGGTTTTATCACAAAAACTGTCGGAAGATAAATTGAGAGACTTTAGTTTTGGAGTATAGCCTAAACTCTACTAATTACGTTGCAGACACTTGGCAACTGTCACGGTAGGAAATGAAATGTCATTTGAAGCTAAAACTTCGCAATGGCGCTAGTTAGCGTCACTTTAACTTTTACTGGAGAGGGTTTATTGATAAAACCGACTTGAGATTTAAACACGCCCATAAGAACAGAATAAAATCAAACTAGCTGCCGCTCGCAGTTCCGCCCGCGTTGCAGTTTGTTTCCCGTTCCCGTTATTTTTTCGGGATAAAAAATTGCCTAACATATAGGCAATTTTTCCAAGTTATAATCTATGTTTATTCCAAATTTCATCCAAATCGGTCTACTGGTTAGAGCGTGAAAGAGTAACAAACATCCATCCATCCCATCCATAAATCCATCGTTTCTTACAAACTCTCGCGTATAATATTAGTAGGATCATGTTACGTATATTTGGCGACCGATGTGGCGCGGCGGGCGAATGACCACCTGCGACACAGGAGGTTGCAGGTTCGATTCCCCTTTTGGATAAATGTTTGTACGATCTGCAAATTTATTTCAGGTATTCTGGGTATTTTCTATGTTTAATAAAAAATATGCAGGGAAAGTACTCCCACCATGCCTATTTCTACCGCCAAGCAGCTTGCTGTGTTCCGGTTTGAAGGGTGTGGTTACACTGGCTCGTATTTATAGGCATAATGCGGCTTAACACCTGTATACCTCAGGTTGATGGACGCAGATCAATTCATTGTAGAGCAAGTCTTACGAACGTAAACTACGATTATTATGCTTTGTTATAGGTGATGGTAACCGCTTAAGATCAGGTGGGTCATCTGCTAGTTCTATCATCAAGTCATATAAAAAAAAGGCTTTTTAGTAATCGCAACTAAACCTGTCCTAAGTTACATATTTCGGGAGTTAATTAGTTGTCAGTGGTGTCACAGAAGATGTCATTATAATAATTATATATAGTGAAAGCTTTAGTAGTTTGGTCGTCTTATGACAAAGGTTATCTGAAGGATAATAGGAGAATATTGAATCACAAATTAGTCTGGTTAAGTAGATGATAATAATAATATTTTGCCACGTAAATATCAGAATCGCAAATTGAAGTGGTAATTGCCCGATCATATATTGTTTGTTTTATGTCTGAGTCGAATTAAATCAAATCAAAAATAATTTATGTAGTAATATCCGCAGGGATCATCTTGAAACGTCTGAAATCTAGGTGAATCTAAGCGCCAGTTCCTCGCGACTTCTACAGGCTGTTGATTCTGCGCTGCCTACTGCGCAGAAGAGCTACAGGCAGAGCAACCTACTGTACAAGGTCTGTTAACAAATATGTGTGTAAAGAAGTTTTTTTTTATTTGACTTCCTGATGAAACAAGCAGATTGCCCAACAAAGCATTACCTAGCAGGCCACGTTAGCAAGGAACATGCCCTACGATGCACTGCTCTACGTCCATCAACCTGAGGCATACAAATGTTAAACCTCGCCTGCCTGTATTTCGCCGGCACCCACACCTTTCAAACCGGAACACGCTGCGCTGCTTGGCGGCTGAAATAGGCATGGTAGTAGTATTTCCCCAGACGAGCCCTTCACTAAGAGCTCTACTACTACTAAGAGGCTATTGTATAAGCCCCTTTACACATCCTATTATACTCGTAAGCTTGAACTTAAACTGCTGTTCTAATGACCCTCCCACATAATCACAAAGTTTAAATTCTTAAGTCTCAATCTAAAGTTGGATCCATACAGGTGACGCAAGTCGGTCGTTTCAACTTTGCTCGTTTGCGATCAGCCTGTATTGGTCATCGAGAGGACCTTAGCCATAGTAAAAATCTAGTAGCGCAACTAAGTTCAAAGATCAATTTTTTTTTATATGACCTGCTGGTGGAATTATAACAAACTGATGCTAATTGGTTACCAATAACAAAGCAAACCTACAAAGTCCTACGATGTACTGCTTTGCGTCTACTAACCTCAGGCATATAGGTTGTAAACCTATGTGCCTACTGCTCATGCGTCCATCTAACTGAGGCATGCAGGTGTTTTGCAACGTTTGCCTGTAATTTCACCAGCACCCACACCCTTCAAACTGAAACACAGCAAGCTCCTTGTACTCAGAGATAGATATGGTGATAGTACATTCATGGACAAGCCCTTTACTAAAACTTTACCAAACTTAAGCAGTAACCTAATACCGCAGAAGGTTGGTATCTTGTATCAGAAGGCTTGTAGCGTCGCTGTTTTTTTGGCACCTAAATTGTGGTTGTAATCTATGATGGTACTACATATGCACTAAATATTGGCATTTTCAGAATCTGCATTTTCCATATGAGGAAGCTGGAGAAATGCACACATCGAGTTATTGTATTTGAACAAAATGACTGATGGAATAGGTTGGGCAAGCCTACTTCGTCCAACATCCTGTCCTAGGTTTGTAAATAGAGGTACGATTAAAAATGTCGCCGCTGACGCTGTATCAATCATACACAATTCACAAAAGCCTGCAAGTATACCTACTCATGAAAATAATAAACGAAGTTTTGTATTATCGTTCTGAGTTCCACTGCGGGGTCTTACTAACTCATTCCACAGACAACTTCTCACTGCCTGGCATGCCGCGCAGTGTAACTCAAAACGAGAATTCGAAACTTCGTTTATTGTTCAAAGTCATTGTCAAAGTAAAGCATTTATTCATTAAAATTTAAACGTCTTAAATCTAGGTGAATCTAAGCGCCAGTTCCTCGCGACTAAGCCTAGAAGAACCGGCAAGAAACTTACGGCTTGGTTCCTACCGTTGTTTGTATGATCCTGTTACAAATAATAATAATGTAAAAATAACCAAGAACTTAATGTTGTTATCGAGAGTAGACCTGCGGTGTACTGAGTTGATCCACTGATGTTATCTTTACAATGTCGTACCGTTGATAATGGGTCTTTGATATTGTTTTGTTATTTGTGGGTTAAATTAAATAGTTTGGGAAAATGGCGCGAGTTTTGGCAGCAGGTTGAAGTGTTATTGTTATTACCGGGTTAAGTTCAATGCTATGACTGTCACGTAAAGCTGTCAGCTGTTATAAGGCGTATTGAGATACGGCACCGCCTACTAGGTATTGTTTGACAGCACTGTCAAAGTTGTCAGAGTAGCACTAGTCTTCTCTCGAAATTTACACAACCTTATAATAATACTAGCAAAACGCGCGTGACTTCGTTCGCGTGTTGTTTTCATACAAACTTCAGTCTCCGCTATAGACCCATTTAGCGGTTGAATTTTAGGAACTTCTTATTTAGTTCATCTTTACACACCAAGTGAAATATACCCTGAAATTTCAAGTCTCTACGGCCAGTAGTTAAGCTGTGAGTTGTATATATGTCAGTCAGTCAGAACAAAGATTCTTATAATTCGTGTATGTATTATAATTCGACTTCAGCGTTTGGTAAAGGCCTTTGCAAAACTAATGTATTTTAAACTTTATTTCGACGTGGTTAAGTATGTAATTTGGCTAGCACGGACCAAGGTGTTTATCTAGTACAAGTATAGTCTTTTGAGAGGTAGGTTATCTACTTCGGATACTGAGGTGAAAGGTCGTGGGTTTATTATTGCTTGTCATTTATAATTAATAAAAACCAGCCAAGTGCGAGTCGGACTCGCGCACTAAGGGTTCCGTACCATTACTCGTTATCACTCGTAGACCGACCAGGTCCAGCGTGCACAATAACTACCTACTTTGTTGCATGAGAGCTCCCTTAAATATATAAGATCGTACAAACATTTATCCCAAGGCAGGAATCGAACCCGCAACCTCCTGCATCGCAGGCAGACATTCGCCCGCCGCGCCACATCGGTCGTCATATTGATCATTGAAACGAAAATAATTCAGTAGATTGATACAGCTACGGTACCTATATCAGGGGTTCGGCAATTCACCCTTGGCATTTAGCGGTATCATCCCCGATAAAGGGGAGATACTGGCATAAGCCACTTGCCTCATAATTTATTTTATCAAGATGTTTGTATTGTTTTTCCTCATTCTGGTTTTCCGTTGAATGGACGTTACGTTTTCCTTATCGATGTAAGATATACTCTGGTAGAAAAAAAAAGCATCACGACGAAAATCACCAAGAACGGTAGATATTTTAAACATCTTTGACGACCGATGTGGCGGGGAGGATGAATGTCCGCCTGTGGGGTTGCGGGTTCGATTCCTGCCTTGGGATAAATGTTGGTACGATCTGCAAATATTTATTCCGGGTGTTCTGGGTATTTTGAATTCTGTGTTCAAAATACCGGGTGTTCTGGTTTGGGCAATGAATTCCGTTCCTTAGCGGTTCGCATGATGAAGGTGGAACCGAAACCCTTGGTACGAATGGGAGGTATGTTTACCAAGTAAGGGTGGTACTGACTCGTGGGTCTACTCGTCCTATGATGGAAAGGAGATGGAGGTATGAGATCGCGTAGTTCCTGTGCACATTATAGATAATAATAATAATAATGTTGGACAATCCACACAGCATCATCTACCCCCAAGCTAAGCAGAGCTTGTGTTATGGGTACTAGATGACTGATTTACTTAATATAATACATTACATACATAGATATTTTTTTATTATGCATAGAAAATACCCGGAATAGATATTTACAGCTCGTACAAACATTTATCCCAAGGCGGGAATCAAATCCGCAACCTCCTGCGTCACAGCGGACATTCACCTGCCGCGCCACATCGGTCGTCAATAAATAATAATAAAAATAATGTAGAATGAAGTTCGTAAGGTCAGCTAGTTATTAATAATTTATATACCTACGCTTATTACAAAACTTTTGCAAATAATATAATAAACCTGTTAGCTATGTTATGTATAAAAACTGATAAAATACCGCCTACAAAATATGTGCCACAATAGACAGAACTGCGTTAGAGACTTAGGGCACCGGTGGTCTAGTGGTTGTGTGCTGCTCCTAAGGTCGTGGGTTGAAATCCGGTCGTGCGGGGTTTTTCTGTTCGAAAAATTTATGTGCGCAATGCCAGTGCTCTTAAACGGTGAAGGAAAACATCGCGAGGAAACCAATACTAGAATTGGCGCTGGGCTTGCAACTAGTCACGTATGGAATACTAACTACTGCAGAATATGGGTACCTACGTACAAAATGTACTATCTGGACGTACCACTGATTACCCCCTTAAACATTCTCGAAGAATCTCAAAGGTCTCAAGGTTTTTTGTAAGCCAATATACCAATATTTAAAATGAGTATTTGAAATAAATTTATTAGAACAATATAATTCACAAACAAAATTTAATCAATTCTGAGAATTTAAATTTCAGTAGAATTTATGAAGCTTGTATATTAATTAGCTCAATGTTCAAATAACATAATATTATGACTAAATTGTAATATAATTAGTGTTTGTTATCTACAAGAAAATATAATTTTATTTGTACCAGACTGAAACAATTTTATCATCAGTATTATATTACTTAGATTTGTTTATACCGGGTGTAATAAGGCTACTTCTAAAAAATTGAAACTGCGCATTCAGAACATGATTCTGATTAGAAAAAAACATAAAAACAAGTTTTTACCGTGGTTTCAGTATTAATATCGACGATACATCATAAAATAAACGTGAGTATTTAATTATTTTCTGTAAAAATGTGTAACAAACAAAATACCAAAAACAGCAATCTAAAGGAAACCGCGATCATCTTATTAAATAATACGCAGCACAAGTTATTTGCAACAGACTAACATTTATTAGTTTTAAACCAATGAACACATAGATGGCGCTAGTAACCACATTCTATTATATTTGTTACATACTAACACATCTGACGGCGTTGCCCTTGTGGTCGTCACCCCGCTGCGCGGTCGTTGACCGCTCTACGGTATGCATCGCTAGTTGATAAATTATAGGAGTTTCAGCAAAATAATCGTATTACTCTAAATGTTTTTGACTATTAGCCAAGTGGTATTTTCTACAAGACCTTGTTGTAGGTGACTTGACACGTTCCTGGAGTATTCTGAAGTGGTCTTATTACACCCGGTATAGTATCATTGTCCTTGTTTTTGTAAAGTAGGTACGGTACGGTTATAAGTTTTTTTTATTATTTTTTTAATTAACCTGTTGTGTCCCACAGCTGGGCCAAGGTCTCCCCCAAAATTTTCCACCTTTCTCGATCTTTAGCCACTTCCCACCAATCCTTCCCTTGACCATCAAGATCGTCTCGCCAGCGTCTCTTCGGCCGACCCGGACGTCGCCTTCCATCCTCAGGCACCCAAGAAGTTGTTATGTTTGCCCATTTCTCAGGTTGCATCCGGCTAACGTGGCCCGCCCACTCGCACTTGAGCTTTGCTGATTTGCTCCCTACGTCGGCAATGCCAGTAATCGAACGGAGTATTGTATTCCGCACCCGGTCGATGCGTTTTAGGCCCAGAATACTGCGTTCCATTGCCCTCTGGCAAATCTTGAGTCTGGATTTCTGTGACTCAGTCAATGACCAACTCTGAGCACCGTAGGTTAGGACGGGCAGGATACACATGTTGATGAGTTGGCGCTTCAATGTCAGCGGTAGGCTGCCCTTCATGTACTCCTTCATAGACCAGTAGCTCTTCCAGGCATTCTCGATGCGACGATCGATTTCTTTGTCCTGCCTGTTTTCGAAGCTTGCTAACTGGCCTAAGTAAATGTACTCATAGACATACTGTATTTCCTGCCCATCTACCTCGACCCTACGTTTCATGCTGTTGGTCATTATTTGAGTCTTTGGCGGTTATAAGATATATTATAAAAAATATATTCATGTCTGCTATAGAACTGTTAGTTTTTTTTTCTCAAAATTCTTCACATGTAAGCGAGGTCGACTGTTCTCATGGAACCACTAGTAAAAATAATAGGTTCGTAAGTAATAGTAATAGCGACGTAAAATGCAGTTGGCTTTTTGTCTGGGATTCCCCTAAATAACTCGATTGATGTCAGAGACACGTTTTCTGCATAAAAAAACAACCAACATATTGACCCAGCAGGGAAGATTTCAGTACAGTCGCGAACACAACCGCCATTTGAAAATAAATTAATAAATAAATATTTATGGACATTTTTACGCAATACCATCTAGCCCAGACCATGATAGGTCATATACAATTATGTTTTTTTCGTAAATACATACTAGACATACATATAGAACACAAATAACACCCAACACACAAATGTCATCGGTAGATGTCATTTAATAAAAAAAAAAATGTGTCATCCAGAATTTTAGTTGGTTTGGGACTTAGATGATGTTGTGTACAAAATTAAATGTCTACAAATATTGGTACTTTAATACTTATTATAATTTATTTAATGTAGGTACTTTAAAAAAAGAATGATGTAAGTGTTTGTTGTACCTAACCTATGACAATAATACCTACTTTGACTAACTCAAATTACTACACTAATTACACTATGTGTTGTAGTGTCTATAATTTCAAATACAATTCAATACAATTGTTTATGAATAAATGAAATGAAATTATAATTCATGACATTTATTCATTACAAATAAATTATTTTCTTAGTTCTTTGATAGCCTCACTTAAGTTTTATTTATTTATTGTACCTTATAAGCCGCATATGGTTTGTGTGGATACACACACTCGTCGTAATACATATAATAAAAAAAAAATTGGTCTGCATCATCTGAAGTACAACAAACCGATGTCTATGCAGTTCAGTCCAACCCACAACCTTAGGCTCAGAAGTTGGGGTCACTCCCACTAGACCACCATGAACATGGAACAAGCAGATGGTCCACCTGACGTTAAGTGGTTACTATAACAAAGTAGTGCTTTGTATCTCACGCGTTAGAAACGTGCCCTAGGATGCACTGTTCCGCGTCTATCAACATGAGGCATACATGTATTATGCCTCATGTGCCTGTTATTTTACCGGCACCAACACCTTTCAAACCGGATCATAGCAAGCTGCTGGACGGCAAAAGTAGGTAATACGGATATTTACTGTAAAATTTGATTATTACTTATTTAAAGTAGCGATTCAGCATGGTAATTTGGTAAAATGGAAGTCTTGCATTGTAACTTAATGCTTATTATTGTCTTGGAACCGCATAATGCATGTGCACGTGACTGTACACCAGCGTCCGCCATTATGAATCATCATTCGTTCCAATCGTTACTTTAGTTCACTCGTGACTTCGTTGCGCGTGCGTCGTGTCTCGCGTTATTAATTTCACTTTTATATTTTTCTGCGACTGTTTGCTGCCAATATGATGGAAAAGTCTAGTGTGCCTTATGATACGTAAGTACCTATGTGTTTTAGATTTAGTTAATTAAGTCTTACCGAGTAATTGAGCACAAAACGCGTGCGTTTTGTGCTCAATTACAAAATGTCGGTAGGTACTTACTGTGCACTTTGTGGTTATTTTTAGAACGAAGAAATGCAAAGTACTTATTTTGTTGGAGTTTTTACAACTTGAAAATGTATTCTACTATTATATGTAAGAATGGATGGATGGATGTTTGTTACTCTTTCACGCTCTAACCAGTAAACCGATTTGAATGAAATTTTAAATAAATATTGATTATAACTTGGATTAACATACAGGCTACTTTTTATCCCAAAAAAATAACGTGAACGGGGAAAAAACTGCCACGCGGGCAAAGCTGCGAGCGGCCGCTAGTCTTTTATCATTTAATTTGCTGCGTTCCGGTTTGAAAAGGGTGTGAGTGCCGGTAAAATTACAGGCACATGAGGCTTAACACTTTCCTTCGCCTCTGGTTGAAGGAACCTGACCAGTGTATTGTAGGGTACGTTTCTAACGAATGTAACCAACGAAGCAATGCTTTGTTATAAGTATTGTGAGAAACCCTTTAACATCAGGTAGGCCATTTTATTGTTCTAGCAGCAAGTTGTTGTAAACAATGGCCTTTCTTATAAACAGTTGTTTAAACATAAACAATGCTTATCTATTGTTATGTCTTATCAAAGGGTAATGACAAACAGTGACAGCGGAGGGGGTAGATGTATTTTTTTTAAATATTGAATGACGATTTATATTACTCTATCTAGCCCCAAACTAAGCACAGCTTGTACTATGGGAACTAAATGACTGATATAATATTTACATACGTTTTTTTTTGTAAATACATACTTAATACAATTTAACATCCCGATACAGAACAACCATTTGTGTTCATCACACAAATGTTCACAAAAATAGGCTATCCTGACACATATGAGTTACAAAAACATTTCAGTTCGTGTCATTGATCGATCAAATACCAGCACTGAATAGTCGGTTTATCATTATTCCGGTTTTAAACCATAACAAACGTGACTCGACTCGAATAATTGACAATGAGTTATGTGCTGATAAAACAAACAGAGAGTGTTTTGTAAATATTTCAAGGAAGAAATACGGGTTCGATATACGACTCGTGTGGTACACGCGGATTCGCTCATAAAAAATATAATTAATAAAAAATATCATAGCAATGAGTTTGTTTACGAACGGGAATATAAGGGTATAATAACACTTTTATATTTGGCCCTTTTTTAAGGTTTCCTTTTGAACCAATTACCAACTGAGCCGTGATGTCAGTCAATTTGGAATTCATAAACAGACCATTTATTGTTTTTACTGTACATGTATGTATAGTTTTTTAATCACTCATTAAATTCTGAGCGTGATATAATAAAATATGTGATATATGTATGTTAATCATAAAAATGATTGAAATGAGTCAAGGACTTGTAGCGCTGATATCAAACTGACAGGCAGCTGCTAGTTATTATAAACAACAGTCACAGCTCAGTTCATAGTAGGTAGTAGGCCCACCTGATGATAATTAGTTACCATCGTCTATAAAAAAGTATTACCTCGTAGGTCACGCTTGTTAGGAACGTGACTACGATGCTCAGTTTCCAAAAACCTGAGGCCTACAGATATTAAGCCTCATTTGCTGTAATTACATCGCTACCCACACCTTGAATCCGGAACACAGCAAGCTGCTTGGCAATAGAAAAAGGCATGGTGGTAGTACATTCCTGGACGATTGTAATAGGTGATGGTAACCACTCAACATCAGGTGATCCATCTGCTTGTTTCATCAGTAAGTAATAAACAAAGTAATGTACAGTCAGCTGCACTAGAATGTATACAATATGTAATTTTCAAAATGGTTTCACAGAGGTGCTAAAAATATGAACACGACAATTATTCAAAAAATAATTGAGTTCAACGACTAATTTAATGACTTTTTAGTTTTTGAGGTGTAAGATGTCATTGTTATGCTGTAATACCGTTGTAAAAGTTACAAATTGTTTACATTCTGGTGCAGCTGACTGTACAAGAGACTCAAAACACATTTATAGATTGGTACTGTTCAAAACCTGCTTGAGAACAATATAGTAAACAAACCGACGGCCGAGCAAAAACGAAATCGTACCAAGAATCAAGCAGGAAAAAGTTATATTGTATTCTGTGGGACAACACGTTTGATAAGCTAGAAGGTTCTGCTATATACCCGCATACAGCTACATTAAGTAGGTATGTACTGAGGTTCTGTAGATTTTATCGGTGTCTGGTGGCAAGGCATATTAGGTCGGAAGTTTTTGTGTATTCAACTTTGATTTTTAGTACCTATATGTAAAGCAACGTAGGTATACTATTACTGCGGTTACCAATCCTGACAAATTTTGTGGCAAACCTCTCCGAAGATTATAGTCAACAGCCTAACTTTTTTTTTTATTTATTCAAACAGTTTAAACGTTACAAACTTACAAATCCTACTAATATTATAAACGCGAAAGTTTGTAAGAATGGATGGATGTATGGATGGATGCTTGTTACTCTTTCACGCTCTAACCAGTGGACCGATTTGGATGCTTGGACCGCTTTACCCGTTTAGGGGTTGAATTTCGGGAACTTCTTTTTTAGTACATCTCTACGTACCAAGACGAATATACCCTGAATATTTCAAGTCTCTACGACCAGTTGTTCAGGCTGTGCATATTATTTCAGTCAGTCAGTCAAAGATTCTTATAATTGGTATAGATTATAAATAATTCTTATAATTGGTGTAGATAAAAAGACAAATACCACAATGTCGAACTTACAGATATGCAAAAATTTTTTGTCTCGCTGTCACGTCGCTTAGCCGCCCCCTGTGCAACAGATGACAATGTATAACAAAAAATATAATATAAAAACCGGCCAAGTGCGACTCAGACTCGCGCACGAAGGGTTCCGTACCCATTATCTACAGTAAAAACGGCAAAAAATCTCGTTTGCTGTATGAGAGCCCCCTTAAATGTTTATTCTATTCTTTCGTACTTTTTTATTGTTAAAGCGGGAACAGAAATACATCATTTGTGAAAATTTCAACTCTTTAACTATCACGGTTCATGAGATGCAGTCTGGTTACAGACGGACAGACAGTGGAGTCTTAGTTATAGGGTCCCGTTTTACCCTTTGGGCACAGAACCCGAAAAACCACGAATACCACAGTGCCCAGACCGAACTTACAGATATGCAAATATTTTTTGTCTCGCTGTCGCGTCGCTTAGCTGCCCCTTGCGCAACAGATGACAATGTATAACAAAAAGTATTATAAAAAAATAATGAGAGGCAAGTTAACGTTAACCAAGCACCTCGACGAGTTTATTATTATTATCATCATCATCATCCTTATTATTTTAAAATAAACTGTTACAAAAACCTTATTCTCGAGAAAGAACCACAGATTCACTTATATGAGAACTTAAATTAAAATCTAGATATAACGTACAGTGCAGAGCCTAATCTAAGTAGGTAGTTATATTTATATTAAAGCTTATTAAAAAAAATAGAATATATAGCTAGGTATAACAAATAATAAAAATGTGGGTAGATGTAAAACTCTGATACATACTACATGGTTTTGGAACAAGGCGAGACAATTTGCCCTTCAACCAAATAAACATAGTACCTATCATCATCATTAATGAATGTAAGTCTACTGCTGTACGTGGGTGACGACGCGCTACTGAGCCAGTTCTTCCACTCTTCTCAGCTACATGTCACAGGTCTTCGCTCCACCTGCCAAAATCTGCTCAAACGATTGTCGGTTCTACCGCAAATATAGCTGTCTCACTTTTATTTCAGCTTGCTAAAAAAAGAAAGAAGAAAATAAATACTTTCATGCTTTAATGCCCAAGCACGGTAGATATCCTCTCAGATATTTTAGTATAAAGTAGTACTGATTCAAGATTCTTTGAGGATGTCTAAGGGTGGTAGTCGGAGGTATGTCCAAACAAAATAAATAAATAAATAATGCCGGACGATCCATACAGCATCATCTAGCCCCAAGCTAAGCAGAGCTAGTGTTATGGGTACTAGATGACTGATATACTTAATACAATACTATATTACATACATAGATATTTTTTATTTTATTAAATAGAAAATTTGGTCTGCTAGAATGCTAACTGGTTTCCTCACAATGTTTTTCTTCACCCTTCGATCTTTGTAGCGTATATAATACAGTAGCGTAAAGTAATAACACATGTAATTCCATTAAAATAGAGTTCAAAATTACATGCGATCGTGGCGTTTACAAGCGCTGATAGAAAAATGTCAGTATGAGAATATAGCAGATTTTGACGATTTGTTTTCTTATCTCCACAGTATGTCGGTGAACTCCGTCAACAAAGAGTCAATGTTTAACCGGTGCTGCTGCTGCATTCCCCTCAGGATTGGCTGCTTTATCCTGGGATACATCAGTCTGGTAAGAATTGAAAAATTCTATATATATATAGGTATATTGTTCTCTCTCATTATTAGTTTGTAAGGTGTAGGTACAATAAAGTATTTTCATTCATATTATGTTTATAAATTAATCGTATGACTACTATGTAAATTTAAATATTGCACGCCTAGAATTAAGCAGAATACATTGAAACATATAATATAATAATTGACATCTTTTAACATGTATTTCAAGCAATAAATTTTTTTTGACTTTTGATAAGTTTTATTGATAAGTCTGGCCGTTCAGTTGTATAGTAGCTCGCTGCCTTCTGCGCTGTAGCAAATGGGTTCAATTCCGACGAAAAGATCTCACTGTATGTTACTTAGTAAGTTACTCATAGTATAAGGTATATGCTTGTTTGTATGAGTCATTTGCTTATTTAGAGATTATTTTTTAATCATGAGTGAAAAAGTTCTTATTTACATGTAAATTCTGCAAAAAAACTTAATATAAAATTTTCGCAAAAGGCCCACCTGATGGTAGTGGTTACGACGAGCCCTTCACTAAGAGCTTTACTACCACTAAGCAAATCATCTATAACTGAAAATAGGTATCGATGTTTAGTTTAGTCAGCCTAATCTTCGGCGGCCTAATCTTCGGGAAAGATGGGTCATTACGCGACGAGCTAACTCTAAATCGCGATTTTGTATGATTCATAGGTACACGACTAAATTACCGACCATAACACCGAAAATATATAAGAAGTGAAAAGTTATATTACCTACTAAACTATCAGCTATCTACTTATAATATGTTTTTTTTTCTATCCTCATTTTCCTCAACGAGTCATACATTACTATAAATTATAATTAAATCAGTAAAACCCTGGTAGGTCTATAAGGAAAATTAAACGAATTGGATTTGTCAATTATATTTTTGATTACTTAGTTATAAATTGAATCTATCTTGTTTTCATTTTCCGCAATGATTTATATTTTACAAATTTGTAAATCATTGAGGAAAATGAAAACAAGTAATTACTCATACTCTCATAACACTGTAATTTATTAACATATATTTAGGTTGATGATGATATTTCCAGAAAAGACAAGCACTAATAGCTCTGTCTCTTTTCAGTTCATCAACACCATTCGTACTATCTTATTTGTGGGGATCACACTGTACTGCGGCCTCAAGACCCACGGCTTCGACCATATTGACCCCACCCCACCGATCGACCACACCTTTGACGATGACCTGGAGCTACGCACCAATGCTTTGGACAACAAACTAGCGTCTTTGGACCAACAGACCATCCAAATAGTGGGATGGACGCTGGTGATCATGACTATTTGCGACCTGATCTGGCTGGCGATCAATATTGCATGCTTGGTTGGAATCCATAAGGTTAGTTTTTTTTTATGCTACTGCTGGTAGAACAAGCATATGCACATAAGCACACCTAATGTTACTTGTGATGAACGTCACTTAACTTAGTCGATCGATTAGGAATGCAATAATTAGTGATGAAACAGATTTTTTTTCTGAAATTTAGCGTCCAGAATCTATATCTATACTAGTTATAAGAATCTTTGTTCTAACTGACATACAATGCACAACTTTAACCACTCTTCGTAGAGACTTGAAATTTTCAGGATATATTCGTCTTGGCGTGTAGAGCTGTATGTTTTTTTTTATTTTATTTGTTCCGATTTGTTGAGAACAACCAGATTGTCTACCTGACCTTAGGTAGTTACAACCACCTATAGTAAAGCATTGTCTCGTAAGCCACGTTTGTAAGAGGCCTGCCCTATAATGCACTACTCTGCGTCCATCAACCTGAGGCATACAGGCTAAGCCTCATGTGCCTGTAATTACACCGGCACCCACACCCTTCCAACGGAACACAGCAAGCTGCTTGGCAATGAACTAAGAAAGAAATTCCTGAAATTCAACCCCTAAATGGGTACAGCGGGGGTTGATGTTTGTATGAAAACAACTTTACGCGTTTTGCTAGTCATTCATAAAATAAATTCTTGGAAAATAATACCGAAATGAGCTTGTGTAGGTATGTTAAAGCAGTCGCAGTCGTAATATAAAAAGCAACGACAAACGACACAGAACAGTACACTTCATGCCATAAAACGTGGAGAGGTGCTCCAACTTCCCTATTTCAGCACCAAATAATTTTCTCAAAAATACTTCCTGCACTTGTTTACACAGCTATAAAAATAACGGTTGTCTAGTCTGGGTGGCAATAAACTAAATGTGGCCGTGAATGGGTCATGGAGTGTATAGCGGACGCATTCTGGACCATCATATTGTACTAGCTCGCGACTTCGTCTGCGCTGTTCTTTGAAATCATCCCCTTTTTACACCCGTTTTAAGGAGGACAGCTCAATGAAACCCATACAAAGTTTTAAGTAATATCTTCCCTCCCCATCCTATCCCCAATAAGAACAAATATTTGTGTGATGAACATAGATGTTTGTTCTAAATCTAGGTGTTATATTGTATTCTATACATGTATTTACAAAAAAGTATTTTGCCAGTTATCTGGTTTCCATAGCAAGCTATGCTTAGTTTGGGGCTATATAATGTTGGATAAAAATGTCCACAATTATTTATTTATTTATTATATAAATCAGTTTAATTCGTGGCAAAATTTGGTAAATTCATTACTGATTTAAGACTGAGACCTGATCTGGAATTATCGGGACATTTAATAATTAACTGCCTGTGGTATAAAAGAGTATGTATTTTATTTGTGTAAAAAGCAGATAAACCAGTATAATGATATATACTATGAAGTCTGTCTTTTTGTGTGAGTATTTAAAACAAGCGGTTCGTCTCCGCTTCGCGCGGGTTTTAGTAAGGATCCCTAACTTGTTTTAAAATATAATATACCCTATGTCACCCGGGGATAGTGTAGCTTCCAAAATATATTTTCTAAAATATTTTTTACTTTAATAATCTTTTTCAAGAGACAAAATAATGATACCGTATTTAGAAAGAAACCTCACGTGTCAACCAAGCTGAAAAGATTTTAGCCTCAAGGGTCCAAAAGTAACACCAAGATCCCATAAACCCCTCTCTGGGGATGCAAATGTAATAGTATCCATGTTGAAGAGGTTTTAAAGAGGTTCAAATGGAAAAAACATCATAAATAATGCTTAAGTCTTTTCCTATCCTCAGACTAAAATACGTTTTATGTCAATTTCAGTTTTATCACCCTACTTACCGGCAACCTGTTTTCTTTGTAAGCGGTCCACTGCACTGGACTTTGGCCAGCTTAAAGAGTCAAAATGCACGACATTTATTATGGCGAGTTACAGGGCAAAGAGCTCATGCATAAAAAATAATAGCCTTCGTGCCATTGTTATTTATCACCCTTTGTCGACTTTCGGGAATTTTAATGTTGATTTAAAAAAAAAGGAATTTCGGAAGATTTTCCTTGTTTTGGTTGGTTTTTCTTTTGTTATGTTGACAGACTTGCGTATTTTTGCGTTTATTATCTGCTTTTGTTGAAAATAGCTATTTGAACTTCTTGGAATACCTAATTTGTTTTTAAACTTTGACGTTCTTTTTTTAAATATAATAAGGAAAGGTTTGCATAAGTTCAGGCGTTCTTTATTTAAATTTAATAAGAAAAGATTTATTTGATTTAAAACGTTTTTGATTGACTAATTAATTTAATAGGTACCCAAGTTTTCTATATTAGATCATTATAAAAAAAATACCTCAGTTCAGGTTTTTAATTACATTATTTTATTTCTATCTTGCAAAATTCCTAGATAAGATTTGATCTAAAATTGATTGCATCTGATCATTATGATTCCTTGGGTTCCTTGGAATGAAAACATTTTGACATTTTGACTTAGACTTTTACATTATAATAAATATTCTTCTTCTTTTTTTCTTTGTAATGACATCTGTCCGTCATTCGACATTAAATTCCGCCAAATTCAAGTGAGTTGAATAAATACTTCTTAGTCAAGTCAGTAAAAAAAATAAGTCGGCTGTTATTGGTTTTGAAGAAAATGATGGCGTTTTTCTTAAAAACCTAAGGGAAACATTACTTCTCTGGACGAGCCCTTTCACAAAAAGCTCTACTACTATTATCTATCATGCCCGTAAATACTAAATAGTGAAAATATCAAAAACGAAAGTATTATAATAATTAGTTTACGGCCAAATAAATTTACATCTATCCTAACAGGGCTAATAATAGAGAATTTAATTACTTAAAACCATTATATTATAATTAAAAATAACTTGAAAGTTGCTCTAACAAGGTTGTACACATTATTCAAACAAATAATCAAACTAATTACTTGGTCCAGTCAATTGACTAACTATTTTAACTTGATATTAAATACCTTACCAAAAGTAGACGAAATAATTGCCTTAATTTTATTACAAAATTATAATGGACGCATTATTAATATTACAAGATAAAATTCAGTTAGTTTATTTTAATTTTAAGTTTTAAGTAAGTGAGTTGACAACCCAGTTATTACCTATAAGCTGGCTGAGCAATGACGTCTCAATGACCCCAATGAGATCGAATAAGGATTTCAGAAATAATTAAAAAAAAAACCTGCAAAGTGCAGTCGGGCTCGCGCACAAACGGTTCCGTAACATTATCTATAGTAAAAAAACCAGTCAATTACGAGTCGGACTCGCGCACGAAGGGTTCCGTACAATTATCTATAAAAGAAACTGCAAAAAAAATCACGTTTGTTGTATGAGAGCCCCTTTAAATATTTATTTTATCCTATTTTGTAGTATTTGTTGTTATAGTGGCAACAGAAATACATCATCTAGGAAAATTTCAACTCTAACAATCCTGGTCATGAGATACAGCCTGGTGATAGACGGACAGACAGACAGCGGAATCTAATAATTGTTTTATATTAATGAGCTAACTTGAATAAAGAAACATTTTGACATTATTGTAATAATTATACAGTGATATACAGTAGGTACAATCTATTTGTTTGAATTGCCATTTCCTTCTTACTAATAGGGTTATTGAGATGTCAATTGGCAAGTCCAGACGTACAGTTCACCCACCAGTGAACTATTTAAATTGACAGACGCAGTAATCTTTATAACTCGCATCCGTTTTGAATTTGTTGCAACTGTCAGGCCCCAAGCTAAGCAGAGCTTGTGTTATGGGTACTAGATGCCTGATATACTTAATACAATACATTACGTTCATAGAAATTTTTTATTATACATATAAAGTACCCAGAACACCCGAAATAAATATTTGCAGATCGTACAAACATTTATCTCGAGGCGGGAATCGAACCCGCAACCTCCTGCGTTGCAGGCGGACATTCACCCGCCGCACCACATCAGTCGTCAATAGGTTTTATGCATTAACACTATTTACAACTAGCGGCCGCACACAGCATTGCCCGCGTGGCAGTTTTTCCCGTTCCCGTTATTTTTTCGGGATAAAAAGTAGCCTATTATGTTAATCCAGGTTGTAATCTATAGTTATTCCAAACATCAAAATTGGTCTACTTGCCTGAAAGAGTAACAAACATCCATCCATCCATCCATACTTACAAACTTTCGCGTTTTTAATATTAGTAGGACAACAAAATACTTCAAATTTCAGAAACGTCCCGGTCCCATCAGAGTCTTCGTTGGCTTCGCCACCTTCCGCCTTATCCTGACCATGGCTGGCTACATGTACCAGTTGAACACTGCTGAAGGTGGAAATCCTCATATTATCGCGCACTGCATTGACCTTGGTAAGTACATTATCAATTTTATCAGTGAACTGTTGCGGTAACTGAAAAAACAGTTACTAGGCCTCAGTGGTTCTGCTGTCTGCGTTGTTGTTTGTGAGGTTAATCCCAAGCAAGAACAAACGTTTGTGTGATGAACATAGATACATATTTGTACAATTTTCGTATTTTAGCAGTAAAGCTCTTTTTGAAAGGCTCGTCCAAGGAAATACTACCACCATGCCTATTCCTACCGCCAAGCAGCTTGCTGTGTTCCGGTTTGAAGGGTGTAGGTGCTGGTGGAATTACAGACACATGAGGCTTAACACCTGTGGGTTGTGGGTGTTAGTGTGTGATGCACTAATCTGCGTCCACCAACCTGAGGCATACTGGTGTTATGAGGATGAGCCTCATGTGTCTGTAAGTGGGACACCCACACCATTCACACCAGAATACAGCAATGCGAGCATCACAGCTTTGCGGCGGAAATAGGTATTGTGGTAATACTTCCCCGGACGAGCTCTTTCATAAAGAGCTCTGCTACTACTACTAAAAATGGGCAGCATTTCTTGAGAAAATAGCACCAACAATGTAGCCACCAAACTGCCAGTCTTGCGTGGTGACTATGGCATGCCCCGCGCTGCCTTTATCCTGTGGTCCTGTGTCCAGCAATGGTGATACTAAGCTGATAAAGTAACGTAGAAAAATATAAAATCACACCTTTTTCCCAAATGACAAAAATCACGGATTTCCACGTACTACAATCCTGACATACTTGTTTTTGCTTCATTCGCTGTTATAACATTATTCTTACATACTTGTCGGCATAACAACCTAGAAAATGATGTTGTTTTGTTCATTTCGCGTCGAATGACGGTAAATCGCTCGTCAGGCTATTGTAATATGACCTTCAATGGTCAACATCCTATTGTCAGCATGTCATTGGATCGGCTAATTCATGGAACACCGAGGAAGCAACAAATCGGATGAGGCATCGTTTTAAATACTATACTTGGTGTAATAAGACCGCTACTGAATACTCAAGAAATGTGTTTTATCTACAACAAGGTCATAGAATAACCACTTGGCTGACAATCTAGATTTAGAGTTTTTTTTGGTAAAGTTCCTATTATGTTGATAATAGGAACTTTACAAAAAAAAACTCTAAAGCGATCTCTAAACAGACTCTAAACAGCGATGTATTTTGTGTCTACTACACATACATTTTAGTTCTCCCAGTATACACATGCTTATTTCTGCCGTCCAGCAGTTTGAAATTCACGACACATGAGACTTAACACCTGAATACCTTAGATTGATGGACGCAGAGTAGTGTATTGTAGGGCACGTTAACTAAATAAATGCTTTTTGACTTTAAAATCCATGGGGTTCTGAAGAAGTCCAATTCTAAACCACCAGCTGAACAGACTTTGCAATGTTCCACTGAGATAACTTTTAGGTATACAACTGCTATGATACTTTTATGGGACGGGTTAATTTTTTAGGGTTCCGTACCCAAAGGGTAAAACGGGACACTATTACTAAAACTCCGCTGTCTGTCTGTCTGTCTATCTATATGTCACCAGGCTGTATCTCATAAACCGTGATAGTTAAAGAGTTGAAATTTTCACCAATGATGTATTTCTGTTGCCGTTATAAACAACAAATACTAAAAAACAATAAAATATTTATTAAAGTAGGCTTTTATAAAACGAACGTGATTATTGCCGTGCGTAACGGAACCCTTCGTGCGCAAGTCCAAATCGCACTTGGCCGGTTTTTTTTAGGTATGTTGGACCTACTCCATATTTTTTTATTCCTTGAACCCCGGATGTCTACTTACAAAGATTAAATGTCGCTGATATACCGTAATCTAATACTATTCTGTAAGATCTTATAATTAGGCATTAGTTTCTCCCCCTGACCTTCACCGACCTACTTCTAATCCAAAACCAAGAATATAATGTATAATAATAATAATTATAATGCTGGACAATCCACACAGGATCATCTAGCCCCAAGCTAAGCAGAGCTTGTGTTATGGGTATTAGATGACTGATATACTTAATACAATACATTACACATATAGATATTTTTTTACTATGCATAGAAAATACCTAGAACACCCAAAATAAATATTTGCAGATCGTACAAACATTTATTCCAAGGCGGGAATCGAACCCGTAACCTCCTGCGTCTAAGGCGGACATTCGCCCGCCGCGCCACATCGGTCGTCAAGTATTGTAATCTAATCCCTATTGTATCTTTACCAATTATAAGAATCTTTGTTCAGGCTGGCTGATTGATTGACTGGCTGACTGACTGACATATAGACAAAGCACAGTCTAACCGTCGAAGAGACTTGAAATTTTCAGAGAATATTCATCTTGGTGCGTCCTCTACGCACCAATATTTTTATACTTCAACCCTTACACGTGGGGGTTGAAGTTTGTATGAAACTTCACGCGGATGAAACCACGCGAGTTTCACGAGTACTGCTTAAAAGTTCATCCCTATCCTGTTGCGACTTAGTCCAGACAGGAAAAATTAGGATTTCGAGTAGTATAATTATATCTAGTATCCTGAATATTACCCTATTTCAGCAAAGATATACCAAAAAGTACACAATTCATTGCTAAGCAGCTTGCTGTGTTCCGGTTTGAAGGGTGTGGGTGCCGGTGAAATTACAGGCATATGAGGTTTAACACCAGTATGCCTCAGGTTGATGGACGCTGAGCAGTGCATCGCAAGGCACGTTGCTTACGAGGCAATCTGTTATAGGCCATGGTAACCGCTTAACATCAGATGAACCCTCTGCTTGTCCCATCAGCAGGTTATATAAAAAAAAACTGTTTGTGAACAGAGTATTTTTGTTTCCAGGTCTGACTGCCTACTTCATCCTGGTATACTACATCTACGCCATGAAGTTGGAGAAGGAGGCCCTTGAAATACCACAAGTCCAGGTCAACGATATCGCTTACGTTTACCCCACCAAGCTCGACAAAGAACACCTGGTGGTCTAAGAAGCTTCTACCCTGAAGCTAATTCCAAAAATGCATCTGACTAGAATAAGATTTGTCAACCAACTATAATTTAAGGTTTATTTTATAAAATTCAGTAGTGCATGCTTTTAAGTAAAACCAGCCTCAGACTATCTCCTTTCAGTTTAAAAATGCCAGTGCTTTTAAGCGGTGATGGGAAACATCAAGAGGGGCCCAGTTAGTATTCTAGAAGCGGCGATGGACTTGCAACCTGTCAAGTATGAAATACTAATCTCTGTAATGTGTATTAACCCAATGTAATTTGGACGTGCATCTGACTACACTCCTTAGACATCCTCAAAGAACCTTGAGTTGGTGCTACTTTGTAGGTTCTTAGAGATATCTACCGTGCTTGAGGATTAAAGTCGTGAAGGCTGTTTATGTTTTCAGTATCTACATTAATAACTATTTAGATATATGATGTATGGCAAATATTCAAATGTATGTTAAATTGTGGCTGAGGTTTTTTTTTATCAACCTTATATAACTATTTAGTATGTATATTCTACTTATTGTTTGCAATAAATGAAGTTTGGCTTACTATGTTTTTTATTCATGTAAAAACCACAAGAAAGGTAATAATTATGAAACCAGTAGGTACTCTTTTTACCGGAACAACTCCAAAAATGTCAAACACTTGCCGCATTGTCCGCAAGTTTTTGTCCCTAAACCAATAAAATCGTCATCGAATTTTTCGTTTGACCAAAAGCCTGTGAAAAAACGTAAATCTCTCACCTAGCGAGAGAAAAATATACAAAACCTTCAATTATAATAATAAATATTGACACATTCACACAACGCCTTCTAGCCCCAAACTAAGTAAAGCTTGTAATGTGGATCTAATGGCTGATAACATTATATAAGTACTCTTTTATTTTGTAAATACATAAAACACTCAGACCGAGAATAAACATTTATATTCACTCCACAAATCTTTGTTCTAGGTGGGGATCAAACCCATCATAGTAGATATACTTTTTATCCTATAGATTCAAAGGTACTTACAGTTTTATCTTGAAGATAAAAGAGAAAGCGGCGTGAGAAGCCATGGATTCTGTGCTCTTCCTTGGCAGTTAATCTAAAAAACGACCGTTTTCAATGAACTGAGGTATTATTTAAAATTCTGCGTAAAATTCCAACTTATCATCTTTATAAATATAGGGCAACCAGTGCCTGTAGCACAAGTTTCTCAAATCTTTCTAACTTCAATAAACAAATGCCTTTTAAACTTTGAGTTTTAAATTAGCACTATGCCTATTTATGCAGGAGGCAGTGCTTGTGAGTGCCGGTGTAACAGGTACATAAGGCTTAACACCTGTCGGGCTAAGATGTGTAACGCGAAAAAATGTTGTCTACTCATTATCTCGTGCAAAATCGAGATATCTCTTTACGTCTTCCGACAAAAATAAACATACCAATTATAAATACCTGTATTAGCTATTTTTTTTGACGACCGATGTGGCGCGGCGGGCGAATGTCCGCCTGCGACGCAGCGGTTGCGGGTTCGATTCCCGCCTTGGGATAAATATTTGTACAATCTGCAAATATTTATTCCGGGTGTTCTGGGTGTTTTCTATGTATAATAAAATATATATATATATATATATGTAATGTATTGTATTAAGTATATCAGTCATCTAGTCTCTTTTAGCTAAAACTTTCTTTGTAATGTAACTAATGAGAATTTGATAACAGCTAAGTAGGTAGGTTAGCGTAAGCAGTGGTTCCCAATCTGTTCCGTTCCAGATGGCATGCCAAAAAGGTTTATACTACCTAATAGGTGTTGTGTAGTAACCGCCACACTACCAATCGAACTAGAAAACGTTAGAAACTGCTGTTATGGGCACAAAACTTAAATAAGACTGTCACGTTCTTACCAGTTTCTCGATCTCAGCAAAATTAAATGTCAACAAGAACAAATCCTTTTTATATTTGATTCGAAAGCGGAAAAATTGGACGTAAAATAATTTGATTAAGTCTTTTGTTTATCTAAGGATGAAATAGACAAGGTTCAGTCCAAATACATAACATTGTCAAAACCACGGGTCAAAACTGATTATAATAATAATAATGCTGGACAATCCACACAGCATCATCTAGCCCCAAGCTAAGCAGAGCTTGTGCTATGGGTACTAGATGACTGATATACTTAATACAATACATTACATGCATAGATATTTTTTATTATACATAAAAAATACCCAGAACACCCGGAATAATTATTTGCAGATCGTACAAACATTTATCCCAGCGCGCGAATCGAACCCGCAACCTCCTGCATCGCAGGCGGACATTCACTCGCCGCGCCACATCGGTCGTCAAGAGATAAATAGTGGCTCAAAAGCCGTTGTATTGGCGTGCGTTTTATGTTAATGAAGACGCTGGAATGACTGGACCAATAAAAATCAAACATTGCAAATTTTATAGTTCGGGTTCTATTGCCCTGGTAATTTTGTACCCGGGTCATGCGCAAACGAATCATACAAGAAAACGATCGGAGGCCGTGAGTTTGTTGCCTATTCGTCTAGGTTTGGTCGCGAGGAACTAAATAAATAAATAAATGATGCTGGACAATCCACACAGCATCATCTAGCCCCAAGCTAAGCAGAGCTTGTGTTATGGGTACTAGATGACTGATATACTTAATAGAATACTATATTACATACATAGATATTTTTATTATGCATAGAAAATACCCAGATCACCCGGAATAAATATTTGCAGATCGTACAAACATTTATCTCAAGGCGGGAATCGAACCCGCAACCTCCTGCGTCGCAAGCGGACAATCGCCCGCTGCGCTACATCGGTCGTCAACTGGCGCTTAGATTCATCTAGTTTTAAGACGTTTCAAGATGATCCCCGCGGATATTATTAAAAAAGCGCTCTTTGACTTTGACCACGGTGACCTTGCATAACCTTCTATGCATGTTGTAAAAGGTGGCTCTTGGTCTTTCCTATACTTATATGGGCAACAACATTTCCTGGGTAGTAAACTCCAACACTGCGGTCACAAATCCGCTTGCCAAGCGTGGTGATTATGGCAAACCCCCTTAAACTTCGGGAGGTCTATGCCCAGTGATGAACTTATGTAATCTGATAACACAATGTGTGAGCAAAGCCGTTGACAGAAACTAGCCCTGAATAGATTATGGGGTTTTGGAATGAAAACAACGCTTTGATTATGAATACATGGAGCAAAAACAGGGTTCTTCATACTACCCGGGCTTAGGGTCGTATGTCCCGGATATCCTCCCGTCAGCCCCCGTCATGTTCCCGGATTATTTATCTTCAAAAGAGGCTTGTTTTGGTATTTATGGTTTACTGGTATCCGCAACTGGCTTCGTTTGCGCGACGATTGGGTAAAAACTGTTATTGCAAACGGTATACTATTTCATTTCATTTCATATTCGTTTATTTTTCTCTTCACAAAGGTTACAATGTGTGATAGGTAGGAACTAACAGAAACAGCTTAGATTAGGAACCTGTACTGTGAGAGACTGGTGCCTGAAGTAGATTAAGAAAAACCTGTGATACAGGTCACCAGGACTACACACCACCGATTTCCAAAAGGTAAGATTAGTTAATGTGACTGACATGATGAGAAACAAGCACAAGTAAGAATAAGGGCACACAAACAAAGTACTAAAACCAAAAAACTAAAAAAGTCACAGATTACTAAGGGAAGATCGGGACAAAGGAATAGGTGGTGATTAGGTAAAGCACAGACAAGAGGGGATGGGAGAAGAAAAAGATAAAAGATAACTATTTCTGTTAGTTGTAAATTAGTTTTCTGCACTGTAAGTTGAATCTTATCAAGAAAAATATTCGTGTTTGTGTATGCTGTATAATACGTATTTATTTACGTAAAAAATATTGGTAAATACTCTCTTCTAAACATGTTTAGCAACTTAATTTTTCTCGTGCAAGATGTTTTAGCAAGAATTAGCTTCCTAAATGCATTTAAATGCAAGCGGACCTGAGTCATAATAACACACATGATGTGAAATAACACGCACTTAGACTTGTTCAGATGAATTTGAGACGATAACTGGTGCCGCCTTAAATAGGTAAACTTATATTTACACATTCATGTTGCCTGCTTGCAGCAGCAATCCAATTGAGGTTGTACTGCTAGTTGACTCCAAAGCAGCAAGAACTGGATGCAAGAAGGCAACAAAACTGATTTAACTTTTGCAGTAATAGTTTCTGCGGCAGGCCCAGGTCGCCACAGGGGCTTGATGTGCCACGCTCGATACTAAAACGATATAGACTGTTTTCATACTGCCAAACCCAAATAAATTTCTGCTGAAAGGGATAAAATCATTATTTAACCTTGTCATGCTGTAGGTACATCTTAGGCCACAAATATTGTATTTCCCACCTGTATTCGCAATAAAGTTATTTTGAGTTTTGATTGTTTTACTGAATAAATACTTTTTGACTTTGACTTTAGTGTCGGTGAAATTACAGGCACTTATGGTTTGATTTTTCAAGTAAACTTCTTGATCTTTTGAAAACGTTTACAACTCGATCGAGTGAGTTGTAAACGTTTTAAGTTCTATTTGATTTATCAGAACTTGAACTTAACTATTAATTCAAGTCTCACTAAATAGTCAGCCATTACTCACTTCGATAAGTACTAAAACACTTTCGGTACTTAAAAACGAATTCAATATTGTTCAATTTGGTCTCAATTCAATATCGTTGCAGTATCTTCGTTATTTTTATATTATCGTTTTATTTTCGATCCTCTGGATAAAAGCACTGGTACCGTCTCTCCGGAATACAAGCAACAAAGATTGCAACTTCCGACTTTCACAACTTAATCTGTCTAAGTGACGTTGATCGATGCTGTGCAAGTTGGGACCAGCGGTTTTGCATTCAGTAATTTGCAATAAAAGCTGTTAATACTGTTTGTATCTAAGGTAATAAACTAAGTATGCTGAGGCATCGTGAAACGTAATCATATGTCTGTCTCACTCGGTCATAGTGATGGCTGGAACCAGCTGGTCATTCCACTAGTAGTTGTGTGAGAACAGCGATAACTGACGCTTTCTCTCTTCTTTTTACCCCCTCCACTCCCCCATTTCTTTTTTTTCGCAACATCTTGTGTAGAATGAAGGCGATAGTTCAAATCCCATAAAAAACATCATGTGAAATGAGAGCCAATTTCAATATTATGTATGCCTTGTCGTTGACTTCAACGACAAAAGAAGTAAGATCTAAAAGGGTTGAAAGTTTAAAAGTCAGTTCTGAAATTTACCAAAACTTAAGATAACATATTGAAGCTTAAGGTCTGACTTAGCTAATTTTCAGACATCTCAAGCAATACTACCTAATCTTAATAGATTAAATTCTACCTCACCAGCAAATCTTGCACAACACTGTTGAATACCACTTATATCGCGGTTTAACATTAATTCTGCGTTGAATTTGATAAGCAATATTCAAGTATAATTAGTTGGATGTATGTAACGATTTTGGCCAATATTTGAGATATCTTCGCTTGTTTGATTAATAATATAAACGGATCTGACGGAAGACCAGCATTGGTTGCAGCCCAACCAACTTATGCTAAGACGTTTTACGACACTAAACTTATTTTTGTACCGTAGTCTTAGGCACTTTAGTCGCATTTAGTGTAAGGTTTGGTTACATTGTTGTTTAAAAAAGTAGCCTGTCCATTGTATACAACCGTTTTTGTACTATAATTTTGCATAAAAATATCTAAATGACGAAATGTTTTTCGAGAATCCGACGTATTCATAATAAGTAAGTTGGCAATACTGCGTTTGTCATAAATCAAAACGTTGCGTCTGCAATTTAATATGACAGGTTGTGGCAGTTTTCGTGGCTCTTGTGGCAGTTTTAGTGGCCTCTGACTTTGCGGTCGCGATCCAATCTCTGTTGAGCAAGTTTGGAGTTTTAAGTAGATTGCTTTCAATGTTGATTTTGGTGCAAGAGTTTCGGTTTTTAACATCAAAAGGTTCATTATTATACAACTACTACCGAAACGCGCGCAACTTTGTCCATGTGAAGCTATTTTCATACAAACTTCAACCCCCGCTGTACACGTTTAGGGGTTGAATTTAAAGAATTCTTTTCTTAGTACTCCTCTACGCGCCAAGACGAATATATTCTGAAAATTTCAAATCTCTACGACCAGTGGCTTAGGCTGTGCGTTGTCTATATCCCAGTCAGTCAGTCAGTCAGGACAAAGATTGGAAAAAAAAACTTTACTAAACAAAGCCGTTTCTTGCCTGTTCTTTTAGGCTTAGTCGTGAGAAACTGGTGCCTTTAGTCTAGATTTAGGACATTTCAAACTTATCTCTGGATATCATTGAATAGAAACCTTTTTGACGTCGTCTTTGAAATCATTGCCGCATTACTGTGTTCTGGTTGTGGGTATCGGAGCATAAGATACTTCATTGCACTTGGTTGATTGCACTTGGCGAGGCAATGCAATTACTATCTGATGGTTACTGCTTCAGGTGGGCTATATTATATTGTTTTACAAGCAAATAGTATAACAAACATCAAAAAACCATGTGACGTCAAGTTCTTGTTGTTTATACTTTACACAATCAATTTATTTATCGGGCATTTATTTATCGTCATGTATAAAGGTGAGCTTAACCCTAAAAAGAGTTTTCTTCCAAACCTTAAAAGATACAGAGAGAGCAATTAATAATAATATAGTGCTGGACAATCCACACAGCATTATCTAGCCCCAAGCTAAGCAGAGCTAGTGTTATGGGTACTAGATGACTGATATACTTAATACAATATATTACATACATCGATATTTTTTTTATTATACATAGAAAATACCCAGAACACCCGGAATAAATATTTGCAGATCGTACAAACATTTATCCCGAGGCGGGAAACGAACCCGCAACCTCCGCAACCCGCAACCCGCGCGGCGGACATTCGCCCGCCGCGCCACATCGGTCGTCAAAATTGTAGTGGTAGGTGTACCAATACAAGGATGTTTATGAGTTCAAGAATGTTTACTATTTTTCTCTTTAAAACTAGGAGCATCGGGTATGCAAATCGGGCTCATACATCAGCTGGTACCTGGAACAACTTATAAGTATGATAAAGCACTCGCCTCTCCTCGGGGCATACTTATTTGACTGCAAAGGCCTTTTCGAAGAAACACAAACCTACAAAAGTGTTTTAGATTTTTAGTTGTGTCTTCTTTCCTATGTTTAGTATTGGAATTAAAATCAGGTGAATAAGCTTCTAGAACTGAAATAAATATTTATTTATCTATTTATTGCTGGACAATCCACACAGCATCATCCAGCCCCAAGCTAGTGCTTGTGTTATGGGTACTACATAACTGATATACTTAATACAATACAGTACATGCATAGGCATTTTTTTATTATACATAGAAAATACCTAAAACACAATTTTTTTGCAGAATATTTGCAGATCGTACAAACATTCATCTCAACGCGGGAATCGAACCGTCTCAGGCCGTCGCTCCGCCAAAATATGTTTATAAATAGATGATAACCGGTCATTTCGGCCACGCGAAGAATTTCTAATAAAATATGATGTTCAATATAAATGATTAATACGAATACAATACGGGAAAAATCTTGCTTTAAGTGTGCTTTATTTTAATTTTTTAAAAATTTTCTACAAAAATTCAAATTAAAATAATATTTAGCAGAATCACAAAGATTAGTTAGAATTGTTCTATAAATTAGGTTGTCACATGCTTGTGGGCTCGTTCTTCGAAGAGGGCCGGGTATTCCTCAAGGGGTTATATTTCTAGTCCAATACGAATCTGTTTGAACCCGACCGGAACAATTACGAGAAGTTACGGTAATGTTCAGAAACTTATACCTGTGCATTTCTCTTAGATTTTTCCTACAATTGAATGTTTGCGTTCAGTCAACGAAGGAAAATACTGTAAGGACAATCATATTGACTTGCCCCACAGTTCACTTAGTAGTAGCTCTAATTCCTGTGCTGTAGGTTTTAGGTTCAATTCCAACCGAGGACAAACATTTGCGTGTTAAACATAGATGATTATTCTCTGCCTGGGTGGGTGGGTGTTATATTGTATTCTAAGTATGTATTTACAAAAAAACATGTACCTACTTTTTTGAATGTAAGAATTCTTAAAATTCTTTCAGTTATCTGGTTTCCACCAGAGTTAGAGCTACATGATGTTATTTGAAAATATCTACAAAAATAATAACCATAATGACTAGTAACCATAACACAAGCTCTGCTTTTTTTTTTTTGTGGCATGTGTCCGTCTTGCAGACAATTTTGCCAATGTCAAGTGGGTTGAATAAAATACTTCTTAGTCAAGTCGAGTCGGTAAAAAAAGTAAAGTCGGCTGTCATTGGTTTTGAAAAAAAAGATGGCGTTTTTTTTCAAAACCAAAGGGAAACATTTTCGTTCAAATCAGGATGCCTCATAACACACTTTCATTTCAATTGTTCACACTTGTGCTAAGACCTCAAGTAATGATGGTTAAAATACCACCAAAATTACTCATCAGAACTTCAAATAACACTAGAAAAACAATTAAAATGAAAATACAATGTTGCTTCCAAAGATGACAGAAAACGAATCCCAAGCTCTGCTTAGCTTGGGGCTAGATGATGCTGTGTAGATTGTCAACTTCAAGGTTGTCAAGAAAACTTCAAGGTTAAGTTACAGCCAGGTAAAAAAGAAGATTGCTGTCATATCACACAAGGAGTTCGATGAGGCCGCGTTATAAAGAGTATAACAGAGAAAACTGCATTAAAAAAAAGAAACTTCTTTAAGGCCTTATTTTATCTGGGCATAAGCTGGGTCGTTGATGCTTCATTTTTCAGATATGTTAGACATGTTAATTCGATAAGCTGTCGTACCTTTAATTTTCTTGAATATCTGAGTAAAATAAACATAAAACTATCAAAAACCCAATCTACGCAAAAAGGATTGAACTATCACTTTATATTCGCATCGGTGTCAGAGACCTGGAGATCGCAAGTTTGAGATCAGACAAATTTTGGATCAAATCGTTTGTTTTTAGTGATGTGCTGTTTGGCCGGCTTTTTGTTATGACTGTTTTGGTATGAAATATTTATAGTTTGTTAGTTTTTATAGTGCTTACCTGCAGTTCTACAGATGTCCTTTATTTAAATACCGTACAGGCTGCTTTAGACATTATCAACCTACTAATATTATAAACGCGAAAGTTTGTAAGTATGGATGGATGTTTGTTACTCTTTCACGCTCTAACCAGTGGACCGATTTGGATGAAATTTGGAATAAATATAGATTATAACCTGGATTAACATATAGGCTACTTTTTATCCCAAAAAAAACGGGAACGGGAAAAAAACTGCCACGCGGGCGAAGCTGCGAGCGGCCGCTAGTACAATAATAACGCATCCGGCTCACGACTACGCTCCCGCCCTCTGCGACGATTGCCTTCCACTTATATATTTATTACAATTTATTTTTAGATAAAGTGTAAGAAACAAGTAAAAATACTGAAAATATCAGAAGTAATCCCAAACTTTTTTTTTTAAATAGCTTGCTGATGGAACAAGCAGATGGCCCTGGTCTTTACCATCGCCTAACCACATACATTTTTTGAACAGAAAAACCCATTGGTGCACGACTGGATAAGAACCCACGACCTTAGGATCAGAAGGTGGGGTCCCTACCACTAGACCACTGGTGCTTACGAACTATTCGTGATAGTACTATTCGGCCAAAATGTCTGCACAACACTAGTTAGAATCCAATAAAGGGCGATACCGCTGACAGCGTAAATTGGATTAATGGATTGGCCCCTCTGCTCGCTTTGTCTTTGGCGTCGATCGAGAAACTTCCAAGATACCTATTTGTTAGAGAAATGTTTCTATTGAATGGTGTCGTTTGATTCTAAATTGATTGTGTAGGTGTTAGGACGCTAATAAATAAATAAATAATGCTGGATAATCCACACAGCATCATCTAGTCCCAAGCTAAGCAGAGCTTGTGTTATGGGTACTAGATGACTGATTTACTTAATACAATATATTACATACATTTTTTTTTATTATACATAGAAAATATATAGAACACCCGGAATAAATATTTGCAGATCGTACAAACATTTAACCCAAGGTGGGTATCAAACCCGCAAGCTCCTGCGTCGCAGGCGGATATTCGCCCGCCGCGCCACATCGGTCGTCAAATAATCAGGCTTTTTTAAACTAATTTTAAGACGCAGTCAAGCGATCAACATATAATGAACAATATATATTAGGACAACATTTTTTACAGTAGATTTTGTATTAAATACCAAACTACTAAACTAGTTTTGATAAAATTTATATGGGACAAATTAAAAAAACATCAGACATTTTTTTCCAAGTATATGTTTATCTAATCAAAAAATTATTTATAACATTAACGCACATTATTTTATACAAATTATTTTATAGTATAAATATTATTTTATTTTATAGTACAAACTTTGCTTAGTTTAAGGCTAGATGGCGTTGTTTCAAATTTGACACACCTGACGTATTTTTTTTTAAACTTTGTTATAGGTAATAGTTATCATTTAACATCAGGTGGCCCATATGCTTGGATTAAGTCACTGATAAGTAAAAATAGTATTTTCAAAATGGCTACACGTTACATAAATTCTCCTTGGTACACACTTCAGGGGCTGGTAAAACACCATTTTATGAAAAGCGAGGGTTATTATTTCCCCGTTGCTAAGTACACACGGGGTAGGTTCATTAAGATTCCCTTTTACCTACCCTCTGAATAACGTTATCCATGCTCATAACATAACACCTACATATTATATAAATACAAGGTGTAAAATACATATGGAACTTTCAGACCAAGTACTTAAGTTGTTTTTTTTATAAACTTTTCGCGTAGAACTGAGTAATAGTAGGTACTGTATTTTAATTTAAAAGACATTGCAGCAGGTAAATACCTGTTTTTTTAGGGTTCCGTACCCAAAGGGTAAAACGGGACCCTGTTACTAAGACTCTGTTGTCAGTCTGTCTGTCAGCGGCAGAAACAGGCAGGGTTGTTGTTTTTTAAGCAATTTGCTGATGGAACAAGCTTATAGCCCACCTGATATTAAGTGGTTACCATCGCAAAAAGCATTGCTTTGCGTCCATCAACCTGAGGCCTGAGTTGTTAAGCCTCATGCGCCTGTAATTACACCGGCACCCACACCCTTCAAACCGGAACACAGCAAGCTGTTTGGCGGCAGAAATAGGCCATGGTATACCAATACCACCATGGTAGTACTTCCCCGGACGAGCCCTTCACAAAGAGCCCTACTACTACTAAAAGTAGTTTTCTGTATTACTTATTACAGAATTAAAGAAAATAAGCTGTCATAAATTTTTAGGAGTTGTCACGTCACACCCTGTAGTTACATAAAGGTAGATCAACCCTGTGGGTTTTCTCATATGCTATCGTATGACGTTATGATTTTTCAGTATTTTACAGAGTGTCAAATAAAATTCAAGAGAATTGAAAGGTTGTCACATTCGATAAAAATAAATCAAATTACCTATTATTATATTAATTTCTATTATATCTCGGATTTTAAAATGGTAACCACGTAACAGCAGGTGAGCCATATGCTTGTTCCATCAGCAATTTGTAGAAAAAAAAGTTTAAATAACTCATTCTCCGTTTTTCAGGTTCATTTTGCCCTTTGAGGCCCAAAACAATAAACATGTTATTTTTTCAGTCTAATAAAATATGATTAAAAGGAAATAACCCGAAGTTATAACCCGCCAGATGTAAGGCGTGTAAGTATAGCAAATTTTAGCCCGTACTGAATATATAGAAGGTCCGTTTACTGAAAAATCCATTGGCGCGCAAGTGGATTAGAACTCTCGGCCTTAGGATCAGATGCCGGTATTACTTCCACTAGACCATCGCTCTTCTCTATCGATAGGAGAACAATAAAATGTGATTCCGTACGGGTATATGCGGTTAAAGCCTTAGGCTCCGTCCCCGTCTTTAGCACTAAGATTAATGATCTATCGGTCATAGAATACAAAATAGTTCTATACCCCTTATTCCAAAATAAGCAGCTTCAGAGGACACGCTTAGTTGTCAATCGTGTTGCCAACAGCTGCTATGTCCGGGGCCTGGAAATACTAATAAATTCGGTGTAACCCCGAAATACCGTGTTTTGTCTCTTTCGTTCTTATTTGAAACTTTCTGTCAATGCAAAAGACAAAACAAGTTACGTTATTTAAACGTTACATTGACTTTATTCGTACTAAAGCATTTTGAGTTAGTTAGTTATGCTTATCCTCCTATCCTTCTTATTGGAGCTTAGATTCACCTAGATTTAAGACGTTTCAAGATGATCCCTGCGGATATTACTGAATAAATGATTTTTGACTTTGACTTTGACTTTGACTTAAATATATATTTGTCGTTAGCAGCAACAGAAATACATCATCTGTGGAAATTTCTACTCTCACAATTCATAAGATACAGCCTGGAGACAGACAGATAGACAGGCAGCGGAGTCTTTGTAATAAGATTCCGTTTTACCCTTTGGGTACGGACCCCTAAAAATTTATGGTTTTAAATTTGCTATTTTCGGCACTGTGTTAGACTCTCACTCTGTTAGAGAAATTGAAATAGATCCATGCCTAAGAATATTTTTTCAGTAAAGATTTTCTGGTGCGATTACGTTGCGATTTTATCGCGTTTCCAATATGGCTTCTTAGTGAATAAGGGGACTGGTATCATGATGAATGACCTTTGACATTCACCTTGGTTTATTCTTGCAGAATTTTATCATTAATTTATTTAAGAGTCAGAACACCAGAGTTTTAAAAATGGCGAAGAAAATCATCGTAAGAAAACCAGTATGGGTTCGAGCAGCGGGAAATAATAATAAAAATGCTGAACAATCCACACAGCATCATCTGGCCTAAGCTAAGCAGAGCTTGTGTTATGGGTACTAGATGACTGATATACTTAATACAATATATTACATACATACATATTTTTTATTATGCATAGAAAATACCCAGAACCTCATTACCTACTAACTACTCACTCAAACTAATATTTACTTAGACAAATCTTAGAAATCGGTAAGTAATAGCACAAGATGTGCGGGCATCTTGTGCTATTACTTACCGAGCGATGCCAATAACTGTTACTAGCGGTACCCCATCAATAATGGAGACAGCGCTGAACGTTGCCTAACTACCGACTGCGACGTTCTAAAGGAAGGTAATGATTACGAATTCATTGCATGGCCAAACTTCAAATTGTAAATTTCATGTTCAAATTGAAACCTAGACACTTATGAAAGTCCAATTGCCGGTAAATTCAGTTTCTAATAACACGACAGCCGTCATAATTATGCTGATTTATTGAAATGAAAACTTTATTTATTTATCATTGATTGCTATGTTTTTTCTGTTTTATATAATTTTTTGACATGCGAAATAATCTCATTATTAGTAATTTATATATTGACATTGTGAAATTATTGGTGTAAATGGATTAACCCGTGGTAATTATTAAATAAATAAATAAATAATAAATCATCACCGCGCAAAAACGGCAAAAAAATTATCATGTTTGTTGTACCTATTGTATTTATTTTATTCTGTTTGTTAGAATTTGTTGTAATAGCGGCAACAGAAATCCTTTGGGTACGGATCCCTAAAGAGAAAAAAATAGCATTACGACTTTAATACAGATCCTTTAGTACATAATACCCACTCGTGATTCTTTTAAGATATCTAAAGGGGTTAGTCTGAAGTATGTCCAGATATTACGTTTGGTGCAACGCCACATTCTGCAGTAGTATTCCATTTATGACAGATTGCAAGCCCATCGCCACTCGCTTCGCACAAGTAAACATTTTTTTTTATACGCGATTACGGTATGAAATGACGGAGGCCGTTACTTTGAACACCAGGCCTTAACGAAGAGATACTTGAAGACTAATGAAGCTTGTGTCCAGGGAAATCAGGCCGTTTTATTAACTTAGAATATATATTGCGCTCGTTTGGACCAATTAAGTGCGGTGTTTGGGTGTTAAGGTCTAACTGATATTGCTCTTTGGGAGAAGTTAATTGAGTGGATTTTTGGCATTGAGTACGTCGATGCTTTGATAGGCAAGATGGTCCCAGAATGAACCCAGGGGCCCAATCGTGGTTATTCTGAACGTTAAAAGTAAAACAGGACCTTTGCATCTAATATACATGATTTATTACCTATTACCTACCTACTTAGCAATTTATTGTTAGGTTTAAACAACAACACGGAAGAGACTAGTCACCTGCGACACAGGGAATCCTAGTGCGGGTTAGTGTTCATCATACGTTATTACGTTATTTCGACGACCGATGTGGCGTGGCGGGCGAATGTCCGCTTGCGACGCAAGAGGTTGCGGGTTCGATTCCCGCCTTGGGATAAATATTGTACGATCTGCAAATATTTATTCCGGGTGTTCTGGGTGTTTTCTATGTATAATAAAAAATATCTATGCATGTAATATAATATTGTATTAAGTATATCAGTCATCTAGTACCCATAACACAAGCTCTGCTTAGCTTGGGGCTAGATGATGCTGTGTGGATCGTCCGGCATTATTTATTTATTTATTTATTAATATAAGTAGGAACCTATCACTGTAATGTACATATAAGTTAAACTTTATTTTGGTGAATAAATTATTATTATTATTATTATGAAACAAGCAGATGACTTGATATTAAGTGGTTACAAAGTATTGCCTCGTAGGTCGCACTTAGGAACGTACCTTAACGGCCTCTATTCCCAAAAGGCCGCGCTTTTGTGATTTTTAAAACCATCTGAGACATAGAAAATAGTGTTTAAAATTTTGAAAAAAATATATTTAATACTTAAGGATCTGGTCTAGTCAAATTCGTATTCGGTTACAAGATCTGATGAACTTCACTCGATAAAAAAAAACCCCAAAGTTACCCCATTTTCAAATGTTTTTTCAACATGAAAACTAAACTACTGATATTTTGAATTTTTTTTTTGTACTGATTTAAAGACACAAAATATATCTAAACAAATTCGTAGATTTTGACTTGTTAAAATTATTTTCATAATCACTATGTTTAAATAACCACAAAATGCACAAGCAAAACTATTACTTTACTATAAACAAAGTTTGATCACAAAAGATGAATTTCTAAAGTCAAATAAAATGATCCTACTGCTAATTATTATACTATGTCGCTGGCGGGGGCATACGAGTTCACTGCCGCTGCGTCCGCGCTACGTATTTCGCGTGCGGCCCGAGACAGCGCTAAATGCCTAAAGTTGCAGGAATACCAAGCCTTAAGATGAACTGCTCAGTGTCCATCAACCTGAGGCAAACAGGTGTTAAGCCTCATGTGCCTGTAATTTCACCGGCGCCCACACGGAACACAGCAGGCTGTTTGGTGGCAGAAA
The DNA here is from genome assembly GCA_947095575.1 of Electrophaes corylata. Classification (NCBI taxonomy): domain Eukaryota; kingdom Metazoa; phylum Arthropoda; class Insecta; order Lepidoptera; family Geometridae; genus Electrophaes; species Electrophaes corylata. The sequence goes on along the minus strand of OX352719.1, from coordinate 1,671,474 downwards.
TAGGCATGGTAGTAGTACTTCCCCGGACAAGCCCTTCACAAAGAGCTCTACTACTACTAATAAAAAAACCCTAAACACTTCAAAAGCCCAATCTACCCTATAAATGTCGATTTGACCTTTTTAATGTCAATTGTGGGTTTTACAAGACCCTTAGCCGTTATACAACGTTTTTCCGCAAAAAATGCCCCCAGCTCCCAAGTATTTACAAAGGGCCTGGCATATCTTGGCCCACTACGTAAGTTACTTAACTACTTAGGCGTGCTTACCGTTACTTAAGTGCTCGAAGGTAAAAAGGATTCGTGTTGAAACTTACGGCAGAAACGTAATTTTCTTTGCTACAATTTTGTTTGGTGACATAATGTTTCAAGGTTACATTATCAAAGTCAAAGTCAAAACCAAAAGGTATTTATTCTATGAAATCAAAATTATCACTTAAATTAACATTCCCGGCCAAGTGGGAGTCGGACTCGCGCTCGAAGGGTTCCGTATCATTTTCTATAGTAAAAACGGCAAGAAAACCACGTTTGTTATATGAGAGCCCCCTTAAATATTTATTTTATTCTGTTTTTTAGTATTTGTTGTTATAGGGATAACAGAAATACGTCATCTGTGAAAATTTCACTTCATATCACGGTTTATGAGATATATAGCCTGGTGACAGATGGACAGACAGACAGGCAGCGGTGTCTTAGGTGGTGTAATAGGGTCCCGTTTTACCCTTTGGGTACAGAACCCTAAAAAGAAAAACATGTTGAGCAACTCCTTACAACCAGTAGATTATTTTGTAAAAGCCAAGCTAACGGCAAAAAACCCACAACTTACAACCCCATTCATTGACACGACCCTCGTGAATTCATACAAACACCCTCTCGATGCTATCAGGAAACCTTCTAGAAATATCGACATGATAGTCAAATCATATCCGTGACATTTCAATTTGTATAAAATAATGGGTTTAATATAAAGCTGGATTTACACAGGAATTTGGTGCAGACTTTTGCTTGGAATTTTTAGTAGAAGTAAAGCTCTGTGAAGGGCTCATCCGGGGAAGTACAACCACCATGTCTATTTCAACCGCCAAGCAGCTTGCTGTGTTCCGGCTTGAAGGGTATTGGTGCCGGTGAAATTACAGGCACATGAGGCTTAACACCTGTATGCCTCAGGTTGATGGACGCTGACTGATACACGGTAATAGATGACTGATATATTTCATACAATACATTACAGAACACCCGGAATAAATATTTGCAGATCGTACAAACATTTATTCCAAGGCGGGAATCGAACCCGCAACCTCCTGCGTCGCAGGCGGACATTCGCCCGCCGCGCCACATCGGTAAAGGTGCGAGCATAGGTATCCTCATAAAATATCAACTCGTAATAAGATATTTCTTTCATGAATATTTTATCAGCATTTACTGAAACCTATCGAATTTTTGTTTTCAGCAAACCTGGCAGGTGAACTCTGAATAAATTATTTTTATAGAGATAGTATAATTCTTTGTTGTATTTACTTACTATTACAAATAGTTATAAAAGTAGGTTAGTTAGTTTTAGGTCAATAATGTATCCTATATGCTGTTGGTGGTGGGTTCGATCCCCACCAAGAACAAACATTTGTGTGGTGAACATAGATGTTATATTGTATACAAATTGAACAGAAAAAAAAGATGGGTGGCAAATAGTATTTCAATTAAATCAAAAGTTCGTGTTCATAATTTTGTCACTGACTTACGTCAAAACCACTGAACATCAGGTGAGCCATTTTCTAGTTGCATCAACAAGTTGTATAAAAAAAACTGTTTCTTTTAGTTGATTATTCATTGTTGGATTCATCATTTCCTGTTGAAGAATCCAACTATGAATAATCTAACATGCCACACAGAAACCTTAATAGCCTTTAAAGTGTTAAAACCTGAAAATACACGTTGTCAACTAACTCGTCCTGAAATAACCCGAGCAAATCTGAAATCTCTCATTTCCTACGATCAGCTACTTCCGTTTCCGTCCATTTTACAGATTGGATGTCGAAACTGTTTGAGTTACTAGAAGTACAATGTTTGTTGTGCTGTGTGGGTAGTGTATTACCAATGGGAGATATTTTATAATATAGTTTTAACAAAATCTTTAACAAAATATATTTTTTATACGACTTTCCGCTGGAACAATTAGGTGGGCCACCTGATGTTAGGTGGTTCCCTCTATCGCGACACGGCGCGCTTGGGGCACGATTCTAACTGTCAAATAAACGCGCTCACTCCTAGCGCATTAAAGCACACAGATTAATTAACAGTGTTCCTGCCAGGGCCGAATTAATCCTATCGGGGCCCCTTTGACAAAGACTAAGTAGGCTCTTGCACACCACCTTGTATCGGACACTTTTTTTAAAACGAAAGACGAGAATTGTTTAAATTCATATTCTCTTTTTCTATCAATGTTATATCGATTACATAGTATTGAATAGGCCCCCGTGGGCATCTAGTCGGTGCGGGGCCCTTAGGCAGTTGCCTAATCTGCTGGGATCCGGCCCTGGTTCCTGCAATAGTTACTACGGCTTGTTTATGTACATCTTTGAGGTTGTTTCGGAATCGCGTTTGCGCTTAGAACACGTTGTGACGTCACAGTATCTTCTAGAGAATATCAGCATGTTATTGGAATTTTGGGTTCACAAAAGGATAAAATAAACAAATATATCAGTTGGCGTTCTCGTTTAATACTTATCTCTCGTTTTAAAGCAATTAGTTTTGTCCCAAAAGTTTTACAAACGTAAACTAAGTTTACTTTATCATACAAATATTTACAGTTCATTTTACTTAGATTGTATAATTTATGACCGAGGGCGTTTTAGTGAAGTTTTCTAAAAAATCATGTTTAGTAAATCTCTTTTTCTATGCATTTCAGTAATTATAAAATCGAAAAGAGAACGACTTCTACAATTTTTTTTGTTGTTATTAATCTCTAAACCACAAAAATGCACTCGGTCAAAATAGACTAAAACTATTAAGCAAACATTGACATCATCATCATCATCATCATCATTCTGAACCAAAAAGTCTTTATTGTGAATGACTGACTGATATATAGACAACGCTTTGCTGATTTAGACCACTGAAAATAGGGGCTTTAAAATTTTTCACACCATATTTCTTTTGAAAAGGTGTACCTATTATAAAAATAATTCCTGAAATTCAACCCCTAAACGGGTGCAGCAGGGGTTGAAGTTTGTATGTAATTAGATTCACGCGAGCGAAAACGTGCGCATTCCCCTCGTTTATTTCATATGTTTTGTGAATACTTCTTAAATAAAATAATATAAATGATCAGGTTATCGAATAATAACTTTTAAATGTATAAAATTCCCATAATACATATAATACATAATATATAATAACGCATGTTGTTCTGAACTTTATTTCGACGTTATAACAACGATAATCGTTTGAAAAGCGCGTCGCAGTGCCCTGCTAGCATTAACTCGCCTCTTCATTAATATTTTGTCCATTATTATGCAACACAGGTATACGATTCTTTTACAAACCTGAACCGGGTGGAAACTTTGCACCATTTATGTCAAAATACACTGAAAATATATCGTGAAAATTTAACAGGAAGCGTGCAAACCTGCGCTTACAAATAGGGTTGTCACGTTGAGTAAATGTTACGTTATGGAAAGGAACGAGCGCGTCAACCCTGCTTCTGGTTGCAGTGATCACAGTAAAGACTTTACAGGCAGTAGTGACACTTATTTTCGCATTGAACCCGCAACCTCCTGCATCGCAGGCGGACATTCGCCCGCCGCGCCACATCGGTCGTTGATTGAATAAAAGATTGAGTAGAATTGATTGAGCCTGTATTTAATATTAAGTGAAATTATTTGATCACTGAAATCTTGAATATTAGTCCTGTGGCGGTGGATTTACCAAAACTAGAACAATTGTTGACCCTTTGTGGGATTGGTACTAAAAACACAGTATTTTTTGTGATCGTTGTTCGTAGTAACTAGTAACACAATTATCAATGTGTTCTACCAACTGTATAACGAGTTGGCATATTTCAATTTAAATATTAAAGAAAATATTTTAAAGCTGGACATATTTGACAACAATGTGAGTAGGTTTAAGCAGTGCGTTCACAGTTTGCTGTTGCTATATTATGAATCAAATAATAAAAAAAATATTTTTATTTAATTTTTGACGCTGTTTCTAGTTTTAGGTAAATTTTAACTTTTATGCATGCAACACTAAAATAATGTCATATTCACATATTTGGTTACAAATCTAGATCGAATTATTTACATAATATTTCATTTGATTGTAATCTGTTTTGTGAATTGAATAAAATAAATAAAATAAAACTGTTCCTACTGTTGGTGAAATACTTTTTTGTGCAGCAACTGTGAAGCATTTGCGCCACCGTTGGTTATTTCTGCGTGAATGCACACACACCATAACCTCACGGTGTATGACTTTTGAGCTTAGTATGGATGTTTTGTTCAACCCTCCTCTAAGGGTTTTTTATAACAAATATTGACACACATTCGTACAAACTTAGCAAAGCTTGTATTATGGGAACTAGGTAACTGATAGAATACTTAAAAACTTTGCTTGTTGGTTTGGATTTAGGCTTAGGTTTTTTGTATTTCTTTATTTTGTCTTCAATTTTGAATGATATTTCTTTATTTATAATTTATTTAACCCTTTCATGTAGCTATGTCGATCCCTACTAAAGACACACATGATGAACATAGATGTTGGTTTCTGTCTGGGTGTGAATCTTTTCTATATAATAGAAAATATTATTTTATTTTTCTATATAATTTTTTATAAAAAGGACTCTTTAAAATACATAACTTGAATTCAACCCTAAATATCGTATTCCTTATTATTATTTCTAAAATACAGAAGTGTGGCAACCCTATAACTAAGCTGTCGATTCGGAGATTAGTTAGAAACGCTAGACGCTTCATTATCCAGATGAATAGTTACTAACTAAGTTTGCGGTCATCGATTCGTATAAAGCAAATTATTTATTATTATCAAAATTGAAATTTAGAACAAATATTGTTTATACAGACTCACTTCACAGCTTGGTGGAACTTTGCTTTTGGTTCTGTAGGTTGTGGGTTCCGAGATCCGTGATCCCAGTCGGGGTATTACATTCTAAGAATGAATTGACCCGTTTTCCTCCCTCCACTCCCCCTTTTGGATTTTTTTTGCAACATCAAGCGCTATAGTAAGATTTCCTCCTTTTTCCTTTTTTTCGTTTTCCCTCTATTTTCTCACTAACTGAAAGTCACAAACGACAAAAAAAAATTAGTTAAGGAACTTGTGTTCGCTCGCGCTCGCCGCTCGGTTGTCGGTTTGTATCATCGACACATTAATTTAGGTAGGTAAGATATTCATCATTTCAACGTAAGAAGGTACACAACACACATCATCATCATCAACAACCTGTAGTCCACTGCTGGACATAAACCTCCCCCACACGTTTCCAGGAAGAACGAATACAATACAATCCCCAATACACATAGGTACGGTTACGAAAGAGTCTCCATTTCGGTACCAAATGTTAATGTTTGCTTAATAGTTTTATACTTTAACATATTTTGAACTAACTTAAAATAGGTAATAAAAACTTCATATACAAGTAGGTACACTATTTTGATATGTTTTATAATATACGGAACTTCAGAGCAAGCGTTATTTTACGATTGCAAGGTAAAATATGATTTATCATAGCATAACAGAGTTTAAATTACTTTTGAACTTGCTCGGGCATTGAACAAAGTTTTAAAACGTTTGAATAAATCTTTATGCTTCATAATGCCTCTGATTTTCTTTAGGTCACGTCACGCGATAAATAAAATTGCTGTAGAAATTTTATTTTGTCGACAATTTAACAAAGTAAGGTACACTGGCTTAATAAAAGAGATTTAATTATCTCGCAATATTCGCTTTCAAGAAATCATGAGGCATCAACTTTTTTATGGTTTGCATAAAAGTTATACGAAAATTTCTGTTGACTTGAATAACAGTTGTGTTTATAAAGAAATTATTTTTAATTATATTCTTTTCTGAACCAAATGAACTGTTATTTTATTCTATTGGATAATATAAAAACAAGTGTGTAAGCCGCATAAATAATATTACATCATTTAGTACCTTAACAGCGCACAAATATATAAAATTACAACAAAAAGTTCTATTTCTTGTAAAAATTGTACTATTTTGTAGCAAAACCTGAGTTTCAGTTCTATAGTTTATGGTTATTGACATCACTCAAAAACTTCAATTGTAAGACTAGTTCAACTATTACTCTTAAAGCTAATTATTACAATGCTGTAAATTCTGTAGAAAAGGTAGACAGTGGCATGGTCATAGGATCTTTATCCATCTTAGTATCTACATTGGCACCGGGTAGAGACCAGGTCGAACTTCCAGCAGCCGTTATTCTAGGACCCATGTTGTCATACGCGGACTTCAAAAAGCAGGTTCTACTTCGCCTGGGCAACGTGGACCCACCTCCGAGTAAATCAGGATAGAGCTCCTCATTCTGAGCCACCTGAACTGATATGAAAATGCTGCCATAAGGAGCTGGTAACGCAAACTCGGCTGGCGGCGGTGGAAAAGTTCCTGGTGGGCCTTCAATAGTGATCTGAACTGGATCGAACCTTTGTATATCCTCACTTTCTAAACTCATTGATCTATCTAACATTTCAAAGCCATACGAAGAGTTCAAATCGGCACTGGTCCTGTCACAGCTGACTGCTAAAGATGTGTCTAGAAGCTTTTTTTCTTGGTCGGTAAAACTTCTACTTGGTGGCACTCTTCGACGTCGAGTTTTCCAACAAACACATGAGGCTACAAACCCAGAACAGGTCATGGCCAGTAAAGACGCTGCTACGAAGATAAAAGTTGAATACTCTGGAGCAACTCTAGCAGTCGCTGTTCTCGCTTTGGGCAGGAATATTGTGACATAAGCAGAAGCTTCCCCTATCTGACTCTTAGCACTACACTTCCACTCACCAGAAAACTTATCTGTCACATTTGCTATGGTCACGTTGACCCACTGAGCACTTCTGTTTAAGAAATCGTCACTGTACTCATCGTAATGTTCTATTGGATATTCGTTGATGATTACATCACTGGTTCTTTCTGTGTTGTTCTTTTGCTCAGCGTATTGAAAAAGCCAGTTGACCTTAGGCTTTGGGTCACCGCGTACTAAACAGCCGAAAGAGATATCTGCACCAGCTTCTGTCCTTATCACTGTAGGACTGGAGTATGCTGAAGGAGGGCAAAACAAATCTTCCTTCTTCAGCACTCTCCAAGACATATCTGCTTTATTTTCTGGTCCTGTACAAACCACTTCTTCGTTTCCAAGATTGCTGTTTAGGAACCATTCGTGGAATTCTCGTAACCTACAGTCGCAGTACCAAGAGTTATCAGATAGCGTCAAGGTTTTGAGTACAGGTAAGTTAAATGTATCTTGATGGAGATAAGACAAGAAATTCTGGTGTATGTTTACAGTTTCTACGGCTTGTAAGTTGATAAAGGCGTGAGGATGAACTGCTCGGAGCTTACAGCGTGAGATTTCTAGTTTCTTTAAATATTTTAGTGGTGGGAATTGCTTTGCAACGAGCACGTTCAAAGGATTACCATTGAGTATCAAAAGCCTCAAACGTTCTGCACCTTTGAAAGTATCAGGTGATAGCTGGAGCAACTCGTTTTGGGACAGATCTAATTCTATTAGTATTCGAAGCTCCCTGAATGCGTTCTGATGTAGAGAGACCAAGCCTGTCAAGCTGAGATTAAGACGCTGCAAATTGAGCAGGTCTGCGTTTACAAATGCATCTTCTTCCAACGTTCTCAAAGGGTTTCCGTGAAGGTCAAGAACCTGGATGTCTGAAGCGAGTAGGGGTAACTGCTTCATACCCGCCTGAACACAAGAGGCGGTCTTTTTTCCGGAAGACCACTTGCAGCTGCATTCTGGTATCTTGCCGCAGTTGAGCCAGTGACTCCCGCTGTGAGTGACGATCAGGAGAAAGGTGATGGAACCACTCCAAGCTCGAATGCCCATTTCATAATAAGTTCTGCTGCTTTACCTGAAACAAAATAAACACGTATTATTATGTGTCCCATAAATCGTCTTATTAGTAGTAGTAGAGCTCTTACTGCAAGAGTTCGTTCGGAGTTTCTTCGAAGTTCTACGACTGGTTTTTATCGGCTCGGTAGATATCCCCTCAGATAACTTAGTACCAAGCCTTTCGAGATGCTTTGAGGATGTCTGATGGGGGTAGTCAGAGGAATGTCCAAATATTACATTTAGTATATACTAAAATTTTACAGTAGTTGGTATTCCATACGTGACAGGTTGCAAGCCCATCGCCGCTGCTCGAATACCAACTAGTTTCCTCACGATGTTTTCCTTCACCATTTGAGAGCAGTGCGCCAATAAATTCGATAGAAAAATCAACACACGATCGGATTCAAAAAAATAAAAAGGTTTTATTTCAGACAACAATGAGTCCATATTTTTTCGAGATACAAAACCACGAACTACGAACCCAGGGTTTTCAAAGCCACGAACATTAGAATCAGAAGGCGGGGTCAATCCCACTAGACCACCGGTGCTTTCTTAGAAAGAAAATAATACTATACTTTATCATTGATAACAAAATGGCTAAGAATAATCCCTGATTCAGGGTTGAGACCTAGTTACCCAAAACCCATTTAATATTCTGTTCTGTAGGTTATTGTGGATTACCTAAACCTGGGACACAATCAGAATATTTGATGATGTACGCCTACAAATATAGGTAAAATAGTAAATCCAACACATTCTCAATAATTATAGAAATTCCAAAGTATAAATACCTGACTAGAGTTAGTTATCTATATAAAATTCGTATTTATTTACTAAGGAAACGCGCGCGACTTCGTCCATGAAGCTATTTTTATACAAACTTCAACCCCCGCTGTACACGTTTAGAGGTTTAATTTTAAGAATTAATTTCTTAGTATACTTTTACGCACTATGAAGAGTATACTCTGAAAATTTCAAGTCTCTACGACCAGTGGTTTAGGCTGTGCGTTGTCTATATCCCAGTCAGTCATTCAGGACAAAAAGCCTTATAGTTGGTATAGATAGATTGATAGATATTAATTATGCCTAAGGAATAATAACCTATCTATAATAACCTAATGATAGAATTATAACCTTATAGCCTTACTTATAAAAATCAGTCAATAAACAATGTATAAACTACTAGCTGATACCCGCGACTTCGTCTGCGTACTTTTAATTTGAATATTATGGATTATATTAAAAGAACGGTATAGATTTGGGTATAGCATTTGGTTAAAAGAGAGAAGGTATATTTAAAAAAATTAAAAAATATCTGTTTATAGTAGGTATAAGGTACCTACTGTAAACTGTACTGTGTGTGTGTGTGTGTGTACTGGTAGGTAAGGTAAGGTATTCCAACATGTATGTATGTATTTTTGTAGGTATTGTATGTGTTGTGTGTTGTATTGTATGTATTGTATGTATTGTATGTATGTTGAGTGACAGAAAGTACCTAGGAAAATTTATTGGTCCCTTATGTCCAACAGACACTTACAGGGGCCAGCGTCACGTTGTGTACAAAAATATTTTAAAATGACCTAATTTAAAACATTTTTGTATACAACGTTTGCTGTTTTGTTATTATTTGTTAAAATATGGAGATTGTTTGGACTCGACACTCGCGAGCAGGCCACGTACAGTTGGCCATGCGAAAAACAGTTTTTCTCTAAATGGACACCTGCTACTTTAAGTGTTTGCCCTTGCGCTTTGTTAATGGTCATTGCGAAGGCTGGTTTGAGAGGAAACTGGATTCTTTTAAACTGAAAAGGTAAACCTGTAGGGATCATGGGTATGCGGGGAATCAAAACTTCAACTAAGAAATTAAATTATCAATACTTATTTACAACCAATGCATAAAAAGAGTAGAAGGTAAGTAGGTTAGGTTAGTTTTACACCTACTACGACCTATTAGATTAATTCAAAAAAGGAAATAAAAGCAAATCGGATTTTTTTAAAATAACGGAAACTATCTTACCTACTATTAACTATGAACTAAAAGATCCCGAAATATTAAGTTTGTACAAAATTACTTCACAGGACTTAACTAATAAAAAATACTTACTTAAAAAATTATACGAAACAATAAAATAATTTTACTCTCTGTAGCGCAAGTTTCTCTAATCGCATGCGTCCGACAACGTCGTCTGCCCTCACGTGTCTGCCCGTTCGGGTAGGCATAGTTAGAATCGTGCGCTCCCCCACCACACGACAGCGCCGTTGCCTGCCGCTGCCGCCACACTTCGGCGAATGTGCGCGACGACGACCGACGACCGACGGCAGCGGCGGCGATGCAGAGTATTCGTTAAAAGGAACTTTAACTTCAAAAGCCAAATTTTTTTGAACTTGATACACCCAAAACTTCTAAATATCATGTTCCTAGGTTCAGTGGTTAAGATTTTGTATACAAAAAGTTTGGCTTCGTAGTTCCCGTTCCGAATCCGTTCTGTTCCGACGAACACCCATACAAACTTTCAACCCCTATTTCACCCCCACACTGGTAAAAATTTCAAAATGCTAGAACAAACGATTTTTTGTTTCTTATTTAGTGCCTAAATACAAAATGTAATGTTTTTATCTTCAAAAATGACGAACTTCATACAAACTTTCAACCCCTATTTCATCCCCTCACAGGTCGAAATTTCAAAAACGCTAGAACAAATGTTTAATTATTTCATATCAAGTGCTTAAATATAAAGTTTCATGGTTTTATCTTTTAAAATTAAGAAACAAACTTTCAACCCCTATTTCAACCTTTTCATCCCTTTTTTTCGCAATAAAAGGTAGCCTATGTTCTTTCTCAGGGTCTAAAAATTGTCTGTGCCAAATTTCATCAAAATCGGTTGAGAGGTTTAAGCAGGAAAGCGTAACAGACAGACAGACAGACAGAGAGACAGACAGACAGAGTTACTTTCGCATTTATAATATTAGTTAGGATAGTTAGGATTGCTCTCTCTTATTAACGGGCTATGACAAACAGTGATAGAACTCATTTTAAGCAAAATTATAATAATAATGCTTATAAGTTTAAAAGGTAATCCAGTTTTTTTGAGCATGGTTGTATCAAAGCTAAAACAATTAACTCAGCTTACAAAATTTTCCGAGTTTCCCTTCTAGTAGTATTTAAACTAAATTGCATACCCAAAGTTTGCTGACCCTATAATTTTGCACACCACTAACGAATTTGGTAGGTACCCCTATTTGGGAGAACTACCAACCGTACTGTTAGCTCCCTTGCGGTCTTACCAAAACCAATACCGTCTAAACTACGAGTCAAACTAATCTGGTAACGCTGACCCTAGGATAACAATATGATTAAGTCTGGCAAAATTGTTAGGTTTGCACGATTATAATACAGTTCAAACTTGACAGTTTGAGGACCGATGTGGCGCGGCGGGCGAATGTCCGCCTGCGACGCAGAGGTTGCGGGATCGATTCCCGCCTTGGGATAAATGTTTGTACGATCTACAAATATTTATTCTGGGTGTTCTGGGTGTTTTCTATGTATAATAAAAAATATCTATATATGTAGTGTATTGTATTAAGTATATCAGTCATCTAGTACCCATAACACAAGCTCTGCTTAGCTTGGGGCTAGATGATGCTGTGTGGATTGTCCAGCATTATTATTATATTATTATTATAAACTACTGGATATATAATAAAGTATAGTGGTTCTGAGAGAACAGTAGACCTCGCGAGCCCTTATATACAATAATCGAAACTTTCCCCAGAATTGAAATCCGTTCATATATATTATCGCTACAGCAAACTTATTTATTTATTAAATCCTTTATTGCACTAAAAAATTGTACAAAAGGTGAGCTTAATGCTCGATAGCATTTTCTGCCAGCCAACCTTGATAGGTGAGAAACAGAGTGGTGGTGGTGGAAACTTCACGGTCTTTTTGCCCCTCCACTCCCCCTTTTTGTTGTTTTTCGTAGCATCTTGTTTTGATTTTTGTCTTTTCCCCCCTATTTTCCTTAAAAAATCGGTTAAAAATGAAGTGAAAACAGAGTGACAGAAGAACAAAAGCATTTGTTGAGAACAGACTGACAGACGAACGAAATCATTTGTCGGTTAAACTCGAATCCAAAACGATTTGGTTCAGTCTTGTGTCATTTGATATTACGCGTCGAAATTTTGGGTTAGCAGTAACTCGCCTCTTAACTAACCTATTTATTACTCCTGAACTTTTTAGTCACTGGCGTGAGTTTTCAAGCCAGCTTATCAAACCACTTTACAATCTCAAGCATCTCAACAGTGCCTTTCGCGTCAACTGCACTGACTAACTTCAAGCTTGAGTTTTTGCGCGAGTTTATCTAAAGTTACACAAACGCCAAGTTACTTCTGTCAAACCGAACTTTGGTTTGTTTGTTTTTCCAGACTCTCATTTTCAAGTCTCTGAGGAGTAAAAAATCCGGCCAAGTGCGAGTAAGACTCTCGCGCGAAGTGTCCTGTTCCATTATCTGTAATAAAAACGGCAAAAAAATCACGTTTGTTGTATAGAGCCCCCATAAATATTTATTTCATTCTTTTAGTATTTGTTATTATAGCGGCAACAAAAATACATGACCTGTGAAAATTTCAACTATCTAACTATCACGGTTAATGAGATACAGCCTGGTGACTGACGGACAAATAGACAGAGAGATAGACAGACAGCGGAGACTTAGTAATAGGGTCTCGATTTGTCTTTTGGGTACGGAACCCTATAAAGTATATTATTTTTATCCGGGTTTTTTTGGGTAAATTATAGAATTGAGTGGTTCAATTGAAGCTAGTCCTTCACACACGCACAAGCACACCCCCACAGCAAACTGTCTTCCCTACCCTCTTATTCCCCCTTCCACTCTCCTCTTTTAATTTTTTGCAACATCTTGTGTGTAGAATGAAGTACTTAGTGCGTACTATTTGATAGAAATCCGTCGATTAATAACGCTAAAACAAACTTTCCCCCTTTTCCCCTATTTTGCTATCATTCAAAAATTTCTACCAACCAACTAAAAAACGACCTGTATCGACCTAATCTCGAGACTGAGACGCTTTATTCGCTTCGCTCGGTCAATAATGTAAAGGGTTGTTTACATCTTTTTTTATACAATTTAACTGAAGCATTGCCAAACAATTACAGCTGAGCTCTTCAAATTAACCAACTTTTGGTACTAAGCAGCCAAATTTGGATGAAATTAAATCACGTTTGCCGATGCAGCTACTGCCTGGCTTTTTGCCAGGACTTGATCACAGCTGCTATGAAACAGCTGGTATAATTCAAACATTAAAAATTAAAAAGAGAGTTCGTCCGGGGAAGTACTTTGACGACGCACTTTGACTTTGACGACCGATGTGGCGCGGCGGGCGATTGTCCGCCTGCGACGCAGGAGGTTGCGGGTTCGATTCCCGCCTTGGGATAAATGTTTGTACGATCTGCAAATATTTATTCCGGGTGTTCTGGGTATTTTCTATGTATAATAAAAAAATATCTATGTATGTAATATAGTATTGTATTAAGTATATCAGTTATCTAGTACCCATAACACAAGCTCTGCTTAGCTTGGGGCTAGATGATGCTGTGTGGATTGTCCAGCATTATATAATATATATACTACCACCACGCCTATCTTTGCCACCAAGCAACAGTAAGTTCTGTCTTAGAGAAATTACAGACACATAAGGCTTAACACTATATAATTTAGGGACACAGAGCATCTATCTATCTAGTATCTATTTTCTTAAGAGACTCAAGAAATTATTAAGTGTGGATCAGAGAAAACCACTTAAACAGCTAATACTTATTCATGGATAGACACATAATTATGTCGTAATGGATATGAGGCGAGAAACTGTAACCCGACTAGACAGGCTTATAATAGGCGGGGAACTGAGCTTATCTAGGCTGTTACTGTGTGTTTAAGCACTAAGTGAAAATTTGATTACAAAATACCCTTGTACGATAGCATCAGTTTGTAAATTTGTAGAAGGACAAGGTCACTAGAATATCTCCAAAAACTAGCAAATTAAATTGATAATGAGGACGCTGGTTATGCTTAAGTATATGTGTTTATGTTTATTTTTATCCTCTGATTTAGTTTAGTTTTATTTTTTTATTCATGTTTTTATCTATTATTTAGTCTTAACAGTAAGTAAATGCGCACTACCCCCTAAAATGTGGTTCCTACTACCCAAAGGTTAGCTGATAGATAATGCTATGTAGCATTAAGTTCGCCTATGTACTTTTATTTTAAGTTGTGCAATAAAGAATTTTCTATCTATCTACCTGGTGGCCAGTTCTTTTTTTTTTTATACAAAAAAGTTGACAAACAAGCATACGGCCCACCTGATGGAAAGTGAGTTCTATGAGATATATGCATGACAGGTGCTTGCAGTTTCACCGGTACCCACACTCTTCAAACCGGAACACAGTAAGCTGCTTGGCGGCAGAGATAGGCATCCACCCTTGATATTATAAGTGGACCAGGTGTTTAGATTTTAGCTAGCGTAGTGCACTGCTCACATTAATATTGTTTTAGACGGTACCACCACGGGTCGTTACTACTGCGCTCGTGATAAGAATCTTCTAGTGGTCAGTTTCGTACCCGCACTCTATAGGTAAGAAGTAATTGATTGCAGTATTCTCATGTTTGAAGTTTATACTGTTTTGCCATGGTTAAACATGCTTTTGATTAACGTTTCTAGGGTTATAAGTACTCAATTAAGTTTTAAGAAGAATCGAGAGCTAAGCTCACATTATATAATTGTATTTTTTTTTGAATATGCAGATAGTCCACCTGATGTTGAATGGTTACCATCGCTTATAACAAGGTATTGCACCGTAGATCACGCTCATTACGAACGTACCCTACGATACACTGCTCAGCGTCTATCAACCTAAGGCATACAGGTGTTAAGCCTCAAGTGCCTGTAATTTCACCGGCACCTACACCCTTCAAACAGGAACACAGTAAGCTGCTTGCCGGCAAATATATGCATGGTGGTAGTACTTCCCCGGACGAACCCTTCACTAATAGCTCTACTACTACTTTTAGTTCTACTACTACCTTTAAAATGTTAAACAATAAAAGTTTTTTTTTTTCACTGTCAGTATTTTGCAACCTTGTTTACCTACAGTAAGCTTACAGTTAGCTTGTAAATAGGCTTAAGTGCATTTAAAACCGAGAAAAGTCGAAAGTTTGTTCAAAGCATTACAAAGCTGACTAATGAAGCATCGCAAACTGACTTTAACTGCACTTTGGGTAACCGATGCCGGCTTAAAACTCTAAGTAATATCCGTCGCCTTCATGCAAATTATGAGACACACGACCGAATTGTTTGCAGAATAATACATTCCTGACTGATTGACTGAGAGACTGCGCACAGCCCAAACCACTGATTGTAAAGACTTGAAATTTTCAGGATATATCGGTCTTGGTCTTGGAAGAAGCGGATGGCCCACCTGATGTTAAATGCAAAGTCTCAAACGTTTGTTCCATATATGCTTGGCGTTATTCCGTTTCCTAATTTTATCATTCCATGTCTTCCCATATCTTCCTATATGTCTATTGTTGTTTGCGAACTTTTCTTGCCTAAATGCTATTTATTGGACTCATACACAAGCTGAAAGTCACACAACGGGCTATGGGGATAACTATGCTGGTTACATAATGGGATTAGAAATGAGGAAAAATCAAGGTCAGCAATATTGCACTTAAAATCAGCTAGTTGAAGTGACGGGACTGGAACTTCAAACAGGAAGACAAGGCATAAGACGCCTCATCTGATAGACCGGCTATATTATTTAGATCGCGGAAAGTTGGTGGATGGAAAGGACTCAATATCGTTCTGTCAGGAAATGTGTGAGGGATACTTATATCCAGCAGTGGACTGTTTGGCTTCAATGATGATGATATCATAGTTTATGCATACCATAACTCTTCTTTTGATAAAAGCAGATAAACATTGGCAAGTGGTATAACAAAAGAAGTAAGTTTTAATGCTTCAAGAGTTTTAAATCTCTTAGTGAAGGGCTCGTTCGACGAAATACTAACACCATGCCTTCTCGATTAAGTATTTACTTTTAAAAATTCTATATATTTGAATTTATGGAGGGAAATGAAATAATTTAAAAAAGTTATTTCATAAGCCAGAAAGTCTGTGTGTAGTCAAAAAGTCTCATCACCTCGGTAGCATGTGAAATAATTTGTCGTCTAATTTTGGAATTTCGCTTTGCTCGTCAACGAGAGCATTTAGCAAAGCAAAGTAATACGATTTTATAAAGATACTGTTGGGTATGTCTTTTTAGGGTTCCGTACCCAAAGGGTAAAACGACCTCTCCGCTGCCCGTCTGACTGTCTGTTTGTCTGTCACCAGGCTATATTTCATGAACCGTGATAGTTAGACAGTTGAAATTTTATGTTCCATTTTTGCCGCTAAACAATAAATACTAAAAACAGAATAAAATAAATATTTAGAGGAGCTCTCATACAACAAACGTGATTTTATTGCCGTTTTTATTATAGGTACTACGGAACCCTTCGTGCGCGAGTCCGACTCTGTATGATTTTTTTTTTATATAATAGAAAAAAATCTACTTCTGCAAATTGAGTAGCATAACGAACTCGCAGTAGACTGCTTTTAATCAAGGATGACGTCATAAAGGCTCTGCTGTAGGTAAAGTTAACGACAAAAATAGATGGCAGATTTTGGTTTTTGTACCTAAAAATTTCTTCTGTACAGATATTTTTAGTGCCATCTACACCATACAATATTTGTGCAAATTGTACAGTTTGCACAAAAACTATTGCTAAAAATTCTAATTTGATTGACAGATAATTTTGTTCAAACACCATTCTTCCAATAGCCAAAGACCAAAAAGGCTGTCAAGATTTTCTATATGATTTGCGATAGAATAAAGTAAATGAACCATCTGATGGGAAATGGTAATTAAACTTATGATAAAACATTGCTTCGTAGGTCACGCACTTTGGATTTGTACCCTACGATGCGTTCATAAACCTGAAGCCTCACGTGTTTGTAATTTCACCGGCACCCACACCCATCAAATTGGAAGTGGGTGCCGGTGAAATTGCAGGCATATGAGGCTTAATACCTGTATGCCTCAGATCGATGGATATTTGTAGTGCATCGTAAGGCACGTTCCTAAAGAGCGTGATCTTCGAGGTAATACTTTGTTATAGGTGATGGTCACCACTTAATATCAAGTGGGCCATCTATTTGTTCCATCAGCATGTTGTATAAAAAAAAACATTTAATTATTAATTGAAATTTACAAACCAGAAATGTTTAAATACTTATTTCGCTGACTGTACATGCACTTCGCCGTAACATTTCGACCTAATTTACCCGTTTACGTACTTTACGTGCCAAATGGAATTTTCTATGCCGGGAAATGAGTTTCATGTAAGTAGGTGACAACGGTACATTACACTTTTGAATTTAGAAGGTTCTGTAAGATGTATTTTGTGTATTTTTAGGGATCCGTACCCAAAGGGTAAAACGGGAGCCTATTACTAAGACTACGCTGTCTGTCACCAGGCTGTATCTCAAGAACCGTGATAGTTAAAGAGTTAAAATTTTCACAGATGATGTATTTCTGTTACCGCTATAACAACAAATGCTAAAAAACAAAATAAAATAAATATTTAAGGAGGCTCTCATACAATAAATTTTTTATCAGTTTATTTTATAGATAATGGTACGGAACCCGTCAAGCGCGAGTTTAACACGCACTTGGTTGGTTTTTAGTTTAGTCACCACCTACAGCGCAGAAGGCAGGGCTACTACAAACTGAGCTGTGCGCTGTGGCGGCTGTCAAAATATTACTTACCTATAGCCTTTGTCCAGGCATCTGTTTAAATATTTTGTTATAGCAATGCATTATAAACGTTCGACAAGGAGCCAAACTTAGACAGAAACTCAGTGTTTCCAATTTAAAACAAATTTGTTGTAGACCGTTGCTTAAAGATACGGTTATAATAATAATAATAAATAATAAATAATGCTGGACAATCCACACAGCATCATCTAGCCCCAAGCTAAGCAGAGCTTGTGTTATGGGTACTAGATGACTGATATACTTAATACAATACTATATTACATACATAGATATTTTTTATTATACATAGAAAATACTCGGAGCACCCGGAATAAATATTTGCAGATCGTACAAACATTTATCCTAAGGCGGGAATTGAAACCGCAACCTCCTGCGCCGCAGGCGGACATTCGCCCGCCGCCAACACAACAAACAACAAAGATGAAGTTGAGAAAATTAGAAAGATAATTTTGCACTAAAGGTATTTTTTTTTAATGTGATGTACTATTTGAACATGTAAATATCCCACCTGATGTTAAGTGTTACTCAGAAAATGAGAAATATAATTCTGCACAATTTTTTTATATGATTTGCGGATTGAACAGTTAGATATCCTACCTTATGTTAAATGGTTACCATTTCCTATAAAAAGATTACGTTCATAACGAAATATAGCGTTCAGTGCCCTACGATGCACTGCTTTACGTCTTTCACCTGAGGCATACGGTTGTGCATGAAAAAGCAAAAGTTATAAATTAGTAGAAGTTTATAAATCACTAACGGCCGCTCGTAGCTTTGCCTGTGTGGCAGTTTTTTCCCGTTCCCGTTATTTTTTTGGGATAAAATCATAGTAGCTTTATGCATGCAAAGTCTCAGCCCGATCGGTTTAAAATTGACAAAGTTTCATACAAACTTTCATCCCCTATTTTATCCCCTTGGGAGTAGAATTAATCAAAATCCTTTCTTAGCGGATGCCTACGTCATAACATCTACCTGCATGCCAAATTTCAGCCCAATCCGTCCAGTGGTTTGGGCTGGGCGTTGATAGATCACTATGTCAGTCAGTCACCTTTGAGTTATATATATTTAGAAGATAGCAAGGTCACACACATATCATTCTTGATGAGTATCATGAAGCAGAACTAATACCAACTCAGCTGTGAGGCCAGTCAACCGGGAGTAGTTGTCCATTAGTTAATAGAAGATTACTCATCAAAGGGTCTTCGTCAATGACCATAATATAATCAAACTCCTCTTTGGAACCCATGGAAGGGTAGCTACGATACAATTTCAATTTGTACCCTTAGGTCCCATCTGGCCTCCGAGACTTCGAACCTGATATGCACGCACGCAATCACTTATTATGGTTGTTTTTTTAGTTTTAGGGTTAAGTTTTTAGTGTAAGTTGCATGGATACCGAATATCCAAACTCAATTAGTTCGTTTGAGCTAGTGATAATAATAATAATAATAATACTCGACAATCCACACAGCATCATCTAGCCCCAAGCTAAGCAGAGCTTGTGTTATGGGTACTAGATGACTGATATACTTAATACAATACATTACATATATAAATATTTTTTATTATACATAGAAAACACCCAGAACACCCGGAGTAAATATTTGGAGATTGTACAAACATTTATCCCAAGGCAGAAATCGAACCCGCAACCTCTTGCGTCGCAAGCGGACATTCGCCCGCCGCGCCACATCGGTCGGATAATAAAGAACTTTATAGTTTTTGGATGATCTGATGTTTCATAGTAAGCTTTTGACGAAATATTTTGATTTCACTTGCTCTTCGACATCTGATAGACTTTTTTGATCGAGCAAGCAAAACGTCTCAGTTTTGATATTGACCAAAAAATGCTTTTGTCCATCTATCAGCCTGCGAGTTCTCGTCAACAGGTTTTTGACGCAAATTGGCAAACAAATTCCTTGATTTACTTTATTTTTTTAGTTTTGTAAAGAGGGGAAGTTTGCTGTTATTTATCGACTTATTTCTAGATCTATACCATTGATCATGAAGCTACTGACGATGTTAATTTAAAACTTTATAAACGAATGGATACATGTTGGTGAGGGTCGATCTTAATGTGGCATTAACTCACAGAGTAGAGTTTAATTAAAGCGATAGGGTAATAAGTCGGCCGTTGCTAATATTATAATAATTATCGTAGATTTTATCAATTAGTTTAGGCAACGGTGAAGGAAAACATCGTGAGGAACCAACTAGTATTCTAGCAGCGGCGATGGGCTTGCAACCTGTCACGTATGGAATACCAATTACTGCAAAATGTAGGTATGTGCCAAATGTAACATTTTATTTTATAATTTTAAGAAAACTTACAAATAGGTACACAGAAAGTAAATTTAAAACACGTATTCTAAAAGCCAATTAAAAGTTTCCGGACGTACTGCTGTCTACCCCCAATAGACATCCTGAAATAATCTTGAATCAGTGCTACTTGGTTCTAAGAGATCTGAAGGGATATCTACTGTGCTTGGGGATTAAAGTCGAAAAGTTTTTTTTTTATTTGGACAAAGACACCCTTTATATTTGGTTACCAAGCTTAACAGGCAGATTAGTGACCGCAGTATTTTAATTGACTTTTAGGACCAAACCCTTGGGAGGAAATGGAGAGGTCCCATTCTAAACCGGGACTTCTACATCTACCCTGATATTTATAAACTCAGTGTAACGTTTGAATATGTCTTAATATGTCTCATTCGTATATAATTCATCTAGTACCCATAACACATGCTCTGCTTAGCTTGGGGCTAGATGATGCTGTGTGGATTATATTTATAAAATGTAAAAAAAGAAGAGTAATAATAATAATAACGGTGGACAATCCACACAGCATCGTCTCCCCCAAGCTTAGCACAACTTGTGTTATGGGTACTAGATGACTGATATACTTAATACAATACATTACTTACATAGTTATTTTATAGTATACATAGAAAATACCCAGACAGCCCGGAATAAATATTTGCAGATCGTACAAACATTTATCCCGGCAGGAATTGAACCCGCAACCTCCTACGTCATAGGCGAACATTCACCCGCCGTGCCACATCGGTCGTATTGACTGATTATTGAATCAGTTAATCTATCTATCTTTAAGTTTAACCTAATAACAACCATGTCTCCTAGTAAATCATGTCAATAATGGTAAAAACCAAAATAACAGCTCCCTTTTCTGAGCTTTTACTTACCGAGACAGTTTTTTTGCGCCAACCTTATATCTAGGGATATCATTGATCGAAGATACCTATAGGTTACTAAAGTCTCACGTCTAAGAAAACAAGATAAAATAAACACAAAGTTGCCTTAGAAAGGCCGAAAGGTTCATTGAACTACATAAATATTTGTGTTTAGTAAACATTTGTTTTGAATTTGTAATTTGAACGTTTGTTTAGGCTATAAACGCAACGTGTTTTCATGGAAAAGTGTACAATATTGCCTTACTTGATAGATGGGTACTTTGGGATAAACTACATATCACAGCACGTGAGCACTTTTTATTTTTGTTGTGTTTGTTATTATCAGCCCGGCTAAGATGTAAGATAAGATATTAAGATAAGATAAGATAAGACAATACTTTGTCTATATACTCGTTATCTCAGAAAAGAGATATCTCTTTATATTGTAAACGCACCGGTGGTCTAGTGGGTGTGACCCCGCCTTCTGATTCTAAGGTCATGGGTTCAAAACCGGTCGTGCACCAATGGATTTTTCCGTTTGAAAAAATTATTTGTACAATGCTAGCGCTCTTAAACGTTGAAGGAAAACAGCGTAAGGAAACCAGTTAGTATTCTAGCAGCGGCGATGGGCTTGCAACCTGTCACGTACAGTTTACTAACTACTGCAAAATGTGGGTATCTACCAGATGCATCGTCTAGGCGTACCTCTGACTACCCCTTAGAGATCTTCAAAAATCTCGAGTAGGTACTAAGACTAAGACTTTTTTTCATGTGACTTATTAATGGAACAAGCAGATGGCCCACCCGATGTTAAGTGGTTACTATTACCTATAACAGAGCATTGACTTGCAGGTCACGCTCATTATAAACGTGCCCTTACGATGCACTAATCTGCGTCTATCAACCTGAGGCATACAGGTGTTAAGCCTCGTGTGCCTGTAATTACACCGGCACCCACACCCTTCAAATAGGAAAACAGCAATCTGTCACAAAATCAGCAGCTGAGAGGATATAAATAAATAAATAATGCTGATCAGTCCACACAGCATCATCTAGCCCCAAGCTAAGCAGAGCTTGTGTTATGGGTACTAGATGACTGATATACTTAATACAATACATTACATATTATAAAGATATTTCTATTATACATAGAAAACACCCAGAACACCCGGAATAAATATTTGCAGATCGTACAAACATTTATCCCAAGGTGGGAATCGAACCCGCAACCTCTTGCGTCGCAAGCGGACATTCGCCCGCCGCGCCACATCGGTCGTCAATATCTACCGTGCCTAGAGATTAAAATCGTGAAGCAATTTTTTTTTTTTATTTATCATACTTTTGCACAACTTCTACAACGTAGGTGAGTTATGAATGTGTGTAGGTGTAGGTATGTCATGAAGGTTGAACCCTTTAAGGGTCATTTTAAACGATCGGTATTTTGTTGGTTGTTTTAACTGTTGGATAATAGGGATGAAAGTTTTGTTTATTTTCTAAGGGTCAGTATCAGCTTTAACTACCGTTATGGTAAACTCACAACCTTATTATAAATAGATACGACTAGTGGTGTGTTGGCAGCGACCCTGCCGCCTCCTAAGGTCGTGAGTTCGAGATTGGTCGTGAGCCAATGGATTTCTAGACGAGAAATGTATGTTTTTTATACAATTTGCTGATGGAACAAGCATATAGCCCACCTGATGTTAAGAGGTTACCATAGCCTATAACAAAGCATTGCCTTGTAGTTCACGTTAGTTAGGAACGTGCCCTACAATACACTGCTCTGCGTCCATCAACCTGAGGCATACAGGTGTTAAGCCTCATGTGCCTGTAATTACACCGGCACCCACACCCTTCAAACCGGAACGCAGCGTACAATACACACAGCGCATAGCGTATTATTAACAAAACTAGTGTTTTTAAACTGTGAAAGATAATATCGTATTCTATTCTAGCAGTATGGTATTCTAGCAGTGGCAATGGTCTTGCAACCTGTCACGTATGGAATACCAACTATGCAAAATATGTATGTGCACCAATGTTGCTTGGAAAAGATTGTTTTGCTATACTATACTATAGCATTCATAAGAATCTTTGTCTTGTCTGACATCTCTATACAGATACAGGGGGGTTGAAGTTTGTTAAAATAATTTCATTCTCGGACAAAGGCGGGTGCTTTTTCGCTAGTGTCAAATTTGTTTCTTTTTCATCCACCGATAACGATAATTACAGGGGCCTTCGGACTACCTTAAGATTAACTTCAAATTACAAAGAGTTTACCTCAAGTTCATTATATACATTTCTCTCTGTCTGATGAATATACTGATTATACAAAAAAACAGCAAGCAGCTGTAAGTTCTTCCAGGTTTGGTCTAAAAGCCGGTTCCAAGTGATCTTTATAATTTAATTGGATTGCATTGGATTAGATTGGACTTTGATTCCGCACTCAAAATACCCCATACGAAATATTGTTCCAAATATTTATAAGACCATTAATTATTCGAAAAAGCTCAGAAAATATAGCCACGTTAATTCTTAATGTGCTCAATTAATTAACCCCGAGAGCAACCCCCTTTTGGTATTAAATCGTGGGCAAATATGGCGTTGAACCAAAATTACCAAAGTTATTAATAATAATAATTGGAATCTACTAATTTTAAATAAAAGTATTGTACTTATAATTGAAATGTAGGAGGCAATTTTGATGTGTATTTGCATTGAGTTTTTAGTTTAATCTTATTACATTTAGTTGTCAATTTTCATCATAAATACCGATTTATAATTTTATAAATGTTTGTAAGCTAAGTAGCAGGATTTGGAAGTCTTAAATATACTTACTAACTAACGTAACCTACAAGGCAATGCTTTGTTATAGGCTATGGTAACCACTTAACATCGGGTGGGCCATATGCTTGTTCCATCAGCAACTTGCATAAAAAAAACTACCATCTAATATCTGTAACATCTGAATTCACAGACAATAAATGGTTTGATTTGATTTGACAAGCTTTGGTTCAATTTTATCTCTTCTATCAATTATTTAATATTAATACCTAGTTTGCAAAATAAGAGATACCTAATATAAATCAGAAACTGATATAAATAGAAATTAATAACAAAAAAACATTAATAAAAAAACTGGCCAAGTGCGAGCCAGGCTTGCGCACTAAGGGTTTCGTACTATTATCTAAACTAAAAACAGCAAAAAAATTACGTTTGTTGTATGAACCCCTTAAATATTTATTTTGTTCTATTTTTTAGTATTTGTTGTTATAGCGGCCACAAAAATATATAATCTGTGAAAATTTCAACTCTCTAACTATGACGGTTCATGAGATACAGCTTAGTGACAGACGGACAGACAGACAGCGGAGTCTTAGTAATAGGGTCTCGTTTTAAACAGTCATGGGAGAGCCCTATGTTCGATGGCTAACTTCTACCAGCAAGCCAAATTTTTAGAAGCATTACTAAGAAATTAATTCTTAAAAATCAACCCCTAAAGGTTATAGGGGCTAAAGGTTGTATGAAAATAACCTCACGCAGACGAAATCGTGCGCCTTCCACTAGTATATAATATATAACTACTATCATTAAACAAACTACACCAACCACACTTGTGCAAAAATTCTATTAATCCGATTACCTTTTTTGTGTCTCAAAAAGCGAGAAAACGCTTTCATAACTAAAACTATCAAGCGATTAACGATCATTATCATAATCACTTACCTCAACCAGGTCATTGACGGAGACCAGAAAATAACCAGCAACATTTATCACACTTGTGTATAACCAAAGCACTTGAACTTTCACACTAGAGTCCACTGGACGCAGTTCAGATGATTACACGTACGGACGTCGCGGGACACGTTCGTACAGCCCGCTTTCTCGAGCCCATCTGACGCGTTCACTCTAATCTTGCAGGGCTAATTTAGAAGAGTTGTAAAAAAGGCCGATTTTGACGAGCACAATGGAGTTTTACAAAAAAGTTTTGTAGCTGAGAAAACAGGCTGTTTGAACCTTTTTGAAATGGATGCAAGTTTAATGAAAGTGCCGATTAGGTTTCGCAGTGATAAATATTTGTAGACATTTCACATTATTTAGCCGCAAAATGAAAAGTTTAATACTGGAATACATATTATGTTTTTTTTTCATAATGAGGCATGCAGGTGTTAAGCCGAATGTGCCTGTAATTTTACACCCTTCAAACCGACCAAAGATCATCGGTGTATACAGCAAGCTGCTTAGCGGCAGAAATAGCCATGTGTAGTAACTTCTTCAGATGTGCCCTTCACTAAGAGCCGTCCTTTTTTTATACTACTTCTGATGGAACAAACATAGGCTCACCTGCTGTTAAGCGGCAACCCATAACAAAACATCGCTTTGTAGGTCACCCACGCCATCCACGTGCCCTACGCTGCACTACCCTGCGTCCAATAACCTGTACTAGTAAAAAAGTCATCTATTGTAGATTACTTATACAGCGTCAGGGGCAACTTTACACTCATACCCCTATTTACGGGGCGCTGTAGTGCCTGAGGCAGGTTTTTTAGATGCAGTAAGCTTTCCCAGCAGCTGTACCATCTTTAGAGCTTGGACTTATCTACAGGAGAGACATTATCAATACGTGTGGAGCTGACTAAACTACGGGTTTTCTCACGATTTCTTCACCGTTTGAAAGGTATTCGCATTGCGCAAATACATTTTCCGAATAGAAAAATCAATTAGTACACGGCTGGATTCGAACCTGGTACTCTAACTATTTATTTTAAGCTTCTGCTGGTGGAACAGCCAAAGCCGTCTGATATTAAGTTACGTAAGTAAGGATTAAAGTCGTGATGATATTTTTTTTCCCTTGTTTTTTGTTATTTGTGTCGCTGACTGTACAAACGACAGTATATAACAAAAGACAATGTAGTACAGGAGACATCAGCCAATTACCGTTCCTCTGTTTGAACTCCGCAACGCAAACTCGCCAAGCGTAAGTATGTGCAAACTAATTTGTTGGAGATTTGAGTATGAGCGTTTACACAATTTGTATTAATAACAAACGAGAAACCTCTGAGACTACTTAGAAGTCGAGTGAACGTACTTATATCAAGACTTAGAGAGAGCTATGCCGGGAGATAGATAGATAGATAGATAACTCTTTATTGTTAACCACATAGAAAAATAACACAGGACATATACATAGCTTGGTTGAACAATGGGCGACCTTATCGCTGAAAACGATCTCTTCCAGGTAACCTCTAGAGACCTCTAGAACCTCTAGAGAGATTTACTATATGAAAGTACACGTACGCTTTTAGTGAAGGGCTCGTCCGGGGAAGTACTACCACCTGTTAGCGCCTTACTATTTCATTGCTATAGATCGTAGCTATAGATACCTACATTTTTATTTTTTGGTGGGTTTTTGTTTGGTTCGTAGCGCACGCACGTGCGGGCTCTGGCGCATGCGAACGGTCGGGCATTCTCGCAAGGAACGTCAGGCCTCACAGTCGACTGATAGTTTGGAAAATTGATTATTTACTTAATAAATTGTGAGACTTGATTAAAAGGTATTGTAACTACAGCTACGGAGTATCATTTCATAAGGTTTGTGTTTACTCACCGTACCTATTTCTGCTGTTACTGTGTTCCGGTTTGAAGGGTGTAGGTGCCGGTGAAATTACAGGCACATGAGTCTTAAATATATGTCTCAGGACAATCCACACAGCATCATCTAGCCCCAAGCTAAGCAGAGCTTGTGTTATGGGTACTAGATGACTGATATACTTAATACAATACATTATATACATACATATTTTTTATTGTATATAGAAAAAACCCAGAACACCCGGAATAAATATTTGCAGATCGTACGAACATTTATCCCAAGGCGGGAATCGAGTCCGTAACCTACTGCGTCGCAAGCGGATATTCGCCCGCCGCGCCACATCGGTTGTCAAATTTGATTCAAGTTTGTATTAAACTGTTGTGTGGAAGACTGACTGAGAGACGACAATTGATGGCTCAATTGGGGTTTTGATTATCATGCAACTAGATTCGTTTTCTGTCATCTTTGGAAGCAACATTGTATTTTCATTTGAATTGTTCTGATAGGTAATTTCGGTGGTATTTTAATCATCATTATTAGTGTAAACAATTGAAATGAAAGTGTGTTATGTGGCATCCTGATTTGAACGAAAATGTTTCCTTTTGGTTTTGAAGAAATATGCCATCTTTTTCTTCAAAACCAATGATAGCCGACTTTACTTTTTTTACCGACTCGACTCGACTAAAGTACTTTATTCAACCCACTTGACATTGGCAAAATTGACTGAATGACGGACACATGCCACAAAAAAAAACTATGCTTACTTTTTCACTTCTAATCAATGTATCATTTTATGTGTCAAATAAAAGTTTACATAATTACTACATCTGAGGGAATATGAACCGTGCCTAAGCTAAGTTTAAGTAATAGTTTAAACGCTTACTATAATACTGTTCCCAGAAACCAGATGCAGTATCTTGCATGAAGTCATAAAATATCTCTTATGTTTGAAGTTTACAATCAGGAACATGCTGTAGTTATTGGGATTCTCAGAACAATAACTTTGGGTTCTAAGATGTTGCAGTACAGTCAGCTGCACTAGAATGTATACAATTTGTAACCTGTACAATGGTGTTACAAACCTAGATTTAAGACGTTTCAAGATGATCCCTGTGGATATTACTGAATAAATGATTTTTGACTTTGACTTTGACTTTGAAACAATGAACTCAGATTCCTCAAAAACTAAAATGTCATGAAATTAGTTAATGACCTCACTTATTTTTTGAATAATTAATAATAATAATAATGCTGGACAATCCACACAGCATCATCTAGCCCCAAGCTAAGCAGAGCTTGTGTTTATGGGTAGGTACTAGATGACTGAGTAAGTAATTGTCGGGTAAGTATTTTTAGCACCGCTGTAAAACCATTTTGAAAGTTACAAGTTGTATACATTCAAGTGCAGCTGACTGATGTACTGTCAAATTATGTAAACAGACAGTCTACTCTTAGAAACGATAAACGTTTCGATTGTCGTTTTGAATTACACTGCGCGTCATGTCAGGCAGCGTCAACTCTACTGTAGAACGGCTAGCGAGTTACCCCGCAGTGTATTACAAAACGACGATACGCAACTTCGTTTATCGTTTCTTAGAGTAGACCTGCAGGACATAATAACAAAGCATAAGTTCTAGATAGACTGGTTTTTCTTCTTTCTAAAAAATGGAGAGGAAAAACACCGTGAGGAAACCAGTTAGTATTCTAGCAGCGGCGATGGGCTTGCAATCTGTCATGTATGAAATAACTACTGCATAATGTAGGTATGTACCAAATGTAATATCTGGACGTACCTCAGACTACTTCCTTACGACCCTGACTGCCTCGAAGAATCTCAAGTAGGTACTTGGTACTAAGTGATCTGAAGGGATATCTACCGTGCTTGGGTAAGATCGTGATGCTATTTATTTGTAAGACATTTTTTGACTTTGACTTTGACTTTGATAGTGTTACCTATCTGTCTATAATATATATGAAAATAACTTGATACAGACGTGGTTGCGTGCGTTTAGCTAGTTCTAACTATAACGGCGTTTTTGTATCGTGGTCGGCTTCCGCTGGATTTGCCGTGTCTAGCCCATAAGCTGTATGGCTTCTTACTCACGCATTTCTACCGTAAGACGGTGATACCTTTTAACCTCGGTTGATTGTGGTAGCAAAGACTTTAAGCCTTCAATCCACATGCATCCATTTCTATCGTCCTTCTATCCTTCTATTTAGTACAACGAACCCTGCTAACTTCAGTATGAAGTTATTTTTAAATAAACAATTACCGCTGTGCCCATTTAGAGGCTGAATTTTAGGAATTTTTAGCACACATCAAAGTCAAAGTCAAAGTCAAAAAGCATTTATTCAGTAAAATCCGCAGGGTAAATCTTGAAACGTCTTAAATCTAGGTGAATCTAAGCGCCAGTTCCTCGCGACTAAGCCTAGAAGAACCGGCAAGAAACTTACGGCTTGGTTCCTACTGTTTTTTTGTATAAACCTGTTACAAAATAATAATAATCAACGCATCAAGAAAAATATTCCCTAAAAGTTTCAAGTTCAAACTACGAATTCTGGTTTAGGCTGTGCGTTGTTAGTCAGTCAGTCAGGACAAAGATTCTTACGATTGGTATAGAGTGTCTGGCTTTTATTTAAAGTGATAATATCTACTAATGATGTGAATAACGATCAAAGGGCTGGCGCTTACCTTGGGCAGAGAATAGTTCAGCTATCCAAAGAGGTAACGTTGCCAGCCTTTTGGGCACACTTTGAGTCAATCGTTTAAATTATGTTTTCTACCTATAGCAAGAACATGCAGTTAGAAAACAGAGTTATTTTATAATTTATACCTATATATAAGTTATATTTACTAATATTATAAAGTGGAAAGATTTGGTTGTTTGTTTGTTTGTTTATTTGCATTGAATAGGCTTCGTAACTACTAGACCGATTTGAAAACTTATTGGTGACATAGGCTATATTATATTTTAAAAAAAATTAGGGATCCTTACTGCCTAAATACACGTGCGAAGCCGGGACTGATCGCTAGTGTTTAATATTTATGCAATAAATGTCAGGGTCCAACTGTCGTAATTTTTTTGAGCTGAGTTTGAAACATGGATTAGGTTGTCAAAATTAAGCCTGTCTGAAATGTCAGTTCCAAAAGTATGGTTTGGAGATTGATACGATAAAACCTAAATTTAACAATATTTCGTTACAATAATTAGGCCTCAGAAATCTAATAAAAAATAAATTAATCAACTGTCAAAAATTTGATGTTTTTTGTTGTGTATAAAAAGTCCATAAATATTTGATTATTATTTATTACAGAACAGCTAAAATATATAAGACATTGCAAATTGACATAGAAAGTGCAAGTTTGCGCGTACCTTTTTACTTATAAGTGCATTACATTTAGATTATTTCATTACTACTCTTACAAACATATTATCACTTGGAACTTTTTCACTGAAATTTAAACTTAACCATTTAATTTCCTTTAGCTTCAACGCGTCAGCCTTAAGTACGTTTATAAAATAAACGCTTACAAATTTAAATAGGCTGCTTAAGCTATCTTGGCGACATACAATGTATGAATAACTGCTTTTAGCAATAGGCACAGTTTCATTGTTCAATAGCCAGTAATCAGAATGTAACGTAAAATTGATTTTGACGATCGACTTTATGTGTAAAACGTTTTCTATTAAAAAAAATATGTCATCCTTGATATGTTCCAAAAATGTTTGAGGGTCTTCATAGCAAGTGTTGTTTTTCTTGGATATAAAATAAGAAAATACTTTATTTCCAGCAGCTGCAATCTCCCACACATTGGATAAAGATTTGTGTGGTTCCGGTACTTCACTGTCGTATAGTATGCTTAAAAGATTTTGTAAATTACTAAGGTTATGATGAATCAGTCTTCTGCCTTCTTCTTTCTGGTCTGAAGAGGAGGCCTCGAGTTTGGCTTTCTTCGCGTGGTTTTGAAAACCATGTGTGAAATTTTTCATTTTTCTGCAACGGAAAATAATGAAATGAAATGAAATAAAATACATTTCGACGGCCCCACCGAATAAACGTGTAAGAGCTCTTACCGTAATTTTTTTTTTTTTTGTTTTTCGGTGTGTCGATTTAAAATACACCTTCTAAATTTTTTTCAGAAAGATTTTCCAATAAATTTAACGAAAACAATCAAAAAAAGCGTACTTCGAATGTTTATTCTACGGAAAATAAAAACACTAAACTCACA
This sequence comes from Electrophaes corylata, assembly GCA_947095575.1. NCBI lineage: Eukaryota > Metazoa > Arthropoda > Insecta > Lepidoptera > Geometridae > Electrophaes > Electrophaes corylata. The sequence continues at coordinate 1,640,488 of OX352719.1, read as the reverse complement.
CGAATATTGCAACAATGTGATTTTGCACACCGTTTACTCTTATACGTTTAATGCAAACTTACTTTAGAATATTATTCGTCGGAAATTCAAAAAATACTGTAACTGTAAAGAGTTTTGCCGATGTGTAACTACCTAATACTAATATTGACAAATCCTATTATGTCCATAGAACAAAAAGGTATAATAAGTTACACTTTTAGGTAATAACATATTTTCCCACGAATAATAGTGTAAACATAGCATACCAAAATTTTGTTACTAGAATAAAAATGTAAAAGGGGTTTTTATTAATTTCTCGTAAATCATTAATATTAGCTTATCGGTTTTTTTAACGAAATATAGATAATTTTTTTTCCTTTAATTTGTCTATACATTGTATTGACGTACATCTAATCAATAATGAGCTATATTTTTTTTTATGTTTTTTATTTTTCCTGTAAAATTGCGATTTTCACTTTACACGTTTATTCGGTGGGGCCGTCGATTTATTTAACACACATAAAACAGAGTAAAACAGTAGGTACAAAGAACAGAGAAACGTAAAGAAAGTAAACAGAAAGATAGGAGGCACAAATAAATCAAAAGTACCTAGGTAAGTAGGTACCTTCAAGTAGGAAACCTACTTATGTACTATGATAGATCGAACGTCGGGGAAGACTGAAAACCAGCCCTGCGTAAGAACGAAAGTTCTTACGCAGAATTAGTGCTGAGACTACTCCTATTGTCAAACTTGCAATCTAGTGATATTTTTGTACCCATATATTATGCATCGTTTTTTTATGACAATAAACGTATTTGTATTTGAATAAAAATAATAATATTGTAAGTAAGTGCAAAAAAGTTGTACCAATTAGTCGTGCTCTGTGTCTCGTGTGGTTAAAACGGCTCTGTCTCAGCATATGCTACCACACGTGCATGGAATGTGACATGCGGCAGCGCTGATTTTTAGACTGAATAATAACAATAATGCTGGACAATCCACACAGCATCATCTAGCCCTAAGCTAAGCAGAGCTTGTGTTATGGGTTCTGGTATCTACTAGTATATTTGAACCAACTCAAAGTCAAAAAGCATTTATTCAATAAATTCCGCAGAGATCATCTTGAAACATTTTAAATCTAGGTGAATCTAAGCGCCAGTTCCTCACGACCAAGCCTAGAAGAACCGGCAAGAAACTTACGGCTTGGTTCCTACCGTTTTTTTGTATGATCCTGTTACAAAATAATAATATTAAGTAGTAAGTAACTAGTACAAAGGACTTACCTAAATCGAGATTCTGCTTCATCACAAACAGCAATTAACTCCGTTTCGTCCACCGGCTCAAACATTTCATGATTCTTTACATCACCACTAACAAAATCACTTTTAACACTATGAGCCACTTCTGATTTAACAAAAACTTTTATATTTTGCATTTTGATAACAAAATCACAAAAATATCTATTTTTCAAGTTTATTGTTAGAGCTTAGAAAGCCAACTGAATCTACAAAGCATTTTCTTTTATTTTATAGCAAATAACAAATGGTTAAAAACCATTAACTAATTATTTTATGTACTCATTTAGGTCTGAATCACAAATTTGAGAAATGCCATTAATTAGTAGACCATTTGTTATCTATTACCATAATTAAGAAATATCTTAATTTAGATGAGTAAACAAGGTGTAAGTACATAGTCTGTCATTCTTAAAGTACGTTTTATTGTATTACGTATATCAGTCATCTAGTACCCATAACACAAGCTCTGCTTAGCTTGGGGCTAGATGATGCTGTGTGGTTTGTCCGGTATTATTATTATTATAGTGAACCAATCTAGGTTCTCGAATGACGACCACGAACCGGAAGACGGAAGCGTAAGACGTCCTCCTACCTAATGAACTGACGACATTGTTAGGACCGCGGCGAGTCGATGGATGGAAGAGGCTCAAAATCGTTCTTCTTGGAAACGTATGAGCGAAGCCTATGTCCAGCAGTGGTCTACTACAGGCTGATGATGATGATGATGGCACCGGTGGTCTAATAGAAGTGACCCCGTTTTCTAATCCTTGGGTCATAGGTTCGAATCCGGTCGTGCCCGAATTTGTATAAGAAAAAAAATATGCGCGCTATGCTTGTGCTCTTGTATGATGAAGGAAAATATGGTGACGAAACCAGTTTGTTTTCTAGAATATAAACTACTGCAAAATATGGATATTTACCTAATATAAAATTTAGGTGTTCCTCTGACTACCCCCTTTGAAAATCCTCAAAAAACCTTGAGTTGGTACTGAGATATCTTAACGGATATCTACCGTGCTTGGGGAATTAAGTAGGTACTTAGAGAAGCTATTTCCTTTTTTTTCTCATACATCACCAAATCTAAAAATTAAGTTTCTACGATCAGGTAAGGCTGTGCGTTGTCTATTAAGCCTATCAGCCAGGTTAAATATTTTTATAATTGGTATGTAACTCACTGATGGAACAAGCAGATGGCCCACCTGATGTTACGTGGTTACTGTTATGTATGTATTAATAATGACACATGTATTAATAATCTCGACTGTCATGCCTGTCGTTTGTCAACTGTCAGTCAATGACAGTCGCGTTCCGTACGAGGCTAATTTTGTAGGTAGATTCGTAACATTACCTATGATGCGTTTTCTGTCATCTTTGGAAGCAACATTGTATTTTCATTTTAATTGTTTTTCTAGTGTTATTTTAAGTTCTGATGGGTAATTTTGGTGGTATTTTAACCATTATTACTTGAGGTCTTAGCACAAGTGTGAACAATTGAAATGAAAGTGTGTTATGAGGCATCCTGATTTGAACAAAAATGTTTCCCTTTGGTTTTGAAGAAAAACGCCATCTTTTTCTTCAAAACCGATGACGGCTGACTTTACTTTTTTTACCGACTCGACTTGACTAAAAAGAATTTATTCAACCCACTTGACATTGGCAAAATTGTCCGCAAGACCGACAGATTCCACAAAAAAAAAAATTACCTATAACAATGCATCGTGCACTACTCTGCGTCCAGGCATAGGTGCTAAGTCTCATGTGCCTGTAATTACACCGGCACCCACACCCTTCAAACCGGAACACAGCAAGCTGCTTGGCGGCAGAAATAGGCATGGTGGTAGTACTTGTGCTCGATAACTTCAGAGACACAGAACCAACAAACAACTCAAGTGGCTATTACTTATTTATTCTGAAATACGAGTCTTAAGATCGATGAATTTCAATCAAAAAGAGAGCATTAAAGCAAGAAATAAATGTACAAGCGGGAACGAACTTACGTCATTAACAAAGTTAATTAACAAAAGAGCTTTATTGAAAAGTTGCCGGAGATTGGCCATTTACAAGCATATGCCTTGGAGTGATGCGGAGCTGGATGTGGAACGGTCACCGCCCTGAGTTCAAAGTCAAAAAGACAGACACACCCACTGTAGAGAGAATTTCTGCAAATGCGGCATGAGAGACCCTTCTATGACTGGTTGCGACTGCGGAGCTCCTAAACAGTGAATGGCTCACCAATTTATCGCGACGCAAAAGGTTGCGAGTTCGATTCCCGCCTTGGTATAAATGTTTGTAAGATCTGCAAATATTTATTCCGGGATTTCTGGGTATTTTCTATGCATGTAATGTATTGTATTAAGTATATCAGTTATTTAGTATACATAACACAAGCTCTGCTTAGCTTGGGGCTAGATGATGCTGTGTGGATTGTCCAGCGTTACTATTAATTTAGTTCCTCGCAACCAAGCCTAGTAGAATAGGCAAGAAACTTACGACTTAGTTTTTTAATTTATTTTGTATTATCTACAAATTATTAAAAATGTAAAAATTGTATACCAACTTTTGCAAAATTTGGGTATCAGATGTAATATTTGGACGTACCTCTGAATATCCCTCTTAGACATCGTCGAAGAATCTTGAGTTGGTACTTTGTAATAAGAGATGTAGGAGGATATCTACCATGCTTGAAGCTTACAGTCACTATTTTTAATTTAAAATCTTTTTAGCCTAAAGAAAACTGCTCTTATGACTACTATCTTTATGATTAAACTAGCGGTTACACGCGACTTTGTACACATAGCCTATATTTCTCTTATTTCTCACAATTTGACGACATAAATTTTTATGACTGATGCAGAAGGTTGCGGGTTCGATTCCCACCTTAGGATACATGTTTGTACGAAATGCAAATATTCATTTCGGGTGTTCTAGGTATTTTCTATGTATGACTATGATATGATCAAAATGCATATGAAAGCCCTTCATACATTTTGATCATATTTTACATGTCAGTCAAGACTGGTTCTTATAATATTAGATAAAAAATCAAATTGAGATGAGAATAAGAAATGTTGCGACGCCGCAATATTTAATTGACTTTTTCATAACTTGGATTAGATATTAAGTCAGACAGATTAATTAAAGCTGACGATTTTCTAAAATTATTTTAAATATTCTGAGGACTGTAATCCCTAGCTTAGTGAACAGAGCAGGTTGTGGGTTCGAATCCCTCTGCGAATTCCAAAATTCCCAATTATTTGTGGTGTATTTATTGGATGCTGGGGTATTATAATTATTACTTGAGGCACGCGTGCTATCGTTCGCCTGAAGTTGTCTTCATACAAACTTCATGACTCGTCTAGGGGTAAAGTCAGGGGCTGCTCGTCTGACCAAATGGCTGTTAATGCCGGTGTACCTCAGGGGTCGGTACTTTCTGCAACCTTATTTCTGCTTCACATCAACGATTTACTACAGCCCGGTATCGTGGGATAAGCTGATGATAGCACTGTTGTAGAAAGTTATACTTCCGATGCCCGCGCAAGTGCGATCACTATTGACACACTAAGAGAGGCGATGGTGGAACGAGTGAACAACAGCCTGGTTAGAGTTTCTGATTGGGGTGATGTTAATCTTGTCTCGTTCAACGCCGCAAAGACCCAGGCGTGCCTCTTCTCTGCAAAAAAGCGACGATTCCTCCTTAACCCATCTTTCCGGGATGTATCGGTACCAATATCTGACCACCTTGAGCTGCTGGGTGTGAAATTAACACCTAATTTGAACTTCGGCTCTTACATAGAATCTAAGGCCAAAGTGGCTGCTAAAAAGCTTGGTATCCTCTCTAAGGTTAGACGGTACTTCTTGCCGGAGCAGCTTCTGCTTCTTTATCAAGCTCAAGTCCGTTCGTGCATGGAGTACTGTTGCCACTTATGGGACGGATCGGCTAAGTATCAGCTCGAAGCCTTAGATTCTATTGAGCGGCGCGCCAGGAGGCTCGTCGGCAGTGACGAACTGTTTGACTCCAAGCTCTACAGCCTCGAACACCGTCGACGAGTGGCTTGCCTTTCGGTATTCTACCGCATACATTTCGGAGAGTGTGCGCAGGAGTTACACGACCTGATTCCCCCATCACCCTTTTACCTTCGGACGTCAAGGCGTACGGATAAGTGCCACCCCTTCATGGTAGATATTCCATCTTTTCGTACCAAGCGCTTTGCTTCCACATTTATTGTACGAACTGCCAAGGTGTGGAACTCCCTACCACCGTCAGTATTTCCGGATCACTACAACGTCAGAATTTTTAAATCAAGAGTGAACAAGTGGATTATGGCTAAGCGTGCTCCACCTTAGGCTGCATTTTCACTTTCCATCAGGTGTGATGGCAGTCAAAGGCTTAGTTATCGTTAATAAAAAAAAAAAAAAAAAAAGTGTAAGATACCTTTTTTAACGCACCTGTATACCAAAAAGATTTTTCTTATGCTATTTGCTGATGGAACAAGCAGATAGCCTACCTGATGTTAAGTGGTTACCATTACCTATAACAAAGCATTGCCTCGCAGGTCACGTTCGTGATGTGCCCTAATATACACTACTCTGCGTCCATCAACCTGAGGCATACAGGTGTTAAGCCTCGTGTGCCTGTAACTACATCGGCACCCACACCCGTCAAACCGGAACACAGCAAGCTGTTTGGCGGCAGAAATAGGCATGGTGGTAGTACTTCCCCAGACGAGCCCTTCACTAAGAGCTCTATTACTGCTATAATATACCACCAGTAATTTATGCTGTGTATCTATATGCCAGTTAGTCAGGACAAAGATTATTACAATAGGTACCTATAGATTGTATGTGACGTCAGTATCTACCTTCCATAAACCTTTAAGAGAGTTACTGGTCGATGTTCTTAATAATAATGCTGGACAATCCACACAGCATCATCTAGCTCCAAGCTAAGCAGAGCTTGTGTTATGGGTACTAGATGACTGATAACTTAATACAATTACATGCATAGATATTTTTTTATTATGCATAGAAAACACCCAGAACATCCGGAATAAATATTTGTAGATCGTACAAGCATTTATCCCAAGGCGGAAATCGAACCCGCAACCTCCTGCGTCGCAGGCGGATATTCGTCCGATATGCTAGTCAGTCATTACAAAGATTTTTACAATAGGTACCTATAGATTGTATGTGACGTTTGTATCTACCTTCCATAAACCTTCAAGAGAGTTACTGGTCGGTGTTCTTAATTACTGTTTTGGGACTAAAACGGGACATACTCCCCTCTCCGCCCGCAACCCCCGGTAGGCTCAAAAGGCCCGAATAAGGGCACGTTGGGATTTCTTATTAAATTTATTCACGGCTGTGAAGAATGACTTGGCATTTTCTTTTAGTTATTTCTGGGACATAATTTTGTAAGCGTTCAACTTAGGAACATTTGAGCAGGCTGACGGGGCAGGAAATTGAACTCTACTTCCCACGCTTTAAAACATTAAACTATCTTAACATCTTCACTTAGTTCGTCTTCCAGAAGAAGTCTTTTTAGAGTTGATGATGACCGATGTGGCGCAGGAGGTTGCGGGTTCGATTCCCGCCTTGGGATAAATGTTTGAACGATCTGGAAATATTTATTCCGGGTATTTTATATAATAAAAAATATATATGTACGAATGTGTAATAGTCATCTAGTACCCATAACACAAGCTCTGCTTAGCTTGGGGCTAAATGATGCTGTGTGGATTGTCCAGCATTATCATTATTATTATTATTATAGTTCCGTACCCAAAGGATAGAACCCAGAAATGACTGTTTAAAACAGGACCCTATTACTAAGACTCCGCTGTCTTTCTGTCCGTCTGTCATCAGGCTGTATCTCATGAACAGACATCATAGACATGTATCTCATAGACAGGCAGCAGACAGACAGCAGAGTCTTAGTAATAGGGTCCCGTTTTTCCTTTGAGTATGGAACTCTAAAAAAAGTCACCGAAATTGATTAACAATTTAGTGAGATTTTGCATCAACAAAAAACACAAAAAAATCAAACTTTATCGATCTTATAAGTAAAACAAATTTTCCAAACTTTAGCCACGTGTTGTGGGTACTCAATGCGTAACAATGAGCTGTGCCAAATTTGATTAAACTTTTCCAATCATAACAACGCGAAACATCGAAATCCCGAATTATGTGAATATCGAAGTTTTTTCACGTTTCAACAACAGTAGGTACTTTTAAACTAAAGTCAAGAATTTTGAAATCTATTCTTTTGCAACCTATTTTTCCGCAATATAATATCTTGCAATATATTATTTTTGTATCCGGTAGTGAAGTAATAGATTTTTCTATTCGAAAAAATTATTTGTGCAATGCCATTGTTCTCAAACGGTGAAGAAAAACATCGTGAGGAAACCAGTTAGTATTCTAGCAGCGGCGATGGGCTTGCAACCGGACACGTATGGAATACTAACTACTGCAATATGTGGGTATGTTTCAAATGTACTATCTGTCGTTCCTCTGACTACCCTTATAGACTTCTTCAAAGAATCTCGAATAGATACTTGGTACTAAAAGATTGGAAGGGATATTTAGCGTGCTTGAAGTTAAAACCGTGAAGCTGTTTCAGTAAAAGAACACTATAACCGACGATTTGACGACCGATGTGGCGCGGCGGGCGAATGTCCGCCTGCGACGCAGAGGTTGCGGGTTCGATTCCCGCCTTGGGATAAATGTTTGTACGATCTGCAAATATTTATTCCGGGTGATCTGGGTATTTTCTATGTATAATAAAAAATATCTATGTATGTAATATAATATTATATTAAATATATCAGTCATCTAGTACCCATAACACAAGCTCTGCTTAGCTTGGGGCTAGATGATGCTGTGTGAATCGTCCGGCATTATTTATTTATTTTATTTTTATTATTTTATTTTATAATTTATTTTTTATTTTTTAATCTATTCTTTACTAAGAACTGGATGTCAAAATAAGTTTATACATATTTATGTTTACTCATTAATTACCAAGGATAGTAATAATGAGAGGTTGGGTATAAATGACATAATAACAAAACGACTAGTCATTAGCCAATTGACTATTAATAGGTAGGTAATTATGATATAATATTAAGTATTTTATTATTGTGTATTTTGTATTATTTTAGGTAGTATTTATTAGTTTATTACATTTTTATTGGTATTTATTTTATTTTATTCTATTGTTATTATGTAGGTACGCCCCGTCCTTATCTTTGCAATACGTTTTTGTCCATCCAAAGGTTGTCTGAAAGAGAGCGCTTTCAGCGATAAGACCGCCCATTGTACTTCTGGTTTCTTAGTTGTAATTTAATTGTTCTAATTGTTTAAGTGTTTTAATGGTGTACAATAAAGCTATAATCTATCTATCTATCTATAATTAGTAATCTCAAAACATCCTACAGAATAAAATAGGTAAAATTGTAGCTATTAGTGAAGGACTCGTCCAAGGAAGTACTACCACCATGCTTATAGACATAGACATAGACATAGACATAGACAATTATTTTTTAAAGATTTTTTTTCGTATCTGTTGATTCTTAAGAAACCCCTAGTATTTCTTCAATAACAATAAAGTAAGGTAAGGTAGGCCTTATTATTTGTTCGAAGTCGTAAAAAACATTGTTTTGCAAAGGATCTTGAGGATACTATAAGTTACGAACTCAATAGATTTCCAGAAAAACAGAATTACTCCGTTGTCAAACAGTTATCTGTATTCCAATTCGAAGAGTACGGTACATGACAACCAATGTGGTGCGATGGGCAAAAGTCCGCCTGCGGCGCAAGAGGTTGCGGGTTCGATTCCCGCCTTGGGATAAATGTTTGTACGATCTGTAAATATTTAATTCGGGTGTTCTGGTTTGGTTGTCAGTTAGTCAGTATTTCTGTTATCACCTACAGGTCGCATTTTTCCACCGACTTTGACGAAAATTGGCACACAAGCTCCTTGATTTATTTAAATTTATCGTAATTTTTTATTGGGGGGAAAGGGGGGAGATTTGCTGTTGCGTTATTTATCGATTTTAACCAAATTTGAAAAATCTCGACACTGAGATACCTTGTTCGCTTCGGTCGTTCGGTCAACTATTATTAATACCTACTTTTCGCACAAAAAACACTCGAGTAAAGTGAATAAAATATGTAAGTAAAAGTATAAAATAGAGGATTAAATTTATATAATACTTTTCCGCCAGTTCAATTCCCAGTAGTTCAAAATAATTGTATACGTATAAATGCAACTTCTGCAGCACATGCAATAAATTAAATTCAAAATGTTCTTAGTAGAATGTAAGTTGCTGCTTTCTTCTTCTATAGGCTGATGATAAGCTACCTACATCTGTGAAGGGTCTGCCGTCATGAAGGAGGTAAAATGCTCTGCAGGTCTCAGAAACGATAAACCAAGTTTCGTACTTTTGTTTTGTAATACATTGCGGGGCAACTCGGTAGTCGTCCACAGTCCGGTTGACGCTACCAGACATGCCGCGCAATGTAACTCAAAACGACAATACAGCCTTCGTTAATCATTTCTAAGAGTAGACCTGGTGGTCAAAGGTCATCTTGATGAAGTTTCTTTGATAGTGATCCTGTACAAAGGATTTAGATTATTTTCAGAGCGTTGGAAAATGGAATTTCCTGCTCTGAAGATAGAAATAAAATTAGTCGGAAGTACTTTGCGGGAGATAAGAGCTTATCGGAGGGTGGGGGGTGTGTTCGGTGCATTGTCTTTGGTTGTTTGAGTTTTGCTGTGCTCTAAGTTAATTTAGATAAGCTACCAGTTTAAATAGGACTTGAACCAAAGGTTTTTTTATTGAAATAAATCAAAATGAAAACTTTATTAAAACTAATTAATTATTTACCGGCCGATGTGGCGTGGCGGGCGAAAGTCCGCCTGCGACGCAAGAGGTTGCGGGTTCGATTCCCGCCTTGGGATAAATGTTTTTACGATCTGCAAATATTTATTCCGGGTGTTCTGGGTATTTTCTATGTATAATAAAAAATATCTATGTATGTAATATATTGTATTAAGTATACAGTCATCTAGTATCCATAACACAAGCTCTGCTTAGCTTGGGGCTAGATGATGCAGTGTAGATTGTCCACCATTATTTATTATTTATTTTATTTATTATATTAACACCTGTATGCCTCAGGTTGATGGACGCAGAGCAGTGTGTTGTAGGTTACGTTTCTAACAAACGTGAAATACAAGGATTCTTTGTTATAGGCGATGGTAGCCACTTGACATCGGGTGGGCCATTGTTCCATCAGCAATTTCTTTTAAAAAAAACCTGCAAGCGTAAATACGTAAAAACAGAACTACCGCTACAAAAAAATTACGTCAGTGTCTATATACGTTTGTCGCAATCCGGTTGCAAATTACGTAATGAAGCTGGTATATAAATAATATAAAGCTTTGGTTTGTGAAACGCTAAAATATTTTACAGTAAAATTGAGAAGTCTTAAATTTAATACTCAACGGTTGGATTTAATGGTAACACTTTTGAGGGTTCCGTATCCAAAGGGTAAATTGGGACCCTATTACTACAAGAACGGACAAGCTCTGTAGCCTTATGGACGTTATCTTTGATTCAAATTTACAAATGTATTACTTCACACGCTCGTTACATAAGTTAAAAAATTTAACGAAAAAAAATCGTTAAAAATTGGTTAGATCCACTGTAGGTACAACGTGCGTGGTTTTCGGTGGTGTCTCAGATTTAAGAGTGGTTTTTCGACAGATTTTCATTGCAAACTGTCAAAAAATCGCAATTCGAGACGTGCTTAAATCTGAGATGTTGAGTATTTCAGAAATCTAATTTTAAATAAGTCTTCGACGCTTAATACCTGACTGCCACGTAAACGAAATTACTCCCAGACAAGTCACAATCGTAAAATTGAATCTAACCTCTCTTATCATTGGTAAATCCGCCATTTTTAGACGAATTCACTGACCCATTTAGTTTTACTTTTAGCTTTACTTTTAATTAAAACCTCGAATTTAATTAAATTTGGTACAGTCCAATGATCCTTTCTGTAAATTGATTGGTACAAAATCCGCGATTTGATATCGAGTTTTAACTTCTACCTTTATTCATGAAAAACCTTACGCCAGTTCTAGATAATACCAATTACAGCAAAATGTGGGTATGTACCGAATTCAATTTTTGGACGCTTCTGACTACCCCTATAATCTTCATAAAATCTCGAGTTGGTTCCTGGTACTAAGACATCTGAGGAGATACCTACCGTGCCTGAAAATTCAAATTATCAAGCTATATTATTAATTACTGATTAAATAAGCTATGGAGCTATGGAGAGAGCGATGCTGGGAGTTTCACTGCGAGATAGAATCAGAAATGAGGAAATCCGTAAGAGAACCAAGGTCACCGACATAGCTCTCAAAATCAGCAAGTTAAAGTGGCAGTGGGCAGGCCATTTATTTATTTATTTATTTATTTTTAAATTAGCACGGTTACACCACCAGTTACACTAATTTACAATATAAAAATATAAATTAATAATAATAATAATAACAAATTACAAAACAAAATTATAAACATTATTTAGATATTAATTACACATTCATTCATCAGTCTCGCAAAATCTCAAGCACACTAACATAATCTTCTTCCACTCATCGGCAAATACATCACAGTCCGAGTTTTGGACGAGAAGTCTATTGAGAGTGGTGAGGGTGCGCGGGAGCGGAGAATTGGCGCGAGCAGCTGTTCGACTAAGAGGCACAGAGAAAAGTCTATGACTTCTACCGCGGACATAGTTATTCGGAAGATGGAGCCGAACAAGGAGGTTGTGCAAGTCAGGAGCGTCGATCGTACCACGAAGCACCTTACACACGGTGGCGAGCTGATCATACGCTCTTCTGGTTTGCAAAGAGTTGTAGCCAAGGCATCCCTGCAGAAACCTGGTTGGATACATAAATGGGTAATATCCGAATGCCCTTTTGTAAAGAAACCTGAGAAACGCCTTTTGCACCTTTTCCAGTAACAGAGCGTACGTACTCTGATAGGGACTCCAGACGCAACTGCTTGCTTCAAGCTTACTGCGCACTAGAGCTCCGAACAAAAGCCGCACAACACCGTCACATTGAAAATCGCGGGCGTTTCTCAGAACAAAACCAAGTCTCTGAAAGGACTCCTTGGCGACTGTTGCGATGTGATCGTGGAATGTGAGCTTTCGGTCAAAAGTAACTCCTAAATCCTTTATTACCGTGGCTCTGGGGATCTTGCTGCCATTTATTGTGTAATCAAAGGATACTGGCTGTTTCCTTCGACCGAAAGTCATCACTGAGCATTTGGTGGGATTAAACTCCATTTTATTATCGAGGCCCCATTGACAAACCACATCAATCTCCCCCTGAAGTGTTACGCAATCCGCAACGGAGTGAATAACTGTATACAGCTTTAAGTCATCAGCATATAAAAGACACTCCGCGTGCTTTATTACATTCGGCAAATCATTTACCATTAAAATGAACAATAACGGCCCTAGTATAGAGCCTTGACTCACTCCCGACCGCGTATGATAGGGTGCCGACTCATAGATTCCGAGTCTGACATACTGTTGGCGATCACGCAGATAGTCAGCAAGCAAACGAAGGAGATTTGGTGCAAAACCTATGGCGCTCAGTTTCGCCAGCAGTATGTCATTATTTACCCTATCAAATGCTTTCCGAAAATCAAAGTAGAGTACGTCCACCTGACAGCCAATGTCCAATTTTGTAGAGATGTAGTCTACTAGAGTCAAAAGATTGGAGTTTACTGATCTTTTATGTCTGAAACCGTGCTGAGCGTTGCTTAGAAATGCCTTGACTTGCGCGTAAATGATCATAGATATGATAATGATATGATATGATAATGATCATAAATGCCATATAGCTCGTAGAACCGACAACCGTTAGGGAATAAAGGTTCTCGAATGGCGACCACGAACCGGAAGACAAAGCGTAGGACGTCCTCCTACCCGATGGACTAATAATAATAATAATAATGGAAAGGGCTCAGAATCGTTTTTTCTGGAAACGTATAGGGGAAGCCTATGTCCAGCAGTGGACTTCTACAGGCTGATGATGATGATGATTAATCAAATAAGATAGTTAATTGATTCAGACGTGACTTTGCGGAAGTCCATTGTAATATTTTAAAATAAACGATTAAACGTACGACGAAATAGTACTATATTAAATCGTCTTTTTTAAAACAATTAAATGAGTTATATTTAATGGAGCAGAAGAAAATTAGCAACAAAATAAAACCTAGCCCTTTTACTGTTATCCCGTATTGATCTGGAATTCAGCGGGGGTACAAAGTACTTACTTACCATAACTTTATTAGTTCACTGGGATTGTACTGGGTTTCTTGTTAGTTTCGTGCCTTATTATCAAACTTCTGACTATACCGGACTAACATGTAAGCTAAAACATTATCTCGTACTACTTTTTTTTATAATAATAATAATGCTGGATAATCCACTCAGCATCACCTAGCCCCAAGCTAAACATAGCTTGTGTTATGGGTACTAGATGACTGATATACTTAATACAATACATTATGTACATAGATATTTTTTTATTATACATAGAAAACACCCAGAACATCCGGAATAAATATTTGCAGAATGTACAAACATTTATCCCAAGGCGGGAATCGAACTACAACCGAACATTTGCAGCGAACATTCGCCTGCGACGTCGTCGTTAAGTCGCTATTACACCTACGTTAAACATGTTTATCTAGGTAAACGTGGTTAGCTAAATAAAATTAAATCAGATTGTTGAGCAAGCGGGCCTACAATATTATAAATCAAACATCTTTGTTACAAAAAACAAAATGTGTGTTTTGTTATGTACAAAATGTTTGTCTTCAAAGGGGAGTAAGCCCCATTACCTGTAGCACAGAAGGCAGAGCTTAATTTATTCATTCATTAGTTTGTGGTTATGCACTATCAATGCAACTTCTTTGTGAATACGGGGACCAGTTCTTGTTAGTTTCACAGTGAACTTTAAATTGGATCCAATAGTTGGATAAAATACGATGGAACTGCAATAAACACTATCTTTTGATACGGATTCAATCATTATAAGCTCGTGCTGGTTTGTGAACTTTTTATGGGGTCTTCCGAAAAAAGGAAAGAAATTGTTTTTTTACACTGGAGCTTAGGAACAGGTTTGCTGTAAAGAAACCTTTGTAAAAGTGGGTAGATGGAAAGTCAAAGTCAAAGACAAAAAGAATTTATTCAGTAAAATCCGCAGGGATCATCTTGTAACGTCTTAAATCTAGGTGAATCTGCGCCAGTTCCTCGCGACCAAGCCTAAAAGAAACCTTTAAGAACTGTGCTTCCTGGAAAATATGAATGAAACAAGCATATGGGCCGCCTGATGCTAAGTGGTAACCATCACCTATAACAAAACGTTGTAGATCACGCACGTTTGGTACAAGCTTTACGATGCACCCGGCGTCCACCAATCTGAGGGTACTGGTGTAAAGTCTAATGTGCCTGTAATTTCACCGGCACCCATATCCTTCAAACTGAAACACAGATGATGAAAAAAGTTCAAAACCTTTCATTCTGGAACGTATAAGAGAGACTTATGTCCAACAATAGATTTCTTTAGTCTGATGATAATAAAATAGTTTATAATTAGCTAAACCAGACCACTCTATTTTAGTACCAAATTAAGTAATTCAAAACCCACAGTTGGAATGTCAAAGCATATAAGTCTGTTCTCATTTAGCAAAAACCAATTTAAAACTCAAATATTTGGTTCCCAACGACCTAATTAGCGCTTTTCAAACAGAAAATACATCGCATAAACAGACGTCAGAATGATAAACAGCTGATCATAATATTTAGTTTATACACACGAAATATACCGGGTGTAATAAAACCACTTCTGAATACTCCAGGATCGTGTAAAGTTACCTACAACAAGGTCTTAAAAAATACCACTTGGCTGACAGTCAAATACATTTAGAGTTATACAATTATTTAGCTGAAACTTCTATTTATCAACCAGCGATGTATTCCATACAGCGGTCAACGACCGCGCAGTGACGTCCGTGAGGGCAACGCACCGGTCAGATGATCACGATTTCTTTTTGGTTGTTGTTTTTGGTGTTTTGTTGTTTTTACGCGTTTTTAAAGGTAAGGTAAGGTTATTTTTTTTTATGTATCGATATTGATGCTGAAAACACCAAAAAAACGAACAAAAAGTGTCAGTTTTTTTTGTGTTTTTAATTTTTTTTTTAATTAGGATTTGAATACACAGTTTCAGTTTACGGAGGTAGTCTTATTACACCCGGTATACAGGCGATATGTTTTCTTTGCTTTGTAAAAACTGGTATTTCTTTATGAGAAATAACTATAGTAAGCTAATGGTTGCATTATCTCGCATTATTTTCATATTGTTTTTAGAGCATCGGTGGTCTAGTGGGAGTAACTCCACCTTCTGATTGTAAGGTCGTGCGTTCAAACGACCGTGGATTTTTCCATTCAAAAAACGTTTAACGCCAGCCTCTCAAACAGTAAAGAAAAACATCCACACAACGCCCTCTAGCTCCAAACTAGTCAAAGCTTGTACTATGGGATCCAGATAGCTGATAGAATACTTATATACTTTTTTTGTAAATGCATATTTAGAATTCATATAATAATCAGACAAGAACAAACATGACGTTCATCACACAAATGAGCTGTAACGGCTGTCAAATAAATAAAGGTAACTAATACGGTGTTTTTGGAGTATTTTATGAGTAAAGTCAATTGCGTTTACTAGTCTCACAGCACAATAAAATTGTTAATTCTGATTAAATCCATTCGGGGAATGGTCCAATTGAACGATTTATAGCCTCAATCACACATACGATCTCACACTATTTATATATATATATAATATACAGTTGGCTTAATTACATTATGCAAAACTTTTGTTATAATAATGTGTCGGATGCGGTATGGGCTAAACCCACTACAGAAGGATGTCTAACGGGGTAGTCAGAGGTACGTCCGTGATATGTAAAAATGTTCAGAAAAATAAAAAACAATATGTATATTTATGTCTATCGCTCATTCAGGCTATGATGATGAAAATTAGTATAAAATAGAAATAAATTCAATTTAGTTTCTCATTCTGTGAAAGAGTTCATTCGAGGAAGTACTACCATATCTATATGCATTACAGCAGAAACTTCGTTTATCGTTTCTAAGAGTAGACCTGCTGTGTTATATATTAAGACTGGCGTCCGCTCGCAGCTTCGCTTGCGTGGCAGTTTTTTCCCGTTCCCGTTATTTTTTCGGGATAAAATCATAGTAGCTTTATGCATGCAAAGTCTTAGCCCGATCAGTTTAAAATTGACAAAGTTTCATACAAACTTTCATCCCCTATAAATTTTATCCCCTTGGGGGTAGAATTAATCAAAATCCTTTCTTAGCGGATGCCTATGTCATAACATCTACCTGCATGCCAAATTTCAGCCCGATCCGTCCAGTGGCTTGGGCTGTGCGTTGATAGATCACTATGTCAGTCAGTCTCCTTTGAGTTATACGAGTAGGTATATATTTAGATGTAACCTTTATAATGTCTCAGATAGACGCAGACTCAATTTAGTTTTTTTCAATAAAACCACGAACGCAAACAAAACTATCCAAACAATTTATTTTCAGTTCAAAAAAACATCAGCTATTTGATGTTCATTTTTTTGTTGATAAAGGTTGATTGTCCGAAGTCTGAGTACGCATTTGTGTAGGCGTTCTGGGGTTCTACCCCACAATGCGATAAATGAAGTTTCGTTTTGATATTTTAAGTTACACTTACACTTGAGTGAATTTGAATCCGGTCGTGTAACTCCTAAGTTTTCTGTTCAAAAAATGTATGTTACCAATGTTTAACGGTGAAAGAAAATACCATGAGGAAACCCGTGGTTTGACTCCATAGGTCCATAGGCTCCATAGGTCGTGGTTGACCTCATCTTTCTTGTGGATTAGGCCAACTAAGCTGTGGAATAAGTATGGTATGGAACCTACAAGTAAAGGTAAAAGTAAACAGACCATCGCATCTACTGTAGATGATATAAACAATAATAATATAAATAATAATGCTGGATAATCCACATAGCATCCTCTAGCCCCAAGCTAAGCAGAGCTTGTGTTATGGGTACTAGATGACTGATATACTTAATACAATACATTACATACATAGATGTTTTGATTATACATATTAAATACCTAGAATACGCAATAAATAATAATAATAATATAATAATAATAATTGACCATGTTTTTCTTGTGGATTAGGCCAACTAAGCTGTAAGTATGGTATAGGCGCTGAATAACCTAGAAAATAAAAGTAAACAGACCTTTGCAATCTACTGTAGATGATCTATACTGCCTCAAAGGCGACATTTTAATCGTGCCTCTACGGGACGCTGCAGTGCCTGTGACAGGGCTTAAGATTGAGTAGTCTGTTTACGTATCTTCTGTTTACACTTATGCTAAGATCTCAAGTAATAATGTTTAAAATGCCTTCAAAATTACATATCAGAACCTAATATAACACCAGAATTACAACGATAAAACAATTAGGTATGCTTTCAAAGATGACAGAAAACGAATCTGTTTACGTCTCGTTTTATGGAGTAGAACCCCCTGTCCCAAGTCTCGAGACAAATCGAGGGTCATATCTTGAACTGACAGGATGAAGTGGACAGAAATAAAAAGTTTACTGTCACTATTTTTGTTTCAATCTTGCAATTGACAGGCACGAGACTGGTATGTCAAACGTCAATGACAGAAACGTTGGAATAAAACGTGTTGCCATGAAAATATATTTTGGAAATTTCTATTTTAGTCACATTGCGAATAATACAACTGGCCCGCCGTATTTTCGTCGTTGCTTTATCTGAGTTTTCTGAGTTTAAGAACCTTTATCTGAGTAAATGTCTGTCTGACATAAAGACAATGCAGGACCTAAGCTGGTCATAGTTACTTGGAATTTTTAGGGTTCAAGTGTGTAGGGATGGTAAGAAAAGAATTTCTGTAGTTCAAAGGTGCAGCGAAGGTTAAAGTTGTACAATGGGCACGTTTTTTTTGGAACAAACAGTCTGCCCACCTGATGTTAAGTACCTAGATACCATAGCTTAAAGCATTGCCTCGCATCTCAGGTTCAAACGCACGCAGGAACGTGCCCTACGATGCACTGTTCTGCGTCCACCAACCTGAGGCATACAGTTGTTTTATTTATTTCTTTTCATTTCATTTATTTAAAACACAATTAAAAAATCGTGTCTGAAAGTCTAACCTAAAGATATAAAATAATATTATTATTATAATATGTAAGGCCTCATGTGCCTGTAATTTCATCGGCACCAACATGTTTCATACCGGAACACAGCAACTCTGCTTGGCGGCAGAAAGCGGCATTTTCACCGAATCAGCCCTTCAAAAAGATTTTCTTTTAGTATAGTAACAATAGTTCACATGAATAAAAAAGTTATTTCTATCCTATTTCAGTTTACAAAATGGTTTTATGTGATGGAAAACTGTCTGTTTTATTTTTACCAAAAATGGCTACAACTGAAATTCGACGATACCTCAAAACTCGCTCGAATATTCGAAAAATATCATACACTGTCAAACACGTTCTGTACAATCGAAATAAAAAACTTGCATCCGCCACGCCTGAAGTTTCAGGATTGATTGTTTCATTTTAATTGAAATTTCTGTCAATTTTACGTGCACGCTGCTATTGGATTGGCTTAGATCAAGAGCTAGTTGCTTAAAATCTACATGATAACATAATTTAGAAATTGAAGAAAACATTATTAGGTAACCAGTTAGTATTCTAGTGGCGATGAGCTTGCAACCTGTCACGTATGGAGTATGTATGAAACTGGTAAGAATTTTAGCTGTGATAAAAAAAATATACAATATTCGGCCTTTAGTTAGTGAAAAGCTGAATATTGTAATAAGGCTCCGAATTGTTCTTCCTTGAAATGTTTTAGAGAGGCCTATTTCCAGCAGAGGATTTCTACAGACTGATGATAGTGAACTTTATGGATATGCTGTATTTTTCTTAGTATCAGCTCCAGGTCTAAAACACCGTTATTCATTTATAATTGCTACCCGCTGTGTATGAGTTGTAAAAAACACTTATGTGTTTAATACTAGCGGTTAACGACTTGGTTCACATGGGCTAGCTTTTGTGTGGTTTAAACAGTGATATCATCATCATCTTCCTGCCCTTATCCCACTTTATGAGGGGTCGGCACAACATGTTCTTTTCTTCCACTCCCCTCTATCAGCCGTCATATCTGTACTCACTCCTTTCTTATCCATGTCATCTTTCACGCAGTTCATCCATCTTTTCTTTGGTCTACCTTTAACCACATATCCATCAACATTCTTGTTCATCGCTCTTCTGGTTAAAAACTCCTGGTTTAAACAGTGATATGTTTTTTCTAAAATACTGTTTTAAATATTTTTTTTTAAATAAAGAAAAGAAAAAAAAACTACAGAAATTTATTCCCCAGGCACAGAAGAATGTATTCCCTCAGATGTATTCCTTCAGACGACCGATGTGGCGCGGCGGGCGAATGTCCGCATGCGACGCAGAGGTTGCGGGTTCGATTCCCGCCTTGGGATAAATGTTTGAACGATCTGCAAATATTTATTCCAGGTGTTCTGGGTGTTTTCTATGTATAATAAAAAATATCTATGTATGTAATGTATTGTATTAAGTATATCAGTCATCTAGTACCCATAACACAAGCTCTGCTTAGCTTGGGGCTAGATAATGCTGTGTGGATTGTCCAGCATTATTATTATTATTATCAGTAACAAGTAATAGTAACAAGTTAATTGCTTAGTGATTTCCGACAGCGTTACTGGGTTTACATACTTAGTAGTACCGACTCAACATTCATACGTAGTTTTTATTTCAAATCAAGCTGTACTGTTTTTAACTGAATTAATCTTCGATCAATGATACCCTTAGATATAGGGTCCGCGCAAAAATCCGTCTCGGTAAATTGTTTGGACAATTAGTGACATTATTTACTAGGTGACATGGTTGTTATTAGGTTAAACTTAAAACTGTTGATCATTTTTTCTCACATCATTAGTAAACAAATCTCTAAGCTAAAAAATGGTAAAAACAGCTTTTGGCATATAGAATGGCTTGTGTGGCACTAGTTTTTGACTGGAATCATCGTTATGCAGGTTTAAAATGAGATCATAACCGTAGAGAACATCTCACACTTGTGCTTAGAGTACAGCCTCTCGAATCTACGTTGTAAGCAGAACGTGAGGCGAGGGGCGAACGTGCCGAGGCCTGCATTGGACGCACTTAGACTAGACCTAATTGAAACACTGTCAAAGGAGGCAGCACTACACAGCAGATATTATATCAAGTACAGGCCAATTTAGTAGTTCTGCTGTATTCTGTGCGTTATGGGTTCGATTCCTAAGGACTATCGGCCGATGTGGCACGGCAGGCAAATGTCCGCCTGCGACGCAGAGGTTGCGGGTTCGATTCCCGCCTTGCGATAAATGTTTGTACGATCTGCAAATATTTATTTCGGGTGTTGTAGGTGTTTTCTATGTATAATAAAAAAATATCTATGCATGTAATGTATTGTATTAAGTATGTTAGTGATCTAGTACCCATAACACAAGCTCTGCTTAGCTTGGGGCTAGATGATGCTGTGTGGATTGCCCAGCATTATTATTATTACTATTGTTATCTCCTTTTTAGAGTTTCATACCCAAAGGGTATAACGGGACCCTTTTACTAAAACTCCGCCGTCTGTCCGTCTGTCACCAGGTTGTATCTCATGAACCGCGATAGTTAGAGAGTTGAAATTTTCACAGATGATGTATTTCTATTGCCGCTATAACAACAAATGTTAAGAACAAAATAAAATAAATATTTAAGGGGCTCTCACACAAATATAAGATCTTGTCTTTCTGTTTATGAAAATATAAAGGCAAGGCTTATGTCCAGCAGTGGAATTCAGGCTGATGATAAGGATACTGATATAGGTGAAATTTTGCATTCATAATGAAGTCTTGCCTTCAGCGTTTCATTGCTTCAGCAATTTCAGGTCGTCAAAACTTCCTCAAATCCAATTACCAAACTCCACGTAAAAGGTCATGTTTCAATAATAAAATAAATCGTAGTTAATTTTGATGGTGTTCGTAAAATTGAGCCTGAAATTGGTTGAATTGGCCAATCATTTTCAGTCATTTCTTGCTGTTAGTTCAATTGGAAAGTTTATAATTACTTTTTATATTGAAGTCTTAAGATGGTACAGGTTGGTGACTCAAACTCGTTGTCAAGTGAGGTTTACATAATTTTAAGCAAGTAAATAAAAATAAGTAGCATCCCTCCACACGGTAGATATCCCTTCAGTTTTTTTAATACAAAGTACCCACTCATGATGCAAATTTTTAGGGTTCCATACCCAAAGGGTAAATCAGGACCCTACTACTAAGACTCTGCTATCTGTCTGTCTGTCCGTTTGTCACCAGGCTGTATCCATAAACCATGAACCGTGATAGTAAGAGAGTTAAAATTTTCACAGATGGTGTATATCTTTTGCCGCCGCTATATATTCCGGTTTGAGAGAGGGGCGGGGGGGTGCCAGTGGAATTACAGGCCCATGCATGAGGCTTAACACTAGTATGTCTCAGGTTGGTAAATGCATGGTAGTGTTTTGTAGGGCACGTACCTAACATGTGTGACATGCCAGGCAATGCTTTGTTATAGGTGAAATTACAGGCATAAATTTCATAGTTTCTACAATAAATTACATTTCATTGTAGGGGCCAGAACAATGTAATCTCACTGGTTGTTTATAAGTAAACTGCTTTCGACAGTTTAAACTGAAATCAAGTGATTTATTTCCCTCGAAAATGATTTCGGCTATAATTTACATAACCTAGTGATTTACTATTGAGCATAAATCGAATCGAAAAATGATCATCCATTTAAACGGCCTCATTTGTTCGTGTCCAGATAAAAAATTTTGGAAGAAAATGTTACCGTCATAAAGCGATCGAGAATGAAAAAAAAGTTATAGCAGTTTCTGTTCTGTTAAGTAACGGACACGTAAATGACCTACGCAGTGTTAAGATTCTTATTAAGATGACATTACCTCGTAGAGCACGTGGGAATTGAACCCACAACCTACAACACAAAAAGCAGTATTTTTCCAAATGTACCAACCAATTCTAGTATTTTTTTTTGAGCTGAGACGAGTTTGAAACATGAGTTTGATTGTTCAAATTGAGCTTGTCAAATGTGAGTTTCAAACAAATTTAGAGATTTTATTTATTAGACTTGTTGCTGGAACAAGCAGATGGCCCACCTGATGTTAAGTAGTTACCATTACTTTTAACAAAGCATTGCCTCGCAGGTCACGCTCATTATAAACGTGCCTTCACGACATATCGTAAATACGTAGTGCATACACTGCTCTGCGTCCATCAACCTGAGGTATACAAATGTTAAGCCTCATGTGCCTGTAATTACACCGGCACCCACACGCTTCAAACCGGAACACAGCAAGCTGCTTGGCGGTAGAAATAGGCATGGTGGTAGTACTTCCCCGGACGAGCCCTTCACTAAGAGCTCTACACTACTGAAAAGTCTTATGTACAGTCAGCTGCACTGGAATGTATACAATTTGTAACTTTCAAAATGGTTTTGCATTGGTGCTAAAAGTATTTACCCGACAATTTATTCAAAAAATAAGTAGGGTCATAAACTAATTTCATGACTTTTTAGTTTTTGAGGTGTAAGAGCTCATTGTTTGTCTGTAATACTGTTGTAAAGGTTACAAATTGTATACATTCTAGTGCAGTTGACTGTACCGGTTATTGCATCGGCACCGTAACTTGTATACCGCAACAAAACTATACGAGCATTGCTTCGGTTATAAGTACGCAGGTACTTCCCCGGACTTGTTATAGCATGTCCTTTGTAGGTAACTTTAAGCTCGAACCAATACTCAGACACGTCTGATAGGTACCGTTTACAAAGTTACTTACCCTAAGCACTATTTTTTTTCCGTTTTATATCATGTTAAAACAAAGTAGCTTCCTGTTGATTATCAAATCATCATTATGCAAAAGACCCATTAAACATAGGTTTACTTGAAATTTAACCCGGTGAGAACTGCTGGGGGTGAAGTTATTTCAACCTCCGTTGTACCCGTTTAGGGGTTGAATTTCGGGAACTCCTTTCTTAGTACACTTCTACGCACCAAGACATAATTATACTTTTAAGATTTCAGGTCTCTATGACTAATGGTAAGGCTGTGCGTTGTCTATATGTCAGTCAGTCAGGACAAAGATTCTTATTGGTATAGATTTCGTTCTCCTGAAAAGCTTTTTTTTTCTATACAATTTGCTGATGGAACAAGCATATGGCCCACCTGATGTTAGGTAGTTACCATTGCCTATAACAAAACATTGCCTTGTAGGTCACGTTAGTTAGGAACGTGCCCTACGATACACTGCTCTGCATCCATCAACCTGAGGCATACAGGTGTTAAGCCTCATGTGCCTGCGATTACACCGGCACCCATACCCTTCAAACCGGAACACAGCAAGCTGCTTGGCGGTAGAAATATGTATGGTGGTAGTACTTCCCCGGACGAGCCCTTCACTAAGAGCTCTACTACTACTAGCTGAAACCAATGCTGAAACTCGTGCTAGTGGTACTGATCTCCTCATAGTTTGATAGTTGTTGTGTTGTCTCTTGTTTAAGTACTTTTATTTTATCAGTCTGTCCTTTAGTTTTATCAACTGGTTATAGAAAGAGTTTTATGAGTGGTAAGTAGGTATTTTTGTAGTTACCCAGAAGTTTTATCATTGTTTTTGTTGGTTCCGACTTAAGTATGGTCAGGGGTTGGGTAGGTGACTGCTATAGTGTAAATTGCAATTGGAAAAGATGTTGTATACTGTAGGTTGTAGGTTATATCTCCACCGAGGATAAACGTTTGTGTGGTGAACAGAGATGTTAATTCTTTGTCATCTTATATTATACTAGCGGCCGCTTGCAGCTTCGCCCACGTGGCAGTTTTTTCCCGTTTTCGTTATTTTTTCGGAATAAAAAGTAGGCTATATGTAATCCAGGTTGCAATCTATAATTCATTCATTTCAATCTATAATTACTCCAAATTTCATCCAAATCGGTTCACTAGTTAGAGCGTGAAAGAGTAACAAACATCCATCCATCCATCCATCCATACTTACAAACTTTCGCGTTTATAATATTAGTAGGATGTCTGTGTTATATCATATTCTAAGTATGTATTTTGGTACTAAGAGATCGAAGGGGATAACTACCGTGCTTGGTGATTAAGGTCGTGATGCTATTTCTTTTTTTTTTCTTTTTAAATTTTTTTTTTCCAACGTCAAACAAAAGACCTTTATACTATAGTTTTGATACATTTATTCATTAAAAAAATTCTGAATATGGCGAACATTAAAATTTATTAGACTGTACTTTAAGCATTAAACGCCCAATATGTAGGAGCCGATACAGTGTATGGTACGAGCATTCGGGTTAGCGGTGTTTACCAACAAGCAGTATTGTTGGTTCGTTCCAGTACATGTGTTGCAAATTGGACTTTTCTATATTAAAATTACAGTTAGATTGTTATGTACAAAATACATATGAAACAGTTCAGCTATCTGCAGACCGTTGCAAACGATCTAAAGATATCCAAATCAGTGCCATTTGGAAGCGTCCTCAAAACACTGGCTACATTACCACGGTGAATAGCAATGCTAATTGTCTCGGGTCACGCGTCGCTTCCAGCAGACACTCCGGAAGATTTTTAAAACCCGGAGGGCCTCGGTTACATGAAATAGTTTAGAAATCTGCATTTGTTTAGAAAAAACGGAAACACCCTGTAAAAGACCCTATTTGTATAGAGTGTTTTGTCTTTTAAAAACAAAAAAACCCATTCTAAGAAAAAAATGGTAATAATATATACTTATTCTCACATGGCCGTTTTTCAGTAAAGGCAGTATAGTAATTTCAGCTGAAACGTTGAACGGAACATGTAAAGTAGGCACATGTGACCGATACTAGCCGAGGAAGGCTAAACTTCATTAGGTTTTTTGTGAAAACTTTTCGTGAAAAGAAATTTGTACGAACTTTTTTCTACAAACTTTCGTTTTACCAAACATTAATGAATAAAATATACGGGTTATAAGTTGGACTTAAGAATGTTGGTTTTACAGGCGTTTGGACTTTGTTAAACAATATTTTAGTAGAAGTAGGGCTCGTCCGGGGAAGTACTACCACCATGCCTATTTCTGTCACCAAGGAGCTTACTGTTTTCAGGTTTTAGGGCGTGATTGCCATCAAATTACAGGCATATAAGGCACGTTATGCTTCACTTTAATGCACGTAGGATAATTTACATTGTAGTGCACGTAGATAAATGGTATACACTTCCCTCAGTGCCACAGTTTATTGTACACAAGGTGACATTATACATCTAGGCGTAAACGAATAAAGTACAATAGGCGGCCTTATCGTTGAAAGCTATTTCTTCCAGGCAACATTACTGATGACAACCTTACCAAATGACTGATTGAATATATAATATTCTTTTTTTATGATAATACATTTTTTAAATATAATTTATAATTTAATAGCATCACAGAAGTGTTTAATTTCGGTGAATATCGAACCTACAAAGTTTAGCGCACTAGGCAAAGTAATTGTAAATTTATTTTAGTGCAGTCAACTATAAACTTATCGTGTGTACAAAAGCCTATGCGCGTAGCAGTACTGCTACGTGCGTAGTCTCGTAGCAGTAGTGCTACGCTCGTAGCAAGCTTACGCTTGAATAGCAAATGATCACTTCACTTGGCAAATAATTCAATTGCAAATGATACAGGATGGGTTAAATTATTTATTTAAGGGTACAGAAGGTATATTTAGAATAAAATAAATAAATAAATAATTATGGACATTTCACACAACATCATCTAGCCCCAAACTAAGCACAGCTTGTACTATGGGAACTACGTGACTGATATAATACTTATGTAACAATATAGTACATTTGGTACATACCCACATTTTTGCAGTAGTTAGCATTCCATTGGTGCACTACCGAGTTTGAACCCACGACCTTATGATCAGAAGGCGAGGTCACTAACACTAGACCACCAGTGCTCTTTTGTAACAGGTAACAAACTCTTTATCGTTTACAAGACAAACACCTTAATATAAACAGACAAACATGACATCTACCACCAAAATTCCGCGGTCGAAATGCGTTCCTACGATCTAACCTACTGTCTGTAACTCCATACGCAATATTGTTTACGTGCCACCCTGTATTATCCTAGACAATTACTGCAAACTCAACTTTATTATATACAGTATTGAGCTTATAATCCAAGAGCACGTCAAAATAGGGTAAAAATGGTAGGCTTAGATCGCCATGGTATAGAAAATAATAGAAATGAAACTGCGAGAAGTTTTTAACTGTTGATTGCAAGATAATATTTGATTTATTTTATAGGTTATAGCATTGTTTCGCAGGTTACGTTTATTAGGTATATGACGACATCGCGCGTGTCTTGTTTTACGTGACTGCTGATCTACCTGACCTGTGCGTGGTCTACCTGATGTTAAGTGGTTAACCAAAACCTACGACAAAACATTGCCTTGCAAGTCATGTTTGTAAGGAACGTGCCCCACAATGCACTGTTATGCGTCCATTGTTGAACCTCGTGTGCCTGTAATTACACCACCACTCTGGAATACAGCAAACTGCTTGTGGTATAAATAAGTATAGTCATAGAACTTGCCCTGGAAAATGCCTTCATTACGAGCTCTACTACTGTTTCACTTCTGTGCGACTATATGTTTATTCATCCGTTAGAATCGTGACGGAACCCGTAGAGAATGTTATAAACAAAATCTCGGATTTGTTTTTATGATTGAATGATTCAATAAGCGAAAGTAACAAAGGGTAATACAATTCCATGTTGTCAAGGTTGCATTGCTTGTTTTAGAAAATGCCAGTTCAAGGGAAATCACAATAAATAAAAACTGTTCAAAGGTATTTTAAGGAAAAGCTTTTTTAGGCGCGTCGAGCATTTTTGGCGTGAAAAAAAATCATGGAACTCGCGTCATCGTCACCAAACGCTTTCCATGAGCTATATGTTTCACTTCTATCGGCAGTCCCCAAAGGCTGTCTTACTTTTTTTTATTAAGAGAGCAAAGCGATCAAGGATTTCTGTAGCGATTCGGGCGTCATTATCATCATCAACAGTGTAGCCTTTGCTGACTACTACTGAACATATATCTTCTGGAGAACGATTTTGAGCTTTTCATCGACTTCCCGCGGTTCTCAGTTGTCAGTCCATCGGGCAGAAAAGCTCTTACACTTCATTTTCCGGTTCGAGATTGCTAATTAAGAACCTTTATTCCCCAGCGGTTGTCGATTCTACGAGCTGGCCTGGCCATTGCCACTTTCTCGAGCTGATTGTGAGAGCTATATCGGTGGCCTTGGTTCTCTTACGGATTTCCTAATTTCTGGTTCTATCTCGCAGTGAAACTCCTAGCAACACTCTCTATAGACCAAAGCATAATATAACTTGAATGTATGATGTACGACAAATATGTATAAGTAGTAGTAGTATCCGTTATCTGGGTTCCATAGTACAGGTTTGCTTACTTTGGGGCTAGATAGAGTAGATAGATAGATAGATAACACTTTGTTGTACACAAAGAAAATTTGTTAAAAACAGACCAGTTTAACAAAGTACAATGGGCGGCCTATTGCTGAAAGCGATTTCTTCCAGGCAACCTTGGTAGGAGTATCAAGAATATCGTTTTTTTAATCTACACAAATTATAAAATCTTTTTAAACTATCATGGTTTTGATCAATATTTTGGATAGAAACGGGATATTTACCATGATTTTTGAGTTTGATTGTTTCCTGATATTTCATGTGCACAGTTGCATGTGCAATATGTGTATGGGTTCGACCCGTGATCATGGCGCATGCAAGTTTGCCAAAATATCGGGAAACAATCAAACTCAAAAATCATGGTAAATATCCCGTTTCTATCTAAGATATAAAATCTTTGTCCTAACTGACTAACGTATAGACAAGGCTCAGCCTTTTTTTTAAATGCCTGTAAATTTTGCATTTCTAGTGTTTCAGCACTTGGTGCAGCACAGAGGTCATCAATATAAGTCTAGACTAAATTATAACTAAGCTGTTTCTAGATTAGAAAACTAAGTAGAAAGTACTGGTAATTAAGTCAAATTAATAAGTTTTCACCACTTATGACAAGGTGGTATTAAGGAGTGGTTCTCTGGGTAGAATCACAGGTCAGTTTGTAGTTACTACGCCTTCATCATTATAGGCTGTAAGTTCGAACACCACTCGGCGCATTACGTATGTAACACATACCAATAATATTGGGTTAAACGTAATGTATAATAATAATAATTGCTGGAGAGTTCACACAGCATCATCTAGTCCCAAACTAAGCAGAGCGTGCAAATATTTATCCCAAGGCGGGAATCGAACCCGCAATCTCCTGCGTCGCAGGCGGATACTCGCCCGCCGCGCCACATCGGTCGGTCGGTATAGACGTTTACCCCAAGCCCCGCAAGAGTAAATGGGACAATTTATTTAAATCTATGTAGAAATTCTCGGTACTAAAGACATTTAAAGGGATATCTACCATGCCTGGGAATTAAAGTTGTAAAGCTTTTTAAATTTTCGTCCAGTTTCAATTTGATAATTTTATTTTTATATGTACCTACACATATATCTCTTCTTCTAGACTTGGTCGCGAGGAACTGGTGCTTAGATTTACCTAGATTTAAGACGTTTCAAGATGATCCCTGCAGATATTACTGAATAAATGCTTTTTGACTTTGACTTATAACAGTGAAGTACTAAGTAGTGCCTTTTATTTTAATTGGCCTTGTGTATACCCTAGATTACATCCCTGTACTACTGAATTATGTTCGTAACGGAGTGTTAACGAGACTCAAGGTGCTGAGAGGGGCTATTTTAATGTGACTCTCTAGCCAAAATGAATTCTAGCAATATTTTAACTAAGTTATTTTGCGCAAGCTTTATTTAAATAACCTGTCGTACTTATTTCTGCAACCAAAATATTCTGTGTTTTGTTTTAAGGGGATGTCTATAAAATTATAGAATAAAACCGGCCAAGTGTGAGTCGGACTCGCGCACAAAGGGTTCCGTACCATTATCTATAATACAAAATTTTAATAAAAAAATAAACGTTTGTTGTATGAGAGCCCCCTTAAACATTTATTTTATTCTGTTATAGCGGCAACAGAAATACATAATCTGTGAAAATTTCAACTCTCTAACTAAAAACAGACAGACAGACAGGCAGCGGAGTCTTAGTAATAGGGCACGGAACCCTAAAAATTAGCCTTACCACCTTACCTTAGCCTTACTAAATTCCAGGTTGATAGAAGTCATCTGCTTGTTTCATCAGCATGCAGTATAAAATCCGTTCTATATCATTGCTGGGCAAATGCCTTTCACTTAACTCGATTTCGAGCCAAATTCAACCAATCTTTATAGAGCACGTCCAACTCGTCTCACTAATGCTTCTTTGGTCGTCTTCGGTGGCGACTTCCATCTACGGAATTTTTTCGCTGATTTTGAATATAAATCTTTGAAAAAACATGCACATAAGCAAATACCACGCAAATAAAAAACATTGCTTAATAGGGGGGGGGGGGGGGGTAGGCTTTAAAGCAATGTTTTTTTGGATAAAATAATGAACAAAAAAAAATTATTGATATATAAAATGATTAATACTGACTGGTCTGTATGTATACATATCGCCCGTATACAGTGGGCAATGGAAATAAAACTGCATAATCACTTAATATAATCCCTTTTCTTGATACAATCAATTTATAATGACTACCTTTTCTTGGGCAATATAATGATTAATACTGACTGGTCTGTATGTATACATATCGCCCGTATACAGTGGGCAATGGAAATAAAACTGCATAATCACTTAATATAATCCCTTTTCTTGATACAATCAATTTATAATGACTACCTTTTCTTGGGCAATATAATAAAGCCTTATTAAATAAAATTAAACTTACATAATTTTATTAAAAGGTATGAAAAATCCATGTTATGTTATTGATAAGGTTGGGTTAGGTTAGGTTTATCATTTATTGTAAAGGTATAAAAAACATAATATCAATACACTTATGGCTTTACTTATAAAAACAGTCAAAAGATAAACAATGTTGAACCACTGTATAAGTTATTTCAAATGATACTAATAAACTCCGCTACCCAAAAAATTATTATGTGCAATGTCAGTGTTTAGTCAGTGTTCTAGCATATCTAATGGGGTATGTAGAGGTAGATCTGTCCATATAATATAACATTTGGCACATATTAAACGGCATTATTTATTTATTTATTATATCCATATTTTGCAGAATTCCATAAGTGATAGGTTGCAAGCCAATTGCAACTAACTAATTTCTTTACAATGTGTTATTGGTGTTTGCATTGCGTACACAAATTTTTCGATAAAAAAATCCGTTGGTTCGTGACCAAATTCAACCTAAGAACTATTAAATTAAAAAAAAAGATTTCGACTAAACACTGCAACATTCTCTAAACAAAATCACTATAGCCACGAACCCTTTTACCACCCTCACTATTTGTGTTCACGTGAACAGTCCACGAATTTGTAATCTTAGCGTGTACAAAAGGTAAATTGGTCGTCGGTGCTTTGAAGCGGTCGTAATGACATCGTCATGGGTTCAGGGTAATCGTAGGGGATACTTTCCACAGCGTCACATACCCGGGTCAAAGTTACACCAAGCCGTAACAGTCTTCATCGAAAAATAATAGTTTATCTAAAAAAGAGAAATGTTGTAAAAAACATTTTATGAAAATAAGGTAATAGATATTAATTTCTTAAAATTATTGTTGTCTAAGGCTAGATTTATCTTAACACTATGTTCTCGTTTACAACAGACAAATAAACTAAAATTCAATAATCGAGTAAAAAACATGAGCGAATATCTATATATATAAAAGAAAGTCGTGTTAGTTACTTCACTTATAACTCAAGAACGGCTGAACCGATTTAGCTGAAAATTGGCAGGAAGGTAGTTTAGAGCCAGGAGAAGGACATAGGATACTTTTTATCCCGAAAAAATAACGGGAACGGGAAAAAACTGCCACGCGGGCGAAGCTGCGGGCGGCCGCTAGTGAATAATAATTGGAAGACGAAGAGTAGTCAACTTATACAAACGACGCACAGAATACGGTAACTTGCTGGATAAAGAGGGCTTAAAACCTTTCTTCCTGGAATAATATTGGGATGATTATTTCCAGCGGTGAATTTCTTTAAGATTTATAGTATTGTTTTATATAACTCACATTAAACAAGCATATGACCCACATAATTTTAATTGAGTACCATCCCCTATAACAAAAACTGCTTTGCAGGTAGCGTTCGTTAGGGACGTGCACTACTTTGCGTTCATCAACCTGAGGCATACAGATGTTAAGCCTCATGTGCCTGTAATTTGAACCTGAAACACAGCGTCGCTACTTGACGGCAGACCCTTCAAAAGTAAGCCTAACTCAATATTTATGTAACACTACAGTGTAAACTCGTCCATAATTCGCGTTGTGCCCGGATACCCAAATGACGTCATCAGACCGGCCGGCCTTTGTGCTGAACTTATCTGCATTTTACAAATATCTACCATATTACAGTCCCCGAGCGTTCAATTGGCACAGCGGGAAACAGAAAGAGAAAATGTCAATTTTTTTAAGGAAACAAATAAATGTTTGTACGATCTGCAAATATTTATTCCGGGTGTTCTGGGTATTTATTTTCTATGTGTACCTAATAAAAAATTTCTATGTATGTAATGTATTGTATTAAGTATGTCAATCATCTAGTACCCATAACACAAGCTCTGCTTAGCTTGGGGCTAGATGATGCTGTGTGGATTGTCCAGCAGATGATCCTTGCAGAAATTACTGAAAAAAAACGAGCGTGCCTTAGACCACACGACTAAAGTAAAACTTCTTTAATATACGAAACGTAACTGGCTATGAAAGAGAAAAAGAACAGTGCTTTCATACCCCCTCCATGGTAATGTTAAACGTTTAACGCAATCTTGTTGGAAGTCGCATAAGAAGTATTACTTCAATAAATGCTTTTTGTCTTTGACTTTGACTTTGACTGTAACCCACCGGGTAAACCAACAAAGTCGAACATAAATCTCTCTCCTTCCGTGCTGTATCATTTACCGTGTACTACATGGGCTGTGATTTGTGGTAGCGATCCGTTTAACGACGGCGTAAATTAATTACGTTGTGTAACTGAACCCTTATTAACAATTACTTTGCAGGTAGTTTCAGATTATACACTATATTTTACAATAAGTCGGGTATTTGTTTATTACGTTTAATGAAGAGGACAGTTCAAATTATAAGCATACTTCCGAAGTTTTGTGTAGTCGTTTTGAGTTATACTACGCGGCATGTTAGGCATCAAAAACTTGACTGAAGAATAGGCTACCGAAGCCCAGCAATGTAACTTCAAACGTCAATACGTAGCTTTGATATCGTTTTTAGAGTCCATACCTAAAGGGTAAAACGGGACCCTAATACTAAGACTACGCTGTCTGTCTGTCTGTTTGTCTGTCACCAGGCGGTATCTCATGAACCGTGATAGTTAAAAAGTTGAAATTTTCACAGATGATGTGTTTCTGTTGCCGCTATAACAACAAATACTACAAACAGAATAAAAAACACGCGGTTTTTTTGCTGACAAATCCGACTTGCCCCTTGGCTGGTTTTTTCTTTTGTTTCTTTACTTTTGACATTTAACTAATTTTATTTTGACATTCAATGGATTCCAGTCACAAGTTTCCAGATAATCCCTTTTTTAGGGATTCACAAACACCGACACTAACCACTAATCCACCTGCTAGGTGTGGTTACTACGGCAAGTACCCGAAATATGGGGGAGGACTTTGTCCAGCACTTATTAAGGCTTATGACGTGAAAATGACTACTGTAAGAAAATTTGAGGTACCGCAGTCAGTTAAGGGTTCCTTTATTTCCACCTTTAGCTTACTCAGAAAGTTGATAAAACTTCTGCAATGTAGCTATATCTCTCCATCCATGACTAACCTCATAAAACTAGCCAATGCCTGTCAAAGTGGCTGTTGCTTCGGATTTATTAGTCCAGGGTCGGCTTAAGAAGGAGTTATAGTAAGAGGGCCATAATAAGCAGCTTATCATCCGACAGCCGTCACAGCTCAGTTCGTAGTAGCCCTGCCTTCTGCGCTGTAGGTGGGTGGTTCGATTCCCACCGAGAACAAACATTTGTGTGATGAACATAGATGTTTGTTCTGTGTCTGGGTGTTATATTGTATTCTAAGTATGTATTTACAAAAAAAAGTATAATATAAGTATTTTATTAGTCATAAAAAAAACATCATTAGTCAAGTAAAGTCCACTACTGATGGACATCCAAAACGATTTTGAGCACTTTCCATTCACCGAGTGCGTAGAGTGTGAGAGCTCCGATAGTTCAGTAGGAGTGACGCCGCCTTCTGATCCTAAGGTCGTGAGTTGAAATCCGGTCGTGCACTATTGGATTTTTTCTGTTCTAAAAATGTATGTGCGTAATGCCAGTGCTCACAAGCGATTAAGGAAATTTTCGGGTTTATATATATAACCTATATCACTTAGAAACCACGTGGCTTCCTATTGGTAATATAGAGTTTTTAAAATTAATTTATTAGATTCAGGGATTACACCCTAAAATCTCACAAGCTCACAAAGTTTACCTCTTTATAATAATAATATTATGTATTATATTAAGTATAGATAACAGGTAACGCAGAAAGTACTACTGAGCTGTGTAGAAAGTACGACAGAAGCAACGGCCAGATTTTTCATGCCTGATTACAACCCTGGCTTACTCTTTGATGGCTTCTGAACTTTCCCGTGGAAATACAGTTTTTATAGAGATTCGTCAGAAAAGATGGAATCCTTTGTTAGTTGGAGTGCTTTTGTGCGTCCATTTGGCTAATCAGAGGCTGAACTCTGGTGATGGATTCGCTAGGTTCCTAAATCACGTTATAAAAACTACGTAAAATACTTTTATATGGACCCAAAGCCAATTCACTGAACCATTAATCACTATTAGAGCAGGTAGTCTAGTGGGAGTAATACCGTGTTATCCTAAGGTTGTGGGTTTGAATCTGGTCGTGCAAAAATGGGTTTTTCTGTTCGAAAATTTGATGTGCGCAATGCCAATGCTCTCAAATTATGAAAGAAAACACTGTGAGGAAACCAGTTAGTATCTAGCAGCGGCGATGGGCTTGCAACTCGTCACATATGGACGTCACTACTGCAAAATGTGAGCATGTGCAAAATTTTATATTTGGACTACCAGGCATTTAGGCATTATAAAAGAATCTCGAGTTGGTACGTGTTACTAAAAGATTTGAGCGAATATCTACTGTGCTGGGGGATTACAGTCGTAATGCTGTTTGTTTTCATTAATTTTACCCAGTGCTGGGTAAAAGCTTGACTTTGCACCTCGATTCTATGAACATTGACTTAACTTTCATGTCAGTGACAAACACCTACAAAAATCTGATACAGTGATATATCATCATAAGAGAGAATTCTGACTACCACTTATTTCCGATAATCCACAATAGACAAGAGTGATTTGTCCAATTCTCTCGACATAAACCTTTTTCCACCGGAACATCTACTTTCATTCACATCACACAACCACTTTGAGATCGCTCTGTAAATATTGGTAACATAACTTCTCGTTCAGAAGACGCGCTATAAAATGTATCAAATATAAAGCACAGCAAAATATTTTTAATATTGATTTATTTATCTAAATATATATAACTCAAAGGTGACTGACTGACTGACATAGTGATCTATCAACGCATAGCCCAACCCACTGGACGGATCGGGCTGAAATTTGGCATGCAGGTAGATGTTATGACGTAGGCATCCGCTAAGAAGAAGGATTTTGATTAATTCTACCCCTAAGAGGATAAAATAGGGGATGAAAGTTTGTATGAAACTTTGTCAATTTTAAACCGATCGGGCTAAGACTTTGCATGCATAAAGCTACTATGATTTTATTCCGAAAAAATAACGGGAACGGGAAAAAACTGCCACGCAGGCGAAGCTGCAAGCTGCCGCTAGTTTTTATATAAATCTTTGTCTTCATTGACTGACATATAGACACAGCATAAGCAACTGGTCGTAGAGACATTTATAATATGTATAATATGTAAAGCAGCTTGCTGTGTTCCTGTAATATTACAGGCACATGGAGCTTTACACCTGTATACCTCTGGTCAGGACGCAGAACAATGCAATTTAGGGCACGTTTTTGATGAGGCTCTGCTTTGTTATGGTAGCCATTTAATATAAATGGCTATCATTGTTGTAAAATTTAACGCACTCCTAACATTGACACCCAAAATAACATATTTGAACTTTACTAAAAATATATTATTTGTGCTGTCACGTTCTATCTACCACGTAGCTTTAATTAATTAGCTAGGCACCTAGACTGAACAGGACGGTATCGAACCGTTCCACCGAACAGTACGTAGGCGTACCTACACTAACTAGGTAGCTCTACCTACCTACGCCTAAGCTCACTCAGCAGGAAGCAGGGTCGTGGGTTCGATCCGTGTGTCTGCTAGAGCTACGGTGGTACAACAATAAAGGGTTTCCTACAGGGAGGCTCCTCAACAAGGAAACAAGGAATATGCACAGAAAGTATAATCAGTCGTTTACAAGGGTATACACGCTACACTGACTCTTAGGATAGGGAACCACAAAGCTTACTCAGAGGGCTGGGAGGAATCCCCACGAGACGGCTAGTCTTAGAGCAACGATACCGTACGGCGGGAAGGGCGGGCTTCCACACGTGACTCCAGATCAGGACCAGGACGCTGCTCTCGGCTTCAGCGTACGCTCCAGTCCAAGTCAGCACCAGGGGTCCCTTCTAGGCTGGAAACCCCTCAAACTGGTGGCTGGCGTAACGGCTTCAAGTATTACTTCTGCGCAGGTCCACTCTCGTTGACCGCCCCGACGCAAGAGAGCGAGTCGATTCATTTGTTCCACGACGCGTGCCGGAATCTCCCTTTCTCCCTCGCACGTTTCAGCCGAACCCTCTCGTATGTCTGTCACGTTTTGCTTCGAGTCTTTCCGTAAGTCAGTGTAGACGTGACAACAGCCAATCAAATGTCCGCGCTGCCGATGACATCAGAACGCCGCCATTATTCTCGACAGATGAATGGTAAAGTCCTCCAAGTTTACCAACCGACCCGTACAGGCAATAATAATACCAACATAGAAATCAAAAACCATAGAGAATATAAAGCCCTCGGAACATAACATTACAGTGCTAGCAAAGTTGTTCATTTAAATGACAAACAAAAATCATAAGAGCGTGTTCAGATTAGACGAAAAAAAAAGATTAAAATTTATTTTTTTAACAAAAGCGTTTACAATGTAGGTACAATGGTAGGTAGAGTTAATAACACAGTTAGTTATTCATAATATAGTGTACCTGAAAGAGCAGTGTTTCCCGCACTAGGTCTCAGCTGAGCCTGTACAGCGGGATCTTTTGCATCATCTAAACACGCTCTCAATGAGAATGTAACAAGTAAATGCATGCTTTATTCTCAATGTAAGCGATGTATAGTATGGAGTTTGAAAGAAACTTAATATTGAGAGTGGCAACCTCCCATTTACATGAGATGACATTTCGTAAGGAGCCTTCTTATAGTAAAATCAATATGTTTTGGCGCGACGCCAAGCGGTACAGGCGTGTTTACCGTAAGTTTGGTGTTCAGACCATTGTTTTTGTACTAAATTAAATGTAGCATATGGGGCAGTGGTTCAAAACAGAAACCTTTGTTTGGGTTTTGCGTTATTATTAACAACCCTTACAACTCAGTTGGTATAACTCTGTGTTCTGTGCTGTTGGTTGTGGGTTCAATCACAACAGCGAATGAATGAAATTCTAAGCATGTATTGTATTTACAAAACAAGTAATTTATCATACATTGGCTCTCATAGTGAAAGTCTTGCTTAGTTTAGGGTTATGTAAATGTTCTACAATACTTATTTAATGCTGAAACCCCAACGCTTACTTTAGAGGTACCCGTTTCCCGTTTAGAGGTTAAATTTTGGGAATATTTTTCTTAGTTCTTCTTGCCAAAACGTTGTCTATATGTGTCAGTCAGTCAGTCAGGACAATTTTTTTTATAATGGGCTTACATAGATTATATAATATTTTTAATTTTATTTATTTCTTTTTATAATGGCCTAACTAAGAAAGGAATTCTCGAAATTCAATCCCTAATCAGGTACAGCGGGGGTTGAAGTTTGTATGAAAATAACTTCACGCGAGCGAAGTCACGCGCGTTTCACTAGTCGCATATAACCACCCCTTTATAACTTATACCCACCCCAGTTACCAAGTCATAATAATAGTCATTATAAGTCAAAAAAAGCATACAAAACGGAATAATTAATACAATATAGTTGAATAAATAATAAAATAAGTATATTGGTTACCTAACATGACTAGGTATTTGATGTACCTACATGACTTTTTGATTTGTACCTACCGCCCATGAACTCATCATAGGTATAAAAAAGTTTGCTCGATAAGCCAGTAGAGAACTCATACTGGCTGATGATGATGATGAAACTTATTTGGTAAATTGAATTTGTATTGGAAAACATTATCTGGTGTATTCCAATACGAATTCCCGGAAAATGAGAAATTCTGTCTATGAAAATACCTAAACCTATTTAGTTCATTGTAACAGAATTATTATTTTCATATTTGAATTGCTTGCAAATAGAATAATCCTATTGGCAAAACATCCCAATTTAACCAATTTCGAGGAAAACCATATTTCATGTTGTTAAACTAATTGTAAAAGAATATACAGCATTCCTACCTATCGACAACTCACGAATTCAAACTTTGGCGCCACGACAACATGAAACGGAACGGATTACCCGAGCCGGGAGAAATTCTTAAAATTCTTAAATTCTTTATTGTACACAAAAAAATGTTTACAAACTGGTGAACACAAAAAACATGTACAAAGGCGAGCTTACCCCTAAAAAGAGTTTTCTTCCAGCAAACCTTAGAGCTGAGAGAAAAGTAGAAATAAATAAAGTGGTAGCGATGTGTACTTAGTACTTACTTAATAATGATAGTGTTAAAAACCTTTATCTACCAATACTAATAAACTACTTACATCAAAGTCAAAGTCAAAGTCAAAAATCATTTATTCAGTAATATCCGCAGGGATCATCTTGAATTATCATTACATATATGAAATAAGAAGATGTCGGCTGATACCCTGTGAAGTCGCGTGCGCTCCGTACAAAACTATTCAAAATATATGTGAAAGCTTTCAAAAAACTCAAAACCAATATCCAAACTAATCCAAACTGTGCCGTAGTTATTGTGATCTAATTATAAGGTGAAAATCTCAAGTGAAATCCACCAAAAGGACACTGAATTGTGAGTACCTACTTATCTTCCTATCCTCTGCCCTGCTGAGCCCTATCGAAGTAGTTTATTTTTCAGCACAACGTTTAGGTCTAAACAAACACAGAACAAACATATATGCTCATCACGCAAATGTTTGTTTTTGGTGGAGATCGAACCCGCAACCTATAGCGCGGAAGACACAGTTACCACCAATATCGATAAGACAGCTGTCACGAGAATGAGTAAGTAGTTTGTACGCCCTGTACTTATATTTTCACAAACCATCTCTACAAAATTAACATATAAGTTTGTATACATTATATCAAATGTTATATGTAAATATCACTCACTTGCCAAGCAAGCAGTTTCCAAACTTGGAAACCGAATTTTAGATGATTGAAAGTTTAGGAACCTGATCGAGTGGCGCCATCTTGTGCACTCGCTCGTAAACTGTCCCCGTTTAGTGGTTTAGTGAAGTTTAGTTATGCACTAAACTATATGGAGCGTGTTTAAGCTTTGTTCACACTACTCCAATAGTTTAGTTTAGTATCGCGTACTGCTAGTTAATGCATATTATTATAGCTTTTTTTAACAAAAGCATAGTTCATTTCTGAGAGACGATTAGTTTCCTTGACTCACTACTTGACTTAATAGTAAATGTGGTTTGGAGCTTAGTTATTTGAGTTCTGAGGAACTGGCACCAAGATTTACCTAGTTATAAGACTATTCTAAGTGATGTCTTTGATTCTATGGAATAAATGCTTTTTAACTTTGACTCTGACTTTGACTCAACCAAGACCTAAGAAGGAGAATGAAGTTCAGGACAGTCTCCCACTCGATGGACCGAGAACATTTTTTTTATAATAATAATAATAATGCTGGACAATCCACACAGCATCATCTAGCCCTAAGCTAAGCAGAGCTTGTGTTATGGGTACTAGATGACTGATATACTTAATACAATGCTTACTTATACTTAAACATTACATGCATAGATATTTTTTATTATACATAGAAAACACCCAAAACACCCGGAATAAATATTTGCAGATCGTAGAAACATTTATCCCAAGGCGGAATTAGAACCCGCAACCTCCTGCGTCGCAGGCGGACATTCGCCCGCCGCGCCACATCGGTCGTCTAATTAATACTAACATTATAAAGATCGCGGGAAGAACATAACACTTCACATTATAATAGAGTTTTTAGAACAGAACACCTGAGCCGTATTAATGGTCCATTTGTATTCTTACTGTATTATTTATTCAAGAACTAAGCTCCAAGTTTTCCAAGGCTTAAAAACTTTGAAGTTTTATCCATTTCATTGAAAAGTTGTACATAATTGGCCATTTTCAGTTTCCTAGTGCCTTTCTTCACCGTTTGATGACGATTATATTTTAATTTTGTTTATACTAATAGAATAAACAGAACACTTGATGTTGCGTGGCTACTTTTGCACATTATTTGTCTTAGTATGCACTGCTCTGCGTCTATGGGTTCAATTCCCGCCTTGGGATAAATGTTTGTATGATTTGCAAATATTTATTCCGGGTGTTCTTGGTATTTTCTATGCATAAAAAAATATCTATGTATGTTATGAGTTGTATTATGAGATGCTGTGTGGATTGTCCAGCATTATTTATTTATTTATTTTATTTATCAATTAAAAGAAATATTTTTAGCAAGGATTTTTTTCTGTGATTGCTGATGATTTTAAATGGTTACCATCACCTATAACAAATCATTATCTTGCAGGTCACGATCGATAAAACATGCCTTACAATGCACTACTGCGTCCATCAACCTGAGGTATACAGGTGTTAAGCCTCATGTGTCCATAACTTCACCGGCACCCACACGCTTCAAACCGGAACACAGTAAGCTGCTTGGCGGTAGAAATAGGCATGGTGGTACTTCCCCATACGAACCCTTCACTAAGAGTTCTACTACTAAATAATTATAGCAATAATAATACTGGACAATCCAC
This sequence comes from Electrophaes corylata, assembly GCA_947095575.1. Lineage (NCBI taxonomy): Eukaryota > Metazoa > Arthropoda > Insecta > Lepidoptera > Geometridae > Electrophaes > Electrophaes corylata. The sequence continues at coordinate 1,599,557 of OX352719.1, read as the reverse complement.
ACAGCATCATCTAGCCCCAAGCTAAGCAGAGCTTGTGTTATGGGTACTAGATGACTGATATACTCAATACAACCCATTACATGCATAGATATTTTTTTATTATACATAGAAAATACCCAGAACACCCGGAATAAATATTTGCAGAGCGTACAAACATTTATCCCAAGGCGGGTCCTGCGTCGCAGGTGGAGGTTCGCCCGCCGCGGCACATCGGTCGTCAACTATTCAATATCGAATTTCAATTGCGTGCGTAGGTAAATACTACAGTTTTTTCTCTTTTCTACAAGCATTTTCTACTTTTCTACTGTAATTTCCCTACTAGCACTGTCATCCTTTCATAATTAATCACTTAACATTATGAATACGTACCTACACCATTTGTGTATTTTGTACATAAAAATTTTTAGTGTCTCGTGCGCCCTACAATTTTTATTTGGTCATTAAGATTTTTGCTTGTATTTTTACGTACACCATCAAAAAGGATTTCACCATACGTTGGCCTAAAAAAGTAGACGGTTTAAAAAAATAAACAAACAATTACCGTGATCTAAGGGCAAACTATAGATTATATTCTACATCGAATCTGAAGTACTTTTTTCAATATGCTGGACTTTGCTCCAATGGTTAATGAGACTTAATTATACATTTTACAGAAAATGTATTATATTTAACTAACAAAAACACCGTTAGCATTACCTAAGTACTTTTCTTTGTTACAAATATTACAATCATACTTTTATTGTATTCTTAAGTATAGATTTAGGGAAGTAACTGTCTCCTGTCATACAGCTAACGCTAGTTCAGGAGCTAGGGCTTCTACACTAATATTGATTTATTTAATAAAGATTTCTCATTCTCATTTTCATTCTCGAGTTGTCGGATAAATGGTGTAATATTACTTGACTTTTAGCATTTAGTTCTTCACTGTTGTTATAATTTATAATTGAAGCACGGACCTTAAAGGTTAAAATAATAACGGCTTTTAGAATTTTGCAAAGAAAACACTACTATAGTTTGACCTTTCAAACAATCTGTAACTATTCCAAAATTCAGACTGCTAGTTTTTATAGTCAATTCAATTCAATTTTTTAGGCAACTCAAGTATTTATTTGTATGCGCAACTGTATGTTTTCACTGCTTAGTATGTTTTTACTGCTAAGTAAGCAGTTTTATGTTTCTCACGTGATGAAAGGTGGAATCACATTTAAGTCTCACTAATCGATGAGTTGGTCTGTCACTAGTGTCACCACAAACCTTTAAGAACGGATATAAGAACTAGCGTAAAACTTCGTTTTGCAAACTGGAATACCAAAAGAATACTTGGAAACTCCCTTGTTCCACCAAAGTATTTTCCAACACCATTTGAAAGCATTGTGATATTCTAACGGCGAAATGTTGTTTACCTTCCTTTTTCTAAATTCAAGTCACTTTAGTTGACTTGAGCAAACGAGAAGAAAACAAACTCGACTCGAACACTATCACTAACTTTCAAGTTGTGAAACAAATCGAAACAAGAAGGATTGTAGGTACCTAGCAAACAGGCTGCATCTATAATAAAATAATACCTTCTAGTCCCTACTTACAGTTTATCAGGTCTACTCTTAAAAACGATAAACGAAGTTTCGTATTGTCGTTTTGTAATATACTACTGCGGGAAAATGCAGCTAGGTATTGGAGTACCTACCTACATTTTGGCCGCCGAACCCAGGTTGTGTTTTTCATGGTTGTACTTTCCGGACTGTTAAAAATAATGTACACCCTGCTTGGAAAACACAACCATGGAATTTAATGCCAAATTTTATGTTTCGTTTTTTAATTTTCAGGAGCAGCTCCAAATCGTTTAAGCTAGGTTGTGTACAAATATAGTGAAATGTTAAGTTATAAAAGAAAAACAATAAAATCATTAGTAAAATAAAAATACGGCGAGTAAGCATAGCGAGTATGCTGCTACAGCAGCCACCAAAGTGCCAGAAAAAAATACAAAATTTAAAAAAATACAACACTAATACCAAAATGGGATCGTACAGTTTTATTCTGTAGTTCAGAGCATCAATCTGTCAGCCAATCAGACTAATGTCACTAATTCCTAGATCGCGCATTCTATAGTAACAATTTGTACACGAACTCCCGGCTGAGTTTCTTGGCTGTGCTTTCCATGACTGTGATTTCTTGGGTTGTATTTTTAATCATACATTACATGATCGTACAATAACCGAACTCAATTGCGTTTGCTGGGCTCTTCGTAAACCACCAGAAACCAATGCTTAAGGTCCTTACCCCGACTTGACATTCGAACCGGGCTAATATTAATTGTCTAATTTATAACGTCCGCCCGTCCGCGGTGACATATCGGCGCGCGCCACGCGTCGGAACTTGTGATTTGTTATTACCGCATGTGGGGTTTTATTCAAATACCCTCATTTGCTAGTTTCTGTTTTCAACATTGCTCTCGATATAGAACGTTAAACAACCTGATAAAAGTATAGTACAAAAAAATGAGTTTAGACCACACGACTGAAGTAAAACTTTTTTAATATACGAAACGTAACTGGTAAGAGAAAGAGAAAAAGAACAGTGCTTTCATATCCCCTCCATGGTAGTGTTAAACGTTTAACGCAACCTTGTTGGAAGTCGCATTAGAATTATTACTTCAAAAATTAAGCATCTATTATGAAACCACGAGACCTTGTGAGAACGACCTGTTCTACTCTAATACACCAATCAAATCCATTAATGGATTTGATTCTACTTTTTCTTCCACTATAGACATCTTGTCTATGCTTGTTCTTGTAAGTTCCTGATAGGAAAACAATTTGAGAACACAGCTCTATAAAAGTACACTAAAACTTTTATTAATCCCGAAAGAAGATTTTCTCCGAAAAGTTTTAACGACGGAACCCGTAGACGAAATTACTCATCCTACCCTCATTTTAGTTAAAAACTGGATATATCTAGATAGACGGATTGATTACAAAAAATAAAACAACCAAGCACCGGTGGTCTAGTGGGAGTGACTCGGCTTTCTAATCCTAAGGTCGTGGGTTTGAATCCGGTCGTGCACCCATGGATTTTTCTATCGAAAAATTTATATGCGCAATGCCAGTGCTCTAAAATGGTGAAGAAAAACATCGTGAAGATGGCAGTTAGTATTCTAGCAGCAGCGATGGGCTTGCAACCTGTCACGTACGGAATACCAACTACTGCAAAATATGGATATATACCAAATATATTTTTTTGATATACCTGTGACTACCCCTCTACCTCGAATTAAGAAGACCTGGTATTAAGAGATGGGATGAGCTTCTTTGGTTGCCTATTCTAATCCACTACAGCGGATTTATTCACGGGATTTTTAGGGTTCTAATAAAAAAATGCTTTTTATTTTTGATTTTAAATTTATTTGCAGCAGTGGATGTCATAGGGTAGAAATTATGTTCATTACTAGTTTAACTTGCTGGTTTGGAGAACTATGTTGATCCTGGTGTTTTTATAAACACTCCAATGTTATGTAAACCAGTTTTTTTTATACAACTTGCTGATAGAACATGCAGATAGCCCATCTGAAGTTAAGTGGTTACCATCGCCTATAACAAAGTATTGCCTCGTAGGTCACGCTCCTTAAGAACGTGCCCTACGATGCACTGCTCAGCTTCCATCAACCTGAGGCATACAGGTGTTAAGCCTCATGTGCCTGTAATTTCCCACCCACACCCTTCAATCGAAACACAGCAAGCTGCTTGGCGGCTGAAATAGGCATGGTGGTAGTTCCCTGGACGAGCTACACAAAGAGCTCTAATAACTACTACTAAATAGAATCCATTTAAAACAAATTCAATGGCTATGACAATTAATTGCACAAACTAATGTATCAAAAAGCGACATTATCAAACGTACTGGTAATTATGATAAAATCAAAATTACGACTGGATTGATGCAAGCGGAAAATTCGAGTGACAAAATAACGACGTTTCGTATTTATAGAAAATTATTTTCTTCACATAAACGTTTTACATAGTCCGAGCGCTGGATAATAAAAGCACCACACACAGAAAAACTACTACCAACAGGCAGAAAGATCGTAGGACGGTCAGCGATAGACGATTGACGACCGATGTGGCGCGGCGAGCGAATGTCCGCTTGCAGCGCAAGAGGTTACGGGTTCGATTCCCGCCTTGGGATAAATGTTTGTACGATTTGCAAATATTTATTTCGGGTGTTCTGGGTGTTTTCTATGCATTATAAAAAATATATAATATATGTATGTGATGTATTAAGTACCTATATCAGTCATCTAGTACCCATAACACAAGCTCTGCTTAGCTTGGGGCTAGATGATGCTGTGTGGATTGTCCAGCATTATTATTATATTATTATGATTATTACAGATGTTGATAAGATCATGCAATCTCGGTGGATGGAAACACACAAAAAAAGAAAGGTAGAAGAAGCCTTAGATTATGCAAAACTTTTGAAAATTTGAATATAGCAAACTTATATTTAAACAGAATAAAACACATAAAATCAACATCTGTTTAACATGTATTTATTTAAATTTTACACATAATTTTGAAGACCAGTATAGAATATATCGTTATCTACATTACATAAAATATTATTCTACAAGGTCGTAGTAGTTTTTGAAACCAGCGCTTGCACTACTGTTATCGCTTCATAAAATCTCAGTGGCGGAAAGATGGCTATCTCGCTGATGTGGTTAAGCGGCGTACAATTACTCTATCATTATTCCACGGGCTACTAGTTGGGAACCTCGTTCAAAATGTTCGTTTTCCGATATGTTGTACTATTTTGCTTGGTTTATCATATTAGGGCGGAAGATAAGGGTGAGTTTTGTTGAGTTGTTTTGTAAAACTTTCGTGGTGAAACGCGTGTTATACAGTAGATGCAGTAGTAGTAGAACTCTTAGTGAGGTGCTCGTACTGAGAAGAACAACCATGTCTATTTCTGCCGCTAAGCAGCAGCTGTGTTTTGGCTTCAAGAGGGTGCCAGTGAAGTCATAGATACTTGAGGCTTAACACCTATAATTATGCCTCAGGTTAATGGACGTTGAGTAATTGTACTATTTTCTGTTTCCTTTTCATCAGAGAACCCGTTCACCTCAGTAGTACGCCACACGTTGATAACCACAGCGCGCTCCTGCATGAACCACGTGAACGCTACTGAGGCAGACCTTGAGTATCTGAGACAGGACCCTCCCTTTCCGGAGAAGGCGGCTTGCATCATCGAGTGCTTGTTGGAAAAAGTAATATATACCATAGCTTTTTACGTTATATAAATAAATAAATAATGCTGGACAATCCACACAGCATCATCTAGCCCCAAGCTAAGCAGAGCTTGTGTTATGGGTACTAGATGACTGATATACTCAATACAGTACTTATATTACATATATAGATATTTTTTATTATACATAGAAAATACCCAGAACACCCGGAATAAATATTTGCAGATCGTACAAACATTTATTCCAAGGCGGGAATCGAACCCGCAACCCCTGCGTCGCAGGCGGACATTCGCCCGCCGCGCCACATCGGTCGTCAATACTTTGTACTTTATTTTATATGTGTAACAATGTTGGTTATGCAGAGGAAAAACTACTTAAGCTGTAGGAACCAATACGTAAATTTATTTTTATTTAGCTAATCACGTTTACCGAGTTAAATTTTTTTGGCGTCAACGTAATAGCGACTTTATTTACTTTGTGCAAGATAGTAAACGTAATTAGCTTCCTAAATGTATTTAGAAGCTCGCTAAATACATTTAGTGATTATTGTGCAAGACAGGCCTAGGTGTATCGATATAATGTATTCAATAGACATAGCATAAGAAACGCTCAAGCTATAGGAACCAATCCGTAAGTTCTTTAAGATTTGTCCGCAAAGAACTGGTGTCTAGTTTCAAAACGATTCTAAATCTTTGATCCTTAACATCTTTGAAATCGCATAGTTTGCTGGGGAATAAAGGTTTTCGAATGGTAATCACGACAAAGGACGCCTTACTACCCCATGGACTTTAATAATAATAATAATAATAATAATAATAATGCTGGACAGTCCACACGGCATCATCTAGCCCCAAGCTAAGCAGAGCTTGTGTTATGGGTACTAGATGACTTATATACTTAATACTATTACATTACATATATAGATATTTTTTATTATATATAGAAAACACCCAGAACACCCGGAATAAATATTTTCATATCGTACAAACATTTATCCCAAGGCGGGAATCGAACCCGCAACCTCTTGCGTCGCAAGCAGACATTCGCCCGCCGCGCTACATCGGTTGTCAGACTGACGACATTGATCGCAAGAAGTCTTGTTCTTCCTGTATACGTATAGGGGATGTGTATGTCTAGCAGTGGACCTCTACAGATCGTATATGTTGATGAATGATAACTACTAGATCCTTTACCCGATGGACTGATGATATTGTAAAGATGTGAGAAAGTTTTTATGGCTTTAGCCTACGTCCAGCAAACTTTGCAAAAGGCAATAATCTTCTCCAGGAGAAACTAAAAAATCACTATGAGGTATTACTACGTGACCAAGCCTAGATCTTACCTGTTCTTCTAGATACTTTTTTTATAGCTGGACATCCACACAGCATCATCTAACTCCAAACTAAGCAGAGCTTGTATTACTAGATGTGCATACATAGATATTTTTATTACACTTACATAGAAAATACCCAGAAATATTTGCAGATCTTACAAAAATTTATACCTCGGCGGGAATCGAGCCCGCAACCTCCTGCGTCGCAGGCGGACATTCGCCCGCCGCGCTACATCGTTCGTCAAAAACTGGTAACTTTGTTTCTACCGTTTTTGTATGATGTAAGGGAATAACTAAGTGTTAATTGTTTAATGGCATGCTGGTAATGTCAGGTAAGCATTATTATCCATTAGGGTGCTTTTATGATGACATAATGGAATTACATTAGTCCTAATGACGTGGCGTAGAAGCTGTGGGAGCAACTATACCTTTCAACCTAGAAGTAATTTTGCCTCCAGTGCTGTAGATTGTAGGTTTGATCCCCACCGAAGACATTTCTCATTTCATTTCATTTATTCATTAACAATTTTACAATCGTATTTGAATCATATTATAATATTAGGTAAAACACAACAAACCATGCACACACAAAAACATATATTATTGATTATAAAGACGGATAACATATTTAATGAAATAAAAAATAAATAATCAAGATAATCAATAAGAACAATGGTAATAGAATATTTATAATAAATGTCAACGTAGTATAATAATAAAGACAAACGTTTGAGTAATGAAAAATTTTTGTTCTCTGTCTGGCTGCTACTATAAATTGTACTCTAAGTATGTATTTACATAAAAAACTTATGTAAGTATTCTATCAGTTATCTAATTCCCATAATACAAGCTATGCTTAGTTTGGAGCTAGATGATGCAGTGTAAAAATGTCCACAAGCCTATAGGTTTTTCAATTTAAAATAATATTAGCTAAACATGATAAAAAAATATAAAAAAACTAAACCGACGAGCATGTATGAAAACTGTTATCGTAGTAAGTAAAAATAGTCTCTGCCTACCCCCATGGGAAACAGACGCGACTTTATGTATGTATGTATGTATGTCTCAGCTTACCATCAGCCATTTCACAAGTTAGGTGCAGAAAAACAAGACTTTGTACTGTAAGTCATAGTAGTAGTATTGCTCTTAGTAAAGGGCTTGTCTGGGGAAGTACTACCAGAATGTATTTATCTGCTGTGTTCCGGTTTGAAGATAATAACAATAGAACCGTGGAACGTCCCAGCACTAAGATTGTGGGAAGTTGGTAGATAAAAAAGACTCCAGAAATATTTTGGATAGAAACGGGATATTTACCATGATTCTCTCTCGAACTGTTCGTCGAAAGTTCTACCGTGATCATGGCGCATGCAGCTGTGCCGAAATATCGGGAAACAACCAAACTCAAAAAAATCATGGTAAATATCCCGTTTCTATCCAAAATATTTATCAAAACGATGATAGTTTAAAAAGTGACTCCAGAAATGTACCGGAGAGGCCTAAGACGTGCAGAAGACTTCTCCAAGCAGACGGTGATAATGATAATTTTTCTTCAACAGATAGGCATTGTAAAGCACGAGAAATACTCTAAAGCTGGATTCTTAATGGCTGTCACTCCGCTAGTCTTTACGAACAAGAAGAAGACGGAGCATATGAAAACCGTCGCTGAAAATTGTGAAAATGAGGTAAGTAAAGTAAGAGTAAGGAGGGAGAGCAGTGGTGTTTTAGTAAAACTGGTCGTAGGTTTGAATCCGGTCGAGCATCAATAGATTTTTCTACATAAGTGCTCTCGACAAGCTTCACACATAGTGACTATGTGACTATATATTATGTTTGACGTTCGATGTGGCACGGTGGCGAATGTCTACCTGTGGCGCAGGTTGCAGGTTCGATTCCTGCATTGGGTTAAATGTTTGTACGACCTGCAAATATTTATTCCGGGTGTTCTGGGTATTTTCTATGTATGCTATCTATTGTATTAAGTATATCAGTCATTATATAATAATAAAAATAATAATGCTGGAAAATCCACACAGCATCATCTAGCCCCAAGCTAAGCAGAGCTTGTGTTATGGGTACTAGATGACTGATATACCTACTTAATACAATACACATAGATATTTTTTTAAAGTTCTAAAGTTATTTCTTTTTTACTTTTCTTCGTTTATTTTTACAATTTTTATAATTGAACATTTATTTTTCAGATAAATCACGATAACGTGGAAGTTTGTGAGCTCGGTAACAAAGTGACAACATGTATTTTTAAATACGCTCCTGAATTACACCTGAAAGCTTAAATAACCAAAAAAGTATGTTAATATAATATTTAATATATTATATTTTTGATGGAACCTTATTTTATGATGTAAGATTAATTTTCGTATGAGTGAAATCATAAGATTTTTTTTTATTATTTATGACTCAAATGATTTAAAAAAAATATGTCAGACGCAGAAGGTTGCGGGTTCAATTCCCGCCTTGGGATAAATGTTTGTACGATCTGCAAATATTTACTCCGGGTGTTCTGGGTATTTTCTATGTGTAATAAAAATATCTATAGAATAATATGAATTTAATATTGTATTGTGTTAAGTATATCAGTCATCTAGTACCCATAACACAAGCTCTGCTTAGCTTGGGGCTAGATGATGCTGTGTGGGTTGTCCAACATTATTTATTTATTTATTAGTAGGTATTTCGCGGGAACCGGAAGACGAAGCGTAGGACGTCCTCCTACCCGATGGACTGACATTGTTAGGACCGCGGGAAGTCGATGGATGGAAAAGGCTCGGAATCGTTCTTCCTGGAAACGTGTGGGGGAGGCCTATGCCCAGCAGTGGACTACTACAGGCGGTTGATGTTGATGATGATGATGATGAGGTATTTATTTATTTAATTCTGCCGCTAAGCAGCTCGCTGTGTTCCGGTTAGGGTGTGGGTGTCGGTGATATTACAGGCACACGATGCTTATCATTTGTATGTCTTAGACTGAAATACGCATGGCAGTGCATTGTAGGGCACGGACGTATGAACGTGACTTACCTGCCTGGAAAGTCTGGAAGTCTTAAAGGTTGCCTGGAAGAGATCGCTTTGCCTAATTGTGTATATTTCCTGTATTATGTTTCTGTGTTGTGAACAATAAAGAGTTATCTTTCAATCTATCTATCTTACGAGTCAATGCTTTGTTATAGGTGATGTGTACCACTTCACATCAGGTGAGCCATATCTTTGTTTCACCAACAGTAGCATAAAACAGAAAAAGTTATTTTGGAGTATTGCAACACTATTATTTAATATTTAGCGTAGCAAATATCAAGTCTGAACGTTCAATTTTTAAGTTTGTTCAACATGTTGCAAGAAGTAGGAACTAGTTCGCAATATTGTTGATAAACTAGTTATACCTAGGAGTTGGTCAACACAATTTGTTAGTATAATACAGTCGCCTTGGGCTTTTGTATGTAAAATAAACTTGGTTATAATATAACAAGACTTTTATGCACTGCTGGTTCAAGGTATATAATATGTATAAAGTGACGACCGATGTGGCGCGGCGGGTTCGATTCCCGCCTTGGGATAAATGTTTGTACGATCTGCAAATATTTATTCCGGGTGTTCTGAGTATTTTTTTATGTATAATAAAAAATATCTATGTATGTAATGTATTGTATTAAGTATATCAGTCATCTAGTACCCATTACACAAACTCTGCTTAGCTTGGGGCTAGATGATGCTGAGTGGATTGTCCAGCAATATTATTATTATTATTATAAAGTACCTTTGCTTAGAGTAAAATAAAGTGTCGCTTAAAGTAGCCAGTAAGTACATTCATTTTGGGATAGCCGTCACAACTCAGTAGTACCCCTGTCTTATGTAGGTTGTGGGTTCGATCCCCACTGATAACAATAACTTGCGTGATGAACAGATGTTCTGTATCTGGGTATTATTGTACTAGCAAATAAAGTTATCTTTATACAAATCAACCCCTGCTGTACATGTTTAGGGGTTGAATTTCAGGAATTCCTTTCTTAGTACACCTCTAGGTATCAAGACAAATATACCCTGAAAGCTCAAAGTCTCTACGTCTAGTCCTACTAATATTATAAATTTCAAAGTTTGTATCGATGAATGTTAGTTACTCTTTCACGCTCTAACCAGTAAACCGATTTGCATGAAATTTGGAATAATTATAGATTGCAACTTGGACTAACATATAGGTTACTTTCTATCCCGAAAAAATAACGGGAACGGGAAAAAACTGCCACGCAGGAGAAGCTGCGAGTGGCCGCTAGTGTTTTGTATATTAGTCAGTCAGTTAGTCAGGACAAATACTTAAAATTGGTATAGATATAGTTTGTTCTTGTATTAAACTTTAGGGTCAGTAGTTAGGGTCGCTTTCACTAGGCCACTGGCTAATAAGCTTCTATAAGCTGCTATATTATGCCGTTTGATTCTAAGGCACCTTTATGTTGAGTAATGGCTGGCTGTGAACATTGAAATCAGCACAAAGCAAGCCTCAAAACAGGACAACTTCGCTCGAAGTATGGATGTCAAGTCGTTGTATTGTCTCTGGAACAAAAAGCTGGCACGCTGAGAAGATTGAGACTACGTATGTTGTACACGGGTAACTTTTAGTTGCCGAATCTGTAAGTTAAACATTTGTGGGTGCCAGAGGTCGACACTATATTTATACTTATATTATAAGGAGGAAAGATTTGATTGTTTGTTTGCATTGAATATGCTCCAAAACTAATAAACTGAATTGAAAAGTTCTTTCGCCGTTGGGAAGCTACATTATCCCCAAGTGACATAAACTATGTTATGTTTTTAAAAAAAAATTGAAATAGCTCTATAGCTATGTATGTATGTACCTCTCTATACTTTATACCTCTTTAAGCATATGTATTTCTTCACTGTTTGAGCACTAGCAATATAATATTTTAAAATCCACTGGAACTATAATAATAATAATAATAATGCTGGACAATTTACATAGCATCATCTAGCCCCAAGCTAAGCAGAACTTGTGTTATGGGTACTAGATGACTGATATACTTAATACAATACACTACATAGGTATATAGATTTTTTTTTATTATACATAGAAAACACCCAGAACACCCAGAATAAATATTTGTAGATCGTACAAACATTTATCCCAAGGCGGGAATCAAACCCGCAACCTCTGCGTCGCAGGCGGACATTCGCCCGCCTTGCCACATCGGTCGTCAACTAGGAACTAGATTAGATTTGTAAGTTCTAAGCAACAAAATAAAATAAATAGTATTATAAAGAGAAGAATGGAGATTGTCAGCGACAACTCCTCAGTACTGTACAGCAATAAGTATTACGGCCAACAATCTGCCAACCAAATGACCACACACAATGAAATATGAAGGAGACAGTAGATTTATTCAGGCTGATGACAAAGCAACAAAATATTGCCGATTAATTGCCCGTTGGTTAAGCCCTGCAGTACAAACAAAGGTGTCGTCTTGCTTCTACACAACGCAAGCTTATTTGACTTGAAACGTTCTTTTGCGAATACGTAACTATTTCGTTTGAATGCTTAAATTGTAGAAAATGGAGGTACTTTTTTATTCAAATCCTAAAAGGGTTACTTTTACTTAAGAACCTTAAACTTTTTAAAGTACTTGAATAAGACGCAGTGATTTTCAACATAAAATAATGATAAAATGCGTCGTAAGTAACCGCTCAACATCAAATCATCTCATCTTGCATTTTGTATTCCATCATATTTTTCAAGCAATAAAAGTTGATTATGATATTTTTAATTAAAATTATTGTTATTTTAATAAGCCTTAGGTAAGTTAGTTTTAATAAGAGCGTGTTCAGACGATGCAAAAGATTTTGAAGCCACACGGCGGCCGTGTGGTTCTAAAAATTAATACCTACCATGTATTTACTTTGGCTGTCTCAATATTCTAGGTAAGTTTTAGTAGTAGTAGAGCTCTTAGTGTAGGCTCGTCCGGGGAAGTATTACCACCATGCCTATTTCTGCCTTCAAGCTTGCTGAGTCTTGGTTCGAAGGGTGTGGGTGCCGGTAAAATTAAAGGCACACGAGGCTTAACATCAGTATGCCTCAGGTTGATGGACGTGCAACGTAGGGGACGTTTTTAACGAGCGCGGCCTGGTGATGGTAACTACTTAACATCACGTGGGCCATTTGCTTACACCATAAGCAATCGCATAGAAAAAAAAAATTAACTACTTTCAAGTTCCTGTCATGCAGCTAACTGCTAGCCCTCAATACCATGACGATACTCGATATTGATTTCACTTCGCGTTTATAATATTAGTAGGATAATCTGTCGTTACTAATTTTCTGAAACCTACAATTCTTACTGCATAAACTAAGCAAACACTTAATGAAACCAAAGCATGTTTCGCAAACCGAGTTCAGATATTCGGATGCAGTGACGGTATTCAGATTTAAATCCAATATTGTGGACCACAAATGTGTTGTCAAACATTCGAAACGGGACCAGGAAATGAGAAACTGCCCGAATAGTAAACTTCAGACGTAATCACTTTCAGGAAATACCAATAGATTCACACACACCCAACCACATGACTACCCCCTTTAAATATCCTCAAAGAATTAATTAATTAATTTAAGCTTAGAGAATTTCGAGTACTAGGAGAGAAGAGAGAGGGGATATCTACCGTGCCTAAGAATTAAAGTCGTGGAGCTGTTTCTTTCTTTTCTTTCTTTTATTAGGTCTGATTTGAGAGAGTCTGAGATTGTGCCTTAGATGACATTGTTTAAAGATGATGTTCGCTAATATATACTAAAAACGGTCAAGTGCGAGTCGGACTCGTGCACGAAGGGTTCCGTACCATTATTGGCGTCAAGTTGGTGGACGCAGGGTGCACCATAGGGCACCTAATGTGCATGATCAACAAAGCAATCTTTGTTTTAGATGATGGTTACCACTTAACAACAAGTGAGCCATATCGTTCTACCAGCAGAGCATAAAAATAAATAAAAAAACAAACAAATTACTTTAAAAATTATTTAAGACTATTGTAAAGAACAAAACCAAATAATTTACAAAAACATTTACAGTTCTGCCAACATGAGAGAAGGAAATTGATTTCACTCTTCGGTTCAATGGTCACACGGTGCGTTTCGTAATTCGAACATTTTCATTTTGAATGTTGGCACTCGTGCATTTTGCTCTGGTTATTTTTTTTTTGTAGCATTGTTTTTACATTTCTTTTAATCCAAATCCAATTCCCCTTGTAATAATATTATTCTACCAAACACCATTTCAAAATTTAAAATGATGCCAAGTCTTGCAACTTTTAAACCTAAATGTGAAAAAAGCCAACATCTTTTCTTTATCTTGGTAATAATTAGGGCATGTCAAGAATTTCAAGAAGCGCAAATATGCAGATCTTGACAGAGCCTTCGCATTTGCTCCTCTTGGAGTCGAGACCCTAGGGTCCGTGGAGTACCAATTCCCTCCGAGTTTTTAATGTTTTTTTCTGGATGTCTGGTCGAAGCGACGTTGTGACCCGAGGGCTGGTGAGTATCTGGTTCAGCATATTAGCATTACCATTCAGCGTGGTTATGCAGCCAGTGTTTTGGGGATGCTTTCGATTGGCACTGATCTGGATCAGTTGAGCTATCTTAGATCGTTTGTAACAGTCTGTAGATACTATGCCTATTTCTTCCGCCAAGCAGCTTGCTGTGTTCCAGTTTGAAGAGTGTGGGTGTCGGTGTAGTTACAGGCACACGAGGCTTAACATCTGTATGCCTCAGGTTGGATGCATAGTAGTGTTTCGTAGGGCACGTTAAAAAGCGTGACCTGCGAGGCAATGCTTTGTAGGCTGGTTTACTCGTCTAAGTTTGTAGGTCACATAAAAAAAAGCTCAACATGTTTCATATTTTGTACATTATAAAAATACTTGTATTAGCTGCAATTTTCTTTGTATATACATGATGTTTCTTATTAGGCCATATAATCATACAAATATAGTCAAATTGCGATTTTTTTCTTTTTATGAAGTCGGTTAAAAACACTTGAAGCTCGAACCATACGGCTAAATCATCATTACGTCATGAAAGACACAATAGAATGAAGAGAACGATGAAAGAAAAAGATTCTCTGCAATAAACGCACAATACAGAGTCGACTCCACGCAGGAAATTAGAGGGCGTAAGACGTGAGACGTGGAGCGTAGGTGTTACGCCTGTGTCTTATGTGGTAGCTATGAAATTACCACTCTTAAACAGCACCTTTCAAAAATATGACGACCGATGTGGCGCGGGGGGCGAATGTCCGCCTGCGACGTAGGAAATTGCGGGTTCGATTCCCGCCTTGGGATAAATGTTTGTACGATCTGCGAATATTTATTCCGAGTTTTCTGGGTGTTTTGGGTTTTTCTATGCAAAATAAATAATATGTATGTATGTAATGTATTGTATTAAGTATACCAGTCATCTTGTATCCATAACACAAGGGCTGCTTAGCTTGGGGCTAGATGATGCTGTGTGAATTGTTCAGCATTATTATTATTATTTCCTAATATAAATATCTAAATTGTATTTAGTGATGGTCGCTAAGATTAATTTATAACAATGCGTCGCAGGTGGACATTCGCCCACGGTGCCACATTAGTATGTACAAAATACATATGAAACAGTTGAGCTATCTTCAGACTGTTGCAAGCGGCTTAGAGATAGCTAAACTGATCCAAATCAGTGCCAATCGGAAGCGTCTTCAAACACTGGCTGCATTGCCACGCTGAATGGCAATGCTAATTCGCTGAGCCAGATACTCACCAGCCCTCAGGCTACGCGTAATAATAATTACTTAGTATTTTATAATGGTAGATATTATCGCCTCGCCTCGCCAATGTTTTGTCGGGTAGGACAGTAAGTTAAATACAATGTGTATAAAAATGTTGTAGGTTGTACCAGTCTTCATGTTATTATCTCGACATCGTAAGTGACATAGATTGAGTTTTATTGCCAACCAAGATTCATTGAATCTGAAAAAAATTGTAACAAATAAAATGATTTGTGTTTACAAACAGTTTGAAGTCTTCTCGCGTGGGACTTTTCCGACTAATCTGCTCCAAGTTGTATGGTCTAACGAGCTATAATTATACAGCTCATATGAGAGAGTACATTTTAATATAATGTCTAGTAATGTAATGTTATCTTTAGGTATTCATCACCAAAATCAATAGGAAGGACTATACCGCTGTAACTGTTACTATAAACTGCGCATTAAGACCATGATTTGAAAACAAAAAAAATTAAAAATCTACACTTTTTGTCCGTTTTTTCTATGTTTTCGACCTCAATATCGACAATGCATTGTAAAATAAACATAAGCACCTAATTATCTTATTTAAAAACGCGTTTACCACAAAAAACATCAGTCTAAATGAAATTGCGATCATCTGATCAAAGCGTTGCCCTCGGCAATGACTGAGCGGCGGCGGCGCGGTGGAAATATGAATTTCAGCAATCTAATCGCATAACTCTTAATCTATTTGACTGTCAGCTAAGTGGCTATAACACCTTATTGTCGATAACTTTACACATTCCTAGAGTATTCGGAAGTGGTCTATTTACACCCTGTATAATGTCGAAGAAAAACATCATGAGAAAAATATAGTTTCATTTTTTTTTTACTACTGTAAAAAACGAATACTTTATCACCAGTATAGATCGTACTCAAAAACATAGAAATAGAGAAGGTATTTTATACAAAAACTATACTTTAAAAATTTGAAGTTGCAAACACTATAACGCAAATATTGTAAAAATTTGTTAGCGCACTTTCAATATTAAAATTCAAAAATATCTAAAGTGGCAATCAATTATGTCCATGGCATAGTTCCAAATGTGCCCTACGGCAATAACTCATGCCATATCTTTATACAGGCAACAGTTGATGCTTAGTTCCTTACTAGGCTGGGATACACCAGGGATCGTGAACTTCTTTAAACCTACCCGTTTGCGTCTTCTTCTTGGTCGTAACACTCTTGACAGAGTGGTCGTGGTTGTCATGTTGGGAGTGTGGCTCGCGCTACAACCCTCCGCCATTCCTCTTGCACCGCTGCTCTTCTAGCACATTCGTCGAGAGGAACATCAATAGCAGCCTTGATTTGGTCCGTCCATCTTATAGGTGATTTTCCACGTCCTCTTTTGCCATCAAACTTTCCCTGTACCACCAGGCGTTCAATGGAGAAATCTCCACAACGCGACACGTGCCCAAAGAAAATGAGAATCAGTGACTGCACAATAGACGATTGCTTACAAGTGACAAAATAGACCACCTGATGTTGAGTCGTATTCTTACGTTAGAGATTTTCTAACAATCAGCAATTCCATTTCGTCTGCTAGTTCCAGTACCAGTATGATGTATCGAAGAACGAAATCCCATATTATACCTATATCCCATGTTTTTTTTTGTGCAAATTTTTATCCAAGGCGGGAATCCAACCCGCAACCTCCTGCGTCGCAGGCAGACATTCACTGATGATGATACTGTTTTTCCACCTGGTGTCTCCTAGTTGGAAACTTTACCTGCTTCCGCGGGTTTATCGTAATATATCGGTGGGTTATCTCGGGAAATTGGGGAGATTTACGGGAAAAAATACTTGGGCGTTGTCATATTTTATGCCGCAGAGGCTTTTTATAGATTTTGCTGAAAGTGTTTTATTGTTTTCATACTTCTGCAAGCCTACTCTTAGAACCGATAAACGAATTCTCGTATTCGTATGAAATTAAGCACAGCGACATCTCTTGTCGATTCAACTGAATGCAATTTCGGTTATCGAGCAGGCTTTGATAATATAGTAGTAGTAGAGCTCTTTGTGAAGGGCTCGTCCGGGGAAGTACTACCACCATGCCTATATCTGCCGCCAAGCAGCTTGCTGTGTTCCGGTTTGAAGGGTGTGGGTGCCGGTGTAATTACAGGCACATGAGGCTTAACACCTGTATGCCTCAGGTTGATGGACGCAGAGCAGTGTATTGTAAGGCACGTTCCTAACTAACGTGACCTACAAGGCAATGCTTTGATATAGGTTATGGTAACCATTAAACATCAGGTGAGCTATATGCTTGTTCCATCGGCAAATTGTATAAAAAAAGGTAAAGTATTGGGTGCGGATGGAAGGTACGTCAACCATAAATTAGACGACCAATGTAGCGCGGCGGGCGAATGTCCGCCTGCGACGCGGAGGTTGCGGGTTCGATTCCCGCCTTGGGATAAATGTTTGTACGATCTGCAAATATTTATTCCGGGTGTTCTGGGTGTTTTCTATGTATAATAAAAAATATGCATGTATGTAATGTATTGTATTAAGTATATCAGTCATCTAGTACCCATAACACAAGCTCTGCTTAGCTTGGGCTAGATGACGCTGTGTGGATTGTCCAGCATTATTATTAATTTTATTATTATTATAAATGGGTGTCTCGTCTCTGTCTGGTGGTCTGATGATAGTCTGGCGGTCTGGTTGTGAAGTGCCCTATGATGTCCTTCCCTGTGGTTTAAATCCACTCTCTTGTCTTACATAGCAATGGGTGTCTATTTGTAGGTTGCTAATGAATAAGACAGTAAGAAGCTTACTCAACTCAGACACAAAGCTGCGTGTCTTGGAATTTTCTGAAACTTTGAAGGCAGTTTACTTGTTTTACTGCAGTTTTAAGCCCTCATTATTTTGAAGTCCTAAAAGCATCGGCTTGGCGCCATTCATGGCATCCAATAAACCATTTCACTGTAACTTAAATTTTTTTATAGCATAAATAAATATATTCCGATTTGGATATTACAGGCTTAAAACCAGTATACGTCAAGTTGATGGATACAGGGTAGTGCATCGTAGGATACATACCTAATGTGCTTGACCCACAAGGTAATGCCATGTTATAGATGATGGCAACCACTTAACATCAGGTGGGTCACTAACTTGTTCCACCAGCATATCGAGTAAAAAAAGCCACGTTTTGGAAACGCTTCCGATTGGACTGATTCGGAACAGGTGAGCTATCTCTAGATCGGTTTTACAGTCTGTAGATAACTAAATTTGTAAATACGCGTGTAAGTTATAATTTTCTTTGTAAATAAATATTGTATTGTTACTTCTGTAAATAAATAGAAAACAATATCATTTATTGGTCTAGTCTAGACGCAAAATAAATAATAAAAAAATCCCGTACAGTTTCTGATTGTTATTATTAAAACCAAAAGCTTGCTTCTAGTGTCATAAACTAAATTACATTTCAAGTGTGATAGAAACGAAACTCCTTTGAAAACACTTCGGCTTAACCCATATTTTTCTTCCGGTTTATAAAACTGTTGCGTTGCCCAAGAGTAATAGCGTGGCTTTTTAAAATTTTGTTTCTTTTAAAAACAAAGGACTAAACTAGAATTAAACTTAAAGGTGAAGTGTCACTTGTAGTAGCAGACCTCTATATGAAAAAGTTTAGCCGGGGAAGTATTACTACTGTAACTATTTGTGCAGTCATTTAGTAATGCTCGCATTGTTGTGTTAATTTTAGAAAGGTATGGTTTCCAGTGCAAGTACAGGCTCATAAAGTTAATTACTTTTGTACCTCAGGTTATTGAATGCAGGGCAGTGCATCAAAAGGCATACTTCTATTGTGCGTGACTTGTGAGGTAATGCTTTGGTACCACTTAACATCATGTGGGTGTTCCATCAGCTGGTAGGATAAAAAAATCTTTGTCTCTAACGACTACATTACCTAGGACGTAAAGGCGTTTTATCAACCTTTTATTGTCACAGGACCTACCCTTCTGATGAGAAGAATAGACACTCTTCGTTCCCTGGACGAACTCATAAAATAACTGAGATTTTTTAAGTCATTCTCTTCGTAAGTCTAAGTCAGTCTGTTTTTCTGTTTCTTCATTCATCTGAATATTTAGATAGATAGATAGATAGATAAGACATTTATTCAAACCACCACAATACAGAATAAAGTAATAGCAAATTTACACAACAAATACGTTAGACATTACATAAAAAAATTACCGAGCTTAAATTTAATTACGGTTGATTTGACACCATTTTTAATAGATTAAGGCATAATACTATTAAAAATGGTCTCCATGTGGTGGTGAATTTACCTATACCTATTTACATTGTTCCTTTGTACTTTTGCATTTAAGCCCGTGAATATACGAGTTTTACTACTAAGATCTTTATGGTTTGGTTTTGTATTTGCGCACTTTTTATTCAGGGTCCATGGTAGTATAAATACCGATGGGAGGTTAACAGATATTACGTTTCCACCTTATTTAGTAAACTAACTGCAGATATTGTGATTCATCATCATCAGCCTGAAGATATCCACTGCTGGACATAGACCCATTCTTTACATGTCGTACCTGCCTAGCTATAGGTGCCTTGGTAACTTGTTCTTCTAAGCTTGCTTGCGAGAAACTGGCGTCTAAAGTCATCTAGCTTTAAGACGGTTCTAAGTGTTCTGTACATACCCTTATACAAATACAAAAAAACCAGCCTAGTGTAAGTCGGACTCGCGCACAAAGTGATCCGTACCATTATCTATAATAAAAACGGCACGTTTGTTGTATAGGAGCCGCCTTAAATGTATTTTATTCTGTTTTTTTTTTGTATTTGTTGGTTTGTTGCCGCCTTAAATATTTATTTTATTCTATTTTTTAGTATTTGTTTTTATAGCGGCAAAATACATCATCTGTGATTTGAACTATCACGGTTCATGAGATACAGCCTAGTGACAGACGGACAGACAGACCGCGGAGTATTAGTAATAGGGTCCCGTTTTACCCTTTGGGTCAGAACCCTAAAAAATACAAATATTTACAAGAAAGTGTACAAAAATATCACTCAATTACAAGTTTGACTATAGGAGTAGTCTCAGCACTAATTCTATCTTGGAAAAGATACTATTTCTTCATCTAAACAGTTCTTTGTAAATTGCATAAGTCTCGATACAAAATCAATTCCAATTTAGACATTTATTCTCTGAACACTATTACACGGGTATTTATCGAGTACCTACCTTTTTATTTATTTTCCTGACGCTCAAAAGCTTAAGAAAAACTGTTTTCAATGCATCGATCATTCAACCTTCTTCAAATTTTATCAATTGGTTCATTCACTGTCACGAATGCAATCCCAAAGTGAAAATCTACAGAACTATACAAACTTACCTCTGCCTTCCATCTATCCTCAAACTCCTTATTACCTACACTACAGGGTTGAAAATTGAGTAAAACTACCCTTGTGATATAAGTGTTTTTGTCCTTATCCTTTCTGATCGAGAGGTCTCCGAAACCGTCTATTGAGAGAAATGTCAGATGAAATCATAAATCAACTAAGTTGAGGAGAGAGACAGTTTTAGTATTACTAACTGCAGCCTAAAAGCTAATGTCTGAGCTCTACGGAACTAGATTTTGGGCGGCCTAAAACTATTTGTGAACACTTATTTATACAAATAAAACATCTTGTATTCTATTGTCTTCTGCATTGTCGCCATCAAATAAGTTTGAAGTCGACCGGTAGCCTAATAATTAACTTTGACGACCAATGTGGCGCGGCGAGCGAATGTCCACCTGCGACGCAGGAGGTTGCGGGTTCGATTCCCGCCTTGGGATAAATGTTTGTATGATCTACAAATATTTATTCCGGGTGTTCTGGGTATTTTCTATATATAATAAAAAATATCTCTGTATGGAATGTATATCAGTCATTTAGTACCCATAATTAAGCTCTGCTTAGCTTGGGGTTAGATGATGCTGTGTGGGTTGCCAGCATTATAAAAAAATACAAAAAAAAAAGTGCGTGGAGTCCCTCTGCGCGGAAGAAATGAAACTACGTAATGTTAAATTAGAAAAAAATATGTAAACTACGCGCATACGCTCGAGAGCCACGCATTCGGTCTCGCTCTGTTTCTTTGTATTCCCCCTCCATGGTGACCGATTGGATTGAGGACCGATGTGGCGCGGCGGGCGAATGTCCGCTTGCGACGCAGGAGGTTGCGAGTTCGATTCCCGCCTTGGGATAAATGTTTGTACGATCTGCAAATATTTATTCCGGGTGTTCTGGGTGTTTTCTATGTATAATAAGAAATATCTATATATGTAATGTACTGTATTAAGTATATCAGTCATCTAGTACCCATAACACAAGCTCTGCTTAGCTTGGGGCTAGATGATGCTGTGTGGACTGTCCAGCATTATTATTATTATTATCATGGTAGTGTTAAACGTTTAACGCAACCTTGTTGGAAGTCTCATTAAAAGTTTCACTTCAAAAAACTACTTACTACGATAAGTACTCTAACTACCAACGAAACTTATTACGGTGGCATTTAAGAAGCATTAAGTTTATGCCATCATTTTCACTCTAAGCGAGGCCATCTGCTATAGTAATATTTGTAGTAGCTTCTGAATATGCTTTTTTCTATGTATAACTAATTATTTTATGTGCAAATTTTTTCACAAATGACATGCCTTTATCAATTTATCTTCTAAGGAAAAAACACGGCCACACCCGCCACTCCCGCTTGCGCTCTCCTAATATTTATTTATCTACGGATGCAATAGATATTGGTGTCTTGGCGTGATGAAGAGTGCTTGCTTCCTACAGGATAAGTCGTGAGGGATGTACAGAAAGCTCTTTAGGTCCTGAAAATGACATGTCGGTATCGTTTTGCGGTTTATTTTTTTGGAAAAAGAAAGAAAGGAATAGGTACTATTTATTTACGACACAAGAATTACCTATTAATATAAATATTTAACTAAATAAAACAATGTAATGTGTGTATAATGCATATTTAGAATACATATAACACGAAGACACAGAACAACTATCTATGTTCATCATACGGATGTTTGTTCTCAGTGGGGTTCAAACCCACCACCTACAGCGCAGACGGCAGAGGCTTCTACTAACTAAGTCGTGCGAGGCCAGTCAAAAAAATCTCCTAAATTATAATAATAATAATAATGCTGGACAATCTACACAGCATCATCTAGCCCCAAGCTAAGCAGAGCTTGTGTTATGGGTACTAGATGACTGATATACGTAATACAATACACTACACATATAGGTATTTTTTATTATACATAGAAAATACCCAGAACACCCGGAATAAATATTTGCAGATTGTACAAACATTTATCCCAAGGTGGGAATCGAACCCGCAACCTCCTGCGTCGCAGACGGACATTCGCCCGCCGCGCCACATCGATCATAAATAAGGGTTCCGTCTGATCCAGTTTAAAATACCTTTATCTTCTGTTATAAGGAAAACTCCTGTTTACGCGCTTGCTTATCCCAACCATAAATAATTTTATAACGAAGGATTAAAATAAGCCAAGAGCAAAGTACACAATAACTTCACGTTTAGCTGCTATAAGACCTTTTCACATGCACTTGGCCAACTTTATACAAATACAAATGTACAAAAATACAAATACATTGATGAAAAATATTGATGATACATAAAATAGTTTTCCTTTTGTTTTATAGCACCTAACACTGTTAACAAAAAAGTCTACAAATATTTATAATTATAATATAACTATAGATAGTTTTATATATTATTATTATATATTACACCTAGTATATACCCATAACACAAGCTCTGCTTAGCTTGGGGCTAGATGATGCTGTGTGGATTGTCCAGCATTATTATTATTATTATTTTACAGGAAATACAGTCAATACGTGCGCCCAATAACCTTCACGTATGGAATACTAACTACTGCAAAATATAAATGTATTATGTGGACAAACCTCTGAATACCCCCCTAGACATCCTCGAAGAATCTCGAGCAGATACAGGTACGAAGATATTGGAGGGGATATCTACCGTGCTTGGGGTAGTCGTGATGCAATTTACTTATTCGACTTCAAAAAAAGAGGTCCTCAATTCGAGTGTAATTTTTTTATGTTTGTTATTTCGGAACTTTCGACTAAGTGAACCAATTTTGATGATACTTTTTTTATTTGAAAGCTGCTGCTTCCCGTTTGTTCCCATTTCAATTTGGTCCAATTCAAATTTTATTTATTTTATACCAGCAATTTGATAAAAATAAACAATTCAACTTCATTTATTTATCCGGATGAAACAAACATAATTAAACTCCCTTAAAAATTAAATCCCTTTTCAGGATTAATGTGCCTTATTTTTTATTTGTGGGTATAATTATGAGGCTTTTAATATGAATTTATTGGTAGATTAACAAAAATACATGTTTATTATTATTGGGTTAAAAATTTCCAATATTTTATTTGGGCGTGTAGTCAAATTTGACGGCGCAGGAGGTTGCGGGTTCGATTTCTGCCTTGAGATAAATGTTTGTACAGTCTACAAATACTTATTCCAGGTGTTTTGGGTATTTTCTATGTATAATAAAAAATATGTATGAACGTAAGTCTATGTAGTAAGTTGTTTTTCATATCTCTTTGATTGAATAATAATAATGCTGCACAATCCACACAACATCATCTAGCCCCAAGCTAAGCAGAGCTTGTGTTATGGGTACTAGATGACTGATATACTTAATACAATACATTACATACATAGATATTTTTATTATACATAGAAAATACCCAGAAAACCGGAATCAATATTTGCAGATCGTGCAAACATTTATCTCAAGGTGGGAATCGAACCCGCAACCTCCTGCGTCGCAGGCGGGCCCACCGCGTTACATCGGTCGTCGGTGAAATAACAGACACATGAGGCCTAAAGTTGAAAGACGAAAAACAATGCAAAGTAGTGCACGTTAAGAAACCTCGGCTTGCCCTGTGAGGCAATAATTTGTTGCAGATGATGGTAACCAGTTAACATCAGGTCGAACAATCGCTTATTCCATCAATTTTTTTTAGAACGCTGATAAAACTAGCAAATAGCCCACCTGATCTTAAGTGGTTACCATCCAACACACTACGATCCACTCCTTTGCACCCATTAAACTGAGGCATACAAGTGAAGCCTCACGTGTCTGTAATTTCAACATGTACAAAAAAAGTGGTTAAATAAAGACTCACTTAAATTATTCTCTCTGATTACAGCTTCGTATCATTTACGAGAGAAACCAACGGAATCACAGACTGACGCCTCAAGTGTTTAACCCTTTTTATCCGTAATCTGGCCGCATTTTCCGGACAATTTCCGGAGCCGGATACACGGACACCTCTAGTTGTTCCGCGGCCAAGGAAAGCAGCGGTCTACAACTTAGCTCAAGCATATAACGGCTGGTACACTCAAAGAAATACTGGAGATGCTACCATAATTTATACCAATTATAAAAATCTTCGTCCTGTCTGACTGACTGACATATAGGCAGCGCACAACCTAACCCCTAAAATTCAACCCCTTAACAGTTACAGTAGGGATTGAAGTTGTGGGCGGGTCTGGGTTTATCCATTAAATTGGATAAATGCAGGCCTTCCATATCCGCGCAGGGGGTGCGGTATGGAGGCGAATGGCCCTGGGGGAGAGCGCAACAGTCGTGATGATCCTCAGGGCAAGTCTGGTGGTGTTTCCTTCACGTGGTTGCTGCCTGTTATTGGTCTATTTCCTTCCAAAATAGACGTAACTAAAACCACCAGGCGCCTTCGTGGTCCTGTTGGCCGCGTTGTTGGGGGGGATTAGTTAGAATAACATAACAATACACAATCAGTTCTATTAACCCATTTTTACTTCACTTACTCTTAACACCACACAAAGCGCATATTTTGTTTGTTTTATTTTATTTTATTTATAACTAGCTGACCCGTGCCCACTTTTTTGGGCGGTAAACATTTTTACTTACAAATCTTAACTGAAGTAGTGCTCGATGTCGCCAACAGATGGCGTTAATACAGCATAAAATAGCGGCCGTTCGCAGTTCCGCCCGCGTGGCAGTTTTTCCCGTTCCCGTAATTTTTTTGGGATAAAAAGTAGCCTAAGTTACTCCTTGTTACATCAGCTATCTGCCAGTGATAGTCTCGTCGAAATCGGTCTAGCCGTTCCAGAGATTACCCGGAACAAACAGACAGACAGACAGCCAAAAATTATAAAAAATGCTATTTTGGTATATGTATCGCATAAACATTCATATGAATGTAGTAAAAAGCGGTTATTTTAATATTACAAACAGACACTTCAATTTTATTTATTTGTATAGATGTATCCTTTATTGCCGGCGTAATAAATGTTTTTTTTTTATTCAGCATGAGTGACCCAGCTATTCACTAAACCTGCGTCTAAATCCTGCAATGCGTGTTTTCGCGAAGTAATAATAAATGAAAAATGACTTTATAAAACACAACTCTTTTGTTTTATGTTTTTGTTTGGCTTATCGTACGGGTTATTAGGAAGGCTCTGTAAACATTGTTTTTTCAGACGTAGGTCGTTTGCATAACATTTTTATATTACTTTTAACGTCTTTGTATAGGTATATTATATTTATAGCTGTTTGCCAATACTAATTTTATTTAGTTATCTAAGTAAAATCTATTTGTTATTAGTAGTAAGTCGTATGAAGAAAATTAAAAATTGGTCTTTGTGATTTTCACATTTAATCGGTTATATAAAAATACAAATTGGTTTCATAATTGCGGGATTACGGAATCGAATTTTTCAAACTTTGAATGTAGTATTACTTAGCTAGTCGAGAAAAAGGACTCCCTCCATTGCCTCTGTTGGTTTTTAGGGTTCCGTACCCAAAAGTAGGTTGCGGGTTCGATTCCCGCCTTGGGATAAATGTTTGTACGATCTGCAAGTATTTATTCCGGGTATTCTGGGTATTCTATGCATCATAAATAAATATGTATCTATGTAATGTATTGTATTAAGTATATCAGTCATCTAGTACCTACCCATAACACAAGCTCTGTTTAGCTTGGGGCTAAATGGTGCTGTGTGGATTGTCCAGTATTATTATTATTATTACTATAGAATGAATGGGTAAAAGCGCAGGACTTTATTTATAGTCGTGTTTTGTTATTATTATTTTTTTCCGTGTTTTCCCTTTATCCTTTACTAGCTGACCGGTGCCCACTTCGTTGGGCGGTAAACATGTTTACTTACAAATCTTAACTGAAGTAGTACTCGATGTCACCAACAGATGGCGTTAATACGGCATAAAATAGCGGCCGTTCGCAGTTTCGCCAGCGTGGCAGTTTATATCAGTTTCCGTTATTTTTTCGGGATAAAAAGTAGCCTAAGTTACTCCTTGTTACATTAGCTATCTGCCAGTGAAAGTCCCGTCGAAATCGGTCCAGCCGTTCCAGAGATTACACGGAACAAACAGACAGACAGACAGACAAAAATTTAAAAAAATGCTATTTTGGTATATGTATCGTATATACATTCCTATGCATGTAGTAAAAAGCGTTATTTTAATATTACAAACAGACACTTCAATTTTATTTATTTGTATAGATTTTGTCATAAAACTATATTACATTATGAATTAATGTCCTTTTTATAAAACACCTGCGTAGGGAGCCGACCTCGCGTCGGAGCCGCGCGGGTACCTAACTCATAGATCTAAACTACTCCCCTGCACGCGCACTCCCAACTTGGTGACGCTCACTTCGCAACGGGTCGTGCAGCAGTAAACGTAATATTTTAATTTCGCCATAACTTCAAAACTAAACGTCCAATTCTAATCATTGAAAGACCAAATATTATCTACATGAACTGTACTTAGTGATAAAATAATTTATTTCGATAAGGATTAATAGTATGAGTAAAATAAATGCGTTTAAATGTAGTCCAAAAAAAATTGAAGATTTTTAAATAAAAAAATGGTTGTTGTGCCTCACTCGACATAGATAGGTATAGTGTGTCGCTGACTTTTTTGTAGATATTTATACGACCTACAATTATGTAGAACATTTTATGGTTCTATCTTTTATAGTTTAGGCAGCGTACGCAAAATAAGTAACTTTTCTGGTTGATTTTTTACACCTTGTGTCTGAAAAACCCAAATATTTTACGGAACGCTATTTTTTTCCAAAATAAAATATAGCCTATGTTACTCAGTGATAATGTAGCTTTCTAATGAAAAAAGAATTATTAAAATCGGTCCAGTACTTTTTGAGTTTATTCATAACATACAAAAATACAAAAATACAAAAATACAAAAATACAAAAATACAAAAATACAAAGCTTTCCTCTTTATAATATTAGTGTAGATTTTGTAACCTTTGTACATCTTGTCAATAAACTTTTCATTTCTATGTTTAACAGTTGATAAACTTATTTTGGTAAATATTGCGTGACTTAAATGTACAATATATAAAGTAGGCATTTCTCTACCATGTTTCATGGCCGTTATACACACATTATAATGAAAAATGACGTTTAATTAATTTTCACGTCCTGTGAAAAGACCTCAGGGTCAGAATCAGGGACAATTAAAATAAAAATTAAAGATAAGCGTGATACTTATTTCACAAAATAAATAATCTTTCCCGTAAATACACAAAATGGCCGTAAATTAATTTTTAACGAAGGAATGTTGTAGCAAAAATAGCGTTCAAAACCAAAATGGCGTTTTCTAAATTTGAAAACGATTGTTCTGATTTCAAATGATGAAACAATCTCATTGGGTGTCACGTTTGATCTATTTTTGTATTTTTTTAGATCATTGCTAATGGTATAAAACGGATGTTTCACCTGATGTTAAATGGTTACCATCACTTATAACAAAGCATTACCTTGCAGTTCACGATCGATAAAATCGTACTTTACGATGCTCTGCGTCCATCGACCTGAGGCATGCAGATGTTACGCTTTATGTGCCTGTAATTACATCGGCACTCACACCCTTCAAACCAGAACACAGCAAGCTGCTTGGCGGCAGAAATAGGCATAGTGGTAGTACTTCCCTGGATGAGTAGTAAGTTTCTTGCCGGTTCTTAGAAGAACCGAGGCTAAGCCTAGAGGCTTAGTCGCGAGGAACTAGCGCTTAGATTCACCTAGATTTAAGACGTTTCAAGATGATCCCTGCGGATATTACTGAAAAAATGCTTTTTGACTTTGTAAGGGCTATTTCATGTTTTCTGTCTTTTTCTGTGTTATTGTTGTAACAACAGTAACAATTCAAAAGACAGCACACGCTACACTTCAACTAATAGAAATGCTTACAATCTAATGAATTCAAATAAGAGAATAGTACAGACATAGCAAAAAATATAATGCTAGCTGCCGATGGGTAGAGTGACCGTAGTTTCTGGTCACGCAGATTTATCATTAGTGTAGGTATCTAAGGTATAATATGCTTTCTTTATGAAATTTGTCTTAATGTAGGGTTTGAATTTCCGAATAGTAATACTTACCAAGTGAATAGATTGTGTTACATTACGAGCTACGTTTGTTTTGACGAATTACTCTTGTATAATAAAACAATTCGTAGAAAAACGCTTTGCCGATAGTACAACAAATAAAAATAATGATTACATGGAAATATTTAATAGAATGAACAAGTGCGAGTAACACTGCTAAAAATTTAAAAAAGCTTAATCTGAAAGGAGGTATTATTCTACCTGTGATTTTTCAAACGATAATATAATAAAGATTGTAAATTGACATGTAATTCGAAAAATGTACAAACATCACACGCGTACCATGCTGAGAATGGCTGCTCCAAAATTGTATCGCCACATTATTTGTAAAAACCAATACGCAATAAATTACTTTGATTTGTGTTTATTTGAAACATGCGTACTGTTATTTTTAAAAGTCTATGTTTTTTAATTTAAACCACTTTTTATAAAAAAGGTACAGACAGTACAGTCAGCTACACTGGAATGTATACAATTCGTACCTTTCAAAATAGTGTCACAATGTAACAGTTAATATTTTCAGGGCAAAATGTGAAAAATAAGTGAACTCATCAACTGATTACATGGTATTTCAATTTCTACTGTCTAAAGGTTTATATTAATGTTTTGATAGCATTTTAAAAGTTAATAATTGTATACATTCTAGTGCAGCTGACTGTACATAATACAGGGTGGTTTTTTGAGAAGGGCGGTGATGTACAAGTCCAAAAAAGTCGTGACAGGAGTCACGCCCTTGATTTATAAGAAAAATAACTCCACATTTAGTTTTATTTTAAATCTTTAACTTTTAGCGGAAATGAATAGGTACGAATTATTAAAAAAAAATACATTCTGTATTATTAAACCAATAGATTTTGTTGCTGATAATGATCATTCTTTACAAACAAAAGTATTACTAAAAATGAAAGGTAATAGCAAATTTTCACAATACTATTATTTTTACATGAAAAAAAACATACCTTTTTTTTAAATACTACTTGCTGATGAAACAAGCAGATGGCCCACCTGATGTTAAGTGGTTACCATCACCTATAACAAAGCATTACCTCGTAGGTCACGCTCGTTAGGAACGTCACCTACAATGCATTACCCAGCGTCCATCAACCGAGGCATACAGGTGTAAGCCTCATGTGCCTGTAATTACATCGGCACCCACACCCTTCAAACCGGAACACAGCGAGCTGCTTGGCGGCAGAAATAGGCATGGTGGTAGTACCTCCTATTCAAACTTCCATCAAAAGTTAAAGAAAAGCGGACGAAGTCACGTGTGTTTCTCTAGTTCTTCATAAATATCAAAGCACCTTAATAGTTCAAGCCTTGTTGAAGCCAGTTCACTAATTTAAGTTTCCAAGTTCCAGAACACCGAGGCATCTAGGTGAATTACTTACCTGAATAATTTTATGTTACATTTCCATTATACTAAAGTACAATAAATTTAGACGCAATGTAAAAGGTTCAAGCTATTGACAGAGTTTAGGAAAACAGCTGGTTCACTTTCTATAAAGTTTTATGGAGTTCGTGATCTATCAGTTATACTGAACATACTCACCTGATGCACATAAATATATTATCGGTTTCTTTGTGTTTTTTTATATGATATATATAAAAATCTATACCAATTATGAGAATCTTTTTCCAGACTGATTGACTGACATAATTATAGACAAAACGCAGCCTAAATAACCACTGGGGTCATAGACACTGACTGACCGAGACTGGTTTAATTTTTATGTATACTGATCTTAGGGCATACAGATGTACTAAGAAGCAAATTCCAGAAATTTAACCCTAAACGGGCTTAGTGAGGGTTGAAGTTTGTATGACAAAACCTTCACGTGGACGATGTCATACGCATTTTGCTGGAATAATATGTACAGTCAGCTGCACTGGAATGTATACAATAGGTAACTTACAGAATGGTATTACAGCGTAACAATAAATATTTACAGGACAAAAACTGCAAAAATAAGTGAACTTTTCAGCTAACTTTAGAATTTTTGAGTTTTACTGTTTAATTTATTATAAGGTTTTGATACCGTTTTAAATGTTACGTTTTTTTTATGTGACTTATTAATGGAACAAGCAGATGGCCCACCTGATGTTAAGTGGTTACCATTACCTATAACAGAGTATTGTCTAGTAGGTCACGCTCATTATAAACGTGCCCTTACTGCCTTATGCACTACTTTGCGTCCATCAACCTGAGGCATACTGATGTTAAGCCTCGTGTGCCTGTAATTACACCGGCACCCACACCCTTCAAGCCGGAAATTGTTTACATTCTAGTGCAGCTGACTGACTGTGTACACAAAATTATGTAGAGTGGTTTCTAAAGAGAAACTTGTAGTGACCTAGCTATGCCTTTCTCCACTGCACCAGCACTTAAGCCCAGGAAGTGACATCATAGAGGAAACTATATTTTTAAAGTAAAACCAATAAAACGAGGGTATTTTACGTGATCGGCTTTATTTTCTTATATTAGATATTTTCGCTTTGAAAGAAATTATTGTGCCAATAGACTGGAGCTTACGAACCTTAATGGAGATGAGTGTACGTACAATAATATACAATAAATATAGAAATGGATATCGTTATATACAATTACAGAATGGATTCCAAAGGGTTTAAATACAGTAAAAAACCGGCCAAGCGCAAGTCGTACTCGCGCACGAAGGGTTCCGTGCCTATAAAAAACGGCAAAAAAATCACGTTTGTTGTATGAAAGCCTCCTTAAATATTTATTTTATTATGTTTTTTAGTATTTTTTGTTGTATCGGCAACAGAAGTACATCATCTGTGAAAATTTCAACTCTCTAACTGTTAAACTGTAGTGCAAAATTAGATTAAATTTTTAGTTTACATAAATCAGAACTAGATGTCGCTGCAAAAAATGTACCATTCCTGAATCGCGCTGACGAAAATGCACAGCCGTCTCATATATAGGGCAAAATATTTTTATCATGTGAGTTGAAACCTGGAGCTTGTTGAATAAACATCTATCTAACTGGCTGCTGAGTTTATTTTTACCCGAACTCGCGACTTAAATGTACTAGTTGTACATTTTATGGTCCTTCGAGCCGGATTCGTGCCGAGCGAGTGTATCGGTAGTGTCCGAGTTCGGGTCGACTTGGAACGGTTCGTAGCAGGACCGGTTCCGGGACGGGATAACCCAAGCATTAACGGCAGAGGGAGCTACTCAGGCGGGAGTACGCTCACGATCAGCATCCATAACCCAGGAGGGGGTTACGGGTGAGCCAGCGCAGCCAGCTAGCAGAGAGGACAGCCAGCAGCGAGAGGGGAGCCAACCAGCCAGCAGGGGAAGCAGCACAGGCCAGCGTCATATCTAGCTCTGGAAGTAGCTAGATACGCGGCTTGCGAAGAGGAACAGCCAAGCAGCACCGGGGCGCCATCCAGGCAGCACCGAGGTGCCATCCAAGCAGCATCGAGGCGGCAGCCAAGCAGCACGCAGGAACACAGTGGAAGGGATTCCGGACATTTGGTGATATAAACTGGACTATACTTGAACTAAAATCACTTGAAATTAATAACCTTAAAATCACTTGTAAAATTTTTGCTAATCATTTTAGACTTAGAATAATTTTAAGTTTTTGGGTCAGACGGGGAACCTATGCCCGATTTTCGATTTTTTCTCAAACACTTAGAAAAATTTCACAATAAAATATTTGGACTTGTAAAATATTAAATTACTGTAGAGGCAATTAGACTTAGAATAGTTTATGAATTTGGTTTATACGGGGAACCTACGCCCGATTTTATGTTTTTCTCAAACACTTAGAAAAATTCAATTAACCAGATATTTGAACTTGGAAAATTTTCTAAATTAATTTATTTCTATTAGGAATTCGTGTTGTTAAACTTTAGAGATGTCTGCTACTATGAAACAACTCTTGTTTGTCCAAGAGAATGCAGCTTCTAGGATGTCTAAGCAATGTTCTAATTATAAGAAGACATCAAAGGATCGAAAGTCTAAACATCTCAGTCAGGTGAAATTAGAGGCATTGGAAAAGTTATGGGAAAACTTCGTAGAAACTCACGCTGAACTCTACAAAACTGCGGATCCTGACCTCCTAAAGGAAACAACTTATGTCACTAAGGAAGTTTTTGATACCACAGAGGAATTGTATGTTGAATTTAAATGTTTGTTGGTGCGGGATTTGGATTTGGGGAGTTCTGCAGTGTGTGATACGGAGTCTAAGCTGATAGGTAAATCGGGAGGGAACAAAGCTAATATTGCCAAATTACCTAAAATTGTTATTTCAAAGTTCACGGGGGATTATACGGAATGGGTCACCTTTCGTGATCTTTTCAAATCTTTAGTCCACAACACTGACCTGGACAAAGCCGTCAAAATGCAATATCTAAAGGGTTTGCTGGGAGGAGAAGCAGAGCAGTTAGTGAGAAATATGAGCATAACTACAGCAAACTATGATAAATGTTGGGCGACTCTCATCGAGCGCTACGACAACACGAGATACCTCTGTAACACCATTTTAAAGCGATTGTTTAATCAACGTAGTATCAGCTCCGAATCGGCTTCTTTATTGAAAGAGATCTTGGACAACACCACTGAATGTATCGGGGCCTTAGCTAATCTTGGAGTAGATGTGTCCACTTGGGATATCATCATTATCTATATGACTTCGTTGAAGTTGGACCCCGAGTCTAGGAAGCAGTGGGAGCTTGAAAGCGCGAGCATTAGTGGTAACGAGCTACCTACCTTGAAAACATTTCAAGATTTCTTAACTACGCGATTCCGGGCGTTAGAGTTCGTGGGCACGGGATCCAGCTCCAGCAAGTCCAAGATAGCAAAATCTTTTCACGTAGCCGAAGAAATTAATGTCACATGTAAATTTTGTAAGCAAGCTCATAAGTTAGCACACTGTAAAACATTTGAGAACGAAGAGGTATCAGCCCGTAGGATATTTGTCGAGAAAAATAACATATGCTTCAACTGCTTAGGTGACAACCATAGGGCCAGTCAGTGTCGTAGTTTAATGACCTGCCGCAAGTGCCGGCGTAGGCATCATACGTACCTGCATGTTGATACCACGAATGCAGGAGCTCACCAGACAGAAAGTGAAGGTTCAAACACGGGAAATTTATCAGGGGAAACAGCTGCTCCAGTAGTATGTTTCGCATCGGGGGGAATGGCACCTAGCCGCCAGGTCCTATTAGCAACGGCTCTTGTAAGAGCGCAATCAAGCAGAGGAGACACTCGGATCATCAGGGCGTTGCTGGACCAAGGGTCACAAGCATCCTTTGTCACCGAGGCAACTGCTCAATATTTGGGCTTAAAGAAGGTACCAATAAGGGGAGTGATCTCTGGTTTAGGGGGAGGTACGAATACATCCTCTAACTCAATGGTTAACATAACAATTCAATCGACTTACGATCATAATGTTAGTCTAAATCTTAACGTCTATGTCTTGAAATCAATAACAACACTTCTTCCGAGCAAGGAGTTAGTTGAGGCGGACTGGATTTTAGGTAACATTCCAATGGCTGACCCTAAATACAACGTACCTAACACAATAGACATATTGCTAGGTGCCGCAGTATACGGTCAGGTAGTGCAAGAAGGTATAAAGAAGAATCCAAAGGGGACACTGTTAGCACAGAATACCACACTTGGGTGGATTCTATCAGGGGTAGTGTCAGATCAAAACAATCAAGATAGAACAATAGTATCAATGCATACTTGCATAAACGATATGCAACTCAAACGGTTTTGGGAACTAGAAGCTGATCCTAAGCATAGCAACAATTTAACACTTACTGAAGAAGAAAAGCGCTGCGAAGACTTCTTTGCAGAAACAACTGTAAGAGACGAAGAAGGGAGGTACGTTGTCAAGTTGCCATTGAAATCTGGGGATCTGAAAGTAAGCAATTCCAAGAAAATAGCAGAAAAACGATTAACATACCTAGAAGCGAAACTAAACAAAGCAACAGAATTAAAAGCGAAATATGTAGAAGTTCTGGATGAATACTTACAGCTCGGTCATATGGAGAAGGTACCTAGAGAGGAAGTAAACAATAAAAAAGGGACATACTTACCTCATTTTGCCGTGATCAGAGATGATAAGGATACCACGAAGGTCCGGATTGTATTTGACGCGTCCTGCAAAGGAGAAAACGGTGTTTCATTAAATGACACGATGATGATAGGACCTACCTTGCAGCCAGAGCTGAGAAATCTTCTTATGAGATGGAGACTACATCGCATTTGCCTGTCGTCAGATATAATCAAGATGTATCGCCAGGTGAAAGTTGCAGCTGAAGACGTTGACTTCCAGCGAATTTTGTGGAGAAAAGAACCATCTGCTTCGGCGTTAGTAGCAAAGAGCGGAAATCAATCGGCATCTGATCTAGAAGAATTTCGTTTGCTAAGAGTTACGTTCGGAACCGCCTCAGCTCCATACTTAGCTGTAAAAGCACTCCAGCAGGTGGCGATCGATGAAGGAGCAAAGTATCCAGCAGCAGCTGCAAAAGTTAAATGTGATTTTTATATGGATGATCTGCTAACGGGTTGCGATGATGTCACATCAGCAATGCAAATTTACAGCGAAATGAACGAACTACTTATGAAAGGGAGTTTTAAGCTTCAAAAATGGTCAAGCAATTGTGAAGAAGTATTGCAAAAGATAAAACAGAAAGGAGAATGTGTCGGTGGCGATGAAAAAGGATTGCAACTAAAAGAAGACGAAGTGATAAAGCTACTAGGACTTACCTGGAATCGGAAGATCGATGCATTTCAGTATACGGTGGCTCTGGCAGATTTGAAGGAACCTATAACAAAAAGAAAAGTTGTGTCAGATATTGCTCGATTATTCGATCCGCTCGGATGGGTTGCACCTAGCGTGATAGTTGCAAAAGCAATGATTCAAAAGATTTGGATCTCCGGAGCAGATTGGGACGAACCCATACCAAGCAAAATATTAGAAGAATGGTTGGCGTACCGAAACGACTTACCAAATTTATCAGCGTTCCACATACCTCGGTGGATCCAAATATCGCCCAGGAATAGGTTGGTCGAACTGCATGGCTTTTCAGATGCATCAAAGATAGCGTATGCTGCTGTTGTCTACATACGTGTGGTGGATGAGCATGGTAGGATTCACGTCAACTTGGTTACAGCGAAAACCAAGGTGGCACCCATAAAACAAGTGTCGATCCCACGGTTGGAGCTATGTGGCGCGGTCTTAGCAACAAGGTTGTTGGTGGAAGTAGCGGAAGTGATGAACATTAATCGGGAACATCTTCACGCATGGACAGACTCAACGATAGTGTTGGCTTGGTTGAATAGCCACCCAAGCCGCTGGCAAACATTCGTGGCTAACAGAGTCTCTGAAATCCTGACTACTCTCGATGCTCAGCAGTGGTCTCATATCAGATCCAAACAGAATCCAGCGGATTGTGCTTCGCGAGGTCTGAAACCAACGGAGTTAATTGAAAACGCACTATGGTTCAAGGGTCCAGACATTCTGCACGAGGAAAACGTCACTTACCACAGGTTACCAAACGAAGAAACGAGCGTGGAAGAAGTCAAGGTTCATTTGGCAACAAAGCAAGACACATTTTGGGAAAGGTTCTCTAATATGGGTAGGATGGTAAGGGTCATAGCATATTGCAGAAGATTTTTAACACGAAAAGAAAATAGGGAACATGGGTTTTTATCAGCAAAAGAATTAAGGGAAGCAATGGAAACTTGTGTGAGAGAATGTCAGAGAGAGCATTTCAGTGAAGCAATAGCAGGTTTGGAGGACAATGATAATGGAAAATCATCAAAGCTCAAGGGTCCATTAAAATCATTAAATCCATTTTTAGATAGCAGTAAAATATTAAGGGTGGGAGGACGGCTTGAGAGATCGTCACTGTCTGAGGACAGGAAACATCCCATTTTGATTCCACGAAGGTCAGTTCTAGCGAATTTAATGGTGGCTGACGCCCATGCGAAAACTCTTCACGGTGGCGCTCAGCTAATGCTGACCTACTTGAGATCGAAATTCTGGGTTCTCGGCGTAAAAGATCTGGTAAAATCTTGTGTCCGGAAGTATATCAAATGCACTCGGTATAATGCGGTTACACCAACACAAATGATGGGACAATTACCAGCGGCCAGAGTTACGCCAACGAGACCATTCAAATGTAGTGGGGTGGATTATGCTGGACCTATCAACATAAGGACCTCCAAAGGTTGTGGACACCATGCCTACAAAGGATATATCTGTCTTTTTGTATGCATGTCAACAAAAGCGGTACACATCGAAGTAGTTAGCGACTTAACCACCCAAGGGTTTCTGGCAGCATTTCAAAGATTTGTGTCTCGCAGGGGACCTTGCACGGATATCTGGAGCGATAACGGAACTAATTTTGTGGGCGCTTCCAGGGAGTTATCTTCTTTGTTTTCTGTAGAGAAATCGGCTATGGCAGCAGAGATAGCTCAAAGCTTAGCTAGTATGAGTACGACATGGCATTTCATACCTCCTCTTTCACCAAACTTTGGGGGGTTATGGGAAGCAGGAGTGAAATCGGTAAAATTTCACTTAAAAAGGGTTATAGGGGATGCTACTCTAACGTATGAGGAGCTATCTACGGTTCTGGGGCAGATCGAAGCGTGTTTGAACTCAAGGCCTTTATCAAGAGTAGACACCGAATCAGAGGGTTTCGACGCGCTAACACCTGGACATTTCCTCGTGGGGGAACCTTTGCTAACTGTCCCAGATTACAATTTTGAAACATCTAACATTAGTAGCTTACGCAGGTGGCAATTAACCCAACGTATGATGCAAACGTTTTGGCGGAGGTGGTCGCAGGAATACTTAACAACTTTGGTACACCGTTACAAATGGTCAGCTCAGTCTCCAGAACCTAACGTTGGAGACTTGGTTCTCATCAAAGAGGCAGATCTACCACCAGCTCGATGGTTGCTAGGTCGAGTAGTTGCTAAACATCCAGGGGCTGATAACCTTACGAGAGTTGTATCTCTGCGCACAAAAAACAATGTTATCAAGAGGCCCACCTCGAAACTATGTGTTCTACCTGTAAATTAAATGTGAAAGTTTTAGTGCTGTGATGTGCGAATATCGAAACGTAGTTGTAAGTAGGGACAATAACAAGTGGAACAATTTAGATTAGTTAAGAACATTGATGTAGCCTAGATTTAAGAACTATGATTTATCTTGTATTAAACTTAATGTAGCATATTTATCGTGTAGTTGGTTTGGATTCATAAAGCGTTTGGTGGGCGGTTCAATTTAAAAGGACAATATTGTGTCAATTTGTCCTTGGTGGGCGGAATGTTAAACTGTAGTGCAAAATTAGATTAAATTTTTAGTTTACATAAATCAGAACTAGATGTCGCTGCAAAAAATGTACCATTCCTGAATCGCGCTGACGAAAATGCACAGCCGTCTCATATATAGGGCAAAATATTTTTATCATGTGAGTTGAAACCTGGAGCTTGTTGAATAAACATCTATCTAACTGGCTGCTGAGTTTATTTTTACCCGAACTCGCGACTTAAATGTACTAGTTGTACACTAACTATCACGGTTAATGAGATACAGCCTGGTGACAGACGGACAGGCAGACAGACAGCGGACTCTTAGTAATAGGGTCCAGTTTTCCCCTTTGGGTACGGAACCCTAAAAATCAGTTGCAGTTATTTAACATTACTTTATTAGGATAGATATGTGTACGTTTAAGCTGGATTAGAAGTTTATTTAAGTAATAAAGAAAATGAATAATTTTTGATCGTATCGTCTAAGTAGGAGCTTGAAACGATTGTTAAAATGAGTTATTAGAAATCATAATGAAAACAGGCTTTTGGATTTGATTGAGTGAAATTTTCGTTTTAAGAACTAGGTCACGACTGATGCCTGATGTGGCGTGGCAGGCGAATGTCCGTCTGCGACGCAGGAGGTCGCGGGTTCGATTCCCGCTTTGGGATAAATGTTTGTACGATCTGCAAATATTTATTCCGGGTGTCCTGGGTATTTTCTATGTATAATAAAAAATATCTATGTATGTAATGTGTTGTATTAAGTATATCAGTCATCTATACACAACACAACACAAGCTCTGCTTAGCTTGGGGCTAGATGATGCTGTGTGGATTGTCCAGCATTATAATTATTTTGTGAACTTGGCCTTTGTTTTCCATTTGGTTGTTCAAAAAAACATTGTAGTCTCAGTTATATGTGAACATCTCCGTCTATTGACACTTTTAGAAGCTATTGTTGACACTAAAGAGTACAGCTTAATACATAGTAAGTAACAAGAGACAAAAAGGGTCAGTCTTATGTTCGGGAAGTTGTATAATAAACGATATTTACAAAAGTTAGGAAGACATAGAAAAAGTGAAAGGAATATTCTAGAACAAAAACGGGTTACTAACGCTTGCACTCGGCTCCAAACATCGCAACAACGTAGACTTAGACTAAAATTAATTTGATAACAACCTTACATTATCTTGTACACTATATCTTAGTAATAACCACTGATGCCAGCGCAGCGTAGCGGTAACGTTCTTTCTTTCTGACTTGTTCTTCTTTACAAACTGTTTAAAACTCTTTCTAAACCGTTATAATTCACTGGCGTTCAATCCTTCACGATTATATTCCCTCAGGAAAAAATGTTTAAAACCAGGGCGTGAGTCGCACACAGATTTTGATACCTGCCAAAATTATTCCAAAACAAAACCAAAGAAAAAAAGTCAATGCTTACGACATAGTATGTATGGAAGTCATTCAGGTTTAGTTGAGCAGTGTGGGCACTGTTTGTTTGTCAATAGAAACAATAAGTCTAAAGGGAACGTCAACATTGGTGTTTGACATAGTGTACAGGACATTTTACGTATTAATAAAGATGTCACACATCGTCCACACTTAGCGCTTTACTATTTACATTAAAATTATTAATCACGTCAAACTATCAATAAAATTGGGGTAGTCTAATTGACTGAAAGGTGGTACCAGGTCACCTCAAGGTCGAGGCGTCTAGTACCAGCGGCCTGGGCTACAGAGACACGAACTCAGGTGGTGGCGGGGGCAGCGTCAGGACTGGCGTCTCTAACTGATCTACATGCTCGGAGCTGGCTCCTGGAAGCGACCAGGTTGAACTTCCTGTGGCTGTCACTCTAGGTCCCATATTGTCGTACGCTGGCACAGCACAGCATGTTCTGTTTCGCCTTGGTAAGGTAGCTCCCCCACTCAGCAGATCTGGATACTTCCCTGGTTCTCCCCTGCCTGCTACCTGGACAGATATGAAGATGTTTCCATAGGGAACCGGGACAGCAAACTCTGCTGGTGGAGGAGGAAACGCCCCAGGCGTACCTTCTATGGTTATGTGCACGGGATCAAACCCACAGCCTCTAGCTTGGTCATCACTGGACCGTTCAGTCAGTTCGAAGTCACACGGTGATGCCATGTTGCCAATCGACCTGTCACAGCTGACGACAACTGACGCATCGATGAGTCTTTTCTCTTGGTCTGTGAAACTTCGACTTGGTGGTACAGTTCTCCTTCTCAAATGCCAGCAGGCTACTGCAGCTATAAAACCAAGACTTGCCAGGATGCCTAGAGCTCCGAAGACAACTCCTAGCAACTGAGGGATTCCTGGAGCAGTTCTGGCTGTAGCGGTCTGTGATCTTGGCAAGACCAGGCTTATTATAGCTCGAGCTTCACCAGCTGTACTCTTTGCCACACATGACCACTCCCCAGCTGCGGTCGATGTAACGTTTAAGAGCGTAATGTTTACCCATCTGACACTGCCAGGCACTCTGTCGTCGGAATCATTATCAACAGTAGTCTCGTTCTCCTCCATATCACAATCGATGGTACTATTATGTACATCTACACCGTCAAACAGCCACGTTACATTTGGTTTTGGTACTCCATGAACCCAACATCCGAACGAAGTCGCTAGACCAACTTCGGCCCTTATTACTAAAGTACTGGACTTAAC
This sequence comes from Electrophaes corylata, assembly GCA_947095575.1. Taxonomy (NCBI): domain Eukaryota; kingdom Metazoa; phylum Arthropoda; class Insecta; order Lepidoptera; family Geometridae; genus Electrophaes; species Electrophaes corylata. Next base: position 1,558,659 of record OX352719.1, on the reverse strand, counting down.
TTCTGGTGGGCAGGACATTCTCTCACTTGGAACGTTCCGCCACTTGTTTCCAGCTTGCGTTGTTGGCTCAACGCAAAGCAAATCCTCCGTTCCAAGTTTACCTTCTAGGAACCAGTCCTTGAATTCTCGTAACCTGCAGTCGCATCTCCACGGGTTTCCGGATAGAGACACAGTCTTCAAAGCAGGTAAAGAAAATGTGATCAAACGTAGGAATGTCAACTGGTTTCTGCGTAAATCTATAGTTTCTAAAGATTTAAGATTTCGCAAAGCATTTGTGTGTATCGACCTTAGTCTACACCCATCTAATAAAAGCATTCGTAAATGCGGAAGCGGTGGAAACTGGTCCGCTATGAGTGTGGTCAGTGGGTTATTCGTGAGCACGACAAGTCGCAGTCTTTCGTTGCCTCTAAATATGTCTCGTGGTAAATGTGAGAGGTCGTTGTCTCCTAGATCCACTTCTATTAAAATTCTCAACTCTAAAAACGCATCTGCGTGTATCGATCTTAGATTCGTCGCTCGTAGGTTCAATCGTTGTAAGTTCAGCAGTCCGATGTTTGAGAAGACTTCCTTGGGGAGGTTTCGTAAGGGGTTATCGTGTAGGTCGAGGACTTGGACGTCTGATGAGAGAGAGGGCGGGCGGCGCAGGTCACTGGAAGCGCAAGTGGCGGTTTTCTTTCCTGAAGACCACTTGCAGCGGCAGGTTGTGATGTGGGCGCAGTCGAGCCAGTCGCTGGCAGTTCTTGCGGCACAAGTGGTTAGTATCACAATCCAGTACCATCTGGCCCACGCCACGCGCATACTCATCTCATTTCGGCTCCGTTCTTACATTGGTACTACCTGAAACAAAACAAACAAGCTTCATTAATAAATTTGAAAAAGAGTACCTTTTAGGGATTATTTGGAAAAACCCTGCCGAGGCATTTTTGCCTGTTTTCTCTGTCTAGGTCGCGAGAGACTGGTGCCATGATTTACCTGATTTTAATGAATACATGTCTTTTTGACACAAACCCTCTAAAATGATAATACGATCATGCTTTTAAAACAATTTAAAATTGCAGATAAAACTAGGCCTGAGTTTAAACCGCACAAAAGAGTCACATGCTGATAATGCTTTCAAACGCTCAAAACTTCCGTTGTGGTTGATAAACTGCTATGTTTGGCACACAAGAGATGGCTACTTTTCATCTCTTGGTAAAACGTATCAGGAGATAAGTAACTAAATGAGAGCCGTAGCCATAGTTATGGATGCCATAAGAGTCGACTAAGGAAATGCCCTAAGCCGCCTTTTACGGCACCCATAGAAAGTAATGAATGGAGCCAATTCCAGCCACCACAGCTAACGATTATATAGGACCAATCAATCAATCACAAGGTGTTTCAGATCATAAAACTGTTGTTCATCGAATGGGGCCAAGGTGTATTCCCAATTGGGCTGGCTTACCACATCTTTTTCACTTAAACAATAAACACATTTATCAAACACTGCCTAAACAACAGCTGAGTTATGAGTTTGGTAATCGTTGCTGCTTTCAATGGCGTTTTAAATCATAATGTTTGAAACAGGTGGTTTACGCAAACGTTTTTTCGTATATCGGTCAAGGTTGTTTCTTGTCTATATTGTGTACAGTCAGCATGGTAATGTAGGTGACTCAACATAGTGGTTCCAATATTTGTATAATATTCAAAAGGGAAATGACGTGTGGTGAATCATCAAAAACGCTTTTTCATCGCTGCTAAAAACCAGTGTTTATTGCGGCTAAAGCACAAATCAATGACACGATTGGATTGCATGTTTTGGCACTTTATAAAAAAAAATTGTGATTTTAATAAAATGTAAACAAATGTTGCTTGAAAAATAAAAAAGACGACCGATGTGGCGCGCCGGGCGAATGCCCATCTGAGACGCAGGAGGTTGCTAGTTCGATTCCCGCCTTGGGATAAGTGTTTGTACAATCTGCAAATATTTATTCCTGGTGGTCTGGGTGTAGCTGTTTTATCAGTTGTCTGATTGCCATAGTACAAGCTTTGCTTAGTTTTGGGCTAGACCAAGAGATTGTTTATTCTAAAAAATACTTAATTATTTCCCAATCCGTTGCGTTTCCATTTTGGCTTAATTATAAAAAAATAAAAGATGCCGTGTATAATAGAATTCTAAATGAACTTAAAGTTAAATAACCCTCGTTCCTCAGATCAGGGGTTACGGCTTTAAGACTTGTCCCAAGAGAAAGATCCATTGGAGGTATGTTTGTTTACGTATGACTAATACGAATTGAACGGTTCTTGTCCCCTCATTCGCAAAGAACTGATTCTATAACGCGAAGAAATCCAATGTATACAAAAATTTAATAGAAACTGATGAACTAGTAGACTAATCTATACCAATGATAAGATTCTTTGTCTGATTGACTGACATAGAGACAACGCACACATAATATAGCGAAAGGCGACTTCGTCCGTGTTAAGTTATTATAATACATACTTTAACCTCCACTGTACCCGCTTAGGGGTTAAATTTCGGAAATTCCTTAATTATTTACACCTTCAAGTTCCAAGACGAATATACCCTAAAAATTTAAAGTCTTTACGAGCAGTGGTTTAGGCTGTGCGTTGTATATATGTCAGCCAATCAGGACAAAAATACCTATAATTGGTATAGATGGATATTTGAACAACCGTCACAGTTCAGTAGCTCTGCCTTCTGCGCTGGTAGTGAGCTCGATCCCCACTGAGAACAAACATATGTGTGATGAACATTATAAGTATATACATTTTTAAGTATATATTTACAAAAAAATATATACATATTGTATCTGTCATCTGGTTCCCATACAAGCTATGTTTAGTTTGAGGCTAGATGATGGTGTGTAAAAATGTCCACAAATATTTATGTTCACAAGGATTGGCTAAGCACGGAGTCTTAGTGAATATGGCGGCTGAAAATTGGGATCAAAGTTACTGAAATAGACGTTAGATAACGTTAACCCGAATCCAAATTGCCTCGTGACAATAGAAGGAAGACATTCTCAGCAGGAAATGAAATAGGTTGTTTACAATGATCGTGTTTAAGTTAAAGTAAAGTTACAAAGTTGGAAGATTGGAAATTTAAGTTATAAGTAGCTTAGCAACTTAATGAACAATATGCATAACCACGATCATGTGCGAAAAGTTAAATTAACAAAGATAAGGAAGATTGGAATTCAAGTTATAAGTACCTTAGCATTCAGTAGGGCTAAGAATGTGCAATGTGGCAAAATTCTATCGACTAGCGGCCCGTCCCGGCCTTGTACGGGTTTTAATAAAGATCCATAGTTTTTTGAAAATATAATATAGCCTATGTCTATGGATAATGTAGCTCCAAAACCGTGAATTTTTTAAATCAATAATAGTAATAATAGTAGTTTTGGAGGCTAGGCAATGCAAACAAATAAACAAACAATCAATCAAATCTTTCTTCTTTATAATATTAGTATAGACTAGTTACCTATCTAAGCTTATATGGCAGCACTAAAAACTTATTTCATTTTTTATACGACTTGCTGATGGAACAAGCAGATAGCCCACCTGATGTTAAGTGGTTGCCATCACCTATAACAAAGCATTGGTCCACAGGTCGTGTTTAATAGAAACGTGCTATGCATTTCCTTAGCCCGACCGGTAAAATATCAAACTAAAAATTTAAAAAGTTTAAAATATGTGTAGAACCGACAGCCGCTGCGGAATAAAGGTTTTCGAATGGCGATCACAAATCGGAAGACGAAGCGTAGGACGGTGTCCCACCCGATGGACTAACGATATTGTTAGGATCGCGGGAAGTAGATAGATAGAAAAGGTTCAAAATCGTTCTTCCTGGAAACGTATGGGGGAAGCCTATGTCCAGCAGTGGACTTTACAGGCTGTTAGGCTGTTGATGATGATAATGATGAAACTCGACTATTACAAGAATAAAATTGAGATTATATCAGATTGTTTGAAAACGCACAGCCATGTCAATCACACGGATATCTAAATTTAACTCTAGTGTTCTTGGAATAAGATTCAGATTGTGTTTGAGATCGGATGTACATATAATTCCGTAATATAGGTATACCCATGTTATAAGTTCCGAGATATTTCAGCGAAGTTAGTCAAAGGGTTTAAGGATGTGGTTGGTTTATAATAATGGGCTTTTAGCTTAAATTAATAAGTTATAAAACAGGAATTAATTTCTGAAATAATAATGTAGTTGATTAAATACTTAAATAAATATTTATGGACATTTATGGGCAATTTTTAGTAGAATAGAATATTCTATTCTATTCTATTCTATGCCTCAGGTTAGTGGATGCAGGGTAGTGCATCATAGGGCACGTAGCTAACGTGCGTGTCCTACAAGGTAATGCTTTGTTACATCTTTGTCAGAACGTGGTTTGATGATCTGCGTCCACCAACTTGAGATATTCCGGTTTTAAACCTGTTTAAGATTGGCTTCTTCATTTAACAGGTCTCAGAACTCTGTTGGCAGTAGCTTTGCCTACTGGACGCAGGTAGTAGGCAGGTTGTAGGTTCGATTCCGACCACGGCTAAGCATTTATGTGATTAAAGCGTTTGGTCTCTGTCCGAGTACGTTTTTAAGTATTAAATTATATCAGTTATCGACCTCTAGGAGGCAACTTGACGTACAAAGCTGTTGTTGACGACCTTTAGGAGGTCAACTACTGCAAAATGTGGATATGTGCCAAATGAAGTATTTGGACGTACTTCTGACTACCCCCTAAGACCAATTCGACTGTACCTCGAGATACTTGGTACTAAGAGGTCTGAGGGGATGAATACCATGCCTGGGGATTACAGTCTTGATCTGGATTTTTTTAATTTTTTTCTTTATAGTGATCAACTAAGAGGCTCTGTCCCTTATAACAAGCTTAGTTTCTACATATATTTATGATGATGATGATTAGGTACTTGAACTGAGAAAGTACTTATTCTTCACAGTCTCTTCAACAAAGGCATAATTCTACTATTGTACCCAATAATTATTTCAATAATAGTATCTGCAATGCAAAACACCTATTAAGTGGGTTCGCCTGTTTCGACCCAAACATTCGCCATTTCGCCTCCATAGACAAAGGAACTGGCTTCTTGGCACACAAATTCGGGTCCGCATAATGAAATTACCTAAGTATAAGACAGTCGAAAACAAAAGTGAAAACATTAAAGGCTTCAAATTTAAGATTCAAATTTCAAATAAATCAAATTAAAGGTACTACGTACACTATATTAAAATAAAATAGTTGGGTAATAAAAAACTAATAGTGAACCCGAAAAAGAAGACGAAGCGTAGAAGTTTGCTTTACTATCCGTTATGTATATAAATTTTTGTTCTTACACTGGTTGCTATAATGTAAAAAAACCCTTAGTTGAGAGTTCAGATAAAATGTTTATCAAGATATATTTTTAATGTAAGGTCGCAAGAGAAAGTAGTCAAAATCTTAATATCTGGAAACTAATGAATGAGGCTTTTGTCCAACAGTGGCTGGCAGAGTGATAAATAGACGAAAACTTTTATGGAACTTTTTGCCACAGTGCTAAACAGGCTCTAATGATACATACACAGAATAGAAAAGAAAGAAAGAAAAAGCATCACGTCTTTCATCTCCAGGCACGGTAGATATCCCTCAGAACTCTTAGAAAGCAGAATATGTTCAGCAAATATTTACTTATCCGGTTGTTATAGTTTCTGATACAGGAAATCCTAAAATTGTAAGTAGATCAGGATTGTATTTATATTTTTGTATTTATATTTTTTTACTAACGAAGGAAGAAAAAATTTATGAACAATTTTAAGTTTAACTAATTACAACCATGTCACTAGGTGACATATAAGTAATGTCACTGATTGACAAAATAAAATAGACGGTTTTTTTGCGGCAACCCTATATCTAGGGGTATCATTGATCGAAGGATAAAACATAGGTACCTAGCATAAGCCAAAATACCATTCGAGTAAAAAGGTAATAACTTCGAAATAACCCTTACTTGTTTAACGACACTAATATGTTAAGGTGCTTTTGACGCTCTGAGTACCCCGGTTGTAAAGTTACTAATGGTAATTGTATGTATAAAGGTATGGCCACTAAAGCGGCTACTTATGTTAGCGACTGTACTAACCCAGCGTTAAGCTACGACAAACCGAAGCGATAAAAGTCACTACTACGGTTAAAGCCACGTTTACGCTGACGCGTCTGAAATAGTTTTGACCGTACGTTTGTGTTTTATTATATTGGCTTGTCATTTATCATCATCATTTTCTTGCATCAATTTTTTAATAACCTTAGTTAATGAGAGACTAGTGTTTATTCTAAATTTCATCCAAATCGGTTAGAGCGTGAAAAAGAATACTAGTTAGAGCGTGAAATAGTAACAAACATCCACCCATCCATACTTACAAACTTTCGCGTTTATAATATATAGGATTTTAAAACTCTTGAACAAGTTAAAGTCCACCTTAAAAGGGTCCGCAGTGAAGGTCGCGTCGGTTTAAATGTGGTTTTACGCCGGCCACTTTATGTCGGGAAGTGTAAACAGTTGACCGCCCGTCTTCTCGGTACGTTTGAGTGGCGTTAGGAAATTAACAGATTGCCTTGAGGAAAAATAATTTAATTAAAATTGTAGAACCGGTTTTTCACCACTTTACTTTATGTAAGTAAATTATAAGAAAGTTGTAACGATTAAAGTATTTTTACAATAATAAATAATAATAATAATAATAATGCTGGAAGATCCACACAGCATCATCTAGCCCCAAGCTAAGCAGAGCTTGTGTTATGGGTACTAGATGACTGATATACTTAATACAATATTATATTACATACATAGATATTTTTTATTATACATAGAAAATACCCAGAACACCCGGAATAAATATTTGCAGATCGTACAAACATTTATCCCAAGGCGGGAATCGAAACAAAAAAAAAGAAAAAATAGCAACACGAAATAAATATCAAATATATCACTATCGACGACCGATCTGGCGCGGCGGGCGAATGTCCGCCTGCGACCGCAGGAGGTTGCGGGTTCGATTCCAGCCTCGGGATAAATATTTGTAAGATCTACAAATATTTATTCCGGGTGTTCTGGGTATTTTCTATGCATAATAAAAAATATCTTTGCATACAATGTATTGTATTAAGTATTATCAGTCATCTAGTACCCATAACACAAGCTCTGTTTAGCTTGGGGCTAGATGATGCTGTGTGGATTTTCCAGCATTATTATTATTATTTTTCATCATCAGTCCATCGAGTGGGGCGCCCTATGTTTCTTTTTCTCCGTTTCAATACTTACAACACAGAAAATTCTAGCGTCGAGTCTGAATGATGTGGTGATTCTTTATTTATGTCTATTTTACCCTTGTTTGTAACAAAAAGTAGGTTCAGATAACCAACTTTCTTAGTTATAAGCATGTTTTTCCTAGTTCAAATAAATATCCTGAGAGATATATTTTCTTAAGCTATATTTATATATTGATGGTACATATTGACTACCCTCTTAGAGAACCTTTAAGAATCTTGTACTTGGTATAATAAAATAATAATGTTAGACAATCCTAACAGCATCATCTAGCCCCAAGCTAAGCAGAGTTTGTGTTATGGGTACTAGATGACTGATATACTTAATACAATACATTACATGCATAGATATTTTTATAATAGATGGAAAATACTCAGAGCACCCGGAATAAATATTTAAAGACCGTACATAAATTTATCCAAGGGTGGGAATCGAACCCGCAACCTCCTGCGCCGCAGGCTGATATTCGCCCGTTGCGCCACATCGGTGGTCATAGAAGCGGATATTGACCGTTGTAGTGTTTGTGAATGTACTACCTAGGTATTGTACTAAATTATATATGTAATCATGTAACTATTGATAATGATATTACTTACACTATACACAAACATACATAGTACAGACACTTCACTGTCTCGAGCGCATACGTCAGTGTCACGAGAGCCCATGGGCGAGAGTGGACGTGTTAGAATAAAGTGCGTGTCGAGCCTGTGTAACTCTATACATATAGGACATACACCACATATGGCGACGAGGATAAAAAAAAAAGGGGTGAGTACCTACTCAGGTAGGTATTTACTTCTATTGAAAATCAAGTGACTTGTAATCTACAAGTAACAATCAAAAATATTTTATTTGTATCACCTATTGAAACAACCATCAGAAAAAAAACAAAGAATTTGTATTCAAGTTCGAATTTTGAATTCGAATTTTGAAAAGTTTGATGAGGTTTAATGTGGGGCAACATCGAACTGTTTTGAAATATACGTAGATTATTTATTAGTGTACAAAAAGTTTGCATGCTTGATACATATTACTTGTTTATTAATTAAGTATTGAAAATTAGTTAATTATTTAATTAAAAATTGAGTTTAGTTTTTTGGAAAGAGCTAATGTTGCTATTATATTACTAGGTAAGTACCTAATATTTACCTATTAATTACTATAGTCTAAAAAAAATGAAGAAGGTTTTATTAAACAGATGGTTAAATGGTGTTTCGATTGGTGAAACAATAACGATTCAATCATCATCATCATCATCTTAGTCATCGGGTACTAAAAATACCACCATTAAATTAACATCTGGGTATGAAAATACCACCATTAAATTGGAACTGGGTATGAAAATACCACCATTAAATTGGATACTGGGTATGAAAATACCACCATTAAATTGGACTGGGTATGAAAATACCACCATTAAATTGGAAACTGGGTATGAAAATACCACCATTAAATTGGAACTGGGTATGAAAATACCACCATTAAATTGGAAACTGGGTATGAAAATACCACCATTAAATTGGAACTGGGTATGAAAATACCACCATTAAATTGGAAACTGGGTACAAAGATACCACCATTAAATTGGAGTCTGGGTACTAAGATACCATTGAGTTGGAGTCCAGGTACTGTAGCGAGGTATGTATACTTATGCTAATATTTTAGCGGGTGTAAGCATTACATCACCATTAAATTGGAAATATTTTTTAAAATAAAATAAAAATATAACTCAGGCCTACATAAACATGGCGAGTTTACCGACATTATCTTTACTAAAAAGACTGTACCTACTTAGAAGGTGACAACATTTCTACTTTTAATGGTTATAAAATGGAAAGATGGAAAAGGATTAATAATAGGTATATAAATATTAAATAAATAAATATTAAAGCTGTTTATTTAGAACTACGTGTAAGTAGGTATGATAGGTTTGGTATCTTATATAATATCCTGTAACTCTGTGTACCTTTTGGCATAGGCCTACTCTAACATCTTCCATTAGGTTCTATCTTCTGCTACCTTTTGCTATCGTATTCAATCTGATAAACTCAAGATATACAATCTACTGGGTGCTAAAGTTGAACCAACAACGTTATGTAGATGTATTCATAATAGCTACTAAGAAACCTAATGAATATTTTCAACCCTAATCCTAAAATGTATGAGTGGCGTATTTGTATATTACTGAAACAAGAGTCATCAACATAAAAAGTGTACATCGACCGATCTAGGAACGTAAGAAAATATTGACATCAGTAAACAGCGTTATGTTAAACAAAATAATAAAGGAAGCAGGCACATTTGAAATGGTAAACCAATAGCTTGAAAACAAAAATCAAGACATAAACCTCATTGTGGCTAAAACAACATTTGAGAACTTAGGTCAATAAGATAGGGCTCAGTGAAATAAAAAACGGTTGCGGCAAATGCATCAAATATGCGTCAGCCAATGCCAGCTCAAAGAAGAATGAAGAAGCTCATATTTGTGACAAGATTACTGCTGGTCAAACATCACGGAAACACCTAACCGAGGAAACTGAATTGAACTGTTATGAAAGCATGTGAATTTTGACGACATCTCGACTCATTACATTTTCCAAATGAATAACATGCACAGTAGGTGGCATAAGAAATATGCGTTGATTAATTTTGGTTTTCAGATTAGACCTTATAACAGAAATCAAACATGGAGGAATTATAAACAAGAAAGTATAAGCCTATAACCCGATAAAAAATACATGTTTAGCATATGGCAGTAACACATCATTGCCAGTGCAGGTATCGTTTTAAAACTAAGATTGAAGATAATGAACAGAATAGTTTGGATGTTCTAAAATTGGGCACACAATCAAAAAGGGTAGGAGTATCAGCGTTTTTCACGAAGCTATTGACGATTTAATATACAAATACAAAAAAGCTTATTGTCAAAGAAACGGAGTATCTGGAGTAGTCTCAGCACAAGTTCTGCGTAACATACTGTTAGTTAGTACGCAGGGCTGGCTTTCAGTCTCAGGTTACAGTTAAACTTTAAAAGTAGTCTGGTGTACCAATTATACCTTAAAGAAATAACGCAAAAGATAGCATAAAAGAACAACCGGATAGCGGTCGATCAAGATATTATGTCCCCTTGATAGTACTGAATATGAAAGGGAATGGTGAATCACGTTTATGCGTAGGTACACAAAATGTGAACACGCCGCCATGATACGAGAAACCACTCTTTGTCTTTCATGAAAATTGAAAAAAGTCAGTAAAAATGCATTTCACTAGTGGAAATGCACCCAGAGTTCAGGCATATTACGAAATATTTTTAAGACTACAAAAGGCTTGTACGGACGGAATTTGATTTTGAAAGATTGCTGTAAAGGTTGCAAAGGTTTGCTGTAAGAAAACTCTTTTCAGGGTTAAGCTCGCCTTTGTACCTACATGTCCTCTATTTGTATTTTTCCAATGTAATTTTATGTGTGCAATAAAGAATTAAGAATTAAGAAAGATTCATGTTTCGGATTCTGATTTTTACGGAATTTGATTTTGAAAGATTGCTGTAAAGGTTGCAAAGGTTTGCTGTAAGAAAACTCTTTTCAGGGTTAAGCTCGCCTTTGTACCTACATGTCCTCTATTTGTATTTTTCCAATGTAATTTTATGTGTGCAATAAAGAATTAAGAATTAAGAAAGATTTATGTTCGAAAGTACTTTCTTTCGGATCTTTGAGAAAACTCTGAAAATATATTGATTGGCTGCCACCTTTCCAGACCTTTTTAAGCTTTTTACTTCTACGATACCAGATGGGCAAAAGGGATTTTAGGAAAACTATGGCCTGAAGAACATGACTATGCCTTGCTGAACTGTAACTACTAAAGTACAGCGTTTAGGGTACTACAATGTGACATAAGTAGGAGATGCTATCCCTTTTTAACTTGGAGTCGTTCTTGTATAAAGCGATGCAAATGGGCCTAGAATAAATGCTTACGATAATTAGGACGTAGTCGTACTGCGCACAGCCAAACAGAAAAAGTGGCACTCTGTCACTGGTTTGGGCGGCCGAACACTGTAACATATTTTTGTTTAGAAAGACTTCCAAACTAGTCACGGACCATAAGCACTGGAAGTTTTGTTTGGGTTCAAGTCAAAAAAACCATATAACCATATACCAAGAACTGAACGATGGGTACTGAGATTACATTCATTATAAATATAATGCAATATACAAACCCGGCAAAACAAATGTAGCAATCCCGATTATCTGATACCAAAAGATGAAGACCAAATAGTTAAAAACTTTAAACCGGTTGCCATACCGATGGACGAAGTTGTAGAATTTTTAGAAAATACCATGATATAAACAGTATTAGAAAAGCGTTAAACAGTACGACTGGGACGATTCAGTAAAACAGTTATAAGTTTTAGTTGTGTTGTGATGCTCTTTACCGATAGGTCAGACTGAAAGAGAAGCTTTTAAGGCAGGGAATCTTTACTAAAGTATTAGTATTTACAGCAAACTCTTCATACGGTTACCGGGAATATATAATATACATACGTAGATTGATAGAATAGATAACGATTTCGAACTTAGGGACAGATATAAAATACAAGAAGAAAAAGAAAAAGAGTAAGAGTATGGAGACAGAAAACGTGGAGCAACAGAGTAGTTGAAGGAGAAAGTTAAAGTTGATCAAAAAAGAAAAAGAAAACTATGGAAAGATAACAAAAACAATCAACGTATTTTAACTCAACCCCACACATCGTAGAAGACGCTCGAGCTGGTGATTGTATGGTTTGTAACAGTGAGACGGGTGTGACTTTACATTGAGGAACATATTACAAGATAACAGCACTACATCATCATCTACCTGCATCATACATTTCCTGCAGCATAGATTAAGTATCAAATTGTTATAGAGATGGTGATTAAAACTCATTTTAAATTCTGATGTTAGGTTTGATTGAGAACCTATATGTAATCACTAATCAAGTAAATAAACATTATTTTGATAAGAAAGAGATGTAGTGTTTGTGAATGTACTACCTAGGTATTGTACTAAATTATATATGTAATCATGTAACTATTGATAATGATATTACTTACACTATACACAAACATACATAGTACAGACACTTCACTGTCTCGAGCGCATACGTCAGTGTCACGAGAGCCCATGGGCGAGAGTGGACGTGTTAGAATAAAGTGCGTGTCGAGCCTGTGTAACTCTATACATATAGGACATACACCACAACCGTGCCTGTAGATTAGAGTAAGATACGAAATTACTCATAGAAATACAATAGGTAGGTACTCTTTTTATAACTTATAATTACACTAGCGTTATATTATTTTATTGTGTACTAGCTGACCTCGCAAACGTTCCCCATTATTTTTATTATTATTTTATTGCTAATTATTCTATTTCGGACGAAGATAAATCCAATAACACAAAAATCATAAAAATACATACATATTTACAAAAAAAGTAGATAAATATTCTATCAATCGATGATTAGTTTGGGGCTAGATGATGTAAAAATGTCCAATAGAATTTTTTTTATAACATAAGAATCATCAACAAAAGATTTAACACAGATAATTAAATTGTTTCCTTACATTTAGGTACTGCGAAAACAGAATTTACGATTTCCAAGTTTTCTTATATCAGCAATAGGAAAATAGGCTCTTCTGATAACTTCTTACAACACAAAATACATACTTCAATTATTTTACAGATTAACTTTTATCTTACTTATGCTATTTTAAGCGTGGTAGTCCTAGTTTACTATAGGACCAAAGTCAAAGTCAAAAATCATTTATTCAGTAATATCCGCAGGGATCATCTTGAAACGTCTTAAATCTAGATGAATCTAAGCGCCAGTTCCTCGCGACCAAGCCTAGAAGAACCGGCAAGAAACTTGCGGCTTGGTTCCTACGTTTTTTTTGTATGATCCTTCTACAAAGTAATAATAATGTAAATAATGAAACTCCAGTGTGGTGCCAATCTAACTTAATAAGGTGATTGCAAGACAGAAATGAAGGCATAAATCATACCAAGATCTTAATATACAACAGAAGTTCAAAAGAGCACACCAGACCATCTCTACTTCCAATGGGGTGAGTTATCTGACAGACAACAAACCATAATACTACTAACGGACGCCTGTAGCACATTGGAACCGGGCACAAGACCGTTTCATTATCAGTATTTTATATTTCACACTAGCGGCGCGTCCTGGCTTCGCTCGGGTTTTTGTAAAGAACCCTAATTTTTTTGAAAATATTATATAGCTTTTGTCACCCGGGGATAGTGTAGCTTTTCAAAAGTGAAAGTATTTTTCAAATCGGTCCAGTAGTTTCGGAGCCTATTCAATGCACACAAACAAACGAATCTTTTCTCTCTATAATATTAGCATAGATACACAAACTCACATTATTAACTTTCCACATTATCACAGTAAATCTTAAGCTATCTAGATAAAGTCCAATTTCCATTGACAGCTTATTCAGGGTGACTTGGCCTAAAGGGTTTCTGTGGTCAAGGAGGTATGTCAAGATTAGAAGGATTAATGTTCAAGTGGGTAGGTTTGTCTTGCTCTGTCCGGCCTTCAGACAATTTCTACTGGGAAAGCCACATATAGAAAGGGATAGCAAGATTTTGAAAATATTGTACAGTCAGCTGCACCAGATTTGATAAAATTCGCAACTTTCTAAATAAAGCAGCGCTACTATAAATATTTACATAAAGAATATTTAAAAAAAAAGTAAGCTCATTAATTAATTTCCATTATTACTCATTTATTTACAAAGAAAATTACATTTAAGGCTTATAATTAGTATTTATAATAGTATTTATAATTTTTGAAAGGCAAGAAACGGCTTGGTTCCACTACCGTATCTTTGACTCAATGTTGCACCTATCACTTATTGCTTTTTAAACTATCATGGTTTTGATCAATATTTTGGATAGAAACGGGATATTTACCAGTTCGACCCGTGATCATGGCGCATGCAACTGCGCCGAAATATCGGAAAACAATCAAACTCAAAAATCAAGGTAAATATCCCGTTTCTATCCAAAATATATCACTTATTGGTCTCAAATTTCGCATTTCTCACAAATTCAAATTCAAGTCATATAGAACTTAGTTTCGCTCAGAATAAATTTTATTTCTCGACTCGCTAAGTTTTATTTTATTTGTAGAACCAAATATTTCCACGCGTAGTTGCCATTTTAAATGCGACGAATATTTTGAAGACGATATTGTGTTGTGCTATAAGCACTAGTTTCTAGCGTGACCGCATCGCTTGTGATATAAAAAATAGGCTTTGACTAAAATACATTGAATTTTACACACAACTTCCAATTAATATTCGAAAGTATCATTTTTTTTTCAGACAAATAATCCTAGCTTTAATTTCGTCTCAGCTCCAAAAAAGTACGAGAGTTGGGCCTCGGGGATTTTAGTAGTGGCGATGGGTTTGCAACCTGTCACGTATGTAATCTATTGCAAAATGTGGGTTTGTATCTGGAATGTACTTCTGACTTTCCCCCTTAGAGACATCCTCGAAAAATCTCAAGTAGGTACTGGGTACTAAGAGATTGGAGGGGATATCTACCATGCTTAGGGATTAAAGTCGTGATGCTATGTCTCTTTTCCATATTTTTATGTAGTTCAACGCTGCCATTCGTGACGTGGATATGGAGCATTTAATGTGCAGCAGGTACAGGTATTTAACCCACAAAATAATGTTCCAACTTGGCAAAGCATGTGGGCCCAGTTTTAGGAGTTATTTTATAGAAAATGTTCCAAATATCGATTGGAGGCTGGTGGTTTTAAGTCAAACTTCATATAGCTTATTCGCGATTATTCGTGACTTCGTTCGAGTCACCGGTGGCCTAGTGGAAGTGACCCTAATCTTTGACGACCAATGTGGTGCGGCGGGTGAATGTCTGCCTGCGACGTAAGAGGTTGCGGGTTCGATTCCCGCCTTGGTATAAATGCTAGTACGATCTGCAAATGTTTAACCCGGGTGTCCTGGGTATTTTCTATGCATAATAAAAAATGTCTATGTACGTAATATATTGTATTAAGTATATCAGTCATCTAGTAGTAGTACCCATAATAGATGATGCTGTGTGGATTAAAGTCAAGATGCTATTTCTTGCTTCTTTTGTTGCCTTATTTTTGTTTGAGGCTCTATTACTTAGCCACAGTTTTGTAGAACTTTGTTTATATTTAAATTTAGTTTGACGTGCTAATTTAAAAAGAAAAATGGCGGCGATAAATTTCGATAGCACATCATAAGTGCGAGGGTGAGGTAATGATTAGCGTGTAATATACGAACGAGTGCGAGTGAGATGTAATATAATACACCATTTTAGATTTGTATTTTATTAAACAAGTTATTATAACCATTCAATATTATTTATTTGCCAGTTTCTAGGAAGGAATATCTCATAATCCATAATCCAAACAAGAAATTGAGCATTTTCTTAGAAAAAGTTATTACATTTTATCCTCAACAGAATATTATTTCGTAGTAATCATAACCCGGACAAAAAGTATAAATAGGTAAATAAATAAATATAAATAAATATTTGTGGACATTTTAACACAACATCATCTAGCACCAAACTAAGCATAGCTTGTACTATGGGAACCAGATGACTGATAGAATACTTATATACTTTTTTTTGTAAATACATACTTAGAATACAATATAACACCCAGACACCGAACAAACATTTATATTCATCATACAAATGTTTGTTCTCGGTGGGAATCGAACCCACCACCTACAGCACAGAAAGCAGGGTTACTACGAACTGAGCTGTGACGGCTGTCTGAGGTATTTGTAAACATTGTTCCCTATTCTTAAACTTTACTTAAAATGACTCTTGTTTATATACCAGTTAATTGCTATAGAAACTTGGCAAGTTAGACACACTTTCAGTGATTGAGCTTAATCTCCGTATTCAACACGTGTTCCGTACACGGTGTGTCGCGAATGTTTCACTCACTGAATCCTAATTTAGTTCCATTTCCGGGAAGCGTAATTAAAATACATCTACATATTACAAACAAACGGATTGACGCTTCGTTGAAGAGTCAGTTTTGAAGGAACTTTAAGTTTTAGTTAAATGTATTCACAGTTAACACAAGTATTTATAATTGGTATGTACAGTCAGCTGCACTAGAATGTGTACACTTCGTAACTTTCAAAATGGTATCAAAACCTTATAGTAAACTTTTTGACAGTAAAAGCTCAAAAACTGTGAAATTAGCTGATTTGTTCACATATTTTTTGAGTTTTTGCCCTGCTTATATTAATTTTAATGGGGTAAAACCATTCTGTAAGATACGAATTGTATACATTCTAGTGCAGCTGACTGAACAAATACACATGAAACAGTTGAGCATCTACAGATCATTGCAAATGATCTAAAGATAGTTCAACTGATCCAGATCAGTGCCAATCGGAAGAGTTCCCAAAATACGTGGCAATGCAGCCACATTGCCACGATGAATGGTAATGCTGATTCGCTGAGCCAGATTCTCACCGGCCTTCGGGTCACGCGTCGCTTCGACCAGAAAGGATTTTAAAATACCCGGAGGGCCTCGGTATCCCACAGACCTAGAGTTCTGCTTAGGGATAATTATAGATTTAGATCATCATTATCAGCAAATTAAAGAAGTTCACTGTTAGACATAAGCCTCTCCCTTTGGCCGCGTTCGAACTGTGATTTGCAACCAGTGCCGATGGAAGATTTTTTTACCTTTGATGGCAACTTGTAGTTGCGATAGAAGAAGAAGCTGTAATCCATTTTCTTGGGTCTTGGGAGAGACCTATGTCCAGCAGTGGACAGTGGAGTGGAAGGTGTCAAAACTGTTTTAAAAAATATAAATGACAGTATTACA
This sequence comes from Electrophaes corylata, assembly GCA_947095575.1. NCBI lineage: Eukaryota > Metazoa > Arthropoda > Insecta > Lepidoptera > Geometridae > Electrophaes > Electrophaes corylata. The sequence continues at coordinate 1,541,417 of OX352719.1, read as the reverse complement.
GCATTGTTTAATTTAACTGGCATCACGGCTCAGTTAGTAGCAGCTTTACCTTCTGCGCAGTAGGTTGTAGGTTCGATCCCCACCGAGGACAAACATTTGTATATGAAACTAGATGTTTGTTCTCTGTCTTGGTGTTCTTTTGTATTCAAGGTAGGTGTTTACAAAAAAAACGTATTCTATATTCATCTGGTTCCTATAATACAAGCTATGCTTAGTTTGGGGCTAGATGATGCTATGTAAAATGTCCACAATCATTACTTTTTTAAATAAGGTATTACTCATAAAAATATTTTATTTAACCAAAATCCCTCGCTGTATTTTTATAAGTCCAGTGCAATAAGTATTTCCAACAACTTCAGTCCTCAAATCAGAAATAGGTAGCAGATTCCTTCGTCGCCGCGAGGGAATGCAATAATCTCGGTGATTCGCGCGTTCAATGAATTTAAATCACTCGATTGAATCTAACCGTTTGTGGAATAAAAAGCATTCTGAGTGTCTATTGGAGTTGCGCTATTTTTTGCGTGATGCGTATTTTTCAAAAAAAGTCGTATAGTTTTCTAGTAATCAGAATAACGTCCAAATATTACAATTGGCGCATACACTTAGCAGTAAGTTTTCCATACGTGACAGGTTGCAAGCCTATCGCTGCTGCTAAAAAACTAACGGGTTTTCTCATGATATTTTTCTCTTTATTGCATTGCGCACATACATTTTTCGAATACTAAAACCTTGAGCATTGACTTATATATTTTATACTAATTACATAAAAGAATCTTAGGCCTGACAGACTGACATGATAGACAATACACAACTTTAACTACTGGTGGTAGAATGGTTGAAATTTAAAGCAATATCCATCTTGGTGCGTGGAAGAGTACTTAAAAATTCCCAAAATGTAACCCATAAACGGGTACAGCAGGGGTTGAAGTTTATATGAAAACAAATTCACGCTGCCGATATCGCGCGTATTTTTTTACGTAATTGCTGATAAAACAAGCAGATGGCCCACCTGATGTTAAGTGATGCATCTACAACAAAACATTGTCTGCAGGTCACGTTCGTTAGGAACGTGTCTCACAATGCACTGCTCTGCGTCCATCAGCCTGAGGTATACAGATATTAAGCTTCATGTGCCTGTAATTACACCGGCACCCACACCCTTCAAACCGAAACACAGCAAGCTGCTTGACGTCAAGCTTTTCACTAAGAGCTCTACTACTACTTATATAGTACATGGTTATAACATAAAAAAATATTTATGGTAGGTACTATCACACAAACAAATAAATTGCGACAAGTACAAGTAGTAGTGGCGATTGGTACAAGTACCTTCAGAATCACTAATTACAATTTAATACCAAGATAAGCAGACCACTTATCTCCTTATCCCAAGGTAATAAAGTTCAGAATAGATGTGCATTATCGTCTAGTACATGGTTCCTTTACGGTTATTCTCTGAACGATAGTAAGCTTTATTTCAAGAAGTTAAGACTAATAATTCCTTGAGGTTCTAGAACATCATTAACGGTTCCACTGTGGGTCATTAATTAGGTCGAATTTGGACAAAACTTGTGGAAAGCCGCATTATTTGACCTTTTCTTTGTGAAAACAAACTGGGGTCTTGTAAAAACGGACATGAGAAGTGGCCATGTTATAAGGCCTGTTATACACACACGCTAACATACAGTTTCTCATATAAAACTGGGCTTATACAAGCTTGCTAAGGAGTAACTTTTTAAACTATGATGGGTTGATCAATATTTTGGATAGAAACGGGATATTTACAATCAAACCAAATTAGGTACTCAAAAAAATATTAGATACACATTAAAAAAACATTTTCTACAAACCCTCTAATAATATTTGTATAAGTTATAATGGTCTGTTATAAAAATGAAGCATCCTTTATAGTGCAAGCGCACGCACACTCACTCAATGGTCGATACATTTTTTTGCTGTCAGTGCGGCGCACAGTGGGTCAAAACCGATAAAAAGCGGACATTGGATTTTTTTCAAAAATTTTTGAAAAAAAATCCAATGATGTTGAAAAATGAAAAAAATGGACTAATTTTAAAGGCATGCAGTTATGAATGTTGTCATACGATAGGTAATAATCTATTCTATAATACCTATGAGTTTTAAAGCTGTTTCGATAAGCATTTCGTAGAAATCGAGCTTGATAGTTGTCATTTCATACATTTATTTTGAACTTTATTGATTTACTCGGTAAGTATTAGTTTAATGACAAAATGTCATAAAAAGTTTCTAATAGGATTATTGAGTTCTACCAATTGGCATAAAAAAAAAAATTAAAAAAAAATGCACTGTGCTTTTTATCGGTTTCGACCCACTGTGCGGCGGCGGCGGCGGCGCGCGAGCGCGTATAGATATCGTACGTATCGGCTCGAGTAATGTTCAATACCTACGTTTACTGCGCTCTGCATTGTTTGAGTGTGCGCTCGATTGTACCTACTAATACACTACTTTAGAATAGATAATAGTTTATTATATAGATACTATAGTAATCGAGAACCTAGTAGCTAAGTCAAACCTTTCTTGGGGTTTCCAGCTACTACTGATAAAATTGTATTGCTTTTTTTTTCTGTCAAATAAATAAAATAAACTCAAAAATCATGGTAAATATCCCGTTTCTATCCAAAATATTACTAAGAAGTTTATAAAAATATACTAGCCCGCCGCTACAAAATATTACTAGCCCGCCGCGCCACATCGGTCATCAACTTAATGAAATAGTATAACAATTTTACTGATAGCGTAGAAAGAAAAGATATTGGGAAGTCAGTGAATGATAGGGCTCGAATCTTCCTTCCAAGAAATGTTTGGTGGAAGATTGAGAAGCAAACCTTGTGGATATCTTGAGGGTTCTGGTGAAGATAATGATAAATTGAAGCCGTCTTAGCCTACCTATGTGGCGCGGAAGGCGACTGTACGCTTGCGATACATGAGATTGCGGGTTCGATTCCCGCCTTGGGAAACGTTTGTACGATCTGCAAATATTTATTCCGGGTGTTCTGGGTATTTTCTATGTAAAAGTAAAAAAATATCTATGTATGTAATGCATTGTATTCAGTATATCAGTCATCTAGTACCCATAACACAAGCTCTGCTTAGCTTGGGGCTAAATGATGCTGTGTGGATTGTCCAGCATTATTACTTAAAAATCTCACCATCTTTTAATTTCGGATGCTTCATCTTTTACTGTTTCACTCACAATGAAGTTCATTAACCCCATTTAACGGGTACCGACACCCATTAAAATATGCCGTTTTGTGCATTTTGAATTGCGACCCGAATTTCCTTGACCTATAAAAGCTCACGTTAGTTACAATAGCTTTATAAACAGTAAAACACATCATGACAAGACAACATTCTATTCGTGAATTGGTTTTCTGTTGCTGAAGACGACTCATCTGATGTAATGTGGTAATTATTTTATTTTTTATTTATTTTATTTTATAATTTTAAGAAAACTTTTTTTTGAAGTAATATTTCTTATGCGACTTCCAACAAGGTTGTGTTAAACGCTTAACACTACCGTGGAGGGGGTATGAAAGCACTGTTCTTTCTCTCTTTCTCTCATAGCCAGTTACGTTTCGTATATTAAAGAAGTTTGACTTCAGTCGTGTGGTCTAAAGCACACTCTTTTTTTTATCACCTATCATTTTTATACCTATCACATATAATAAAGTATTACCACGCACGTGCCCTACCATGCACTACTCTGCGACCATCAGCCTGAGGTAGACAGGTGTTAAGCCTCACGTAACTGTAATTTTACCGACACCCACACCCTTCAAACTGAATACAGGCAATACTTGGCTGCTTGGCGGCAGACATGGGCATGGTGGTAGTACTTCCCTGGACGAGCCATTCACAAATAGCTCTACTACTAAGACTATAATATAATTATACTTCACTGAGAGTTTTTTTATAGGACTTGAAGTTGGAACAAGCGGATGACCCACCTGATGTTAAGTGGTGACCATTATCTATTACAAATCATTGCCTCGCAGGTCACGCTCGTTATAAACGTGCACTATTCTACTACTACTAGCTTATTAACAGTAAAACACATTATTAAACGACAACATTATATTAATAAATCGAGTAAGTTTTTTAATTTGTAATTATATATTATAATATATAATTACATGTTAATGAAACAAGAAGTTGACCCACCTGATGTTAAGCGGTAGCGATCACCTATAACGAAGTATTTCCTCGCAGACAAGCACGTTAGGAGTGTACCCTGCGTTCACTAACCTGAGGCATTTTTATATGCCGGTGTCCGGAACTTATTCTATCAATCATCTGGTTCCCAGCTATGCTTAGTTTGGGGCTAGATGATTTAGTGCAAAAAAAGCCCACAAATATTTATCTAGGAGTTTATGGTATGTTACTTAACTTTGTAATTTTCTTGCTGGAACCTTTTTGAGTTTTTCAATATATTTCTGAGCATATCTAGAGTTGGCTATGACAGTGTAGAGAAAATGCTTGACCAAAAACTCATTTATGGCCACAATTCAAAATTAATGTCTCTACTGTTTTGAAAGTACCCATTCTGTGCTCACATGGTTATTCGCGCGTGGTCGGAAAATCGGTTAAGTTGGTTATTTATCGCTAAAATTATGGAGGGGAGTGAAACGTTTCTAGAAACCGAATAGCGATAAATCTTAATACATTTAATTTTAAGGATTGGAACAATGTATTTTTGGAACAAAATGGGCTCGAAATATTTTTAAAAGGTAAACCCGTCTCGTGAAAGCAACCTTTTGAATATCATGTGTGAGACCGGCCATGCACTAATAGGTTTTATAAAAAAAAAATTATTTATGCAATGTCTGAAACTGTGTCACAGTCAAAAGGCATCTTTTCAGTGATAATAAAAGGATTATTTTTAAACATTTTAAAGTTAAGTGATTCCAAGTGCCAATTTTTTGTGACCAAGTTTACAAGAATAGGTAAGAATCTTACGGATTGCGTCTAGCGGTTTTTACGAAATAATACCAAAAAAAAGGAAAGAAGCATCAATGTGGCGCCAATTTCACTTTGACTTTTGACGATCTTAGTAATATAACTTAAACTGTCATGATTTTTCATGATTAGCGGTCCGTCCCGGCTTCGCACGGGTTTTAGTAAAGATCCCTAATGTTTTGAAAATGTAATATAGCCTATGCCACCCGGGGATAGTGTAGCTTCTCAACGGTGAAAGAATTATTCAAATCGGTCTAGTAGTTTCAGAGCCTATTCAATACAAACAAACAAATCTTTCCTCTTTATAATATTAGTATAGATGACACTACTACCACTGGTATCATTCTCACTTTCTACTCCAATTTCTTTTTGACACACTACACTATAATATCGAAAATCGGGAAGGGAAATCGCTTAGCATCAAGTAGACCGTCATCATGCGTTTCGTCACTTATTCACATTTTCACGATCATTATAATATAGCGGCTGTAGATTCTCAGATACCGTAGATCGTTATGATTATTCTGAGAATGGTTGTATTGTTAACTGCTGTTGTACAAGTACTGTTCTGGGAAAATTGAGGGTTTAAGTTCTATGTGATACAATACGATGCTACGATAATTATAATAAGCATTATAGATGATTTATATTAGTATAAATATAAACACCAACGGTGACCAATATGGCGCGGTGGACGAATCTCCGCCTGCGACGCAGGAGGTTGCGGGTTCGTTTCCCGCCTTGGGATAAATGTTTGTACGATCTGCAAATATTTATTCCCGGTGTTCTGGGTGTTTTCTACGTATAATAAAAGATATATATGTATGTAATGTACCTCGCAGGTCACGCTCATAAGCGTGCCCTTCAATGCAATACTCTGCGTCCATCAATCTAAGGCATACAGGTGTTAAACCGTGTGCCTGTAATTACACCGGCACCCACACTTTAAACAGAAACACAGCAAGCTGTTTGGCGGCAGAAATAGGCATGGTGGTAGTACTGCCCCGGACGGGCCCTTCACTAAGAACTCTACTACTACTACTAAACATATAGTACATAGGAGTTGCTGAGAGCTGTATATAGAAAAAAGGATGTTTTCTTATAAGAAATAAGTCTAAATTTGCTTGGCTATTTCGAGTTCTAGCAATCATGATTAGATCTTTTGAAAATACCTGGCAATACTGTAAAAGCCAACCTCATTATTATCCTCAAACCTTTTTTATCCATTGTATGTAATCTTTTCAATGGCTCCCTTCTATCTGCACCTATTCCCTCTTCTTAAAAACGGGAACAATTGAATAGGATTTTCTGGAACATTTTCGTTAAAAGTCACTTGGAGTCGGGAAAAATACAATGTACATTTCAATTTAGCAGCAAAATTTTCAAGAACCCTACGCTTAACCTGCCGGAGCGATACAAAATTATATTTACTTAGTCGAGTCCCTCAGGACTTTGACGCATTAAGCAGCCCGACCAGGGTTGTATTATAAAGTCTTAAGGTTTAATTCACCATACAAACGTTGTGGGGTGTTTACTACACAATGTGTCAAAGTCTCAGAAGGGATGGGAAATTACGGCACATTCTCGTCAAAGATACCGCAAAGCCTCAAGACAGAGTCTATAATCAGTGCGTGTTACCAATGATAACTTATGGAAATGAGACGTGGTCGCATAGCTATTGGTCTCGTACACAAGCTCACAGTCGCACAACGAGCTAGAGAGAGATATGCTGGGAGAGATATGTTTCACTACAAGATAAAATCAGAAGTGAGGAAATCCATAGAGCCAACATAGCTCACAGAATGAGCAAGATGAAGTGGCAATGGTCGGGCTATATAGCCAACGACCACTAAGTAATAAAGGTGTCTACGAACCGAAAGACAAAACGTAGAGCGTCTTCCTACCCGATGGACCGATGACATATTAGGTCGCAGGAAGTCGGTGGATGGAAAAGGCTCAAAATCGTTCTTCCTGAAAACCTTGTGGGGGAGGCCTATGTCCAGCAGTGGACTTCTACAGGCTGTTGATGATGATGCTAATGAACGTTCAAAGCTTAACATTATATCAAACTAGTGAAACGCGCGTGAGCTATTTTCATACAAACTTCAACCCCCGCTGTATCCGTTTAGAGGTTGAATTTCAGGGATTCCTTTCTTAGTAGGTACACCTCTACGCACCAAGAGAAATATACTCTGAAGTCTCTACGACCAGTGGTTTAGGCTGTGTGTTGGCTATATCCCAGTCAGTCAGGACAAAGATTTTTATAATTGGTATTGATAGATTGACTTAACGTTATCTATGCTAGTTAGTATTTATAATAAATAGCACATTAAAATAACTTACCTGCATATTTTTCATATAGAAAAATCCATTGGAGCACAACTGGTTTCGAACCAACGACCTTTGGATAAAAAGGCAGGTTCACAGCTAGATCACCGGTGATCTAATAGGTAGCAATATTTATAAAATAAGTACTTGTTGTACGAAAAAGTTTACGGTAGAAATGGCGGGTAGGCGTAATATTAGGTTCTGAATTTTTAAGCTGATGTAGGTAACTTTTGCGTGAAAAAATATTTCACGCAAAAGTTTTCTTTTGCATTTTTGAGGATTTACAAAGCAAATTACATGTACTTTAGTGTTTGGCCTTTACACCTGGGTGTCTTCTCTTGAAAACGATAAATGAATTTGCGTGTTGAAGTATCGAGGTACACTGCGCGGCGTGTAAGGCAGTGACAATATACCTGTGGAATGGGTTACCGAAGCTTCGCAGTGTAAATCAAAACGACAATACAAAACATCGTATACCGTTTTTTAAGGGTTGACCTGTTAATTTCAGCCAGCGTTGGTTATCTAACTTATCTATTCCAATTATAAGAATGACCTAACTGACTGATTGACATATAGACAAGCCTAAGTCACTGGACGTATACTAAAAATTTTCAGGTTATATTCGTCTTGGGGCATACAAGTGTTCTAAGAATGGAATTTCCGAAATTTAACCCTTAAATGGGTACAGCAGGGGTTAAAATTTGTATGAAAATAATTTCACGCGGACGAAATCACACGCGTTTCACTATTTCAATTCATTCTCGATTTTAGCTCGTCTTAAGTCATGATTTATTGACAGTTTGAAATGAAAAAATCTTTCGAAAATTCGTCACTTGAGCTTATTACCTGAGATGTGTCTGAGTATTCCGGGGTTACTTATATTTAACCTTCGATCAATTATACCCCTGATATAATGTCGGCGCAAAAAATAAGCGCTCACTTAAGAAGTGAGCTCTGATTTTGTTTTGACGATTAGTGACATTATTTACTAGGAGACAGGTTGTAATTATATTGAACTTAAATTTTTTTATTATTTTTTTCTCACTTCGTTAGTAAACAAATATAGCTATTTAAGTATATATTCACGTGGACTACTTTTAGCTATGATTTTGTTTTCATCTAGGGGTATCGTTGATCAAAGTATTTATCTGAAATTTATTAAATGACTAATCAGCTGAATGCCAATAAATAACCAGTAAAAAACAAAACAAACTACATCACAAATCTTGTTTTTCGTAAGCTGAAAACAGGTGTGGCAATCTTATTTAAGGTACCTATAAAACTGAAACGGCTTACCTGGGGTATGAAAAATTTAATAGCCAAGTGGTAAATTCAGGCCTGTAAATTACTTAAACCACAAAGCCTTTTAGGTTTGATCGCCATGTTATGCCATGTGGCCATAACGGCAAACTTAATACCATTTGGAAACCCCACAAAGACTAGTCTCCTGATTGCATATCTTCTGTTGCTAACAGATTCCTGTTGCAAGTGTTAAATATGACAGATTTTCTTGATATTTGACACATGCAAAAGGAATCTGTTAGCAACACTTACACTATTCCCCTCTGTTTTTTTTATGTAATTACTGATGGAACAAGCTTATGGCCCATCTGATGTTAAGTGGTTACCATCGCCTATAACAAAGCATTACATTACAGGTAATGAACATGCTCTTTATTAATCAATAAAGATATTTATTTTTGTAATTCTTTATCTTGTATAATAAATACATAAATAGTATACATATCGATACTTATTTATAGAAATGTATCGTATGAGGCAGATATAATTTTCTCGCATTGTCCATTTTAGCCCTGCAGGTTTTCTGTAGCAAGAAATAATTGCAATACATTTGCATGAAAAATTACAAACCATTTCTGATATTCCACCCACAGATGTCGCTTATGTTAAATAAAGCAATATATTCCATTGTCGCAGCGAAAATAGTAAACCATTTAAAAGTTAAAAGCAAAACACGCGAAGATTGAACGTTGGATAAAACCTGCGTGCTCGTATTTTGTGGACAAATTGACATCTTTATTTTTAAAACAAAGACTATAAAACGAATTATGTTTGCATGGCGTTTTGACACGCGACGGAACATACATATATGTTACAATTTTGTCAAATAAATAAATAAATAAATACTTCTGGACATTTTTACACAACACCATCTAGCCCCAAACTAAGCATAGCTTGTACTATGGGAACCAGATGACTGATAGAATACTTATATAACTTTTTTTTTGTAAATACATACTTAGAATACAATATAACACCCAGACACAGAACAAACATTTACGTTCATCACATAAATGTTTGTTCTCGGTGGGGATCAAACCTACAGCACAGAAGGTAGGGCTACTACAAACTGAGCTGTGACGGCTGTCTAAAAAAAGTCTACTATGAAAATTCCGATAAAACTTGGAGGTTTTACCGCTGTTACTAAGGTCAATGATATCTGGTGGTTTACTACTTGGAAACGTATGAGGGAGGCTTATGTCCAGCAATGTAGTTCTACGGGGTGTTGATAATGATGATGCAACGGTAGTGTTTGTATTAAAACAGGCACATAACACACACACACACACACACACACATGAGCACACACATGGGCACATGAGGTTTTCACTAAGGACTATAGTATGGGGTTCTTCAAAAAGGGCGTTTTAAAATTTTTAAAGGGTCGGCAACGCGCTTGTAATTCCTTTGGTGTTGCAGGCGTCCATAGGCTACGGTAACCACTTTCCATCAGGTGGGCCGTAAGCTTGTTTGTCTACTTTGTTGTATAAAAAAAAAAAAACATAACTATTACGTTTCTATCTATCCAAAGCTTATCTGAAAGCGAGCAAATACCTCGAGTACCTACCGTGCCGGGTGATTAAAGTCGTGATGCCATTTATTTTTATTATATATTTTATGTTTACTATAGTCATATAATATGACACAAAAACGCATTCCATTGTAAGTTGGAGTAAGTACTTGTTTTACTCAAAAGTATGAGGAACAATATTCCGACTGTATTCATAAATGCTTTGACAAATACTATGTTCGCGCGTATGTGGTTAAGGGCCTAGCTACACGCTCAATGTTTCCCGTGCAAACAGTTTAAAAAATAAAACGGTGCACGGTGCCGCGCAGCGACTTCATGGTAGCGACGTACCTACCTTCTTTATATGCAGCGATAGTATATTGATAGTATATTGCAACGACTTATATAAGTAAAAAAATGTGTTTTTTTTAACATTAATAGACTATCCTTTGGCTTCAATCTCACTTGTTGGTAAGTGACGATGAAGCCGACAAGGACGGTCTAGAATAGGTACACTTGTTCACTCTTGCCTTAAAGAGATCCAGATTATAGTGGTCAGGAAAAACAGACGCTGATTATGAGTTTCACTCTTCAGTGGTTCGTATGATAAAGGTGGAACCGAAACGCTTTGTACGAATGATATAATAGTAATTTATGTTCTAGTCGTATAATAACAATATTAAAGAAACTTGTTTATTCTTTCACACAAAGGTTTCTGCGTAGTTAACATAAAGTAAGATCTATAACTTAGGGGTTAAGAGCAGTAAAACTGTTTTTTGTAACTGATGTTCAAGATAGGTTAGAAACCTTTAATAAGGGTCAACAGTGCTCCACTCTACGGTTAAATTAATCTGACTTTAACCAGTTACTATTACTTAAGTTACGTATAGGTAAACAATTTAGTGGGAATAAACATCTAGTGCGTCAACTTGTTTTGTGAAAGTTATTTGCCTTACACAAAACTGCGCACTCTGTGTAAATAATATTGAACGTGTAGCCAGGCCTTTATGCTGCTTGAGTATTTGGGTTCCGCGTGCTTGCTCTGTTGCGAAATACTTTTAGAATATATATGCAGAACTAAAACGTAATGTCCGACCGTTAGTCATAAAAAAATGTAAAGCTAACACACTTTTGTTAATTATTTGATAACACTCGATCGTGATTATTATAGAACTTCGTAGTTTTGTATATTTTGAGTTACACTGCGCGGTTTGTTAGTTTAGCTGTGCAATGGTTACAAACTAGCCTCACGGTGTAATCCAATACGATAAAACGGTAGTGAGAAACTTCATCAATCATTTGAAGTAAACAAACTAACATTTATGTTCATTTCTTTCATAAAAAAGAAGGAAAAATTACAAGTACCTACAATAAAGACTGTAAATACTAATATAAACATAATAGGATCACGACAAAAATCCATAGGCACTGTAGACATCACCTATTGAATCAGGATTGTTTGAGAATGTTCAAGAGTGTTTAGAGGCTTGTCTAAGCATAGGCACTACTCGTATTATAGCCTGATTAATTTTAGAATCAAAACTAAAATGGCATCATTAAATCATTACCTCTCACTTGCACACTATGTGTATGAGTGAGTGGTAATGATTATCGGCGTCGTTTTAAATTCGTTTCTTTTTTTAATCAGGCTAAACTAAATTTTTTTGAGGAAATAAATGATTCTTCGACTAATAGATGAAGCCACGGTGGCTAAGGTTTTGTTTAAATGATATCCCTAAGAGTTTTTCGTCAAGTGGGATTAGGCTGCAATGGCGCAGGTGGCTCAAGAATTGTAGCAAGGTATATCTTTTGGCATAACATAAAATCCTTGAGGATACATTTACTATACTAGCTTGACGCGCGACTTCGTCATTTTTTATATTTTTTTTTAAACTATTTAGGAATTCAACTTCGAAAATTTATTTCTTAGTACAACTAATCGTACCAAGACAAATATACCCTGAAAATTTCAAATTTCTACAACCATTAGTTAAGGCTGTGCGTTGTCTATAATGTCAGTCAAGACAAAGATACTAATACTTATATTCAATATAGATATAGATTTTTATGTGACCTATGTTTATTTATTTATTAAAATAATATTTTAACAGATACCGTGTAAGTTTTAACACAAACATGGTGTGTGTATTCTATATCTTATAGCGTTAGGAAAACGTCTCCAGGATTGGCACAGGGCCATAACTGCGGGTTATTCCGGGCATCGACCTTATTCCAATCAGTCAGTGGGAACAATACGTTTTTGTGTTACTACAGTCTAATAACAGTTATATAGGAAAGGTTACTCTTGGATGCGGTGGTTCCGGCCTTTCGGATCCCTCTATTATTTTTACAAAGATCTTTATTTTTCAATAAAGATAGAGTGGGCCGGTGCAAATACAATCTATGCAAGTGGGGAGTGTTAGACCAGTCACGTGCACAGTGTGACTGTGGTGCTGCTTTCCAAACTATGCCGCACCTACTAAATTGCCCCACTTGCCCTCATTCATGCACCAGAACCGATATTAACACCGCCTCAGACGCTGCTGTGGCAGTCGCTACCTTCTGGGCAGGACGTATCTGATTCCATTCACTTGAGAACTATTGACACGAAAGAAGAAGAAAAAGAATAAAGATTTAGATGACGTTTTAGATGCAGGCCAGGTCAAGAGTACCCTAAGCTGACGAGCATGTATGAAGAATTTGTACGTCAAGATCGTAGCAAGTGGAAATCCGTGATCTCTGCCTACCCCTATGGGAAAAAGGCATGATTTTATGTATGTATGTACGTATTATTTTTCATTTATTTCCTTTTACAATACCCTAAGAGTTAAAAACTAAATCGACAATGCAGAACAATTAATGTTCTAAAAAACATTAAAACCACAAAAAAGCCAAAATCTTCCTTTTAGCATAATTTATTGACAAGACAAAGAACCCTTTTTTTCACACTTTTACATTAGTAAAAAGTATGTCTTAAGATTATTAGAAGAGAAAATAATGTCCTTTTATCTTCCCATCCTAAGTAAACACACAGTCACCTTGACAAAATGTGGACTTATTTGTAAAATTTACCAGCCACTTCAGTCAAGCCATATTTCTAAGTTATGGCCCGTTGGGGACCACCTTCACGATTACTACTTTATTTTGATTACGATCTCTCTGGGCCTACTTCGGGACTATCCAAAACTGTCCCAAATTATCTAAAACTACCCTAAATGACCTTAAAAAAATATCTACCTTATTTTTTTAGACTTGACGACCGATGTGGCGCGGCGGGCGAATGTCTGCCTGCGACGCTGGAGGTTGCGGGTTCGATTCCCGCCTCGGGATAAATGTTTGTACGATCTGCAAATATTTATTTCAGATGTTCTGGGTATTTTCTATGTATAATAAAAAATATCTACTTATGTAATATATAGTATTAAGTATATCAGTCATCTAGTACCCATAACACAAGCTCTGCTTAGCTTGGGGCTAAATGATGCTGTGTGGATTGTCAAGCATTTTTTTTTTTTACATTAACATTTACTTTAAGAATATAAGTAAAACAAAGTATAGATCATGAAACATCTTAATTAATTTGCGATTTACAGAATAATAAAAAATAATAATAATAATTGATTTGCATAATTTTATAAGGTTCACAATGTTACAGGTGAAGGGCTCGTCCGGGGAAGTACTACCACCATGCCTATTTCTGCCGAAAAGCAGCTTACTGTGTTCCGATTTGAAGGATGTGGCCGGTAAAATAACAGGCGCATGAGGCTTAACACCAGTCAGGTTGATGGAGGCAGGGTAGTCCATCGAAGAGCACGCATCTAACGTGCGTGACCTACAAGGCAATACTTTGTTGTATAATCAATGGTTAACAGTACTGGTGTTAAGCCTTATGTGCCTGTAAATTTATTGACACCCACACCCTTCCACCAGAACAGACTAAGCTGCTTGGCGACTGAAATAGACATGGTGGTAGTACTTCCCCGGATGAATAAAGTTAGTGTGAAACCTTCTTACAACTCGTGTTGTAATAAGTTCTTACAACGCTGACCTTCGTTGGTTTAAACATAGTTATGATTCTAAAGTGTAACCCGTATAAAAACTATAGTCTATAAATTATTCTGCCGCAGTAATTTCGGACGAGCATCAAGTAAAACAAAAAAGCGACTGAAGAAATATGCCTTTACAAACAATGTTAAAAAATCAAGTCTGGAATAATAAATAAAGTTAAAATAAATTTGTTATTTGAGGTAAAGCGGGAAATTAGATCAGTGGTCATGACTCAAAGTGAATTTGCAACAAGGTATTGTTTTCAAAAAAATATATTTGCTAGCTGTAACAATGGGGTAACAATGGGCGGGAATGGGGTCGATAAACACTTTTTAGGGTTCCGTACCCAAAGGTTAAAACGAGACCCTGTTACTAAGACTCCGCTGTTTGTCTATCCGTCTGTCACCAGGCTGTATCTCATGAACCGTGATAGTTAGAAAGCTGATATGTTCACAGATGATGTATTTCTGTTGCCGCTATTCGAATTGTCCAAAGTATAACGATAAACGTAAAGTAAGTGAACCACGCGGACAAAATCGCGGACAACAGCTAGTTACTTCTAATTGTAATGCTATTCCTTCTTATAATTATTATTTCTCTCAAAAATTAAGTGCATATCATAAAAACCGTAGCCTTTTTCTAAATACAAAGTAGAATGCAAAAGTAAAACGGGATCTCAAAAAGAAAAAAGTCGCTCTAAAGATTTAAAAACAAAACGGAAGAAAATTCCAGCGAACAATTTATCTTGACCTGAGATTTACTACACTTTTTTAAACAGAGCTTTTGGAAGAACCCCGAAGTAAGTTGTGTTGAATTTTTATAACAAATAAAATAGTCTTGAAGGAGGTAGTACATTACTAAGAGGATTTGAATCGGACAAATCTTTTCAAACACAGTTTCTTTATAATATACTCTTATACTAAATACTCTCTTGGTTTCCACAGAACACCAGCGCCTGATTCGGACCCTTTTGCTGCTGTAGCACACAGGCACCTACTGCTTATGTCCTTCCTTTTGTCTTTTATGTCACGTTTTGTTATGTTTTATATGTGTATGTGTGTTTGTAGCAAATAAATGTATGTCTATGTCAATGTCTCCGTCTTATTTTGCTGTAGTTAGGCACTGAGTATTGAAATATTCAGTGCCTAGTGTTTTTTATAAAAAAGATGTGTCCTTATCTTATATTTATATTATACCTTATCTTAATATTGAACATTTACATAGAATTGAATTAAAATTGAATTGAAATAATTTTGAATATTTCTTTTCTCAAAGTTTGAAGGATTTATCCATTCTACATATATATAAGGTACATAGTTAATATACATGATAAACCCTTTGGTGTGTGGATTTCTTCACAAGATAAGTAGGTATGATTGGCTTTGAAAGATAATAATATAGTAATAGTAATAATAATCACGCTGGACAATCCACACAACATCATCTAGCCCCAATCTAAGCAGAGCTTGTGTTATGGGTACTAGATGGCTGATGCATAGATATATTTTTTTATTATGCATAGAAAATACCCAGAATACCCGGAATAAATATTTGCAGACCGTACAAACGGGAATCGAACCCTCTTTAATAAGTTAATAAGGTGTATTTAATAAGTTTATGTAAGAAGCTGTGAGAAATAAAACATTTGTCTTTGTAATACAATAAGTCTGAAAACGGTGCCCACCCACGTTTCAAACTCACCTTTGGCAAAAAATACACATTTAATTTAGTAAAAAGGCTTTTATGGACTAGTCTTTACTCCATTCTATGTTGCTTCCTTTTATAATAAGGGTTTATCAAGTTGAATATGGCCTAAGTGAAAAGTTTAAGTAAGAAAATGTACAAACATTTTCTTTTATTAAGAACTTTGTGTAGATAATGGAGATATGTAGGTTTTCTTTACAAAACCTATAGCATATGAAATTAATGCATTATTTTCTTTTTGCAGTTTTAATGCTTATGTGTAACGGGATAAGGTTGGGTTTTGCTATGTGTTAGCGATGTAATAAGGTTGAAAGTTTTGAAGATTTTTTTAACGTATCTGTTTAGTATTTAAGATCTAGCACAAGTGCCCAAGGATGGATCTATCGATAGATAAAATTTTACGTAAATTCTCGATACAACGGGGTTTTACCGATATTTATCGAGATAGGTAGCATGGAACTATGTTAAACGCTAGGTTGATAAATTAAAGAAGTTTTACCAAATTTATCGACAAGATGTTAACAAAGGAATCACTCGATAAAATATGTGTTTGCGCTAGCTGGTGTAGATAAAATTTGATGGATAAAATCAGATTATCGATACGATAAGTTTGTTGACCGAAGTTCCATGATCGCACCCCTGGTGGTGTAGTGGAAGGGACTCCGTTTTCTGATCCTAAGATCCTGGGTTATATCCGGTAGTGCACCAATGGATTTTTCTAATAAATATTCTAGCAGCGGCGATGCGCTTGCAGCCTGTCACGTATAAAATTCTTACTATGCAACATTTAGATATACGCCTAATAATTATGTATGACATATTTTTGACCTTATAAAATCTTGTATTGGTGCAACTTGGTACGCCCTAAGGTATCTGAGGGAATATCTGCCGTGCCTGAGGCTAAAGTCGAGAGGCTATTTCTGTTTTATGAGAATAATCAAAGGTACCTCGTAATTGAGGTAGTAGATTTATTTTATTTATTTATTTTTTATTTAATTATTCATCATAAAACTTGTATAAAAAAAAATTGCAGTAGCTGCCTACCACATTTTTTTTTATATACTACAATGCACAGATATGTAAGTCATAAGTCTATTTCAATTTAGTTAAACTTTTCCGGTAAATGCGTTCAACCCTAGCTTAGATAGAGATAGATAGAAGATAGAAAACACTTTATTGTACACCACAATACGATAAACACTACAAAACTAATACACATTTATAGAAAAAAAATCATTAAGTGGAATACAATGGGCGGTCTTATCGCTAAAAGCGATCTCTTCCAGACAACCTTGGGATGGACAGGACTTGCCAAGAACGAGAAAGGACGGTAGTGTAGTATAAACAATAAGTATAATGCATACAATAATATCAACCTACTCTAATTTATATTACCTATATAACTACGTACATTAATTACTTATACAACTAATACATATATACAATATCATGTATAGTATAAATATATATTAATACATATACCTACACTTAGTGAAATATAAACATGAATACTAGGCTATCAAGAGGTGATCGAGCAAGAGATTTTTGAAACCAGGGAGGGATTTAGCAGTTCTGACATTAGTAGGAAGAGAATTCCAGAGACGAATGGCTTGCACCGTGAAAGAGTTCTCAAAGAAAGTAGAAGTGTGCACAGGTGTTTTGAGTTGAAATGTCTCAGAGGAACGCAGCGAGCGGAAATTGGAGAGATGGAGAAACTCGAAGCGTTCCTTGAGATAGGAAGGAGTGGAAGGGTTAAATAAGATACTGTACAGTAGAGTAAGAATGTGAGTATTCCTGCGGAGGCGGATTGGCAACCACTTAAGTTTATTGCGGTATTCCGAGACGTGGTCATATTTTCGTAAGCCAAAAATAAAACGAATACAGAAATTTTGAAGGCGCTCAAGTTTGTCAAGATGTTTTTCAGTAAGATCGGGATAGCAAGAGTCAGCATAATCGAGGATAGGGAGCAACAGGGACTGTGCTAGCGTAATTTTGGTTGATGTTGGCAAGAAATTTCGCAATCTGCGCAGTGAAGCGGCTGATGCAAACATCTTTCGACTTAATTCAGTAAGTTGAGGCCCCCATGACATATCCTTGTCCATCAATATACCCAAATTTTTGACAGTGTCACTAACAGGTATAGGGACGCCATCAAAAATAATTGAAGGGAGAATAGACCAGTCTATCCTAGTAATCATCCTGGAGCTACCTACTACTATAACCTGAGTTTTCATAGGATTTACTTTGAGGCCATATGCTTTACTCCATGCCAGAATCCGTAACAGGTCACTATTTATAACATCAATGGCTACATTCAAATTTTCTACTGAAGCTTGAGTGTATATCTGTAGGTCATCAGCATAAAGGTGATACGAAGAAAGAAGAGAGTGAGAAATTGAATTGATAAAGATAGCGAAAAGAAGAGGAGAAAGGACACCGCCCTGGGGTACACCAGCAGTTAATTCACACCATGACGAGTAATTATCATCAATTCGAATACGCTGCCGGCGACCAAATAGGTAACTACGTAACCAGTCTATAGCTGTTGGTGCAATATTGTAAGAGCGAAGGACTGCCAAAAGTATATCAAAATCAACATTGTTGAACGCGTTGCTAAAGTCTAGCAGTGACAACACTGTCACAAGTCCATTATCCATACCCTGACGAATGTCATCCATGATCTTTGTCAAGGCCGTCGTGGTGCTATGTCCACGGCGAAACCCGGATTGGAAAGGATTCATAAGGCTATTCTGGGACAGGAATATGCTTAATTGTTGGTACACAAGACGCTCAAGCACTTTTGACAGGAAAGGGAGGATAGAAATGGGTCTGTATTCAGAAAATAAGGTGGGATTGGATTTTTTTGGCAATGGAATGATTTGGGCATGTTTCCAAGCTATAGGAAACGTAGTGGAAGAAATAGAAAAGTTAAAGATATGGGTTAGGACATGGATGACATCGTCGAGTATGGGCATTAACATATTGCGACTAATATTGTCATTGCCGACTGCATTGGATGAAATGGAAATAACGCTTCTCTTAACATCACAATCAGAAAAAGTATTAAAAAGAAAAGGAGAAGTATTAGGAAGTGGAGTGGAAAAGAGATGTTGAATCGTGTTAGACTTAGTTAATCCATTAATATCGGAAGATGAGGAGAAGTACTGGTTTAACATGTCAATGTCTAAATCTTTAGGTATGGTGTCTTGACGTGATATACCTACCCCCAAAGTTCGAAGAAACTTCCAAACCTTGGAAGGGTCATCGTTATCCACAGATTTATGAATATGCTGGCGCTGAGCATCCCTGCACACCTTATTACAGAGATTTCGACGATATGTGTAAGCACTGTAATTAGCATCAGTGGGGCTACACTTGAATTTAAACTTAGCTACGTTTTTTTTATGCATTATAGATTTTATTTCAGTAGTTAACCAGGGAGCAGGAAGTTGCTTGATTTTAACTTTTCTAAAAGGAGCATGCTTATCGTACAACTTTGTGATGATGTCATTGAAAAAACTAAGCTTGTCATCAATTGTAGTTGCACTGGCTACCGTAGACCAATCAATCTGTGCCACATCTTCGCGAAAGCTCACTTCATTTATGCCACCAAAATTACGCTGCATTATTACTTTCGGCTTAACTTTAGGAGGACGAATTTTATATGAAAGGAAAATTAAATCATGATACGAAAAGGCGTCTGCCGGGCATTGGCCATGCCTAAATACATTATTTATGGATGATACAAGTATTAAGTCTAGAAGAGAGGGAGCACAATTCGGAAAATGATGAGTGGCACTAAGAGGTAAAAGGGATAAGTTACAGGATTTTACTAAGTTTTTAAATAGCGTGGAACGATGGTTGTCTTTAAGAAGGCATGTGTTAAAGTCGCCCATAATAATAGTGTACTCTAGGGTGTAATCCCAAATGGAAGGGCATAGAGCTCAATTTGGAGTAGATTGTTACAAATACGAAACAAAAGGTATACGCATAGAAATGTACTATTTCCTCTCTGGAAGTAGGTCAAATCCTTGTTATATCCGACCGTGTTTGATGTGATCGCCTGGAGATTACAAGGTTTTTTCAACTGAAAATAGAACAGTTTCATGACTTTAATCTCAAGGCATGGTAGATATTCCCTTAGAGGACCAATTCTCATAACGAGATATAATATTTTATTGTTAGTAGTAGGAGAGTTCTTTGTAAAGGGCTCGTCCGGGGATGTACCTACTACCACTATGCCTATTTCTGTCGCCAAGCAGCTTGCTATGTTTCGGCTTAAAGGGTGAGGGTGTCGGTAAAAGTACAGGCACATAAGGCTTAACATCTTTATGCCTCAGGTTGATGGACGCAAGCAGTGCATTGTAGAGCACGTTTCTAACGAGCGTGACCTACGAGGTAATACTATGTTATAGGTGATGGTAACCACTTGACATCAGGTGGGCGATCTGCTTATTCCATCAGCTAGCCCTATAAAAAAAATGCATCAGTAATATGTATAAAAAATGTTATAGGTTAAAATTAAATGTGTCATGTTTTATAAGAGAAAGAGGCGGAACCTTTTCTCTCATAAAAAATCGTAGTCTTATCACCACCCTAGGTGCTTAAGGTTCGTGGGTAGGTACCGAGGTAGGCCACTACATCATACATATTCCAAGCCCGTCTACCTTCAGCAATTGTATGTAAACGTTTATGTAAATAATTCAACTCCCGTAAAACTATTTTCTTGAATGTAAATAGGATTAGGGAGGAGCTGAATATTGAATGAAAAGAAAATTATTTTCGCTGTCTTGTACAGTCACCGGCATAAAGACTCATGATGTTTTTCATAAAAAGAATATGTAGTAGCATAAAAAAATTTGTAATAAGAGTTGAAATAACAATCGTTGAAGCAACCGCTATCAAACAAAACTAAACCTTTTTATGTATGTAATAAAAAATACAATCTAACGGCTGTTATATCACGTATTGTCGGTATCTTGAAAACCAAATAATAATAATGCTGGACAATCCACACAGCATCATCTAGCCCCAAGCTAAGCAAAGCTTGTGTTATGGGTACATACATACATATTATATTTTTTTATTAAATATAGAAAATACCCAGAACACCCGGAATAAATATTTGCAGATCGTACAAACATTTATTTCAAGGCGGGAATCGAACCCGCAACCTCCTGCATCGCAGGCGGACATTTGCCCACCGCGCCACATCGATCGTCAATCACAAGAAGATCTCGTTATTTCTTGTTAGTACAATGAAATCTATTGTCCCTTTAGTTACGTTAAGTATGGGTTGGCCTTTATGATCTCCTCTGTAGCTGGTTGATTGAAGATTCAAAGATAGGATACAACAGGGCAATTGCTGTATAGTTTAAATACCCTTTGATCTGAAGGTCACGGGTTTGAACCCGGTCTAGCACTAATTAGTTATAATAAATAAGTCTTTTAAATAAGTTTCGCTATGGAGTATGCGTAAGAAAACGTCGAAAAACCATTTAAATTTAAATAAATATACAAATCAATAAAATCAAGTTATTTAAAAATAAAATATTCCAGTAATCAAACAATTTTTGCCAGTGCCTTCAAACGGTGAAAAAAAACATCGTGTGGAAACCAGTTAGTAATCTAGCAGCGGTGATGGGCTTGCAACTTGTTTTGTATGAATTACCAACAACTGCAAAATGTGGGCTTGACTACTTTTTAGTACTCTTAGATATCGGAAAATCACGAGTCGGTACTTTGTACTAAGAGATTTGAAGGGATGTCTACCGTACCTAGAATTAAATTTGTGATGCTATATTTTTGAATCCAGCAAAGGCTGAATAAATAAACCACCTTAGGAAGAAATCCCAACTTTCTAAAAATCATAAGAGTTATTTGTTTAATAAAATTTATGAAAACGGAAAGCACAAATAAAACAATTAAGCAACTCAGCTCACAATTATTACACTCTAGCATTTTATTACCACAAAATTGAGGTTACATTTCTTTTCTTCTATCGAAGCCAATTGGACCGTAGTTCCAAAAACATTACCGTTCTTCAGCAGTCGAGTAAAAACAGAGCAAACAACATATATTTTGAACAATGCGTATTTGGTTCGTCAGGTCCCAACTTGGCGAAAACAACAGTATCTAAAGTTATTTCCACACTATCAAGCCCAGTTCAAACTGGTTCAAACTATTTGAAGATCTAAATATTGTTTATTTCGTAGGTTTAGCAGTTATACCTATTATTGGTTTTTTGCTTGATTGACATATAGCTTCGTTATTTTAATTATTATTATGATAAAGAAAACACAAATGAGAAATTCAGATACAAAAAATGTTAGGAACTAACCCGTAACTTTCTTGCTTGTTTTCTAGACTTGGTCGCGATAAACTGGCGTTCGTACAAAGCAAAGCATCAACTTGACACATACAGGTGTTAAATCTTATGTGTGGTTTCACCAGCACCCACATCCATACCCTTCAAACCAGAACACAGCAAGCTACTTGGTGGCTGATCGACGGGACGGAACGGGGCTGGAAGACGGGTGGTTTGCTAGCCCCCAACCCAGGAAGGCTAACAGTTCATTAATACCGACACAGGCCCCCTTGGCGATCCCGGTGTTCCAAGATAGTTTTTTTTAACCTATGTTGTTCCACTGCTGGACAAAGATCTCCCCCATTTCTTTCCACTGCTCTCTATCTTCTATCGCTTTTCACCAGGATTTATGAAAAGTATCGAGGTCGTCACGCCAACGTTTCCTCGGCCTGCCCCAGCTTCATTGTCCATTTACAGGTACCCATTGTGTGACGACCGCTGCCTATCTCTCGTTAGGCATACGACTGTATATTCTATGCATTACATTTGAGCAGACTCAAATCATTCTTAAATACTGATGTAAAACCACATACTGACAAAAATGCTTGACAGTGCAAAGAAACCTTTAGTAGTAATCTTCAAACATCTCTTCGGTAAATACTTTACCCCTTTTCAAAGCGAGCCAGATGAAAGATACGACCGGCCAAGCGTTACTGGCCCGTGAGCCCGACAAAGGTATCTTTGATAAAAGTTGGTAGTAGCTGGTACCTCAACTGTGGCTTGTGGTCGAGTCTCCATTCTGTTTGAATTTGTGGTCAATATCTCAATTTCCTGGCACTTTGTTAAAGGTTTTTGAGTGAGTAGCAAAACATTAAGTAGTTTTGTAGTTTGACGACAAAAGTTGGGGAATGGATGCTGAATGTACAGTCATTATTCAATGAATCTTTTAAAAAAGCCTTTTTATACGCTCTGACAGTGTTTTTATCACCAAATAATACACTTTCTTTTTGAAAATTATTACGAGATAAAACCAACCTTCGAGCATTGGCCGGTTTTTTTGTTAAAATATACTTAGAATAGATTACAACCGACAACCGATGTGGCGCGACGGGCGAGTGTCCGCGACGCAAGAGGTTGCGGGTTCGATTCCCGCCTTAGGACAAATGTTTGTACGATCTGCAAATATTTATTTCGGGTGTTCTGGGTGTTTTCTATGTATAATAAAAAATATCTATATATGTAATGCATTGTATTAAGTATATCAGTCATCTAGTACCCATAACACAAGCTCTGCTTAGCTTGGGGCTAGATGATGCTGTGTGGACAGTCCAGCATTATTATTATAACACCCAGACAGAAAACAAACATCTAAGTTCATAACAATGTTTGTTCTTGGCATAAGATAGTTTTATGTTAGACTTTAGAGCATTTTCTCTTGTAAAAAACCCGACCAAATTTTATCACTGCAAATATTTTTGGTAAGATTGATTATTATGATTTGGGATGAGCTAAGGGTAGTCAAACGTCCAACACTAAAATCGCCTCAGGTTAACGACAGTGTCGGCCTTGAACTCACCACACGTAAAACCATACACGTGTTTTATGGCACTCCTTAAAAACGTATAAAACCTGTTTTTGTAACCTCGACACGTCCTGTACTTACATTATGATAGGGATTTTATTTTACAAGCTATATCTGTAATCATCGTCTATCTAACTAGAGCCTACCATTAAGTAGGGTTTTTTACACCACATGCTAGAGCACTGGTGGTCTAGTGGGAATGACCTCGCCTTCTGATTCTGACGGTTTGATTCCGGCCATGCACTTATGGGTTATATTCTGTTCGAAAAATTTATGAGCCAATGCCTTTCGTGAATCGGGCCTCTGTATGCCTTTTATTCAGGGACTTAGAGCATTGTAGGGCACGTTTTTGATGAACGTGACCTGCAAGGCAACGTAATTACTGCATCCATCAACTGATTCTATCAACAAATCATTATCAAAAAAGGTTCAATTTAGTAGGGCTACACTTTCTAATGAGTAAAATCTCATCAAATCTATGAAGTTAGGCCACATCCAAACACGTCAGGCATGTCACGTTGGTCCGTAATTAAGTTAGTCAGCCTCATCCTGCCAAAATTCGTCGATACTCGAGCTTAGCCCAATTAATTGCCTAATTGGATCACGTAGCGCGTAGAGACAGCATCACAAGTTAATGTCCATATTGGAATTTAGAAATCATTGCACTAGAAAACTATGGTCTGTTCCACTTTAATCCACTAAGCAAGTCCACTGATGGATTTGTTTCCACATTTTATTCCACTGTAATTTGTAAAACAGAATAAAATAAATATTTAAGAGAGCTCTCATACAACAAACGTGCTTTTTTTGCTGTTTTTATTATAGATAATGGTACGGTACTCTTCTTGCGCGAGTTCGACTCGCACTTGGCTTGCTAGGGTACCGCAGCCTATGGAGATAAAAAGGAAACTTGTATAGAACAGAATAAAAGTATCGTGAGGAAACCAGTAAATATTCTAGCAGCGGTGATGGGCCTGCAACCTGACCAACTACTGCAAAATGTGGCTCTGTAAAGAAACCTGAGTCTGAACTTGAATTGGTACGTAAATTTGCTCTTAATTTAATCTGTAACGTAAGAGTTTTTAAATAATAATAATAATGCTGGACAATCTACAATTGCAGCATCATCTAGCCCCAAGCTAAGCAGAGCTTGTGTTATGGGTACTAGATGACTGATATACATAATACAATACATTGCATACATAGATTTTTTTATTATGCATAGAAAATACGCAGAATAGAAATACTCAGAATAAATATTTGCATATTGTACAAACATTTATCCCAAGGCGGGAATCGAACCCACAACCAACTGCGTCAACATAACATAACATAGGCATTTTTAGATAAATGACTTATATTTGATAATACTCATTTCAAAGATATTTAAATTACCGAAACTCATAATACCAGAAGGCAAATAACCAGAAAGTTTACAATTTTCTTTACAAAACGCACGGAAATAGTACGTATTTTCAATCAAACGTGCTAATAGTAGGAAATTGCTGTTAAAACTCCAAGTACAGCCAAGTTAAAGTAAATACAAAAGCATTGTTCTAATTAAGTTCAAAACCTACCCTGAGGGTTGTAAAACGCTGTACGTAGCCTAGCTTCAGCTGTGGCACTATGACTGACTCACAGCTTAAAATGAACCTTAATGCGTTCATATTAGATCTCAAATTAGGCGCGATACTTCAGTGGGGCAAATAGTTTAACCGAAACGCAAAAATATATTATACTAGCGACCACTCGCAGCTTCGCCCGCGTGGCAGTTTTTTTCCCGTTCCCGTTATTTTTTCGAGATTAAAAGTAGCCTATATGTTATTCCAAGTTAACACCAATTAAACAATTATTGAGGCAATTTAACTTCAGGTGGGCTATTCGCTTGTTCCATCAGAAGTGACATAAAAAAAAGTATAATTTTTTCATCTTGTGGCCATCCACAAGATGAAAAAAATATACTTTTTTTTTGCTATTTGCTCCATAGCAAATAGACCGTTCACTTGATTTTAAGTGGTAACTATTACAAAGTAAGGCCTTGCAGCTCACGCACATCCTTTTATGACGTACTACCCTGCGTCCATTAACCTGAAGCATACAGGTGTTAAACCTCATGTGCCTCTAATGTCACCGGTACCCAAACCGAAACCCAGCCAGCTGCTTGGCGGGTGAAATAGGCATGGTGGTAGTATTTCAAGCAAACCTTTCATAAAGAACCCTTTTAAAAAAAAACGGAAAAAAAGTATGAGGTTTTATACACTTGCTATTTTGCTGTTATAAAAGTAACCTTTTGTTATATGAATCCTGAATTTCCTCTAAGTATCTGTTGAGATTACAGGCATATAAGGCTTAATGCTGGTATGCCTCAGACAGACGCAGAGTAGTGCATTGTAGGGTACGTTCCTAACGAACGTGACCTGCAAGGCAATATTTTGTAATATAAATGACAGGTGATGATACCCACTGTACATCCGGTGGGCCATCTGTTTGTTCCATCAGCAATCACATAAAAGAAAATTATTTATAAGAGTTTCACTACGTGATAGAATCAGAGAAGGAATCCGTAGAAGAACCAATGTCACCGCCAGGTCTTGGCAATGGGTAGGACATATACCTCGCAGAACTGACCACTGCTAAGGCACAAAGGTTCTTTAATGGTGACTACGAACCGGAAGACAAATCGTAAGACGCTCATCCACTCGATGAACCTATGAAATGGCTCAAACTGTCCAGTAGTGGATTTCTTCAGGCTGATGATGATGATGCTGGTGCGTCAAGATCAAATCATGATGCCACAATATACTTTCATTATAATTACTCACGCATTACTCCTAACCCACAAGCAATTTTAGTTAAAATGCCACCTAAACTACATACCAGAACTTAAAATACCATACTTCCAAAGATGGAATCATCTCATCACCAGTCATTCTCCTTTGTGGTAAAGTCCGAACGTGACACTAGCAATAGCTGAGTGTTGCACGCAATTTTGAACCTTTGTTGAGTGTTGCCAGCAAATAAACACTCAGAAAAAAGCAAACAAGAATGAAATTAAATACTGTCAGAACTTCTTGCGTGCGGCCTTTTTGTATCAATTTCGGATTATTTTCTTGAAACCTAATATTCTCTTTTATGAAGTGGAATATTTGCACGTTAGTATTTAGTATTGTCTGTGCTGTGACCTGGCTTAGGTCGTGTGGAAGGGTGCCAAGAGAAAAGGCGCATCTTGCCAGGCGCCAACCGTTGGACATTTTAACTTTGAATGTAGGTTGTATTTCTATACGTGTCTATAAGTATATAAGTTTCTATAAGTATTTTGAAAAATAAAATTCACGAATTCAATCCTCAGGTACTGTTGATATCCGCTTAAATCTTTTAGTACCACGTACTTACTTGAGATTATTTGAGTATGTCTGAGGGGGTAGTCTGTACGTTCAAATATTATTGAAGTAATACTTCTTATGCGACTTCAACAAGGTTGCGTTAAACGTTTAACATTACCATGGAGGGGGTATGAAAGCACTGTTCTTTCTCTTTTTCTCTCATAGCCAGTTACGTTTCGTATATTAAAGAAGTTTTACTTCAGTCGTGTGGTCTAAAGCACACTCGTTTTTTATTTGGTACATTTCCACATTTTACAGTATTCTAAAGAACCTCACAACCAGATACGTCACAGAGTTCCACAGAGGTTGCAGAGCATACGATACCAACACGCCCCAAATTCGATTAGACATCCCCTATAACTGCCAAATCTTTTATAGCCCATAAATCTGGCTCTGTGCTGACTTAGACGCCGATAGCCCAGGTTTTAAAGCTTTGGATTAGTTTTGAGTTATTACGAAATATCGAGGTCGTGACTCATTTGATTTGGGAGTGCATGGGTATTATCAGAGGCCAGATTCTCGTAATCGGTAATCTGAAAACGATATTCCCGGATACTGACATTTCAGACATGCTTAATTTTGATAAAGTAATGAAGAAAAGGGTTTTGTTTAAGAACATTCAAAACCAAAGAAGGAAAATGTTTTGCTATCTTCTACAATATACAAACAACATTGAAGGAAAGGTAGAAGGAACGCGAGCGAGAGGAAAGCCAAGGATAAGTTATTCGAGCCAGATAAAGGAGAAGGTGGCTGTCATGTCGTACAAGGAGGTCAAGGGGGCCGCACTAGAAAGAGCGAAATGTAGAAAATGGCAAGCTCTTAAATTGAAAGAAGAATTAAAAGAAAAAATTTGACAATCAATTTCTTGTTTTAATCTCCAAAGTCAAACAGCTTTAGAGTCTAATTGACAACCGTCACACCTTAGTGCGAATAACCCGCCTTTTGCGCTATAGGTGGTGGGTTCAATCCCCACTGAGAACAAACATTTGTGTGATCACAGAGTTACATCCAACTAAACTGTGACAGCTTTCAAAAGACTTTTAGTAAGATATATGTTTAAAATAACACAAAATACGCGAAAATCGACATTATTTATAACACGTTATTTATGTCAGTTAAAAATAAACCCTTTGTGACACAACAGCTTAAACCATATAAGTATGTATGCTTTATCTTTATATCCGGTTGTTTTTTTGTCCTCCTGTCTACTAAACATACTTTTTTTAGATATCGCTTTAAATATTCAGGGGTGAGGGTGGTTTATAAGCTTAACACTAACATTTATTTCAGTATATGTTAAAAAACCCCTGGCCGATATTTTCGCGAATTGGTTGCTAATGCAAATGTTCTATGTATAGGGCACTAGGGGCCTGTCCTGGCTTCGCAGGTGTTTAAGTAAGGATCCCAATTTTTTTTTTAAATATTATATAACCTTTGTCACCCGGAGATAGTTTAGCTTCCAAACGGTGAAAAAATTTTTCTATTTGGTCCAGTAGTTTCTGAGCCAATAAACAATCAAATCTTTTCTTTTTATATTATTATTTGTATATTTAGTATAAAACCTTTTAAGAACGTAAAATATAACCAAGATAATTAAACACAATCTAAAAGAACTATCTACAACATACATATTTACAAAAAAAAAACAAAAAAACATAATGTTCTGTCTCATTTTTTTTAGAAAATAATCCACTCGAACGTTATTCGAGTGGATTAAATTTTTCAAATTAATCTCATATCAAAGATTTTATATGCATGTGTTATATCAATAAAATGCTTTTGTATGTATTTGTATGGGGTTAAAGCTTTAGTGAAACGATCCAGAATTAAATTATGGCTCTATAAAAACGGATTTATTGTTGCTAGCGTCATGTTTACTCTCACGCATTAGCGTAAACGAGTAATCTCTATAAATAAACTGTATTAATGCCGTTAGAGTAAAGTTTTTCAATAAGTAATGGGAGGCAGCCTTGAGGTTGTAAGTTCGATTTCGTAATATACTTTTTATACAACTTGCTAATAGATCACATAGCCCACCTGTTGTTAAGTGGTTACACATAATCTAAAACCAAACAAATGCGAGTTGGACTCGCACACGAATGGTTCTGTACCATTATCTTTAATAAAAACGGCAAAAATATCACGTTTGTTGTTTGAGAGCCCCCTTAAATATTTATTTTATTATGTTTTTTATTATTGTTATACAGAACAGAAATACATCATTTGTGAAAATTTCAACTTTCTAACTATCACGGTTCATGGGATACAGTCTAGTGACTGACGGACAGATAGACAGACAGCGGAGTCTTAGTAATAGGGTCCCATTTTACCCTTTGGGTACGGAAGCCTAAAAAAGTGCCTCGCAGATTACGTTCGTTAAGAACACGACCTATGAGGCACTTCTCTGCGTCCAAAAACTTGATCTAAACAGGTGTTAAGCTTCATGTGCTTGTAAATTTACACCGGCACCCACACCCTTCAAACCGGAACACAGCAAGCTGCTTGGGGGCAGAAATAGTCATGGTAGTACTTCCCCGGACGAGCCCTTCATTAAGAGCTCTTCTACTTTAAACATAGTATAGATATAGATTGATCATAGCAAACCTTGGCGTCACACCTTCATCAACACGTGACTCAGACACTGACGGACACGTACGCTCGTGTGGCAGTTACGTGGAGCGTTAACAAGTCTTGTGTGACGCTGACCGACGTTAACTGAACATATTTTCGATAGCTGATTGAGTTACAATGCGGGCACTCGGTAACCTATTCCACAGACAAGTTGTCGCTGCCTGACATTACCATGTAGTGTAACCCAAAACGACAATACGAAACTACGTTTATCGTTTTCAAGAGTAGACCTGCTGAGGTCACACGCACACATTATACGATTGCGGTGAATAAACACAAAAACATGTACAGAACATCACTACCTTATACTGCAATTTTGTTCTACCCGCAATTGTCAAGTATGTGGCAGGTACCTATTCGATTGTTTAAGTGTTTATTGTTCTTGTTTTAATTATTGCTATTCTTATATCGTAGGATATTGTACCTAATAGTAACGGGAAGCAGTTAGCAGCCGTAACACAGGTTCTCCTAGCACGGCTGTTATCGTAATAGCTTGGATGTAACAGTAGGTAGGTACTAAACCTTTTAAATGTGTTGTACTTTTTAGAAATTTTTATATCCACACGGTTTGTACCTAGTTACTAAGTTATTTATATGAAATAAATACTTTTTACACTACAAGTTTACAAGATTATAATCGTCGCGTATGGAATACTAACTACTGTAAAATGTGGGTACGCACCAAATGTACTTTCTGGACGTACCTCTGACTAACTCCTTTAGACACCCTAGTAGCTTGACACTAAGAGATCGAAGAGGATTTCCACCATGCCTTAAATGTTTCATTTCATTTTTCATGTAATTTTTTTTACAAATGTTTATTCTCAGCGTAGATCAAACCCATGCCCTACGGCGTAGAAACCAGCGCTGCTACCAACTTAGCTGTAAGACCCGTCCGTCAGTAATTGAATCGTTTTACCCCGTTTTCGTTTGATGTGAATATAATAAGGTGCAAATGAAAGGTCTGCCTGTTTTGCATACCTAATGGCTACTTCCATGGCCTTATCTAATTGGCTACTCAAATTTTATTATTACTTGCTTGTAATGGAATACCATAATGGCTTTAACCCTTAACTGTGGACATTTCCATGTGATCTTAAGGTACAGTTACTGACTCTAAAATGGTTTTCCATGATGGCCATAACTGACAATCATCTTCCTGCCTTTATCCCACTTTATGTGGAGTCGGCACAACTTGTTTGTTTTCTTTTTCTTTTTTTCTGCTACTATTGTCGTAAAAGTTTTAAAAGAACACACTAAGACACGAGTTATATGAGGGAATAGAAAGAATTAAAGAAAACAGACTATTTTGTCCCCAAACTAGATACCTATGTAACCGTAAAATAACAGGGAAGTCCAGTAGTTAACTGGGGCCGTATCACGAGCTTGTTTTTTCGTTCGACCGAACGAAAAACTTACATACGTATCACCAGCACATAGAATGTCAGTTCCTCGGTAATTTTCGTAAATTAGCTAACACGGATATTCTTTCTCTATCTAACTTGTGTAACGTTCCAAAACTAGTTATCATTATTTGAGTATTTATCGGTAATTCACGGTTTTTATGTTTCGTTTTTCTATTCCCTCGTAAATCTTTAAAAATACTAACACCTTGTTCTATGATTTTACAAACTATTAAAAATGCCGTGTAATAAGATGAATTTGACAAAATACCAATATATAGCATAAAAAAAATCTAATGGAATTTCAAAATTTTACGAGGTTGATACCAAAAACAGATTTTGAACGCACATTTTGCAAGTAATTATCAATGTTACCATCTCACACAAGCAACGCTTATACAAGCGTGGCCTACAGTTAGTGTACATTGTACTTAGTACATGTGCATGTGCTTTTTACTATGGAAACCAGAGAACTTATAAAATAGTAATGTACGTTATAATAGTAATAGAATATGACACCCAGACATAGAACAAACATCTGTGTTCATCTCATAAATGTTTGTTCTTAGAGGGGATCGAGTCCACAACCTACAGTGCAGAAGGCAGAGTTACTGCCAACCTAGCTGTGTTAGTTGCATCTATGTAATTATATTTGTTCTATCTGGCTGTTGTATTGTATTTACCAAAAATACATTACAAATAATCCATTATCAGAGCGATCACCTCACAGAAGTTGTGTGGGGAATCAAAACGTTGATATCATTTTTTTTTAATATAAGTAATATCTAGAACATTTTAAAATTACTAAGTTAAACCTAATTAATGCAAACTTTGCTCGAGTCCAGTTTTTAGGGATTAAGATACTGTAAACTTCATTTCCATTTCGATTTCAGTTTTGCAGTCACTCTGTAGATTCCTATTTGATTCCACTGTATGCGTTGTTTTGTTTAGAGCAAGATTAATTTTTAATTAATATTTTTCTATTTATTATTTGTTTGTTTCGGAATTTTATTGTGAAAATAATTTGACTCTTCTATTTTTAGAGTGGACAAAGTCACTAGAACAACGGCAACACTTATAGTTCAGTTCTTTCAGATTTCAAATTACTAAAGAAACGCAACTACTCGATACTAGAGGGCGTGCTTTTAAATTTCAGTGGTAGTAAATGTCACGGGAATCTTAGTCAAACTTTGCTTGTTTTGATACTAGATGGTGCTATATTCAATTTTATCAATTCTGAACATAGACAAGAATGAACTAGATAGGTTCCGCAAGTTACTCCATTTGCTTGTTCTATTTACTTTTCAAGTAAATTAAGTGAGATGATAAATGAGTAATATGCGTTCAGTGGTACGCTAATAAATTCAATCGTGATGTTAAAAAATAGGTACTAATCGTGATTCAAAAAAATATGGCAAACGTGTTTTCATAATAATATAGTAATAATAAATTATGACACACTAATTTATGAACGTGAAAGCTTATGAATGAGTATGTATGTCTATTCTTACTCATCTATATAACGAGTAAACGGATTTGAATGAAACTTTGAACATATTATACTGTAGTGCGTGACCTAAAATTACATAATACGTAGCCTACTTTTAATCTATCAC
Organism: Electrophaes corylata; assembly: GCA_947095575.1. Classification (NCBI taxonomy): domain Eukaryota; kingdom Metazoa; phylum Arthropoda; class Insecta; order Lepidoptera; family Geometridae; genus Electrophaes; species Electrophaes corylata. The sequence goes on along the minus strand of OX352719.1, from coordinate 1,508,609 downwards.
TTATTTAAGATGAAAACTAAGACGAAGAGTGCACATTTATGATATGTTTATTATATATAAATCATTTTATATAATAAACATATTTTAAGCCCGATAAAAAATTACACTCTCTTGCCGTATTTAGTCGACTGTGCCGTATCTAAGTCTGTGTTTATTAGCTAACATTGTAAGTTTTGAATTTTGCTGACATTTTAGTCACGTGGTCATGTAATTGACGTTCAGAAACTAGGACACAATAAAATCCGTATATTTTTCGGAAAGTTGCTGTTTTTTTATGTTTCTGAATAAAATGTCTGTAAAAGTATTAAAATCAGTAAAATATGTTGTAATTTACTAAATTTTTCAGTGTTTATTAAAATATATTTCTAACATTTAGTTCTGGCTTTAAAACTTGAACTTAATTGACATGAAAAGTATACGAAATTCTTTAGACGAAAAGAGGATTTGAACGCATGGTTTTGTAAATTATTAACACTGCAATAATGAGATGGGGCCCTACTGACCATTGCAATAAGACAAAAATAGTTGAATAATAAATAATCATCAGGAGCGCGAATTACTCCATTATTGGAGTGGAGTGGAGTTATTATACATCACATATCACATTTTTTTTGCAACAATGCATATGAGATACCTATATGTAAAGTTATAAATAGAGAAATGCCAATACGCAAAACTACTATGATTTGATTCCTCTATTCATTTCGCAAAATGATTTAAGAGCCTATAAAATGTGAGGTACGCATTACAAAGATGCGTACATCCAAGAGGACCAAAATATTGAAAACATTGTACCAGTCGTTATTCCGTAGTATCTTGAAACCTTATAAAATTCCATTACGTTGCCGCTCCGTGGTTTGTAAATAAGTGAAACAATAATCTCTGGTCTTATTATGTAAGGAATATAAAGGGGGTCATTTTATCCAATTTGAATTTTTCTTGACTCCTTTTTGTATCAAATTCTTGCAGTGTTGATGTCAATAATGTCATTGAATTGTGTCAATGAACAGAGTTGCCATGCAAATTTTTATCGTTAAATCTATCAAATTTAGCAAAGCATGCTAATGCTTTGCTAAATTGCATTTTGCATTTAACAGTCAGATTTTAAGTAGCTTTCTTCTTAAGATTCAATATGGTTTCTCAATTTATGTTTTAGAATCTTAATGGTAATTAAATTTGTTGCCAAGAACTTAAATAATATATTAGCACAAACTAACATCCCTGTACATACTATAATGCCACAGCGTTTACCTTAAAAACATACTCCGAACATCATAAAAACGTACATCATTTCTTAAAAAGTTATTTTCTGAGATTTTCCAACCAAAATTGAAACATGTGACAAAACTGTGGCAAAAACCATAACTTACAGTTCATAAAAACACCTCGTGATACCAAATTACGGTGTCAGCTAATTTGAAACGGGTGAGCCGTTTCAATGCATTCGTAATTCAAAATGAGACCCGAACAGGCTTGAACAGACCCGAACAACAAGTACCGGAAGCCATTGCTGTAAGTTCGTATAGGTTCGTGTTACAAAATTATTGACTTTTAGCATAGAATTAGTCCTAATTCTATGGACTTCTAGTACAAATAAAATACGAAGACAGCCGAACACCAACCAAACAGCCATGAATGTTTGCTGGAACTGTTAGTCGTCGGTTTGACATTTTGCAGCCGAGATATTAGAGCTCGCGATCGGGCCCCTGGTGATGATGAATCCTAGAAAAACTATCAGCTTAACTTAACCTTTAGATCTTACAAAAATCTAATAAATTTTACGAAAACTAGAATAGATAGATAGATAACTTTTTATTGTTCACCACACAGAAACATAATACAGGAAACACAGTTAGGCAAAACAAGGGGGCCGCATCGTTGAAAGCGATCTCTTCCAGGCAACCTTTGAACGGAATAAAAATTACGAACTAGAATTGATTAGAATAGATTTTACAAAAATCCAATAAATCTTACTAAAATCGAATAGGTCTTATAAAAATTGCAACTTAACCTTGCAATTTCGGTAAGATCTTAAAATTTCCAGCCGGTACAGTATTCAGAAAATTCACCAAGAAAATTTTAGAAATTATCCTCAGTACTGCCATTCATAATTTTCATAAACTTGTACGATTAATCAATGTGTATAGCACCAGTTTGGTGTGGGCTCTCAGTGAAGGGTTTGTCCGGAGAATTACTATGATAAGCTTATTTCTGCCGCCAAGCAGCTTGCTGTGTTCCAGTTTGAAGGGTGTGGGTGCCGGTGACATTACCAGGTACATGCTCTAACACCTGTATGTCTCAGGTTGATGAACGCAGAGATTTGCATCTCAGCAAGTTCCTTACGATTGTAACCTGCAAGGATAATGATAACCACGTAACATCGGGTGGACCGTAGTTGCGTTTGAGTATTCGGCTGTAAAAAAACCAGTTCCACGCTAGATTTAGTAATATTCAAATTTTGACAAAACGTAAAACATGACAAAAGTCAGCGTCGTTAAAACGTCAGTGTCAAAATAACAAAAATTGTAATTCATTTTCACTTCTCTTGCTCAAAAAGGCCGTCATTGTAGCATACCAGAGCGGGGATAAAATAGCATTTCATCCTCTAGGCGAAAAAAGTTTTTTTTTTTATTTTTGTGTGTCAAATGACAATGAGCCTATAAAAACGAAAAAGTTTTTAGTCATAAGTAGAATAATCATGAATAAAGACTCGACTTATTACTGTTTCATAAAAAAAGAACATCATTTTAATTTTGAAAATGAAACTAAAATCGGCGATCTCTGGTAGAATGCATGCAATGTGTTGCGGCTACAGAAGAAACAAAAAAAAAGACATTGGCGCGAAATCTTTATAATTTTTTATTTCATATTATATTGGATTATTTTATTTTCTCGCAATCGTAGTGAAAAGTATAGTGTAACACACGGAGCTAAAACCCATTAAAACTCGGTTTCTATACTATACTCTATATATATAAACTACCTCATTTCATTTTAGCTCCTTGAATAAACTATATTTGACAAAACAAGTAGGTTCTCGATCACAAATAACTCTATTCTGCTATGTTCGTAGAAGTTTAATCACGTGATAAACTTGTGTTAGGGGTACGGGGTAGGGCACGCTAACCGAAATGTGTATTTTATTGCGTTACTTTATTTGGGCGTCGCGGCGGTAATTATGAAAAGTAACAGTACAGCCGTGGACAGAATAAAATAAAATTAATTATAAGTGCTCTTGGCTGGAGATTGCAAATTTAAATAAAGAACGTGTAACTGACATTTACAGAACACCGCCATCTTGTTTTTCTAAATGCCTAGCGTGAACACAAGTGTAGCTTACCTGCTTGCCGCGCTGTGTTATTTTTATTACTTCAGAGCTAAGCACTTGACTGTCAACACACCTTTTTTATACAACTTGCTGATGGAACAAGCAGACGGCCCACCTGATGTTCAGTGGTTGCCATCGCCAATAACAAAGTATTGCCTGGCAGGTCACATTTGTTATGATCGTGCTCTACGATGCACTGCGTCCAAACTGAGGCATACAGGTGTTAAACCTCATGTGCATGTTATTTCACCAGCACCCACACCCTTCAAACCGGAATACAGCAAGCTGCTTGGCGGCAGAAATAGGCATGGTGGATGTGTATTGTGAATGTTGTACACACAATAGGTGATGGAAACTACTGAGCATGAGGTGGGCCATCTGCTTATTCCACCAATAGGTATATTCTACGCAGATATATATTTTATTATACAGAGGTACTATGCTGGAACTACCATGGCAAAATTTTTATATAATTTATTTGAACGTTTATTTTGTACTTTTGTTAGTAACAGTACCTTTTGTCGTGATTATATTTATTATAACCAAACTTTACATTATAAATTACAATATCAGTTTCAGAATAGATTAGAAAAACGACAGAAAGCTATTTCGTAGTAAATTGTTTCACGTGACCCATTATATTATTTCAAGTAAGCGATACTTTGTGGAGTTTTCGAAGTTTTTACCAGAAAATGTTTTTATATAAGCGATGACAATGGAAGAAGACAAGATAATCCCTGCATCATCTAGCCTCAAGCTAAGCAGAGCTTGTGTTACGGGTACTAGATGACTGATATACTTAATACAATACATTACATACATAGATTTTATTATGCATAAAAAATACCCAGAACAACCGGAATAAATTTTTGCAGATTGTGCAAACATTTATCCCAAGGCGAGAATCGAACCCGAACCTCCTGCGTCGCAGGAGGCGGACACTCGCCCGCCGCGCCACATTGGTCGTCAATTACTTCGGGTTATTTCGTAGGGCACTACAAGGCAACGTTTTGTTATAGGTAATAGTTACCACTTAACATCAGGTGGGCAATATGCAAAAATAATTGTCTATGTCTATGCTTGTTCCACCAGTAGTAGCAAAAAAAACTTAACACCAAATACCTATTCCATTCACCAATCTCCTTGCCAAGTGTTGTGACTACAATAAACTTTATTATTTTGGCGGAGGCCTTTGTTCAATAATAGATATCTACAAAATTATGATGATGATTAAGCAAAGGTATATGATATAAGTAAGGCTTAATATATGGAAGGCATTTTACTTATTTTGTGACTTTTCTTTCATACAACGAAATTAAAACGCAAAATATTTATTGGCTTGGTTGGGACAAGCACTCTGAAGCAAAGGTAACCACTCAACATTTGGTGAGTTTTTTACTTTTTAGTGACATTTTCCGGGTTCCGTACCCAAAGGGTAAAACGGGACCCTATTACTAAAACTCCGCTGCCTGTCTGTTCGTCTGTCACCAGACTGTATCTCATGAACCGTGATAGAGAGTTGAAATTTTATGTTGAAACAGATGATGTATTTCTATTGCCGCTGTAACAACAAATACTAAACACAGAATAAAATAAATACTTGAGTGAGCTCTCATACAACAAACCTGATTTTTGCCGTTTTTACTATTGATAAGGGTACGGAACGTGTAAGTCTGACTCGCACTTGGCCGGTTTTTTTCTTTTATTCAACGAAATTAAAACGCAAGAAAAATCTTTCCAAGAGGTTGAACAAGCACCCTTATGTAGGTACTTCTTTAAAGTACTGTATTATGTTAAAACGAATAATTCAACTTATGAAATACCCTCAACTTAGCCCAGTTTTTGAAGTATTTTGCGACATTTTGAAGTATTTCGTTATATTCGGCTCAAAGCTGAACTTAAGTTGAACAACGTTGTTGAAATGAACGTACAAAATAAAAAAATGTTTTTATATAGGTATTTTTTTGGAGTTATTTTGTAATATTTTACGTTACACACGGCTGAATAACTTTATCAGGTTACGAAAATATTAATAGAGAAGAGAAAAAGACGAAATTAACTTAGAAAAACGTTGAAAGATAAATAATATTTTGTTTAGAAACGTGATAACTACATGTTTGTGGCTGTGGCTTTTGCTACCTGCCTGCCTACTTGTAGGTATAAGTATTTGCTGGTTCTACGTATCTGTGCTGATCTAGCTTATTAGTGAAAATATTGATTGTGCAAGAATGGTTTATTAACAAAAAAATAGTATGTAAAAATTATATGTATGTAGCTGCGAATAATGCGCGCGAGCTAAGGCTGAAGGCGGAATGCCGAATGCGAGGCCGCATGGTGCGTGTCCGTCCTTATATTGGCGCTGATGCCGCGCCATCTCGCGTCCAGCTGCGTAGACACTACATTTTATTGTTGTATTTATTTCCAGCATGGTTTTATTACAAGTTTTGCAATAGATGGTATTCCATACATGATAAACGATTAGTAAACTTGGGCATGTATCAATATTGGCAAACCTCTTCGTTCTTCATACTGAGACTATTTTGTTCTTTTTAAGGTTCCGTACCCAAAAGGTAAAACGGAACCCTATTACTAGGACTCCGCTGTCTGTCTGTCTGTCCATCTGTCACCAGGCTGTATCTCATGATCTGTGATAGTTAGAAAGTTGAAATTCTCACAGATGATGTATTTCTGTTGCCGCTATAACAACAAATACTATAAAACATAGTAAAATAAATATTTAAGGGGGCTCTCATACAACAAACGTGATTTCGTACGCGAGTATGGCTCGCACTTGGCTGGTTTTTTTATCAATCAATACTAATTGTAAGAATCTTTGTCCTGACTGACTGACTAACTGACATATAGCCCACGCACAGCCTAAACTACCTACTGGCCACAGATTACTTAAAATGTTCAGAGTAGAGTGAGTCTAGGTGCGTAGAGGTGAATCTTGGAAAGGAATTCTCAAAATTCAACCCCTAAACAGATACAACGGGGGTTGAAGTTTGTATGAAAACAACTTCACGCTTCGCTAGCTAATTTTATTACGCATATTTTATTGAATTTCAATTCAATCAAACAATATTCCAAGACATAAACAAGAAAACATTACAACCAATCAAGCGACGCTCTTATTACAAACGGAAGCGTTTTATTGGTTGCATCTAAGTGCTGTACTCAGAAAAAAACATTTTAGCCAATGAAAAACGAGAACCCATCGTCAAATGCTCTTTCGATAAATGGGCTATATGTGAATTTGTTATTTATTGATGTACAGGGAAAATAATCAGGGTAAAAAGTTATGCTTTCCTCTCCCTTGCTTTTATACCCCAGTTCATACGATTATCATTAAAATTAATGACTTTCCAGTACTTCTTAACTAGTAGTAGGTACTTTTAGTAGTAGTTTCGAATTCGAACCTACATTTGGATCAAAACAGGGTCACTCCCACTAAGCCAATGAGACTGAAAAAAAAGGTAAGAAGTAATTATTACCTTAGCCAAAATATTACACCGATAACATACACAGTCTAGATTTTACATTGTGTGACCTAGAAACTTAAGCACTAAGTCTCAGAAACGTGTCTCGAAAATCCCACAACACTTTGCATACAAGGTGTAAAAATTCAGCATCCGAAAACTACTGTTCCAAAGACGAACCTGCGAAGGTTTGTTTTTACACACTAAGCTCAGTATTTCAAGTTAAGAAAGTAAAGGTTAAAAATTTCAAATCCCCATCTTCTAACATCTACAGAAGACTGACACAGGCTTCTGACAATATCAAAATTGTGGGTATGTACTAAATGTAATATCTGGACGTACCATTGACTACCCTCTCAGATATTCCCGAAAAATCTCGAATAGATAAGAATTTTCTACTTGAGTAGTTTTAGTTTTATCAACACGCCATCTTTTTACACGTCCAGGATGACTGGTAGACAATGTTTTTAGCATTAAGTCCTCCTAGCACATCATAAAAAAAAAAAAAAAAATAATAAATAATTCCTATTCCTATCATTGTCCTGTGCGAAAGTTTTAAAATAAAATAAATAATAAATACTTTGTACGTTAGTAGATAAGTCGTGGTAATACTAACCCACGAAAATGTAATAGTTATGGTGCATAATAATTAACAAAGAAAATAAGAAAGAAAAAACTTTGATTTGTGAATGAAACAGCAATACAAAACACACTTAACAATAAAACAGAAATAATAACAAAATAAAAACACACACGAAAAAATTTACACAACACTGGAATAATACTATTTTTCACTTATTCTGTGATCAATGTTGTCTTTTATTATTATTTTATTGGACAGCCCGTTTAACGAAATACCGACTTCAGAAAAATGTATGATATGTACCAAATATACTATCTAGACGTACCTCTGACTAACCACCTTAGATATCCTCGAAGAATTTTGAGTAGATACATGGTACTAAGAGTTTTTTTTTATCATTGATAGACTGTCCTTTGGCTTCAATCTCACCTGGTGGTAAGTGGTAAGATCTGAAGGAATTTCTACTGTGCTTGGGGATTATAGTAGTGATATTATTGAAGTAATACTTCTAATGCGACTTCCAACAAGGTTGCGTTAAACGTTTAACACTACCATATGAAAGCACTGTTCTTTCTCTCTTTCTCTATTAGCCAGTTACGTTTCGTATATTAAAGAAGTTTTATTTCAGTCGTGTGGCCTAAAGCACACTCGTTTTTTTTCTTTTTCTTTTCTTTCCTTTTACACCCTGTGAAAAGTTACGCCATTGGCCCTGTCTGTAATCTCCCTACCCCTCTTAATCTGCAGCAAGTTAAACATCTGGCTATTTAGTTAAGTAAATTGTACTACTCCTATTTAATTGTGCTAATATACTACACCAAGAATAACAAAGTATCCAGCACAGACTGATGATGATGTCTATTAAAATGGAACCTCCCATTGATGTCGTAAAAGGTGGTAAAGGGAACGAACTAAGGAACTAACTCAGCTTCTCCTCAGTACTAAAGACCGACCCTGGATTTATAATATTTTATGACACCCAGACACAGACAGTCATCACACAAATTCTGATCATTAGTAAGTTAAATCCTCAAGTAATGTTGACCGAAAAACTATTTAGTTTTTATTCTATTGCTAGTGGAATAAGCATACGATCCACTTGATGTTAAATGGTAACCATAGCTTATAACGCCGTATTGCTATGTATATCAGGTACATCCCCCATGTTGCACTACCCTGCGTCCACCAACCTGAGGCATACTAGTGTTAAGCCCCATGTGCCAGTAATTTCACCGGCACCCACACCCTTCAAACCAGAACACAGCAATGCGAGCATCACATTAGGTACCCACCACCCACATTTTGCAGTAGCTAGTATTCTATACGTGACAGGTAGCAAGCCCATCGCCGCTACTGGAATACTAACTATGAGGATGAGTATGTATTTAAAAAAAATATATAAGTATTTAACCAGTCAGCTGGTTCCTAACGCACAAGCTTAAGCTTAGTTTGAGGATAAAATATATGAAAAATGCACACAAATATTTATTCATTTAGGTACTTCGAGACACAAACGAAATATTTCAAGTTGCCTAAAGAGGGTAGCCAGAGGTATGTCCAAATATTCCATTTGGCATATAACCACATTTTGCAGTTTGTATTCAATACGTGACAAGACACAAACCCATGTCCGCTGCCAGAGTTCTAAACTTTATAACTATATATTAGGTAACGCAAAAACCATAAAAGCTTTCAAAACGTGTCGTCGTTCTAATTAAGAAACAGAAAACGAAGCAAATTATCCAATTAAAATTCCTTAGGAAACCGAACACGAGAAACCGTTGAATACAGAACGAACAACATCGTTTACTCAAATAAACATACCATAAAACCGCGTGAGATATTTTAAATAAAATATACGAAATATAATAAACTCACCAAATACGGAACTCAAGATTCCTTCACCAGCGCAATCCCATTCAATAACTCACATCATACACACCACGTGACACACGCGTATTTAAAAATAATTTTTAAATTTCGATCGCGGTTCAAATCTATGAACGTCCGACACGTCCGCTCCTCCCGACAGCTAGTAAGCTTTTGGCTGCGCGATTGCGTAGAGCGCTCCCCCCTCCCCTGATACCATAACTTTAGTCAGTCTACCACCATAAAAATATTTATTTCTTGTCCGTATTGCGCAATGCATAAATTTTGGACATGCACGTAAATGTCCCAGCGTTTAATAAACGTAGCTCTCTTAATGGCAAAGTGAGGAAAGCGATTTATGGCAGGGAAAGTCTTGGGGATTAGAATTTCCCCTAGGAAGGGATTTGCGAAAGTTTTGTTTAGATTGAATGTGTACAATTTGCACGCGCTTGGCTTGTCTTGCTAATTGCTTTACTTAAGTAGCGAAATACTTGGTTTTCGCTGATTTAACAGTAACAAATTTCAGAATCAATTTAGTATCTAATTAAATACTAATTAAATTAGTAAGTATTTTCAAAGACCGTACCTATTTCTGCCGCTAAGCAGTGATGCTCGCATTGCTGTGTTCCGGTTTGAAGGGTGGATGCCGGTGACATTACAGGCACATGAGGCTTAACACCTGTATGCCTCATGTTGGTGGACGCAGGGTAGTGCATCGAAGGGCACGTACCTAACGTACGTGACCTACAATACTTTGTTATAGGTGATGATTACCTTACGATCAGGTAGGCCATATACGTGTTCTTGTTGTTATAAAGTTTGGTCTAACATCCCTAATAAAAGTCACACTTATCTCCCCCTCTCCCCCCCCATCTCTTATTATGTTCAGTCCTGTCCATCCAAAAGTTACCTGGTAGAGATTGCTCTTAGCGATAAGGCCGCCTATTGTATTACTGTATTTTTACTTTAGTATTTCTTATAAAATCTGTGTACTTTACTTGTGGTAATCAATAAAGAGTTATCTTAATATTTTGTTCCACCAGAAGTAGCATAAAAAATACATTTAAAATAATACTTCTTATGCGATTTCCAACAAGGTTACGTTAAACGTTTAACACTACCATGGAGGGGGTATGAAAGCACTGTTCTTTCTCTCTTTGTCTTGTAGCCAGATACGTTTCGTATATTAAAGCAGTTTAACTTCAGTCGTGTGGTCTAAAGCACATTCGTTTTTTTTTATTATTTATTCGACACAAAATATAAGTACACTTAACAAAATATACGGCTAAATAGGTACAAAAATAAGTTTAGTGCGTAAATAGATCTGTCTCAACATAAGTTGGTTGGACATCAATGTTGGTCTTTCGTCAAAGCTTTAAGTTATTTCTTACAGCTTTGAAAAAACTGTTTTTCTTACCAGTGAAAGACTGAATAACAAACTTAGTAGATTTCCCTTTCAGATAAAATAAGTTGAGAGACTCTAACGACCTGAAATATAAATATTTTTGTTTCAGGCCAACTTCAGGGCTACTTTAGGCTGGCAGGTTAATTCTTGAAAACGATAAAAGAAGAATCGTATAGTTGAAAAAAAATACAATACAAAACTTCGATTATCGTTTTTAAGAGTAAACCTGCTGATGTTCATTACACACTGAACCAGAATGCACGTAGTAACGGCGCAGTGTATAGAATGTTTATAAAACCACTAAATAGCCCACCTGATGATAAGTGGATACCATCACCTATTTAGAGATCATCATCACCATCACCTAGATTAACCCTGCGAATATCACCAAAATCGTTTTTAGGGTTCCGTACTCAAAGGGTAAAACGGGACCCTATCACTAAGACTGCGCTGTTTGTCTGTCTGTCTGTCTGTCACCAGGCTGTATCTCATGAACCGTGATAGCTAGAGAGTTGAAATTTTCACAGACTATGTATGTCTGTTACCGCTATAAAAACAAATACTAAAAAACAGAATAAAATAAATATTGATGAATAAGTAATAAATATTATAAACCTGAAGAATATATATATTCTGATGATGATGATGATGATTAAACCTACCCCTTTAAATACCGGCCATAATACCCACGTTGATACAACCCCAATTTTATTCCTTTCAAACGCTTATTCACAGTTTCCTACATAATTTATCTCCCTCTACTAAATACATTCTCGTTGAATAGGTGTAAGTATTTCTACTTAGGGTTTTGGAAAACTTAGTCACTCCAAAACGGACTGTAATGTAATATAAACTTTATTGCATTGACTTAAGACTGTTTGCATAGTTTAAGCTATTGAGTTCTCAAATATTAAGAGGCTACTCTGCAAAACGATAAATGAAGGTTTGTCTTTTAATTTTGAACAGCACTGCGCGTCAACACTACAAAACTAATTTCGAGTTCCGAATTCCGAATTGAGTCGGGCACTTTATAAAGGACTCGTCCTAGGAAGAAATAAATAAATATCGACAACCGCTGAGGAATAATAATAATAATAATAATAATGCTGGACAATCCACACAGCATCATCTAGCCCCAAGCTAAGCAGAGCTTGTGTTATGGGTACTAGATGACTGATATACTTAATACAATACTATATTACATACATAGATATTTTTAATTATACATAGAAAATACCCAGAACACCCGGAATAAATATTTGCAGATCGTACAAACATTTATCCCGAGGCGGGAATCCAACCCGCAACCTCTGCGTCGCAGGCGGACATTCGCCCCCCGCGCCACATCGGTCGTCGAATGAGTAAGCGTAGGACGTCTTATTAATGACATTGTTAGGGTTGCGGGTAGTCGATGGATGGAAAGGGCTTAAAATCATACATTAGGTGGCATGACAGACAGCGTCTACTTGACTGAGGAACCTTGACAGAGTTCAATATTTTGGATAGAAACGGGATATTTACCATGATTTTTGAGTTTGATTGTTTCCCGATATTTCGGCACAGTTGCATGCGCCATGATCACGGGTCGAACTGAAGACAGAGTTGCCCCGCAATGTATTTCAAAATGACAATACCAAACTTCGGTTTTCGTTTCTGAGAGTAGACCGACAGACAAGACAATTTAAAACTATACTATATAATTGGCTGACTGTTATGTGTATTAGCATTGATGAGCTAATTGAGTAGAATTTATGACATTTATTTATTACTATTAGCGGCCGCTTGCAGCTTCGCCTGCGTAGCAGTTTTTTCCCGTCCCCGTTATGTTTTCGGGATAAAATCATAGTAGCTTTATGCATGCAAAGTCTCAGCCCGATCGGTTTAAAATTGTCAAAAATTCATACAAACTTTCATCCCCTATTTTATCTCCTTGGGGGTAGAATTAACTTTGATTAATCCGTTCTTAGCGGATGCCCACGTCATAACATCTACCTGCATGCCAAATTTCAGCCCAATCCGTCCAGTGGTTTGGGCTGTGCGTTGATAGATCACTATGTCAGTCAGTCAGTCACCTTTGAGTTATATATATTTAGATTCTTGTTTTTTGTTATTACTAAAGTATGTGTATATTAATAATTTATTGACATGTGTGTAACATCTTTGCATACCTACTTCACTAAGTGAAACAAAACATAGTACTTATCATAATACTTTTCATCTGTAAGCATCATACTTCAGCGAATTAACGATTTCATTTTATGTCTTTGCAGCATACCGAGCAGTGTAACTTAAAACGTTAATACTCACCTTTGTTAATCGTTTTGTTGAGTACACCCCCAGGTTACATCACACTGATCGTCTTATTTCGTATGTAAAATGCATTACTATTTTGGTAGCTATTTCCATATTTCAACACCGTTCGTGTTAGACAGAGATATACGTTTATTTATTATATTCAACTTGAAAGATGAAAATTAAATTTATTGTTGAATGGATTGTGAATAAATTGATAGCTTTTTTTCTTTGTGATTTCCTTAAGTACAGGTAAGCACTAAAAAGCTATGAAATTGATAGTTTTTAGTTAGTTAGTTTGACGACCGATGTGGCGCGGCGGGAGATTGTCCCCCTGCGACGCAGAAGGTTGCGGGTTCGATTCCCGCCTTGGGATAAATGTATGTACGATCTGCAAATATTTATTCCGGGTGTTCTGGGTTTTTTCTATGCATAATAAAAAATATCTATGTATGTAATATAGTATTGTATTAAGTATATCAGTCATCTAGTACCCATAACACAAGCTCTGCTTAGCTTGGGGCTAGATGATGCTGTGTGGATTGTCCAGCATTATTTATTTTATTTATTTACTAAAAATACCTCTTATAAATAATTAGAAAAATAAACAAGTAATTTTTATAAGATTTGCTGAAAGAACACGCCAGTGGTCCACCTGATGTTAAGCGGTTAACATAATTTATAATAAAGCATTGCCTAGCATTGCCCTATTGAAAGTTATATCCTCCATCGTGTAGCCAGACTTGCTGACTGTTAGCCAATAATTGTCATTTTTCAGGGTTATAAGGAGAATAACGGGTACGTAAGTAATACGGGTAGTAGTAGAGCTCTTAGTGAAGGGCTCGTCCGGGGAAGTACAATCATATCTATTTCTGCCGCCAAGCAGCTTGCTGTGTTTCGGTTGAAAGGTGTGGGTGCCGGTGAAACTACAAGCACATGAGGCTTAACACCTGTATGCCTCAGGTTGATGGACGCTGAGTAGTGTATTATCGGTTATGTTCCTAACGAAAGTGACCTACAAGGCAGTGCTTTGTTATAGGCGATGGTAACCACTTAACATCAGGTGGTTCATATGTTCTAAGCAAATTGTGTAAACTAAGACTGCTGTCTGTCTGTCTGTCTGTCCGTCTGTCACCACGATATTTCGTTGCCAGAGTTAGGCCCCTGCTCTGCGTCCAACCTGAGGCATATACATGTGCATTCACATCACTTCAAGGAATACATAACAGGAACACATACAGCTTTGCGGCTGAGTGGTAGGTACAGTCAGCTGCTCTAGAATGTATACAATTCGTAACTTTCAAAACGGTACCAAAGCCTTATAGTAAAGTATTAAACAGTTAACTCAAAAATGTTGAAAATTTGCTGATATTTCCTAATTTTTTGAGTTTTTACCCTGTAAATAACTGTACCCTGTAAATTAACGTATTTAAAACTAGACTTGCTCAGCATATCACAAACGCTTTAAATAATATTGATTAGGTACGTTAATTGAGTATGTAATGTACCTACCTACCTACTTACCTAAAATTGAACGACACTTTTTATATTTTTTATTAGTTAATTCTCATGTAAGTGATAATGTATTTATCTTTTTGAGAATAAATGATTATTAAACTGAAATATTAATTGTAACGCGAGCGCGTAAATTAGAATTAAAAGGAGTTGTATACATTCTAGTGCAGCTGACTGTACCTACAAGACTACACTTTAACTAATTCTGTGGTTGTGGGTTTCACAGATAAATTGAGAACAACAGTTTATACGTAAATAATTTACTGCCTGATTAAATGCTGCTTATTTTCCGTACTAAGTATTACATCCGCGTCAATAGGCTTGCTATCTGTCACGTATGAAATGCTGAAAAGTTTGCAAAAAATTATACTTCATTTCAGCATAATCTTTATTTATACTACAGCTATAAAAAAAACCGGCCGAGTGCGAGTCGAACTCGCGCACGAAGGGTTCCGTACCATTATCAATAATAAAAACGGCAAAAAAATCACGTTTGTTGTATCAAAGCCCCCTTAAATATTTATTTTATTTTGTTTTTTAGTATTTGTTATTATAGCGGCAACAGAAATACATCTCATCTGTGACAATTTCAACTCTCTAACTAACACAATTCATGAGATACAGCCTGGTGACAGACGGACAAACAGACAGACAGACAATATATAATTTTTTTATTAAACATGAATATTTGCAGATCGTACAAACTTTTATCCCAAGGTGGGAATCGAACCCCCATACTCCTGCGTCGCAGGTGGATATTCTCCCGCCGCGCCACATCGGTCGTCAATGATATGATAAATACGTACTGACTAAGCCACGGTTTTCCTCACGATGTTTTCCTTCACCGTTTGTAAAATATACGTATGTAGTGTTGGATGTTCCTCTGACTGCCCCTAGACATTCTTGAAGAATCTTAGTAAGTAATTGCTAATAATTAATCTTGTCCAATATCATTCTTAAAATTACCGCGCAAATAAATCTCAATTATTTCGAGCATTTTATTTTTAGAAATAATCTAAAATGTTTCCCACCGGACGCATTAAATATTCCAGAATAATAAAAACAATTTAGGCAAAGCTGAAAATCACTCAGAATTTCAAAATTACATAATGAAGAATGCGGATTAATTAAAAAGATTGTCGCGTAAAGGGCTTTAGTGGGACGTGAAGGGAATTCTAATCTGGAAAATAGCTTATGTAGAACAGCTAGGACAATCCACACGTTTTGTTGCTCACCTGGACAAGTCTCCTATTTGAAGCATGTTTAAAAGATATGAACGAAAGTGAGTAGTATGGCTGATTGTAAAGAGCTCGTCTGGGGAAGTATCACAATTCTACCGCCAAGCAGCGTTACTGTGTTTCAGTTTGGGTGTGGGTACCGGTTAAATTACAGATATATGAGACTCAATAACAAGGCTAGTAATAATAGGGCACGTTCCTTTTTATGTAATGTCCTAAATACATACTTATTATAAGAATCTTTGTCCTAACTAACCGACTGACATAATATAGACAACACACGGCCTAAGCCACAGGTTGCAGTGGCTTGAAATTTTCAGGGTATATCTGTCTTGGTGCGTAGATGTGTACTAAGATAAAAATTCCCGACATGCAACCCCTTAACGGGTATAGCGGGGAAGTTTGCATGAAAATAACTTCATGCGGACGAAGCCGCACGCGTTGTGCAATAATATCATTTAAGTTAGGCGAGATACATTATAAATATAGTTTTTGTATATGTAGGTTGTTTATATTAGATACGCACACAGATTACGCCATTAATTTTCAGATACCTTTAAGGTTAGCATGTAGGAAATGCTTAGGTATAGCATAAAGCCAACCTTTTGTAGACTTGCTTTTTTAATTTTGTGAAAAGAACAATTATCTCAAATCAAAAACAATGAATGAGCCAGCGGTTTTTTATAAGCTGTGACATAAAACTGTGTCACGACATTTTTAAAGATTTACGTTCGTTATAATACAGGAACGTAATCAAATACATTTGAACTAGAATTTGATATAATACATTTTAATGAAACATATAAAAGGAAATAGGTTTAAAAATATAATGATTATAAAATGTAAAAACAGAAACAGCCACACGACTATATCACCAGGCACGGTAGGTATCCCCTAGATCTCTTAGGGCCGAGAAATTACACTTCAAGGTTCTTTTACGATTTCTAAAGGGGTAGTCAGAGTCACGTTTAAACATTATATTTACTTCATACATACATTTTGCATTAGTTGATATTTCTCACGCACGGACCACGTGGTTACCGCGCAAAAGATTTCACATCGTCTAAACAGGCTTTGAAAGGTTTTTTTTTTATACAATTTGCTGATGGAACAAGCATATGGCCTGATGTTAAGTGATTACCATAGCCTATAACAAAGTATTACCTTGCAGGTCACGTTAGTTAGGAACGTGCCCTACAATACACTGCTCTGCATCCATCAACTTGAAGCATACAGGTATGAAAATTCCTTTTTATCTAAATTGAACACGAATATTACAGTAATTTTGGCATATTTTATCAAATTTTGTATGGTTTGATGTAATCACAATTCACTAGGACTCAAAATTACTCTTCCATGGATTTGCCCCTCTTTCTCTCCTTGAATACCTCCACAGGCCCAGTTTTCGTTCAATAACGTTTAGGGCTTCGGGATTACTTTATCGGGATTAAATTCAAGGTAGAATTATTCAACTGAAATAATCAAGGTTCTGGAAACAATAAAAGTGTTATCACACAGGTGTGAAAGTGAGAAACACAAACAAACATAATAATAATACCTAATATTTTATAGTGCTTACCTGCACTTAAGGAAATCACAAAGATTTTTATATTATCCCAAAAATTATTTTCCTCGAGCGGGATTAGAACCCACGATCCCCGTATCAAGGGGAAGGTCGTGGGTTCAAATCCCGCTCGAGGAAAATAGTTTTTGGGATAATATAAAAATCTTTATGTACATGTTATTATTTTAGAACTTAAAGGCTAAGCTCTATTGAAGAATTAAATTGTCATCACAGGGATAAAAGCTAAGATATAGGTGTTCATCGACCTCTAAAACCCAATCTGCTGATGCGAGTCTGTGACAATCTCTTTGCAAAAACGTCTAGACTGAAATCATGTGTGTATCAGAAAATTGTCTGTTAAAAGTTTTGTGAGATAAACTTTGAAATACACCTCCCTGGGGTAAGCTTTGAAATAATGTGGTTTTGAAAAAGCGTATATCATTAATAATAATATAATATATGTATTAAACTGTACCTAGAGCTTAGTAATAGCCCGCGTAGCAGTTTTGTCCCGTTCTCGTTATTTTTTCGGGATAAAAAGTAGCCTATATGTAAATCCAGATTACAATCTATGCTTATTCCAAATTTCATCCAAATCGGTCCACTGGTTAGAGCGTGAAAGAGTAACAATCATCCATTCATCCATACTTACAAACTTTCGCGTTTATAATATTAGTAGGATTTAGTTGTATTTCATTACATTGTACGCATAATTTTAGTATAGTTTTTGAGTGTGCTTTTTTTAATCTCTGCTTTACCTCTGCTTGGATGTGCTCTTGGCTGGGTTTAAAATATTTCTATTTTACTAACCCACCAAAATTGGTTTGGCATCACATTGGAGCTTCATTTTATACTAGCTAAACGCGCACGACTTTGTCCGCGTGAAGCTATTTTCATACAAACCCTCTACTTTACCCGTTCAGGGGATGAGTTTCGGGAATTCATTTCTTTGTACACCGCTATGCATCAATATAAACAATCCCTGAAAATTTCAAGCCTTTCAAACTAGTTTAGACTGTGCGTTGTCAGTCAGTCAATCAGTCAGTACGGAAAAAGATTCTTATTTCTTAGTTTAGTCTTTTTTGTGGACAGTTTTTGTATCATTACACCATTTTTTAAACTAAGCGTAGCTTGTATTATGAAAACAAGATGACTGATAGAATACTGATACACAATTATCTATTTATTTAATTCTCACGAAAAATACCTATTCCCATGCAACTGAGATAATCTACTACAAATGGGACAGTCAATACGGGATTGACGAAAATAGACTTTATTACATAACAATAGCTTGCTACAGTCATTTGGCGGTTGTCCAACTCGCTCCTGAACTGTGACAGCGGGTAGTTAACCACAAATAAAGGAGTTTCTTTATTTGTCACTTTGACGTCTGGTTTTACATAACAATTTTTAGTTAATATAAAAGAATGATTCGTTTTCTGTCATATTTGTACATTGTATTTTGTTTTTAATTGTTTTCGTAGTGTTATTTTAAGTTCTGATGAGTAATTTTGGTGGTATTTTTACCATAATTACTTGAGGTCTTAGCACAAGTATGAACAGTTGAAATGAAAGTGTGTTATGTGGCATCCTGATTTGAACAAAAATGTTTTCCTTTGATTTTGAAGAAAAACGCCATCTTTTTCTTCAAAACCGATGACGGCTGACTTTACTTTTTTTACCGACTCGACTTGACTGAAAAAAATTTATTCAACCCACTTGACATTGGCAAAATTGACCGAATGACAGAAACATGCCACAAAAAAAAGTAGTTTCCTTATTTGTCACTCTGACGTCTGGTTTTTCATAACAATTTTCAGTTATTATAAAACTCTGTGATAACAATCTTTGCAAAGAAAATTAGGTTTAAAGACTTTATTTCTCACAAGAACTATAACTTAATGAGATACAAATTTAAAAATAATTATTTAATTGATGTGGCTAGTGACAGAGCATGCAAAAACAAATCAAACAACAAACTCTCAATCTTCAACTCGTAGGTAAGAAGGTACACTGAGTAAGCAGGTAGGTGGTAGATACTGGCCGGCCGACTGGAATTTTGAAATAGAGATAGCTAATAAAATTACAGCTAATACAAATATTTATAATTGGGATGTACAAAATACATATGAAACAGTTGAGCTATCTACAGACCGTTGCAAACGATCTAAAGGTAGCTCAACTGATCCAGATCAGTGCCAATCGGAAGAGTTCCCAAAACACTGGCTGCATTGCCACGGTGAATGGCAATGCTGAAAAACTATAAAAGTTCCGACTTTGATTTTGATTACGGAACCCTAAACTGGAAAGCCATGAAGTAAAATATTTTATGGGCACGCCACACCATCGTGTGAAGTTAAAGAAATATTAACCAGACACCATTTAATCTATCTTTGATCTTAAAATAGAAACTATCGCGAAACACACGTAAAATCTAATTAAGATAGACGTTTTAAGAACTGAAACGTTTGTATATTTAGTTGAAAATAAACTAATCAATATATTAAAATACATTATTTTTTTATATTTAGTTTCATTTCATTTATTTGCATCTTTTGAAATGTTTTCAATATTCTTAGAATAGTCACAAAGGTAATGAGCTTAGATTAGATTATTAAACAACATTCAAAATCGTATCAAACGGTCACTACGCGGTTGCGGTTGGCCGCTTGATAGGAATTTGAACGTTGTTACCTAGAATACAGTGAAGATATTTGTTTTTTTTTATGCAACTTGCTGATGGAACAAGCAGGTGGCTCACCTGATGTTAAGTGGTTACCATCACCTATAACAAAGCATTGCTCGTAGGTCACGCTCGTTAGGAACGTCACCTACAATGCATTACTCAGCGTCTATCAACCTGAGGTATACAGATGCTAAGCCTCGTGTGCTTGTAATTACACTGACTCCCACACCCTTTAAACCGGAATACAGCAACCTGCTTGGCGGCAGAAATATGCATGGTGGTAGTACTGCCCCGGACGAGCCCTTCACAAAGAGTTCTACTATGCTAGACTGATGAATAATTGGTTCAGAATTTCACAGATACTGCGCGAAATCTTTCGCCTAAACAGGCTCTAAACGAGTAAAGTTTCAAAGGAATCTTGGTAAACGACAGTAGGCGAGGCCGAGAAACCTTGATTTGTAACAGAGGTAAGCTATATTTAATCCGATACGAAAACACGTAATTTCGACGGAAAATTAAATATAATTAGTGCCGTAATTTAAACTCATAAATAGGTTTATTAAACCATTTGAATCTCCTATACCATTATAATAATAATGCTGGAATATTTACATAGCATCATCTTGTCCAAAGCTAAAAAGAGCTTGTGTTATGGGTATTAGATGTCTGATATACTTAATACAATACATTGCATACACACATATTTTTAGTTATACATAGAAAACACCCGGAATAAATATTTGCAGATCGTACAAACATTTATCCCAAGGCGGGAATCGAATCCGCAACCTCCTGCGTCGCAGGTGGACATTACCTGCGTTGCGCGTAGACGAGTCAGTTGGACAGTAGCTTGATTTGGGACAAAGATCGGGTATTAATAGTCTTAGGCACACTAGGAATTTAGGCTGTGATAGCTTTAATCGATTATTTTAGACTGCTTAGTACGCAAGACAGTGAAACAGTTTTATTTCGCAAATACAATGGAATAAAAATAAATATTTATTCAACTATCACAATTTCAAAACAACTCTGTGTTGTTTAAGCGTCAATAGAAATACATCATCTGTAAAAATTTCAACTTTCTAACTATCACGGTTCATGAGATACAGCCTGGTGACAGACGGACATACAGACAGATAGACAGACAGCGGAGTCTTAGTAGTGGCGTAGTAAGCAAAGCAAACTTCATATCTATACCAATTATAAAAGTTCTTGTCCTGACTGATTGACTGACACACAGCCTAAACAACTGGTCGTAGAAATTTTCAGGGTATATTTGTCTTGGTGCATAGAGGTGTACTAAGAAAGGTATTCCCGAAATTCAACCCTTAAACGTGTACAGCGGGGGTTGAAGTTTGTATGAAAATAGCTTCACGCGAACGAAATCGCGTGTTTCTCTATTTCACTATAAAGTCTTTATTCTGCCTAGTCAAAAACACATTAGTTTACATAAAAATATAAAACAACGACGTGGTACATTTTTCAGTATTATTTACAACACGTCAGTCAAAACCCGAGCTGGAATAAAAAAGACACAAGCTTATTCAGAGTCCATAAATTAAGCTTGCTGGAAAAATGTTTATTTTACAACCTGTTGCTTTAAAAATGGTGTGCAAAAGTTATAAAAACCAATCTAAAATTGAGCCAAAAAAATGCTTACGGTGATATGACAGTGTTGCCAGTGATGACTTATGGAACTGAGACGTGGTCTCATACACAAGCTCAAAGTCGCGTAACGGGCTATGGAGAGAGCGAATAAGAATTAATTCTATTATACAGTAATATTGAGACCCAAGCAGGCTTGAACAGACCCGAACATACCCGAACATTTTTGTACAAATCCGGAAGTCGTTGCTGTAAGTTCGAGTTACGAAATTGTTACGACGACCGATGTGGCGCGGGGGGCGAATGTCCGCCTGCGACGCAGAGGTTTCGGGTTCGATTCCCGCCTCGGGATAAATGTTTGTACGATCTTCAAATATTTATTCCCGGTGTTCTGGGTATTTTCTATGTATAATAAAAAATATCTATGTATATAATATAGAATTATTTTAAGTATATCAGTCATCTAGTACCCATAACACAAGCTCTGCTTAGCTTGGGGCTAGATGATGCTGTGTGGATTGTCCAGCATTATTATTATTATTGTCTTCTAGTACAAAATAATCTAAAACAATCAAAACTGCCGAGCACAAAAGTTAGGTGTCGTCTTTTAAGTACTCATAATAGAAGACCAGCAAATACTTTCGGGTGAGCGCTGAGAGAGTATCTATCCTACTAATATTATAAACGCGAAAGTTTGTAAGTATGGATGGATGGATGGATGGATGTTTGTTACTCTTTCACGCTCTAACCAGTGGGCCGATTTGGATGAAATTTGGAATAAATATAGATTGTAACCTGGGTTAAAAAATAAGCTACTTTATATCCCGAAAAAATAACGGAAACAAGAAAAAACTGCCACGCGGGCGAAGCTACGAGCGGCCGCTAGTATTTTATACTTTTCAATAGACTTCCGCAAAGTCACGCTTGAATCAATTAACAACCACAACAAAGGCCTATTTTACTCTAAGAAAACTAGGTTTCAGCCCTGAAAATATCAAACAGCAAAATGAACCTCAAAATACATCCAATGATTTTATCGAGCTGAATGAACACGGCACAATTTCGACGCACAATATTAAGTACCACTAATGTTTTGCTTTGACTTCGACTGCGATAATCCGTGGCATTCTTAAATGTTTTACGTGAATAGTTATATTGTTTTACATATTATAATATCTTCTTGTTAAGTCTATTAAAGAAACAACAAAAACTTTTTTTTAATCAAACATAAATAATAATAAAAATAATATCTAACTATACACATAATTTTACTTATTAAAACTGACTTATAACAAACAGAAAAGAGATGAGGTCACGTTCATGAGGAACGTGCACTACGATACTCTGCGTCTATCAAACAGTGGCATACAGGTGTGAGCCAAAGTCAAAGTCAAAAATCATTTATTCAGTAATATCCGCAAGGATCATCTTGAAACGTCTTAAATCTAGGTGAATCTAAAAGCCAGTTCCTCGCGACCAAGCCTAGAAGAAGCCTCATGTGCTTGTAAATTCACCAGCACCCTTCAAATCGGAAAACAGCAAGCTTAGCGGTAGATATAGGAATAGTAGTAGTACTTCCCCGGACGAATCCTCCAAAAGCTCTACTACTACTAGAATCATGAGCGTACCAGTTCCTTCATCTTGACATCTTCTTCGTCAGTTTGACGACCGATGTGGCGCGTCGGGCGAATGTCTGCCTGCGACGCAGAAGGTTGCGGGTTCGATTCCCGCCTTGGGATAAATGTTTGTACGTTCTGCAAATATTTATTCCGGGTGTTCTGGGTATTTTCTATGCATAATAAAAAATATCTATGCATGTAATGTATTGTATTAAGTATATCAGTCATCTAGTACCCATAACACAAGCTCTGCTTAGCTTGGGGCTAGATGATGCTGTGTGGATTGTCCAGCATTATTATTATTATTAATCTCGGTGTAGTGATGCAACGGTTGAATCCTCCAAAAGCTCTACTACTACTTAAGCGGTCTGACATTCCCCACATTTTTGTTTTATATAGAGATTTCAGCCTTGAGTTGCAAAACCTCTAACCAAACTCATTTGTTTTCGATATCACACGATATCGAAACGACTACATTTTCTCCACTTCATTCACGTCTCTGAAAATGGTTTTGCTACGCGGTGCGGGTATGCCAAAGAATATTCAGTATGCGCAGATAAGATAGAGCTCTAAGTGAAGGGCTCGTCCGGGGAAGTACTACCACCATGCCTATTTCTGCCGCCAAGCAGCTTGCTGTGTTCCGGTTTGAAGGGTGTGGGTGTAATTACAGGCACATGAGGCTTAACACCTGTATGCCTCAGGTTGATGGACGCTGAGTAGTGCATCGTCAGTGACGTTCCTAACGAACGTGACCTATGAGGCAATGCTTTGTTATAGGTGATGGTAACCACTTAGCATCAGGTGGGCCATCTGCCTGTTCTATCAACAAGTTGTATAAAAAAATAAAAAAAAAAGATAAGTCACTTTCTGATTTATTATTGGACGTTTAAGGAGGAGAAGGTGGCTGTCATGTTGTACAAGAAGGTCAAGGAGGCCGCACCAGAAAGAGTGAAATGGAAAAAAATTGCATCAAACCCCCGACAAGAGCTAGGTTCTTAAATTTAAAGAAAAAAAAAAAAAAGCTGGACAATCCACACAGCATCATCTAGCCCCAAGCTAAGCAGAGCTTGTGTTATGGGTACTAGATGACTGATATACTTAATACAATACTATATTACATACATAGATATTTTTTATTATGCATAGAAAATACCCAGAACACCCGGAATAAATATTTGCAGATCGTACAAACATTTATCCCAAGGCGGGAATCGAACCCGCAACCCCTGCGTCGCAGGCGGACATTCGCCCGCCGCGCCACATCGGTCGTCATAAAAGTTGAAATATCCAATGTATACTGTAGGTAGTAGGTTCGATCGCCACCGAGAACAAACATTGTGTGCGATGAACATCTAAGATGTATATTCTTTTACTCGGTGTTGTATTCTATTCTTATTCAATTCTTTCTATTCAATTATTTCTTCTTCTATTTCATCGGTGAGTAGTAAAATCGGAGGATAGTAAAATCAAGACGTTACATTGCACGGTAACCAGGCAGCAATCCGCAACTGAAATATCAATACCGTGCAATGTATACCTAAGGCGTAACAGCTCAAGTCTGCGTAAAAAAAATTACTATCGATACAAACCTTATTAGGTTTCACGATGTTTAACCAACAGTGTAATAAACCTTTTTTGATAAATAAATACATATGTCAAGTAAAAAATCCTAAAAACCTTATTCTTGCTTGCCGCTCAGAATTCATTCATTTTCATTCATATTCGTTTACTTTTCTCTTCACAAAGGTAACAATGTGTGTTAGGTAGGAACTAACAGAAACAGCTTAGATTAGGAACCTGTACTGTGAGAGACTGGTGCCTGAAGTAGGTTCAGAAAATCTTCTCTGTTCAATTTCTTCTTTGGTAGTTTCCGCAGCATTACCGAATCGACGCGTACATATATAAGTCTCTTCTTGTATCAACGTCTGTCTGTTATAGATTGAAGACGTAAGATACACGTAACCGTCATATAGGTACGTGACTTTCGTCTTATAGTTCTGGGCCTCACATATTACGGCTGTACTGAAACGAATAACTCAATTTTTTATATGACTTCTTGATGTAACAATTAGATGTTCCACCTGATGCTAAGTGGTTACCATTACCTGAAACAAAGCATTCAGAAATAATAATACTAATAAATATTTATGTAAATATTTACACATAATTTAACCCAAATTAAGCATATCTTGTACTGTATTAATGACTGATAATAATAATAATAATGCTGGACAATCTACACAGCATCATCTAGCCCCAAGCTAAGCAGAGTTTGAGGCTAGATGATGCTGTGTGGATTGTCCAGCATTACTATAAGAGTTAACTAGAAGGTTTTTATACCGTTTCGAAAGTTACGAATTGTATGCACTCTAGTGCAGCTGACTGTACATACATTTCCAAGAAGTACGACTTTTGTGAGATCTCATGTTATCACATCAGGGTAATTAATATGTAATCTCGTAGTACCCTCACGTCGTTGTACCCGCATGGCAACAAAAGTTAAGCGATTTATCAAGAAATGCCAAGCCCACGTGTATACATAGCGTTGATTTTCATAGTTTGATGTTAGTTTAAGCTATAAGAGAACGGCGGGAGCTGAAAGTCCTTGTGCTAAGCCATTCTACCCCACACATCTTCCCCAGAGATCAGGGGGGTAAGCACGAACGAATTCCACTTTCATATCGTAACTAAAACTTCGAGACGATACATGGTAGCAAGAACGACAACCGATTTACTAACTTCCTATTGAATTACGTTACTTTACGGACCTAACTATCGTTTACTTTACGTACGTAATGCCAAAAGTGTTCGTGTTTCCAATTTTAGTTCTCTTTACGCACGATAAAGGCGCTGTGCAAAATCTCATACATTTTGGTAACGTTAGCGTCACGATAGCCAGTTTGTGCTTAGGCCCCAGGGGGCAGATTCAGATTTTTTTCGTTTTCCGGATACCGGATTTAGGTTTGCGAGCGCGAACTTTTTGTATTTTGGTGCGCTAGTACCCCCAAAGGCCGCTAGGGGCGTTTATCGTGTATCGATTTCGCAGACAGATGAAACCGCTCAACATTAAGTCTCTAACATTGTCGATGTCTATGGGCGACGGTGACCACTTACCATCAAGTGGACCGTATGCCAGCGTGTTTAGCGGCATTAAATAAAAAAATTAAAAGTAAATAATTGTCTATGTCTGTCTGTCTTTTGCCTGAGTGGAAAATCTGCTTTTTTTATATAAAAAATAGTATGAGAAGACATAAACAAGCCAAAAAAATTCGCTTATCGCTTACAGTCAGACCATACCCTGAGTAGGCTATCGATTAAGCCGTTAGCTCCTAACAACTCAAATCTTCTCGCGCTGATTAGGCTCCACACATTAAACAATCGTTTGGGGAAACTGTCAAAGTTTACCTTCCCGAGGGATCAATTGCACTAATGTTGAACATACATACGGTAGTAGTAGAGCTCTTAGTGAAGGGCTCGACCGGGAAAGTACTACAACCATGCTTATTTCAGCCATCAAATAACTTATTGTGTTTTGATTTGAATGGTGTGGGTGCCGGTGGAATTACAGGCGCATGAGGCAACCTGTATGCCTCAAGATGACGGATGTCGAGCATTGCATCATAGAGCACGTTCTAAAGGAACGTGAGTGAGGTAATACTTTGTTATAGGTTAAGACGGGTCATCTGATTGTTGCATCAATTAGCCAAATAAAGTTTAGCTTTTGACACATAGGTACATGTTATACATACTAAATTAGCAGGGGTGATGAGTTTGCTGGACAAACCCACGATCTTATTATCAGGCAGGGTAGCTTCTATTAGACAATCTGGGTTGGACGCAATCATAATAATAATGAAAAGTAAATTTTCACATAAAAATTTTGAGTAAATTTATATATTTTAAATTTGTTAGAATTATATTACGCATTTATGTGAAAAGTGCTTGTTAAACTCAATAGAACAAGTTTTTCAAGGACAATCAAAATTATGTAAAACGGAAAAATGCTGATGTCGGTTCTTCCCCCAATTGCCAAAATAACCAGTAATGAAGAAAAACCAGAGATTATTACTAAAACCCCTCAAAAAAGATTCAAATACGATTCGCATAGTAGGCCATCTCAAACACGACCCGAAACGTTCAAATCACGAGAATATTTAATGGCGCGAACGCCTAATGGTGGAATTTGACGATTTGCGGGTAGACGAAATGGTTTCTTGACTCGTGTAATGGGGCGCGGGATGTTTGACCTGAAGCCTTGCTTTCTGAGTTGAGTCAAAGTCAATAGACTTTTATTTGATACTAGCGGCCCGTCCCGGCTTCGCACATGTTATAGTAAGGATCCCTAGTTTTTTTTTAAATATTATATTATTATATTCTATGTTACCTGGGGATAGTATAGCTTCCCAGCGGTGAAAGAATTTTTCAAATCAGTCCAGTAGTTTCGGAACCTATTCATTGCAAACAAACAAACAATCAATAAAATATTTCCTCTTTATAATATTAGTATAGATTAGAAAAAAAACGAAAACAAATGTTTGTTTTTAGTGGAAATCGAACCGACCACCTACAGAGCAGAAGGCAGGGCTACTACGAACTGAGCCGTGACGGCTGTGGAACTTGGGAGAGTATCCTCCGGTTCGTAAACAAGAGGGGCCGATGCCAACAACACTATAGTATCTACGCACCGTGATGGAACACGACGCACACACCTATCAATGGCAGGGTTGCACGAAGCTGAAAGTTTGAATCCGTTCACGATTGAAATTAGGAAAAATAAAATACCCGTGTAATATAGTTTTCAATATGTGTTCTGATCGCGAAAGTTTAAAAATACACGATCAACTTCAAGTCAAGCAGTTGTTCATCTCCTGGAACGCTTCCTCAGTGGCCTGTAACATCCATAAAAGGTAATCAAATTCCAAGCCGGGCTACTTTAAAGCCTTATAAAAAAATTGGCTTATGAATAATATTGTTTAATAAATTACTGTGATATATTGAACATAAATTACAAAGGTATTTGTCGTGTATTACCTTTTATATTTATTTTCCCGACGTTTCGGCCATATTGGAATAGTCGTATGTTTGAAAGTTTCACCAAAAACCGTTAGTAGGATAACATAATAAACTCGTACTACGCTGCCAAAACAATAATAAACACTACATTGAATAATAATAATACGTTCCAAACCAACGTGACCGGCGGGGCTATATGCTTTGTTATAGGTGGTGATTACCACTTAACATCAGGTGGACCTGCTTGTTTCATCAGCAAGTCTTTCACAAGTGTTCTCGAGTTTCCCCTAACTGTTATGCTGCGTGAAACTGTCTTTAGTGCGTTAGGTACATAATCGTAGCCATTATTTACAACAGCAGCCAATCAAGACGGGCCTAAATGTCCCAAGACGTCATCAGACCGCCCCAATGTCGCGGTACATTTGTTGCGTTTGAGACCGTGTGGCCAGACTGACAGCGTTGTAGTGAGTACAAAATTATAGCCAGTACTTACCATGAGTTTCACGTTTCTTGCTAGCGAATATACAAAAAAAAACATAAATTCTGTTTAAACCGGAATAATCGAAATTGTGAGCAATATGCACGCTCGACATTCTATTAAATAATTATTGCTTTCTCTAGCTAAAATTGTTAGTAGTTAATAGTAGTAGAGCTCTGAGTAAAGGGCTCGTCCGGGGAAGTACTACCACCATGCCTATTTCTGCCGCCAAGCAGTGCAGCGTGTTCCGGTTTGAAGAGTGCGGGTGCCGGCAAAATTACAGGCACATGAGGCTTAACACCTGTATGTCCCTGGTTGGTGAACGCAGAGCAGTGCATTGAAGAGCACGTGCGTGACCTGCAATGTCACCACTTAACATCAGGTGCGCGATAAGCGTGTTCCATAGGCAATTACATAAATATTACATTTTATAATCATGTAAAATAATATACCTAGTTTTTATTTATTTTTTGTTTACCAAATGCTATACGCTTACAATAGCACACACAACAAAGTATACAAGCCTTATAGTAAACACAACTTTATAAATATGTAGGTACCTTGGTTTGTTTAACACCAAGTAGGGGACATAATCCCATTTTACGTTCAACGCGATATCTTTATTCATATATATAAAAATGTAGGCAAAAGGCAACAAAAAGTCAGTTTGTGAGTTGAAAGCCTAATTTTATGAGGTTTCATTTAAGATGATTGCACGCTAGGCCTCATTTTTCAAGGTGTAAGTGAGGATAGTATAAAGCGCTTTAAAATACTACTGGAGTTGCGCGTCTGGATCACATGCAGTTATCATAGAGACTTGAAAGTTTCAGGGTATATTAATTTTGGTGCGGTTCTAAAACAAGGGTTCTCTAAATTCAATCCCTAAACGGATTACCATTTTTTAGGGGTCCGTACCCACAGGGTAAAACAGGATCCTATTACTGAGACTCCGCTGTTTGTCTGTCTGTCTGTCCGTCTGTCACCAGGCTATATCTCATGACCCGCGATACTTAGAAAGTTGAGATTTTCACAGATGATGTATTTCTGTTGCCGCTGTAACGACAACTAAAAAACAGTATAAAATAAATATTAAAGGGGGCTCTCGTACAACAAATGTGATTTTTTGCCGTTTTTGCTATAGTTTTCGATACGGAACCTTTCGTGCGCGAGTCCCACTCGCTCTTGGCCGGTTTTTACTACGAGGTAAATATTGTGAGTGACTTAGAATACCAACTTAAGCTTTTATGTGAACCAGCCAGAAACTTAATTAACGTTTGTTTTATATTTGGACCGTAAAGTGAGTAATTAGCTCTAAAAATGTTACAACAGTTAAGTTCTTAAAATTTTATTTTCTTTTATCATAGAAACCAGAAATTGTTAAAAAAATTATTGAATATCTCATGTCTTGGTACTCGAAATTCTTGAGGTTATTATCTATACTATAATGCCCATACACAAACCTATTTTGTGTATGGGCATTATAGGAATATAATCCAATTTTATTATTATTTATTAGGTACCGTTGGTCACAAACGTTTTAGGGTTCTGTACCCAAAGGGTAAAACGGGTCCCTATTACTAAGACTCTACTGCCTGTTTGTCTGTCCGTCTGTCACCAGGCTGTATCCCATGAACCGTGATAGTTAGAGAGTTGAAATTTTCACAGATGATGTACTTCTGTTGCCGCTATAACAATAAATACTAAAAAACAGAATAAAAGAAGCATTTAAGGGGGCTCTCATACAACAAACGTGACGTGATTTTTTTACCATTTTTATTATAGATACGGAACCCTTCGTGCGCGAGTCTGACTCGCACTTGGCTGGTTTTTTTTATACTTCAAGCCATAAAATCTCGATTAGAAAACCGTATTTTCATACATCCAGCCCTTCTTGAATATTTGAGTACCCAGCACCTTGTTTCCTTATTTACATTTTAACGCTCGACTAGATGACGAGGGTCCAAACCCAATGATATTACAACTTGATACCAATTGGCAACAGTTTTACAATACAATAAAATTGGCATGTCTGCAGACATGCCAATTTTATTGTCCGTCAATTTTAATCCGTCAATTTTATTTATTTTATTTAATTTTATTGTATTATATTTTATTGTCAAATTTATTGTCCAGACAAACAGGCATGCCTGTTTGTCTGGACTAAATGTCTATAGTAGACTATACTTAATATTATAAGGAGGTAAAGTTTGTGAGTTTGTGAGGTTGTAGGGGGTATTATCTGGATCTACTGAACCAATTTTAAAATATCTTTTACCAGTAAAAAGCGACTTTATTTATGAGTGTCATAGTCTTTAATGTACTAACCCGAAAAATGAAATGCTTTTTTGTGATAGACGAGAAAAAAACGGTCGAACGAAAACGTTTCTTACAAACGCTGTCTTAATGATGAGAGATACATGATTGAGTTCTATAATTTATAAAGATGTATAAATCAGCCAAAATAGTTATATTTATATAACTGTTAAGTAAGATGGAAAAAACGAACCGTGCGGATAAAGTCGTGTGCAACAGCTACTGATAAGATAAAGTAGGACCATTTTTTTAAATACTTATTGCTGATGTAACAACCACATGGCTCACCTGATGTTAAGTGGTTTCCATTGAGTACCTTTTTTTTTCTTTTTTTTTATATTATAATTCTCACAACTTAGTCAGCCTAATCCAATGGCCTCTCTTTTTAGAAAAACCGAACTCTTAAAGGTCTCACTAGCTTCTAAGGTATTATACCTTGTGACGTCACACACCCGTGTAATACCGGTATAGTTAAAAGCGGTACGATATTAAATTGGTATTAGCGATTGTCGGGATTTGGAAATTGAATTTCTAACCGTTAAGTTTTCTTTAGTAATTCAATCGTACAGGCTTGAAATTTTTATAGTAGACTAGCGGCCGCTCGCAGTTTCGCCCGCATGGCAGTTTTGTCCCGTTCCCGTTATTTTTACGGGATAAAAAGTAGCCTATATGTTAGACCGTGAAAGAGTAACAAACATCCATCTATCCATCCATACTTGCAAACTTTTACGTTTATAATATTAGTATTATTATATTTTTGCGGCTTTGGTATCACTGCGGCCATATGGCCTATTGTGATCGCCACTAAGTATAGTATACGTATATATAGTATAAGTACATAATATTAGTAGGATTTATATTCTTTAATTTTCATTATTTTATTTGCAAAGATTTTTATACTATCGCAAAAAATATTTCTTCGAGTGGGATTAAAACTTTCAAAGTGTATGTGTGTTATATATGATTAAATTTGGTCGGTAAATAATGATACAGTAAATTTCGCCCCTTTCCCTATTTTCCCTCAGTTTAAAAGTTCCTCCCTAAGGTTTTTCAGACAGTAAGTTTTTAAGAAATCAAGGAAAATGTGTGTCAATATTCTACAAAATCAGTCGAAAAATTCGACGACCAATGTGGCACGGCAGGCGAATGTCCGCCTGCGACGCAGGAGGTTGCGGGTTCGATTTCCGCCTTGGGATAAATGTTTGTACGATCTGCAAATATTTGTTCTGGGTGTTCTGGATATTTTCTATGTTTAATAAAAAATATCTATGCATGTAATGTATTGTATTAAGTATATCAGTCATCTAGAACCCATAAAACAAGTTCTGCTTGGGGCTAGATTATTATTATTACCGACCTGCAGGTGAAAACAGACCAATATACTGACAAAAGCATTTTTTTTGACAATCTCGAAACTAAAACGCTTCGTTCGCTCAAAAAGATATCACTGAAAAATTTCTCACGGAACAGGAAGCTCAAATTGAAATCCACGGTAACACCAAAAATATTGTAACAGGTAACATCTGAGATATCACTCGCACGAGCACACGAGAGAAGCCGTTGCTATGAGATGTCAGGCGAGACGGTGTCACGTGGCTTTTCACCCTGTAACTATATTAGGTAGGACGTAGACTTGTGCTTGGTGTGAATGAAAGATATATTTATGTCATTTAAATGATTTATAACGATAGATTTGTTGTTTTGTCATCTTTGGACTACATAGTATTTTCAGTTTAATTATTTGGGGCTAGGTAGTGTTGCGTAAATGTTTTAATGAATATTATTATTACAAAAATTACTTATGACATGGTGTTTTTTTTTTTACTATTGATAGGTAGACGTTTGACCGCAATCTCACCTGATGTTAAGTGATGATGCGGTCGACGATGTAGCACGTTTACCTAGAAGGTACCTATTCACTCTTCTCTTGAAAACATCCAAATTATATGCGACCGGAAAAATAGACGACGGCAACGAGTTCCATTCCTTTGCTGTGCGCATTATGAAGGTTGAGGCAAAGCGTTTGGTGCGGAAGGAAGGGATATCAACCATAAACGGGTGTCTCGTCTCCGTACGTCTGGTGGTCCGATGATGGTAGAACGGGGACGGGGGAACCAGGTTGTGGAGCTCCAAGGCACACTCGCCGAAATGCATCCTGTAGAATACCGACAGACTGGCTACCTTGCGACGATGCTCAAGACTAAGAAGCTTAGACTCGACTAATGCATCGTCGCCTATAAGCCTTTTGGCTCGTCTTTCAATGATTTCCAAGGCCTCAAGCTGGTATTTGGCAGGGCCATCCCAAAGATGAGAACAGTACTCCATACACGACCGGACTTGCGCTTGGTACAGGTTCAGAAGCTGTCCCGGTGTAAAGTATTGCCTCACCTTGGCTAATATGCCTAGTTTTTTCGCACGTGGCTTTTTACCCTGTAACTATATTAGGTTGGGCGTAGGCTTGTGCTTGATGTGAGTGAAAGAGAGATTCATGTCATTTAAATGATTAACATAAATCAATCAGAATTAGAAACAATTGCAAGATTACTCATGACACTTAGAAATACACATAAAGATACAAAGATTTAAAGATAAAATGATACAAAGATACAAAGGTACAGCCGCTACGGTGGTTCCTTCACGATATCAGCGATCAAACTGTGGAACTCCCTACCCCATATTATTCGCGCTAGTTCGTCGCTTAGCATATTTAAGAAGAACGTCAGAGAACACTATCAGTCTCTTTGAACTGTGACAAGTATTTTTATGTATTGTGTATGTATTATGTTCTTATTTATGTATTTAGTATTATATTATTTATGTAAGTGTATTTATTTTGTTGAGTATATATTTATGCGCTTATGATTTAAGTAATTTTTTTAAATACATTTGCATGTAGGTACACGAACCTACCTACCTCTTTAGTCACCTCTCTCTAGCCTCAAAGGTTTGCTGGAAGAAAACTCTTGTTAGGGTTAAGCTCGCCTTTGTACATGTCCACTATATATTTATTTTTCTATATATGTACTGTTTGTGTGCAATAAAGAATAAGAATACGAAAAGATGCAAATATGCAAAGGTACAAATACACAAATATATAAATCACTCAGAACTGGGCACAATTCTAGTCTTCATAACGGATTTGCACCGCCCCGCGGCTTTACTCGCCTTTATAGTCTGATCCAACCATTGTTCGGATAGACTGGCTTTCTTTATTGCGTGACGAAATGAGATTTGCTTGTTGCGTGAACAAAAATAAGGCGGTGTATGCAAATATTGAATCAAGTCATATACAAATCTACCCTGTGTTTCAAATTTACTCTTACAATACATTTTAACAGAAATTGCTATAGAATATAATACCTATATTTATTTGATTACCTACTGTAA
This sequence comes from Electrophaes corylata, assembly GCA_947095575.1. Lineage (NCBI taxonomy): Eukaryota > Metazoa > Arthropoda > Insecta > Lepidoptera > Geometridae > Electrophaes > Electrophaes corylata. The sequence goes on along the minus strand of OX352719.1, from coordinate 1,474,235 downwards.
ATACTCTTCATAAAGTAAATATCTTTATCTAATACATCTATACAAATAAATAAAATTGAAGTGTCTGTTTGTAATATTAAAATAACCGCTTTTTACTACATGCATATGAATGTATATGCGATACATATTCCAAAATAGCATTTTTTAAAATTTTTGTCTGTCTGTCTGTCTGTCCATTTGTTCCGGGTAATCTCTGGAACGGCTGGACCGATTTTGACGGTACTTTTTATCCCGAAAAAATAACGGGAACGGGAAAAAACTGCCACGCGGGCGATACTGCAAACGACCGCTATTTTATGCCGTATTAACGCCATCTGTTGGCAACATCGAGTACTACTTAGTTAAGATTTGTAAGTAAAAATGTTTACCGCCCAACGAAGTGGGCACGGGTCAGCTAGTAATTACTAAATTTCAATTGTGTTTACTCTGACTACCCTTTTTGGACATAGTCAAAAGGAACATGAGTGGGTAGTGTACTTAGTACTCACTTATAGGTTTATCCTGGAGATTAAGATTTTGAGGTAAATAAGTAGGTATCTATTTGTTTAAAATATATTCATTATTTTAAAATCTTGTGAAAGTAACTTCAATTTATGCTTTTTTTAGATATAATATTTTTTTAAATTGTTGAATGATATTTTTTTGGGTGCGTTTTGTCTAGGTGTTTGTTAGGATCCTTAATTTTTTTTAATACATTCTTAGAGTACATTATGACACCCAGACAGAGAACAAACATCTATGTTCATTACACAAATGTTTATCCTCGGTGGGAATTGAGCCCGCGACTAACAGCGCAGAAGGTACCTTCTAACCAACTATCTATCTGAATTATTGAGATGGCAATGACAAAGGATATAAATAATATAGGCGTGGCTTAGTTTTTGACAGTTATTTTGTGCCACAACGGTTTTTACTAAAGTTGTTTTTATTTAATATAGCCATAAACCATAATATTTACACGCGACCAAATTTCAGGTACAAACAAGGATCGGAAAATATAAACTCACACCACACCACGAAAGCTATCTACTATTTGGGGTAAATTACCCGTAACCCCTTAGAGATAACCCCATGACGGGGGCGGAAAAACTCAATTGAATGAATGGTAAGCGGGTTGCAAAGGTACGGGGTGTTTTGTTGCAATCTCTTTATTATATTATCTAGTATGAACAATTTTACCAACCAAAACAAAGAAATAGATAAACAAATGAAAATCATTGAATTTAAATAATTTAGAATTCAAATAAAGTGGAATTAAAATAGTTAGCTTATAAAACAAATATACGAAAATAAAAATAAAAAAATGTAATCTTTTGCTCATTACTTTTCGCCATAAATACAAATTTCATTATCATCATAATGAGATTGCATCATGATGAGTTTGTAATACAAGACCTCTATAATTTTCCGGGAAGAATGATTTTGAGCCTTTACCATTTACCAACTTTCTGTAATCCTAGCAATATTGTCGGTCCATTGGGTTGAAGAGCGTTCAACGCTTTTTCTATACAGCGTGTAATAAGAAAACTGAAACAGCACATTCGGACCATTTATTTATTTATTTATTTATTTTATGATTCTGATTACAAAAAATAGTACACGTGAAAAAATTTGACTTTTTTAGTTCGTTTTTTTCATGTTTTTGGCAATACATAGTACTTATCTATTTTAAAAACGCGTAAAAAGACGAAACACCAAAAACAGAAATCTATATGAAAAAGTGGATTATCTGGTACGTGCGTTGCCTTTACGGTTGGGTGCGGATAGTCAATGACCGACGACGACAGAGCGCTATACGCAATACATCGCTGGTTGATATATAAGAACTTCAAAAAACAAATCGTATTTCTTCGTACGTCATCGTAATCTTTGACTCAGCCAAGACGTTCTCATAGAATGCGGGAACTTGTTTTAGGCAACTAAATGATAATGAGTATTTGGAAGTGGTCTTATTACAACCGGTAAATTGCAACATACGAATTAAATTAAATCTTTTCAAACAATCTAACACAGTAAGTGTTTGCATTTATTCATAAACACAGAATCACGGACCTGTCTCACGTGTCGTGACGCCTCAGAAGCCTTTCATTCCCATACATTTTGCATAGAAGTAATCACACTAGAGCAGGCGCCACGGATCTTCTCCCTCTGTCTCTGTCTGTCCCATACAAAATGTCTGAGAAAGCAGACGCTGCTCGTGTGATTCCCAAAGAAACGTCATTTATAAGCAACATGACGTCACAAAACAATTGGCTGTTTTATTACGTCATGTTGGTTAAAGTGTACTTTCTATTCCGATCAATTTCCAGCAAATTACACAGTAACAATATTATAAACCTTATCGTATCAATATCAAGAAATAAATACAGTTTCCTACTCTTGTTATATTCTTATCACATGCTAATATGTACATACATATATACATACATATTAGACTTGCCTAAAACTTTCATTGAAACTCTTATTGTATACTTTTTACGGGTTGAATTTCAATAACTTCTCTCATTGTACTTAATTTTTTATATATATATGTATACTTATATACTTTTTTGTGTAAATACACAAAATGACACGCAGACAAGGAACAAACATCAATATTCATCACACAAATGTTTGTTCTCGGTGGGAATCGAACCCACAACCTACAGTACAGAAGGCAGATCTACTATCGGCTAGCTAACGGAGCTGTGAAACTAGAAATAAGTTCACGCGGACGAAGTCAAGCGTTTATATAGTATTTTATAAGAATTTTTGTCTCGACTAACAAACTATATAAAGATAGAAAGATCTCATTTATCTGAATTTCAAATGTAAATATTTGACACGAGATTAGAATACCTTCTTAACTATTGCATTACGAAAGGTTTGTAGTAATTGGGTTCGATTATTAAATGTGATTTTCTTGAGACTTTTTCCCGGAAAAACGGTTTTATTGTAGGAAATAGGCTTCTACCCGAAAAACGGTTTTACGAAAGTATATTTACGTAGGTAGATAATCTGGTTATGTTTAATGCGTGTGGGCCCAAGATACCAACGCTGCGACGAACTATAAGTAAACCATATAAGATTATTAAGAATTTATACTATTTTAATTTTTATGCATAAAAAATACCCAGAACACCCGGAATAAATATTTGCAGATCATACAAACATTTATCCCAAAGCGGGAATCGAACCCGCAACCTGCGTCGCAGGCGGTCATACGCCCGCCGCGCCACATCGCTCGTAAAATAATCAATAATTTGAGTAGTATTTATGTAATGAAGGCAGAGACAGTTTGACTTTAAAACAGTGACTAAAGTTTGAACTTAAGGTTTAATCTAAAATATATTATTTGTGGACATTTTTACACAACAATTTCTAGCCCCAAACTAAGCATAGGTATGGGAACCAGATGACTCATAAAATACTTGTATACTTTTATCAAATACATAATAACAATACATTAAAACACCCAGACACAGAAAAGAAAAAGAATGTAAAGAAAAATCCAGTTTCAAAGACAATTTATAGCAGATTGCATTGTCAGTGTTTTCGATGCGGGAAATACAATTGTGAGACAGTGTTTGTGATTAAATAAGGGTGTGCAACGTAAGGGTAAGTAATGTATAAAATCACTGCGTCTTTTTTTACTCCTGTGATTTTCATGTTTTCCTACACCGTTTGAGAGCAATGGTAATGCGCACGTAAGATATCCGATAGAAAAATCTGTTGGTGCACGACCGGATTAGAACCATCGAAGATCTAAAGAGCCTAGCCTAAAATATACTGGTCAACCATTATAGTCTTCTTTCGAGTCATTAAGAGGCGACTTCAATAGCGCGTCCTGTTGCCTGGTACAGGTCTAACCGTGAGCTCATTATTTTGTTTGCCTAATTATTTATACCGTGAGCTCAGTCCGAACAGGCCCGATTAATGGATACGAGAGTACATCTTCGTACAAGATCTGTTACTTAGTACAAAAAAACCGGCCAAATGCGAGTTGAACTCGCGCACGAAGGGTTCCGTATCATGATCTATAATAATCAAACCGGCCATGTGCGAGTCGGACTCGCACACGAAGGGTTACGTTTGTATGAGAGCTTGAATATTAGTTTTAGTATGTTTTTTAGTATTTGTTGTAAGCGGCGACAGAAATACGTCATCTGTGAAAATTTCAAGTCTCTAACTATTACAGTTCATGAGATACAGCCTGGTGACAGACAGACAGCGGATTCTTAGTAATAGAGCCCTGTTTTACCCTTTGGGTACGGAATCCTAAAGTGGAAAGCAATGCTATCTGTCAAACGCGATAGCAACGGCAGTTTTGACAATTTGCAACCGTGCTATAAGAAATCACGGTATGGGGGCATTTCAGAATAATTTAAGAACGCAAAAAATACCCTAACGTTATTATCATACAGAAACATTTGTAGCAATATGCAAACGAAAAACTAATTATGTTAATTTAAAAATGAACGAACTGAGATATCAAAAATAAATGTACTTGTATAAAAAACTCTGTTTAATTATGTTAACATAATGAGAAATTCCCTGAAAAATATGCAAACAAACATTGTAATCTTCCTTCCTTTAGGGCCTTTATCACCAAGCAACCTGTAGAAACCTTCTTATCATCATCACCCTCAACCTGTAGAAGTATACTGCTAGATATAGGCTTTCCCTAATCATTTCCAAGAATCTCCGTAGACCTAGACACGTTTTAGGTGACCGAAATGACACTATCACCGCCGCAAATGCGGCGGAGTTCGCTTAATTAGGTCCGGACACAATAAACACTTCACTTTGTGAATTATTATTACCAGATCTAAACAAACATTCATGTTTATCACACAAATAAATAAATATTGACAAAGATTTACACAGAGCCCTCTAGCCCCAAACTAAGAAAAGCTTGTATTATAGGAACCAGACCGCTGATATAATACTTATTTGATTTTTTTTGTAAATACATACTTAGAATACATATAACACCCAGACACAGAACACACATCTATGTTCATCACCCAAATGTTTGTTCTTGGTGGGGATCGAACCCCTACAAATCTAGAAGGTATGGTTACTACAAAGTGAATCATTGGCAGGAATTGAGCCCACAGCTTTCAGCGTAGAAGACAAAGCCACCAACTGAGCTGTGTCCTGCAGGTCTACTCTTAGAAACGATAAACGTTTCATGCTGTCGTTTTGTAATACACCACGGGGTTACTCGGTAGCCGTTCCACGGTCAAGTTGACAATGCCTAGCATGCCGCGTAGTGTACCTCAAATAACTTTGTATGAGTGATACAGTTCCTGATTTCTACTATTACAATCTCATAACTGAACGCCTTCCGTTTTGATAAAAAACGTTCATCGCTTAATAAAGACAATTAAGTTAATTGGCTCAAGTTTAGAACGACTTTTAAGGGGCACTCCAGCAGAGATGTATTACAGTCTGTATAAAATATATATAAGGGCACTAACAGACGTTACGATCTTATGTATTTTTTTTATATTATAAAGTGGTTTAGTTTAAAGTTATTGTCGGGTACTCTACTCATAGGTACATGGATTGGGTTGTAATTATTTGTCTTTTTTTAAGTTATCAAGGTCGCTGACATTGCTTTCAGAATAAGCAAATTAAAGTGACAATAAGCAGGCCATATAGCTCGTAAAACCAACAACCGCTGGAGGGTAAAGGTTCTCGAATGGTGACCACAAACCGGAAGACGAAGCGTAGGGTGTCCTGGACGTCTGGACGTTCGGGTGTTCGAATCCGATGAACTGACGACATTGTTAAGACCGCGGGAAGTCGATGGATGGAAAGGGTTCAGAATCGTTCTTCCTGGAAACGTATGGGGGAGGCCTATGTCCAGCAATGGACTTCTACAGGCTGTTCATGATGATGATAAACCATTTAATTTATTGGGTGACGTCATAATCTACACTGCAAAGGCCTGTTTTATGCGTCAAAATAACGCCTAGTCTGTATGAGCCTAACGTGTAATTCCATCATAAAATAACTGAGCTCTTTATTGCTGAGTTTCCATTAGGCGAGTCTGCGTAGGCGCCCAAACGACATCCTGCTTTCCTTTGCTTAAATTTGATTTACCATGCTAAATTGGTCGTTTTACTTTCTTTTTCACTCACTTAACATTATACGCTTATAATGTTGAGTGAGTGAAGTTTCATATTTTTGTTTTTTTGTGGTCATTTTTACCCAACGTCTTTTAACCCCAAACTAAGCATAGCTTACTATGGGAACCAGATGACTAATAGAATAAATACTTTTTTTTAAATACGTAATTAGAATACAATATGACACCCAGACACAGAACAAACATCTATGTTCATCACACAAATGTTTGTTCTCGGTGAGGATCGAACCCACCACCTACAGCGCAGAAGGCTGGACGAACTGAACTGTGACGGCAGTCAAAATGTTCAATCTGGTCCACCCAAAGGTTGCCTGGTAGAGATCACAGCAATCAGGCTTGTCATTGTACAGTTTAATTATTTAGTTTTTACTGCGGATTAAACGTTTTTGACTTTAATCACTAATTGCCCCTAAATACATTTAATAAGTTAATTACGTTAAACATCTTGCACAAAGAAAATCAAATCGCTGTTACGTTTACACTAAACATGTAAATAACTTGGTAAACGTGATTAGCTAAATAATATACAACCAGATTGTTGTGCGAGCGGGTCTTAGTGTGCGGATATGTAAATATTGTAAGTAGCGAGCAAGGAAATCAGGGGATAAACAACAATACCCCCTGCGTACATCTTTACCCCCATTGAGGGTCGAGATAGAGGGACTTAAATAAGGCAGATCAACCTTTGTCCAGCAGTGGACGTAACAAGCCTGATGGTAATAATGATGCATACGTACTTTATTTCTACAAATTGCGAAGAAAAACATTTATGGTAACTTTTTTTTAAATATATCATTTTAGCTATCATAACACATCTTTTATAAATGTTAATCATAAAACAGTTTTTTTTCTAGTAAAACAGTTTTTTATTAGATAAAATAATTTTTACTCAGTAAAATCACAAACACCAGATTCATAAAATTCGACCCCAATTTTGAACGACCAAAAAAAGAAATAAAAGAAAATAAATTTCATTGTTCTGTCTCCATCACTCTGTTGAGGATTACCAGCGGCCAGTAATTGACTGCGCGGATTAACGACGGATTCCAATATCCTTGTTATAGCTGCCTCAGCTTATAGGCAACAGTGAACTCACAAACCAACACTTAACTAATAATAATAACAATTCACACAGCATCATCTAGCCCCAAGCTAAACAGAGCTTGTGTTATGGGTACTAGATGACTGATATACTTAATACAATACATACATAGATATTTTTTATTATACATAGAAAACACCCAGAACACCCGGAATAAATATTTGCAGATCGTACAAACATTTATCCCAAGGCGGGAATCGAACCCGCAACCTCTTGCGTGGCAGGCGGACAATCGCCCGCCACGCCACATTGGTCGTCATGAACTATCTATATTAAAATATGAAAGTTTTTTTTAAAGTAAAACTTCTTTACGCTTGACTTGAGGTGTAAGCTGGTGAATGCGTGACGTAAGCGTTACGAAAAGTGTGATCGGACGAGGCGAACGAAAGTTGATAGAGATATCAGTTAGTGAAGATAGAAAGAGAGAGAGAGTTACGTTTCGTATATTACTGCAGGGGCAAGAGAGATAGATGCGAGCGCAATTTTCTTTATCTCTTTCTCTCATAGCCAGTAACGTTTCGTATATTAGTAAAATTTTACTTTAGTTGTGTGGTCTAATGCACACTCGTTTTGTCAAATTTTATTAATAATAATAATGCTGGACAATCAACACAGCATCATCTAGCCCCAAGCTAAGCAGAGCTTGTATTATGGGTAGAATTATAAACACCAGCTTTCCTAAATGAGCTGTGTATCGTTTATAATACCGGTATTGGGCTGCAATGTTTTATTTGTGTTTTGGTTTGCTCCGGAGGCTTGATAGTGTTTTGATGTTGAATTAGTTGTATAGTTTGCAAAGGAAATTGGATTTTGGATAAGATCTAAGGGGTTCGCATCATAGCGGTGATAACACCGTAAACTGGTGCTAACTTAGATTAACCTTTAGATTTGTGATAACTTTCGGTGGACCATACATGTGCTAATCTCTAGGCACGGTAGATTACCGTTAAAACTTCCTCTTCGGCTACCTTTTGTGCGATCCTTTTTATACAGAATAATATGATGATCATCAAATTTCCTCTTCGGTTACCGTTTTTTGTGCGATCCGTTCTACATAATAATATAATGATCATCATTAGCAGCATGTTGAAGCCCACTTTTGGCCATAGGGTCTCCTCAAAATATTCAGCGACATCATCATCATCAAAAGCCTGTAGAAGTCCACTGCTGGACACAGGCTTTCCCCATACGTTTCCAGGAAGAACGATTTTAAGCCCTGTCTATCTAAATAGTTAAATAATAACGCAAATAATATTATATTTGTACCAATCGAACTTCGTGAATAGTATGTGCGGGTTCGATTCCCGCCTTGGGATAAATGTTTGTATGTTCTGCAAATATTTATTCCGGGTGTTCTGGGTATTTTCTATGTATAATAAAAAAATATCTATGTATGTAATATAACATTGTATTAAGTATATCAGTCATCTAGTACCCATAACACAAGCTCTGCTTAGCTTGGGGCTAGATGATGCTGTGTGGATCGTCCGGCATTATTTATTATTATTATTTATTAGTATGTGTGAGTGGTAGTAGAGCTCTTAGTGAAGGGCTCGTCCGGGAAAGTACTACCACCATGCCTATTTCTGTCGCCAAGCAGCTTGCTGTGTTCCGGTTTGAAAAAAAAATCGTATGCACACTGGTCATAAATTACGTAATAAATATGACCCTTATTACCCTTTCATCAAGCCCATTTATCTAAAACCCATTGAGATAAAATCCGCTTATATTTCTAGTTGATTCCGTTCGCTCGAATCATTGAAAATTAATTGAGCATTGATCTGGCTTCACTTAAAATTGCTTTTAGCTCAGTTGAGGCTGTGTGTATACGAACTGAATAGCTTGAACAAACATTCATCTATCATCATCATCTACTGATGATGATGATAGACCACCACCACCACCACCACCACCACCCCCCACCACCACCACCACCACCACCACCACCCTCCACCACCACCACCCCCACCAGACCACCCCCACCCACCCCCCTAACCTCCCCAAACCCTTCCAGACCCTTCTATCTCCAAAGTAAAGTAAAGATTAATATTTGTGGGCAGTTTTACACAACATCATCTAGCCCTAAAAAAAGCTTAGGGCTTTTTTTTAAAGATAAAGATATTTATTTGCCAAAAAACATGTATGGACTAAATAGGTAACATATAATTAAGGAGAAACAACATGTTTGACCAGTTACGGTATGCAAAAAATAAGTAAAGAGATGGCATGCAACATAAATAACTAACTACAAATTATCATTATAATATTCGTCAAGACTATAAGAACATTTTGAAATTAATAATATTTTAACTTTTCTAAGCATTATTGTACTAAGAAAACGCTAGCTGATGGGACACATATATACGTTTTTTTTGGCCTCACCGCTCAATTAGTAGTAACTCTACCTTCTACGCTATAGGCTGTGGGTTTGATCCCCACCGAGGACCAACTTTTTATGTGATGAACGTAGATGTTTGTTCTCGGTCTGAGTGTTATAAAATAAAAAAATATTTCCTCGAGTGGAATTTGAACCCACGACCTTCCCCTTGAACCCTTCCTCCCCTCCCCCCTTCCCATCCCTTCCCTTTTTTCCCTTTGAGCTATGCTGAATTTGTGGCTAGATGATATTTTGTAAAACTGTCCACAAATATTTATTTATCATTATTTATTTTTGTAAATACATACTAAGAATACAATATAACACCCAGACAGAAAACAAACATCTGTATTCATCACACAAATATTTGTCCTTGGTGGGGATTGAACCTGCAACCTACTGTACAAAAAACAGAGATAAAGATTAAGATTTAATACTACATTGGTCTGTGAAGCCACCTTGCAAATGAATACGAGAAAATCGCTTATGCTTTTAAAGTGAATTCGTTCTCGAAACGTGGTGTGCTGAGCTTGCAGACCACAAACTGTACTGTCGGTGTGCAGCTGGTATTATGCCGAACCTCCAGCATCAGCTATAATTAAGCTTCTTCTAAGCTATGGAAAGCTATGCTAGGAGATCCATTTTGTGATATCATTCGAAACCGCTAGAAAAACTAAGGTTATTGAAATTTACAGGAAGACGACGACAGGAGGTTGCGGGTTCGATTCCCGCCTTGGGATAAATGATTGTACGATCTGCAAATATTTATTCTGGGTGTTCTGGTTATTTTCTATGCATAATAAAAAAAAAAATTTATGTGTGTAATGTATTGTATTAAGTATATCAGTCATCTAGTACCCATAACACAAGCTCTGCTTAGCTTGGGGCTAGATGATGCTGAGTGGATTTTCCAGCATTATTATTATTATTATTTAAAATTGCCAATTTTTAAACTGGTAATAACCAGACCATATGGCTCACAGAAACTGTCTCCTGCGTCGTGGGTTTAATCTTGGGTTTCCACTCGAGGGAAGAAGTTTTGGGATAATAATAAAGTCTTTATTATTGATGATGTTTTTCTACATTCCTTATATTACCCCTATCATTCTTACTTTAACTACTTAAGCTTAAATGTGTAAAGATATTTGAATATGATACCTGGGGTCAATCAATGAAAAGGGTGAACCATTTCAGATAAAACTTGAAGTTAAGTGGCCTGCACGCATTTCAAAACATATCAGCAATCTGCATAATAAGGGTAGTTAAAGGCCAGTTCAGACACAGACCAATCTAACATTTATTGCAACTGTAGTTACGCTTTCTGTGGAATATAAGGCTTACATGTAACAAAACCGAGAACGCTACGCCGTAGCTGTAGCTTCTACAGCGTAGACCAGCTACGGCGTAGCTACCTCGTACATTTTGTCGCTTAGGCAGAATGTAGCGGGTAGCAGCAGCAGTCAAATAAATTATGTTCTGTTTTGTATTTTGAAATTAAAAATGTTTTTCACCCGTTGAACTTTGCGTTTTATTTTTTGAATTTTAGGTGGTAAAATATCATCATCATTATCGTTAATAGAATCTTGGTTTGCTTTAAACATTTTTTGAGAGAGTAAATCACATAATATAATTCTGATTTTGACGACTGATGTGGCAAGGTGGGCGAATGTCCGCCTGCGACGCATGAGGTTGCGGGTTCGATTCCCGCCTTGGGATAAATGTTTGTACGATCTGCAAATATTTATTCCACGTGTTCTGGGTGTTTTTTATGTATTATAAAAATATGTATGTAATGTATTGTATTAGGTATATCAATCATCTAGTACCCATAACACAAGCTCTGCTTAGCTTGGGGCTAGGTGATGCTGTGTGGATTGTCCAGCATTATTATTATTTTTTTGAAAATATGCTGATGTATCTACTCATGAATATTTATATCGGCCCTAACAGTATAGTTGGTAATAGCGCTGCTCTCTACGCTGTAGAGTACAGGTTTATTCCTACTTACGACAACAATTACAAAAAATCTACTTTTCATATTTCACTTATAAACAAGGTACTAAACGAGGCTATTTAAAACGTCTGCAAATAATTATTTAAATATGGCCATATATTTTACAACTAATGTATTCAAATAAATCTCAATATATTGCCCTCATTTAAATAATACTAGTTAAAACCAATTTACATCGGATTGCACACACCTGATCTAACCGGCTGGGATTGAACATTTCATGAATATTTTCGCTTAATTGGTATGTAGAGCTATTTTCATACAACTTTCAACACTCACTGTAAATTTTATGGGGTTGAATTTTACAATCCCCTAACAATGGACTCATACGCACCAAGGTTGATAGGCAAAACGACATTATAATAATAATGCTGGACAATCCACACAGTATCATCTAGCCCCTAGCTAAGCAGAGCTTGTGTTATGGGTACTAGATGACTGATATACATTACATACATAGATATTTTTCATTGTACATAAAAAATACCCAGAACACCAGAAATAAATATTTGCAGATCGTACAAACATTAAGCCCAAGGCGGGAACCGAATCCGCAACCTTCTGCGTCGCAGGCGGACATTCGCCTGCCGCGCCACATCAGCCATCAACATCATTGTTATGGAAACTGAAAACGGCTTGCTACATCAGTAGAAAAAAGAATCTCCCAAGTAACAAACGCAAAGACCACAGTCTCCGAGATATGTTACTTTCCAAAGCTGTTAATTTAACGTTCATTATTCACGTTAACAAACGTAGTGGCACAATCACGTAGAGAATGAATCCAGGCGAGAACAGACAAGTAATTCACACGATAAGGGTCAGCGCACACTAGTCACTGAATTTTACTAATATTATAATAAACATGAAAGTTTGTAAGAATGGATGGATGGATGGATGGATGGATGTTTGTTACTCTTTTACGCTCTAACCAGTAGACTAACCAGTATGTACCTGAAATCTTATGAATAAATGACTATGACTATGGTACCTTCACTCAAAATTTAGAGGAAATGTGTTGAAGAGAGTTTTATGTACCACCGTACTTAAGTTTGCGCTGGGCTTAATTCAGTGAAAATAGCATTCATTTGTACACCCGCATGCCAAATTAATTATTCAAGCGTTCTTTGTGCTAGACCGTATATGTAATAAATCTATATTTGTTGAGTGTAACCCGCCCTGTGAACCTGTGAGAACTAACGAAATTTTCATTTTAGTACCGTAGCTGTAGTGGTCCATAAGGGCAATCGTTTGTTTGATTGCATAATTATCTGTACCGTGAGCTCAGTCCAAACTGGCCCAAACAGATCCGAATAATAGATACGAGAGCATCTTCGTACAAATCCAAAATCCGCTGTTGTTCCTTAGTACAAAAAAATTAAAAAATAATGCTATCTGTCAAGCACGACTTTGCGTTTAGCAAAAGTGAACGGTTGCAAACAGTCAAAAACATTTGACAGTTACAACCGTAATTTTATAACTCAGGGGGGGGGCTGGTAATTTTTTAATTTTTATTTAAGTTTATTTTATTTTACTTTGCTGAAATTTAGATGAATAAACATTATCTATTTATCATTAATGTACCTTTTGAATCATTTTCTTCTTCGATTCTCCAAAAGCCATAAATCAAAATAAATACTTCTATCAATTTTACAAGACAGGAAGGTCAATATGACCATCGCAAAGACGTATAAAGACGCACGAACAGAGTGATAAAGGTTTGTTCGTCACTATTGAATCTCGAAAATATTTCGAAGCTACTAATATTGCTTACAAAGGCTCGGAAATTCAAGACAAGGCCTTAGGTGTTTTGACCTACCAGTAGGTTGATCTACAAGGGGATAAAGTATTACTTTTATATAAGTTTCAAATAAAAAAAAAATATAATAGAATCTCGAGTGTCAGCAAAGCGTCCTATGACACAATTTATAAATATTTGGGAAGAATTAACTCACCTGAATTCAATTGGATATTGGTTTTTTAATTGATGTTTTATAAGTCTTATTTATAAGGGTGTGGGTAACCTTTTACACAACACAGTTTTTTTTTACAGAACGATATCTATAATATGTCTTTTATTAGGGGTAAAAACTTGGTTGTCTGGTAGATATCTCTGTTTAGGAATAAAGCCGCCAATTTTAGTTATATTAGAGTAAGTTTTTTCTTTAAATTGGTATTTCATGTTATAATGTGATATCAAGTATTTTCTATTCAATTCTATGCTTTCCAATAGTAGGGGTAAAAACTTGGGAATATTCTCACTCACAGATAAGCAAAATCAACTTTTCCCATGAAGTGAACCGAACCCTTTCCCTAAGGATTGAAGGATTTATTTGAATGGACTTACGATATGCTGCTTTTTGTTCTTTTTGCTTTTTTTTGTTTGATTGCCAGAAAACCCAGGTTTTTCTTTATTTATTTAAATTATTCTAAATAATAATAATAATAATGTTGGACAGTCCACACAGCATCATCTAGCCTCAAGCTAAGCAGAGCTTGTGTTATGGGTACTACATGACTGATATACTTAATACAATACATTACAGATATAGATATTTTTTTTTTATACATAGAAAACACCCAGAACACCCGGAATAAATATTTACAGATCGTACAAACATTTATCCCAAAGCGGGAATCGAACCCGCAACCTCATGCGTCGCAAGCGGACATTCGCCCGCCGCGCCACATCGGTCGTCACATTCACAAACTACTAAATGATTCACAAGAAGTGAGTAAGGAAGATCATTAACGTTGCCAGTGTCGAAGCGGCTTCTAGACTAACCTTAAGGAATAAATGTATACTTACTAATAATAATAATATTATAAAAAGGAAAGATTTGATTGTTTGTTTGTTTGAATTGAATAGACTCCGAAGCTACTGGACCGATTTGAAAAACTATTTCACCGTTGGGAAGCTACACTTTCCCCAGGTTGAATAGGCTAATATTTTTAAAAAAATTAGGGATCCTCACCAAAACCCGTGCGAAGCCGCAACAGACTACTAGTCTATACTAATATTATAAATTCGAGCTATATATAACTGCGAGGTTGAATTCTACCACTGTTTCACATTTTTTCTACTAATGAAATACCAATTCATTATAAAAAAGTTAGTCAACTTTTTTAACATAAAATTGGTAAGTTCAATATTTTAAACCGCTTCAAGCGCTTTCTTCACTTTTATCGTTGAATTTACTTTAACTTTTTCTAATCAAGAACCTATCACGATTACTTTAATAATGTTTGAGTTAAATCTAAAATTCCGCTTTTGGCAAAGCAGGAAGTTCTCTTTGACAGTGCGTTCCCAATAATAAATAAAAACCTAGGTTTTCAATATAATTAAACCGATTGGTATTGTTATATGAATAAAAAATAATTTAGGTCCATCACTAAACTAATAATGCTAGACAATCCACACAGCATCATCTAGCCCCAAGCTAAGCAGAGCTTGTGTTATGGGTACAAGATGACTGATATACTTAATACAACAATACATTACATTCATAGATATGTTTTATTATACATAGAAAATACCCAGAACGCCCGGATTAAATATATGCAGATCGTACAAACATATATCCCGTAAAGGAGGCAATCGAACCCGCAACCACCTGCGTCGATGGGGGACAGTCGTCACACAATTGGAATTAAAAAAATTTGTTACCTGCGAGTAGTTTTTTGTGTAAATAAACATTTTGTTATGTATTTTTAAATGCGTAATCCGCAAGAATATTGCTTCTAACAATACAATCTTTTACAAAACGCTGTCAAAAGTAACTTTTTATCTTACCCCGAAGTGTAATATGAAATCGCGTTTCTTAATGAAAACACCAAAAATTTCAGGACTCAGTTAAAGTAATTTACATTAGAAAGGACGAGTTGGATATTCGCTGAAAGTTTCAAAATTAAAATTAAGATTTAACGTATTTTTGTGGGGAGACAAAGTTTTTCGTTTTATTATTTACGAGAAAATTTACTTTTGTTTTTTAAATCACGATTTGGTTTGTTTCCTTGACTTTTAACGACTTTTGACCTTTTGTATTTTAAGCACTGGTTTTAAATTACTTTATTTATTCATCAACATTATATATACAATTCAATTAAATAATTATAAAATAGAAAAAGAAATATTACTTTAATCCCTTAGCATGGTCGATATCTCCTCGAACTCTTCAAACTTTTAAGTATAAATTTCCTTACCGAGAATCTTCGAATATCTTTAAGGGGTATTCAGAAGTATGTCTAGATCTTCCAATTGGTAAAAACATTTTGTGTAGTTGGTATTTCGTACGTGACAGGTTATTACGTATAGGAGTTGAATTTCTTTCTTAGACTTTCTTACATATCCTGAAATTTTCAAGTCTATACGACCAGTGGTTTAGGCTATGCCATGTCTATAAGTCAAAGTCAAAGTCAAAAAGCATTTATTCAGTAATATCCGCAGGGATCATCTTAAAACGTCTTAAATCTAGGTGAATCAAAGCGCCAGTTCCTCGCGACCAAACCTAGAAGAACCGGCAAGAAACTTACGGCTTGGTTCCTACCGTTTTTTTGTATGTTTTTTTGTATGTCAGTCTGTCAATCAATCAGTCAGAACAAACATTCTTAGAAATGAACAACCAGGAAGACAGCGTAGGACCTTTTTACCAATTTTTAAGATCGTGGGATGTTGATGGATGGATAAGGCATGAAATTGATCTAATAGAAGCGTATAAGGGATACCTTTATCCCAGCAGTGGACTTCTTCAAGCTGGTGATGATGATAACTATACCACGATGCTGTAGAAAAAGCGGTAAAGTATTTTCTAAATATAAAAATCTTAACAACTTAAATTAGACCCTGAAAATATAAGTAAAAATAAAAAGGCTTTTCTAAAAAATACAGCTTTTGATCTTCTATTTCTGTTGACCTGGATCACGTTTAATACTTAATTATGAATGTAATTAAGACCTGGGTTCATAAATCAAAGCTTGGACATAAAACGCAGGTCTACTGGGTCTAGTTTTATGTTTAAATAGGCCGTTACTCCTATTCCTGATAATTTATACAACGTCGGGGACATTTTTTACAGATACATTTTTACAGAACGCTGTTGAAATAATATTATTTTTGAGGCAGTAAAGATAGTAAAATTTATGCATAAACTTAATCCATGTTGTTGCGATGTCTTGGCGACGGCCGCGATAGACATACATTTATTTGCTACAAAAACACACATACACATACAAAACAGATCAAAAAGTGAAAAAAATACAAAAGGAAGGACATAAGCAGTAGATGCCTGTGTGCTACAGCAGCAAAAGGGTCTCGACTCAGCGTATGCCTCACCACTATTTAACCTGAATTGAATACCTGTCATTACTACGCATCTTACACCCTTAACTTAATTCTACCAGGCAGTCCGAGCATTCTTGTAATGTAATGGTAATTTATACAAGCTCTAACTCTTAAGGCGCAAACATGGCTCTTAACGAGTCACCCAGAACCCGCCATTTTTCCTACCAATTTAACCTAATAAATAGGCTCTTAAGTTGTTTATTTTTACTCTGGCGCGTGAGGTCATCAACATTTTTTTTATTGTTTTTTTTTAATTGTTTGTTACTGATGGTACAATTGAATGACCCACGTGATGTCAAATGCTTGCATGACAAACATTTATGTGATTAAGATGTTTTTTCTCTATCTGGGTTTTTTATTGTATTCTAAGTATTTACAAAGAAAACATATGTAAGTACTAGCCGCTCATGAACTCGTTATTTACGTGAACATTCTAATAAATATTTATAAAAATATGTATCAGCCTGTATAAAACCTCAATAATATCCGTATTTTGAAGTGAATTATAATAATACAAAAACAGTTTCCTGTCTGTTGCGGTGTGTTATAAATAATTCAATACACAAGTATGATAGATCCGTTTTGGCTAAGGGTTAGATTGATGTAGGTTACTTTACTTATTTATGAGAATCTGTGTGTTGCTGAAATTCAGAAGAAAATTAGACAAGAATTTGAAATTTAGATGACTGATAAAATCCTACTAATATTATAAACGCGAAAGTTTGTAAGTATGGATGGATGGATGGATGGATGTTTGTTCCTCTTTCACGCTCTAACCAGTGGACCGATTTGGATGAAATTTGGAATCAATATAGATTGTAATCTGGAATAGGACATAGGCTACTTTTTATCCCGAAAAATAACGGGAACGGGAAAAAACTGCCACGCGGTCGAAGCTGCGAGTGGCCTCTAGTCATTAATAAAAAATTGACTAGTGAGTGACTGTTCCACCTTAAAAATACAAAGTGAAAATGTTCAATACTAAAGCTTATTTTTGGCACTTGAGGGTAAGGGTGCAGGTATACATGGGTGCTGAAAGGATACTAATTTCAAAGAAAGACCGCCGTTTCATACCCGTTAGGAAAACCGTTTGACACTGAGCTGAGAAATCGGGTTCTTACACTTGAGGACAGAAAAACGGTCTTATTTTAATAATATTAATAATGCTGGGCAATCCACACAACATCGTCTAGCCGTAAGCTAAGCAGAGCTTGCGTTATGGGTACTAGATGACTGATATACTTAATACAATACATTACATAGATAGACATTTTTTATCATACATAGAAACTACCCAGAGCACCTGCTATAAATATTTGTAGATCGTAAAAACATTCATCCCAAGGCGGGAATCGGACCTGCAACCTCCTGCATCGCAGGCGGACATTCGGCCGCTAAATTGGTCGTTAGGTCAATTGGTTAGCGGCTACGTCTCAGTTCCATAACTATTACAGTACAGTACTATATGTACAGTATGTCCTATTATTTTGTCCTGAAGTGTAAGATATACTTACCGCCCGCCTCAGCTATCACGTGCACGGATAATATTGGAAATTTCTTATACTTTAGTACCGGCGCGGTATTAGAGCCAACCTTTATTTTACAACATTCATTCTGCGTTAGAAATAGTTTTTAAATTCTGGTTTACAGAATATTTGACTTGACTTGACTTCTTGATTTATGGCTCTGTGGCTTATTGTCACAATTCTGCCAGTGACGCTTCATGCTAGTTTCATAAACATAGTAGAGGAGTGTGGCTAAGAATATGGTCAGTGTTCAGAGAGAGAATCGACCAAAATACAAAATATTTATAGTTTTGAACTTTTCAAGACAAGAATGACACAGTCAATATTTATCAGTCAGTATTCTAGCAGCAGCGATGGGTTTGCAATCTGTCAGATATGACATACCAACAACAGCAGGGTATGTATCAAATGTATGTATGTGGAACGTACTTATGACTACCCCCATTAGATACACTTAAACCGTGTCTAGTAGTCTTAAAATTGCTTCTACCTATAATATATTGCTTTTTTTTCTCAAATTTTTAAGATAGGTTAAGTCGTGGCATGTAACAAAAACTTTTGGAAATAAATAAATAAATAAATAAAAATAATGATGAAATAAAATGAATATTGCAAAAGGTGATTGGATGCGGGCATGATAGGTCTATTTCTTGTGAATGGCACGCAAGTAACGTTTCTATTAAATGAGAAACACTTTTGTAAAGCAACTAGTTTCTTCCCGCGACTTTGCTCGCAAGTCGTGGTAGAAAAATAGATAGGTAAACGAGAGTCTGAAGTAGAAGGGCACTTTGTAAAGGGTTCGTCTGGGGAAGTACTATAATACTCTCATGCCTATTTCTGCCGTTAAGCAGCTTTACTGTGTTTCGGTTGGAAGAGTGTGGGTGCCGGTATTTTTTTTGAAGTAATACTTCTAATGCGACTTCCAACAAAGTTGCGTTAAACGTTTAACACTACTATGGAGGGGGTATGAAAGCACTGTTCTTTCTCTTTTTCTCTCATAGCCAGTTACGTTTCGTATATTAAAGAAGTTTTACTTCAGTCGTGTGGTCTAACGCACACTCGTTTTTTTTTAGAATTTTTAGACAGTCCTTTGGCTTCAATCTCACCTGGTGGTAAGTGACGATAAAACCGTCGATGAAGCAGGACGATCTTGAAGACATCTATTCACTCTTGCCTTATAGAGATTCAGATTATAGTGTTCAGGAAAAACAGACGCTGGCAATGAATTCCACTCCACTAATTACTAGCATATAGGGTTTACCTGTATGCTTCAACTTGATTAATGCAAGGCCGTGCTTTGTAAGGCACGTTTCTAATATGCGTGCCCTCATACGTGACAGGTTGCAAGTCCATCGCCGTTGCTAGAATACTAACTGGCTTCCTCACGATTTTTTCCTTTACCGATTGAGAGTACTGACATTGCGCACACAAAAATTTTCTAACAGAAAATCCATTGGTGCACGACCGAGTTTGAACCCACGACCTTAAGAACAGAAGGCGGGGTCAGCCCCGCTAGACAACCGGTACTCTTATTAATTCAAATAGCTCAATTGTTTTATATTCTATTTTTTACATGCCTTTACAATACTTATATTAGTTTCTTAAACTATCATGGTTTTGATCAATATTTTAGATAGAAACGGGATATTTACCATGATTTTTGAAACTCAAAAATCATGGTAAATATCCCGTTTCTATCCAAAATACTTATATTAGTTGTTATACGGTAAAGGAGAAGGTTAGGTAAAGGTTGCCTGGAAGAGATCGCTTAAGCTTAGCGATAAGGCTACCTATTGTGTTGCCAAATTGTGTATATTATGTTTCTATGTGGTGAATAATAAAGAGTTATCTATCTATCTACGCTTTGGAAATAAATGTGCTTAAATTTAATTGTATTTAAAATTATTGCAAACAATAAATAACGTTTACAAGCGGAAATTAGCAAAAAGCTTAATATAATTTAAATACTTTGATAAATGTTGATACGCGTGGAGAGAGATTATTCTCAACCCGACTTTAGTTTACATTACTCCAATTTTTTTGTTTTTTTTTTTGACATTTGCGTCTGGTGTTTCTTTGATACCCTTATTATATACGTAATTTCGAGAAATGTATACCTACTTAGAATACAATATAACACCCAGACAGAGACTAAACGTTCATCACACAAATGTTCAAGTTATCTAGTATTCATTTTAATATTATTATTTTTCCATAAACGAACGCACCCCTTGTAAATTCCATCCAAAGGTTGTCTGGTAGAGATCGCTGTTTAGCGATAAGACCGCCCATTGTAAGTAGCATTATTTTAAGTTTTTTATTTTTGTTTATCCTTAAGTTGTGGTGCACAATAAAGTATTTTCTATCTATCTATCTATGTTTGTCCTCCGCGGAGATCGAACCCAAAACCTACAGAACAGAAGGCAGAGGTACTCTGTTCTAATTTTCACAAGTACTCTTTAGGGGGTAGTCAGATAGTTAGGTACGGTTAGGAACATACTGAATATTTAAATTATTGTGTAGTGTTAATACCTTGGAGGCTACCTATCCCGACTCCCTATAAATTATGCAAGAATTTGAGGACAAAATTGGTAAGCATGTGAAAAGGCATTTGCGAATTTTAATATTAATTTTAAATTGATGTATGGATGGCGAAAGTTTATGTATGGATGGATGGATGCTTGTTCCTCTTTCACGCTCTGACCAGTGGACCGATTTGGATGAAATTTGGAATAAACATAGATTATAACTTGGATTTCCATATAGGCTACTTTTTTTTCCGAAAAAATAACAGGAACGGGAAAAAAACTGCCACGCGGGAGAAGCTGCGAGCGGCCGCTAGTAAAGGAATATACTTAAGTAAGGTAAGGTACTTAGACTAAGGTATGTCACAAAGCCATATACAATATACTGCTACAATAAGACGTAAGTTGAAGTTTCCAAGTGAGTGTAGTACAAAGGTTACGTGACCTCTACGTTGGCACAACGCAATGTCAGCGCGGCAGCATGGACGGCAAACTTTTACACATCGCACCATGAATACATAATGTAACTTAAAGCATTTCATACTTAAATAAACTACAGACTATAAAACACATAACTGTAATCACAGGCACATGAGGCTTGGCACCTGTATGCCTCAGGTTGATGGACGCAGAGCAGTGTATTGTAAGGTACGTTCCTAACGAGCGTGACCTACAAGGCAATGCTTTGTTATAGGCTATGGTAACCACTAAACATCAGGTGAGCCATATGTTTGTTCCATCAGCAAATTGCATAAAAAAAAATTTATAATACCATATCAACAATTTTAATGTTTTAATGTTGTTTTGTTTTTGATGGAATTGTTTTGAATTGATGTAACTTTTGACAGGTTTGACAGGACCTTTAAAAAAATACATATACTTAGAGCTTGGTGCGTTATGGGAGAGATCCATGTTCAGAAGACTGTGTTAGGTTGATGATGATGATGATTAGTATCAACTTTTAAACTGTGCTTAAATTTAATAAAAAATTCAGTCGAGTTAATTAATAATTAATACTATTGATTTGATATAAGTAACTCAAAAATCTATTGACAATAGATGTTTAAGTTTTACTAACACAAAATTAAATAAAAAAATTCAGAAATCCCCGACACCTAAAAACATCCCCTACTAGTTCACCTTTCAATCAAAAAAAAAAACAAAATCAAAATCGGTTCATCCGTTCGGGCGGGAGTTAGGATGCCACAGACCAGACACACTTCACGTCAAACTTATAATATTCAAAATGACCCTGTGAAGTGATGTTAAACATTACTTAAAACACCCGGTCACTGGTTAATAATTAATTTGGTAAAAACTGGTATTTTTTGCAATGGCAATAAAATAAGAATAAAATAACAAATTACCAACCAAAAAGACGAGGCAGTTATTAATAAAACAATTACTTTTCAGCGGTTTTTAATAAAAATCATTTAACTTTGTCATGTAACTTTTTTGCCGACTGAATAAAATAATATATTCATGACAGAGTTGGGATGGTGTCACCCACAATTCAATTTAAATTAATTAGTTCAATCAGTTGATACGAATCAGTTTATACCCGAAACCCTGTGATTTATTAAAGACTAACTGCCACCCGTGGCTCTTCTTGCAGTAATTGCTAACATCAATATTTAAGGCGTTTTCTCTCGGCAAAATTGTCGAGTATCGTAGAAAGACTTATATTACACGGGTATTTATCGCGTATTACCTTTTTTATTTATTTTCCCGACGTTTCGACTATGTTGCAATAGCCGTGGTCGCGGGCAGACTGAAACGTCGGGAAAATAAATAAAAAAGGTAATACGCGATAAATACCCGTGTAATATAAGTCTTCAATATGTGTTCCGATCGCGAAAGTTTAAAAAATACTATCGTAGAAAGGTTGATGAATGTTAAAGAAAAAAATAAAAGATATAGAAATAGCATCACGACTTTCATCCACGGCACGGTACGGTAGATATCTCCTCTGATATCTTAGTATCAAGATGTCTAGTGGGGTTAGTCAGAGGTACTTACATGTAATGACCACGTGGCTGGCTGGAAAGAATACGTTACTTCAATAAAAAATCGCAAATGCGTTAGTTCAATAAATTTTATAAATTCAAAGAAATATATTCATTCTAAGTTTCACTCAAATCTGACAAGCCATTTCACTGCAATATAATCTAGATATCTACATTTTATATCTTATTATTATCATAAATACGTAAATTTTTGGAATAAATGTATTTTCTTTCTTTTTTCTTTCTTTCTATAACCAGCAGTAGACTTATTTCGGCTGATAACCTGTTGTGACGAAGTAAAACAAAATACCTCATTCCTATCAAATGTTTTTTAAGCCTTCAAATACTAAAGGGTCACTGAGAAAGCAATTTGCTTAAAAGATTAAAATTCAGCGAAGGTAAATTTAAGGCTGGTTTTGACCATGTTAGTATTTAGTCGAGTAGCTATGTCGGCGATTGGAAACGGCTCTGGTCAGTCATACATTTGGTATTGCATGCTTTCATGGGTTACCGTTATTCAAGAACCTTTATAACCTAGCAATTTTTGGTTCTGCGGGCTATAATAGAAACAACCCCCACTTTTACTTGCAGATTCTGAGAGTTTTATCGACACTTTGTCGAAAATTAGCGCATTCGTCGACTTAGTTCAAAGCCAAAGTTAACCTAGTAGACTAAGGGTCAAAGACAGTTTCCTCAGTGTAGGTAAGCCTTAAGAATAGGTGAATGTCAAACAATCGGTTGTCTAGCGGCCATTTCGTGACAGACAAACTATTTCCATAGTTCAACAAGTAAAAACTTTCAAGTACCTTGCTTTGAAGTTAAATAAAACTTATATTAATATCTCTAGATCAACTTGAAACTGATTAAAATGTTAAGAGCAATGTAACAAGAGGGCACGGGCCTTATAATAGAATAGAAATATGTTTAAAGGTAAGCAATAATAGTAATAATAATGCTGGACAATCCACACATCATCATCTATCCCCAAGCTAAGCAGAGCTTGTGTTATAGGTACTAGATGACAATACAATACATTACATACATAGATATTTTTTATTATACATTGAAAACACCCAGAATACCCGGAATAACTATTTGCAGATCGTACAAACATTTATCCCAAAGCGGGAATTGAACCGGGTTGTACAATCAGCATGTAGTAAAAAACTAAATAAAAACTAACTAAAAATAAACTTGATAATTTCCCGGTATTATCTAAGGCCCAATTCTCATATTTTTTTGAAGCTGAGACGAGCTATAAGTCATAATTTGATTGTAAAAATTGGATTTGTCTGAAATGTCAGTTTCGAAGAATACCATATGGAGATACTTTAATTTAATGATATTTTGTTACGAGAAAAAAATAGAAGTGAAATGCAAAACAAAACAATGGTGAACATTTTAATACAACCGATTTCGACCAGACGCCCCGAAAGAATTTTAAAAACCCAGAAGGCCTCGGTACCCCACGGACCTAAAGTCTTGACTCCAAGAGGGGCAAATGTGTAGGCTCTATCAAGATCTGTGTGGTGTGTGTGTGATAGCTTTAAAAAGCTTGTGGATTTATTTTAAACACTTTTAAAACCCAAGCAGCACGCGGTTACAAATAATTTAAAATTCATCTTTCAGTCTATTTTCACTGTAACAATTCATCCGAAAAACCTTTCCTCAGGTCAAACCCATGCAATACCTTATTCATCATCCCACCATATTATTCAGATCGGGACACGTAAAGCGTAAACTCAAATAAGTCTTGTAGAGTCACGTGGGTAGTGTTTATGTAAATTTCTTGTGAGCACATGAGCTCGTTCGGCCTTGTGTGGGCCGGATTAAGGATACGCTATTGCTAATTCGTGGATATATTAGTTTTTTTTATAACTGCTTTTTTCTTTGCTGGTAGCCCCTTTCGTTGTAAGTCACATCTCCATCAAGAACGTAAATTTTTGGCTTATAAGGTTCCAATATCCAACGGGCGTCTGTTGGTCAATGCTTACTACTTTATTTGGGCTTACTATTTTTTTTTTTAATGTGGGTTTGTCTGGTCTCTCCGTTTTTTTTTTCGTTTTTTCGTTCCGGTCCTTTCGTTTTTACGCAGGCCTGGTTTTCAGTCTACTCCGACGTTTGATCTACGGTGACAGTCAAACTGTGAAGTAGTAATTTACAAAAAACGGGCTAATCAAAAAAATCTGCAAAAAAATATTAACCCGGCGAGGATGTGGAAGGGTCAATTTGACCCTGCTCATTTTGTTTGATCTGCAGTTTTTTTTTCTGCAGTCGCACTCTGTCCAGCTTTTCAGTAGCTGAAGTCATTGAATTACCCTCCCCTTTACGCACCTTCACTTAGTCGGGCGCCACATGTGCAAAAAGGTAGACGTGCGCAAACCCAAATAGGGTAATTATGACCCTTCCACAATCGCGACGTAGTACTTTTGTGCCATTTTTCAATGTATTATTTTATTGAATATTTTGTGAGATTAGGTGTTTTTAGTCAAAATAAATCTATAATCAGTGTGTGTTAATCTAAAATTAGTGATGGTTTATGAAACTGAGACGTGGATGCTAACTATTGGTCTCAATGTCACACAACGGGCTATGGAGAGAGCGATGCTGGGAGTTCACTACGAGATAGAATCAGAAACAAGGAAATCCATAGAAGAACCAAGGTTACTGACATAGTTCTCAGAGTCAGCAAGTTGAAGTGGCAATGGGCAGGCTATATGGCTCGTAGAACCAACAACCGCTGGAAAATAAAGGTTCTTGAATGGCGGCCACGAACCGGAAGACGAACCGTAGGACATCCTCCTACGCGATGGACTGACGACATTGTTAGGACCGCGGAAAGTCGACGGATGGAAAAGGCTTAGAATCGTTCTTCCTGGAAACGTGTGGGGGAGGCCTATGTCCAGCAGTGGACTTTTGATGATGATGATAATGAGTCGAAATTAACAACGAAGAGTGAGATGCTGAGATATACGTCGTTTGTTGGCGGAGTTATCAGACAGTGAAAATGAATTTATGCGGATGATAGCAAAAATGAAGAGCAGGAGGCTGAGCGTATTTGTCGTTTATTGGTGGAGTCATCAGACAGTGAAATAAATTTATGACAGATAATAGTGAAAATGAAGACCTATGCTAGACATCGTAAGACAACTCACGTTTGCGAAGGATTTCATAGGTACATTTGTCAAGAACACATTATTCCGTTCTTGCAACAATGTGCTACGGCGCGAGGTGATTAGTAGCTTACAAAACTGGTTAATTACTGATGTTGTGATAAAAGATGATAGATCATATAAATACCTACCAAAAAATACTAATAACTTAGAATAATATTCGTAAGTGTTGTTTTTTTTAATATGTAACGCAGAGTCCTGCTAAAGTTGATTAATATTAGACTATTCGTATAATTGAAATAATTGAACATTTTTACGCATAATGGTGTTTTTTTCATGCAATTCCTTTATTTAATAACTAATTAAAAAGTTAACTTCCCATCCTTTGTTGAAAAATGGCAATAAATACTTAAAAAACGTTAATTAAGTACAGGGTCATCAGGACCCTCCACATCCTCGATGTATCCTTTTTGTACCACATCCTCGCCGGGTTAAAAGATAAAAACAAACTGACTTACCGACTATATTTAGGTTGAAACATCAAGATAACAAAAGTAAGTCAACGTGATAAAAAATATTAGGAATTAATATTACTAATAAAATAATCCAAAAACTATAAAAATCAAATAGCAAAAACTAAGGCCTATAAACATTCGGAAGTGCAGTGCTTTCTATTGCCTACTATCAGGTATGTGTGTGAGTGTTGTATGAATGATGGGTGTGCGTACCGGGGCTTTCATGATTTCCCCAGTCTCTTAAGAGTATGGTTATCACAGAGGGAAGCTACGAGTATACGTGACAGGATGTGTGGGTGTGTGGTATATGTATATGTAAGAAGGGGAGTATTTGGGATGTGTACAGTAATTTGTTTTAAATTTTGCTTTCAGTCACAGTGACAGCCGTGACAGCTCAGTTTGTAGTAGCCCTGCTTTCTATGCTGTAGGTGGTGGGTTCGATTCCCACCGAGAACAAACGTTTGTGTAATGTGTTCATCTATGGTGAACATAGATGTTTGTTCTATGTCTGGGTGTTATATTATATTCTAATTATGCATTTACAAAAAAAAAAGTATTTATAAGTAAATATTCTATCAGTCATCTGGTTCCCATAATACAAGCTATGCTTAGTTTGGGGTTAGATGATGTTGTGTAAAAATGTCACCAAACATTTTATTTATTTATTCTGGTAAGGTACAGAGTTTCTATACAAAGAACAGTGTGTTATCTTCTCAACAGTATGGATTTCAACCTAATAAGAGCACTACACTTTTGCTGTCTCGCTTCACAGATGACGTTAATCGTAACCTTAATGCAAAAAAACATGTTCTTTTAGTCTTTATAGATTATGGGAAGGCTTTTGACACGCTAAGACATGATTTGTTAGTTGAGCGGTTGGAGAATAGTGGTGTTAGGGGTACCTTGTTGAATTGGTGCAGAGATTATCTAGATAATCGTAGCTATCAAGTTAGGGTAGGTGACACGTTAAGTAATAGTATCCACATTACTGAGGGCACAGCACAGGGATCAGTACTTGGTCCTTTGCACTATTTAACCTATGTTAACGATCTTACCAATGTTATTAAAAGATGTACGATCTATCAATTTGCTGACGATACTTGCCTGGTGGCGGCGGATGAGGATGTATCAGTCGCTCTTAACAAAATTCAAGAAGACTTCACCACAATATGCAAGTGGTCCCATGACTCAGGTTTGGTCCTTAATGCTGATAAAACTAAGCTAATGCACGTCTGTTCCAGACGCAAACTTAACATTATAGATAAATTAAATGTGATAGCCCATTGCCATGACTGCCTCCATTCTTCTAATGGTCAATGTTCCAATTTGTGCTTAAAAATTGAACAAGTGACTGAGCACACCTATTTAGGACTGGTGATCGATAGTAAATTCAATTGGGCGAAGCACATAGACAAAACTTGTAATAAGCTTAGAGCAATTATGGCTAAGTTTTATATTATAAAAAATAAAGTTCCCTACAGTGTGCTAATAACTATGTATAAAACCCTGGTGGAAAGCATATTGTCTTACGGGCTAAGTAGTTATGGCCGTACCTATAAATCATACATAGATCAGATATATAACATTCAATACAGGTTACTGAAATTTATAGTTCCTTTTAAAATCAAAAATAAATACGCATTGGATCCCGTAGGACTTTTTAGGTATTGTGGTGTTATACCTGTTTATAATAAAATAGATCTCAACCTACTCACTGAACAATATTTTCGTACTGAGATTCAAATTCTTAAAAGTCATTCAATCACCACAAGAAGCATCACTTTAAAAAAACTTACTAAACCTTCATTTAGTAATGATTATGGTAAACGAACATCAGAATACTTAATACCTAACCTTATAAATAAATTGCCAATTGAAGTTAAAAACAAAATAACTCAAAATAATATTAGATACACATTAAAAAAACATTTTCTACAAACCCTCTAAATATTATTTGTATAAGTTTATGGTCTTTTATAAAAATGGAGCATCCTTTATAGTGCAAGCGCACGCACACTCACTCAATGGTCGACGCATTGTTTTGCTGTCAGTGCGGCGACGGGTATAGGTATCGTACGTATCGGCTCGAGTTATGTTCGATACCTACGTTTACTGCGCTCTGCATTGCTTGAGTGTGCGCTCGATTGTACCTACTACTACACTAATCTAGAATAGATAATAGTTTATTATATAGTAGATACTATAGTAATCGAGAACCTAGTAGCTAAGTCAAACCTTTCTTAGGGTTTTTAGCTACTACTGATATAATTGTACTGCTTTTTTTCTGTCACATAAATAAATAAAAATAAATAAAATATTATTTATTTATTAGTAAGCTGACTATCTAAAGATAGTCCTTAATCCAACCCTGTTAAGAGCAGTGTCCATGTGTCGCTCGCTCTGCGAGGGGGGTCCCCGCAGATCTGCATAAGTTTGTAGAAGCGACGTAAGCGGAAGGTTTATTTATTTCATGACGTCGGCAACCCTTGGGGGCTCACTTTAAGAACCTGCGAAACACGGGTAAATCTTGTGAGGATTTTGTTTTTTCATCGGATAATTTTTGCATAATAGTGTTTGTGAATGAATGAGTGTAAATCCTTTATTATAAGTTTTCGTTATGAGCCTAAATACTGCTGGAATTAAGTTTGTTTTATGTTACCTCAGGTGGAATAAGCATATGGCCCACCTGATGTTAAGTGGTAACCATCACCTATAACAAAACATTGCCTTCGTCATGTACGTTAGTTACATGCCCTACGATGTACTACCCTGCGTCCACCAACCTGAGGCATACTGGTGTTTAGCCTCATGTGCCTGTAATTTCACCGGCACCCACACGCACACGCACGTCAATTTTTCGAACAGAAAAATCCATTGGTGCATAACCGGATTTGAACTACCGACCTTAAGATCAAAAGGCCGGGTCACTTCCACTAGACCACCGGTGCTGTACCAAAATCCCAATAACTTATTTTTATTTTATCAAAATTCGCGAAGAGATGGTTAATAGGGACACCGGGATACGCCTATCAAAAATAGCTCAACAACCATTGCCTGAACTTCCTTACCACTCGTAATAATAGTTTGGAAAGTCGGAATGTCCGTAACACCCGGTACATAAACATTTGCATTGGGTAATTACATTTGCTTCGCTCGACTGACTCACTAAAGGCTGAACCCTACTATACCATACTCTTAGCCGCACGCACTATAGAAATAAAATAACTGACCCTTTCCCACTTCATTGGGCGGGTTAATTTATAACCTATGACACTCACAAATAACATGGCTTTTTATTGGTAAAAGAATTTTCAAAATCGGTTCAGTAGATCCAGAGATTACCCCCTATAACTTCACAAACTCACAAATTTTACCTCTTTAGAATATTAAGTATAGATATATATTTGTTATAACAAAAATACTACTTCAATATTTAAGAAGAGCGTCTTGTAAGAGGCCTACGTCCAACAGTGGATTAATATAGGCTGCTGATGATGATTATGAAATATTTGTGGATATTTCAATAAGCACCTTAGAACTCCAAACTAAGCCAAAATTTGTAGTATGGGAACCAAATCACGGATAGAGTAGTTATTAGTAGTTTTTTTGTAAGTGCATAGATACTAAATTCCTTACTTTAGAGTTTGCTAGCACAACGACCACTAAATTTATTTAGCAAGCCCCTAAATACATTTAGGAAGCTAACTACGTTTAACATCTAACACAAGAAAAATTAAGTTAATTTGGTAAAAGTGATGAGCTAATTTTTTTTTATGTGACTGGTTGCTGAAACAAGCAGATGGCATTACTTATTACAAAGTATTGTCTCGCAGGTCCATCCACACCCTTCAAACCGAAACATACCAAGCTGCTTGGCGGCAGAAATAAGCATAGTGGTAGTACTTCCCCGGACGAGCCTTTCACAAAAAGCCTAACTAACTGCTATTCCTACATAGATTGTACGCAATAACTTTATACATATCTAAAATCTAAATAGATCTTGGATCATGAGGATTTTACCATACTTTGCATATCATCCGTTTTGATTCCTTATCGAAATCCGTAAAATGGATGGACATGGCTCAGAATCGTTCTTCCCGGAAACGTATGGGGAGGCCTATGTCCAGCTGTGGACTTCTATAGGCTGATGATGATGATGATCCGTAAAAGGTGACAGTATACGCGAAGTGGGGGTCGGCGTTAACTGGTTACGCGGAAAATGGGTCAGACTTTTGTAATTACACCGTATAGCCTAGCTGTTTAGATGGTTAACGTGCAGACAAAAAATTGGTTCACTTTTTGCCGCGTTATTGAGGTATTTAGTATTTAAGACTGTTTCATAAAATGTAGTGTTAACACACTGGTGTGTTAAGCTTATTGAGGAGTGAGGAATTGAGTATAAAATACTGTTTTCTTGGCACAAATAATAAACGCAATTATTTTTACACAAACATACGTACAGATGTTACCATTAACCAGAAACGGCTGACTAACATTTCCTGCGGGAGTGGGGCGGGCGCATCACTCACATAAATATCTACTTGCACATGTCATGATGATAACTGATGACAAGATGGAAGAGAAGTTCAAGCTTTTCTTAGTTTATCAATCTATAATGCAATAAAAATGCATTTAAAACCCAAAACTTCATTCTCTTAAGTTGAAAAACACAACTAGGGATTTCCAAAAGAAAGTCGCAAGGCTTAAGTGTTGAGAATTATTTATTCGCTTGAAGATAGGGTTGTTTCCAACCCATCCTCATACTTGACCTTATTGGGCAAAAATAGTAGATTGTTATACAAGGAGCTAAAATGACCCATTATATACGAGGTAGTAAATAGAAACCGAGTTTTAAGGGCTCCCTTCAATAGAAACGAGGTTCACGGCGTTTACTGTAAATCATCGCATAGAACTCTGAGCGGGTTAAATTTTAAGTATGAGTATCAAATTGAGCATATCTATAACTATAAAAATTGAAAACACGATTAGATAAAATTTTCTCGATAGAATATAAATTTCAAATTAGGCGCTGGAAATACTTTATTAAGTCAGTGCTATGAAAGTGTAGCAATGTAACAAATGATTTTTACAAAAAAAAATTATTATGTTCATATTAAATACTTTACTGTACGGATTATACAGTAAGCTTATTTTTATTATATTTAAAAAAATATTTTGTGTTATTGCACTTACGACGTTTACAAATACGACACACGCGCTATTGCCATCTCTTTTTTACGAGTGGATTAGACGTTATAGCGTCACTGTCACCGCCTGCCCTCACTCACTCAGCGGCAACGGCCAGCGACGGACCTGTGCCTCTCCACCGTACACTGACCAAGCTCACGATCGACGTGATTTAAAAGCGCGGGATTTTTAAACAAAAACTCTAATAACAAAGTGTGTTCTAGTCAATATTTCAGCTAGTTCAGTTCTATATTTACTCGTATCTAAAAGTATGGGTAATAAAAAAAAGTTAAAAAAAACAACTTATGAAAATCATGAGAGCGAAAGCATGTGTAATGCGACGGGTGAAAGTACCTAAGTACCGTACGTCTATTTATCT
Organism: Electrophaes corylata; assembly: GCA_947095575.1. Taxonomy (NCBI): domain Eukaryota; kingdom Metazoa; phylum Arthropoda; class Insecta; order Lepidoptera; family Geometridae; genus Electrophaes; species Electrophaes corylata. Next base: position 1,442,017 of record OX352719.1, on the reverse strand, counting down.
CATCTACCTAACCTACCATCCAACCAGTTTTTATGTAAGGATGTACCTACTAGCTACCTACCTACCAATTTATGTATTTTTATTATGTGGGGTCAAATATTATTATTATTATTTCATTTTATTTATTATTTCTTTACGTAGTCGTTTGTAGTTGTAGATTGTTTACGGTAGAACATAGGCGTTCCCCTAACCCCCTTCCCTACCTTACCTTCGTCGCGGCGCGGGCGGCGGCGCGGCGGCGGCGCGTCGCTACCCGACGACCCTCCGACTGCCGCCGCACCACCGGTCGAAAATACGGAAATAGGTGGAGTTGCCATTTTATCATTTCATTTTTTCTATATTTGTGCATATGACTAGCCTACTATGAAGTAGGTAGGTACTATACTTATTTAGATCTACTGCGACATAGGTTAGAAGGGAGGCAGACAAGATTCATAGAAATACCTACTAAATTAGAATAGAAGAATAGAATAGAATAGAATAGAATTTAATTTGTTATTAAATTTAATTTCGAATATCTGGTCAGATTTGAAATTCAAAATGGCGGGTACAAATCATGGTACAAAAAACTGACATGGGTGTCGTTTTCTACTAATTTGGGGGTGCTGATTACGAATATCTGGTCAAATTTGAAATTCAAAATGGCGGATACAAATCATGATACAAAAAAACTGACATGGGTGTCGTTTTCGACTAATTTGGGGGTGCTGATTACGAATATCTGGTCAAATTTGAAATTTAAAATGGCGGATACAAATCATGATACAAAAAACTGACATGGGTGTCGTTTTCTACTAATTTGGGGGTGCTGATTACGAATATCTGGTCAAATTTGAAATTCAAAATGGCGGATACAAATCATGATACAAAAAACTGACATGGGTGTCGTTTTCTACTAATTTGGGGGTGCTGATTACGAATATCTGGTCAAATTTTAAATTCAAAATGGCGGATACAAATCATGATACAAAAAACTGACATGGGTGTCGTTTTCTACTAATTTGGGGGTGCTGATTACGAATATCTGGTCAAATTTGAAATTCAAAATGGCGGATACAAATCATGATACAAAAAACTGACATGGGTGTCGTTTTCTACTAATTTGGGGGTGCTGATTACGAATATCTGGTCAAATTTTAAATTCAAAATGGCGGATACAAATCATGATACAAAAAACTGACATGGGTGTCGTTTTCTACTAATTTGGGGGTGCTGATTACGAATATCTGGTCAAATTTGAAATTCAAAATGGCGGATACAAATCATGATACAAAAAACTGACATGGGTGTCGTTTTCTACTAATTTGGGGGTGCTGATTACGAATATCTGATATTCGAGTTTTTTGTATCATGATTTGTATCCGCCATTTTGAATTTAAAATTTGACCAGATATTCGTAATCAGCACCCCCAAATTAGTAGAAAACGACACCCATGTCAGTTTTTTGTATCATGATTTGTATCCGCCATTTTAAATTTCAAATTTGACCAGATATTCGTAATCAGCACCCCCAAATTAGTCGAAAACGACACCCATGTCAGTTTTTTTGTATCATGATTTGTATCCGCCATTTTGAATTTCAAATTTGACCAGATATTCGTAATCAGCACCCCCAAATTAGTAGAAAACGACACCCATGTCAGTTTTTTGTACCATGATTTGTACCCGCCATTTTGAATTTAAAATCTGACCAGATATTCGTAATCAGCACCCCCAAATTAGTAGAAAACGACACCCATGTCAGTTTTTTGTATCATGATTTGTATCCGCCATTTTGAATTTCAAATTTGACCAGATATTCGTAATCAGCATCCCCAAATTAGTCGAAAACGACACCCATGTCAGTTTTTTGTACCATCATTTGCATGCGCCATTTTGAATTTCAAATTTGACCAAATATTCGTAATCAGCACCCCCAAATTAGTAGAAAACGACACCCATGTCAGTTTTTTGTATCATGATTTGTACCCACCATTTTGAATTTCAAATCTGACAAGATATTTGTAATCAGCACCCCCAAATTAGTCGAAAACGACTCCCATTTCAGTTTTTTGTTCCATCATTTGCATCCGCCATTTTGAATTTCAAATCTGACCAGATATTCGTAATCAGCACCCCCAAATTAATCGAAAACGACACCCATGTCAGTTTTTTGTATCATGATTTGTATCCGCCATTTTGAATTTCAAATTTGACCAGATATTCGTAATCGGCACCCCCAAATTAGTCGAAAACGACACCCATGTCAGTTTTTTGTATCATGATTTGTACCCGCCATTTTGAATTTCAAATCTGACCAGATATTCGTAATCAGCACCCCCAAATTAGTAGAAAACGACACCCATGTCAGTTTTTTGTACCATCATTTGCATGCGCCATTTTGAATTTCAAATTTGACCAAATATTCGTAATCAGCACCCCCAAATTAGTAGAAAACGACACCCATGTCAGTTTTTTGTATCATGATTTGTACCCGCCATTTTGAATTTCAAATCTGACAAGATATTTGTAATCAGCACCCCCAAATTAGTCGAAAACGACTCCCATTTCAGTTTTTTGTTCCATCATTTGCATCCGCCATTTTGAATTTCAAATCTGACCAGATATTCGTAATCAGCACCCCCAAATTAATCGAAAACGACACCCATGTCAGTTTTTTGTATCATGATTTGTATCCGCCATTTTGAATTTCAAATTTGACCAGATATTCGTAATCGGCACCACCAAATTAGTCGAAAACGACACCCATGTCAGTTTTTTGTATCATGATTTGTACCCGCCATTTTGAATTTCAAATCTGACCAGATATTCGTAATCAGCGTTTGTTTCTTTACCTACCTACTTGCTTACTGTAGGTAGGTATGACATGCACCATCAGTTGCACTATCATTTTGAATTTCAAATATTAATGTTTGGGTCTTTTTTTTATTTTGAATATAACTTGATCATGCGTGGAACCATGTAAAACACTTTCAGTAGATATCTAGTAAATATTGCATACTAATAAATTGGCCTAGTTTAGTTGGACACTCCGCTAATAGTTCGACAACTAGCGCAATGACCCTAGACGACCAAATGCAATGACAGTGAGTTGAACATGTAGTTCGAGTGATACTCGCTAGATGGCAAATTTTAAGCGCTTGTTGAGCTCTAACTACGCAGTGCAATGCATATGTATGTATAGTATGACTGAAGCGGGGGGCTTCGAAATGGGTATTTCGCCTTCAACCGGGCCGTTAATGGGTTTTAGCGCCGTGTGTTACACTATACTTTTCACTTCTCTTGCTCAAAAAGGCCGTCATTGTAGCATACCAACATTTTCACTATTGTAAAATTAATTACGGTCACTACCAATTCAATTTGCAATTAGAGAAAAATTATAAAGATTTCGCGCCAATGTCTTTTTTTTGTTTCTTCTGTAGCCGCAACACATTGCATGCATTCTACCAGAGATCGCCGATTTTAGTTCCATTTTCAAAATTAAAATAAAGTTCTTTTTTTATGAAACAGTAATAAGTCGAGTCATGATTATTCTACTTATGACTAAAAACTTTTTCGTTTTTGTAGGCTCATTGTCATTTAACACACAAAAATTATGAAAAAAAACTTTTTCCCTTAGAGGATGAAATGCTATTTTATCCCCGCTCTGGTATTCTACAATGACGGCCTTTTTGAGCAAGAGAAGTGAAAATACTTATGTTCATCTGTTAGTTAGTCTGCCTATTCTACGATTTTGACAAGAATTGGCACATAAGATAGTAACAAAAACAATAAAGGAAAAAAAAGGAAGTTTGAGGGTCACACTAAGGACTTCATTTAATACAAGACGTTGTGAAAAAAAAATCCGTGTCATGGTTATAATGACTTGCGAGGTCTATTGTTCTCACAAAACCACTAGTCGTTATGTTTAGTGATATCTTTTAATTTTAAAATCATTTCAACCATTCATTAATTTTTTCATTCATTCAGTTCATTCACTTCACAGTTCCATTAGGAATATACCCAAAAGAGTTAAGTGATAAGAGTTCGTACCTTTTTAAAATACGAGAAATAATTCGGTCGTATTTTCTTTTAAAAAAGTCTTTTTAGGGGTTATTCCCGTAATAAATCAGCTAGAGTTCTGTAATGAGAAGAAATTCTTAATTACGAAGCTTGAGGGCACTTAGCCGTCGCTATAGGGTGTCCAAAGACTACTACCCCGACAGATAAGTATAAATTTTTTTTTTATACAACTTGCTGATGGAACCAGCTGATGACTCACCTAATGTTAAATGGTTACCGTGTCCTACGATGCACAGCTCAACGTCCATTAACATGAGGCAACAGGTGCTAAGTCTTATTGCCTATAATTTCCCCGGCACCAACACCTTTCAAACCGGAACACAGCAATCTGATTGGCGGCAGAAATAGGCATGGTGGTAGTACTACCCCGGATGAGCTCTTCACAAAGAGCTCTACTACTACTAGAAGTCTCCTAGTGTATACTTTTTGTATGTAAATAAACGTAGTCATAACACATTATAATTGTGTGTATGTAAATAGTTGTGTGGAGGTGTCTTTATGCATGTGTGATTTGGAGAGTTTTCCTGTCTAGGCTTGGTCGCGAGGAACTGGCGCTTAGATTCACCTAGATTTAAGACGTTTCAAGATGATCCCTGCGGATATTACTGAATAAATGATTTTTGACTTTGACTTTGACTTGACTAAACGCAAAACTCATAAGATCTAAGGTTTCAAGGAGAGCTCTCATGTCATTTTTGGGCAGTTATTTTTTTTCACCTTGTATAACCTAATATAAGCACATTTTATTATAATTATTACAGACTGAATAGAACACTTTCAAATGCATGTAGAATTTATTTTATATATTTGCTAGTACCTAGTTAAATTTGTACATGCTTTTGCTTTCAACTCCAGGTGCTTACAGTTTTATGTAACTTAAGTTTAGCCCCGAACTGAGAACTCTTGAAATAATTGACCAACCATAGCTGTCGTAATCCTACTAATATTATAAACGCGAAAGTTTGTAAGTATGGATGGATGGATAGATGTTTGTTACTCTTTCACGCTATAACCAGTGGAGCGATTTGGATGAAATTTGAAATAAATATAGATTGTAACCTGGATTAACATATAGGCTACTTTTTATCCCGAAAACATAACGGAAACGGGAAAAAACTGCCACGCGGGCGAAGCTGCAAGCGGCCTCTAGTATAATTATGTAGAGGCCTGACCTGTTACTAGGATTAAAAAAATAATAATAATAATGCTGAACAAACCACACAGCACCATCTAGCCCCAAGCTAAGCAGAGCTTGTGTTATGGGTACTGATATACTCAACACAATACATTACATACATACATATTTTTTATTATACATAGAAAACACCCAGAACACCCGGAATAAATATTTGCAGATCGTACAAACATTTATCCCAAGGCGGGAATCGAACCCGCAACCTCTGCGTCGCAGGCGGACATTCGCCCGCCGCGCCACATCGGTCGTAAAGCTTTAAAGCTATTATGCCTTTCACACCGAAGATCTTTATCAGAACTTCATCAATTTTTTATAATACCAACTAAAAGTTACAGCCTTTCAAAGGAATCATCGAAATCGTATCTCATAAGACGGGAGATATTTAGTAGTCCCCTCTTTTTGGAGAAAATACCTACTAAATCAAAATTCGGGGATAAAAAATATATTAAGTCGTAAAACCAAGTTTCGTCCAGATCGATAAAAACCTGTAGAAGAGTACCAACAAACTGACAGATAAAAGCAGATTTTGACAGAATTGAAGAACGCTTCACTTGCTTTTCTCACTCGGTGAGTTATACTGAAAATAATGAAATAGTTTTAAAGCAGCAATTCATAACTCGTCTGTTGGAGATCTTTAGTCCGATCTCTTGGGGATGTGAGGTGCTGCGATTGAAAACACTTTGAAAAACTGTATTGCGAGTTTATTGGTTTTGTTTTATACACTGTACACCTTTTTATTATATTATTTAATATGAATTTGTTATTGAGCGTCGTAGTGGCCTGTTTGCCGGCAAGATGGAAGAGAGCGAGCGAGACAGAGAGCGAGACAAAGACAATAATATTTGTTATGACTTTTGACAGTGACATTAGATTTAGGATGACAATACTAAACATCGTCTGTAATAAGACCCAGCAGGTCTACTCTTGAAAACAATAAACGAATTTTTGTAATGTCGTTTTGAGTTACAACAGTATACCTCCAATTTTTTTTAAGGCAGGCAATTTTTTTATGTGACCTGCTGATGGAACAAGCAGATGGCCCACCTGATGTTAAGTAGTTTTTAGCATAAAAACAGAGGCCCAATTTACCTATTATTGGAACTAAGATGAGGTTGAAATTAGAATTTGATTGTCAGAAATTAAATCTCAAATGTCAGTTTCAAAGAATATTGACACGATCAAAACATGAACTTGATGATATTTCGTCAAGAAAATTGAGCCTCAGGTGGGTCGCAGCTGGTTCCATTAGAAGTCATAAAAAAACTACTGCCAATTGAGCTGAGAAGCCAGTGATGATGATGATATTGAGTACCCGAAGGGACTTTGAAACTACATTTCATAATAAACTTTTATTTCACTCGCCACCGACCCGTGTCACCATGTTAATATTTAAAGGCGTATAAATCTTACTTTTGTGACCCTCGTCTAGTGATTACATTCTCAGTTGGCTGTCTGTTTGACGGGGGTGGTCTTCAGTTTTTACTCGACTGCTCAATAAGAGTTATGGCATGAAATATTCAAATATGCATAAATAGGATAACTTCATACTTAAGGAAATCACAAAGACTTTTATATTATCCCAAAAATTATTTTCCTCGAGTAGGATTTGAACCCACGACCTTCCCCTTGATACGGGGATGCGATACCAACTTCGCAACCCTTCAAATCCTTCTCGAGGAAAATAATTTTTGGGATAATATAAAAATCTTTGTGATTTCCTTAAGTACAGGTAAGCACTATAAAAACAAATAAACTTCATACTTAACACCAATACATGACGTAACGTATAACGTGAATAAGAGATAAAGTAGCACATCGTAGGTCACGTTTGTTTGTAACGTGCCCTACAATGCACTGCTCTGCGGCCGTCAACCTGAGACATACAGGTGTTAGTGATAATAATGCTGGACAATCCACACAGCATCATCCAGCCCCAAGCTAAGTTGAGCTTGTGGTATGTTTACTATGACTGATATACCCAATACAATACATTACATATATAGATATTTTTATTATAATATAGAAAACACCTAAAATACCACAATAAATATTTTCAGATCGTACAAACATTTATCCCAAGGTGGAAATCGAACATGCAAGCTCTTGCGTCGCAGGTGGACATTGACCCATTAAGCGACATGTGCCTGTAATGTCACCGGCACCCACACCCTTCAAATAGGAACACAGCAAGCTGCTTAGCGGTAGAAGTAGGCATCGTGGTAGTACTTCCCCGGACGAGACCTTCACTACTACTTTTACTACGATTTTAATATTTTTTGTGTCCTATCCTACTTACTAATAATATAAACGCGAAAGTTTGTAAGTATGGATGGATGGATGGATGTATGTTTCTTACTCTTTCACGCTCTAACCAGTGGACCGATTTGGATGAAATTTGGAATAAACATAGATTATAACTTGGATTAACATATAGGCTACATTTTATCCCGAAAAAATAACAGAAACGAGAAAAAAACTGCCACGCGAGCGAAGCTGCGAGCGGCCGCTAGTTTGCAATATTTATGCAATAAAGCATCTGTTATTTTTACGTATGCATTAACTTTTTTAGTCCTAACAACATTTCCACATTTGCAACAAAAACTACTTTTACTTGCTTGCTTAAAAACCGGTACTTGTAATTTGACATCAGTAATATACAGTGACGTCACTGTAGTTCATCTATAAACCAACTTCAGAAAAGAAGAAAGGTTCTCAATTCAGTTTTTGAAGTAAAACTTCTAATGTGACTTCCTACAAAGTTGCGTTAAACGTTTAACGCTATCATGGAGGGGATATGAAAGCAATGTTCAAAGGGTCAATAAAAGGCTTTTTTTTCTTTATTTTTTTCTTTTCTATAACTAAAGTATCTTTTACTATGGCTAAAGATTATACGGTCGTCATTTAACGTATGCTATATTGAAGAGATTCGAGTTTTACTGTGAAAAGATAAATTCAACCACAACGCGCAGGTCTAATTGTCTATGAATATTTTAATCTCCATTCATTCTGTAGGTTACTTAATTAACTCACAGAACGGAACATACGAGCAACTTTAAGCAACTGTATCAAGGGGGGGGAATGGTTGCTGAAACAAAATACATACATGCACAACATCATGCTGGTTTCCCATAGGGTTAAGCAGAGACTACGGATTTCCACTTGCTACGATCCTGACATACCCTGTTTGCTTCGTTCACTCTCATAACATTCCTTATACATGTTCGTTGGTTTAAGGTACTCTGGCTTTTCGATTTATCTGATTGAGATGCGTAAACCGAGGTTCCACCTTCCCCTTCCAACAGTCCCATTAACACTCGCCTGATGCATCTGTTTCGTCGCCCGTAGACACCAGATTTTACTTTCTAGAACTAAGGAAACGCGAAAAATCGCTACAACTTGTACCCCTATTTGGCGTAAAAGTCTACTTAGGTAAGCGAGGTCTACTGTTCTCACAGAACTATTAGTTTATCTAAATATATATAACTCAAAGATGACTGACTGACATAGTGATCTATCAACGCACAGCCCAAACCACTAGACGGATCGTGCTGAAATTTGGCATGCAGGTAGATGTTATGACGTAGGCATCCGCTAAGAAAGGATTTTGATTAATTCTACCCCCAAGGGGATAAAATAGGGGATGAAAGTTTGTATGAAACTTTGTCAATTTTAAACCGATCGGGCTGAGACTTTGCATGCATAAACCTACTATGATTTTATCCCGAAAAAACGGAAACGGAAAAAAACTGCTACGCAGGCGAAGCTGCGGCCGCTACTTTATTCATATAATGCAACTGTTATACAACAACTGTTGCTCAATTTAGTTTTAGTTGCCCGTGTATCGGTACCATTATCCAGAGTCAGTTGAAGAAGGTAACGTTTTAATTCCAGAGCGTTTTTGATTGAGTTTGGGTTTCTAAGTGAATGGAATAATATATTTCTCGCGTTTTGAATTACTCTGTGAATATAACTTGACTTAGTACTTAATTAAATATATATTGTTAATATTATAGACGAAACTCTTATTTGGACTGGTCTTACGGCTCAATTGGCAATAGCTTTTCAGTGTAGGGGGTTGTAGGTTCAATCCCTATTGACAACAAAAATTTGTGTGTTGAACATAAATGTTTGTTCTGTGTCTAGTGTTGTATTGTATTGTATTATGTAGTAGAGATCGAATGAAGGGCTTGTCTTAGGAAGTACTACCACCTTGCCTATTCTTGCCGTCAAACAGCATTATTTCACACTCAATTGACGACTTGACTTGACGACCGATGTGGCGCGGCGGGCGAAAGTCCGCCTGCGACGCAAGAGGCTGCGGATTCAATTCCCGCCTTGGAATAAATGTTTATGCGATCTGCAAATATTTATTCCGAGTGTTCTGGGTATTTTCTATGTATAATAAAAAATATTTATCTAACTTATGTATTGTATTAAGTATATCACTCATCTAGTATCCATAACACAACTATTTCATTAAAAAAAGTGTTTTTAAAAAAAAAAAAAACTGTAAAAAAAATTAAAAATAAAATCTGTCAAATTAGTAGTCTAGCTAATAATAATAATAATAATGCTGGACAATCCACACAGCATCATTTAGCCCCAAGCTAAGCAGAGCTTGTGTTATGGGTACTAGATGACTGATAGACTTAATACAATACATTACATACATACATATTTTTTATTATACATAGAAAAAACCCATAACACCCGAAATAAATATTTGCATATCGTACAAACATTTATCCCAAGGCGGGAATCGAACCCGCAACCTTCTGCGTCGCAGGCGGACATTCGCCCGCCGCGCCACATCGGTCGTCAGCTAATATAACTGGATCCTCAGAAATCAAATAAAGCAGGCGTCAGTAACAATTGATCGCAAATCACACGAGACAGTGGCTAGCGTTCCGCAGTCATGGCCCGCGATGTCCATGGCATCTATCACAGTCAGACCCAGAGGCCAGATTCCACTGACACACTGTTACAAAGCACATCTTACAAAGACAGCCATCACAGCGTAGTCTCTTTGACCTATTCACCTAACACATATACTCACCACCCCCACACACACTTAAACACCCCTACACACCCCCCCACACTCACACAATACACTTATAAAATTCCGTTTTTTATTTTTGTTATTACTTTTATTTTTTATTTTAAGTTTTTCAAGTTTTTTTGTTGTGAACGGCTGCCTCTTCTTTGCTGAAGGTTGGGTACTGGAAGCTGCGACACAGTGTTAACTTTATGTAGTTTCCAGTGTTCACTTTTTGTTATCACTCATAATATGTACTATGTTCACTATATATAAATAAATAAATAAATATTCATTGCGTTAGAACCAAAGGCAACAGGAAATATATCAAATATTTGATCGTATTTCTGTCTCTATTCAAAGCAGTTTAACATTATTAGCTTAAGTCAAAAAACATGTATTCAGTTATATCTACAGTGACCAAACTGACTGACTCATATATAGACAACGCTCAGCCCAGACAATGGGCTTGCAATCTGTCACGTATGAAATACTAACTACTGCGAAGTGTGGGTATGCACCAAATACACTATCTAGACGTACCTACATCTGGTTACGTACTTAGAATTGCTCGAATAATCTTGAGTAGGTCCTGGGTTCTAAAAGATCTGAGGGGATATCTACCGCGCTTTGGGATAAAAGTCGCAACGCTATTTTTAGGGTTCCGTACCGAAAGGGTAAAACTGTAAGAGTAACTATAATAGTCCAGCGTGCCCAATTACCTACTACATACTTTTTTTGTATGATATGGTTTTTTGTATATATGATTTGTTTTTATCATAGATATAAATAAATAAATAAATAATGCTGGACAATCTACACAGCATCATCCAGCCCCAAGCTAAGCAGAGCTTGTGTTATGGGTACTAGATGACTGATATACTTTATACAATACATTACATATATAGATATTTTTTTTTATTATACATATAGAAAACACCCAGAACACCCGGAATAAATATTTGCAGATCGCACAAACATTTATCCCAAGGCGGGAATCGAACCCGCAACCTCTGCGTCGCAGGCGGACATTCGCCCGCCGCGCCACATCGGTCGTCATGGATGATGATAATGGTACGGAACCCTTTGTGCGCGAGTTCAACTCGTACTTGGCCGATTTTTATAATTTTTTACTATATTTGGATATGCCTTTAACTTTCAACAATAAAATATTGTTTTGCTCATACAATTGAAGGGTTGTGTGTATAAAGATCTGTCTGCGGCGTCAGTGGCTTTGCTTGTGATGTATCTAGGCACATGTCAGTCATGGCCGGAGTTATTGTGGTATTATGTTGGTTTACACTAACGTAAAACTACACCCAGTGATTTGGCAGTTTTGGCGAGGATCTGGCACCTAGAAGACTATTTTAAGGGATCATTCGATGCTATGGAATACAGCCTTTTGACTTTGCAATAATACTATTTTAATATTAACTACAAATTAAAATTAAAATATGGGAATGGAGGGGGCAATAGGGTGCGCTTTTTTTTTAATTCCAGAACTTGTGGCCGTTGACGCTATTCCAGAAATTATCAGAATCAGGAGAAAGTATCAATAAATTAGAAATTTCCTGTCGTATATATGTTATATACATATAAACCTCTTGAATCACTTTATTTATTGCTAAAAATTGCATTAAAACCCGTTGAGTAGTTTAAAAGATCTAAGCGAACAGACAACTAAAGCAACTTTATATTTTTATACTATGTAAAGATAAAAATTCTGTAGGCCTTAGAATAATAAACCAAGCAATACCGACACTATTTTCGTGCTTCTCAAAAACAAATCAACACAAGGTAATCTATCACGTCGATCGGATTAGCATCGCCGGTAGATGGCGCTGGCATACAACAAATAGTAATACATGGAGAAGATTCACTCTAGGCGATATAAACAGAAAAAAAAATACTTTTCTATACTACTCTCTGATAGAACCAGCTTCTATGTTCGCTCATATTATATGCTTGTCTTCAGTGGGGATTGAACCCACTACTTATTATTTTTAGTAGTAGAGCTCTTGAAAAGCTCGTCCGAGAAAGTACCTACTACCACCATGCCTATTTCTGCCGCCAAGCAGTTTACTGTGTTCCGGTTTGAAGGGTGTGGGTACCAGTGAAATTAAAAAATCATACTAAATTAGATCATAATTATATTAGATATTAATTAGATATTACTATTGAATAATTAATATAATTAGATATGAGGCACATATCTAATTTAGCCTGATCCAATTATGATCTAATATCTAATCTAATTATATCTAATATAATTATTATCTAATTATCTAATTATATCTAATTTAGCATACTAAATTTCTAATTTAGTATGAGGAACATGAGACTTAACACCAGCATGCTTCGGGTTGGTGGTTGCTGAGCAGTGCACCGTAGGGCACTTGCAAGTCATTGCTTTGTTAAAAGGGTATGGTAACCACTTAACGTCAGGTGGGCCATCTTCTTATTCCATCAGCACGTCACATAAAAAAAGTCACTAAAGTCTAATTTAGGTTAAACGAGAGCCTAAATTAGATATATATTATTGAATATATAATTAGATAGATTGTGTTATGTTATGTGAAAAGTTAACCTGTTTTGTGGCAGACTGGTGCCTGAAATAGGTTTGAACCATGGTAACGTATAATCATAAGTTTAAATTATAATCCTAAAAACAATAAAGCATGTTTTAGATAAAAGTAGGGCAATAGTGATACAGACTCGCCGATAGGTGTCGCTAAGCGTGAAGCGAGCTCCATCGCACGTCGTATATAACTTTGATCGATGACGTGACAGCACAACGCGGCAATGTATCCGAGCGACGCGATTTGTTCGCTTTGCTCATATTCTGAAGTTTTAGAGCAGATATATGGTATTGCCATTGATATGTTACGTTAGCTGGTACGAAACTTTAGCTACCAAAATGAAAATATCATGAGGGATGAAAGTCATCTAACCAAGAGAGAGATGCATATGAATATGGATGGATATGTGAATAGATGCGTCGTGTTATGTTGGGAGTTTCACTTCGAGATAGAATCAGAAATGAGGAAATCCGTAAAAGAACCAAGGTTATCGACATAACTATCAGAAACAGCAAGTTGAAGTGGCAATGGGCAGGCCTTATAGCTCGTAGAACCGACAACCGCTGGGGACACATAACTTTTTCAATAGAAAATTTGTAAATTCCAAAATCCATTAGTACACGACTGGATTCGAATCCACGAACTTAGGAACAGAAGGCGGGCTCACTCCCATTAAACCACCGGGGTTATTATTATTATATTTAAATTAATTATTCAATTACGTGCTTACAAAACTGAACTCATCAACAGATTTACTTATTTCAGCAACATAATTACGTTGGCAATGAATCTCTTTGAGGTATTAATATACGTCTCTGAAAGTGACTGAAATTATTTAGGTAGCACATGTTTATTTAATTTCAGGGTTGATTAATTTAAGGTTCATTAAAAATGAGGTTAATAATAAATAATAATATAAATGTTGAACAATCCACACAGCACCATCTAGCTCCAAGCTAACAGAGCTTGTGTTATGGGCACTAGATGACTGATATACTTAATACAATACATACGTAGATATTTTTATTATGCATAGAAAATACACAGAACACCCGAATAAATATTTGCAGATCGTACAAATATTTATCCCGAGGCGGAAATCGAACCCGCAACCTCCGGACACCCGCCAGTCGCGCCACATCGCGACGTTACTATAATAAGACCAAATTTATCGGTAATCATTAATAACTCTTAAGATGCGTCTTTTGACGACCACTATAAGAAGAATGGAATTAAGACTCCCGAATGGCGGCGCTGAACGGGAAGAAAAAAATTAGGTACCCTTACTAAAACCCGCGCGAAGCCGTGACGGACCGCTAGTCATAAATATAAATAAAACAGATTTTATGCAATAATATGAATTGCGTCTATTCAAAAATGAAACCAAAAGTTCTATGGTAATAAGTGATATGGGTGACGCTTTCAAAGTGAACCCAATAGCACAAAAAATAACGTTCAAATTCGTGCAAAAATTAAAGTTACCTCGTCAACGCTCTACAATAAAAAATACGTAAAAGCACTTTCAATCAGGATCTTATCAATAAAACATAGATGTAACACAGTCATTCGTCCGCAAATCCGGACATATCCGGACGATTCCCGGACATTTTCGAAACAGCTCCATTGGTACGGATACCTAGTAAAATATTCAGCTGGTAATCCTTTTTACTGATTGTACTCAAAATTGCAGCTACTTAGACAGCTGGTTCACTTTTAGGCTATAATAATAATAATAATAATCATCATCATCAGCCTGTAGAAGTCCACTGCTGGACATAGGCCTCCCCCACACGTTTCCAGGAAGAACGATTCTGAGCCCTTTCCATCCATCGACTTCCCGCGGTCCTAACAATGTCGTCAGTCCATCGGGTAGGAGGACGTCCTACGCTTCGTCTTCCGGTTCGTGGTCGCCATTCGAGAACCTATAATAATATTGCACGTGAAATTTTTTTCGCTACGACAAATTTTGAACTGATTTAAAAGTAAATCTTATTTATGTTGTTTTACTTTATCATCATAAATTGTGTCTTTCGAGAATATTTTAAACAAATAAGTTATTTTGTCAGCCAACATAGCTCGCTCTGTGTTCTGCGTTGTAAGTTGTAGGTTTGATCGTCACCGAGAACAAACATTTGTGTAATAAACACAGATGTTTGTTCTGTCTCTGGATGTTGTAATAGTATTTTATCTATGTGCATATTCACAAAAGAAAGTAGTATTTAAGTATTCTATAAAACTGATATTTATTTAATTTTTCTAACGGAAGTAATTTAGTATATACAAATATTTTACATCTAATATTTAACTTATCTACCTTATATCTACATATTTTATCATAACTTTTTCTACCTATAGTAAAGTGCGGGTCTTTACTATACGTAGAAAACAGAATTTAAGTCAAGTACCTATTCTATTAGCTATCTGGTTCCCATAGTAAAAGTTTTGCTTAGTTTGTGCTTAGAGGGCGTTGTGTGAATGTTTGCCAATATTTATTTTTACCGTGAAAGATAAACTATTTGGTTTTGCTAGACGATACTTTGTGAAATATAAAAGAAAGAAAATATAAGTCTATATTAAGAAGCCTATATGATTTACTTCATTAGTGTAAGAATATTATTTGAACAAACGTATTGGGGTTGTATAATATGGGTCAAGGTCACAAACTTAAGTCTAGCCTTAGAACTGTGACCTAGAGCCCCAGGCATTTTGTCAGGACAAAGGATCAAGGCTTTGATCCAGAACAAAGGAATTTTCTTGATATATTTGTTTATGCTCGAATTGTTGGACGATAACCAAGAGTTTCAATTAAGTAATAAGTATAGTTTTTTTTTACTTTGATCATTTTTTATTAGGGTTCCGTACCAAAAGGGTAAAACGGAATTAAGATCAGAAGTCAGGGTCACTCCCACTAGACCAACACAGGTGTTCTCATCATATTTATTTTACACTAGCGGTCCGTCCCGGCTTCGCACGGGTTTTAGTAAGGATCCCATTTTTTTAAAATTAGCTAAAGCCTTTATCACCCGTGGATAAAATAGCTTCCCAACGTTGAAAGAATTTTTCAAATCGGTCCTGTAGTTTCCGAGCCTATTCAATGCAAGCAAAGAAACAATCAAATCTTTCCTCTTTATAATATTAGGATAGATCTATATAGAATATTCCTACCTATATATCTATACTAGTCTTAAGAATCTTTGTCCTGACTGATAGTTTGTAACATAGACAATGCACAGCCTAAACTATTGGTTGCAGAGATTTAAAGGTTTCAGGGTATATTCGTCTTGAGGCGTAAAGACGTACTAAGAAATGTATCCCAAAATGTGATTTTGATAGTATTATATATCTCGGATATCTAATTGTCAGTAATTACTATTCTAAAAGGGTTTGACGACATTATAGTATCTACAAATAATTTTTATGTAATTTGTTTTACTTGTTCATCTCTAACTAAACCTACCTACCTACTTCTGGTTATAACTTTTTCTGTTTCTATTTCTGACTCTTCGAGGAAGAAGGGACCCACCCTTAGAAATCCTCGAAGTGTCTACTTATTAGGTATTAGGTACTAAGAGTTCTGAGGGGATATCTACCGTACTTGGGGATTAAAGTCGTGATTATAGTGAAGTGACATAATATTGTTTATTTTATAGCACAGCAGTGGTCTGTCAGCTGGTATTGTCGACCTAGTTTAGCATGTTTTCCTCCAAATAGGGTTTACATTTTATAAAATCTTTCCTGTATATTAAATAAGAAAAATTATTGGCTTCATAATAAAAGTATTGGACCGATAAGTTTTTTATTCGTTGCAACACGAGGTGCGGGTCTAAAGTGGTTCTGCCTTAACAGTACTCAAAAAGTAATTTGCACAACAGATTCAAATAATAATCCATAAAACCCGCACATAATAATAAGTATAAGTACTGTTTGGTATTAGAAAGATCATATAATAACGATAATATTAGAATAAAACATAACTTTAAAACAATAGCACATGAACGTATAACCAAACGTAAAACAGATAATCTCAATCCTCGCGGTCATTTCATTTTAGAACGGCCATTACGACTATAAAGGAATGCCATTTGGATTGGAAACGACAATTATTGACATATGCACCCCTATAACCCGACTAGTTATAATCCACGGCTTTATCTGTGTAATTATTAGTTGAATAGAATAAATAATAAAATAATAATAAATAATGCCGGACAATCCACACAGCATCATCTAGCCCCAAGCTAAGCAGAGCTTGTGTTATGGGTACTAGATGACTGATATACTTAATACAATATTATATTACATACATAGATATTTTTTATTATACATACAAATACCCAGAACACCCGGAATAAATATTTGCAGATCGTACAAACATTTATCCCAAGGCGGGAATCGAACCCGCAACCTCTGCGTTGCTAGCGGACATTCGCCTATAAAATAAAATATTTATTTATTGGCAAACAGAAACACTTGATAACAACGAAAAAGTTTTAAGATACGATAGTTTTGAGTATAATATGCATGTATATCCAAATTACGCAAAAAGCTTGCTTGAGTGTCAGGAAAACGAATTACAAGTTAAAAGTTAATCTTTTTGTACACCGCCGTTTGTGTATTTTTTATCCTTTACATTTAAAGTTGTCTGAAAGAAATTGCTTTTAGCGATAAAGCCAACATTTTTACTTTGTATTTTAAGTTATTTCTGTTATGCTTTGTTAACTCCAAATAAAGCATAGCTTACTATGGGAACCAGATGACTGATAGAATGTTTGTAACATTACATTTTTGTCTTTACAATGGTACTTACAGACAGATTGTTACTTTTTAAAAATATATAGATAAAACCGGATAATCCGGTAAACGTCCGGATCCTCCAGAATGTTCTACAATATCATAAAGTATGAATGGTTATAGAAAAGCTTATAGCTCGCTTATAGCCTTTTGGGTGCCGACTGTTGGTAAATGATTGAATCCTTTTGAACCTTTGATGTGGAATAGAAGCCTTACCTTCGAGGTAAATCTTTTATGTGAATAAAGTTTTGGAAGAAATTAGTTCCATTAGAATAATTTGAGTGAATATTACGCTGTGAAAAACGATGGTTCTACAACTTTTGGAGTTTAGAATTTTGATTCACTATTAGCAAAGTTTCTTCATTGTTAACAAAGCTCACAACTCTGAAGTTAAGCTGTGGATTAAATAAAATGAAGGAAATTAAAAAAAACAATCGCAAAATTCACGGTATATACTTACTATAAAAAGGAGTAGAACCCTATGAGGAACAGAAACGAGGGTATTAACAAAGATATTATAAATACCAAAAGTTATGGCCTGAGTGGGGTTTGAACCCACGAGCTCTTTTCTATGGCAAGGGATACGTTAACTATCTGCGCCTAATCCCATTCGACGAAATACTCTCAGGGATGTTTTGGGGTAGTAGCACGATTTATTTATTGGTCATCATTTTTAAGTTTTGAGCTAAGTTATTTCAGTACGTGTTCCAATGTTTTCCTTTATTTGTATCTAATACGAATAATGCCATGTTTAAATATATTAGCCATTTTTTTTCTGACAGCTGTCACAGCTCAGTTGGTAGAAGCTCTTCCTTCTGTGCTGTAAGTTTTGAGTTCGATCCCCACCAAGGGCAAACATTAGTTTGTGTGATGAACATAGATGTTTGTTCTTTGTCGGGGTGTTATATTATATTTTAAGCAGGTTTTTACAAAAAAAAAGATATTTTTCTATGTATTCTATCAGTCCTCTGGTTCCATAATGCAAGCTATGCTTAGTTTGGGGCTAGATGATGTTGTGTAAAAATGTCTACCAAAATGTATTATTTATTAATTATAGTCTTCTTTGTTGTTTATGTGTTCATTGAATGAGACGGAAACATTCTTAGCCTTGCAACAATAGATTTGAAAATGAAACAACTAATTTGACACAATAATCCATTTATAAAATTCCTTCTGGGTAGCAAAATCAAATTGCTGTAAATGGTCATCAAAACAAACATTTTCTCCGAATTCCAGAATGGCACAGCGAAATGAGAAGAATTCCTAAAGTTCAATTAAAGGACGCTGTTTCAGAAATTCGGCTCGAACTTGTCGTTTTTGATAAACCGGTTCCGGCTAAGCGGATTTATGTCGCGTATTGTTGGACTTAGGGTGACAAAACTTTAAGACCGAACAAAGAAAACAGACAATATTTATTTTAGGGAAAATGTTTGGCCATCTTCTACGTCATAATAATAATAATAATGCTGGACAATCCACACAGCATCATCTAGCCCCAAGCTAAGCAGAGCTTGTGTTATGGGTACTAGATGACTGATATACTTAATACAATACATTACATATATAGATATTTTTTATTATACATAGAAAATACCCAGAACACCTGGAATAAATATTTGCAGATCATACAAACATTTATCCCAGGACGGGAATCGAACCCGTAACCTCCTGCGTCGCAGGCGGACGTTCGCCCACCGCGCCACATCGGTCGTCATGATAATATCATGACAGCTATAGGTACATACAAAACATCATTGAAAGAAAGGTAGAAGGAACGCAAGAGTAAGGAAGACCAAGAATAAGCTATTTGAGCCATATAAAGGAGAGAGTTGCTGTTACAAGGAGGTCAAGGAGGCCGCATTAGAAAGAGGGAAGTGGAAAAAATTGCATCAAACCCCCGACAAGAGCTCAGCTTTTTAATTTAAAGAATATATCATACTTTATTTGTATTTTTCATACTAACTTCATTCCTATACACCCGTTGTATAACAGCTCAATGAAACCCGCTGTTAGACCAGTGTTGATAACAATTTAACCAAGATATAAGGCATGTTATCATTTTTTTAAACAGTCTAATTAGTCTACGCATTTGGAATTTGGTTGTGGCAGTAATTTAAGGTATTGTATAGCCAAATACTTAGTTAACTTTCTTTAAAAAAATACTTTTGACTGCCTCAATCGTCTACAATAAATGCAACCGTCTGTTTTTTTTTCTAATCATTTAGGCATCATCATCGTTATCAACAGCCTGTAGAAGTCCATTGTTGGATATAGACATTCTAGGTTCCCATACACTTCAGAGAAAAAAACTATTTTGAGTCCATTTCATCCATTTCCTTCCCGTGATCCTAAGAATGTCTTCAAAACTCTTTGCATACACTTTTAAAACTTGAAACTCTTATAAAATATCGTAGAATAAAACAAAATTGTCACCCTGAAGAAAGGCAACTCGAAAGATTAAAACCTTTATTACTATCGAAGGAGGAAGTTTATTTATCCAGGAGTCTATAGCATCGATCTTGTTCCCTGTTGTGATTCATAAAATGATGGAATTTATCAACCCTTGACTCAAGAAAAATATTAAGTAACTTTATACTATACTTACAGGGAAATAGTGGAACCAATAACTGAAAGCCCACGTAGATAAACGAAATTTCTAATTAAAATATAAACCCAAAAGAGGTGATGGAAATCACTTAACATCAGGTGTCTATTTGATTGTTTCACCAGCACGTGTGATAAAAAAAGTTTAACTGACATCTCACGCTTAGAATACTAGCATATATTCTTATTAAAAAGGTTTCAGTTTGCACGTTCAGCCATTACACCTACACGTCCCAATGGGCCAATTAAATGAGGCATTTGGGGAGTTAATTATGAAGAAAATTATCTCCTCAAAGAGTTCACACACGACTTTGGCCCAAGGGATGAACTTTGTCACAAGTTTTGAAAACTGCTTAAAATGTATATAATTAGATGTGTTTCTCAATATCTTTTTTTACATTGTAAAAGATACAAATTACAAGCTAAATGGTTGGTCAATTTTTTGTAAGCAATAGTAAGTCGTTTTTAAAAATTTAATTTTTAAGAACATGCATGCTATCGCGAAGCGATGCACCTTACAAATTTTTCAGCGCAAAATCTAAGAATGCGTCAAGAAAGTGAACTTTACCAAGTTGTTGAACGTATTTTGTAACGTCTTTGCGGTGTTCAATTAAACAGCAAAGAGTTTCCTATCTACCTATACAGGTGGATTTTTTTCATGTGATAAAAAAAAAAAATTAAGATAAATATATCGGTGTGTATGGTAAATGTAAGATTATTTCTGTCTTGTTTTTTGTTTTTCTTTTGTTTTCTAACAATAAGGTTGTCGACAGAATCGACTTTTATCTTTGTTAACTCTTTCTTTTGAAAAAATAAACATTTGTATTTGTATTTGAATGTCCATGACCTTCTAAGTCTAGACTAACTATTATTTGTTTATTGACTATATTTTATTTGACGACCGATGTAGCGCGGCGGGCGAATGTTCGCCTGCGATGCAGGAGGTTGCGGGTTCGATTCCAGCCTTGGAATAAACGTTTTGTGTACTGTTGGTAGCCCTGCCTTCTATGGGTGGTGGGTTCGTTCCCCACCGAGGATAAAAATTTGTGTGGTGTAGATAGATTTTGGTTGTGTGTCTGGCTGATAAATGTATTCTAAATAAGTATTTAAAAAAAAGTATTATATCAGCTATGTTGTTCCTAGACAAGCGTTGCTTAGTTTTGGGCTAGAGGGCGTTATATGAATGTTTGTCAAAATGACGTATTTATTTTTCAATATTTATTTATTGATTTTTTTTGATTGGGGAGCTTGTTTGATGGATTCCTATAACTTGGACCAAATCGTAAAATAAAAGATCTTGTGGATCTAAAATATGAGTGGATTCCAGCTGTGAAATGCTTACTCCTGAATCTTGGCTGATGAGAGGAAATTAACTGAATTTATCGCTAAGCCGTTTTTATATTCTAGACGAGAGAAGAGCGGGTTCGTATTCTTCAGCAGGACAAATTTTTTACATGCAAATTTTCGTTTAGTTGCGTATTTAATTTTGTTGCAAAATCATCGCCGCTGCTAGAATACTAACTGGTTTCATGATGTTTTCCTACACCGTTTGAGAGTACTGGAATTAAAAATGAACAAAAGCTTTGTTGCTTCCAAAGATAACTGTAACTTTTAGTAGTAGTGTAGCTCTTTACGAAGGGCTCGTCCAGTGAAGTACTACCACCATGCCTATTTCTGCCGCCAAGCAGCTTGTTGTGTTGATAAAAAATTTGCATAATTTTTTTATCAACAATAGCAAAAGTATCTTGTGTCAAGCGCGACATATCTCGCGTTGCACATCTTAGCCCGCCTGGTGGGCCATCTAGTTTGTTCCATCAACAAGTTGTAGGTATAAAAGAAAAATAACAGAAAACATATTATGAATAGGACTTATTTGGGCTAATAAAGTGACGTTGGAATGTGCTATCCGTCATGACGGTCATCAGACTTCGAAAACCGAATCTTTAATGTCATAAAATAAACGACCACAACACTTGCGGGTATCCCTTCATAAACGGACCATAGTGGTACTAAACAGAGCCCATAGCTGGTTTTATGGGCTGAACATACGCCCACAGAATCTATGTGGTCAGCGGTTCCCAAGATGTCTATTAACGAGCCCTGAGGACACCTTGAGAGCCATTGGACAACATTAATATCTTGGTGACATACGGACCATGAATTTGCTTCCAACATAATAATAATAATAATTGACATATAATTATAATTTGACAGCCGTCACAGCTCAGTTCGTTGTAGCCCTGCCTTTTGCGCTGTAGGTGGTGAGTTCGATCCCCACCGAGCACAAACATTTGTGTGATGAACATAAATGTTTGTTCTGTGTCTGGGTGTTATATTGTATTCTGTGTATGTATTTACCAAAAAAAGTGACACTATTTTGAAAGTTTGAATTGTATACATTCTAGTGCAGCTAACTGTACATGTTTAGGTAGTACTAACGACACTGTTAGTGTAAGTGATAATTTAACACGCTCTGTGTAACTTAGCCATCCCTTTTCCGGGTTCATTGGTAGTAGGGAGACCATGATTTAAAAGCCTTTTGGAAAATTCAAGCGTAGGCGTCTACAACCTTAAACTCTTATGACACGGTTACAAACTGACAAAAATTACGCTAAAACTGACGTTGCTATCGTATATGACAGATAGCATTAAATTTTTTTGCAGAAAATTCGATAGATCCTAATTGAACAAGCAAATATCCCACCTGATATTAAGTGGTTACCATCGCTTATACAAATTACAAAGTATTGCCACATAGGTCACGCTCGTTAGGAACGTACCTTACGATGCACTGCTGAGCGTCAATCAACCTGAGGCATACAGGTGTTAAGCCTCATGTGCCTGAATTTCACCGGCACCAACCCTTCAAACCGGAACACAGCAAAATGCTTGGCGGCAGAAATAGGTATTTTACGTGGTTCAACCTTTTTGCGTTTTTGACGAATTTGGTTCTATCAGTTGGTCATTCTGTCATTACCTATGCGTATGTGTCAATTTATACGAGTGCGTGTCCGCGCAAAGCAGTATCGCATGGACACAGTACAAAAAGCGTTAGAATATTAATTATTCCTCCAAAGTCAGACCAAGAGGCTTATAGTAAAAGGATTCCACTATTGTTCACAAGTTCACGCCGGCTTGGACGACTGGGTTACAGTGAGTTAATAATAAGCACTAAAGTGTAAGACTATTCACAACTGGATAAGTAAGATAAAAATGTTTGGTAGTCTAGTGGGAGTGACCCCGCCTTTTGATCCTAAGGTTGTAGGTTCAAATCCGAAAGCGTGTTGTCTCGCCGAGCGCTCACCAGAAACGCACATGAGGCTAACATCTATATGCCTCAGTTTGATAGACGGACGCAGAGTAGTGCAACGTAGGGCATGTTCATAACGAACGTGACCTGCGAGGCAATATTCTGTTATAAATAATGGTAAACACTTAACATCAGGTGGGCCAACTGCTTGTTCCATCCGCAATCAAATAGGAAAAAAAAAAAGGCAAGGCTATAAGTTTGTCTATGTTAGTCACATCATAGGTCTGTGTGTCACGGAACAACGCGCGCCAGGAAATTTTCCCGATAAAATTATCATAATGACGTCAGCATGCCCTGCCAATGACGAGTCGTCTCCTCCAAGTATACTTTGAAGGTGGGATAATAGATTTAAAGTCAGATTAGGCAGATTTCAATGGTTGGAGGAAAATTGAAATTGAAATGAGACTCTTATTTTAAGTAGGATTTTTTGGCTCAATTTTCGTTAACCTGCTGATTATTCAAGAAAATATAATTCTTGGCCCAAAAAAAACAGCGTTGCGTTCCTGGTTGGTTCGTCTGATGTGCGTGATGTGCGTACCCACACCGGCAATGTGCGTTCCTTTAAACAGGAACACAGCAAGTTGTTTGATGGCAGAATTAGGCATGGTAGTAGTACTTCCCCGGAGGAGCCCTTAAGTTTTTTACATTGTAATTTACGCATAAATGAAAACAAACTTAGAAACTCGTCATCACCCTACACCGTCACCACGTGGTTAATTCGTCTAAGGTCACCACTCATCATTTTTAAACAGACCTTCACTAAGAACTCTACTCTATATCCTGACTGACTGGCATTATTAAACAATGCCTAAACTTCGTTAGGTATGTTATTTTTGGGTTTAAGGTTTTTTATATTAACTGCTGATGATAACTTATGATCAGTCTGATGTTAAGTGGTGACGATCACGTAGTACCGTCAGCGTCCTTCAACCAGAGGCGTACACGTGTTAAGCCTCCTGTGCCTGTATTTCTACCTTCTTACAAAGTATCAAAGAGTTTTGAGAGTATAACCTTGATAAATATAACAGTCATGTATTCATTTCATTTCAATTTCCTAAGAATGAATACAAGGTAGTATTACAAAGGATCATGAAAGCCATTATCATAAACCTGAATCCTTTTATACGAGCATTTTACCGAGAACCTGTGAACCAAAAACCAAAATTAGTTTCTTGAAAAGCGATATTTTTTGGAAATATTGTTTATACGCATGTTACATGGAACAAGCGGTAGCTATTACCACTGAAGAATAATGAAAAGTTTTCATATGGGAACCACAAATCGGAAGACGAAGCGTAGGACACTCTCCCACCAGATGGACCGACGTAGTTGCTAAGATCGCGGGAAGTCGGTGGATAGAAAAGGCTCAAACTCGTTCTTTTTAGAAACTTATAAAGAAGCTAGGCTTATGTTTAGCTGTGGATTTCTACAGGCAGATGATAATGGTGATAAGATGGCACAAACAGATGGCTACCTTGATGTTTAGTGGTAACCATCACCTATAACATAGAACAGCTTCTCAGATCACGTCTATCAACCTGAACTCTCCACTTCTGTTCCACAATAATTTAATAGTTTTTGATCCGAAAAGAAGAAGAACCCTGAACTGAGTGATGCATAGCAGTACAGCGTAAGGAATGTTCCTATCGTAACCTCTTTACACTTCGTTTAACGTTTCAATACACTACAATATAGTAACTATTCTTAGGGGCAGAAATAAGCATGGGCTACCACCTCGGGCGAGCCCTTCACAAAGAGTCTTACTACTGCTGATTACTTCTGTTTGTCAAAAAACAGAGACACTTTTCAGTCAGTTGGACCAAAAGGCACTGGCTGAGAACAAACAACAAATACTTTGCAAGTCATGTAGTTTTTTGACCCGCTCCGACAACCAATCCTGCATTTCTGGCGTCTTAGCCAAAAAAACAGCTCCAGAACTAAGATAAAGTTTTATTTTGTATCATCTGAAAATGATATAAGTTATATTAGTAAAATGACAGACCATGATGTATGTTTTCCCAAATGAACATCAGTCGATACCAATTTATTATTAAACTTTCTGAAAACTTAGTTTTATTCCTCACGGGTGATATTATTTGTCGAAAGTTTTGTAATTATAGAAAGTTACGTATGCTGCGAAAGTTTTTGAAGAAAACTGTAAAATTTTATTGTTTTCTTTTATTGTATGAAAACATGTCTTTAAACTTTTCAGCACCATCAGCCTGATAAGCTGGAGGATAGTCCTTCCCCATATTTGGGAGATTTGCCGTAGTCATTACGTTTAGTGCGCATGGAGTTTGGTGACCCCAATACTAGAGGTAGGTACTACTGCGCAATCGGTGTGATTTCTTAGGCCGGTTAACTCACAAAAAAAACTGTGCATGAACCACTCTGACTTCACCACTGATGCTCATTGACATTGTTTTTTACCTTAAACAGCTTGTGGCCAGGCTTCTTCAAAATGTTTTTTTTTTTCATTTGAGAGCACTCAGTACTTTCAAACATAACCATTCTATTATATCTACTTACTGCTGATGGTGTTTTTTCTTCCCCTTTACGGGGTGGGTAAAACGAGTACAATAGAGTGTACGCCAAGGGTAGTGCGTCAGCATCATTAGTTCATTACGCTCGCGGTGACGCCCCGAACCGCGAGCGGGTGAGGTGAGGGTGAGGGCGATTATGTACTGGTTACCTTGAGCTGGATTAAATTCACTGCTGATGCAGATGCCCCCAGTTTTCCAGAAAGTATTACGTTGAGCATTTTTTCAATGACTTCCTGAGATTTTCATAATATCGTTGCTTTTTTTATACGATTTGCTAATGAAGCAGCTGACCCACCTGATCTTACTTGATCATACCTATTATTACCTGATCTTTCCTGATCACGGTGTCACATAGGGTGACAAGATAAGGAAGTAAATGAAATAAGGCAGAATAAAATTTTACAAATTTTATTACAAATAAGGTCGTGGGTCAGGTAGGTACGCCTAGATCAAATTCCACGCCGGATCGGTCCGGAAATACCGCACTCTCCTTCAGCTTCCTCGTCCAACGCCTCCGCAGGGATGACTACGTGCTGCGTTCCGCTCCCAAGTTCAGCGTCCTAGGGTTCCAGGGGTTCAAGAACCAGGATAGATGTCGCCGCGGTTATCCACGCGTGCGACGCCAACGGTCACCAGTAGTAAGCGGGCCGAGTTCTAACCCGTAGGGTGTTCCCAGAGGTGAGAACACAGAATTTAAAATATTTAAGTTTAACGGTAGGTACAAGTACCCAAAGATGCGACAACAAACGTAGTTTCGCCTTGAGGCTGTGCTGTCGACTGAGTGCCGGCTTCAGAGCGAGTGGCTCCGCCAGTCGCCGCGTCGGCCGAAAACCGGTCCGGACAATGCCCGAGCGCATCGCGTTTGACTATATATAAAAATATTGAAGCAGTTTGACTGTTTGTTGATTATTCTGAAGGAATAAAAAACTATAACGGAAACCTACTTTGCTATTAATTAAGTATGTACGTAACGTATCGTTACAACGGTTCTGCGTCCATCAACTTGAGGTATATACATGTGTTACGGCTTATGTGCTTGTATTTTCACCGGCACCCACACCCTTCCAACTGGAATCCAACAAGCTGCTTTGTTGCTTAAGGTTATCTTAAGCGCTACCTTCTGTAGCTCGTGGTTACCATATATTTCCAGGCAAAATAACTTTTTTCTTCACAGAGTCATCAATTTGTAGAAGTCCATTTCTTTCCCACGAACGTCACAATGTTGTGGGTCTATTACCCCGTCCTATATTTAGTCTTGTTTTTCAGCAGTTGACGATTCTACTAACTACATGACTTACTCATTAATATTTCAACTAGCTTATTCTGAGAACTTTGTCGGTGACGTAAATTTTTTATTACTCGACTTATGTTTGATTAACTTATGTTGTCGCGAACTTCTTGGACATGCTTGTTCCAAACTAGTGCGATTTTATATCCAAGATCTTAAGCAGCACTGAACTCGTTCGCTGTAAGTACAACCCCACCCCGCTCCCAGTTAATGGGGCCTGCCGGTCTGAGATACGTTGGACAAAACACCCTCTCACTATGACGGCACTATTTGTACGCAATCCGCTTTTAACGGCCGCTGATTTATTTTATACATCTTACCTTATCCTGGTCGTTAGCTGACGTCACTTCTTGTGACTTGGCAGACAGCCAATTAGTTTTTTAGGGTAAGCCATCACGGTTAAGTTCATTCGCTTTTTATGGTTGTAGGTGGCTGAGTTGATATGAGTTGTGACCAATTCTGGTGGAAGTGTTTTAAGGCTTCTCTAAAACATCCGTCATGGCTTGGTCACCAATCTAAATATTGACAGCACAAGGTGCTTAACCAGTAATCATAAAAATAATAATAATGCTGGACAATCCACACAGCATCATCTAGCCCCAAGCTAAGCAGAGCTTGTGTTATGGGTACTAGATGACTGATATACTTAATACAATACATTACATACATAGATTTTTTTAAATTTTTTTTTTTCAGATCGTTTAACCATTTATTCTAAGGTGGAAATCCGCAACCTCTTGCGTCGCAGGTGGACATTCGCCCGCCGCGCCACATCGATCGTATTCTATTCCATACATAAATATTATTCTATTCTATTCCAGTACTAAGCTATAGAAACACATACTTATTACATCTTGTTCAACACATTTTACGACCTCACAAAACGTATTAACGCGTGGTATAGATAAGGAATAACACAGAGGACCAATAATAAGGAATATTTTGAACCTTGTTTTTGAATATAAAGAACCTTTTGAGAAAAAAGCTTTGATAAACAACAAGGAAACGATGAAGGGTATCCATGGGGTTAAACCTCGTACAGGAAGTCTTGTATGGTGAAGTAAAAACGTGGGCTGAAAACCATTGTGAAGAATGAAAACATAAATCACCTATTGAGTGGGTGTTTTTTATTGTTAAGCGAATTGCTATCAAGCTGATGGCCTACTTGATACGTTTGTTGCATGAGAGCCCACTTAAATATTTATTTTACTTGTTTTTTAGTATTTGTTGTTATAGCGGCAACAGAAATACATCATCTGTGAAAATTTCAACTCTCTAACTATCACGGTTCATGAGATACAGCCAGGTGACAGACAGACAGGCAGACAGCGGAGTCTTAGCGGAGTCGACGACCGATGTGGCGCGGCGGGCGAATGTCCGCCTGCGACGCAGAGGTTGCGGGTTCGATTCCCGCCTTGGGATAAATGTTTGTACGATCTGCAAATATTTATTCCGGGTGTTCTGGGTGTTTTCTATGTATAATAAAAAATATCTATGTATGTAATATATTGTATTAAGTATATCAGTCATCTAGTACCCATAACACAAGCTCTGCTTAGCTTGGGGCTAGATGACGCTGTGTGGAATGTCCAGCACTATTATTATTATTAGTAATAGAGTCCCGTTTTACCCTTTGGGCACGGAACCCTAAAAATAAAAATAATATATAATAAAAAGTCAGTGGATGGAAAAGACTCACAACTGTTCTTCTTGGAAACGTTTAGGGGAGGTGTTTGCTCAGCAGTGGACTGCTTAAAGGTCATTACACAGTTAAAGGCAGATTGTATTAACTATCTGTGTTACCTAAGTTCCTCAAAGATATTTAAGCTCTAGCTTAATTTATCATGTTAGGCAAATTTTGCAAAGCTTATTTAACCCTTATCACAGCCAAACTAACCCCCATAATCTTACATTATGTCGCCAATAACGAATCAAAGCGTCTTGTGCCGCTTAGATTAGAGAAAGGTATAGCACACTTAGGAGAACGCGCGTGACTTCGTCCGCGTGAAGCTTTTTTCATACAACTTTATTCTCGCTGCACTTTTTATAAGGTAAAAAGGGGACATTTTTTACAAAAAATCACCTAGCCCCAACCTAAGCCTTATTTGTACTATGGGAACCAGATGACTGGTAGAATAGATATATACGTGTAAATACAAAGGCGGTTCCTTTCTTAGTACATTTCTACGCGTCAAGATAAATATGCCCTGAAAAAGTCTCTACAAGTGATTTAGGCTGTGCGTTGTTTATATATCAGTCAGTCAGGATAACAGATAACGGGATATTTACCATGATTTTCGAGTTTGATTATTTCCCGATATTTCGGCACAGTTGCATGCGCCAAGCGCATCACGGGTCAAACTCCAGAACTTATAAAATACCATTTCCAGAACAAGCCCTATTACCCTTTATTCAATCTCACAAGCTACCGTAGAACTTGAGCTGTAATTCCAAGTTTGACACCTAAGGGTACCTACCCTCGGCGTCCCGTAGTTACCGCTGTCCCATATTTTTGCTCCAAGCCCAATAAGCGGGTGAACGGCCAAGTTTGCCAGCCTCTTCTAATTAATTTCTACTCCGTGCTGGTAAAGTGAGAGCTTTGTTTCGGTCCAAGATGTAGGTGACATGATTCTTTTACTCGGACACATTCTGGCATCACCAGCTACCTTTTTTTAAATAGGTTAATTTGAACAAATATTGTCCAAAAATACTGAGATGCGTAAATTTAAGGAGCTTACTAGCGGTAAAGTATTTTTTGTTAGTTTGTAAAAAGTGCAATAATGAATTTTCATTCATTCATTCATAGATAGATTCAAACCCTGATAGTAAGTAATAAACTCGGTGTAACGTTGAAATAGATATTTGTTTTTGCATTGACAGGAAGTTTCAAATTAGAACGAAAGAGACAAAACACGGTGTAACTATTTCGAGATTTCTCGAGCTTATTAGTAGGTAAGAATTTAAGGAGACAACAAAAAACATGCTTAGTAGAATTTAAAGACATTTTATTTGACACCTTGAGGACCATATTTCAGTCGTGCGACGTTTGAAGCCATCCCTATATCCGCTGAAAATGTATAATCGTCACTCCTGTCATTGTTGCACTGCCATTTAAATTGGAAAACATCATTTCGAGCCTCATTGCTCCATACTTCGCTGACTCAACAACCTAAAGTAAGTCTTGGCCCCCGATAAGAAAGCTCGCTTTTTTTTCTGCTGTGCGCTTAATCGCTATAACCTTGTAGCATACACCACAATTTTATGGGACTTTACACGAACGATAGTGTAACTTTAGTGAACGTAGCACGGCAAGATTAATTCTATAACAAAAGCCTTTGATCTTCCGCCAAGGTGTATGTACCATAGACTTACCGTAGACTTGCATTTTTAAGTATACAATTTCAAAGTCAAAGTCAAAAAGAATTTATTCAGTAATATCCGCGGGAATCATCTTGAAACGTCTTAAATGTAGGTGAATCTAAGTGCCAGTTCCTCGCTACCAAGCCTAAATAATGCTGATGAACCTGATCTTAAGTATTCACCGTCGCCTATAACAAAGTATTGCCTCGTAGTTCACGCTAGTTAGGAACGTGGCCTTCGACGCACTGCTCTGCGTCCATCAACCCGAGGCATATAGATGTCAAGCCTCATGAGCCTGTAATTTCACCGGCACTCACACCCTTCAAACCGGAACACAGTAAGCTGCTTAATGGCAGAAATATGTATGGTGGTAGTACTTCCTCGGGCGAGCCCTTGCATCGAAAAACATTCTAGTCTTTTGTAACATAGCTGTAGTGGTCTCGGTAAACAATGGGACCCCTATATTACCCATGGGGTATCGTCAGAGGTGACTAAGGGAACGCACTACTAACACCAGGCCGACCAACGTAATACCAGGCTCGCTAGCGCAACACCAGGCCCAACTACGCAATCCAGGCTCGCTAATGCAACACCAGGGTCACCAACGCAACACCAGGCCCGACGGGCAGTTCATTGAGCAGCCAGCGTCAGACGGCAAGCCTCTGAACGTACCATTAAAAGTACAAAAAGTTCAAAGCCCGTACCCTTTAAATCTTACAGTCGTGGTAAAATATCACCTTACCGTCTTTGCTCGACCTGCCTCTTACTTTTATAAGCATATCAGCATTTGCTTTGAACTTGCCTTGGCTTCAGTATTTTTATACATAAAAGAAATCTTAACCGAATTTCGTCACTTAAAATTCGTTTGCATTGTAAAATAAGCTTTATAGCACTAGTTTTACAGAAGTAAATCGTTTGCATTAGTTTGGAATTGGTATGTTTTTGAACTTGTTTTCTCTATGTTGTTGTAAAAGTACCGGTGGTCAAGTGGGAGTGACGCCGCTTTCTGATCCTAAGTGGGTGTCGAATCCGGTCGTACACCAATGTATTTTTCCATTGACTAATTTCCATGGAAAAGAGAAAGAAAAATGAAACTACATTTATTTGACACACACATATAGCACACAGAACGGACTTACAAACCAACAATAGGTAGTAGGAACGCTACAAAGAATTAACAAAACAGAAAGTAGGTAACCAAGCATTTAACAATAGGTCTCAGTTTGTCCGGTCCGAATGGCATGCCAAAAGGGTTCTTCCTCAGCTTAGTTGCTGCTTATAACAAAGTGGATGTCTACCATGCCATGCAATGCTGGTTTCCAGGTAGTGCCCAAAATAATTTATGTGCGCAATGCGCTCTAACATGTAGAAAGTAAACATCGTGAGGGAACTAGTAAGTATTCTAGCAGCGGAGATGCGCTTGCAACCTGTCATGTATAGAATACCAATTACTAAAAAATGTGGGTATCTACTACATGTAATATTTATACGCACCCTAGTCTTCTGTACCTGAGGATTTAAGTCATAAATGTATTTAAATTTTTTTATACCTATTAATAGCTAGGTGAATCTAAGCGTAAGCTTCTACCGACCTATAAGGTGATGGTAACCACGTACCTAACATTATGGGGGCTATCTGTTTTTTCTATAAGTAAATCGTATAAAATATGTAAATAAACCAACGCCTTCAGTGTTTCGTAACGTAGTAGTTACTAATACATGTTCTGTGGCATAGACCCTCGAATTGCGTACACTTGTAACTCCACGTCTTGAAATATTATACAAGAGATTTTTTACATAGCAAACCTGCTTTTGTGACTGTTGTGTAAAGTAAATATTGACGACCGATGTGGCGCGGCGGGCGAATGTCCGCCTGCGACGCAGGAGGTTGCGGGTTCGATTCCCGCCTTGGGATAAATGTTTGTACGATCTGCAAATATTTATTCCAGGTGCTCTGGGTATTTTTTATGCATAATAAAAATATATATGTATGTAATGTAGGTATTGTATTAAATATATCAGACATCTAGTACCCATAACACATAAAAATATCGCACGAATTCAAAAATATAAACAAATTTACCTCATCCCATCCAAACACAAAACAACTGTTAATTAGACGTCACAGGGACACTAATGCTTAAAATTATTAAACCCTTCTCACTATGCTGGCATTTTGAGTTAAAATTTAGTTTAGATAATTATGTGAACGTGTAAAGTTTAATGAAAATGTATTTTCCATTCGTTACTAGACTTTTGAGAGCCTTTTCGCGCTTAAAAACTGAAAATAACTTGTGACCTAATTAACTTTTTTAAATTATTTATGTCGTTTATGAGTATAGACGTAGACGACGCAGACGAAGCCGTGAGTAGTAAACTCATTGCGTAAAATTAACTAAGCAAAATTATTAAGTAGTCAGCGACAGCTTTCTCAGATACCTACCAAAATAGAAGCATTCAATGACTTTTTGTACACGAAATTTAGAAATATACATAATTTGTTTGACGACCGATGTGACGCGGCGGGCAAATGTCCGCCTACGAAGCAGGAGGTTCCAGGTTTGATTCTTATACTCGATATATCCTCGATTCGTACCCATAATACAAGCTCTGCTTAGCTTGGGGCTAGATGATGCTGTGTGGATTGTCCAGCAATATTATTATTATTCATTTACTATTGTTTCTGGTGTTAATACTGTGTACATCACAATTTTTCTTAAAACTAATTATTTATTTGAGTAAATAGTAGGTTTTCATAAATATACTGCGAAATTATCATAAGAATATGAATTTATTTAAAACGCTCTTGCATGGAGTCGCGCGATTTGATTTTATAAATGGCCCGTATGGCCCGTCCAGTCCGTCAGGGTGCCTTAGTCGAAACAGCTTGTGGAAGATAATTTATTCTCACAGTAAATGATAACTTTAGTAGGTATAATATTATTCACGAACTCCTGAACTGTCTGAAAAGTTTGAAGATCTTGTTACTCCAACGATTGTTTACATTATTCTGTTATGTAAATGTATTTATATTTGTTAAAGAGTCTTTAAATGGTTGAGATATTATTTTGTTTGGTTTTATTTGTTATCTTGGCAAAGATGTTAAAAACAATTTTTTTTCACAAAATTTGATGAAGTTATTTCAAAAATAGTCCAACCATAAGTATAAGTAGTAAAATAAACTAGTATAATATATGTATCCTGTTTACATGACACCGCCTGTAATGATTTTTAAAATTCAGTCCATCCTAAGGTTGTCTTGAAGAGATTGCTCACGATAAGACCATCGAATGTACTTTGCCGTACCTTCTATAAAAAAATGTCTGACTTTTTTATGTCCTTGTTATGCCTTCTGTGCTGTAGGTTATAGGTTCAATCTCCACCGAGGACAAACCTTTGCGTGACAAACATAGATGTTAATTCTGAAAGTACTTAGATATTCGATTGTTTACAAGAAGTTATGCCAGTTACAAAGGAGTTACTGAACGTGTTCTGACAGCTTCGGATGCAGTGGAGCTTACTGACTTACGACGGTAAACATTGTCTGCAGACACTAATGTTCAAACAACTACTATCTTTCTGGAATAAGACAGAATGTTTTCATCTTCCGGGGAGGGATTATCATAAGATATAAAAAATTTTAACTATATGGACATGTCATGAGAAGAGAAGAATGTCATTTAACGAGAAGAGTGTCAGATATGAATGTGGATGGATATTTGAGTAGAGGTAGGCCAAAGAAAAGATGGATAGATTGTGTGAGAGATGATATGGGTAAAAAAGGAGTGACTAAAGATATGATGATAGAGGCAAATAGAGGGAAAAAACCTGTTGTGCCGACCCCACATAAAGTGGGATAAGGGCAGGGAAGGAAATGATGATGAATGATGATATAAAATTTCAACTCTCTACCGATGAGACACAGCCCGATAACAGACAGACAGACAGACAGACAGCAGTCTTAGTAATAGGGCCCCGTTTTACCCTTTGGGTACAAAACCCTAAGACCACTAAATTAAAAAAGTGTGACTTTTTCTGCCGCTGTCCGAAACGCTTTTAAAAAACCGTCACGTATTTTATTTTGTAAACTTCATAATCTAATGAACCGTAAAATCATAAAACGAAAACCACAGACTAATAAATTAAATCTCAGTCCTCCAGACTAAATAACAGCTTAGCAAAAAGATTCACAATAAAGATAAAAATAAAGTAACTTTCAAATGAAAAATAACGCTAAATTTGCATTGTTATAACATGAAAGTTACGTTTTCATTTTCAGATGTAATTTATTTGACTGTTCGCGTATACTATTTTACATTTTTGCTGCAACTCAATTACAAAATTTCACATTTTTATTTGCTGATATTTTCTAGTGTACAAATACTCAATTTATACGAATTTTATACGAAATAAAACAGACACGTACATATTTTTTCTTATTTATTAATGTTTTTGTTTTATTTAGCAAATACAATAATAGTGATATCATAATTAGTAGAGTGCCGGTGGTCTAGTGAAGAAAAATATCATGAGGAAACCAGTTAGTATTGTTGCAGCGGCGATGAGCTTGCAGCTTGTCAGGTATGGAATATCAACTACTGCAGAATGTGGGTTAGTACCAAATGTCATATCTGGACGTACAGTCAGTTGCACTAGAATAATAATAATAATAATGCTGGACAATCCACACAGCATCATCAAGCACCCAGCCTAGCAGAGCTTTTGTTATGGGTACCAGATGACTGATATACTTAATACAATACATTACATACCTACATAGATATTTTTTATTATACATAGAAAATACCCAGAACACCCGGAATAAATATTTGCAGATCGTACAAACATTTATCCCAAGGCGGGAATCGAACCCGCAACCTTCTACGTCGCAGGCGAACATTCGCCCGCCGCGCCACATTGGTCGTCAAGAATGTATACAGTTCGTAACTTTCAAAATAGTATCACAGTATTACAAAAAACCTTAAACAACAAGAACTCAAAAATCATAAAGTCAATTGGTGTGTCTACTAAGGTTTTGAGAATTTGCCATGTACGAACATCATATTATCGTTTTGAACGTTTAGATTTGTATACATTCTAGTGCAGCTGACTGTACCTCTGCCTTGCCCTAAGACATCCTTGAAGAATCTAGAGTACTTGGTACTAACAGATCTGAGAGAATATCTACCGTGCTTGAGGATTAAAGTCGTCATACCTACATAGGTACATAGGTAGAACCTCGTAGAAATTTTTGGATTTAAATCAGTGCGCAGAGAAGCACAAACGTAACGCGTATTTTTTATGCAATAAAAGGAATTTTAAATAAACAAAGTTCCGATAAAATTGGATGGATTCTGATATTCCATCAGTTATGCAAACGACAATTCCATGTGACGTGTGGCGCGATCTCCACAAAGACTGTAGCCCTATGGATTAAAAAAGTTCAGCAGTAGAAGAACTTTAGGTATCTTCTAGGTAAACGTGCTACACCGTCGACTGCATCATCACTTAACATCGGGTGAGATTGCGGTCAAACGCTGTAAAAAAAAAACTCTTTGTGAAGGGCTCGTCCGGGGAATTACTACCACCATACCTATTTCTGCCGCTAAACAGTGAAACTTGCATTGCTATGTTTGAAGGGTGTGGTGGGTGCCGGTGAAATTACAGGAACTTGAGGCTTAACAGCAGTAGGTATGCCTCAGGTTGGTGGAAGCAGGGTAGTGCATTGTAGGGCAGTTACCTAACCTGTATGTCCTACAAGGCCATGCTTTGTTACAGGTGATAGTTCATCATCATCATCATCATCAGCCTGCAGAAGTCCACTGCTGGACATAGGCCTCCCCCACACGTTTCCAGGAAGAACGGTTCTGAGCCCTTTCCATCCATCGACTTCCCGCGGTCCTAACAATGTCGTCAGTCCATCGGGTAGGAGGACGTCCTACGCTTCGTCTTCCGGTTCGTGGTCGCCATTCGAGAACCTTTATTCCCCAACGGTTATCGGTTCTACGAGCTATATGGCCTGCCCACTGCCACTTCAACTTGCTGATTCTGAGAGCTATGTCTGTGACCTTGGTTCTTCTACGGATTTCCTCATTTCTGATTCTATCTCGCAGTGAAACTCCCAGCATAGCTCTCTCCATAGCTCGTTGTGCGACTTTGAGCTTGTGTATGAGACCAATAGTTAGCGACCACGTCTCAGTTCCATAAGTCATCACTGGTAGCACACACTGATTAAAGACTTTCGTCTTGAGGCTTTGCGGTAACTGTGACGAGAAGATGTGCCGTAATTTCCCGAACGCTGCCCATCCGAGTTGGATAGTGGTGATAGTTACCAACATCCAATGGGCCAGATGCTTGCTCCACCAGACGCATGAAAAGATACATAAGATAAGATTTAGGACGAGTAGGCGCACGGCTCAGTACCACCCTTACTTGGTTAGCATACCACCCATTTGCACCAAGCGTTTCGGTTCCACCTTCATTATGCGAACCGCTAAGCAGTGGAACTCATTGCCAGCTTCTGTTTTCCCTGACCACTATAATCTGGATCTCTTTAAGGCAAGAGTGAATAGGTGTCTTCTAGACCGTTCTGCTTCATCGTCGGCTTCATCGTCACTTACCATCAGGTGAGATTGAAGCCAAAGGATAGTCTATTAACGTTAAAAAAAAAACTTCCAAGTATGACAGAAAACCAATCCAGGCTAGTAGCTCAAGGTTTGTTCAAGAGTGACGTCCTAAGGGTACATAGTTCCTGGTCCAATCTAACTGTGCTCTGGTATCAGAAACAGATACTCATGGAACCGGCAGAATAAAGTTTTCATATCTCTGTTACGAGATTCGGAATTTAAAGATGTGTATCTAAGGAACGGTGTTTTATACCACTTGTTAAAAAAACAAATGGATGACTCAATTTTGAACAAGAAAATATTTATTTGCGCCACGAAATAAAACAATACAAAAAAATATAGCAGATATAAAAAAACAGCTAAAACAGCGAAAAAAATTCATTTAGTATTTACCATCGGAGTCCCAAGGCGGGAATCGAACCTGCAAGCTACTGCGTCGCAGGTGGGCATTCGCCCGCTGTGGCGACGTCAACTATATAATAGACTTGTTTTTACAAAATCGTAGACTACGTTTGTGTTATTAAATAATTCAAAGAAAATGTGCTGCCAAAAAACTAAAGCATAAAATCCTAGTGAAAAACACACCTTCCACCTTCAACGTAAATCTTACAACAGACGCAAATTCAATAGAAACCTATTACAATTTTGCCATTAAATATGCTATCCTACATATTCCCTGTATTTTACAGCAACAAATAGGAACCGACACCTTCCAGCCAAAGGTATTACATTTCGCTCACAGACTATCCAAATGCTTTAGATATGTTATTTACACACTGCTCAGCTAAAGACTAAACTGGGACCTAAAAATCAAAGGGTTGGCGCTCACCTTGGACACAGAATTAGTTTAGCTATCCAAAGAGGTAACGTTGCCAGCCTTTTGGACACACTTCTTGCTGTCTGTAATATAAATTTTGTTTTACATTTATAGTAGGTAGGTTAAAATTTGTATAATAACGTGCGTTAATGTTGTAAATAATATAAACTTAGTTAAATATATACTTCAAAACGTGAGTATAATATTTTGTGTGTTAGTTGATCTGTTTAGTATCTATGTACCTAGTGGCGTAGTATTTTATATCTTTGTCATTATTATGTGCATAAACAGTCAGGTAACTGTCAAAATCAGCCTCTACAAACTTAACCGACGATTGAATAGTCTGTCAGTGCCCAACCAAGCACGGCTTAGCAAAATATTTGGACGTTTTTGTGCTTTCAACGAAGAAAACGAGTACTGTGGTGTGACTGATGGTTGTTGCTAATTTGCTAGTTTGTCACTAAACTCATTTTGTTTGCCCACCCGTATACTAGCCGTGATAGCGGTTAGTGGTCAATTGACCTGTAAACATTATGCCAGCTCTAAGAAAATATAAACTCTAAGGTTTCGCTGCATAATGCTTCAGAAATAGTATCCTTCAGCCACCCCCGGGCGGGATATAACCGCAAGCCAATTTGTGGTTGCAAGCCATGATGTTATTGATATCGTACATTCTAATCTAATAATGTTACATTATATATGTTAATCCATATCCATACATATCCATCCATATTCATACATATCATATATAAATGCTTAAGTATGTCTGTCTGTCTGTCTATTATGCTTTCACGAAACCACCAAAACGATCTCGAAGAAATTTAGTACAGTGATAGCCCTTTGGAGATGATAACAGGTTTTTAACAAAATCTTACTTTTTCCGTAAACATAAGATTAGTGCAGGGTAATGCATCGTACCTAACGTTCAGATCTACAAGGTAATGCTTTTTATAAGTGACGGTTACCACTTAACATCTGGTAGATCATAATGCTTGTTTATAATAATAATAATAAGTACACAAACAATCTTAAAGGTCACCACAAATCAGTTAAGAGCACCAGGTCTCACATTTTGCGGTAGTTGGCATTCCATACGTGACAGGTTGCAAGCCCATCGCCGCTGCTAGAATACTAACTGATTTCCTCACAATGTTTCTACCGTTTCCATCACTTTATTTACTTTATACTACTACTACTACTTTATGCTTAAAAAACACAAGACCCAAGGTATTTCCAGTGGTACATTTATTCTCATAAAATAAAATTATGTCATTTATTTTATATGCTTAGATAAGTTTATTCAGATTAATATAGGGATTTATGCTACTTACCTAATATTGTACGCCCGAAATGGGTAGGCTGTTGACACTAGTTGGTTATACCTATGTATGTACCTAGTTCTAAGATCTTTTGTACACAGTTTTACAATAAATGACTCTTACTCTTACTCTTACCCTTTTACTAACAATAGAGAATTTAATGACCTTAACTCGTCGGAGTAGCTCGAGCAAGCAATAGAATGAAAAAGAGAACAAACCTTTTTTATTTTTCACGAATTAAAATATTTATTTATTGCATTAACAATAATTAATAATCATTTATTTGATAAGAATATAACATGTCAGATAATATATTTATACTATAGGCATAAATTGTCTAGCATTATTATTATTAAATATTGTATTCTAAGAAAGTATTCATAAAAAAACCTATGTAAGTAAGTATTCTATCAGTTATCTGGTTCCCGTTTAAGTTATACTTGATTTGGGACGATAATGTTGTGTACAAATATTTATTTAGTATATAGTTCTTAATTAAATTAGTCTATTAGGTACTTGGTATTAGATACGAGATCTTAGAGGATATCTACCGTGCTGGGGGATTCAGGTCGTGTTGCTATTTGTTTTTATTATTTATTTTTTAATTTTGAGGTAAATGCTTATGATATTATACTAGCGGCCGCTCGCAACTTCGCCCGTTTTTTCCCCGTTCCCGTTATTTTTTCGGGATATAAAGTAGTTATGTATATGTTAATCCAAGTTATAATCTATGTTTACTCCAAATTTCATCCAAATCGGTTTACTAGTTAGAGCGTGAAAGAGTAACAAACATCCATCCATCCATCCATACTTACAAACTTTCGCGCTTATAATATGAGTAGGATTTTTTAGTTTTAAGGCTTATGATGTTATGCCTCTGAGGTAATATAGCGTCAGTGAAAGGCTAATGCGTTTTTAATGGCATACATTTTGTATTGAACCCCTGTTTAATATGGACTGCGGTATTTATGATGTATTTTGTTAATATCCACAATTTATGGCACGACCTTTTGGTAGATGATTTAGTCAAACTGCCTTAAGCCAACTATAAAAGGATTACTGAATAAATAAAAAAAAATCCAAAACAAAAAGTTTTTATTCAGAAATTACAAGTTTTTACATAATTCTGGGTTGGGATCTCTTCTTTTAAGTTGCCAGACCTGTATTAGAAGAGTCCCCTCTTTTCTGTGGTTCAATAGGGTCTTGTAAATTTAAAACTACATTAGTTTTTATTAAGTCTATATAAACAATAATATGTAAATGGAATTATACATTAAGTAGTGTTAAGGAGATACTAGCAGATACAATTAGTTATTCAAAAGAGGATTTCTCGTTTCATACGACTGAAGCCCGATTCTCATATCTATATATTTTTATTTTTGGAACTGATGCAGGATTTGAAACTAGAATTTGATTGTCAAAGTTGGGCCTGTCTGAAATTGACAGTTTCAAATAAAGTCAAAAATCATTTATTCAGTAATATCCGCAGGGTTCATCTTGAAACGTCTTAAATCTAGGTGAATCTAAGCGCCAGTTTCTCGTGACCAAGCCTAGAAGACAAAAGCCTAAAACAAATAACATCGCTAGTTATATTTATTTATTTATATATATATATTTTCCAAGAAACTCTTTTGTTCAGAGGTAAATTAATGTAACAAATTACAATACATGTATGTGTGAAATGTCGTAAATATACTATTACATGCTACGCCAGTCAACACTATTAAAGCATCCGGCAAACCGCAAAAATGTAAATCCATGTTAATACACTCGAGAGCAATTAATTCGTGTCGGCAACACACATCTATCTAAGAACGCCAACTGATTAAATGAACAAGTTCTTCATAGACC
The DNA here is from genome assembly GCA_947095575.1 of Electrophaes corylata. Lineage (NCBI taxonomy): Eukaryota > Metazoa > Arthropoda > Insecta > Lepidoptera > Geometridae > Electrophaes > Electrophaes corylata. Next base: position 1,400,637 of record OX352719.1, on the reverse strand, counting down.
GTAGTTAGAAAGTATATTTGACTGCATTTAAATTCTATGCTGCAGCTGCTGCAATTACAATCAGATATCAGTGTGGTAGTAGACCGATCAGTCATGAACATTAGTCCTAGATAACTTTCCATATTTCATATACCGGTAGAAATAAGACTATCATTTCCGAAAACTGAAATTGCTCATTCAGACCATGATTCTGATGATAATGAAAAACGCGAAAACAAAATGTTTCTTCTCGATAGGGATCCACATTCTACAGTACAGAAGGCGGAGCTAATACCAACTGAGCTGTGTCAACAATATATAAAATTAGTGACCCCAATTCATTGCTCAGGAGTGTAACTCAACGGAAGCGTGCTCTAACAAGACGTCGAGTGAATTCCCTAAGTGAATTACACGGGGTGTATAAATCATTGTGTTTGTTCTTTTGGAAAAAGGAAAGAAAACCTAAGAAATGTGAGCCTAGTGTCCGTTCTTCACTCTATTTTTTTATCTTCGTTGCCGAAACGTAAACTGTTATGGAATTTATAATTTTGTCAATGCTGACCACCTTCGATCAATGATACCCCTAGATGACGGGTCACATACAAAATCATAGCTAAAAGCTGTGTGTGAATATTTACTTAGACAGCTATATTTGTTAGCTAAATAAAAATTTTAAACAGTTTTAAGTTCAAACTTACCCATGTCATCTAGTAAATATAAGTGAATTTATTTACTAAGTGACATGGTTGTAATTAATATTGTCAAAAAAAAATAAAAGCTCACTTCTCAAGTGAGCTTTTATTTACCGAGACGGATTTTTTATATCTAGGGGTATCATTGATCGAAAAATAAACCAAATATTTGCAAAAAAAATGACAGCATATAAGTATTTACAAAATACATTAAAACAGATAGAACGTGATCTACAAGGGTATGATTTATTACAAGTGATCACCACTTAACATCAGGTGGGCCACCTGCTTCTTTCATCAAGTTGTACAAAAAAACCTATGAAAATACAATAGACAAGTGCCTATCCACAAACATAAAACTACCCACAGCGAAATGAAAGCGTGTAATATTCACGAACAAATTAGGGTTCCGCCTAAAGTACACGAAAGTCCTATTATTCTTACGCATACAATGAAGATAGTAGAGGGATCCACACAGCATCATCTAGCCCTAAGCTAAGCAGAGCTTGTGTTATGGGTAGGTACTAAATGACTGATATACTTAATACAATCCATAACATACATAGATATTTTTTATTATACACAGAAAATACCCCGAACACCCGGAATAAATATTTGCGGGTCGTACAAAAATTTATCTCAAGGCGGAAATCGAACCCGCAACCTCCTGCGTCGCAGGCGGACGCTACTGAGTTGTGTTTTGTTGGGTACTGTATCAATACTGTGGTCAATTTGCAGTCCACATTAAACTAACCAATAAATTAGATTGGGAGCCGTCGGAGTGAGGGCGATAAATATCCCCATACCCCTAATCTCGTCGTAATTAGTACTTATAGCTGTGTCCAGAGGTATAGGTCACGCAATTAGAAACCGCACTGTAATTGAGATATGAGGGTGAGGTTTGAGTGCCCTCTGGCGAGCGGAGTGAGCGTATGAAACAGCAGATTTTTTCGCAATAAATAAATAAATAATGCTGGACAATCCACACAGCATCATCTAGCCCCAAGCTAAGCAGAGCTTGTGTTATGGGTACTAGATGACTGATATACTTAATACAATACATTACATACATAGATATTTTTTTATTATACATAGAAAATACCCAGAACACCTGGAATAAATATTTGCAGATCCCAAGGCGGGAATCGAACCCGCAACCTCCTGCGTCGCACACATCACATTATTTATTTCATAGAAAGGACATCATTATTTGTCCCTGAAGTCAGAGGTACATCCAAATATTACATTTAGCAGTAGTTGAAATGAAATGAACTTTATTTACTTATAATGTGGTACACGGAGAACTTAAATATCTAGCTTATTAGATTCACACATTTCACTAGAAAGCCCAGCATGCTAAAACGAAGTGTATACTTATAACTACATTATTAAGCTAGTTAGTATTCCATACGTGACAGATTGCAAGCCAATCGCCGCTGCTAGAATACTGACAATTCAATTGCAGCCAATGCGAGCACTACTGCTTTGCGGCAGAAATAGGCATGGTTATAGTACTTGCCTGGCTAAGATGTGGAACGCGACAAAAGTTTGTCTACTCGTTATCTGGTGCAAAATAGAGATATCTCTTTATATCTTCCTGTGTTAGCACAGTGCCAAAAATCTATCTTGTTCTGTCAATCGAAAACTAAATGTTTAGCTTATTTGTGGATCTTTTATCTATAATTTCTAAAATGTCCATCAATAGAAAAAGTATCTCGTGACGAGCGTTTTCACAAAGAACTCTACTATACCAAACTTATCGTTTAACCTGACTTGCTGATCTCGTCACTGTAAACGCTACCTAAGGTCGTATTTGTCCGTTGCGATATATGCTCATCAGAGCGTACGTAGGCAGTAGTGGTCTATTCTAGAAACACTTATCCTCACCGGTGGCTTTAGAACTATTTTGCAAAGATTACAGGGATTAATGCTATTCTCTTTTTCTTTGAGCACCGGTGGACTAGTGGGAGTATCCCGCCTTCTGATCCTAAGATCGAGTGTTTAAATCTGGTCGTGTACCTATGGATTTTTCAATTTTCCTGTTTTGATAAATTTATATACGCAATGCCAATGCTTTCAAACCGTGAAGAAAGAAAAACATCGGAAGAAAACCATTTGATATCTACCGTGCCTAAGAAATAAAGTGAAGTTGTGAAGCTATAATTTTTTTTTGACGAGAAAAACGATAGAGGATTTTTTTATGTCCACCTTATGCCGTGTCGTAATCAAATGCAAATTAATGTTGGTCACAGCGCGAGGGTAGCCCATCGGTGAGATTCCGTCATTACGGGGTGTAATCAGAACTGGAATGTGACGGACCGGCTCAATGAAGAGTTATTTACACGAGGACAGTCTGGTTAGGATAGTGCAGTAAGCTGGCAAAGTAAGTTCGTTTTAGTGATGACGACATAGCACAACTCGCAAGTACTTGGTGGATGGAGAAGGTTCAAAATCGTTCTTTTAGGACATTCAGTAGACTTCTAATAGTGAGCTAGTGGCCAACTCTGTTGAGCAAGTCCTTTGTTATGACTTAATGACTATTCAAGTCCAACTCTGCAAAGCTTATAGCACTCAGACGTAAATTCCACTAGCGGTTGTTGGTCCAACCTGTCATCACACAAAACTTTGCTTTACTTATAAGTATCAATATAATGACATACGTACTAGCACACAAAGTGAAATCGGCTAAGTTGTCACAGAGAGTTTTCGTTGTTTTTCACAGAGATGTTCTCTTATTATAATTATGGTTGTTACAAAAGGTGCGCGCAGTTTACTTACAAAATTTTCGATCGCTTAGCTCTTTTGATCAAGCAACAATAGAAAGAGCCATATTTACACTTGCACCTCAGCGGTAACGTGAAACAACGGTAGCCCAACTAAAACTACCACTTGTACCACTTACTGTCTTCCTTTGAATGAACCTTAGAATGATCGTTGGGTTTACTGCGGGTATAATTGAAAGGTAACCCCTGACCTAGAAGCGCATTCATAGTTTATGTCCAACATTGAGTTGCTGAATGATATAGAGTTTTCAGTTTGATGACAGACACTAAGCTACTACCACAGAGTATATTTTCCTTCATTAGTACGGCCAAACTTACCCCTAAATTATACTCTTCTGTTTTGAACTTAAAGGATCCGAAACACATGTAATTCTGTTGCCGCTATAACAACAAATACTAAAAAACAGAATAAGGTACATATTTAAGGGAGCTCTCATACAAGAAACGTGATTTTTTGACCGTTTTTATCGTATATATCACGGAACCCTTCGTGTCCGACTCGCACTTGGCCGGTTTTTTCTTTTATACGATCTAATTTTCTTTGTCTAAGTTATATGTTTTAACTGGAGAGCATACCTAATCATATTATTACAATACGCTCGTCCTAGTGTGGTTAATGAGTGCATTAACAGAATGTACCATGCAATAATATATGCGCATTAAATTACATATTATATTCAGCTCGAGATATTATTCTAAGCAAGATGCATTTGTATTTACCAAAATCTATTGTTTTGTGCAAAACATTATTGTTGTGTAAACAGTAAGTAGTTATAGTAGTAGTATAACATAACGATTTAGAATAAGAAAAGGAAAAAAGAGAAATAAAATCAGATAAAAAATAAAAATTAAATATTGACACACATTCAGTTGACAATTTGGGGCTAAAAGGCCTTGTGTGTATGTGTGTCAACATTTTATTTTAAAAACTTATACAACGTGGCATATTTTTACAAAAACTATTTCTGTATTTATAAATATTGAGCCAAATTATTTCACATCGAAATATTCGACCCCTAGACAAAGTCTACGCGCCACGCTATCAAAAGGAATAATAAATTCTATCCAACAAATTGTGAATAAACGCCCGTTTATATTATTCTACAGAAAATGGCTTAGTGATTCCCGCGATAACACCAATTAGAAGCAGACGGTGGGGTTACGGCCGCAACAGATGTACGCTGACTACTCTGTAAAGGACGCTCAAGTTTCTGTATAATTATCATTATCATTACATTTTTGCAATTGTAATGATAATTGCAATTGTGGAATGATCTTTCTGCTGAGGTTTTCCCTAAGGACTATAGTATGGGATTCTTCAAAAAGGGCGTTTTAAAATTTTAAAAGGGTCGGCAACGCGCTTGTGATTCCTCTGGTGTTGCAGGCGTCCATAGGCTACGGTAACTGCTGTCCATCAGGTGGGCCGTAAGCTTGTTTGACAACTTTGTTGTATAAAAAAAAAGGTTTTTAAAATTTCTATGGGACCAATACCAACCGACTGATAAATTTTGCTTTTATGAAATTAACTCCACGTGAACAAAGTCACGTTAGTAATTACTGTTCTCAAGTGACTTTTTTCCGTCTTTTTAGAGAGTCAAGTTATTTAAACCTTAGTGATGAGAATGAGTCAGTCGAGCTATACCACGGAATGCCGAGCTGCGTAAAAAATAATTTAATACGCAGTAAAGTTTAACTATCTTATCTTTTAGTAATTAAGCATTTTAGCGTGGCCTTGACACCACACAATTGGAACAATGAGGTATTTTTACGGCCCCGAATAATAAATATATCTTTTCAATGCCAAATACGTTTAATTTCTCAGTTATTTGGCTGTATTATTTATTGCTGTAAATTTATGCCAGTGCTCTTAAACAGTGAAGAAAAACATTGCAAATAATTTTATTAAGTATTAAGGGTAGAACTCTAGTAATAGTAATGAGCTTGCCAAGTATTGAATACCAATTTAAGCAAATTGTAAGTTTTTTTTTTTTTTAATACAACTTGCTGATGAAACAAGCAGATGGCCCACCTGATGTTAAGTGGTTACCATCACCTATAACAAAGCATTGCCTCGCCAGTCACGCTCGTTAGGAACGTCACTTACGATGCACTACTCAGCGTCCATCAACCTGAGGCATACAGGTGTTAAGCCTCATGTGCCTCATGTGTGGGTTTAATGTGTCATTATTTGAACGTACCTTTTTCTACTACTAAGTACAAAGAAATTTAAAATAAGTTACCTAGCGTGCCTGTGGGCTAAAAGTTTTGAAGTTATTTCTTTCCTTTAGTTCATAATCAGATGCCAGTTCTTTTTTATGCTTTTCAGTTAGTCAAATAGTGGTGAGGCATACGCTGAGTCGAGACCCTTTTGCTGCTGTAGCACACAGGCATCTACTGCTTATGTCCTTCCTTTTATCTTTTTTTCACTTTTTGATCTGTTTTGTATGTATACCTATGTGTGTTTTTGTAGCAAATAAATGTATGTCTTATGTCTATTTAATTCTTATAAATTTCAAGGATCATTTGTGTTTGCGTTGCATGTGGATTACAAAAAGTTGCTGTCCTGGTTTCTACCAGATTTACCACTTCTGGCGAAATAATAACTATTATATTATTAAAGCTTCACTGTAACTTATTATAACTATGCAGTGGAATGCATTGCTTATTATAAATTTAATTATAAAAAAAATGTTTAAGCAAAATTGTATTTATCTGAGTTCTTTCTACGTAACGATGAGTACTTTAAGGAGTAAATTAAAAAAAGTCCTTCAGAGTAAGCAACGCAACGGCTACGCTTTCAGTGTTATTGGTGTCTATGGGTGACGGTAGCTACTTACCATCGGGTGGGCCGTAAGCTAGTGTGCAAAGATTTTAAAATAACAAAACTTATCGAATAACAAGATAAGATTTATCCAAGAAAATATTAAAACAAAAGTACCTAAATACGATTCGCGAGGTCCACAATCAGAAAACAGATGAAAATATTGAAGCGGACAAAACTACAAAGCACCTGAATAGAGTAACTTGATTCTGTCTCCATTCGGATAATCCTTCCCAAGCTGCATTATGCAAGTCTCAAACCAAAGTTTTGTCTGTTTGGATGCACATATACTGTAGTAACTCTAAAGCTACTTTCGACCGGCTTGCTGTAAGTATTTTTAAACCTGTTTCCGCATTTCTCTGTCCGCAAAATATAAAACTGCACTGAAAATCTGTGTTCGTAGTCTATACCATACTAGAGAAACTTCGCTTGCGTGAAGTTATTTTTATACAAACTTCAACCCCGTTGTACTCGTTTAGGGGTTGAATTTCAGGTGTTTCTTTCATAGTACATCTCTACGTACCAAGATAAATATACCCTGTAAACATCAAGTATCAACAACCAGACATTTAAGCTGTGGGTTGTCTATTTATCAGTCAGTCAGTCAGGACAAAGGTTCTTATAATTGGTAGGTATTGTGTTTTTTTTTTTTTTTCGTGGCATCTATCCGTGTTGCGGACAATTTTGCCAATGTCAAGTGGGTTGAATAAATTATTTTTAGTCAAGTCGAGTCGGTAAAAAAAGTAAAGTCAGCCGTCATCGGTTTTGAAGAAAAAGATGGCGTTTTTCTTTAAAACCAAAGGGAAACATTTTCGTTCAAATCAGGATGCCTCATAACACACTTTCATTTCAATTGTTCACACTTGTGCTAAGACCTCAAGTAATGATGGTTAAAATACCACCAAAATTACCCATCAGAACTTAAAATAACACTCCCCCGCGAACACTCAGGCTGTGGAATGATCTTCCTGCTGAGGTTTTCACTAAGGACTATAGTATGGGGTTCTTCAAAAAGGGCGTTTTAAAATTTTTAAAGGGTCGGCAACGCGCTTGTAATTCCTTTGGTGTTGCAGGCGTCCATAGGCTACGGTAACCACTTTCCATCAGGTGGGCCGTAAGCTTGTTGCCAACTTTGTTGTATAAAAAAAAAAAAAAAAAAAAAAAAAATACAATGTTGCTTCCAAAGATGACAGAAAACGAATCCAGGCATTGTGTTCTTATAAATTAAACTGGCAAGGCGGCTGCCAAGACCTGCAAGTCAAAGTCAAAAAGTCAGTCAATGACGTACATACGCCTTTCAAAATTAAAATTTTATTATTCAAGTTTTATTGAAATCGTTTCAGTTAAACTTTACTGGTTTGCAACCTGTGTAGTTTTAAGGTTTATTTTATTTTTAAATAAAAAAATAATATATTTTACCCATCGTTTGTTTACTTTCGGCATTTCTGAAATATCATGTTACGGTTTGCTCGTTTGAAACCAACTTTAAAAGTATGTGGTGCCTTATTGTAGGCATTTGAATGCAAACATTGTATGGTGTAAGTTAAAAAGAAAGTTAGAAAACAGAGTTATTTTGTAATATGTAGGTAGGTATGTTTAATATGTTAGGTTGTTGTTAGGTGTGTTGACGACCGATGTGGCGCGGCGGGCGAATGTCCGCCTGCGACGCAGAGGTTGCGGGTTCGATTCCCGCCTTGGGATAAATGTTTGTACGATCTGCAAATATTTATTCCGGGTGTTCTGGGTATTTTCTATGTATAATAAAAAATATCTATATATGTAATATAATATTGTATTAAGTATATCAGTCATCTAGTACCCATAACACAAGCTCTGCTTAGCTTGGGGCTAGATGATGCTGTGTGGATCGTCCGGCATTATTTATTTATTTATTTATTTATTTATTAATATCTGTGTAAAATAATGTTTGTTAATATTGTAACAAAAAAAAGAAAAAACTTACTCAGTACTGGGTGTAATAAACTCCTAATGTAATAAGGCTGAGAGGAAACATCTATGTTCATCACACAAATATTTGTCCTTATAGGGGATCGCACCCACAACCTCCAGCACAGGCAGCAGAGCTACTACTCAGATGTCAGGTCAGTCAGTTATCTAAAACAGCTGATAGGGTTGTCTGGGTAAAATGGTTTACAGCGATAACACCGCCCATTATACTTCACTAGGTTATTGAACTTTTATTTGATACTTTTTAGGGTTTTGTACCAAAGGGTAAAACGGGACCCTATTACTAAGACTCCGCTGTCTGCCTGTTGTCTGTCTGTCTGTCCATCTATCATCAGGCTGTATCTCATGAACCGTGATAGTTAAAGCGTTGAAATTTTAACAGATGATGTATTTCTGTTGCCGCTATAACAACAAATACTAAAAAACAGAATAAAATAAACATTTAAGGGCTCTCTCATACAACAAACGTGATTTTGTAGCCGATTTTATTATAGATTATAGTACTGAACCCTTCGTGCGCGAGTCCAACTTGCACTTGGCCGGTTTTAAGTTTCTTTATTTTTTTATCTATCTTTTCGATTTAAAAACGTGTTTGCCCGCTATCTCTCGTATTTTAAGCCACAGGGTCATTCAAAACCGTTCGAACCGATTCAAAGCATCTTTGAGTCAAAGGTAACAGATGTCTTTGCCATAAAGGTTCACAATGTGTAGTTCTTTGTATGTAAACTCGAATGCAATGATTTAGGGTAAGCATCAGTTTTGTATTTCGAAATTGCTAGGCGTGTGACTCCGCTATTGTCAAAGTCAAAAAGCATTTATTCAGTAAAATCCGCAGGGATCACCTTGAAACGTCTTAAATCTATGGTGAATCTAAGCGCCAGTTTCTCGCGGCCAAGCCTATAAGAATCGGCAAGAAACTTACGGCTTGGTTCTAAGGTCCTGCATGCTGGTTCAAATAAGAAACCCTACGGATGGATTTTAGTCTTTTTATCATTTTCAATATTAGACCAGCGGGGTTCAAATTCGGTTGTACGCTAATTGATTTTTAATGTTATCAAGCGGTTAAAGAAATTATAAGTCACATAGGGTCTAAGGTACCCACATTTTTCAGTAGCTACCAGCTAGTTGCACCTTAGACATCCTCTAGGCTTCCTCCTCCTCTTTTAGGCTTGGTCGCGAGGAACTGGCGCTTAGATTCACCTAGATTTAAGACGTTTCAAGATGATCCCTGCGCATATTACTATTATAATATACATATAAATTATTATTGACTTTGACTTTGACTTTGACCTCAAATAGACTTGAGTCTGTGTTGCTTGGGGATTTACCGTAGGTACCTGAGGATTGAAGCCATGAGGCTGTTTCATTTTTTTTCCTACACCAGTTCCAAACGACCAAGCCAAGCAAGATCAGGTAAAAAGTCAAATATAACGAAATGAGTACCACTTTTAGTAATAAAGCTAGCACTTTAACAAAGCTTTCTTCATAAACGAGGCCACCATCTTTGCCAGGCTTATAAAATAAATATGGTGGAGTAATGAGGTCATTTAACCAGCAGTTTAGACTAATTTTGGTCTCAACTGCGAGTGAAACGACTCATTTGTACGCAAAGTACCTGTGTTAATTAGAAATTAAATATTTTACGTTGCCATGTAGTTTACAATGGAGTTTTATATTTGAAAAGTGTATGCAACGCTGCTTTTAGCGAGAGGAAAAACATAGTATGAGTGGTTAGCTCTAGCAGTTGTGATTATTCTATATGAGGACGAGTGTCTGAGGAAGTAAATGGCTGACCAGCCGGGCTAAGATGTGCAACGTGAGATATGTCGCGCTTGACACGAGATGCTTTTCTATTGATGGACATTTTAGAAATTATTGGTAACTAGCGGCCGCTCGCAGCTTCGCCCACGTAGCAGTTTTTTTCCCGTTCCTGTTATTTTTTCGGGATAAAATGTAACTTATATGTTAATCCAGAAATCGGTTTACTGGTTAGAGCGGGAAAGAGTAACAAACATTCATCCATCCATCCATTCAACCATACTTACAAACTTTCGCGTTTATAATATTTAGTAGGAAGACCCACAGATAAACTAAACGGACATACCTCTGATTCCCTTAGACATCCTCGAAGAATCTCGATTAGGTTCTTGATACTAAGAGATCGTAGGAGATATCTACCATGCTTAGGGATTACAGTCGTGATGATAATTTTCATTCTATTTCTAAGTTTTAGGTGTTTACGTAAAACTCTTGACTTTGGTAATAAATTACCAAGCAAGCTTTGGCATACATTTTTAATGTTTTAATAGCAGTAAGTTTTGTAATAAAGACACCGCAAGAAATTACTAAGTTGATTTGATTCACAGAAATTTAGGTTCAGTGTATTATACTTGAAAACACAGATAATACACAGATATATTTGCTAGATATGGCGCCATTTTGAGATTTATAAGCATACCAAGAGCAACTTAGATTGTTAAATGAAAAAAACTAATTTCCAGGCTTTGTCAGTACCGGGTCTACCAGTCGTTGAGTTGACAGAGGCCTTAAAGGTTAAAAACATCATCACCAGCATTGTACGCAACTGATACGATAGTAATTTTTGGGCGCGGTACACGTGCTAACAGAAATTGTAGGCGCGTGAAGGCTAATCTTGTATACCTCAGATTAATAGACGCATTGCAGTGCATAGTAAGGCATGCTCGAACATGCATGATTGCGAGGAAATGCTTTATTTTAGGTAATGGTTACCACTTAACTTCAAGTTGGCCATATGTTTCTAGTAGTAAATCATCTAATGAAACTAAAACGAACTTCAAACTCTTCATGTATACCTAAGTTAAAAGCAGATTACTAAATATTTTGTGATGGTTACCTCTTAACATCAGGTGGGCCATATGTTAATTCTAATAACAAATCATCTACTGACACTAAAAAACTACTTAGTAATGTAATAATTTAGTAAATAGTAATGAGTTAAAAGCAGATTGCTGAATATTTTTGCATTGCCTATTCCATTCTCGCTATTATCTTCGTCAGACTCAGGTGCATAGGACCCTCGTCACAACTGGCCTCATGATAATCCCGTCACTTTGGATCCCACTTCATTTCCCTGATGCCGCGACAGGCGACGTAAGCTGTGAACAGAATCTTAATCAGGTTTGAGGTCCAAGTCATTCAAACCAACTATGCTAATGAAAAGCCAATTAGCCAGAAATAGAAGAACGAACTGAACGAGTAATGAATGTAAACTAACTTTCTCATGCTTCACAGGTCAGTTGGTAGTAGCTCTGTCTTTTGCGCTGTGTGTTGTGGGTTCGATCCCCACCAAGAACAAATATTTTAGTGAGAAACATTGAATTTATGTCTTATATCAGTTATCTGGTCTTTAAGCCTAATTATATTTGATGGTGTTTTTGACATTATGGGTCAAAAGCCAAAATTTATTTAATAAATTCATAAGAACCAAACCGCATCCAAACGATCGAAAATGAATACTAATTTAAATGAACTTTATTAAGGAACCTAACTTATAAGTAACACAAAATATAAAAATTAAGTACAATAGGATGTGTCCTACGATTTCATCCAGACAACCATTATTCTACGCTTACTAACTTACAACTAATATTTTGCCTCAGCGACTGCAAAAAAGAGCAGAACTGGAATATATATAACCAGCCCCTGAACTAGTTATAAATTTCACAGAATCATGACATTGATAGGAATGCTATTACAATATATATTAATACTAGCCGCACGCAGCTTCGCCCCCGTGGCAGTTTTTTTTCCCGTTCTCGTTATTTTTTCTGGATAAAAAGTAGCCTATATGTTAATCCAAGTTATAATCTATGTTTATTCCAAATTTCATTCAAATCGGTCTACTGGTTAGAGCGTGAAAGAGTAACAAACATCCAACCATCCATCCATCCAAAACAATTTTTTTTTGTTTTGTTTATTTATAAACTAAATAGTTTCTGAAATACCTATGATAAACACAGCGGCGGCCTTACCCATTGCGAGGCTTTGGGCGGTGGCAGGTCTTTGCGAGGCCCTTTGTTCTACGTTAAAAAATATGTGATCAAAATTAAAAGTTTTAAATAAAGTAAATATTTTAAAAAATCTATGGTTTTTTAAAACTCGCTTGGGTTGTTGCGCGAGGCAATCCATCCATCCATCCATCCATCCATACTGACAAACTTTCGCATTTATAATATTAGTAGGATTCAAATTTTATTAATGTAATCCTTTCAGCGCATAGATAAACTGAAGTCAACAAAATTCAATCTTCGAGAGTATTTACGGCGTCTAGACACATGATTTCCACAGAAAGTTGTATTCCTAGATGTTGAAGTGTAGTTTTATACTGCACAATAACAAGTAAAGTATCTTACTTATACATTAAGTAAACGGAATTGTAGTATATTGCGTTTTCGTGTAGGAATTGAAATAACTTAAGCTAGGAAAATAAGCTAGAATAATCAACACATTTTCTGGATGAATTTCATAGTAAAAAAGTGGCAATGGACTTGCAATCTTTTGTAACGTATAACAGAATAAAGTAACAGTAATAGAATAAAATAAATAATTAAGGGGACTCTCATACAGCAGACGTGATTTTTTGCCGGTTTTATTATAGGTAATGGTACGGAACCCTTCGTGCGCAAGTCCGACTTGCACTTGGTCGGTTTTTTTTACTTTTTTTACATTTGCATCTATTGTAGAATTTATACAGCGCCAAACTCATTTTTTTCACTCATACCCCTATTTACGGGACGTTGTAGTACCTGGGGCAGGGTTTATCTTATGTATTAATTAAATAACTTATTTTTCCCTTTGACTTTAACAAAGTTATTTCCTTTCCGCTACGGAAATTTTAAAACAAAAAAAAAACGAGTGTGCTTTAGACCACACGACTGAAGTAAAACTTCTTTTATATACGAAACGTAACTGGCTATGAGAGAAAGAGAGAAAGAACAGTGCTTTCATACCCCCTTCATGGTAGTGTTAAACGTTTAACGCAACTTTGTTGGAAGTCGCATAAGAATTATAACTTCAAAAAAGGAAATCCAATCCAAAAAAGGTAAGGATTAAAATTATAAGGATATATTTTTCCATTTCAAAATGCCTGAAGAAATATGAATGCTTTCAGCTGAAAGAGTTGTATTCACGGTAATAATTACGTGTTGCAGGCGGCGGCGGCGACGCTTAATTAACGTTCCCTGGTGCACGCTGTGTGTCGCGGTGTTAAGGCTCTTCCTTATAAGCATTTATTTTTATCCGATTATTGTAGTCAAAGTCAAAGTCAAAGCTTTTATTCAGTAAAATCCGCAGGGTATGCATCATTATTACCATCAGGCTTGGTACGTCAACTGCTGGACAAAGGTTCGTTTGCCCTATTTAGGTTTCTCTATCTCTCTACCCCAAATGGGGGATAAAGATGTACGCAGGGGATCAAAGTCAAAGTCAAAAAGCATTTATTTAGTTATACAGGGATCATCTTGAATCGTCTTAAATCTAGGTGAATTTTACTTATGTATAAACCAAAAGTAATTATTATGAAAAGTACTACTAAGTTTGCATGTACAATATAGGTATTTTAGTTTTAAAATTTAGTATTATAATGAATCCTACCCTTAACAGCGAGGGACACGCAATTAGACATCCAAATGCAACAGGAGTCCGAGTTATGGTCTCCTTTTGTCATCTCTTGCAACTTGTTATGTTATTACAACAATTTACAATGTTGTTTCCACAATATTGCTGCTTTTTACTCTAAACAAGCTTTTTTATGAGAAATGGAATAAAAAGCTGGAGACCCTTTGTATAGGGCTAAAATGTGCAACGCGACAAAATGTTATCTATTGGTTGTTGTGTAAATATAAGATTTTTGGATGTCTAAGGGTCTAAGTTAGAGGTACGTCCAATTATTACAAATATATAGCTCACCTGATGTTAAGTGGTAACCACGGTTACGCACGTTAGGTACGTGTCCTTCAATGTATTACCTTGCGTTGAAGAACCTGAGGCAAATAGGTGTTAATCCTCACGTGTTTTTAATTTCACCGGCACCCACACCCTTCAAACCGGAACACAGCAAGCTGCTTGGCGGCAGAAAATAGACATGGTAATTATTTAGTATATTAGTTTTTATAGTGCTTACCTGCACTTAAGGAAATCACAAAGATTTTATATCATCCCAAAAATTATTTCCTCGAGTGGGATTTGAACCCATGACCTTTCCCTTGATACGTGGATGCGATAACCAACTTCGCTACCGAGGATTCAAATGATTCGACGAAAATAAGATTTGGAATGTTTCATACGGTACTTTAGGGACCGAGGTTCCATCTACAAACTTGACGCTATACGATATGATAGTATTATATAGATAGATAGATAGATAGAAAACTCTTTATTGTACACCACAAGGCCATAACAAATTAAAAAAAAACTAAATTTAAAACTAAATTAACTAAATTAAAGTAGCTACAGCGATGCACAATGGGCGGTCTTATCGCTATAAGCGATCTCTTCCAGACAACCTTTGGATGGACTGGATTTTAAATGATAACAGAGCGGTGCCAAAAAAAAAAACAGGATATGAGACTATTATTATTACTTATTTTATTTATATATTTATTTATGTATTTTTTTACCCCTGGCCAACTTCCAACTTCTCATCGACTCGTTATCTGCACCGTTACAAATCAAAACATGCCTTTTCACAGATGATTTACGACGAAAGAAAGTTAAATCCGAATTTTCGGACAAAGCCTAATTATATTCCTTTGAAAAAGCTATAGGTTTTTGCGACGAGCAATTAAAATTGGGCAACCCAGTTGATAACCTGTAAAAGTTTTAAAATGTTGCCTATAGCAAAGCATTGCCTAGTTGGTGATGCTCCTCAGGAATGTCCTACCATCGAGCCACGATACAAAGCAGATATGTAACAATTAAGACGTAATTTGTCACAATTTTTTTCTTATAAAACTCGCTGATGAAACAAGCAGATAGCGCACTTGAGAAAAAAAACTAGATTAAAATAAGCCCGTAATTAAACTTATTTTTAAAACCGCCATTTTAATTTTTTTTAGAATGCTTTAGGATTTGACGATGTGGCGT
Organism: Electrophaes corylata; assembly: GCA_947095575.1. Classification (NCBI taxonomy): domain Eukaryota; kingdom Metazoa; phylum Arthropoda; class Insecta; order Lepidoptera; family Geometridae; genus Electrophaes; species Electrophaes corylata. The sequence goes on along the minus strand of OX352719.1, from coordinate 1,385,269 downwards.
GGCGGGCGAATGTCCGCTTGCGACGCAGGACGTTGCGGGTTCGATTCCCGCCTTATACATATTTGTATAAGCCGGGATACATTTTTGGACGATCTGTAAATATTTATTCCGGGTGTTCTGGGTGTTTTCTATGCATAATAAAAAATATGTATGTATGTAATGTACTGTATTAAGTATATCGGTCAACTAGTACCCATAACTTAAGCTCTGCTTAGCTTGGGGCTAGATGATGCTGTGTGGATTGTGCAGCATTATTATTATTATTATTATTTATATGCCTAATAGGAATGGTAGATAATGTAGTTATATATTCCTATTAGATATTCAGTTATATCAGTCAGGCTCAGGCTCAGGCTATTGTCATCATCAAGAACCTTTAGCGAAGAAGTAATTTATTATCGGTTAACGAATAGCCAAGAATGTTTATTCCCTCAAGTATGTATTAATTTTACTTGTGGCCGATTAATCGCTCGCTTTAAGCAATAAATTGCCCGTGTGTTCTATAATTCTAAGGTTTTCACGGTTAATTTGAATCGGGTTCATTAAACCCACTTCCTTTTAACCCTCCTTTGATTTGCGTTTCTTTGTGAACTTTTTACTTTTTGCGGGAATAATATTTACACATTTTTAGTTCATTAAAACCTCGTTTTTCGAGGAAAAGTTACAAAATCAAAATGTAGGTAATCTGTCATATAAAGATGACAGATCTTTTCATATAATTCCTTCAATTAATTCCTTCTGTCTAGTGAATCTTGGCAGGGAGCAGAAGTGAGTTTGGTTTGACGGCCGATGTGGCGCGGCGGGCGAATGTCTGCCTGCGACGCAGGAGGTTGCGGGTTTGATTCCCGCCTTGGGTTAAATGTTTGTACGATTTGTAAATATTTATTCCGGGTGTTCTGGGTATTTTCTATGTATAATAAAAAATATCTATGTATGTAATGTATTGTATTAAGTATATCAGTCATCTAGTACCCATAACACAAGCTCTGCTTAGCTTGAGGCTAATATCATTCGGAGATAGAAACTTAAATCTAAACTAATATTACATAGAGGAAAGATTTGATTATTTGTTTGTTTGTTTGTTTGCATCGAATGAGCTCCGAAACTACTGGACCAATTTGAAAAATTCTTTCGCTGTTGGGAAGCTACACTATCCCCGGGTGACATAGGCTATATTATATTTTCAAAAAAATTAGGGATCCTTAGTAAAACTCCCATCCCGCAATCTGCGTCCCAAGGTGTAAAAAAATATCAAAGAAATTCGTTACATCGCGTGCGCTGCGAAAACTATTGATGATAGAAAAAAAGAGAAGGGAGTATGTGTTGAGTGTGTATATGTTAAAATTTGAAATTTTTATTAAATACCCATGCGAAGCCGGGACGGGCCGCTAGTTTCTTAATATTTCTTGACGAGAATTGGGCCTTATCAGAGTAGCTAAAATAAATTATATTTCAAAAACAATTTGATGGATCACAGTTCCCAAGTAAGCCATCATTTCCATCGAAATTGATAATAAGCCATCGTTCAAACAAAATGATGTATTAGCAAATGACGAGTTTCAAATTATTGATACCATACGTCATTATGCACCTGATGCCTGGCTGAAAATCCATCAATAAAATACAAAGTTTGTTTTAGCCTACTTTACAATAAAGGAGTTATGAATTAAAAGAAAGAAATAACTTCATGTATTTAATTCACAGGCACGGTGGATGTCCCTTTAGATCTCAAAGTAGCAAGTTGTATCGTCTAAAGATTATTTGACGATGGATATAAAGTCAAAGTCAAAAGTCAAAACTCATTTATTCAGTAATATCCGCAGGGATCATCTTAAAACGTCTTAAATCTAGGTGAATCTAAGCGCCAGTTCCTCGCGACCAAGCCTAGAAGATATAATATGGGGATATAATATGGGGTAGTTAGAATGTCGTACAAATATAGCATTAGACATATCCTACTATAATATTATAAATGTGAATGTAAGTTTGTTTGTTACGCTTTCACGCGAAAACTACTTAACCGATCATCATGAAACTTTGTTGACATATTCTTGGAGGTATTAGAAGTAACATAGAATACTTTTTTTTTTTAATTTTTTACGAAAGATTCAATGCGAGCGAAGCCGTGGGTAAAAGCTAGGGCACACATAATTTTATAGTAGTTGGTATTTCATGAAATATGAAAGATCAAGATTGGCTAGCTTATGCCGCAGCGTGACATGGTCTAATTTGTGGATATTTTAACACAAAATCATCTAGCCCCAAATTAAATAAAAAAAATTAAATCAACTTGTACCATGGGAACAAGTTCTGATTTGATTTAATTTTATTTTAACTCCAAGAATTCTTCAAGGGTTTGTTATAAAACCTTTTTGGCGTATACCCATTTTTGCTTCATTTTTTAAAGCCTTACATAAATTATTATGGTGAAAAAACAGTGTGATGAAAGGTTCTAGCGAGGCTGTACATTCATTGGTACAACTGATTGCAATTATAAATGCAAGCGCTTTCCTCGCTAACTAGCTCCCGAACAGCTGTTAGCATTAATTATGTTCTATAGCGATTATATTGTATAGGCTTATAAGCCTGTGTTGCAGTGATATTGTCAGTCGTTATTTTATTTAACAGTAATTACGGCCGAATACTCAAATGCAACTTAAATTAAATCACGTTTCAAGTCACGATTTTTTGACAGTTTGCAATGAAAGTCTGTCAAAAATTCGTCACTTGAGACGTGATTGGATTCGGCCGTAATAGCATCATAAAAAAAAGAAAAAGGCATCATGACTTTAATCCCTAAGCACGGTAGATATCTTTCAGATCTCATAGTTCAAAGTACTTATGATTCTTCGAGGATATCTAAGGGGAGTAGTCAGAGGTATGTCCAGATTTGGTGCGAACTTACATTGGCACTGCAGCCAGCGTTTTGGGGACGCTTCTGATTGGTACTGATTTAAATTAGTTGAACTATCTAGATCGTTTGCAACGGTCTGCAGATAGCTCAACTGTATTCATATGTACTAAATACATATACTTCGAGGGTATTTATCGCGTAATATCTTTGAAATAGGGTTGTCTTTAATAAAAAATATAAAATCAGTTTCTATACCAATTATTAGAATCTTTGTCCTGACTGACTGACTGACAACGGACCTTAAGCCACTGGTTGTAGAGACTTAAAATTTACAGGGTATATTCGTATCAGTGCGTAGAGGTTCCTAATGAAAGGAATTCCCAAAATTCAACCCCATACAGGTAGCAAGCTTAAAGTTTTTACGAAAATAAGTTCACATGGGCGTGTTTTACGCGTTTTGTTTATTTTATAGAGATACTGTCTCTATAGGACACTTTATGGTTTTCTGAATACAAAGTTCCCTTAAATAAATTAAAATCTATCAAGAAAGCTCATTATTCTAGTTGCACAATGCACAAGCTTGCTTCAACGCTAACAAATTCACTTGTTTCGGCATATTTTAGTCAGTTAACTCCTATTCATCCTACGTCTGGAATACACAAGTTGATACCGCTCAATAACTAGCAGAATAGGGATTATTTTCATAACTTACATCACACTAACATCGACATAACTCTCCAATCAGCATGTCAAAATGGCAATAGACAAGCTATTTTTATTTTTAAACACTTATTTAGAACTAGCGGCGGCTCGCAGCTTCGCCTGCGTGGCAGTTTTAAATTGACAAAGTTTCATACAAACTTTCATCCCCTATTTTATCCTTTTGGGGGTAGAATTAATCAAAATCCTTTCTTAGCGGATGCCTACGTCATAACATCTACCTGTATGCCAAATTTCAGCCTGATTCGTCCAAAGGTTTGGGCTGTGCGTTGATAGATCACTATGTCAGTCTATCAGTCAGTCACTTTTGAGTTATATATATTTAGATACAATAAAACACCCAGACAGAGAACAAAAATGTGTTCATGAACACAACTGATTGTCCTCGGTGGGGATCAAACCCACACCCAACAGAACAACAGGTAGAGCTACTACTAACTGAGCTCTGAGGCCAGTTAAATACTGTTTAACTGCAGAGACGAAGCATAGAATGACCGTCCAATGAACCAGCGACATTATCAAGATCACAAGTTGTTTGATAAATAATCTTGATATCCAGGAAGAACCTGGAAACGTGAAGAGGTGTATAAAGGAACGCTTTTGGCGCTATGTCTATTCTCTCATGATTCTGCAAGGCAGCTCAGAAACTGGACAATAAAGCTACCTATTTCGTTTACCACACTATCAACGCTACCAGTAGTCTGTCTTACAGTCCAAGCTTCAAAACTGTAAGCCATTGAAAATTTTGCCAATACATTTTGATCTTTACTAGGCTGCATTAAGGCGGAATTCAACTCGAACCTAGTTTCCCAAAACGCTGGTTTTAAATTTTAGCAATCCAACGCCTGCTGGTAAATATCACCAATGCCAATGTAAAATGAGTTTTATATCTAAAGAGCTAAAGTTCTAGAGATTGTTTTCGAAGATTTCGGCCGGTTAAGATGCCGTTGCAACCTGAATGAGACTTAAATACCCATTCAGGTCTTGGTCCGTGCAATATTTATGTAAATGCCCACGGTAAGGGGCGATCTAGGGAAATTTTGAGTCGTTAAGACTGGGTCACCTAAAAAGCGGCGAACGTCATTGTAAAAACGGACGTGACTCTGAACTCTGAATCGAATAGCTACAGTTGTAATTTCATATCATCATCATCACTATTATCAATAGCCTATGGACGCCAACTGCTAGACATAGGTCTTCCACATACGTTTCCAGAAAGATCTTGAGCGTTTCCAGCCATTGACTTCCCGTGATTCTAACAAAGTCAGTTCATTGGATAACAGAGCGTATTGTATTGTATACGCTTTGTATTCCGGTTTATGGTCGAAATTCGAGAACCTTTACGCTCCATCGGCTGTTGTTTTTATAAGCTATATGGCCTGCCTATTGCCACATGGCTGATAGATATATCAGTGACCTTGGTTTTTCCACAGATTTCCTCATTTTGAGGATTCACACACAGATTTCCAATCTCGTAGTGAAACACCCGCATCGCTCTCTCCATAGCCCGTTGTGGGATTTAGCTATTTTTAATATTACGACTGGTCGTTTTCAGTGAGGACAAAGATTGTGAAAATGAGAAATAATACCAAATAGTTTTTGAAAATATAGATGTGTTATTGTAAATTTGGTTACCTGGGATATATTTTAAGGTTAATTTGCGTTTTTGAATTTTTAGGTTTTGTTATGTTGTTTTTAGTTGCAGATTTGTCTTAATACGTCATATAGAACCCAAAAAACACTGGGAACCCTTCAACGCAGATGGTGCAAGCTGTATCGAATAACGCAAAACTACGGTCGCTATTTCACCACCGCTTTTAAGTAGACTCCACTGCCAAGAGCGATCTAGGAAAATTCGGGATCGTTCCTGCATAGTTGAAAGCACTGGCACTCAGTATTTATTCTATTGAATTTTCTTTGGAAGCCATTTTTGAGGGTAACAAACTGTACACCTGAAAATCTTTAAATTTATGAGTGAATATAAAGGAGATTTTCCTGTCTAGCCATGCTACAAGTGATTTTTAAATTGACAAAAAAACTACACTTTTAAAGAACTTGTTCGTTGAACTTGTAAAATGTTTTTAAACTACGAAGCAACGCTTTGTTATACGCGATGGTAAACACGTAACATCAGGTGGGCCATCTGTTCGATGAGCAAGTTGTATAAAAAAACATAGCTGTAAGGGCCAACCCGCACATTAAATATTAAGCAAATAGGAAGCAGCAAGTTTAGTTACAAACACTATAATTTCCCCGGTCCCGTTTTAACTATAAAAGCAAATATCATTATATTGTATAAGGATTAGCAGTGTCTCCGTGCAGCTTTCTTGCAGTATAAGAATCTTTGTCCTGACTGACTGACTGGGATATGGACAACGCACAGCCTGAACCACTGCCTGTAGAGATTTGAAATTTTCAGAGTATATTTGTCTTGGTGCGTAGAGGTGTACTAAGACAGGAATTTCCGAAATTCAACCTCTAAACGTGTACAGCGGTGGTTGAAGTTTGTATGAAAATAGCTTTAAGCGGACGGAGTCGCGCGCGTTTCGCTATTAGGCTATATATAGGTCTTAGATAGTCCAATACAAGTCTATATTTTTACGTATCCGTTCCCCATAATTCATGGAGCCCAAAAATACCTCGAAAGGAATAGTAGTTGGAATTTTTAATATCTTTGGTAGCCGGAGGAAGAGTAACGAAATATTAAAATGTCTTTTGCCGAGTTATGCCCGCTTCCCACCAACCGCTAGGAATAGGGACGGAACTGGGATATTCGAACTTGTACGTACCTATACTATTCGGACTCCGAAAAGATGTTAATTTTTTAAAACTACTAGCTAACCTGTGCCCACTTTGTTGTACATGGCAGCCGTTCCACATGCATATTGCAATTCTTGTATTTACTGTTTTAATTTTTTATATCTCTGTTTTACGTGTTAGGCTTAGAAACTTATATTTTGTGTCGTGTACAGTTTTTATAAATAGATGCCCTTTCTTTTCTTTCTTTCTTTTACTTTTCATATTTCGTCGTAATACAAGTTGGTTTTTTGAGAAGGGTGGTGATAGACTAGTCCGAAACCACGCGAGTTAAAGAAAATTCATGAAAGGAGACATGCCCTTGATTTATAAGAAAACAATAACTGCATATTTAGTTTTACTTTAAACATTTTACTTGGAGACGGAAATTGATACGAATGATTTAAAAAAAATGATATCCTGTATCATTGAATCAATTGATTTTATTGCTAGTAAAGATTAATCTTTGCAAAGAAATTTATAACTAAAAATTAAAGGAAATAGCAAATTTTTACTATTCTATTATTTTTACACAGAAGAAAACTTACCCCCTATTCAAACTTCTATTAAAAAATATAAGATTAAAAAAAAAACTAAGTATGCAGTTATTGTTTTCTTATAAATCGAGGGCATGACTCCTTTCACATCTTTTCTTGAAACTCGTGTGGTTTCGAACTTGCACGTCAATACCTGCAATCGGTGGTCTGTGCAATACTGGGTTGAGGCTCCATGCACTCAAACCCTGCTGACCACCGTTGAGCAGAAGAAGACGATGGAACTGTCTCTGCCTTCTACATATCCTGCGTCTTCGTTGCTTGAACAGCAATGAGCAGTTGGCATGAGCATGAGGGTTTTCCTTTCGTACCCGCTCCGCTGTTTCCTTATGTGCAATGAGGTGTTAGTACTGCTACCCCAACCCTACTTATGAAACTTCAACTCTTCAACTTCGCGACCATTATTTTTATTGCTACTTAGGGACGGTGTTATGCCGTAGTTTTTCATTGAATCCTTAAGTTATGGACATTGTTATTACAAAAACTTTTATTATTAAAATATTGTGGTCAAAGTAAGGTTTTAAATTTATTTTTAAATGAAAAAAATAATAAAATCAACTGAATATAATCACCATTGGACCTCTTGGCCGTTAGCCGTTTGATCTCTTTTAACATAAAAGCATTTTAATAATAATAAATAAATATGTCAGGACATTTTTACACGAAATCATCTAGCCCCAAACTAAGCATAGCTTGTACTATGGGAACCAGATGACTGATAGAATACTTATATACTTTTTTTTTGTAAATACATACATAGAATACAATACAACGCCCAGACACAGAACAAACATCTATATTCATCACACAATTGTTTGTTCTCGGTGGGGATCGAACCCACCACCTACAGCACAGAAGGCAGGGCTACTACAAACTGAGCTGTGACGGCTGTCTGAATAACATAATATACTAATACACACATAATACACTGTAATCAAATTGTAGACTCCAGAACTAGTTCAGACTGGTTCAGGAGCCAATGGCTTCTCCCATAAAATTAAGCAGAACATTGTATCTTTAATAAGTTACAGTAAGTAAAAGTGTATCATTATTCATCATTATTTTATCGTCAAAAAATATATTTTCTCAACTTCTATTTTCACTTAAAATCTTTACTTTGCCTTAAAATCTTTGAATATTAATAATCATATTATATAATTACAAATACCAACAGCAAAGCGTTGTTTAGTATATTAAGTAATTCCGTACCTATTTTATGTCAACATAAAATAAAGCCATTTCAAATATTCCGAGCCAATTGACTGTCAGACCAAAATAATTTTTATAGTAAAAACATAAGGTTCTATTTAAATGAAGTTTCTGATCCCCTTGACCGAACCACATACTAAATAATACCGTCTAAGCTGAAACTGAAGAGGTTGACCCTCGTCCTACACACCTGTTCAGTGAAATATGGGTCTTTAAGAAATTGTCATCGTCATAGAAGACAGCCTCAGACGCATCTACTATTATGTATTGACATAAACACGATCTGCTGTGGCTGACCTGGAAGTTTGTCAATAGGCTCCGGAGTCAGGTTGGCCGCTGCAGACCAAATTTATGCAGATGGCTTTAGAGCATTAAGCTGAGCTGGAGCCGATTTGTTGCAGTAGCACACAACGTTATTTGTATTGTTGCATAGTTGTATGTTTTGTTTCATATACCTTTGTTTATTTAGTAAATTTATCAATGTTTGTTTTATCTTTCAATTTAGTTTATGTTTTTTCTTGTTGATTATTTCTACGTACCTATCAGTCTCTAAATGTCTATTGTTTTTAATTTTATAACCTTGTAATGTGTGTGCTAAAGCAGCAAATAAATTTCTGTTTATGTCTCTGTCTATGTCTAGATGGAATGCGAGACATCTCTCGGACTGAATGCGATTGCGGAGCTCCCATCCAGTCTATGCCCCATTTGCTCCTGTGCTCCTTGTGCCCTACAACCTGCACAAGGGAAGACTCTAAGCCACGGGCACTGCCGTGGAAATAGCGAATTTCTATGCCAGTATATTGTAACCATCTGTCACGCTAGAAGAAGAAGAATACTGAAGCTTTTAATTAAGCGAATAGGTATATACCAACTAGCGGCCGCTCGCAGCTTCTCCTGCGTGGCAGTTTTTTCCCGTTCCCGTTATTTTTTCGGGATAAAATCATAGACAAAGTTTCGTACAAACTTTCATCCCCTATTTTATCCCCTTGGGGGTAGAATTAATCAAAATCCTTTCTTAGCGGATGCCTACGTCATAACATTTACCTGTATGCCAAATTTCAGCCCGATCCGTCCAGTGGTTTGGGCTGTGCGTTGATAGATCACTATGTCAGTCAGCCAGTCAGTCACCTTTGAGTTATATATATTTAGATTATAAGAATCTTTGTCCTGACTGACTGATTGACTGACATAAAGATAACGCACAGTACGGCCGCCGTTTTTCATAAAACCTGGCTTTCTATGCCCAAAGGATTCGAGTCTTAAGATAAAATCTCAGTGAATAAGTTAATGCGTGCATTTGATTGACATAGCACTTTTAAATATAATCTAAAAAGCCCGCACTCCATTTGATGTATGAATTTGTATGATAAGCTTTGTTTTTTAGAAATTCAGCGAAAAAGAGCTAAAACCCATTCTGAAAGTAAAAATAGCGTAAAACTTCTAATATTTAAATAGATTTTTAACAACTTGCTTATATTACAAGCAACCGACACACCTAATGTTAAGTGGTTACCATTACCTATAACAAAGTATTGCCCCGCAGGATATGTTCGTTAGGAACGTGCCTTATAAAACACTGCTCTGCATCCACCAAAGTGAGGCATACAGATAAGTAATTTAATTTCTTATAATGGGTTATTCCCATCTGATCATATGATTAGATTGTGGTTGCATCATACTAATATTATAAAGAGGAAAACTTTGTTTGTTTGTATTGAATAGGCTCCGAAACTACTGGACCGATTTGAATAATTCTTTCACCGTTGGGAAGCTACACTATCCCCGGGTGGCATAGGCTATATTACATTTTCAAAAAAATTTGGGATCCTTACTTAAATCCGTGCGAAGCCGGGACGGACCGCTAGTTGGTATATATATATACAAATTATAAGAATATTAGTCCTGACACAACGCACAACCTAAACCACTGGTCATAGAGCTCAACGCTCTCCTCGCAACTAACACAGACTTTGACTTGTTCGCGGACGTATGGACCAAAGTCCTTGGGACTAGTCTGGCGTTCAGCGAAAATACATGACATTTTTCCGCTGTTTTATTTTATAGTTTTTATTTTGTTAAACTTTAAATCTGTTAGGTAATTTAAAAATGTAACATTATATTTTTGAATTTGTATAAAAATTTACTCTGTGACATTACTACTTATCTTATAATTTATATATGCGTTTCTGTTAGGTAATTTAAAAAATTGACATTATAAGTATTTTGAATCTGTATAAATTGACTCTGTGACATACTTATCTTTATAATTAGCGTAATTGGTGCTTCTGTAACCGTGCGTTATATAAAAAAAAAAAAAAAAAAATAGAGACATGACATTTTCACGGTATATTCGTCTCGCCGCGTAGAGGAGTACTAAGAAAGGAATTTACGAAACCCCTAACCGGGTACAGTAGAGGTTGAAATTTGTAGAAAAACTCACAATGCCTTTCGCTAGTGGCCCTATAATTTCATTCTTAACATCTTATTATTTTAAAAGACTAATCTAAAGCCCCAGAAACTGTTAAAGTGGCGAATTTTTACGTCGTTAAAGGTAACAGTTTGACACGCTATTTAAAGATTTTATTATTCACATAAAATTAGAAATCTTTTGTTAATGTTCTTCAAAGCTTGGTCACGAGGAACTGGCGCTTAAATTCACCTAGATTTAAGACGCTTCAAGATGATCCCTGCGGATCTTACTGAATAAATGCTTTTTTACTTTGAATTTGACTTTAAAAGGCTCCATAGCTCACATCCAGGATTACTGACCATTTGAACCGATACCAGTAATTATGAATATGCTAATATTATCATTTTAATTAGCGAAACAATAATTTTATTCATACGACCCTTATCGCTGGCCAAATGAATTGTTTAGCGCGGAGTTGTAAAATAATTGGTTTATAACCGGCTACTGTGTTGCCTTTGAGGGCAGTTTATGGAAATTTTAGTTACATTTCTGTGGAAATATACGGGAGCTATTGGAATTGGGCGCCACTTCACCCGCGTACATTTTTAGTGGTTGAATTTGAGGTTTTTTTTAACTTGTAGAACAAGACGACCGATGTGGCGCGGCGGGTGAATGTCCGCCTGCGACGCAGAGGTTGCGGGTTCGATTCCCGCCTCGCGATAAATGTTTGTATGATCTGCAAATATTTATTCCGGGTGTTCTGGGTGTTTTCTATGTATATATTTCTAATAATAAAAATATGTATGCATGTAATGTATTGTATTAAGTATATCAGTCATCTAGTACCCATAACACAAGCTCTGCTTAGCTTGGGGCTAGATGATGCTGTGTGGATTGTCTGGCATTATTTATTATAAGCATATGGCCCATTTGATTAACATTACCTATAACAAAGCATTGCCGTGTTCTGTAACTACCCTGCGTCCACGAACCTGAGGCATACAGATGTTAAGCCTCAGTGTTTGTAATTTCACCGGCATCCACACCCTCCACGGATCACAGCAATGCGAGTATCATAGCTTAGCGGCTGAAATAGATACGGTGGTAGTACTTCCCCGGACGAGCGCTTTCACAAATAGCGTACTACTCCTTACTTACTATTCCTTTCTTAGTTCACCCCTACGTACCATGATAAGCATACTCTGGAGATTTCAAATCTCTACGACCCAGTGGTTTAAAGGTGGTAAGTCAGGACAAACACATTCTTATATCATTTGAATAACTTATTAATAATCGAATCGAAATAATTAATAGTCGTTTTTTTTCAGGCATATTAATTAGACAAAAAGTATTTTACTCTCTCTTCAAATTCGTTTTGTAGCAAGGTACGTACGTAAGCAGATAGGTAGGTAAACGATCATAATTCATAATGTGTTATGTCTGTTTGTTTCTACAGTTTTTATGTTATGTCTGTTTGTTTATTTCTACAATTAACATGTATAATTCATAATATATTAACCGTAGAAATAGGTATGATGGTAGTACTTCAAATGTATACTCTTTCAAAAATATCTCTACTATGTATGAATTTAAAAGAGTTATGACAAAATCTTGTCCCGTATATCAACCGGGAAGCGTTAATACCACTATGAACACTTTACTCTTCCATAAAGCACACGCACTTAGCTTTTAAGGTTCATATCCACTGGGGCAATGAAACGTCATTCTCCTTACAATGTTGACTTTTATTTGATTTTAAAACGTATGTTTGAGGAAGTAAGAATGGCATTCTGTTGAAGTCGTTAAGTAACAATGTAGAGATTAAAACGTAGAAAAAACTGCTACTAATATTAAACATGCGTAAGTTTGTGAGGCTATAAATAAAGATATCGAGATCGCGAGGAACTGGCGCTTAGATTCACCTAGATTTAAGACGTTTCAAGTTGATCCCTGCGGATATTACTGAATAAATGCCTTTTGACTTTGACTTTGACTTTGATACCAAAAGTTATGCTTCAAGTGGGATGTAAGGACTTTTGATACGAGGATGATCTCACCAACTGCACTATCGGGAACTTAATGGAACTCAGTAAAATACTCTTAGAGATATTTTAAATGCGGTTCGTGTCGTGGGATAACATACATGGTTATAATTTCCTTTAGTGCAGGTAAACACTAGAAAAATAATAAATTATGTGTCTGTATACTTGTGTGAAAATTAGGAATATACATAGTTCGTGATCAAAAATAATATAATCTATACCATTTATAAAAATCTTTGCCCTGAATGACTGACATATAGATGACCCACAGCATAAACCACTGATTGTAGAAACTTGAGACTTTTAGGGTATAATGTCTTGATGCGTAGAGGTGTACCAAGAAAATAACAAAGCGAGACGCCCCTACCCCACACGAACCGACGATATTTTTAGCATCAGAGAAGTCAGTATAATGAAGAATGCTCAATGCTCAAACACAGTGGACATATCCAAGTTTATGATAATGAAAATAACTTTTCAAATTCAACCCCTAAAAAGGGTACAATAATTGAAGTTTGTGATAAAATAACTTCACGTAAACGAAGCCACGAGAATACATCTTACCTGTTTCAGTCGAGTAAACTAATCGAGTTCAATAACCCATTGTACAAAAATATTATTATTCTAACAGCGGCCACTTAAATATTAACCTGTTAGGTTTAGGAGTAAATTTATTGTGCCGCCATTTTGACCGCCATTTTCTTGGATGGCGGTCTAATTAAGAATGTATAAAACAATCTAGTACAGTGATTTATGCTGAGTTGTTTAGGTTAATTTTAGAAGTGAACTTTACTGCATACTAAACTATCAGTCTAATGAATATTCTACGACACCATTTTCCAATTACTCTGTTTGAAGTATTCAGAGTCAAAGTCAAAAAGCATTTATTCAGTAAAATCCGCAGGGATCATCTTGAAACGTCTTAAATCTAGGTGAATCTAAACGCCAGTTCCTCGCGACCAAACCTAGAAGAACCGGCATGAAACTTACGACTTGGTTCCTACCGTTTTTTTGTATGATCCTGTTACAAAGTAATAATAATGTAAATAATGAAGCTCCAGTGTGGTGCCAATATAACTGAATGCAAGACAGAAAACATGCTAAGGCTATTTTTAAATACATAATATCTTCGAATCGTTTACAGCAGAGCGACCGCGAAACCGCAATGGGAATCAAAACTGTTTTGATAACACTGCTGCATTATAATAAAATGATCTCACTCCTCTCTTAAATTTTAGTTTTTTTTCCTATAATTAGATAGTTCCTTATTCTAAAAATGTAACATTAAAGTCAAGTTAGCGTAACAGATATAACTACATGCAGCATCTTCTCTACTCAAGAGCGACTGTATAAGGGCGTTGGGCACAGATTAACAATTTTAAAATAGATAAGACAACGTGCCAAAAAGCGAAAAAAAGGTCGTCCACCCAAAAGATGGAGTGACGACATTAAAATGATAGCTGCAAAACTTTGGCCAAGGAAGGCTACAGTGCGAAGCAAATGGAAGCACTTGGAGGAGGCTTTCACATATAACCATCACCAATTTTATGACCATAGTTTGTTAAGTAGGTACTTTTATATTTAATCAACCTTAAATATTTTTTATCTATACTTAATATTATAAAGAGGAAAGATTTGTTTGTTTGTATTGAATAGGCTCCGAAACTACTGGACCGATTTGAATAATTCCTTCACCGTTGGAAAGCTACACTATCCCCGGGTGACATAGGCTATATTACATTTAAAAAAAAATTAGGGATCCTTACTAAAACCCGTGCGAAGCCGGGACGGACCGCTAGTCTTTTATATAGTAGTAAAGGTAACATCTAAAGTATGTAAGTAATATAGGTAAAGTTATTTTAGGTTAAATTGTGTAAGGTATTGCCGTTCCATTTATTGCCATTTTTTATTTATTTATTTTTATCTTTTTCTTCTCCCATCCTCTCTTGTCTGTACCTTACCTAATCACCACCTATTCTTTTGTCCCGATCTTCCCTTAGTACTTATCTGTGACTTTCTTAGTTTTTTTAGTTTAAGTACTTTGTTTGTGTGCCCTTATTCTTAATTGTGCTTGTTTCTCACCATGTCAGACACATTAACTAATCTTACCTTTTGGAAATCGGTGGTGTGTAGTCCTGGTGACCTGTATCACAGGTTTTCTTAACCTACTTCAGGCACCAGTCTCTCACAGTACAGGTTCCTAATCTAAGCTGTTTGTGAAGAGAAAAATAAACGAATATAATAATAATAATATTTGGCGACGGAACCCTAAAAATAACAGGTATATTTTTATAATTTGCACACATTGTCTTTTACTTGCTGGAAACACCTTTTTGTCGTGTAAAACCGCCTCATCTGAATATTTAACTCTCCTTTGCTCTGGACGTTATCGGCTCAACGCAAGAGGCCCTTATGCCCCGGCGTTAGGCCCCGTTAAGCCTTGCTACTCTACAAAACGGTGGCCGTCATAGTTATGTCTCAGGTGGACGCAGGGTAATGCATCGTACACTGAGAAAAATGGATTTCGAGCGTAAGGTTAAAAAGTCTTACACCGTTGAATTTTAATTACGCTGGGCGAGTTTGTAACCCTTACGTTAGTTTTTACCTTTCAAAGTGAATACGTCAAAATGACACCGCCTATTACACTTACACAGAACGACTGAAACAACTGTATAAGGCGTTTCTGTTCGTCGTTACGTTTGGTCGGTTTTTTGCCTTCATACGAACAAAATCGGCCGTAATAACGGCACTTTCCGCTTTTCATTTTCTCAGTGTAGGGCAAGTACCTAACGGGCGTAACCTACAGGCAATGCTTTACTATAGGCGATAGTTACCACTTAGCATAAGGTGGGCTATATGCTTGTTCCTGTAGCATAAAAAAAACGAACCCTGCACTTAGATTAATTATTGTGTCATAGATATTCGTTTTTTGTATGCTATTGCTGATGGATTAAGCAGATGGCCCACTTGATGTTAAGTGGTTACTATCGCCTATAACAAAGCAATGCCTTACAGGTCACGTTTGTAAGGAACGTGCCCTACGATGCAGTCCTTTGCGTCCATCAACTTGAGGCATACAAGTGTTCAGTATATACCAATTTTCAGAATATACCAGACCCAAAACAGATAATACAATAGCCTTACTACTACTTACAGATACTTGGTACTATCTGATGGATATCTACCGTGCTTGAAGATTAAAGTAGTGATACTAATTTTTTTGTATATTTTATGACGTCACCAGCTTTCTACAAAATGAAAGTTGGCCGTTAAGAATCGCAGTACACGAGGGTTCCGTGCTTGACATATTTTTTAAAATTTCATCTCCGTGGCGTTTTGGTCGCCAAGGAAGTGTGGAGTGTGCGAGGAATAATTTATGAAAAAGTTGTGGATACAGTCCTAGCAGCACTGGTTCCAGACTTTACTATACCTTTTGCCAGCCATACACTATTTTTTTGATACGATTTGCTGCTGGAATAAAAGACAAAAAAGAACAAACTCCTAAAAACCACCGATTGTGACGTATCCGATTTTTGACTTTTACTTTGACTTTGACTTCGTACTTGAATGATTTGGTGAGGCAACCGATGTGAGAATGATATTTTGTATTTTAAATTACTTATGATTTGTGCTTGAGAATTAATTTTATTTTATAAGCTTATTATTATAATTAATTTTGTCATTTTTAATGGTAATTAATTATTAATTTGTTGGTCGGTAGTTAATTGAAAACTTTTGACTTTGGTTTTTTGATATTAAAAAAAAATAATAGTTTTTTATTTAATTTTAATTTATATTTCACATGTAGCATAAGAAAATGGATTCTTCGATTCTTCAAGGATGTCTAAGGTACGTCAGAGATACGTCAAATTATTACATTTGGTACATTATAACAGTTAACCACATTTTGCAGTAGTTGATATTTCATACGTGACAGGTTGCAAGCCCATCGCCGCTGCTAGAATACTAACTGGTTCCTTCAAGATGTTTTCCTCCACCACCGTTAGGAGCACTGTTATTGCACACATACATTTTTCGAACAGAGAAACCTATTGGTGCACAACCGGATTCATACCTACGACCTTAGGATCAGGCGGGTCACACCCACTAACATCTCCGGTGATCTACTAATTGAACTGGATTGGTATGTAACACAACCCGGAAGCCGAAGCGTAGGACGTCCTCCTACCCGATGGACTGACGACATTGTTAGGACCGCGGGAAGTCGATGGATGGAAAGGGCTCAGAATCGTTCTTCCTGGAAACGTATGGGGAGGCTTATAGGCCTACAATCTGAAAAATAAATAAAATGAATGAATATATTCATTCATTTTTTTTTTAATTTTTTTTTATTATTATTATTTTTTTTAATTTTATTTTATTATTTTTTTTTTTTTTTTGTCACATCCATTTGTTAGTAGCTCTTATAAATTTTAAACTTAAATACTATAGTTAGTAGGTACACAGAGAAATACAAAATAATAACTAAGATAATTAAGGACTGACATTCGGACTAGATTCGGACTTTATAAAGAGGCTGTTGTTACTGGGTCACTAACTGTGTCCAGCTGTGGGCTTCAACAGGCTGATGATGATGATAGTAACTCAACGCGCCGAACTAGTGCTAACCTTAGTTTTACACCATGAATAGTTCTTAAATGTGTCTCAAATGAGATATTTTACTTCAAAGTTTCAGCCATTTCATAAATAAAATAGACCCAAGCCCATTGTGTGCTTATGAGACTCAAGAGGGTTTTAGTGCATAGTTTTAATAAGTAAACTTATCATTTTCTAACAGGGCTGCACAATTTTGTAAAATTAGGCTGACTGTACACTTCTAGGGCTTCTAGGCCTTCTAGGGCTCGTCCGGGGAAGTACTACCACCATGTCTACCACTACCGTCAAGCAGCTTGCTGTGGTCTGGTTTAAAGGGGGTGGGTGCCGGCAAAATTACAGGCACACGAGGCTTAAGACCATTATACCTTAGGTTGATAAACGCTGAGTAGTGCGTCGTAAGGGCACGTTTATAGCAAGCGTGACCTGCGAGGCAATGCTGTGTTATAGGTGATGGTCACCTCTTAACATCAGGCGGGCCATCTGGTTGTTCAATCATTTTTTTTTTATATAACTATGATAAATTAAACTATGATAAGTAATTTCATGCTGACTATACTTTTAAAGAGATAAAAGGTTTTGGTTGTATTTATGTGTAAATTTTAAAATAATAAAAATGTTCCTGACTTTGCACCCCTTAAAAAAACTTCTCATCTTCCAGAATAAATAGTGTGGAATGCAAAATTAAAAGGTTTTGCGTAAAAAATGCATTTTTTTAAACTAGTCTCAAATTAAAGCAAGCAATGCGGGGTCTGCGTCATTTTCCTCCGTAAATCCTCTGAACGCAGACCGCACCATGGAGGATAGAAATAGTTTTTTACATTGGACTTTTGGATGTGGTATCATAAAACTAGATTCAAAGAAAATAAGGAAAAATTAAATACGACTTTAATTCCCATGCACGGTAGATATCCCCTTCGTTCTCCTATTATAACACAAAGTACTTACTCGAGATTCTTCAAAGATGTCTAAGGGGGGTAGTCAGAGGTACCTCTAAATATTACATTTTGCAGTAGTAAGTTGCAGATAAATCTACACTAATATTATAAAGAGGAAAGCTTTGTATTTTTGTATTTTTGTATGTTATGAATAAACTCAAAAAGTACTGGACCGATTTTAATCATTCTTTTTTCATTATAAAGCTACATTATCACTGAGTAACATAGGCTATATTTTATTTTGGAAAAAAATAGCGTTCCGTAAAATATTTGGGTTTTTCAGACACAAGGTGTAAAAAATCAACCAGAAAAGTTACTTATTTTGCGTACGCTGCCTAAACTATAAAAGATAGAACCATAAAATGTTCTACATAATTGTAGGTCTTATAAATATCTACAAAAAAGTCAGCGACATACTATACCTATCTATGTCGAGTGAGGCACAGCAACCATTTTTTTATTTAAAAATCTTCAATTTTTTTTGGCCTACATTTAAACGCATTTATTTTACTCATACTATTAATCCTTATCGAAATAAATTATTTTATCACTAAGTACAGTTTATGTAGATAATATTTGGTCTATAAATGATTAGAATTGGACGTTTAGTTTTGAAGTTATGGCGAAATTAAAATATTACGTTTTCTGCTGCACGGCCCGTTGCGAAGTGAGCGTCACCAAGTTGGGAGTGCGCGTGCAGGGGAGTAGTTTAGATCTATGAGTTAGGTACCCGCGCGGCTCTGACGCGAGGTCGGCTCCCTACGCAGGTGTTTTATAAAAAGGACATTAATTCATAATGTCATATAGTTGTATGACAAAATCTATACAAATAAATAAAATTGAAGTGTCTGTTTGTAATATTAAAATAACGCTTTTTACTACATGCATAGGAATGTATATACGATACATATACCAAAATAGCATTTTTTTAAATTTTTGTCTGTCTGTCTGTCTGTTTGTTCCGTGTAATCTCTGGAACGGCTGGACCGATTTTGACGGGACTTTCACTGGCAGATAGCTAATGTAACAAGGAGTAACTTAACTTACTTTTTATCCCGAAAAAATAACGGGAACTGATATAAACTGCCACGCTGGCGAAACTGCGAACGGCCGCTATTTTATGCCGTATTAACGCCATCTGTTGGTGACATCGAGTACTACTTCAGTTAAGATTTGTAAGTAAACATGTTTACCGCCCAACGAAGTGGGCACCGGTCAGCTAGTAAATAATAAATCAACAATCCACACAGCATCATCTAGCCCCAAGCTAAGCAGAGCTTGTGTTATGGGTACTAGATGACTGATATACTAAATACAATACATAACATAGGTACACATATATATATCAATATTTTATACTGTAATATATGTGTATCAAAGGGGAAAGTGCTAAAATAAAATAATAAAAAAAATGAACCTAACTTGTAACTATCATAAATAAAATCAAATAAAACAAATACTCGGGCGCCAGATAGCTACCTAAAAATACAAAATGAAATTTACCTGGATGAGATCAGCCGCATCATTGGACCTTTAATCTAAGGACGGGGGAAATTTAAATTAAACTGGGTGTATTGGGAAAGAGTGTACCTGCTTTTATCATCTGAAATTTGTTCGCATATCAAGCGCAATAAAAAGAAAAGAAAACGTTTAAAGAAAGAATACGCTAAAAAGAAATAGAAAAGAAAGCGCCGATGGGCTGAAACAAAACAAAACAAGGTTAAAATCTGAATTTCCGTGGCAAGTATAAAATGGCGATGCCACACGAGCAACGTAATAAAATATTTACCGCTTTCTATTGAAATAAGCAGGAACTAAATAAGGTGAGATGCGTGCTCCTGCGCATCTTTTTGTAGTAAATTCTGTAACAACAAACCAAAAACCTAACATGAAATTTCAATCTTCAATGACAAACTACAATGCCGTTAATTGTGAAGAAACTTACCAAAATCAATAAAATAAACTATAGGGTCGCCTCTTAGGGCTTAAGACCATAATTGCTTCAATGTTTAAACAAATTTCAGCAAACAAATTAAAAGATTATTACTGATGTAAAAATATTTTTACGTCTTCTTTGACGGACCCGGGAAGAAAGTGAGATCACAGAAAATCTCTCCCATAGACTATAAATTCCAAATGCTACCAAAGCCGAAAGATCAATCTGAAAGAAGCTATGAAACGTCAATGTCAAATAAACTCTAACTGTCCGACGGAATCTGAACAAACAAAATTATGCTAAAATTTGAATATAACCTATAACAAAATGAATTATTTCTCCCTGCCTAGTAACATGCTGAAAAACAATGTTACATTACATAGTCTTAGTAATAGGGTCCCGTTTTACCCTTTGGATGCGGAACCCTAAAAATGGAAAGAAAGTGTTGTTAACCTTAATACTGAATACCAAAATTATTATAATATAATGCCACCTCCACTTTTAAAGTAACTGTGATACTGCAGAGTAGCCATTACCAGGTTCTCACAGGAAGATTGCTTCCGCACACTTCATTTCTCGTGTAAACTTCATTTTTGCCTATTTACGTGCACGTTCCTTTAAGGGGTTGTTTTATCTAAAACGTAGATTGTTTTAACTAACATTCAACACACAACCTTGACGCATTACTAAGAAATAGTATTGAATATGGTCCAATCCACGTATTTTTTGGAGCAGACGAAATTGAGCAGTTTGATCGAAAATGATCGAAAATGTCTGGGTGGTTTGCACTTTTTCTATTGATGGATATTTTTAAAAGTTATACAGAAAAAACTCACAGATAAGCTAAACATTAGCATAAAGTCTTCATTTGACAGATCGAGATAGATTTTTGGCACTGGCATGTTAGCACAGGAAGATATATATATATATATTTATCTCTATTTTGCACGAAATAACGAGAAGACAAAATTTTGTCGCGCTGCACTTCTTAGCCGGGCTGGAAACGTATAGGACAGGGCAATATCCAGCAGTGGACTTCTACAGGCTGTTGATGATGATGTGGACGAACCGAATATTTATGACCCATAAATTGTGTTCTATCTGTCTGTGTTATTTGTAATGAATTACTTATAGCTTCTAACCGCTTGTATTATGGTGACCAGAAAGCTGATGGAATACAGAGCTAATATCAACTAACCTGTAAGGTGCGTCAGACAGAAGCCAGATGTTTTTAGGGTTCCGTACCCAAAGGGACCCGAGACCCTATTACGTAGACGTTTTGTATCTATTTGTATTTTTTATTCATAATAATAATAATAGTGCTGAACAATCAACACAGCATCATCTAGCTAAGCAGAGCCTGTGTTATGTGTACTAAATGACTGATATACTTAATACAATACATTACATACATATATATTTTTTATTATACAAAGAAAGTACCCAGAACACCTGGGATAAATATTTGCAGATCGTACAAACATTTATCCTAAGGCGGGAATCGAACCCGCAACCTCCTGTGTCGCTGGCGGACATTCGCCCGCCGCGCCACATCGGTCGTCCGTTAGACAAAAGCTTAAATTAAACGCGCATTTCAACTACAATATCCTAAATACGATTCCTGTCTTAGAATCGGTTTCTGTCTATTCTATTCTATTTCTGTCTGTTCTATCAGAATGTAGAGTATAAATCTGTCTGGACGTCTGTCGATGCGAACATGCCCGTTTTAGAATGCTCTGGAAGCTTGGACATGTAGGAAACTATTGCAAGGAACTATTTTAAACTTTACCCAATTGGACATTCCATTTGTCACATCAGTCTAAGTATTGTTTATTATAATTATACTTCATAGCGTTAGAAAATGGTGCTTAAGTAACAGATGTGATCTGACATTCAATGATTGGGAATTGTTTGTTGTTTGAAAGGTCCGATTGGAGTTTGTTTTTGAAGGCTTTTTAATGAATTTGTTCGTATCGGATTGTTTCAGTGTAACATACCTTTGTGTTTTAAGGGATAGCTTTTAGAACATTTTTTTGTTTATTTGCGTTATCTATATGTTACTAGCGGCCGCTCGCAGCTTCGCCCGCGTTGCAGTTTTTTCCCGTTCCCGTTATTTTTTCGGGATAAAAAGTAGCCTATATGTTAATCCAGGTTACAATCTATTTTTACTCCAAATTTCATCCAAATCGGTCCACTGGTTAGAGCGTGAAAGAGTAACAAACATCCATCCATCCATCCATCCATACATCCATCCATACTTACAAACATAAGCGTTTATAATATTAGTAGAATTCATCAATGTTCATCTTTCCAGTATACCATTGTTTATGTATTATTTTTAATACCTAATGTAAGTTGAATAAAAATATTTTTATCTTTTTTTTGTCAATCAGTCAGTTCAGTACAAAGATTAAAATTATATGTTAAAGACAGTTTCAAAGAGTATTGGTGGTCTAATAGGCAGGACTCACCTTGGTACTAAGCTTAGGGATTTGGTCGATGCGTAGTCAATTATGTGTTTAACCATTTTCAAATGGCGAAGAAAAACATCATGAGGAAATCAATTAGTATGCTAGCAGCGTCGATTCTTAGCGCATGAATTACCTACCTACTATAAACTAAAAAATATACTTCCATACTTCTGGTACCCTCAAAGAATCTTAAGTACTAATAAGTACTAAGAGATGGGTATATCTACCGTGCCGGGGATTATACCTTATACCTACGTTCAGTTGACGACCGATGTGGCGCGGTAGGAGACGCAGGAGGTTGCGGGTTCGATTCCCGCCTCGGGATAAATGTTTGTACGATCTGCAAATATTTATTCAGGATGTTCTGGGTATTTCTATGTATAATAAAAATATCTATGTACGTAATGTATTGTATTAAGTATATCAGTCATCTAGTACCTACCCATAACACAAGCTCTGCTTAGCTTGCGGCTAGATGATGCTGTGTGGATTGTCCAGCATTATTATTAGTTTTCTAAATAAGTTCGTCTCATAGCGTTTTTCGTTTGCAACTTTCCACCCCTTAAATAAACTCACCGGTATTTCATCATTGGAACCTTTGTAATTTCACTTGAAAAGATTATCTGAAGTCTAGAAATTATAGGTATGATAGGGTACAGAACCTAAAAATAAAAATTAGTTTTAGTTACTAACCAACGCTGTCTGTTAGCTTAATTGTTTAAACTACGTAACGGATTTTAATGCAGTTTTTAGCAATAGATAGCAATAGATATGTTTATGTTACCATCTAGTTCTAAACTGTTATTTTTAGTCTTAGTTTTGATGTGGTTGTAATGTGTTTTGTGCGTTAAATAAATAAATAAAAAAAAGGGTTTTTTGTAGAATATATAACTGTACAGAAAAGCCGAAAGGAAGGAAAAGCAAGGATTTGTACCGTCCAACGACCTGAGCACGGGTCAGCTAGTTTAAAATAATTATAAAATGAAATAATTAGAACTAAAAAATTTAAATTAGTAAATGAAAAAAGTTATAAAAACAATGATAAATCTACTACAAAAATTATGAGTATGAGCAATTTTTTGACTGAGTTTTGACGACCACTGTGGCGCGGCGGGCGAGTGTCCGCCTGCGACGCAGGGGTTGCGGGTTCGATTCCCGCCTTAGGATAAATATTTGTACGATCTTCAAATATTTATTCCAAGTGTTCTGGGTATTTTTTATGTATAATAAAAAATATCTATGTATGTAATATATTGTATTACGTATACCTATCAATCATCTAGTACCCATAACACAAGGTCTGCTTAGCTTGGGGCTAGATGATGCTGTGTGGATTGTCTAGCATTATTTATTTATTTATTTAATTGTGAAAATATGGGTGAAGATTGTGAAGGTTGTGTGTGTATTCTATGTATATAGGAATGATAAAATACCAAGCTACGTCATGATATTTCAATTAAACCTAACAGGTAATCAATTCGCCTATCTGGGATTATTGGTTTCATTAGCTTTTGGTTCATTTGCTGGCCAATGATTGATGAAACTCAAATTTAATTAACTGCAAGCTTCATAAAGTAGGCATTAAGCCAAATGTTAACTAGGCTTATGTG
The DNA here is from genome assembly GCA_947095575.1 of Electrophaes corylata. Taxonomy (NCBI): domain Eukaryota; kingdom Metazoa; phylum Arthropoda; class Insecta; order Lepidoptera; family Geometridae; genus Electrophaes; species Electrophaes corylata. Next base: position 1,361,115 of record OX352719.1, on the reverse strand, counting down.
TATTTTTATATAGCAAATAAATATTTTTGGTTGGATGATATCGTTGCAGTAGTGGGCCAGCAATGGAGAAGACTGACAAAGGACCTGAAAAAATGGCGTTTTAAAGAGGAGGCTTATACCCAGCAGTGGGTGCACTCGGGCTAAAGTTTTTTTTTTGATGATTAACAAAATCCACATCTCTTTCAAAACAATAAAATCCTGTCCCGTTTTACCCTTTGAGTACGGAACCCTAAAAACGGGTACCTCTCAAGCCTTAGTTTTGCTTTTCTGTGACGTCATAGTAATACAGGAAAATCTAAGAGGTCAAGGACTGGTGGTGTATTGAAATCGATCGCTTTATTCTAATAAATATTTAAAACACTATTCCCTTTTCTATCAGAATTTCATGAATCATAAAAAGTTTGTAGCGTAAAAGGCATCACCGTAAAATAACGTGTAAGCGAATTGTAAAAAACACATGTATTTTTACTGAAACTTTTAATGGAATAACAAAACATCCTGTGGGTAGCCCTTAACCCGAAAAGTTTTATTAGCTTTAACATTGTTTTAAGGCACACGGGCGATTTAAATTGCTCCACTTTTTCCAATGGTATTTTTTTGTTCTTAAGATTATTTAATTATTGCAGGTCTATTAAATAAATAAATCTTTGTGGAAATTTTTACACAGCATCATCTAACCCCGAACTTAGCATAGCTTGTACTATGGAAACCAGATAACTAATAGAATATTTCATTTTTTAAATACATACTTAGAATACAATATAACACCTAGACACAGAACAAACATCTATGTTCATCACACATAATGTTTGTTCTTGGTAGGGATCGAACCCACCACCTACAGTGCAAAAGGCAGGGCTACTACAAACTAAGCTGTTATGCTTTTAAATAGGGTGTATGCAAGGACATATATTGAAAATTATAAATACATAAATTAGGTAAAACTTGCTAGCGTCATCATTGACGCTAGATAGCGATCAGTCGTTACCTATGCAGCTTTTAGTGTTCGCTGTAAAATTTATATTGATTTTAGTAGATTGAATAAGATGCAATTTTTGCAAAAAAGTTTGTTTACAATCTTACCTAATGGTATGTGATTATCTCGATAGTGTAGCACACTCACGTAAATTCCGTTCACGTGATTTCCGCTAGTGGCAGTTTACACAAACTACATACACAACTATTTTGAGCAACTATTACAAAGCAATTGTTGCTTAAAAATTGTCCGTATAAAAGCACCTTTAAATGTTTTAGTTTTAGGTTCTGTGACATTGAAAACGTCATGTACTTTGGGGGTGTATGTGTGTGTGAAATGTACATGATAGGATGATGGGACGCTTGAGTGTGGGTTTGGTTTCGCCCCGAGGCATATCCTGTCTATTAGAGTTCTAAATGTAAACTTTTTAGATGGCATTGAGATGTGGTTGCTAACTATGACGAACGACATTCGCCCGCCGCACCGGGCGAATGTCCGCTTGTGACGCAGGAGGTTGCGGGTTCGATTCCCGGATCACACAAAAAGTTCCCAAAGGATCATTAATCCCATGCAACTGCTTTTTTGAATTAAATATTGTCCCAACGAGTCCTGATACATATTTTTGCGTGAATTTTTCTCAGTAATAATAACGTTTTTCTATACTTTGTTCTTACTAATTGTGTAATTACTCTCAACTGGGTTGAAAAAAAAATATTTTGATTGGAAAGTTAGCCTTATAAAGTAAAAATACCTACTTAAAACTTTAGTAATAATTAAACAAGATCAACAGTAAAACACAAAATAATTCATAAAATATGTTAGCTTAAAGTAGTAGTAAAACAGAAGAAAGTGAATCTTTCATTGTATCAGTAGATTTCGTGAGCCTCAGCTGTTTTCCTTTCTTCCACATGGAGGAAAGACAGCAAGCTGCTTGGCGACATAAATAGACTTAGTAGTAGTACTTCCCCGGACGTGCCCTATGAGCTCTACTACCACTAAAAACCTGCCTTTAGACATTAAAATAAAAATAAAATAAATAAGCTGGACAGTCCACACAGCATCATCTAGCCCCAAGCTAAGCCGAGCCTGTGTTATGGGTACTAGATGACTGATATACTTAATACAATACATTGCATACATAGATATTTTTTTATTATACATAGAAAATACCCAGAACATCCGGAATAAATATTTTCAGATCGTACAAATATTTATCCCGAGACGGGAATCGAACCCGCAACCTTTTGCGTCGCAGGCAGACATTCGCCCGCCGCGCCACATCTGTCGTCATACAAGTAAGTACATTATACAAGTAACTTAGATATAGATAGATATTACTGAATCAGCAGCACGTATGTTACCGGCTAATGTGAGCTGGTATTAATCAGATGTAGCCTTATAAAGGTATACCTACGCATTCGGGCATAGTACAACTAAATACTAGCACAACATCAGCATAAATAAATAAAAAAACCCGATTGACACGTACACACATTTTTAGTAGTAGTAGTTCTTTGTGAAGGGCTTGTCTGGGGAAGTATTACTATCTAATCTATGTTTATTCCAAATTTCATCCATATCGGTCAGAGCGTGAAAGAGTAGCAAACATCCATCCATCCATCCATCCATCCATACTTACAAACTTTCGCGTTTATAATATTAGTAGGATCTACAATACACGCAAAAGGCCTGTTTATTTTACTGGATGAGCTACACTGTGGCAGCACCTGCGTAGATTTATCACTCCACGTCTTATTATTACGATTTATCAACGATATTTAGCGCTGAGTATTCTCCAGATGAGCGTTAAGGCTTGTGCAGATTCGTCGAATACATTTACCAACTCGTCTATTAAATGTACTTTAAAGCAAAAGTTCCTTGATTTTGATTTGGGGTAAAAAAGACCCTGTTCCCCCCAAACAGGGTAGAAGTTGGCTGCAGCGTTATTTAGCGACGGATTTCTATCAAATTTGAAAAGCACACTATGGAGTTCATTCTACACAAGGTGTTGCAAAAAAAAACAAAAAGGGAAGAAAGGAAGGTTGCTGTAGCAATATAAATGGACGGATTTCAATTCTGGGAAAGGGAAAAGTGACAGTTATTGCATGATTACAAGGTCTACTAGTAGGTATTTATAGGTGTTAACTAAGTAATTTTAACTTCTATGTTTCGTAAATTGAGTTAAAATATTATCATGTTACTTTATCAAAATACCTGAATAAAAATATATTGATAACATTATATAAACTAGTTATGTACAAAGTCATAAAATAAACAGATTGTTTCATGTTTTAGTAAATTTTACGTTGTCGCTTACGTAATCAACATAAAAACATCAAATAAAATTTAACTTATTTTACCAAAGGTAAATTAATTAAACCTATGATAAAATTATGAAACCCGTAAACAAAGGGTAGCCGTAGTTTCACCGGAAATGCCCAGCATATTTGTACCCTCACCTCGCCAGAATGACAAACCGGAAGTTGTAATTAAATTAGTCTGTGGTGTTCGCGGGGTAGAATAATATGTTATTCGGGGGCTTTTTTAATTTAAAAAGTTCATTAGAATGCTAACTTGACACAGAATAAACTAATCTAAAAAGGGTATAACATTTTTTTATGCACCATTCTCAGGGTTCTGTATCCAAAGGGTAAAACAAGACCCTTATACTAAGACTCCGCTGTCTGTCTGTCTGTTCGTCTGTTACCAGGCTGTATCTCATGAACCGTGATAATTAGAAAGTTGAAATTTTCAGAGATGATGTATTTATGTTGTTCCTATAACAACAAATACTAAAAAAACAGAATAAATTAAATATTTAATGGCGGCTCTTACACACCAAACGTGATTTTTTGTCGTTTTTATTATAGATAATGAATGTTACGGAACCCTTCGTGCGTGAGTTTAATTTGCACTTGGCCGGTTTTTAATTAAGTATGAATTTAATGAAGTAATACATTTTCCCCACAACAAATACTGGTATGTAACCAACCAATGAACCGACTACATAGAACAGTTGTTGAAGTGAAGCCGATGGATGCAACCGGTTCAACGTTATTTATTTATGATTGACTAGCGAAACGCGCGTGACTCCGTCCGCGTGAAGCTATTTATATACCAACTTCAACCCCGCTGTTCAGGGGTTGAATTTCGGGAATTTCTTTCGTAGTATACCACTACGCACCAAGACAAATATACCCTGAAAATTTCAAGTCTCTAAAACCAGTGGTTTAGGCTGTGCGTTGTCTATATCCCAGTCAGTCAGGACAAAGATTCTTATAATTGGTATAGATTCAGGCTCAAATATATTCTCCAGGCTGATAATGTAGAGGTGTTAAAATCACGTGAACATACCTATTTAAATGAAAACCTAGACAAACATTGTTCCATCACGAAGCAAGCCCCTTATCATGCGAAATATTTTATTCATGTTGATTTTAATTAAAAACTTCATTAGGTCGGACCCGTGGGATGGCCTGATGGAAATGAGAAGACCAAAGTTATAGTTCGGGCGCCATGAGGTTGGGTCATTCTGAGCCTCAGGCTTTAGGAATTGAGTGCCATCATTTAGCATTCGTTATTATGATTAGTATACCATATCATTATGTTTCTAACTACAAATGACTTTTAGGCTAATCATACAACTCTATCTATATCTCGCTCACTTAGAAATTCTCGATAAATTTAAAAACAACCCTGGATATAACCGTCCAGCTATAGCTGGATTTACACCCTTTACCCTTTGTCTAAATCTAAGACCAATAATAAATCTGTAAATTTCGAGATTATACCAAGGCAGTAGCTATTTTTTTTTATATATTATTGTATATTTAAGTGGAGGGCGGATGGTAGTGTTAAGAGTATACCACTTCAGTAAATACGTCATAATAAATATAGATTTATTTTGTATTGATCATATTCAATAATAAATAATGTCGGACAATCCACACAGCATCATCTAGCCCCAAGCTAAGCAGAGCTTGTGTAATGGTTACTAGGTGACTGAGATATACTTATTACAATACATTAGATACATATATAGGTATATATTTTATTATACATAGAAAATACCCAAAACACCCGGAATTAATATTTGCAGATCGTACAAACATTTATCCTAAGGCGGGAATCAACATTCGCTCACATGCCCGGAGTTGGCAAGGTTCGCCATTGACGGATACGCATTCCATTGTTTTTTGATAAATAGGTATAGTTAAAGTGTTAATACGGCCGTCACAAAACGGACTCCACTTATTAGAAAACTGAGCTTCAGAAATGCTCTTACCAGAATTACTTCTATGATTAAAATGACGGACGCTCTGAAATTCAGCTATTAATACCCAACATAGGTCTGATGACCACTGCACCCCTTTGGCAACAGCCTTCTGTAAGCCTGTTTACAATTCTCATCATCATCAGCCTGGTTATCCATTGAAAATATAGGCCTCCCTCGTGTTTAGGAGTGATTGCTGTAATCACGCTTGGTACTGCATTGGTGACTGCAGTGTTGGTGCTATGTACTCAAGAGATACTGTTGCCTATCCCATACCTTCCCTTAGTCACCCTTTCCTTCCCTTACGGCATTCACAGGAAGTTATGGATTGGCCGTATTCTTTGACGGGATCATTGACGACCGATGTGGCCGGTGAATGTCCGCCTGCGCCGCAGAAAGTTGCGGGTTCGATTACCGCCTTGGGATAAATGTTTATACGATCTGCAAATATTTATTTCGGATCTTCTTGATGTTTTCTACGTATTATAAAAAATATCTATGTATGTAATGTATTGTATTAAGTATATCAGTAATGTAGTCCCATGACACAAGCTATGCTTAGCTTGGGGCTAGATGATGCTGTGTGGATTATTCAGCATTGTCCAGCGTTATTATCATAGAATAAAAAGTCCATATTCTTAGGTTATTATTATCACCTAGTAACAAAAAAAACTTGAATTCGACAAGCCACATTATCACACTGATATCTTGTCAAAGTCAAAGTCAAAAAGCATTTATTCAGTAAAATCCGCAGGATATATTGATGTATTCAAGTAAATTAGAAGTATCTTGGTGTAAATATTTATTTTCCATGATTTTATTATCGCTGTACTTAGATTCTATTGACTATCGAATAATGTACATAATTTATAACATTATTTGCTACGACAGTCGTAAAACATGATGATGATGTACCGACGAAGAACATTAACTTTTGGCAATCTGTACGGGACCGGGAGTCGAACCCGGGGTTTTTCCTATCTGAGTGGACTGTATAAACTCTTCTATTAAATTTCCGGCTTCGCTCCGTTCAAGGTCGCGGTGTACATGCGTGGCTGGGATTCTATCGGGCTTGAATTGAAACAACGTTGCTGATTTTGGTCGACAGGGGGCGCTCGAGGCGGACTGGCAGCTAGCGGGGGGGTATCCGAGGGCGGCACTGCTACTCCTATTTTCACTACTATTCACTACTACTTCTTCTTGCTTGAGGTTAAATGCTGGCATGCTTCCTGACTGAGACGATTTTGACTGTAATCGTCACTACTAATATTTACTTCTCGGACCCCGCGCTAGGTGCCCCTCCGAGCAAGCGCTAACTTTTATTTCAGTACAAATTGCTATACATTTTACATCATCTATTTATGCGTCTATAGGTTGTTTACTACAAATCTCAAATTACTATTGGTCATCTATTTTCAGGTGCTGCCTACTGACCTTGCTATTAGACTATCTACTATGTGGAAGGGGTTGTTTTTCGAAGCTTTGCCTATGTTTTATACCAGTATATCCTCCTGAAGGGAGGATATCTAGGTGGTATCTACCTATCTAAAGCCCTACAATTGAAACTACGTTATTTTAAATCATTTATTTCCTTAAATCTAGCAGCACCCTACTTGTAAGTTATATGATCACTATTTACTGTTATAAGCTACATTATGCGATATTATATTATTTCTATACTGTTTCTATACTGTTTCCTATACTGTTCCTACTATTTATTATATTCTGTGACGTACCTACTCCCTACAAAGGTCTTTATTAACTGTGCCCTGTTTACAATTTTACTAAAACTAACTATTTCTAAATCTTCTGTTGGCCGTTCGGAACATACTCCCGCCGCTCAGTGGCTCCCGCCGCTGAGAGACTCGGTGGAGAACGGCTCGCCGGTGGGCAGGACTATCACCTTCTTGGTCGGTCTTCTCAGCAGTCCTCCGTTGGTCCGGACGTCCACGGCGCGAACAACTCCGTCGGCGCCGGGGTAGGCAGCGGCTATGACTCCTCGTGGCCAGACGTTGCGGGGCAAGTTCGGGTCTGCCACGAGGACGAGGTCGCCCACCTTGACGGCGGGACCGCGGCCATGAGGGTGGCGGCGGTGCTGGAGCTCAGGGAGGTATTCCCTGAGCCAGCGGGCCCAGAAGATATCGGCGAGGCGTTGAGCCGCCCGCCAGTGCGACCTCCCTATGAGGTCGCCGTCGGTGAAGGGGCCGAGCGTTGGGGTACGCCCCGGCCCAAGGAGTAGGAAGTGGTTCGGTGTGAGGGCCTCCGGGTCCTCAGGGTCCACTGATACGTGCGTCAGTGGCCGGCTGTTGATGGTGAACTCGGCCTCCGCCAAGAGGGTCAGTAGAACCTCCTCGCGGGGGTGGCGCTCGCACAGAGTGGCTGCGAGCGCCGTCTTCGTGCTGCGGACGAGGCGTTCCCAGGCACCGCCCATGAAAGGTGCGCCCGGGGGGATAAAGCGCCAGGATATTCCCCGGGCGGACGCCTCTCCCGCCGTTGCATTGTCCACGGCGGCGCGGAGCTCTTTGTCAGCCCCGCGCAGGTTGGTCCCGTTGTCGGACCACACCTCTGTGGGACAGCCGCGGCGCGCTATCATGCGCCGCAAGGCCATCACGGCGGAGCTCGTGGAGAGGTCGTAGGCCATCTCCAGGTGGATCGCCCGGGTTGACAGGCACGTGAAGAGTGCCACGTACCGCTTCTGATGAGTGCGCCCGACCGTGGTAGAGATCGGGCCGAAGTAGTCGACCCCAGTGTGTGTGAAGGGCCGACAGTGGTGTGCCAGACGGGCGGGCGGATGATTGCCCGTCGGCGGCTGTGGGGGCGCCGACCTCCTCAGTCGGCAGGTCGGGCACCGGTGGATGACCATGCGCGCGACGGGTCGCAGGCGCAGTACCCAGAAGTGCTGGCGGCACTCATTGATTGTGGTCTCCACCCCGGCATGCTGTAGCTGTCTGTGAACACTTTGAATAAAGAGATTAGCAAGCCGGCTGTTGCCGTCTATTATCGGAGGCCATTTCATATGCTCTGACACATCTACTATTGAAGCTATTCTAGACTTTACTACTATTGTGTCATTTTTTAATTCTATTGCTATCTTGTGCAATCTACTATCAGTAGGTATGCGGCCCCCTGATCGCAAAGCGTTTAATTCCGCTTTAAAACTCTCCTGCTGACTCGCTCGAGTGAGGAGGTGCTCTGCTCGCTGTAACAACAGCGCATCTATTATTTTGAATCTATCTACTGTAGGTGCGATGACCTTCGCTCTTGGCGTCTGGCCCTTTGGCTTAGATCGCCAATCAGGGTCCTGAGTTTCCGTCCTCTTCGTTCTTTTGAACGTTACTGTGTGCCTTTTTGACCTAAGGCTTTCTATGAACTGTAGCACTCTGGCAGTAGCTCGTAGCAATTTCTCATACTTTGAAAATCGCTCTGGATCCGGTAAAGCTTCCGATAGAGCTGAGTGCGATTTTCCACGTGACTCGCTCACTGTCAAAGAGCGCTCCTCGCCCGTCAGCTCGCCCTTGGGCGGCTCTTCAGCTGGCCAGGTAGCAGGTTCTTCTGTCAAGAAGCTCGGACCGGTGAACCATCTGTGTTTCATGCTCAGGTCCGCTGGAATGTCACGTGTCGCGTCGTCGGCGACGTTCAGCTTCGTAGGTATCCAGCGCCAGTCTTTCACTGCGCTATTTTCTTCGATCGCCGCTATTCGATGAGCGACGAAGGGCTTGTAGGACCTGGCGCCGGTCTTCAACCAAGTTAACACTGTCTTGCTGTCCGTCCAATAGAAGCTCTGGTCTGGCTTCCGGTCGTGCTCTATTGTCACTGTGTTCGACATCCGACTGCCCATCACCGCGGCTTGCAGTTCTAGCCGCGGTATCGAGAGTAGCTTAAGTGGGGCTACCCTGGACTTGCCGGTTACAAGTGATACCTCGACTTCTCCTGTTGGTGACACGGCCCGCCAGTATAGCACGGCTGCGTAGGCTGTCTCTGAGGCGTCGACGAAGGTGTGCAGCTCTATCCTGGATGCTCTGCTGTATCCACTGTAGCACCTGGGGATGGTGATTTTCTTCAAACCCTTCAAGTGGAGCATCCATGCTGCCCACGTCGGAGCTAAGTCTTCCGGTAGGGGGTCGTCCCACCCTGTACCCCGCCGCCATATTTCTTGAAGGAGCTGTTTGGCGCGAGTCGTTATCGGTGAAGCGAAACCTAGCGGATCAAAAATTGACATAACTATTTTTAATATTTCCCGCTTCGAGGGACATTCCTTTTCAAATATGCCTTCAGGTAACCTTGCCATGTCCAGGTTGAACGCAAGTCGATCTGTCTTCGGCTGCCACTCGAGGCCCAGAGTCCGTTCTGTCTTCGTGCCGTCATCTATCTGTCTAGACGGCGTCTGAGCTTGACCGGGGTCAAGCGCCTCTAGTACCTCGGGGTCATTGGACGTCCATTGTCTTAAGTCGAATCTCGCCTTTGAGTGGATTCTTCTGACTTGAGCTGCTATCTCTATCGCTTCTTCCTTGGACGTGAAACTCTGTAGGTAGTCATCAACATAGTGATTCTTCTCTATGGCTGCCGCTGCAGCTGGATACTCTGAACCGTTCTTCCGCGCGTTCAGATCCTTTACGTATATCGCTGTTGCAGGTGAGGATGTCGCTCCGAATATCAGCGAGGTCATTCTATATTCTGTGGGTGGTGACTCACCTCGAGTCTCCCCTCGCCAAAGATATCTGAGGGCGTCTCTATCTACATCCCTTATCTTCACCTGCATGAACATTTCCGCTATGTCTGCGGAAACCGCTATGTTGTGCTGTCGAAATCTCATCAGCACACCTGGTAATGACTGTAATAAATCCGGACCTGTTAACAATCTATCGTTTAGCGATATTCCCCCGGTCTTCGCTGCGGCGTCATGCACTACGCGAAGCTTGTCCGGCTTCATGGGGTTGATTACCGCAAAGTGTGGTAAGTACCACTTTCTATTGGTGGCCGCTAGAGGCGCCACCTCTGCGTAGCCTTTATCTATTAAATTCTTCATTTGTGATTCATACTTGAATTTCACATGACTATTTTTATCTATCTTTTTCTCTATGCTGTACAGCCTCTTCATGGCGTTCTCTCTATTATTCGGCATCGCGACGGCCTCATCTCTCCACAATAGCGCCGTCTCATAATGCCCGTCTTCCCGCTGTACTGTCTGCTCGTCGAGTAGCTTGAGAGCTCTCTGGTCGGGGTCACTGTCGGGCCTCTTTGGCGCTATCATAAGGGATTCTATGGCAAAGTGCCGTCGGAGCTCTGCATCCATGTTCTCCTCGGCTGACAGAGTGTTGGTGAAGTGCACCTGATGTCCAAGCGTTCTCGTTCTGGATCCGTGCAGCACCCATCCGAGGGGGGTGAGTGACGCCACCGGCTGTGAGGCTCCACCTGTCCGCATTTCCTTAGCGACAAGAAGATGCCAGTTGTCCTGGCCTATGAGTATCCTTGGCTTCGCGTGCGTGTGGACCAGGTGACGGTCGATATCCTTGAGATGCATGACCCCTCGGATGTCTTCATAGGAGATTGACTGCGGTGAAAGCTTCAATCCCTGTACTGTTCGAGCTTGAATCTCGTGGGTTTCGCTACCCCTTAAAGTGAAGGTAATCCGTCTGGACTTGACTTCCTGTACTGTAGTGTTCGCTATGGCCTCTATTCTGAGAGGGTCGTTCGGGCCTTCAGCCCCTATCACTGTGGCGACGTCTTCGTCGACCAGTGTTACTGTTGATCCGTCGTCTAGGAGCGCGTACGTATTTACTTCACCCTCTGGTCCCGATGCTGTGACAGGAACGATCTTCAAAAAGGTCTTCATGTTCATCGGGGCCCTCGCTGAGGTGATCTGTTCTATCACTGTTTCTGTTGACTCCCTCTCTCGACGACGGAAGTGAAGAAGTGGATGGTGCCAGTACTGACATCCATCTTGCCCACACCTCTTCCTATCGCATGTGTGATTCTTTGCTCTGAATCTGAGACATCGAAAGCATAGTCGGAGTTTCTTCGCTGTGTCCCACCGGGCGTCGGATGAGGTCCCTTGGAACTTCCGGCACTCTTCTATTGTGTGGGAGTTTAACTCGCAGACTGGGCATCTTGCTTTCGAAGGCTGCTTGACCTCTTCCGTTACGGTAAAGGTCCTACTATTCTTATTTCTATTAGACGATTGCTGCACGTCGGTCTCTGGCTGCGCGTACGGGCTGCACCTACTTGCCTCCCTATCTAGGAAGCGTGCTAAACGTATGAGGTCTGGCTCCTCAGACGTCTGCTCAGACGCAAAATCAAACCATCTATATTTCAACGCAGGGGAAAGTTTCTCTATAGTTAACTTAGTTATCTCTGGATTATACAAGTAGTAGGTACGCTGTAACATTTGTAGCGTCGCAACAATATTAGCTACTCTGCTGGAGAAAACACACAACTCCTTGGGTGAATCTGTGGGGCGCGTCAAGGAGCGTAATCGTTCTAACTCTGATAGCGCTATCGCGTCTGGTCTACCAAAACGCGACTCTAGAGCCCTCATGATGTTCTCCGTCTTCACATTGTAGACAAGCAAACTTTCCACGGCTTCTCTAGCTCGTCCTTTAAGGCATTTCCTGAGACGACCGACGTTCTCTGTTTCTGTATATGCAGCTGCTGTTTCGTCATATGATGCCTTGAATGCTAACCATTCCTGATAGGCACCGCTATACTGTGGAAGTTCTGTGAACCGGCGGGGAGTCGACTGTGTTCCGGTGCGTATAGCTTGCGCTATAGCAGAAGCCAGCTCACCCATCTCGTTTCGGGGTGGCTCCGCTATGACTCCCGCCGGTGCAGGAGCACCGGGGTATAAACTAACATCCCTATTACTATTAAAGGCTTCCACGTACCTTTTTGGTGCTCCTGCTGGCTCTGCCGCTGCTCCCTGGTTACCACTGTATCCATTATTGGCACTGCATCCAGGGGCACTGTTCCTATTTACACTGTTTCTATTTTCACTATTAAACTGTTCACTGTTCAGCTGAGCACTATTAAACTGTTCACTATGCAGCTGGTCACTGTTCACTGGTTGTCCAGTTGTACTATTTAATCCAGGTAGACTGTTCATCGGGACACTATTAACTATTCGCGTTGGTCCATTCGATCCTGCTGTCACTGGCATTCCCCTTACTATGGGCCGGGTGGGGAAAGTGGCGTTCGGAGCGAGTGGCGCTTGATTGCCCGATGTATATTGCCGATCCTCCGTCTCTCTTGCGGGGTCGGCAGCCTGGATCCACTGTTGCTGTCCCTCCGTTGGCTGGGCAGCGGGGGTAGCCTGTTTGTACAGTCGCTGTTGCTGTCCCTCGTGCGGTTGCGCGAGGAAGGTAGCCCGACTGTCCAGTCGCTGTTGCTGTCCCTCGAACGGCGGCGCGAGGGAGGTAGCCCGACTGGTCTGTTGTTGCTGCTGGTCCTGCGGCGTTGATGCGGCAGGGGCAGCCTGTTGGGTACCCGACGGCGGCAGCAGCGGCAGCTCCGTCGACGGGGCGAGGCTGTTATCCTCTCTATGTGGTCTGTCAGCTATGGCCAGCATGGTGGTAGTTTCCCTCACCCAGTTACTGATCCGCACTGTGTCTTCTGGTTCACTGATGGTGGTCCCCATTTCACTATTGTTTGACTCCTCATCTTGCAGCCGGCTCAGCTCTGCAGCAGCTAAGCTTTCGCGGATTCGGAGCAACTCTATCTCTGCCTTCAAGATCCTATGCTTCTTGGATCTGGCCCCGGACCCCTTGGATGTGACACCAGACTTTGGCTTCTGTGCCTTCCTTGAAGTCAGTGTGCCTCCACTGGTTTCTCCAGTAACCGGTGTAGAAGTGTCCGTGGTACCCGATGTCTCTTCTACTGAGGTAGTAATCGGGGTGTTGCTTGTCAAGAGGTTCGTCCCACTTGATGACTCTTCGACCGCACCGGGGGGGGAGGGGTCCTGGTCCCTCGGCACGAAGAAGGCGACTGAGGGCTGGCTCCGACCAACGCGGTGTGCGGGGGCGGGGGCGGCCTCGGTTCCATGGACTGCACTTGACGCAGATGGCGCCACTGGACACTCAGGGGCTTGAGGTGGGGGGTTGACCCCGGGCGCGGGTGTGCGCGCGGGGGCGGGGGCTTCGGCAGGCGCGGGGGCGGCAGCGGGCGCGGGGGCGGCGGCCGTCGCAAGCGCAGGGGAATGTCCCCCCGAGCCTTTCTGCGACCTCGTCAGCACCATTGCTTCAATTCAAAGAATCCGGCGCGCGAAGGACCAAAATGTACGGGACCGGGAGTCGAACCCGGGGTTTTTCCTATCTGAGTGGACTGTATAAACTCTTCTATTAAATTTCCGGCTTCGCTCCGTTCAAGGTCGCGGTGTACATGCGTGGCTGGGATTCTATCGGGCTTGAATTGAAACAACGTTGCTGATTTTGGTCGACAGGGGGCGCTCGAGGCGGACTGGCAGCTAGCGGGGGGGTATCCGAGGGCGGCACTGCTACTCCTATTTTCACTACTATTCACTACTACTTCTTCTTGCTTGAGGTTAAATGCTGGCATGCTTCCTGACTGAGACGATTTTGACTGTAATCGTCACTACTAATATTTACTTCTCGGACCCCGCGCTAGGTGCCCCTCCGAGCAAGCGCTAACTTTTATTTCAGTACAAATTGCTATACATTTTACATCATCTATTTATGCGTCTATAGGTTGTTTACTACAAATCTCAAATTACTATTGGTCATCTATTTTCAGGTGCTGCCTACTGACCTTGCTATTAGACTATCTACTATGTGGAAGGGGTTGTTTTTCGAAGCTTTGCCTATGTTTTATACCAGTATATCCTCCTGAAGGGAGGATATCTAGGTGGTATCTACCTATCTAAAGCCCTACAATTGAAACTACGTTATTTTAAATCATTTATTTCCTTAAATCTAGCAGCACCCTACTTGTAAGTTATATGATCACTATTTACTGTTATAAGCTACATTATGCGATATTATATTATTTCTATACTGTTTCTATACTGTTTCCTATACTGTTCCTACTATTTATTATATTCTGTGACGTACCTACTCCCTACAAAGGTCTTTATTAACTGTGCCCTGTTTACAATTTTACTAAAACTAACTATTTCTAAATCTTCTGTTGGCCGTTCGGAACACAATCTTTTGGCTGACCAAAAACATCCAAAGTAAATGAGAAAGTTCAAAAAGCTTTTCCAAAGGGTTCGCTATTTCAGGCCTTAAACTTTTTCCATTCAAAGACGCCCAAAGCTTCAGACATTTAAAAAGTACAAAAAGACAGCGATCACATGCCATTAATATTCCCGGGGTCCGAAAATGTTGACAGCCCGTCAAATATTGAATGACAAACGACCGCTTTTGTTTGGTAGAATGCATTGTGCGTTCTTAGCCACAATCCGGCCACAATGGTTTATAACTAAAAATTTCCAACAATTTGCGGGTATTTTTAATATCTCTGAAATCAGAGCGTGACATTTTTGGCGTTAGCTGCAAAATTGAGGAAATATAAGCAAATATTTGTGATCATTTTTCAGTTTGTGGCCATAATATTACGATCTTTTTCTTTATTCAATGTTATTGTTTACAACCATTGTTGTATAGCCTGGCTTGTCAAACTTTATGTAATATTATTTAGGAAAAGGATCATATAAAAAGAGCAGGAACCAAGCCGTACATTATTTGCTAGATTCTTCTTTTTATCCTTTCCTTCTTGCTGAAGTGATCTGTATTTTTCCTTAAAATAAATGGCTTTAGACTTTAATTTTAACTATGTATGCTTATACATACTAATACATATAACAATTAATAAGAATCTTTGTCCTGAGTGACTGACATATAGACAAAACACATGTTAAACGATTACTTGTAAAGACTTGAAAGTTTCACTGTATATTTTCATGGCTAAGAAAGGGATTTCCAAAATTCAAACCCTTAAGGGGTGTTGAAGTTTGTATGAAAATAACTTTACACGGACGAAATCGCGTGTTTTGCTAATTTATTTATAACTATGCAACTACTTAGTAAAAAGAGATCGTAAGAAGCAACAAGAAGATGCCGGATGGTATAGTATTTCCTTAAGTGCAGGTAAGCACAATAAAACTAATAAGATATAGTATCTGTTTTTTACATTACAGAACGCTAATTTCATTGCTTCGACTGTACTCTTAAAATGCTACCTTGCAAACCTGACCACTAATACTTTAAAACCTTTGTATTTTATAGCTTATTCGCAGAATATTTTTTAGAAGCACCTTGTTTAAAGGACAAAAAATGATGAAAACAAACATTGTTGCTGCAGAGTTTAAAGTGTTACGTTTTTTAAAGCAGCTATTTATTTATCTCTCTCTCTCTGTCTATGGCATCATAGCTCCCAAAGAGAAATACGGATTTAGTTCTTTTGTTCGAGAGTGTGCTGAGCTGTTAACTATTCGTCCAGGGAAGTATTGCCACCATGCCTATTTCTGCCGTCAAGGGTTCCGGTGAAATTACAGGCACATGAGGTTCAACACCTGTATGCCTCAGGATGATGGACGCAGAGCAGTGTATTGTAGGTTACGTTCCTAAAGAACGTGACTTACAATGCTTTGTTATTGGCGATGGTAACCACTTAACATCAGGTGGGCCATGCGCTTATTCTATCAGCACATTGTATACAAAAAAAAACAATAAAATCTGATCAGCCCTTTTCTAGTCAGCCAAGAAGAAAAAATAAGGGAAAAAGTTATGCTTCGTATTATCTGTTCTTGTATAATTGATCTGAACCAGCATCACTTAACTGAATGTCAAAAGACCAACCAAGTTTCTGCTATGTCATTGATGACACTCAGTCTCAAACCATCTTGAGACGGAGTGTTGTAAAACGAAAAACAAAGATTGGTAACGCTAAGTGTGAAAGTTTTTTTTTTTTATTCTTAAAATGGACATTGAGTCGCTGAGCGACTATGTCAGCCCTGTAAAAGCTTGCAATTACTACCTACGACCTAATAATGAAAAGTGTTGGCCGCAGATGCATTGAAAATGTTGTCAACCATCATGAAATAAAAGTGAAAAGTGAAAAGGCGAAAGTTTAAAAGTGTAATTCCACGTTGTAATCATTTGTAACGCTGAACTTGTGCGAGGCGTAAAGCAATGTACCTTATGGCAAGATGGTGTAACTTCCCTAAACACACGAGAAACCTTAGCGTACCTCTTGTTACGTTCTGTCCGAAATATGAAACTAGGAGATCATAGACATAGAGCTACTGGAAAGTAGCCACGCTCCTTGCAAAGGCGGGAAACAATACAAATAAAATCAGATATTTGAAAATGGAATACTATAAAAAGAAATTTTACATTTTATTAAATTGAATTTGGAACTCCACTTCAAAGTATAAGTATATAAAAGTATTTATTTCATATAAATAACTTAGTAACTAGGTACAAACCGTGTGGATATAAATATTTCTAAAAAGTACAACACATATTTAAAAGGTTTAATACCTTCCTACTGTTACATCCAAGCTATTACGATAACAGCCGTGCTAGATAGAACCTTACAATACCTACGTCTTACCAATTACCTATCTTACCAAAAATTGACTAAGTATATAGATTATAAAATTACTTGAAGTCAATCACTGTCACTTATGGTGATGAAAGTGGCCAGTTTGACAAAATGACAATGTGATTCTTGACAGATCAACGACTGTCATCCGTTTTTTTTCGTATTTGGAAGCAACATAGCATAGTATTTTAATTGTTTTTCTAGTGTTATTTTAGTTCCTGCTGTGTAATTTCGATTAAGATCAACATTACTTGTCTTAGCGCAATGTGGAAAGATTATCTGAGCGGTTATCATCATGTACCTACCACTAGTTTTTGTCCTCCATAAAGTTTTTATTTATTTATTATTTATGTACGACTACTGACTTATACTGTGTTTTCTATATGTCCAAACGAAAACTTATAAAGGAAAGTACTTATGTAGTGAGCCTAAGAAGATAGCAGGCATCGCTTCTTATCCAGTGATAGCTAGATCTGTGGACAGCTCAAAGTAAGTTTACTTAGTGCAGATTTCACACGCTCCTTGAATGAACGACGGGCATTAGCCACTTGTACCAATTTCCGCACCAACATGCTTTCTACACTTAGTTCACAGATTTTTTAAAAAGCAGTAAATGTTAAATAACGCCCGTTATCGGTGACCGCGTCGAGTGTAAATTTTTTATATTTATTCAACTTGCTAATGGAACAAACAGATGCCCCACCTGATGTTAAGTAGTTCCGATTGGTACTGATTAGGATCAGTTGAGGTATCTCTAGATCGCTTGTAACGGTCTACAGATCGTTACAAGCGTTATCTACAGATAGCTTATCTTATGTTTATTTTGGAAATACCTCTTATAAATGTCCGACCGTTTTTTCTCCGATTTACTTTGCAAATCCATCAACCACGATAAAGTCTTTTCATTTTTTGAGATAGTATAATTAATCTATGACACTTACAAATAACGTGGCTTTCCATTCGTAAAAGAATTTACAAAATCAGTTCAGTAAATCCAGAGATAACACCTACAACCTCACGAACTCACAAGCTTTTTTTTAAATTAATTTTTTTAGTCTCATGTGTATGTAATTTCACCGGCACCTACACTCTTTAAACCGATACGGTGGTAGTACTTCCCCGGACGAGCCCTTTCACAAAAAGTTCTGCTATTAATAAAAACTCAACAATATCGCAAAACCTTCCTACGCTAGAAAGTTTTAAGTAACGCTTTCTATTACGTGATAACGGCTGCCGTTTTGTAGAAAACTTAGGCACTACTCCCTTGTAGTTAAGTAATTGTAAGTGTAAGTACTGCACAGTAAATTAGAGCATATTCTTCAGAGTGGCGGAAAATAAGCGCTTGAAGCTTTTAAGATGGTATGACTTTTTGCTTTAATTTAAAAGTGGCAACCGGAGTTTTGAAGATGTTCAACGTTAAACCAAATCGTCATATAGGCAGTTCTTAGTGCCACATTCTATACCAATTCTAGGAATTTTTGTCCTGATTGACTGAGTTATAGACAAAGCACAGCCTAAACCACTGATCGTAGAGACTTGCAATTTTCAGAGTATATTCGTTTTAGTACGTAAAAATGTACTAAGGAATTCCCGAAATTCAACCCCTAAACGTGTACAGTGGAGGTTGAAGTTTGTATGAAAAGAGCTTCTCGCGGACGAAGTCGCGCGCGTTTCGCTAGTTTAACATAAGCTTTCTCTATCAGAAATAAATATAATATTGCAGATAAGTTAAAAAGAATTTATTCATTAGTATCCAGCGATAATTTTTAAATATCTTAAAGCTAAATGAATCTAAGCGCCAGTTCCTCGCGACCAAGCCTAGAAGAACTTCATACTAATTTAAGAACCTTTGAGGAATAAATGTTTTTTATCATTTATCATACTCCATCTAAAATCCTGTCCCAGGTACTACAGCGTCCGGTAAATAGAAGCATGATTAATAAAACTTGCTTCTGACAGATAAACCATCTATACAATATATGAAAAAGCCTGCCTGTTTACTATTACTAGGAAGGACAATACATAGAGACAATTAGCTATAATGCCAAGCACCTGGCTCACTAACAAATTAGGTGGCATATGGCGATGACGGCAAGTGGATGACAGAGTACCCTAATGACATAATTTGATCATGCGTCGAGAGGCTTGATGTAGTTAAAGGCTTGGAAATAAGGGTTATAATACAGGGTGTAAGGTAATATTCTTACCAGATGCGTGAAACTTCAAAATGTAATAGGTACATTTTCTCACGACCGTTTTTGTAGGGGAATTACTACCACCATACCTATCTCCGCTGCCCAGTAGTTTGTTGTGTTCCAGTTTGAAGGGTGTAAAGTGCTGGTGAAATGGGCCCATGAGGCTTAACGTCTGTGTGCCTTAAATTGATTGACGCAAAGCAGTGGGTCGTAGAGCAAGTTCCCAGCGAACATGACCTGCAAGAAATGCTGAGAAATAGGTCATGGTAACCACTCAACATCAGGTGGGCTATCTGCTTGTACTACAAGAAAGTTGTTTTAAAAAATTACAGACTAAACGTTCTCACACCGAATGAAATATCTTTTTTTCCTGTCGATAAAAATAAAACAGGATCTAAATAGTAATTTCAAATCTTTTCCACATTACTTCATCTTGGTATTTTTTGCGTATTTTTTTTCTCCCACGCCATCGTTGCCATGGTTTGCAAGTACCTTGTCATTTTCTAGGCTAATGTTTGTTGTTACTTTTTATTTCCTGTTTGTTTCCAGCAGGAAACGAAAGTTCCAGATTAAATCTCTAAGTCGTTTATGTGTTTTTAAATGAAAAAAAGTATATTGTCAGAAAATCTTTTCGCCTGTTTGCAATGATAAATTTGAGTTATTGGGTTACATACCTACATTTAAGTTGAACTGTACTAAACTGTGTTTAGTTTTTTAAGTGGTTTTTATGAACATTTTAAAACAATGATAAAGTTAGCTTTGTTATATTTAGTAGTAGTAGAGCATTTAGTGAAGGGCTCGTCTGGGGAAGTACTTATTACCCACCAATGTCTATTCCTGCCGCTATGAGTTGAAAATTTCACAGATGATGAATTTGGATTGCCGCTATAACAATAAATACTAAAACAGAAAAAAAAAATATTTAAGGGGGCTCTCATATAAAAAATGTGATTTTTTTTCCGTTTTTATTTGATAATGGTACGGAACCCTTCGTGCACGAGTCTGACATTCACTTGACCGGTTTTTTAGTTATAAAATTTTATAATCACAAAAGTTATTTCAGAACCATATCTTTCGCCATTCTCCGCGACAAATTTTTAATAATGACGTCACTAAGTCAATGTACCCCAAAAGACCGACAATAACTTTGACTACTTGTCATTAATTCTACAAAAATGTGATCCAATTTCGTCAGAACAAATTGACCTAATTTGTTCACTGCAATGATATTAAACGAAGCTATTTGACAATAGCTGAAATACTGGTCCATTTGATACGAATGATGCACAGTCTTTCGAAGACAGCTTTGTCACTTTTCAGGCCTTTTAACGGCAGTTTTCTTCACACACATTCACACAACGCCCTCTACCCCCAAACGAAGTTTTAGTAAGGATCCTTAACTTTTTGAAAATATAATAATAGCCTATGCCACCCGGAGATAGTGTAGCTTCCCAACGGTGAAAGAATTTTTCAAATCGGTCCAGTAGTTTCGGAGCCTATTCAATGCAAACAAACAAACAAACAAATTTTTCCTCTTTATAATATTAGTATAGATGGATTATCTGATTTATGTGTTTTCTATTGGTTTAAATGCGCCCGTCTTGTAAGTAAAGCCAAATTTTTGTGTAAGTCAATTAAACTTGAAAGTGTTTGGCCTAACTATAGTGAGTACGGACTGTGTCAGTGATTTCCCCAGCAGCTGTGACTGATGATTGCTCATTGGGTCGATGTCATCTGACAAATTGAGCTATTAAGTTTTAACAATTGCTGTGTCTTTAGCAGATGGTTCCGTTTTGGTCTTTGTCAAGCGAGGAAATGGAGAAAAATAGCTGATAATTTAATCTTAAGGCGAGGAGTATGTTGGGGTAACTCAGTTGGAGAAAAATAAATCATTCGTATTGCTGGTTATATTAAAAATATTTAAATACACGTGTCTACAAAGGTCCGTGGGCTTGTAATTTGTGTGATCCGGCGCAGGTTGGCGCCGGAGAAGCTTCCTCTCTCCCCGGCCCCCGCGTTCCGGTATCCCTGCATGCGGGCTAAGCGATGGTATATAGATACATGTGGATGAGCTTGCAACCTGGCACGTATGAAACACCAACCACTGCAATATGTGGGTACCCGTCAGATTTTATATTTGGACGTGCCTCGGACTACTCCATTAAGCATCCTCATAGAATCTTCGGTCAAATATCTGAGGGGATACCTACCTACTGTGCCTGAGTTTTTTTTTCTTTTTATAACTTGTACAAGTGCTTTATTATATATGCGCAAATTTACGCTATAAGAAATCAACAAAAATTTCGCAAGAAAACTGCGTCCTAAAAATATTCTGCTGCAAATTTCCCAAGTTTTCTTTTCCATTCTCCAAGATTAACCAGTGGATTTTCTTACTGTAGCTTAAAGCATTATTTTCCTTACAATAAACTGCAACATTCGCCATCAAAGAGCAGTTATTACCCACTTTTTACTAGCGCTCATTATCTTGCTTCTCCAGTAGAGCCTTTGTATTCAATATGCAGCGGCCGTCATTTTACGAACGTTAGGTCAAATTAAATTAAATTATAATCAAACTAGCGGCCCATTGTCGCTTCACACGGGTTTTAGTAATTGTCCCAATTTTTTTGAAAATATAATTTAGCCTATGTCACCCGGGGATAGTGTAGCTTGCCAACGGTGAAAGAATTTTTTAAATCGGTTTAGTAGTTTTGGAGCCTATTTAATGCAAACAAACAAACAAACAATCAAATCTCTCCTCTATAATATTAAAGTAAAAATATGATTACAATAGTTATTCATACTGTGACATAACTTTCAATACCCACCTAGGCTTAGGTAAGGAAAGTTTCGAAGAATATATAAACAAAAGTTAAAATAAAGAAGATGGGTGAATTAGATAGATAGATAGATAGATTTTATCTTTATTGTACACCATTAAAGTAGTGAAAAGTATATAAAACAACATCTTAAAAACTATAGGTACAATGGGCGGTCTGTGCAATTATTAGGATATTACTAAATAAAAGCTTCCTTATGTATAGAGACATACTTAAAACCCGTCCATACGTTTGTAAGGATAATTATTTTGAACTTTCTGCATTTACCGGTTTTCCGCTATCTTCAAAATATCTATTGTTTTTACGATGTGTGTCAACCCATGATAAAACAAATCTAATAACTATCAAAGTTATTCGCAGAGCTTAGATCTTCTTCTTCTTTGACATACTGACTACCCTAAAACTACTAAGTGCTGAGACATAAAGAAAGATCTACCCTGCATAGAAATTACAGTAATAGTGATGTTATTTTTAGGAATATCCAAAAATTTGAACTTTTGGAGACTGTACCTTAAATTTCGAGTAAAAAAGCAACAGTTTTAATAAGGATCTTGTGTAAACTAACTACTAGTGTTGTTAAGGGGCGTGAATCGTCTTTATTTTATATTCTCACTTCAAGTCTTTAATTTTCATAGCAAAGAAGGTTTCATCTCGGGCATGATAGAATACACAGACTCAGAACAAACAACATATATTATATTCATCACCCACATCTTTGTTCTTGGTGGAGAACAAGCCCACCACCATGCGCAGAAGGCATCACTTACCATCAGGTGAGGTCGCAGATAAAACGTCGTAGATAAACTTGGTAACGGGACAAAGGGAATATATTTTAATTATTTTATTAAAATATTACTGTCTTTGCGAGGACAAAATCAACAGGAATAATAGGGAAAGTAGTCTATAAATGTAAAAAAAATCTCTTTGTTCATGGAGCTTTTCTCTTTTTCATATGAAATTAAATACCTATTTTGTTGAAATATTGGTGTATGAAATATTAGTTTACTAGCAGCCGCTCGCAGCTTCGCCGGTGTGGCAGTTTTTCCCGTTCCCGTTATTTTTTTAGGATAAAGAGTAGCCTGTATGTTAATCCAGGTTACAATCTATATTTACTCCAAATTTCATCCAAATCGGTCCATTGGTTAGAGCGTGAAAGAGTAACAAACATCCATCCTTCCATCCAACCACCCATACTTACAAGCTTTTGCGTTTATAATATTAGTAGGATTGACACAACAGGTAACTAATACATTACCAATAACTATATGGGTAGATACAAGTTCATATGCCTACGGTATCAGGCTTAGATTTAATAATTGATAGCCTGTGCCCCCTTAACGACGCTTGCAGTTTTAAAATATCTCCAAGAAAGACGTAAATTAGCTCGTCTATTTAAAATGCTGGGTGGGCGACGAATAAGTAAGTTTCAGTTGAAAATGCACTTTTTTAAAACATGAAACTGAAGAACTGGATAGGATAAAGAAAAAGATATAAAGTGAACTATCTGTAATTACACGGCACTGTAGACATCCTCACAAATCACCCGAGAGCTCAATTAGTATTTCTAAAGTATCATGGTTAAACAATGCTTATATCTGAATAAAGTTATCAGTTCTGTTTTACGGTAAAAAAAAAAATTCACACACACGTACTTTAGTATTCTAGCAGCGGCGATAGGCTTGTAACCTGTCACGTATGAAATACTAACTACTTCTAAATGTTGGTATGTGCCAAATGTATTATTTGGACGTACTTCTGACTGCCCCCCTTAGACACCCTCGAATAATCTTGAGTAGGTACTAACTAGAAGAAATCTGAGACAATACCTACAGTGTTGTACTGTTTTTCTGTTTTTTCTTGCACATGTACGCAGCAAGCAAAATATACCTTGAAAATTTCAAGCCTTCTACGACCAGAGGTTAAGGCTAAACGCTGTCTATGTCAATCAGTCAGTCAGTCAGTCATAACAAAGTTTCGTTTCGTTTCGTTTATTTGCTTACTGAAGTATGGTGCTTACAGGTGAAACATATACTAGGTAATGTAGATTTGTAGGTGATGATTTGTAGGTGATGTAGATTCTTGTAATTGGTATAGATTATTACGGAATGTAGTATATCTAGTATATTTTTATTCAGTGTTAATAGTTAAAGTTTTAGTTTTAAAGTTTCTCACCGCACGAGTTTTAAAGTTGGGAAGGTCTGGACATTATGTTCGTTAGTATAACGCTTTTAGCATACATTAGGTATTATAATCAAAATATATTATTATTTGGATTGATAATATGATTTGAATCAGTTGAGCTATCTCCAGATCGTTTGCAACTGTTTCTTTTCAAGTATTTTGTACATACCAGTGATAAATACTTGCATTAGCTATATAACTTATTTAAATTAAATTTCGATTATACCACATTGAAGCAAATACATTGATTATGAACGATCACCTACCCTGAAAATTAAAACCAGTCAAGTGCAAGTCGGACTCGCGTACGCGGTTCTGTACCATTACCTATGGTAAAGGCAAAAAAACACATTTGTTGTAGAAGATCCCCTTAAATATTTATTTTACTCTGTTATAGCGGCAACAAAAATACATCATCTGTGAAAATTTCAATTTTCTAACTATCACGATTCATGAGATACAGCCTGGTGGCAGACGGACAGACAGACAGACGAGTGTTAGATATGAATGTGAATGGATAATAATAATAAAAATAAAACTCATTTATTTCCTTTTACAAAGTTGGTACCTAGATAGGTATGGTGTGAATACAGAGTGTAGGAATTATCTGACAAAAGAAACAACATACAACGTACCCATACACGTATGATAGGGGTAAGAAAGGAGTACCTAACTACAGAGATGACGGATGATAGAGGGAAATGGAGGGAAAAACCTGTTGTGCCGACCCCAGTGGGATAAGGGCAGGAAAATTATGATGATGATGACTGGATTCGATCCCACGACCTTAGGATCAGAAAGCGGGGTCGTTTCCACTAGACAACCGATCTGCCTTCTTCTGGGGTGCTATACTCAATACTCAATACTCAATATATTTATTGAAAGAAAGAAAGAAAGAAAGAAAAAACATTTATTTGAAATAATAGACGTTATTACGTTATTGCGTACACATGGTTATGTTTGGATACAAACATTGGTCTTATGTGTAAGTAATAGGTATCACATGGACCCTGCATAGGGTATAGCAATATGGAGCCAGGCCGAGGTTTTTTATTAATTTTTTTTTATTATATGTCTTTAGTTAATTAAATTTCATATACTTATAAAAAAATATATTTCTATAAAATCTTCACTCGAGTTTACTTTTAATTATAAACGTTACTTTCCTCCTAACGTTCTAATTATTTTTCTTCAGGATTTCAGTACTAAACTTTTCAGTTCTGAGAATCAATTCGCTAACTTCCGTGTTGGCTGTGAAGTTTCTCAATTAAAGGAATATTGGTAAAGCAATATTGCTTCAGCAATTTCGTAGATTATCCATTGTGGTAATATTGAGTCCGTAATGTGAAAAGTTTATGTATTTACCTAATCGATTTGTTTGTTTCGTTGATTGATATTGGAAGTTATTTTCTTTGTTCATGTATTGAGGTTTGATTTTATATTGGGGTAGTCGATGAATGACCAGTAGGCGTATTCTGAGTTTTTTTCGTTTTGCGGACTTACTAACTTTATGCATGGAGATACGCTAGTACCCCCATGGGCCGCTAGGGGCGCTTATCATATATATTTCATTTTAATTTTCTTTGTACAAAAAGTTCAAGCTCGCAAACCAAAATTCGATATCCGCACAACGAAAAAAACTCAGAATCCGCCTCTGTTTAAAAAAAAAACTAGATGCTTCGATGGCCAAGGTCAACGAAGGTTCCAGAAACGCGCCAAAAAGAAGTGACGTGGGTCTTGAGGCCAGCGGCTACGTCCGGTCTTCGGACGTTAAATTTAAACGTCAGCTTAGAACCCTGGAAAGTAACATGTAATGTGTCACCGAAATGTCCAGGTTTTCCGTCGTTCTGATTGTGACCACCTTAGCGAAGCGAGCATGAAGTGCAGGAGAAAGGTGAAGTGAGGGAAGTACAAGGTGGTGTGTGATGTCACAATCAGAGCGGAGTTTACAGGTGTATTACCTACTAAATGGAAATGTAGGTACATGAAAAATTTGCAGTTTAAGTAAAAATGATGAAGTTACCTACTGTAAATGAAATAAATAATGTGAATGGAATGAAGGGAATGTATAGGTTATCTAGAAAAGTGTAGATACCTATCTATTTAAAACAGCAAGCAAGCTAAAAGCTGAAAAAGAAGTTAGTAAACAAAAATAACTACATAAAATAAAGTTTGATAAGATGATACACGAAACTACCTACATTACTTTATGTGAGAAGTATTATTCAACACTTACCGATTTACGGGTTGAAACTGAGGTTATGGTTTAATAATGACTTATGACTTATAATACAAGTAAATATTGCAATAAACTTTATAAAAATTGTAAAACACCCGAGTCGCAAAAGGACGCGAGCTCGTTTGTCGTCAGCGGGCGAATGGCGGTCAAAGCGAGTGAGTAACTCGACGCCGTTCGTTCAGCCGAACGTTTCATACAATGAACAACCGATCCACTAGTACTGTCAAATAAATGAAGTACGAATTCAAGTGTCACTGTCACGGCCTTTCAATTAATTCAACAGCCAATCATCGACTAGTCTAGATCCTTCCGTCGCCTACACACGTTCTGGCTGCCGTGCAAACAGGCGCGTTTCATTGGCTGCCGCAGCCGAGATTTCGTGGCTGCCTAGTGCGCGGGCTCCCATACAACGTCATATGTTTGACTGGCTGCCGCAGCCTGGCTGCGCAGCCATGGCTGGTTAGTGCGCGGGGGCCCTTACTCAAACAGTATTTAGTAGTAGATAGTATTTTTATATAACGAATATACCTACGTTACAGGATAAACAAAAATGTAGTACAAGTAGTACCCGGCAGGCGGTGCTGGAAAGTTAAGCTATTTACGTTTTACAAGGCGTAGTGCGGGCACTGATGTATTACACTCTGAAATTGTGTTAGTTGGAAGAGTTAAACATTTCAAGGTTCTTAAATGCACGGGTGCAACTAATCTGGCCACGAATGCAGACA
Source organism: Electrophaes corylata (assembly GCA_947095575.1). NCBI lineage: Eukaryota > Metazoa > Arthropoda > Insecta > Lepidoptera > Geometridae > Electrophaes > Electrophaes corylata. The sequence goes on along the minus strand of OX352719.1, from coordinate 1,334,133 downwards.
TGAAAAAATTGCTTTATGACTTTAATCTCCAGTCGCGGTAGATATCCCCTTAGTGTTTTTAGTACCAAGTACCGACTTAAGATTATTTGAGTGCCTAAGGGTAGTAGAGGTAGTTAGAGGTACGTCCAAGTATTACGTTTCGTACATGCCCACATTTTGTTGAGATCAGTTGAGCTATTTCGAAATCGATTATAAATATTTTTAATATCTGTAATTTTCTTTCTAAACACATTTCTGTGTACATTTATTGAGTAGGTATTAAAGTACATATTACATGTAACATATTTTTATAAAACATAAACTCCACTTAGTTGGATAAACACTATATACTGGAGCTTTATGTTACAGTAGCGACACGCGTCTTGGTGAATAATACGAACACTAACTAGGCCTACGATTTTAAGCGTTCATAACCGACAATTACCATTCACCTTCAGATGGGCCACATCATAGTTTACCTAGGTATTTGGTAAAAACACAACCTAGATGACGTGTAAAAATGACCACAAATATTTTATTTATTAATTACATTAAATAACCCTAAACCTAACTAAGAACGGTAAAGACGGTAATTAAAAATAAAGTTGGTTTAAACTAAAGGAAGTTCCGTCTAGTTTGTGAACTTCTACAACAGGTCGTTCCTCAGATGAGGATGGATTAAATTACCGCAATGTGGTTACACTGATAGCGGTAAACTTTGTTTATTAGTAGTAGAAGAACTAATAATGTAGTATAATAATATTGCTGGACAATCCACACAGCATCATCTAGTCCCAAGATAAGCAAAGCTTGTGTTATGGGTACTAGATGACTGATATACTTAATACAATATATTACATGCATAGATATTTTTTATTATACATAGCAAACACCCAGAACACCTGGAATAAATGTTTATACCTTTAGCGGCAGAAATAAGTACAGTGGTAGTACTTCCCCGGACGAGTTCTTTCACAAAGAGTTCTGACGACCGATGTGGCGCGGCGGGTGAATGTCCGCCTGCAACGCAGGAGGTTGCGGGTTCTACTCCCGCCTCGGTATAAATGTTTGTACGACCTGCAAATATTTATTCCGGGTGTTCTGGGTATTTTCTATGTATAATAAAAAATATAATGTATGTAATGTAGTGTATTAAGTATATCAGTCATCTAGTACCCATAACACAAGCTCTGCTTAGCTTGGGGCTAGATGATGCTGTGTGGATTGTCCACCATTATTATTACTAAAACTTTATCTCGAAAACTCGAACAGAACCCTGTTTAACACGAATTTTAATTTAAAACAAGACAGTTGTCAGTTCATCAATCTTTGTAAACTGAGTCTCACCGGGGACCCGAGTCTTGAGTTAGAAGTTTAGAATTAATTGTAACTCCAATTCCAATGACACAAGAAATAAACTGAGGTAGAAAGGACTCACAATTACAAAAACAAAGGTTTTAGAATTTCCCAAAAGTTATGAACCGAGTGGGGTTTAAATTTTGAACCCACGACCTTTCCCTTGATACGGGGATGCGTTAATTAAGTACGCTATCAGCCCGGTTCATAACTTTTATTTTTTTATGTACCTAAATACTGTACGAAACGGATACATTTATTACCGGTATTTGTTTTTCCAAAAAACATTTGATTTGTATGTTTTCAAAAGTGCAGTGTATCTGTCTGACAAAAAAAAATTCTATGTATATTTAAGATTTAGAAAATATTTTTTTTTATATACAATTTGCTGATGGAACAAGCATAATGGTCCACCTGATGTTAAGTGGTTACCATCTATAACAAATCATTGCCTTGTAAGTTACGTTCGTTAGGAACGTAGCCTACATACTGCTCTGCGTTCATCAACCTGAAGCATACAGGTGTTAAGCCTCATGTGCCTGTAATTACACCGGCACCCACACCCTTCAAACCGGAACACACTGCGCTGCTTAGCGGCAGAAATAGGCATGGTGGTAGTACTGCCCCGGACGAGCCCTTCACTAAGAGCTCTACTACTACTAATAAATATAAATCGTTTCTATTTAATTATTATTCTGAGAAAGATTCTTGAAACTTCAGAACTTGTATTTAAACGATTCTTATAAGTAAACATGCCTCGCTATTTTATTTAAGCACTAGTTTCCGCCTCAGGCTTGGCTCGCTTAACACCTGAAAAAAATATTATACTTTACTAGGTAATTCACTACTTTTATTTCCAGTTTAATTTGACGACCGATTTTAAAACTTAGTGTGGGTTTTATTGAGATGTCATCTTAAAAATACATTTATTAGCTGTAATTTTCTTAGTAAATAAAAAAACGTTCTGTTCATGTGAATAAGTCATTATTTTTGTCGATATTTTACAAAGTACTTTGGTTTACAAAGTAGGCGACATTGGTTTTCTACGTCGTTTGAAAGCACCTTAATCCTCACCGCAAAGACGGTTCACACAAACAACATCAATCACGCTGACAGTACAATCGAGGCGAAACAACATTTAATATTACATAGAGTTGGCATAACCAAGTAAAATCGGATATTTTTTGAAATCAGGTTTGTAAATTACTACTACTTAGGTACTACTACTACTACTTATATATTTTTATTTTCTTTAACCTATTTCGTCCCATTTGCAGGGCAAAAGTCACCTCCAAATCCCTCCAATTCTCTCTATCCTTAACTTTGTCCCACCATTTTCTTACAAAGATATCAAGATCGTGTTTCCAATATCATAAATGAAAAATGAAACAGCTTCACGACTTTAATCCTAAGGCTCGGTAGATATTCCTTCAGATCTCTTAGTGCCAAGTCTTTCGAGATTCTTTGAGGATGCCTAATGCAGATAGTCAGAGGTTCAAATTTTCCCAGAGATCCACATTTTGCACTATTTATATGTTGGTATTTCATACGTGTCAGGTTGCAAGCCCATCAGCGCTGCTAACTACTGGTTACTACCTGAATTACTAACTGGTTACCTCACGATGTTTTCCTTCACTGTTTGACAGCACTGGCATTGCACTCATAAATTTTTCGATAGATTTGATTCCACAACTTTAGGATCAGAAGGCGGGGTCACTTCCACTACACCGCCGTTGCTATTTGTCTATTATTATATTCTATTCTCCCTAGTGAAAACTAGGCCAAAAAGTACACATGTATATACAGTATACATATGTATAGCTCATGGAAAGCGTTCAGTGACGATGGCGCGAGTTCCATGATTTTTGTTCACCCAAAAAGTGCTCAACGCGTTTAAAGAAGTTTTCACTTCAAAAATTTTTCTTTTGGGTAAAGTCTGAAAGAAACATATCTATATCTTTTAGTAACTCGTGATAAACCGGACAAATTGAATCGCACTAGTTTTTGCACCATCAATTGTATATGACAACAAAGAAAATGTCGTCCGCCTGATTGTAGGTGGAAGATTAGGAAAAAGTTATTATTGAAGAGTGCAATTTGAGTTTTTCTTTATGAGAAAAACTAGCGCAAAAGAAAACAAGCGCGACTTTGCCCGCGTCAAGATATTTTTATACAAACTTCAACCCCCGCTGTACCCGCTTAGGGGTTGAATTTAGGGAATACTCAAATACACGGTTACTCACCAAACGAACAAATCCTAAAAAAATATGCGACCAGTGGTATAGGCTGTGTTGTCTATATCAATCAATCAGTCAGTCAAGACATAGATTATTTGTAGATAATAATAATGCTGAGATACAGCCTGGTGACAGACGGACAGACAGACAGACAAGGTATGGAACCCTAAAAATATGTAAATAATGTATTTTGGATAGATAATCGTGTTTAATCGTGTTTAATATATTATATTAAGTATATCAGTCATCTAGTACCCATAAAACAAGCTCTGCTTAGCTTGGGACTAGATGATGCTGTGTGGATTGTCCAGCATTATTATTACTATTATTAGATAAAAAGTTATCTTAACTTCATCGACACAACCAGTCCAGTGGTACCAAGAAAAACTATAAACAAAATTGCGTATTAATATTTCGAGGTACACTGCGCGGCATGTAAGACAACAATAACTCGACTGTGGAACGATTACTGAGTTATCCCGCAGTGTAACTCAAAATGCTTATAGGAAAATTTGTGTATTATTTTTCGTGATAGATGCTTAGATATATAAAAACTTATATATATAGGTGTTTATCTTACTTCTGTGCGACGAGTGGTCGTTAAGGCGTCCCTCACGCCGCTCTTAACGCTTCCTGCCCAGCCGGATGTGTAGCGTTTGTTATACTTGAGGACTGTAGGGAGTAGGGACACCATTTTGGTTTTATCTGGTATAAGCGATATAGAACAGTGAATGAATGAATGAAAATTCTTTATTGTACACTTCTAATGTATGGTTTTTTTGTCAATGCTACTGCTGGTGGAACAAGCATATGACCCACCTGATGTTAAGTGGTCAATACAATTAATGTTAGATGATGGTAGCACTACTACTAAAACCTTTATTACTTAATAATAATAATAATAATACAATCCACACAGCATCATCTAGCCACAAGCTAAGCAGAGCTTGTGTTATGGGTACTAGATGACTGATATACTTGATACAATACATTACATACATAGACATTTTTTTTATTATACATAGAAAATACTCAGAACACCCGGAATAAATATTTGCAGATCGTACAAACATTTATCCCAAGGCGGGATCGAACCCGCAACCTCCTGCGTCGCAGGCGGACATTCGCCCGGCGCGCCACAGCGGTCGTCAAAATGATCTATAATTATATATACCAATTTTAAGAATTTTCTAAGAACGGTGCCATGCGTTCATCAATCTAAGGCATACAAGGTTGATGACATAGCGTCATGACGTTTTTGGCACAAGCAAATGGCCCACCTGATGTTAAGTTTAAGTCGCCCGCCGCGCCACATCGGTCGTCTAAAGATATTGAACAAAACAAATTTTTACCGAGATAGTTCAATGCGTACAAATATCCATCCAATCTCCATTTATTTACACAGTAGCAAAAGTCTATAAAAACGTATTATGACCTATTTTCAGATGGCGATATTTACCGAGGTTAAGTAAACAAAAAAGTTATTTTTCTTTCAGAGAACTGACCGGATGAGCGTTTTTGTCCGATGAAATCACTGCAATATGGCCACCGTAGTAAGGGTTTGTGCGGGCGCGGTCTCAGTGTTAGCGATCGGCGGTTTATAAAAACAAGACAAAATAAATATTTTTTACGTGCATGCTGCATACAGTCAGCTGCACTAGAATGTATACAATTCATAACTTTCAAAATGGTGTGACAGTATCATAATAAATATTTACATGACAAATACTCAAATATAAGCTACCTGATTAAATCATTTTATGTTCTTTTCATTTTGAATGTGTATAAGTTTATTATAATGCTGTGATGCTAGTTTGAAAGTTACCAATTGTATACATTCTAGTGACTGTACATTAAGTATGTAAATTAAGATTCGACATGAGCAACGTAGGGCATGACAATCTGTTACTAGGTGGCTTGTTATATCATGTTGCATACTCCTTGCATAAAAATGAGATCGAATCGATCTCGATCGAATGAATCTACTATAACTATTATGTAAAACTTCTTTAATATACGAAACGTTACTGGCTATGAGAGAAAGAGAGAGAGAACAGTGCTCTCATACCCTTTCCATGGTAGTGTTAACCGTTTTACGCAACCATGTTGGAAGTCGCATTAGAAGTCATACTTCAAAAAATGATTTATGTATCTCTTGGTAGTGGACACATATTTCTGCCTTATTTCTGCCTTTAAGGGTAGGAACATTAGGGCGAGGCTTAGAGTTGAGAATAGCGGTGGAGTATACAAAACCGTATACAAAACCGATGGCAACAACACGGGCTCGCAGGTGTTACCACGTTTTACATGCCGTCTCTCCATGGAGTTGGCTGACGCACTATGCGACGTGAAACGCGCCTCATGCGCTCTTAGACGCTCGCACTGGGACCACACCCTTAAAAGTATGAATACCAAAATGTGTCATATAACAAGCCACGCTTTGTTCTTTTATGTACTACTTAAACTTTATTGTAGCTTCATATTATGTTGAAGTAATTTTTACGGTTATCATACAGACTGTTTCAATTATTCTGATAATATCTTATCTTGTGGGTAAAAGCAATAATACTAACATAACGAGAATTAGTTTGACTATTTGGTATAACGGCCGTTCTCGTGCGTACAGTTAATAATAATTGCAATACAGCTATAATAATAATATTCTATAAGTAACGCGATCGTAAGGTCATTTTCATGAGAGGTTTTTCCTTCTTTTTGTTTCAATGGTTCTTTAGTGCAGGGTAGTTTATGTAAATAGGATTATAAGTCAGATGCTTGACTAAGACTCGAAAGGATATATTTCATTTTTAACTTATTGCAGTTTATTATAAAACATTGATTCTAAAGAACTTCTAATTAATTTTCTTTGCATTATAAAAATGCTTCACCCGCTTTTAAAGTCAAAAGACTTATTGATAAAAACGGCCAAGTGCGAGTCGAAACTACGGTAACCACGCGTGCGCTACTGAGTTGCGAGCGATTCAGCTAGTTTTTAGGGGTCCGTAACCAAAGGGTAAAACGGGACCATATTACTAAGACTCCGCTGTCTGTCTGTCTGTCCATCTGTGTGCTGTATCTCATGACACGTGATAGTTAGAGAGTTGAAATTTTCACAGATGTATTTCTGTTGCCGCTATAACAATAAATAATAAAAAGCAGAATAAAATAAATATTTGAGGGGGCTCTCATACAACAAACGTGATTTTTTTGCACTTTTCATCATAGAAATAGTATGGAACCTTTCGTGCGCGAGTTCGACTCGCACTTGGCCGGTTTTTTTGTCTAACCTGTCTTACATCTCTTGTGAAATGTATTACCTACCAGTTTCGTGATAAGCTAACGTTCTAACAGTATCAAGTACACTAGTATGTATCTTTCTCAAGCTCCCGAGCGACGACTCGACAGCAAACATTGAAGCTTGGAGCCCTGACAACCGGCTGACGTCATTTTAATAATAATAATAATAATGCTGGACAATCCACACAGCATCATCTAGCCCCAAGCTAAGCAGAGCTTGTGTTATGGGTACTAGATGACTGATATACTTAATACAATACTATATTACATACATAGATATTTTTTAATATACATAGAAAATACCCAGAACACTCGGAATAAATATTTGCAGATCGTACAAACATTTATCCCGAGGCGGGAATCGAACCAGAACCGCGGCGCGAACGCGGCGGGGACCGTATTTTCGACCGTATTAACTGGCAATACCAAAAACTAATATAGTTTTAGATTTACAAGACTGTTGCACCACAGAAAAGAGGGGACTCTTCTAATACAGGTCCTACAACTTTAAAGAAGAGATCCCAACCCAGAATTATGTAAAAACTTGTAATTTCTGAATAAAAACATTTTGATTTGATTTGATTTTTGAGTACCGATGGAATGTAAGAGTGACCCCACTTTCTTATCCTAAGGTCGTGGGATCAAATCCCGTTTTACACCAATGGAGATACAAAAAAATATGGGCGCAGCGCTCTCAAACTGTGAAGGAAAATTGAGGAAACTAGCTAAACTTAGATATTTAGCAGCGGTGATGGGCTTACAACCTGTCACGTATTTACTATTTGAACGTACCTCTGACTACCTCCCTTCGATATTCTCGAAGAAACTCGAGTGATTGATTTTTTTTATTTATTTGTGTATTTTTTTGTAACATAGACTGTTAGTTGTCTGAAATAAATATTTATTATTATTCGCTATCGGCCGTCATGTAACAGCACCCGTTTTTTAGACACCACAGCTTGAGAGACTCAATTTCATAGCGCAAACACTCAGACTGCACCGCGCTTATGATTATAATATCCTAGGTTGTGATGTTTTGAAGTAGTTTATTGAAATAACGCTTGACAGGTTTCAACTCTACTTAAGTCATACTAAGATAACTTATTCTTTCCCTATCATTTTCTAGCGGTTCTTAAACTGTCCCAACCACCCATTTAGCTCGTTAATAACCTAAAATGTAATAGATATTTATCTATTATGGTTCGAGTTGCTAGCTGCGTATTTCTCATTATTAGTCCGTGAACATTTGACAAAAGTAATCTACCACTACCCTCCATTACCAATTATTCTTTTAAGTGTAAATTTTCGAAAAATTATATGTTAGTTTATTCTATCATTTATACCGTTTAATATTATATTTTTATCAAGTGTATTATTATCCAAAAATATACATGTTTGTTATCTTTTATGTTATGTTGTTAGCTATTGCCAACTTTTATAATGTTTATTTTAATTTAGGTCGTATGCAAGTAATGCAATTTTCAAAAGTTTTTAAATAAGCCATGTATGACTTAAAAAACAGCTTACAAGTTATGTTTACGAGCACTAGGATTAAATGCACACTAGTCTTCTGTAATATTATATTTTATTATGTTAATAAAGAAATTTTAAAACTGAACTGAAATAGATATTTATGGACGTTTTGACACAGTATCTTGCCCCCAACTAAGCATAGCTAGTACTATGGGAACCAAGACTGCGGATGAGACGCACACCCGAGAACCTTACTTGCAGTTTCTACATAAACGGAAGCTGTAGATGACTGGATTGATTGATTGATTGAGGGTCTCGCAAAGTCATATGGTTGACATTGACAGTTACCTAACCGCTTCTGCTTGTTACGAAGTAATAATAATAATAACGCTGGACAATCCACATAGCATCATCTAACCCCAAGCTAAGCTTGTGTTATGGGTGCTAGATGACTGATGTACTTAATACAATACATTTCAGATATAGATCTTTTTATTATACATAGTAAATACCCAGAACACTCGAAATAAATACTTGCAGATCGTACAAACATGTATCCTAAGGCGGGAATCGAACCCGCCGCGCCACATCGGTCGTCAATATATCTAATGTCTATCTAACTAACGTCGTACTGTATCTAATAGATGGATACAAATAGTACAGGGGCTTAATGAATTTATTTGCAGACTCGCTAATGTTCTACTATGTCCAAACTAGTGTATAGCACTAGTTTGGACATAGTAGCTCTTAAAATTTAATTATCTAAATAGGATTTTGTCGACGCCGTGTGACAGTACCTATATAGGTACCTCTATTTGTTCTTATGCAATATTTACCTTTGTGGTGGCTGTGTGCAAAGCAGGTGAGTTTACTAGTAATGAATACTGCTATGGCATATTGAATAAGCACTTACTAGAGTGGGTTTGATGATAAATGTTGCATTGACTTCCTAAAAGCTTAGAAGAAAAATATTGTGCAGCAAACTTATATAAAGATAGATTTGTACTTCTTCAGCGTAAACTTTTAATAATTCTTATAATGTGGTATACATTTTCTTAAGTTAAAATTAAGTTTAGTTCAGTTTAAATTTAATATATACTCATTATTTGTCCAAAAATGTTTAGTTATTCCATATAATAACATATTATTACTTTATGGCCTTACGGCTTACATAATAAAATCGATATTGCCTATAAACGTTAAAGGTAGCTCATTAAACGTCTTATTGCGTATGTTAGTGCCTTCAGCCTGCTTTGTTTACTGTACATATGCAATTTAATGGGTATTTTAAATTTTATGTACCAAAGCGTCTACCTGGGCGTCGTAAAGACAGCGAGTTGAAATATATTATGTTTATTTATTTAATCCTTTATTCATTTAATGCGGCGATGAGCTTGCAACCTGTCATGTAAATAATGACTACTACAAATTTAGGTAAGCGCCGAATGTTATATTTGAAACCTCTGAATACCCATAGACATTCTCGAAGAATCTTGAGTTAGTACTTAGTAGGCCTAAAGATATCTGAGAGGATATCTACCGTACGGGGGGATTAAAGCTATGATGCTATGTCTTTTTGTTTTGTCTATTTATTATTTGTATTGTATAAAGTATATCAATCATCTAGTACCCATAACACAAGCTCTGCTTAGCTTGGGGCTAGATGATGCTGTGTGGATTGTCCAGCATTATTATTTTTATTATTTATTCCTTCATTGATCTATTGTGGCGATAGACCTATCACGGAAAACTTAGTAGGTACTACAATATTTCAAAATTTTATATTTGGACGCACCTCTGACTACCCTCTTTAGACACCCTCAAAAAACCTTGTGCTGATACTTGGCAGGCCCAAAGAGATTGGAAGGATATCTACTGTTCTCGGTAAGTCATGGAAGCTGTTTTTTTTTTGTATCGTATAGTAGGAAGACCAAGCAGCTTGCTGTGTTCCGGTTTGAAGGGTGTGGGTGCCGGTGTAATTACAGGCACATGAGGCTTAACACCTGCATGCCTCAGGTTGAGAGCAGTGCATCGTTGGGCACGTTCTTTGCGAATGTGACCATCAAAGCAATGCTTTGTGACGACCGATGTGGCGC